>CM068582.1:61825279-63259445 GCA_035048485.1 Pteria penguin
TTGTCATGCATGCGATTAGCTAATGATTGGCTATTAAAGCTCCATTTTTGTGGAGCTCGGGTAGCTCAGTCGGTTAGAGGGTCGGATGCATGACAGCTAGGTGATTCGGTACCATAGGTCGTGGGTTCGAGTCCCAGACGGGGAACGAATATAAGTGAAATATAGGGTGCCTTGTTAACTGTAGTGTCTTTGTGCTTTATATATATATATATATATATATATATATATATATATATATATATATATATATTTGGTTGGTTGATTGGTGTTTTACGTCGCTTTCAACAATATTTCAGTTATATCGCGACATGGAAGCAGGAGGTTACCAACCTCTTAAACATAGTGGCGCAACCCGGGAATATATATATATATATATAATATAGGTAAATCCAAACCATAAGTCTAAAAATCATGAAACCAGAGGACATACAAAATCAGTGAAAATGAAAACAAGTGGAAAATAACAAGATATGTCTACTTGAAGAGCATATGTGAACCCCTGTGATGAAGTGAGATCAGGTGCCCGGGGAGAGTGAGCAATTCCTGCTTGCTAGCAACACCCGTTACACATACCCAGTAGAAAGAGTCAAATCGTGTAAATTCCATTTATAATTTGAATATGCTCTGGAATAACGTACTAATTGAGATATGAATGCGCCGTATGCGGGCGATGATGGAATGTTGCTACTTATGAAAGGAAAGTTTGTGATAGCGAAATTGAAATCGTCACGTTTGTCATAGAGTGAGGTATTAATTAATGTCGAAAGACAACATAATATCTATATACGAAATAGTATTACTACTTTCTGTGGTTTCTTTGACCTCCAGTTCACTTGGATAGATGATGCCAAGGTAATCCGCGAATAAAGGATTATTAATTGAAAGCAAGTCATCTATATATCTATAAGTAAAATTGAAGCCAAGAGCCAATTGTTTTTTTCCTTGCGAAAGCAAAGACTGAATGAATTCAACTTCGTATGAGTAAAGGAATATGTCAGCCAGAAGCGGAGCACAGTTAGTGCCCATTGGAATGCCGACAATTTGTTGAAAAACCTTTCCTCCAAACACCACAAAAATGTTATCGATAAGAAAGCTCAACATCTGGATGACAACTGTTTCAGTGTATTTATTTTTGGAAGCAGAATTTTCCCTAACAAAGTAAGTTTTATCATGGCCTATAACTATATATTTGAATTGGAAATATGATTTGGAAATATATCTAAATGGTGGTCAGCAGAATGTAGATCAGATTTAAATTAATTGGAACCTTGAATTATGAAATGTATTGTAAAGCTCATATATTCAAATTTTATTTTGGTTTTCACACATGATGTTTTTACATGACGTAAATCTAGCATCAATCTTTTTTTAACAGTAGTCTGGACAAAAAAAAAAAAAACAAACAAAAAAAAAAAAACAAAAAACAAAAAAAAAAAAACAAAAAACAAAACGTAAGAGGATTTACCATATAAGAATTCGAAAACTCGTCGACTAATCCTCTAGATGTCTAATCGCTTGATCTACAAAATCATTATGCGTCAATGCCGAGTTATTATACAAAACAACAGGAAAGAGAGAAGTAAAATAATAATAATAATAATAATAATAATAATAATAATAATAATAATAATAATAATAATAACAATAATAATAATGATAATAAAATAATAATAATAAAAAAAAATAAATTCTTGCTCTAGTACTTAAAGAATCTAAAATAAACCCTTTTGCACCAATGCTTTCCAAAAAAAGATTTCAGCCTTCTTGAACTAGTATCTCTTCTTGACCTTGTCCAAAGTGTATTTGAAACTTATTTTCAAGGATATAGAAAGAATGTATAGTATTTATTATAGTTATATTTAAGAAATACTTATTCCGCATACTTCTATCAGAGGCAATGTATCGAAACATTATATTATTGCATGAGTATTAAGAAGGTATGGCCATATATATTGTATTTTGCTGAGATGAATTATCCATTGTTAAAAATGAACCATTGAACTTCAGAAGTAAGCATATACTGAACAGGAGTAATGCATGAACAGCGGTAATGTGAGTCAATTTTAATTTCTTAATAAGTTGTACCGAACCTTTTTCCTCTGTTTGTATTCACCTGAGGCTGAGGTTTTGTTTCCAACTTCACCTTGCGAATTCTTTTAAAATGTCACTCAAAGGTAAAATACGAAAATAAATGGGCCACATGACAATGTCACTAACAACAATGTACCACGGTGGACATTCACGGACCAGGTGCCCGGGAGGAGTGAGTTAATCCTGTTTGACTAGCCATTCCCCCGTAAATACCCTTACAGAATGCTTCAAAAAAACATTCTTTTTCTTGACACATAGAATCCATTCATTACACTTCGACTTTATCACAGGGCAGAAAAATTCATCTGTTACTACTTGTAGTATGTCGAGTGAGTAGTAGCATACCCGTAAATACCCAATTCGGATGCTTGGTGCAAAACTAATAACGCCCTCTACAATAATACACATCAGGAGAAATTAATATCAGTATTATTCCTATATTCAAACGACTGCAATTTCATTACTGGTTTATTGATCTATTGTCCTCTAAATTGTTGTGTTTCGATGAAAACCCCTACATACAGCTATCACAATTGCACAAAAAAAAAAAAAAAAAAACTCAGCGTGCCAGTTAAAGTAATCAACCAGTCATGTAATCACAGACATTCATTTTCATATGCTTTAAAATATGCAAAAACAAAACCCAGTATAATAAACATAGTACAGAGCATTATAAATATCATTGTCTGTAGGTGGATGGCGTCATCTATCCATATCTGTAATGCTGCATAATATCCAAAAGTCAATACATGCAAGTTCAAGCATATATTTCTTTATGCCAATGAAACATCAGAATTTACATATAAACAATTAAGATATGTACAGTAACACTATATACGTGTGTTTATAACAATAACAGTAATATAGTGAGAGTGAGTCAAATACGTATAATTATATTAAAATTAGGCTACATACGTATACATACGTAGGCATACATTATTCACATACACACATAAGAATACATCTACATGTATATACATACAGTTAATCAAACTATACACCAATAAGTATTTCCCTAAATGTCAAAAATGTGCGTTTGCGTCTGACCTGATCACATATAGGCATTGATATCTCCATTACACATTTTCAGCGCAAGCAATATTCATTTTTTTCCAAATGTTTTCACACCAGATTGTACTGCCAACTCACTACATGCGGCATATGTGGTGAAAAGTTGACAAATATATGAGCCGGATGTAATTGTAGCATATGCGCAATTGCTAAACTGAGAACATGTAACGTAGCAGTGCAGTAAAGATACAGCAACAAAACTGTACGATGGTGCTCCAAAAGGTAGTCCGGCATCGACTATGTTTGAAAACATAGTGTTCTTCACTACATCTAAAATTCATTAAGAACAACAATATTTATGTTTAACATATGTATCAGAGGAATATAATTTACTTTATTTATATCTGATATTTGACTAGACCCCATCATCACGTAAACAAAGACATTGACAGAATAGAAAGAAATAAGAGAAGTTACTGGCTTAGCTATGTGACAGAAGTCACCATGGAGCTATACAATACATGAATATCAATAATAAACTAGCACATATAACACATTACAAAAATATTTGACTGTAGTGCAATTACGATACCGACTAAGAACGGTAATTTAATTTGATAAAAGCCAAACAAATGGTGTGTTTAACCGGTTTACGGGCCCACCTTCCCAGTCACTGTTACAGCAGAACAATCAAAGGACATACATTTAAAAATTTCTAAATAACAAGCATAAAATTGATAATACTACCTGATGGTTGATGGTCGACAAGAGAGCTCCCCTGAAAAGAAACTCAAGTTTAATAGTGAAATCTGTTCAATGTATCGCTAAGAAAGCACAAATTAAAGGTCACAGGAAATGTGAAAATTATAAATCAATTTTAGCATCTAAAATTGTTCATCTCTTAAACCAAACGAGAATCGTCTCACTCCAATGTACGATACGTCGTTGTACTTCTTCAAAAACGAGAAGTTATTTATAGAATTCTTCGGTAATATTCGTAAATCTCCGAATTTATTCGGCGCGTGACGTCATTTCTGTCATTGCTTAAATGAAAGTAGAGGAAACTATAGACGCTGTGCACGTGTTAACAATAATTAAATAAAATCTTTGAGTGGGGACATGGTCCACTGTGTAGTATTTGGATGTAACAATACCAGTACGAACTCAGACGGTAGTGTCTTCCAATTTCCGAAATTTCGGAGAACATGGAAGGGAGTAAGAGAAAAGTCTCATATGGATTGGGTTGTTGAACTTGTTCACGTCATTAGTACAGATGCGAGTAGCACTAGATGGACAAAAAAAATAGATACCAGAAAGGTCCTCACATATATGTTTAGATCATTTCACACCTGACTGCTTTGCACGAAATCCATTTCTTGCTAAAGCTGCAGGATTCAGCTGAGACTTAAAGTTAAAGATGGTACTGTAATGTGACCCCTTTCGTTTTCCCGTCTCATCGGCATCTTGATGAAATAAAAGTTAAAGAATGGGCCGAATTATCACGGTCAGCTTTTACAAAAAGACAACTGTTGAAATTAGGTATTATTATTCTATTAAGATATGGTCACAAACACTTAAAATATTTTAAGATTTATTTTTACCATACATCATGTCATGATGGTATAGTAGGCATTAACACACACACACACACACACACACACACACACACACACACACACACACACACACATATATATATATATATATAAGCACAAGAAAGCGACAAACAAAACTAAAATAAAGAAAAGATATTTCCCACTTGTGCTTTTATATATTATATACATGCATATATAGCACAAACATACAATACAGCTAACAAGTCACCTAATAATTCCTCATATTCATTCCTGTCTAAGACTCTTGTTATGAGTATTATGATATATGTATAAAGACCTTCTAAAATTAATTGATCATGATGTTTGTAACTGCAAGAGCACCTACAGAACACTATAAATCTAGATTTAAAGAGTTCTGGGGCAATTTTCTAATTTCTATACATGTCTTGTCTAAAGTTGTCTGAGGATATGCCTAAAAGTTCTTATAGCTATCTCCCAGCTCTGGTTATCAAACATAAGACACGATAATATCAAGTGGGATTCTTTATAAACTATATTTATATTTCAACAACAAAAACACTACCTGAGAAATTTTTTTATTTTATTTTTTTATCTTTACATCTTCAGTTTTGTCATTATTGATCTTCCATGCGGTGTGATGTAATAGCATACTGTTATAACAGACACTAGTATATTTTGAGTTAATCCATTAATTGACACTAAGATGAAGATCCTTGCATTTATTCTATGATTTCAGAATGCATACATGTACTTAGTACCTCAAAGCCATTCTTGAGGATTATAAATTTTATGATTGTAATTGTAGTATCATAAATCAATGGTCCTGAATTAGGTAAAAATACCCCTTTGGCAACAAAGTTGAAAAAGTGCAAGAATCTAATAAAAAATTCATTATTTAATATATTGAGTAATGGACAAAATTGTTATTCAGTTACAATCGATCCTCACCATATCTGTAATTAAACCCAAACTAATGCATCAAAGGAGGTAAAATATTAAAGGAAATATAATAGCTCTTTTCTGCATCTAAACTTTAAATTCTAATAAAAACAAAAGCAAATTTGATTTCAGATATGAACCCAAAACAACATGTCTTCACATATCCCTCTAAATCATGTTCAGTTTGCAGCAACAACACTCTAATTGTGTGGGCATTATCTTTCTTTCAATGGCCACAGGAGCACCTATAGTATGGAAAGAGAACTGTATTTGTAAACTGCCTAATTTTGAAGCGATGGGGCAGAGTTGGTGTATATGTTAAGCACTTGGATTACAGTGCAGAAGGTCTGTTGTTCAATTCACGGGTTGCACCACTTTGTTGTTAATCCTCCCACTTCCATGTCGCAATGTAAGTTAAGAAATTGTTGAAAGTAATGGTAAGCCCTAATCAACCAAGGCTGAAGGAATGTATTGAATCGAGCTCTTCAAACTTTGCATTGATATGGTTAGTTGTCATGAAAATATGTATTCGGATACAGTAAAAATAAAAAGAAAACCCCAAAAAAGTATCAAAACAACAATGACAAAGATGAAAAAAAAGAGAAAGCACTGGTAATTCCATGGGGTTGAGGGGGTTAAAAAACAGTCAGACTCAAACTGGTATGGCTTCAAAACATACTCCATGTCGTCATAATTCATTTTCTCCAATTTAAATAGGCGTTACGAACGTGATATTTACAATATAAGTGAGTACTTTCTCTTTCGAGTTTGGCAGAAATGACTCATTTTCTTTAATCCAATGAAATTGCTTGAATCGTATAGGAACGATAACTCTTTTAAGAGTCGATTTAAAGGTAAATAAATACTCAGCCGAATGTGATGAGAATGTGGAAATAAATGATTTCGATTATTGAGACCTAAATACAACAAAACAAAGAGAGAAAAAAGTCTTTTCCTGTGACCTTTAAGATAAAACCCAGTGGTCACTTCTCATTCGTTTCCAGCATCTAAACTTCAAAATATTTTAATATTTATGTAACAGTTTATAGAATGACATAACTGATGTTATAACTGAGTTTCAGTGACTACTTTGACCTTGTAAACGAGAGCTGAATATAAATAAACCTATTTGCAAACCAAGTTTTATGATTAAGTTCTTCAAATAACAGACACCAATACATAGGTGTAATAATTGCAAAAAATACAGACCTTGATATGGTTCTCATCCTGAGGTAGATACCTTCCAATCGACGTACCATATCCTTCCATTTTCTTAAGACCTCGTATGATGCCTCCAAGAAGGCCATAAGGGTTTCTTGTTCGAATAACGTAGCGTCTTTCAACGATGTCCATCCTAGTGTAATAGTAATCGCTGAGGCCGATTCTAATCCAGCTGACGTTCACCATCACATCGTCGATTTCCACATCACTAGTTGCTTCAGTGTTGGCAACAATAACTACACCAATATGGTAATTGCTCGAGTCTATAGAAGGCGCAAGGAATGTGAACGATTCGCGAAGCTCCCATGTCGAAATGGCATGAAATATGAAAGGGTCCCCAATAATTGTGTTTGTTCCTGATACTCCGATCTATGCAACTTCAATCTGCTTATTGGCTTTTATTAACGCTGTTGAATTTGCAGATATGAAGAATTCATAAACATCACCTGCTTCAGAAAGGAGCTGAGTACTTACATTAAAACCCTCCGTTTTTTGTATTACTGTACTTGATTCAATGGTATATACTCTGACATGTTCACCTAGAACTGTTTGTGTAGGTACGATTATATACTCTTTTGACCAAAATTTCACGGGTAACAATTGTTCCTCCATATGATCACTTGTTTCTCCCCCTTCTGTAGGTATATTAATGAATTTGTTACCACTATTGACGACTATGTTCTTATTGCTCTTTATTATAGTTCCACTGAGATTAAAGTGTTCTAAATGTATTACTTGATAGGCATGAATTGTAAAGTTGACTGTCCCTGTAAGATTGATGCCATCTAATAATGTAATCACAAATGGGTTTAGTGTAATTGATATTTGTGTGTCGTTTGATACTGCAGCCACACCAAAATTAGAAAGATATTGTGCAGAATGTTCAAACGATGTAACAACATACGTCCTTCCTAAAGTTTGTATTGGGTACACAAGGAATGAGTCGCCTGAACGATATTGATTGTTTCCTCCATACACAATGATTTCATTATTTGCAATTACGTGCAAGGTCTTATTTGTGTTTTCATTCCCTTCCAAACGTATTTTTTCCGGTATATTTACAGTAGTAACATTTTGGTTAGTGATGTATACAGTTTTGTTGAAACTCTCTGTTGAGTTCCAGGTAGGAGTTGATATACCGACTTTCACTACCATCTGCAGTCTTGTAGTCATATACAGATGCAAGGGTTCACCTTCACGCACATTGTTGATAAACATGACGAGGAATTCTTTCCCTTCATTATCTGAACAATTCTGAAAAAAACAAATTTTTTCATGTCAACGAGTATATATCATAGTTCTGAATGCTGTGGGTTTTTTTTATGAATTAATATTGAATTGTTATTATTTAGCATTTTCTTCTTATACTAACATGAGGATTACGATAAAAATAAATACGAAGATGCACTTAGGGGTAAATCAGAACTTGAAATTGAAATGAACGAACAATATTGTACGGATCCAAATCTAGACGAATGAAAGCCTCAGTTTAAAAACTGAGTTGATACCAAGTGTCCTGAAGGAATGAACCTTTCCTTTTTGATAAAAATCAGCATTCACTATAGTCCGGTATTAACCTGTGAAATTCGTTAAAAAATTGATGTCAAATTTGGTATCGTAAAAGATAAATAAAGACAGTTTATATGATCTTGTCTAAAATATCTGAAGAACGTTAATGTATTGTTTTGCACATAATACAAAATACGATGGCAGCGCTTGCCTCATAAATTTTACCTTCACAAAGGACAGTGTATGATTTCTAATGTGTCAACCTTTACCTTCACAAAGGACAGTGTATTATTTCTAATGTGTCAACCATTACCTTCACAAAGGACAGTGTATGATTTCTAATGTGTCAACCTTTACCTTCACAAAGGACAGTGTATTATTTCTAATGTGTCAACCATTACCTTCACAAAGGACAGTGTATGATTTCTAATGTGTCAACCTTTACCTTCACAAAGGACAGTGTATGATTTCTAATGTGTCAACCTTTACCTTCACAAAGAACAGTGTATGATTTCTAATGTGTCAACCTTTACCTTTACAAAGGACAGTGTATGATTTCTAATGTGTCAACATTAACCATAACACAGAGCCTATGTTTACACTGGCTCAAAAGGACAGACAAAACTGCAGAAATGTATAGTAAAATATTTTCCTGACATCCGAAATTAAACTTTGGTTGTCAAAATAGAAATTTACTGGCACTTAACTTATAAGAGTACAAAACATGTACATAACAGAACATTTATGCCTCCCTTTTGCCCATAATTAAAACACTACCATAAGATATTAAATTTCTTTTCATACATATATTGAGCATGAGGATACTTAATTTTATTCAACATTATGCCAATTTTACACATCGCATTGTCATATCATATTATTTATTGTACTTCTGACCAGGAACACCTTTCTTAGACCAAAATATTAATGTTATAACTACAAAACGGAAAGGGAAAGATATTTGACTTAGATTTGGGGCAGAAGTCACCAAAGAGATGTACGACAGATGCGATACCGATATAGGACGCTCGATTGAGTAACAAAAGATACTCAATTGGCGTGGTTAAAAGGTTTACGGGCCCACCTTTCCACTCATCAAATTCAGTACAATCTGAAGACACACATTTACAAATAATCCTCCGTATAGTAAAAAGGATCAACGAGTATATAAGGTAGAGAGGTCATAAAAATATAAACACTAATAGTCATATATAGTAAGATTATAATATTAAAATAAATACAGCGACGTCAACATGAGATAACTGTGCTCTGCTGGTCTGGAAGCGAGCTCAGACCCTGGACATACAAACATATATGATAGACGTGAGAACTTTCCTATTGTAAATGTCCCTAGTGTAAATGGTGATGTCCCTAGATTAAAATCATATGGCATTTATATTAGTCAATGGGTTAGAGTTGTTAGAGTCTGAACAAACGTTTTGGACTTTCACGCAAAAAGTTCTCAAATTTACTTTTTAACTTCTAACTTAGGGTTATAGATATCATAATCTTCGAAAAATTATTGAGACATTTTATCTGTGACTTTTCGTAATACGTAACCAGCAGAATTTCCCATCCTTATTTCTACGGTGATCTAGTGTACGAACTAAAGAGGATCAAAGTCCAACCTTTTCAGAGGAGATGAATTCCTGAGTCTCGCACCCTCTGCCTGTTCGTCGGGCTCCTACAAATCAAGGATCTGAGCTCACTTATAGATGGACAGAGCACGGTTTCCTCATATTGATGTCGCCTTAGATATTTTTGATATTAGCACATTATGCTACAATGTAAAGATGATGGATAAATCCAAACCACAAGTCCAAAATCATGAAACCATAGGACATACAAAATCAGTGAAAATGAAAAACAAATGGTAAATAACAAAATATGTCTACTTGAAGAGCATATGTGAACCCCTGTTATGGAGTGAGATCAGGTGCCCGGGGAGAGTGAGCATCTCCTGCTTTCTAGCAACACCCGTCACATATACCCCGTAAAACTCGATCTATCACATCCCTTAGTTTTATCCTGTTCGCCGTGGTAGATTTCAATACACTCCGTAGTATAGTTTATCTCAGATCGACATGTAACATAGACAAATCAGCGTCCGCTGTGTGAAGCTGAGATTTTTGTCCTTTGATTGCTAGTAGTGAGTGGGAATGTGGACGCCCGTAAAACGGTTAACAACACCAATTAAGTGACGTCTGTTACTTTAATTGACTGTTATAAGTATGTATCGTAACTGCAGTACAATCGAATATTTTTGTTATATCGTTTTATGTGTTCATTTTACTATAATCTTGTTCATGTCCTTGGTGATTTGTGCCATACAACCTGAACAGATGACATCTGTTATCTCTTGTATTGAAAAGTTTCAATTACAGATTTGGTTACTAGTGAAACTTACGGCTAGAGAATTTCAGAAACCTGTTCTCCTCTTATCTAGATAGATTTAGTCCCAACATAACTTTGTGAGAACGTCGCGTTAAAGTGAAGTTTGCTTTTCTCGTGCGCTAGGACTGTTGAGCGTTATGGCAGATTGCCACGTGAACTTTATTTCGAGATCGAGTTGACGTGCTAGAATGTCGCATGAGCGCGCTTGTCAGGAACGCTCGCTTACTTACAACATAAAACTAATATTTACATTTACATGGAATTCAAGGAAGATCGCTATATACATTGTATATAAAAATATAAGAATATACAAATATTTAGAATAAATAATTCCTTTCCGTGTTCATGCATGAAGTTTTAGAAGGTAATGCAACATGAGTAACACAAAATTTCATTGGATGATGAAAATAAATCTGAGGCATGTAAATACTCGATTACACGTGGTAAATTTCAGATTTGTATTAATGCGCGTTACGGTTGCCCATCATTAAACCGGTTAACCACACCAATTGAGTGACGTTCGTTACTTCAATTGACCGTCCTAAGTCGGTATCGTAACCGCAGCACAATCGGATATTTTTGTAATGTCGTTCCGTGTATATTATGCTATTGTCATTTTTTGAGTGCAGGTCCTTGGTGATTTGTTTCATTTGTCAGATGTCTTCTGTTTTTTCTTTTATACTTTGGATTTCCACCCTTTAGGCCTTACGCATCGCTGATGAGATATAAGTGGCCCACATTATACACTAAATTTACACACATTTGAATGCTGTTATATTTATATGAATAAGGAGAATATATTCTGCATTAAGTACGTTGATTACACTATTGTGCATGAACAATGTATGAAAAGAAACATAAGCTGGTGACTATGAAAAAAAACTTCGGCTGAACGAAGTTTTTATTACGAAAATATGATATTTGCATTTCACAAGAGGCATTATTTAAAACAACATTTATACAGTAAAGAAACATCAATACTGTCATTTTATGTGAGAGAAAATATATAATCAAACAAGGACCACTTGATATGTGTTACATTCAGTATAAATAATAATGAAAATACAAATGAGTACGTAATATGAAGTTCACCACCAAGTAAAATCAGCAGGATTGGGTAAGCTCAATTGTACTTTTTGAGTACTTCAATTGACCGTCCTAAGTCGGCCTCGTAACCGCAGCTCAATTTAATATTTTTGTAATGTCGTTCCGTGTATATTATGCTATTGTCATTTTATGTGTGCAGGTCCTTGGTGATTTGTATCATACAGCTTTGTCAGATGTCTTCTGTTTTCTCTTTTTCCCCACCACTTACTGTTATTGAATTCACCAATGTTATTAGGCAATTAAACTTTCACAGTCCTCTGTCCTGAAGTATAAATGTATTTATTTATTGTTTTGTTGAGGAGAATACAAGATATACCATCCGCAAAGTTTAGATCATCCAGTTTTGAGGTTAATCTCCATCCGATGCCATTTTCGCCTTAGCCTACTGCTTTTCTCATAACCCAATCCATTATAATCAAAACTATAAATCCGGACATATTTTACCCTTGTTTTACTCCTGTTTTGATGTTAAACCGCTCTCCCACTTCTCCTTGGTCTTATACAGCACACTGAATATCCCCAAAGAATACTTTCAGTAGTCGTATAATTTTGTCTGGTATTCCATACATTCCTCTCATTTATTTACCAGTTTCAATGATACATGGTTTATTCCTTTTTCCTATTACCCAACATATCTGCATATGCCTACTGAATAATTAAGAATGATTTCTCTAATTCCATTTCTTCTTCCAGCTCTATTTCTTCAATCTCTTATCCCTGATACCTGTTTTTCACTGCAAAGTTAAACTTTCTCACAGTGTCTATGTCCTTAAGCTTCTCGATATTATACCAAATCTAATACTCAAACCAGACAGTTGTCACGTGCAACGCCCAGTCCTGACTTTTGTTAAATCCATTTATCATAAGTTGTTAAAGAATTTTCACGAGTATAAAATCTAACTTGCATAGTTTTACTGTATATGGTAGAGAAAATATATAATATGTAAATAATGAAGTATGGGTAAAATATGACGTCACTTGTGACGAACTATTCAGGTCACCGAGGTCGATTATATCTGATACAGGGTACCGAAATCTCTCGAAATGTACCGAATGAGCAATATTTAGAAATAGCTATGAAGAGTAACACTCTGCTTATGACACAAAGACACAAAGGACAACGAAAAAATATTTCCAGAAACATACCAAGCATTCTCAACAAAATTTTAGATGTATGAATAAATTGTTTAATTGATTATATTCGATGTACTCCTGGCTTTAGAAAAATGTATTTTTGAACATCCTAATACCCTTAGGTTCCCAGTACCCTCTGTTAAGTACAAACCCCATGGCAAATCATTTCTTAAAATGTTGATATAATGTCAGATAACCTAACATGATCATATGCAACAAGAATTTTGGATGTACTCAAAAGATTGAACAAATCTTTAATTGGTCGTCAATTAATATGAGTATTAAAACATCCATATTTGTAATCGAAACCGACGTATCCCCTTCTTAAGGGGTCCTATTAGGTGATTCGGTACCATAGGTCGTGGGTTCTAGTCCCCGTCGGGGAAAGAATATAAGTGAAATATGGGTTGCCTTGTTAACTGTAGTGTAATTTTGCTTTATATATATAAGAGATGAAAGTAGAATGAGAAAGGATAAAATGGATGAGAAAACACAGAGGATATAAATAATTAAATAAATAGATTAAAAAAATATAAAGTCTAGCCATTAGAGTACGGCAAATATGCACGACTGATGACTTGTATCACACCAGGAGCTCGGAACTCAAATAGAGACTTTGCCACAGAGGATTAATAGGAACTCCGTCGAAAGAGCTATTTCCGATGCCAAGTCCATTGGTAGAACAAATAAGCTCGAATACAAGATCAATGACGCTGCACCGAGAATACCATTGGTCACCACCTTCCATCCATCTCTACTAGGCCCACCCTCCATAAGCACTTCCCTACTCTCCACAAATCCAAGCGTGTGGCTAAGGTCATTCCGTCGCCCCCACGGTCGCCTACAGAAAGCCGAAAATCATTAAAGATCATGTAGTCAGATCCAGGCTTGACAATCCACTACCTGTTGGTTCATTCACAACCTGCAACAACAAACGCTACAAACTATGTCCCCAGTCACAAACCACCTCTGCCTGCAGAAGCTCCATTACAGGACACGAGTACAAAATTTTGGAAAAGCTCTCTTGCAAATCCAAAAATGTGGTGTACTTAATCACATGCAGAGTGTGTAATAAACAATATGTCGGGGAAACAGAGGGTGCGCTCAACATGCGGCTAAATAATCACAGGTCGTCCGTTACCACTAAAAATGCATTTACCGGTGGGTAAACATTTTAATAAGGTTAACCACTGTTGGGAGGATATGATGGTTTCGGCCATAGACCATGACATTATGTGGACGACAGAAGAAAGAGTTGCCAAAAAAAAAACTTTTGGCAACCTAATGGTCTTAACAATCTGATGGATGTCTACCAAATAAACAAAAATATTAAACACCTGTTCTGTTGACTTTGTGTTTACACTCCCCCCCCCCTTTTTTTTTAAATTTAAAAAAATCTATTTATTTATTTTCTCTGTGTTTTCCCTTCCATTTTATCCTTTCTCAATGTAGTTTCATCTCTCATTATTCTCTTATTTCACTTAGTCATATTACTATATGAATGGGTCAAGGCAAATCGCTACTCATAGGCGTCGCCCTATTCCCCTATTGACCACGATATCGGATAAAGGCCTGGTCATTTTACATTTAGACAGCGAACTACAAACACGCAAAATGTATTTGACGCCCGATATCACCGTATAATTAGACTAGTGCTTTGTATGAAGGACTTATAAATCTTGTTTATCATTTTTCATATTTCTATTTATGTAGTTTTTTTTATATTGTTTTGTCCTGTGGAAGGGGCAGATCACCCCGAAAATTTGACCATATTTTTTTTATTTTAGTGTCGTTTGTCGCTTTCTTATGCTGATATATTTGACCTCTTTTATTCTTTAGCGACTTACATTGACCCACGGTCGATCCGACATTTTTGAATAGTGAACGTTGTTGTTATATTTATGTGCTTATATAAATATTACATCCGCTTAAACAATATTTAACGCTGAAGAATTTGAAAGTGTAGGTGTCACAAAATGCTAAAATAAAAAACGTAAAACAAATGATATAATTATGGGTAAAATTGTGTATAAAATGTTTACATTCTACTCCGAGTAAAACGATCTAACCTGCAATGTTAAAAATGAATTATATGTCATATCATATGACAAACGTAAGAAATATAGTGGGTCAACACAATCTTTAGACCACAGAGTAGCTTTACATAAAAGCAATATAAAACATTCACAAAACTGAATATTTTTTGTGAGCAAACACCTTCAAAACTTTAGAATGGTTAATTCAAGGGTATGCTCATATACAATCATCACTATTATCTATATATATAGATGAAATGAATTGCTGTCAAATTGAAATTTCGGTGTCGGAAATGCACGTGAACAAATGTTTGAATGTATACATATGTCAAATTAAAGTCGTTAGTGTGAATGATCAGATCCTAAAATGTCCGTTAACATTCCTGAAAAGGAAATATCAAACAGCACCAGATCCCTACATCGACCATAGAAATCCCTCAATGACAACTTCAAACATTCCTCAATATATCCTTGAGAGAATATATTCGTAGCAAAAAGCCTCATTCTTAGGACGAAATTTTCGTATTTAGAAGATGCCTGGTATAGAGATAAGTTGTGAAATGAAGACGCCAAATGCAGGAGTGGAAGGTATATTTTCACTCAGAGAATGGAATGTGGTAATGATGAAATTGAAATCGTCACGTTTGTCATAAAGAGCAGTAATTTACGAACAGTCATCACAAATTGTTAGGAGGAAAATACGAATTGACAGTAAGAAAGTAAATATAGAATATAGCGTAAAAGCATCAGCATACATGTAATATTCATTCTAAGAATATTTGAGAGCGCATTTAACGTTTGCATGCAAGGGATATGTCATTGTACACGATATTGTCCCTTATTCCATGGACCACGAGATTTTGCAAATCCTTCGGTACGTCTTCCTTGAAAGCATTCAGCTTATATCTTTCCTATATGGCAGAATATAAGGATGATCTTTTTGAACACATTCAGTAATTGATTTAACGATTTGTGCTACATAGCACACATGGCTCAAAATATTAAATGTATCTAATTGGCTACGATTTACCGAATTATATTCATTGATGCATTTATAACTGCGAAAATTTATTAAGTCTGATTAGATACCGTAAGAATAAAAATCGTCAGTTTATGGCTTTGTGTAATGAATTGTTTTAATAGTCTTACCATATGCTCTCCCTCATTGGAATGTCGATGCAAAAACGTTGTTTTAACAATGCCGTTATTTTCTATCCAATAAAAAGACAACATGAACGTAATATTTCAAAATGCACGAGAAGCACAATCAGAAAATTGTTAGTAGATCAAAGACTGGTACATATAAAAGTCACTTTGATATATATTTTACGGACATGGCGCATTCTTTCTTCGACCACAGTCAATTGTTTCCAGACAATGGAAATCATTACTACCTTAAACTGGACAGACGTAAATAAATATAAAGTGTTAGAAGAAGTACCAGAAGGAAATCTTTACCATTTTTTTCCATTTCATCTTTATCGTCTATGACCAACTGTAACTTTTATTGCACTGCATATAATATAATATAACGTTGTTAAGAAAGTGATAGCGAGCGGGATTATTATAAAAACAGTAAGCACTGTGTGCGCATAGGCATTTAAAGTTGAAACATTTTTTTTTTATTTTTGCACATTGTTAGGTAGCTCAAAGATACTATTTTCCGAATTGTCAGACTCAAGCAGAAAACTTAGGTCTGAATTCCTGTCATTCCATCATCGCCCGCATACGGCGTATTCATATCTCAGTTAATACGTTATTCCAGAGCATGTTCAAATTACAGTGACTTTGTTCTGAGGGCTAGGCGACTTTCAGTTAAGCTGCTCAACCAGGGTTATATATGTGCTACACAAGCAACGTCACTGAGGATTTTCTATGGTCGTTACGAGAATCTTATTACTCCATATGATATCTCGTTATCCAGACTTTTAAATGATATTCTGGACTGAGACCGATTCCGATCATTTTACACAGATTTGACACCTTCTATACTAGAAGGTTACCTATTTCGACTTCTCCATATATAAATACATATGGAATTTACACGATCTGACTCTTTCTACTGGGTATATGTGACGGGTGTTGCTAGCAAACAGGAGATGCTCACTCTCCCCGGGCACCTGATCTCACTCCATTACAGAGGTTCACATATGCTCTTCAAGTGGACATATTTTGTTATTTTCAATTTGTTTTTCATTTTCACTGATTTTGTATGTCCTCTGGTTTTATGATTTTTGGACTTGTGCTTTGGATTTATCCATCATCTCTACATTGAGAGAATCGAAGGGAAATTTGGAAAAATCGATACTCTATATTACTCAAAATTTGCTCTGTCATTTATTTGTTTACATCCAAACAATAATGCATCCGTTTCAGAAAATTCGATAAAGTCCTTTAGCAAGGGTTTAAACTTAATATTCTTTCACGGCATTCATTGAAATTGGGGTTTACCAAGTCTAATAATGGAACTCGTGGATATATTAGGTTAAAGATATTCAGATTGGCTGGCTACGAGTCTTTTTACGAAGTTTCTGATGTAGAAGCATTAAGTTTTGAATGCTGTCGTGTGAACAGCAAAGCGAATTGTGAATAATATTCTACCAAAACAAAATTCTGGGTATTTTTAATTCCCGATGATTCTCATCATAGGAGGAATTTAGATATTAGGTTTATGCTTGGGTCTGACATTTCTGACCACAAAGATACATAAGTATGTGCTGTAGCCAACTGGACGACAGATAATCTGAAATCCCCCAAATTCAACCATGTTACTAGCATAAAACCCTTTAATTTCTCCACGCTCTTCACTGCGATTCCTCACCATAAGCTAAAAAAAAAAGAGAAAAAAAACCCCAAGATAATCCGAGACTCCTTTCTTTACAAAAATTGAAATCGCAGATACAAATATCTTGTTCTAGGACGGGAGGACACATATTTCATGAAGGAACACTCTGATTCAGACTAGAAGCACAGGTATACCGAAAACATCTTCTAAATGCTGGAGCTTCTGGTAGACAACATTTTCGTAGTGTTTGGAGGAACAGTTTTTCAGCAAATCGTTGGCATTCCTCTGTATACTAACTACGCCCCACTTTTTGGTGACATTTTCTTATATTCATACGAAGCCGAGGTTATTTTGACCTTGCTTTCAACAGAAAGAAAGCACCCCTCATCCCAGTTTAATGTTACTTACAGATACATAGATGATGTGTTGTCAATTAATAATCCTAACTTTAAGGATTACCTACTCGAAATCTATCCCGATGAACTGGAGATCTAGGAGACAAACGAGGGTGACAGATCTTGATATACTTTTATCTTTCGATGATAACGGTCACTTAGACACCTTTCTGTACGACAAACGTGACAATTTCAACTTCCATATATCGAGCTTCCCTTTCTTGCGTTGCAAAATTCTTTCCTCTCCTGCCTATGGAGTCTTTGTATCTCAACTTATAAAGTATTCCAGAGCACGTTCAAGGTACAACGCTTTTGTCACCAGGACTAAACTCTTGGCCAATTAGCTGCTTGTTCAGGAATATGATACAGATCGCCTGAAATCGTCACCGAGGAAGTTCTACGGTCGCTACGGTGATCTCATAAGAGAATATGAAGACCCGCTTTACAGATTGATTCATGACATTCTGGAGTGTGGTTGAATGACTGTTCGACAAATTCTATTATAACGTCACCTTCACCGTTTATGTACATTTCTGTGTGCATTGGGACCTTCACCGAATTTGACATGTTTCCATATAACTATTGCGACGGGTGTTGCTCACTCTCCCTGGGCACCTAGTCTCACTTCCGATTGCTGTATTTTCCGAGGTTCGCAACGATTTGTATGGGACAATTTTTTTCAAGTTTAGCCTCCCCTTTTAGACTTCGACATTGGATAATTGATCGGTACTTCTGCGTTGTTATTTTATTAAATACAGTTAATATGTTTTAACAATATTATGAAAATCTCAAAATTTTTCAAAGCAGTCATTGGAACCTTATTATACAAAAATCCATATAAATCCCGCCTTATATCTAATTCTAGTCACTTCTGAACTTCTTTGCTTTCTAAACACATTACTTCTGCCCTTACAGCTATCAAATATCATATAAAGTACTGTACTGTCGTTTTTTATAATAGTAATATAAATTATTTTTAATTAATTAAAAACTCCTGCGAAATTATAGATAAGCTGTATTTACGAATGTTAAAGCTAGTCAAATTTCCACATTTGATTTTTCTACCTTACATACCTCACTGGCACATGATTTAATTAAAACGAAGTTCTCTCTGATATGCTGGTGTTTCAATAGAAAATCTGAAAAGGTACCTATGCACATCAGATAAGTGAGGAATTTTCGCAAACAAACAATATAACTCTTATAAATATTGGACTTCGGACGGGCTATGTAATGCCATCACTTTATGATGGACAATATTTATTCACAGTTTAATGACTAAATTTTATCAATAGATGATTGGAATTCTCATGTGCACTAATTGCGCTTCTCTTATGGAAGATTTTTGCATTGTTATAAGAGGAACTTTATGCAGTATATTCAAAAGTGAAAACGTTTGGACTTTCTTGATATGTTTAGTGACACTTTTAAATGACACATGAAAATGAAGTTTTGATAATAGATAACCCTGAGTTTGAAAATTATATATGTAGTATTTATCCATCTCAGCTTCAACTGAATAAAGGCAATATTTGAAATACAGAAACACAATTTGGACTTAAACAATAGAATTATTGATTACAATATTTATACCTACATATATGATGTGACGACTTTCGATTTCCTATCGTACATTTCCCTTATTTGGACGGCGATGTATCAAGACTCCCATCGTGTTGTATTTATATTTCTCAATTGGTGAGGTTCGCTAGAATTTGCATTAATGTTTTAGACCTTCACACTAAAAATTTACAAATCCCTTTGACACTGTTGACTTAGGGATACAGATATCTAACACTTAGAAAAACGTTTAGAAGATTTTACGCATCAAGTTCAAAACTTACATCTAAATTCGGATATACTTGTTTTCAGCACTTTGTGTCTAGCGGAATTTCTCATCCTAATGTCTATCGTGATCTGGCTTACAAATTAAGGAAGGTCAGATATTTTGATAACTTCATTTTGTCCGGGTCTTATATTATCAAACGTCTTCTATATCGACAATAAGACCCCAAGATCATCGCCAAGACTATTGGTCTTGTATTGGGCCCTCATATAGCCTTTTCGTGGGCGTTGCACACTGACTTACAGGGCGGTTGGGACTTTGTGTTAACCTTTTCAGATGAGACATGGTCCTGAACCTCGTCTCCTCTAACCTTAAATCGGCTTTCCAACAGATCAAGGGTCTGAGCTCGCTTTCAGATCAGCAGAGCAGAGTAAGCTTCATGTTGGTGTCGCTGTATATATATATATATATATATATATATATATATATATATATATATATATATATATATATATATATATATATATATATATATATATATATATATATATATATATATATATATATATATATATATATATATGTATATATATATATATATATATATATTATCACAATGATATTCTACATTACTATTAGTGTTTTAATTTTAAATGTATGTCCTTTAATTGTACTGTATTTGCTATGAGTGGGAAGGTTGGTCCGTAAGGCAGTTATCAACACCAATTGAATACCATTTGTGACTCAATTGACCGTCCTAAGTCGGTATCGCATCTGTCGTTCAATCAATATTTTTGTAATGCCATTGCATGTATTTCATTACTTGTTACCAAGTTTGGCATCTCAAGCAAAATGAATAATAAAACAAATTTAAATGCGCTCTCTCAGCTATACTTCCTATTCTAGTCTACATCATTGATAACAAAACATAAACAAAAGAAAATATTACAATATATAATCATATTAAGGAATGTAAAATGAAATTTATTATTCTTGTTTACATCTATTTGTTAATATTTAATATCTTCCGAATTTCCACATCATTAATACAGATAAAATAAAGACAAAATAATCAAAAATACATACCGTAAATTATGACTATTACAAAATTTTAAACTTCATTAAATGAATCTGAACTCTCCACACTAGAATAAAAATCTATTCCCGAAAAAGAAGAGAAATAATAATAATAATAATAATAATAAAAATAATAAAGAAATCAGAATAAGATATCATAGTACATATACAACGACATTAAGTATTTGCTTGTTTGCCTTTTTTAGCAATAAGTCATCTCTATTCGTTAGGACAGCTGTGCAGACAGTAACACTTCTCAAATTGTGGAAAAAAGCGGTAAATTCTATTTTCACATTGTTGCTCGAAATCTATTGGAAAATTCCAATGGATTGTAGATTCCCATTAATCTGAATATTTGAAATCAATTGAAAACACATTAGAAATCATTTTCTAGAGAAGACAGATTACATCTGACCAGGCTGCACGACACAAATCAACAAGAACATGTACATAAAATATGATAAAATTAACAGAAAAAGATGTTACAAAAATATTCGATTGTATTGCACTTACGATACCGACTTCGACGGTCAATACAAGTAACAAACGACATTCCTTTGGTGTGGTTAAATACCATTAGCACATCAAAGCAAATTATGTGAAATACAAACTTATTTAAGTGTTAATATTTTCAAAATATTACAATACGATTCTAAATGTCAATTTCAGTATGAAAAAAGGATGTTAATAATTTAATTAATTTAATACCTTTTAAACTGAAAAAAATCAAGATTTTCAAACATCACCTTATTTGTGTAACTTTGTTTTATGTGCTTATTTTATGAGCATTCGTTCATAAATCAGTAAATGGGTAGGTTTTTTTTTAATCTTTTGAAAAATCGAATTATTTGCCACTTCTCAAGGGAGGTGACCAACGTGATTGAGAGTTATTCTCAAGGAGCGGCAATTACTTGCAGAGATCAGATTTGTTCATTTACCTTGTTTACTTCCCACAGTGCTGCGAACACAAAGAACTGAACGCGTATGGTTTAAGTGTACCGGTAAGTTTTTACCTCACAACATCAGAATGTAAAAATAAATTGTACAAGTAGAATACTTTCTACTTACTTACTGACAATAATTATGACATATAATTATGACATATTTTTGTCATGTAAAAGATACTATATAAATAATATTGTTATTAATTATTCAGCTAAGAAACAAGCGGATCGACCCAATGTCGGGTCTTCTAGATTGGAGAGATCAGGTCAGTCTGCTTCGAACCTGCTTGTATATTTATGTATTTTAGTCCTCGATTTTGAAAGTTGTTGCAGACCTTTTGCGACGGGTGTTGCATGCAACCAGGAGAGGCTTATTCCTCCCGGGCACCTGGTCTCGCCTCGATTTTATTGGGGTTTGCACTTGTCTGAATATGACAATCACACGATATTGTCCCCATGTTCCATGGACTATGAGATGTGGTTTACCCCTCGGTACTTCTTCGTTTTTTTACTTTGTATATATTTTTGTAGGATGATGTGCCGATGATATTTCAGTCCGCGCTGGACTCTTCTTCTTCTACACTGGGGAAAACGTCTATGTTTACCCAATCAGGAATATACTCCGAGCGGTATGGTTTAAAGTTTTTAAAGTGGAGAATTTGTATCTTGTTGGAGTCTTCAGCTAATCCTAAATGATAAATAACAACAAAGGAGGCCCTACAGACTTTCTGTGATTTTGGGGACTTTCCAACTCTCTTGCATTGGACTGAAACATACAAAAGGTTTCCAAGTCTATATTTTCCTACGATACACGTAAATGGTACAACTTTTTCTGTCTTAAATGAGCAACTTTCAATGGCTCACTTGTGATGTTTTTCTGTAATTTAGGAAAACTTTGTTGCTGTAATTGAAAAAGCCCACACGGGGAAATATGTTCTACAAACATTCTCTAGTTTTCATTTGCATTAAGTATAACATCAGATACATATCAATATCGTTATAAGATTTTGATGTATACAGTGACTCATAAAAGGAACACAATTCCTCAATTGCATCACTCTCGGATGAAACTAAATCAATTTCTTTATTCGGCTCTTTAATAACATTTAATACTAAGACGAGACTAAGTTTTCTATTCCAAAACATAAAAAAGGACTTAGTGTTGTTTTCTCCCTCATTAACCTATTCTGCACCTGAGCGAATTTGAACACCTTTGAACTTGGTATGATTAATACCATGTGGTAGATTTTCTAATACCCGCTTTCTGGTGATACTAATATACAAAGAGAATGAATTATCAATATCCAAAATCTCAATTATGGATCCTCAATTTTAACATGACTTGATAATTTTTCTAAAGCCATTGGTTTGGTAAAGGTGGATCAATTTTATGAAGTACTATTATCTATATTGACCTTAACTACCCCGTGCTCATTTGTTATTTTTAAATTGTAATGCATTAATAAATATTTTCTCAATATAATGTGAACCTTGCAAATATGTATAAAGGTTTACTTTTTTATCCTAAAATATGATGATTTAATCTTTGAATTGTGATTATTGTCGTTAAAAATCTCTATGAAACTGAAAAAACAAATTTTCTTCACGTATCTTGAAGTTTATTATTAATATTTTATTATTATTATTATTATAATTATTATTATTATTATTATTATTATTATTATTATTATTATTGTTGTTGTTGTTGTTGTTGTTGTTGTTGTTGCTTTATCTATTTATTTCAGATTTTTTGTTTCTTTTTAGAAAAGGAAAAATATCGTCGCCACCGACATGCAGATTCAAACAAAACTAAGCACATGAAATGAAATCTCAGAAATATTCGATTATAACCGAATAAGGGCAGCGATTGAAGAGAATATAGCCACTAAGTTGTGACACTCAGTTGTGATGTCTTAATGTAAGAACGAATTGCACTTATCTACTGTTATGATGATATATGCAAATAAAAGAAGACTATTAATGATATCTCATGAAACTATAAATGAATTTGTCATAGAGTGAGGTGCTCAGGTGACCATCAGCGTCATTAGAAACATGATATCTAGATACGAACAACGAGTATTGCTTTCTGGTTTTTCCTTAACTTCCATGTGTCACTGCCGTTGGACAATTTGTCCCCAAGGACACTTGTCGGGCAGTCCTTTATATATATATATATATATATATATATATATATATATATATATATATATATATATATATATATATATATATATATATAATATATATATATATATATATATATATATATATATATATATATATAATATATATATATATATATATATATATATATATATATATATATATATATATATATATATATATATATATATATATATGGATAATGTTAATAAGAAAACCATAGTGGCTGAGGCGTCGCCCACTATAAAAAGGCCTCAAACTGCAATGTGCAAGGACACGTGCATAGCAAATAACTTAGGTGTCCCCAATATTATCTTAAATGACATTAGAAATCAAACATTTGTGCTAAGCACTAATAATGAACTCTGGTATCAACATGCGGATAGCTTCATAAACATCAAGCCCTGTACGGTTAAACTAGTTGACGTAATTAAAGATTACCAATACTCCCCTTATGATTGTGAAATATCTAAATGCGGGACCAAAAATTGAAAAACTTGCAACATCTTAATGGTCATTTGGACACCTCTCTGTATGACAAACGTGCCGATTTTAACATCCATATAACTAACTTTTCGTTTCTTTGCAGCAATATCCCGTCCTCACCAGCCTATGGAGTTTTTATATCTCAACTTATAAGGTACGCAAGAGCCTGTTCTCTATACGACTGTTTTATTCCAAGGGCCAAACGACTGGCCACTAAGTTGCTCCTGCAGGGATATGTTAAAGAACGTCTGAAATCGTCACTGAGGAAGTTCTGCGGTCGCTATGGGTATCTTGTACGAAAATATGATGTGCCTCTTTCTAGAATGATTGATAATATTCTGGAATGCGACTAAATGACCTGTTTAGTGAACACCAAATATGACTTTGTATATCAGTTTTGTACGTTCGTATGTACAATTAGTAAACCAAAACTCTTGATTTTGACGTTTCTTAAGAACTGCTGTGACGGGTGATGCATGCAAACAGGAAACGCTTACTCTCCCCGGGCACCTGGTCTCACCACGGAATTTTTCAGTATTTCGGGGTTCACAACAGTTTCTTTTTGAAACTTACACGATTTTGTATCTGTCCTTGGACTCTGAGAATGATTAACGGTTTGGTACTTCTTCGATATTGATTACAGACAATTCTTTTACGAGTAATTTAACCAAACATACCTTTCATACGCATAGTTTTGACCATTTGAATTGTAAGAGTTCAAATATTGTAAATGGTATTGAGTGTTCACTCTGTGGGTTAATATATGTTGGAGAGACAAAGGGACACCTCCGTACAAGAGGATCAGGTCACAGGTCCAAAATAAATTGTAGCTGAAACCAACTACTCTATCGCCACTTCAACCAGCCTGATCACTTTATTCTCTCGATGAAAATTAGAATTATGGAAAAAATATATATATATATCACCCCACAAACAATGCCAATTTGAGCACTTCTTTTCTCCTTTTCGTCGGAAAAGAGAAGAATACTGGATAAGACGTTTCGGCACTGCTTCGCCCTATTGATGCAATGACAATATTAGTAGTATTGATAACCTCACTAGTCCTGCGTGTCAATCAGTTAAGGTACTCGGTTTATTCAACAAAACCCAGAGGACACGGTACACGTAAATACAATGCAACAAACCTGAATTACATAATATTTCCTTTGATGCTCTTTTGCCATTTATAAATAAACCATTGGGCCTTCATCACATTCGTGCAAAACTTTATTCTATTTCACTCAGAAAATTACACGAGTTGTACGTATCGTCCAGACACCGTATATTTACTGATATAAGCTCTGCAGAGTATAGACTAGATGGCATTATTATGGACATATCGACCACTAGACTTCTCGTCCCGTCAAGTCAGATATTTCTATGGGAAAATCTAATCGCCCTTTCATCAAAATTAAATTTGCAAATAAAGGCATTGATTATTTAAATTTTGGCCAAATTTTAAATCATAAGTCTGTTTTAGAGAAAATATCTCCATATTTCAAAAACAAAGATCCGCCATGTGTTTCCTATAGCTACACGCCATGAGTTGCATCCAAAAGTTATAATTACAAAGGGTTTCTACAGTGTCTTGATCTTAGCAACTCTGCATGTCATCCTCAACCGTGTGCATGTTAATTTTGTATGTTCTCCTTGTGGCCATGCCATTACTGGTGATCTCGATATTGTTAAAACACTAAATTAAGAGAACTTTTACTTAAAGGCCCAAAATACAGAGAACCCAGATCATTCACATGGAGCCAAAATTTTGAGAATGTTATAAACTGCTGCGAGGAATATGCCACACGATGGGCAAAAAGAGAGGTAGTACAGGTCGACACTCTTTCGGAATGGATAAAATCTATTGCAGTACTGCTGAGATCAAAAATTAAAAAAATTACAAGGTTCTGTAAACACCAGATTCGAATCTATTTTTAAAGATCCTGATGTTGTCAGAGAACTTACCTTCCTCCAAGAACATTATATCATTACACCAGCAGATAAAGCATCTAATAATTATACGTTTACTTGTAAGAAATATTACTTTGACAGTCTATTGAAAGAATTAGGATTAAATTCAGCTCCAGGAAATCCTATTTATACTCTCACGAACTTTTCGGTTTCGGAAGTACTCGAGAATCATAAATCTGTCCTCAGTACGTTTGGTATTCACTCAAAAAAATAAAATTTAGAACTTCCATATTTGTACTGCATTCCAACAATGCACGCTTTATCGCTGTTTCCTCGAAGTGTTCCACAAAATCTGTATCGATGCTACTCACAAAAATGTTATCAGAAATTAAATCTGGCCTTCATAGATATTGCGAAACAGTATATTCTAGAAGTGGAATTAATCAAATGTGGATCCTTAAAAATTCAAAAGAATTATTAGAACATCTAAAATCAAAAAGTTTTACTAAAATTCACTCCATCAGGTCTTTTGACTTTTCGACTCTTTGCACAACGATCCCTCATCAGAAATTAAAAGACAGATTAGCGGAAGTTATTCAAAATGCATTTACAAGTAAAAACGGAAGCCGCAAATTCAAATATATAGTAATAGGCCACGATAAAACTTACTTTGTTAGGGAAAATTCTGATTCCAAAAATAAATACACTGAAACAGCTGTCATCCAGATGTTGAACTTTCTTACCTATAACATTTTTGTGGTGTTTGGAGGTAAGGTTTTTCAACAAATTGTCGGCATTCCAATGGGCACTAACTGTGCTCCGCTTCTGGCTGACATATCCCTTTACTCATACGAAGCTGAATTCATTCAGTTTTTGCTTTCGCAAGGAAAAAAACAATTGGCTCTTGGCTTCAATTTTACTTTATTCGCGGATTACCTTGGCATCATCTATCCAAGTGAACTGGGGGTCAAAGAAACCACAGAAAGTAGTAATTCTACTTCGTATTTAGATATTATGTTGTCTTTGGACATTAATGGTCAATTGAACACCTCACTCGTGACGATTTCAATTTCGCTATCACAAACTTTCCATCCATAGGTAGCAACATTCCATCATCGCCCGCATACGGCATATTCATATCTCAGTTAATACGTTATTCCAGAGCATGTTCAAATTACAATGACTTTGTTCTGAGGACTAGGCGACTTTCAATTAAGCTGCTCAACCAGGGTTATATATGTGCTAGACTAGTAACGTCACTGAGGAAGTTCTACGGTCGTTACGAGACTCTTATTACTCCATATGATATCTCGTTATCAAGACTTTTAAATGATATTCTGGACTGAGACCGATTCCGATCATTTTACACAGATTTGACACCTTCTATATTAGAAGGTTACCTACTTCGACTTCTCCATATATAAATACATATGGAATTCACACGATTTGACTCTTTCTACTGGGTATATGTGACGGGTGTTGCTAGCAAGCAGGAATTGCTCACTCTCCCCGGGCACCTGATCTCACTCCATCACAGGGGTTCACATATGCTCTTCAAGTAGAGATATTTTGTTATTTTCATTTTCACTGATTTTGTATGGCCTCTGGTTTCATGATTTTTGGACTTGTGGTTTGGATTTATCCATCATCTTTACATTCCAGTCCACTAATAATGCTAAAGTATGTGGCGAACGTAGGATTATCAATTGAAAGTAAGTCATCTATTCAACTGTATGTGAAGTTGAACCGAAGGGTTAAATGTTACATTTTTAAAGAACAAAAATGCTATCGATCAGAAAAATAAACATCTTAATGACATCTATTTCTGTATACTTCATGAATCATATTTTATTTTTACAAAATCATTTTTATCATGGTTTCCAACAATAAACTGAAATCTGTATATTTACTATTTTGGATAATGTCGGAGACATTGTCTTTGTTAATTGTCGATGGAACCGTTGCGTAAAGGGTCGAAAACTCAAATGATTGGATGGAGCAAATCAAACCGAAACTTTTAAACTTTAAGGTATTTTGTTGTATCGAAGTTTTCAGGGTCGACATTCACTTGATATCACTTCTAGTTCTACAGTACATTTGAAGGCCATATTTAATAGCCGATAGATTTTGTGTGTGAAAGATCGATAAGGATTATATGGATAACTTAGAGAAATCAGCAATAAAGCATTGTTTGAAAGGAAAACAATAGGTACACAATACACACAAGGTAAATCTAAATCTATATCACTTGTATTGACGCCAGTCGTAGTTACAATAGACTTTTATTTGTCAATCACTTCTAAAATAGAACAAAATATGTAAGAGCATAAGTAGGATTCCCTGAAGTCAATTTCTTGACTGTTTATTTTCAACTAACTGAATCTTGTTCCAATAGTGTTAGTCTAGGTAAAAAGGGATCAAACTAGCCAATTGTCTAACTTATCACTGCTCAAACGCATGCACAAAGTAACCTAAGTTTACTGATCATAACGTTAATTATACTTGTTTTAGATGTATCTATCAAAATATAACTGAAATGCTTTTATTTTCATCACGCGCGGACGAGTACGTACACACGTGATGCCCTTAAGCAGTGACGAGAAAACATGAACACCTTCAATGAAAGAGCCCTTAAGTGTACGCATATGTATCCACATATAAAGTCAAGTGGATCAGATGGACTTTAAAAAGAAAATGAAAACCCTTCTCCCTCCTTTCTGTCACCGAAATAATATGCTTCTTATTTAACTACATATAGTTCAGCCAATAGATTTTTATGACACTGCTGCTATTTGGTTGTAAATCAGAGAGCGGGTTCGGGATCGACGGAAACTAATAAAGCTATATGTCAAGTTGAATTTAGTAATGAATTTTCAAACGAGAATATAAAAGTGTATAATAAGACGACCAACATCACCTTCCAGAAACAAACCAAAAGAAAACAAAAAACCAAACCATGACAAAAAAAAAAAAAAAAAACAAAAAACAAAAAACAAAAAACAAAAAACAAAAAAACAAAAACAAAAAAGAAAAAAACCAAAGAAACCAAAGAAACAATTAAAAAGCATCCAACATAACATCCATAGATCATTTAAGAATAATTTAATTCAAAAATGAGCCAATAAAAAAATCATAATACTACGTTTCTATGTGTGTCTAGTAATTATTAGTATTACAATTTCCTGATTAATTCATACTAAATTAACAAATTCCAGTTCCAATTCCAATTATATTTGGATAATATTATTTGCTATTTGGAATCGTCATGTAGTAGAGTTACGCTGTTTAGTTAAACGCAATATAGTTGGAAATTAAGTTATATCAGGTATTTATGCCAAACGAAGCTAACGGCAGGAGTTCAGCCGTTAAATAGAACGGTGGTTTAACAATGAAGCTCTCATGGAGGAAGGCAAGTTCTTTCATCATGATTTAAGGAAACAGATTTGAATCTCGTAACGAAAATGGGGCGGGGGGGGGGGCGTGGTTGGAATGTTGACCTTTAATGAGATATTAAATTAATACGAATTGGCCTGTTGTGCAAGCCATTGTTAGGGGTAGCACTGTGGATTTGCTAATTTCGATTTGTTTCTTTTTAACCTTTTCAAAATGATATTCATCAGATCGATGGCTTATTAATGAAACATGTTCTATATTATGATTTTTTCTTTCTACACTATATTTGTTGGACTTGTCTCTACACATCACTACATTTATGCTTCAATTCCGTTCTAATTCGATACACAATTTCACCGTGTTTAATATCACGCTACTTTGACTGAATGTGTTTAGGTTTTCGTACATATATAATTAAAATTCTGATATTTGAACAATTCCTCAAACCTATAATAATAACATTTCATATTCCATAAGAGTCCTTACTATACTGACTCCCAAAAGAAACGTTACACAGTAATAATCGTAAATAAGTTTAATACAAACTTCAATACTGCATTAAAATTGTATATGATATTGAAGATTGAAGTAAAAACAAAATCATGAAAATCGGAAATCAAACTTTAACAAGAAATTTTAAATTCATAACACTGTTAAAATTTATGGGGTCTTCACAAATGTTCACATGTACATTAATATCGTGTATGTCCACCATTTGCATCCCCTAACCGCTATGCATCTGCGGCGCATGGACTCTATAAGTCTTTGAATTTGAATCTGTGGTATTGCATCCCACTCCTGTCGAAGATACGCTTCCAACTGACGCAACGTTGACGGCGAATGTCGTCTAACGCGACGGTCCAGTATATCTCAAAGATGCTCAATTGGCGAGAGGTCCGGAGACTTGGTGGGCCATTGTAGAACATTAACATTCTGTTGCTGGAGGTAATTTGTGCAAACACGTGAGGTGTGGCACCTTGCGTTTTCCTGTTGAAATAACGTCAGTTCTCTATTAGCGTTTATCTAAGGAACAACTTCAGGGGCCAAAATTTCGTCACGATACCTCACTCCATTCAAGTTGCCTGGAATAACTACCAATCTTGATCGATGCGGGTAGGATATTGCACCCCATACAATGACAACTCCGCCTCCAAACCTATCAACTTCCGGTACACAGGCGTCGGAATATCGTTCCCCTCGCCTCCTATACACCCATTGTTGTCAGTCAACACGTTCTAAAAGATATCGCGACTCATCACTGAACAACACACCCTTCCACTGATTGCGAGTCCATCTTATATGAGTGCGTACCCAATGTAGCCTATTGCGTCTGTGGCGTTGTGTTAATTTCATACCATTGTATGGACGCCGAGCTTTGATTCCGTTCTCTGCAAGTCTCCTACGAACTGTATTTGCACTGATTCTGTTGTTGGTGTGCCCAGGCGTAGAAGCTGCCGTTGACAGAACAGAAAGAAAACGATTACGTAGATGTGACGTCACGATGTATAGATCCTGGGCACGAGTCGTCACACGTTGTCTCCCAGTTCGAAGATGGTCGTTTACTGAGCCAGTTGTTCTGTATCGACCTGCTAATCGAGAGATAGTTATTCTAGATACGCCAAAATACGATGCAACGTCAGAATGACGTCGTCCTACCTCTAACATTCCAATAGCTCGAAGACGCTGCTCTTTGCTGAGTCTTGGCATTTTACCCTGAGGTTTTTATTCACTTTTGCGAGGGTTTGTGGTGTTTGGGACTTCCTCTATATAATTGTTTTATCCGTATATGACACGTGTATCGATATTTCGAAGCGCTCGTGCAAATCAATAAATTGGCACCGTTTGCGTTATGGTTGAGTGGACACGATTAAAAATTGCATGTACAAGATATTGCATCATCAACATCTTTTGATAACAATAGAAAAAATAATTTTATGATATAAAGTGTAACGTTTCTTTTGGGACTCAGTATATGTGCGGAGCATGTAGCTTGAATCGTTTGAATTGTATCGTTGGTTGATTGTCATGCAGAAAGTATCACATAATATCTATTTTCCAAATGTGTGCCCCTTCATAATTAAAAAAAAATGAAAGAACGCTTCGGCTCTGTAAATAAAATAATCAGTATTATAGAAGTATAATGTTCGTTCATATGTTGTATTTTCAGAAACGTTTCAACAAACCTGGATACAAAGCCCTGCTTTATTACTTACTGAAACCATATTGTGATAACGTATTTTAAGTTTTGAATTTTTTGTATTATTTCAACAAAGAATTATTTAGTTTTGTGTAATGCATTCAATGAAACATACGGCAAAATTCAATGATATTGGAATTGACGGTGATTAAATTTATTGGATAACACATTGAATAAAGTCAGGCAAAATGTGTTGATTCATCGAATAAATCCATGATACATTTCAGTATTCTCAGTGCAATCTTTGGTCTATTTAAATTTAAAGTCTATGTCAGTTTACACACACACACACACACACACACACACACACACACACACACACACACACACACACACACACACACACACACACACACCTACACACACACACACACACACACACACACACACACACACACACACACACACACATATATATATATATATATATATATATATATATATATATATATATATATATATATATATATATATATATGAAGATGGTGGCTCTGTCATATACCATGCAGCAGTTATGGGTAAGGTCCAAGTTTTGCAGACAAACAGACAGACAAACAAACGGACAGGACAAAAGCTACATATACCAAACCTTCAATTACGTCCACTCTCTAGATCCAATAATCGTTAAACGAATTTTGAATGTCACTTCATATAATTTCACAATGGAAATTAAATAATGTAAAGAAGTACCGAGGGATATACCACATCTCATAGTCCATGGAACAAAGGGGACAATATCGTGTTTAGTGACATATTCAGACAAATGCGAACCACAATAGAATCGAGGTGAGACCAGGTGCCCGGGAGTAGTAAGCGTCCCCTGGTTGCATGTAACACCCGTCGCAAGAGTCCTGCAACAACGTTTAAAATCGACGAGGTAAATACATTATTATACACGCATGAACATACGAAGGAGACAGGAACACGAAGTCAAATTCCCCCATTCAAGGCAAGAAATGCTGCCTGCCTGAAATTCCGGTGTCGGAAACGCAGGTGAACAAATATCTGTATATACATGTATATACGTATTATGTCAAATCAATTATAGTCAAAAAGTTAAGATGGTTATTTTGTACGGTCAGCTCCCAAAATATTGGTTAACATTCTTGAAAGAGGAATCAGAAATTGCAATAGATCCCTATAACGACCATAGAACTTCCTCAGTGACAATTTCATACGGTCTTCAATATATCCTTGTGAGAGTAATTTCGTGGCAAGAAGCCTCGCTCTCAGGATGAAATTTTCGTATTTAGAACATGCCCTGGCATAGCGTATAAGTTGTGAAATGAAGACGCCATATGCGGGAGAGGAAGGTATGTTGCTACTCAGAAAAGGGAAGTTGGTAATAATGAAATTGAAATCGCCACGTTTGTCATAAACATTATGTTTCTAAAGCTGCATTGCTCCACATGTAGGTGATAATGTGTCCTAATGTGGAATCAATTCATAATTTGATTCTCATTTAGAACCAGAGTAAAGGGATATCTTTAATTTGCAAAATGATCCAATGCCCTTATGCGGGAAAATCAGATTTTTCAAAGTTTTAATTTCAAACTGGCGATGTGCCGATTTCCGATGAGAATTTGTCAAATAAACATGATAACGCATTATGTATATTTAGTTTCATTCACTTGTTGTAATATTCGAACCAAACCGAATTTTATGTCTAAAGGGGGAAAAACGTACTGATCTCAGGGGGATAAATTATACTGTGTCGTTTTATCCATGGGGATAATCTATGCTGGGTCGGCGTTTTTCGTGGGGGAAAATTTACTGGGTCGTGTTTCCGGGGGAGGGGTCGATACTGGGTCGGTTTATCCGGGGTGAGGGGGGGGGGAGTCTATACTACAACACCGAATCATAATGTTTATGTAGTGTGATACTTTATATAAATGTATATTTAATAATTTAGAGAATGTGTTGGGTATGTATTTACTACTATTGAAAACATATGTTCCTTATACATATATGTACATAAATAATTTATGTATAATTATTGGAATTTTCTAATTTGTTTTTTTTTTCTTAAACCAATACCATCAAATTTCCAGTGATATATCTTGACTTTGAATGTCGGACGCCTAGTGCTACTCTTTCGAATTTTTTTTATATTATGTATTTGATTAGAATCAATTTGAATAAAACTAAAAATGAAAACCGTTTTATTTGATATATCATCATTGTCATTTCTTGAAAGCAAAAATTCTATCTTATGTTTTTGCACTATTCTGACGTACATATGGTCAAATATAACGTGATAGAACATACAATATGGATTAAACATACTTGTTGTGGGTAACACTTCCCTAATCAGTGATTTTATAGTCTTGCACATTATAAACGAAATGGTGGAAGCTGACAGTAAAGATTTTTTATGGAAATATAAATAACTAACGTTGACATTTTACTTGGTTTCTATTTTCTTGAAGACCTCTGATCCACAAGTCGTGATACTCACCTGGGAAACCTTTGGTCTAAAGACACTCCAGAATATTGTGACAATTTAATGCACTAAGAGAATATTGTAAATTCACATCAAAATTCACTATCCACATAATAACAATTTAGAATAAATTTAATACATATAAACTTGTTTTAATTTTGTGCATTATATGCCCATTTCGACAATCTATGTATATTCAGTGATGCTCTAACCGAAGCATGAAATCCAACGTTTTGATATTTGGAGAGCAAACTCATGTCAAACTGAATGAAACATACTTAGCAAATAACCCATCTAAGGACAGACCTAGGCATGAAGGAGATACTCCTCAATAAGATGAATAAACATTATTTGGCCGATTGATCCAATTCCCCTTGTACAATGATGCCAATTTTCACAAATATTGTATTGAAGAAATTCTTTCTGTCTGGAGATCTAAATGGTGCGTGACTAAGTGTTTAAAGCAGAAGCACATTGCATTTCTTATATCCCTATAAGCAGAAGCACATTGCATTTCTTATATCCCTATAAGCAGAAGCACATTGCATTTCTTATATCCCTATAAGCAGAAGCACATTGCATTTCTTATATCCCTATAAGCAGAAGCACATTGCATTTCTTATATCCCTATAAGCAGAAGCACATTGCATTTCTTATATCCCTATAAGCAGAAGGACAGTAGACTACTAATATCCCGAATGTTATATGAGAAGACATTTAATCCTAGCGTGCTATATACTAGCAAGGGATATCTTAGTTAAAATAGTTACATTTGATCGGATCTGAAAAACATTAGTCGAATCATTATCTCCGGGATCCATAAAATAAAATGTTTTAAATGCTGGAATTTATTAAAATGTCCACATACCTCTTTGTCCAAGATATCATAACAATCAGCAGAGAATATAACGTGGAAGACGATTAGAAAAATTGCAAAGTTTCTCATTTCGATATAGTACGATAGTAAAATCCTAGTGATTGCGACTATGTGATGGTTGTACTAGTACCATAAGAAATCCTAGTAATTGCGACTACGTGATAGTTGTACTGATATCATAAGAAATCCTAGTGATTGCGACTACGTGATAGTTGTACTGGTATCATAAGAAATCAATTGCTAAACATTGTAAATAACATTACGTGTGGTCTGACGTGTTATCATAGAATTTCAGTAGTTTCAATAAAATAAATCGTTATAATGATAAGTAATGTTGTGGGTATTATCAGATGATAATAAGCCACTTGAAATAGCTATTATTCACATATGGTAAAGATGTCAAAACATAAACCATAATTTATTCGTAATTGACCATGCTAAATTGATCCGAATCGTCTGTGGTCTTATTTTGGCAATTCAAAATATGACACTGAGCGTGCGATCGTATGCCAATAATAATAATAATAATAATAATAATAATAATAATAATAATAATAATAATAATAATAATAATAATAATGATAATAAATAAATAAATAAATAAAGGACGATGAGTATTGTTAAACAGTTATACCCTTATAATTTGTATTTACTGTATCTGTAGACAGATCAAAATGTTATAAACAACACATTATTTCCGAATTTTATTATAGTTTGGAATTCTTGAATAGTATCGTATTTTAATGTGCACATGAGTTCGGACAAACATTAAGGAACGTTTGAAATTGTCACTGAGGAAGTTCTATGGTCGATATAGGGATCCAGTGCAATTTCATATCCCTCTTTTAAGAATGTTAACCGATATTTTGGGACCTGAACATACAAAATAACCATCTTAACTTTTTTACTATACTTGATTTGATATAATACGTATATACATCTATATACAGTAAAACACGAATACTACGAACACGTATACTACGAATTCATGCTTATAACGAAGTAATGTGAAATCCCCGGCAAATTTCGTTCTTATTCATACCAAGATATGAGGATATTAGCGAACACGGTTATTGCAAATCCACGGCTACTGCGAACCCATTTCTAAGTCCCCAAATATAAACTTGCTTTAAAACGCCATTTTTAGCGAAGTAGATAATTAACGACCAAACAATTACGTAGATTACCGAACTCACCTGTAATGTATTTGTTTTGGCAACAGTTTAAGTACCTGCCTATGAGTTGTACACGATGCTCAGACTCAAAAGGAAGGCGATTACAATCGAAACAAAATATGAAGTAATACAGGCCGTCGATAAAGGATACCGACAAAAGCAAAATCGCTGCATCATTTGACATGTTACCGAATTCTCTTAGTACAATTCTTAAAAATAGGAAAAGCACTATTAAAAACTATGAAACCTCTACTGTATCTCCGTCTCGGAAACAAATTCGCTCCGGACAACAGGATTCCGTGGAATCTACCGTATTTAAGTGGTTTACAGAAAAACGTTCTGCAAACATAGCAATATCTGGATTGTTATCTGCTCTAACTGCTATAAAAGATCATATTATCAAATATTGTGATGTCGCATTTCATAATAGTAACATCAATTACTTTTGGTCGATTAAAAATTCTCATGAAGTTATAGACAAACTTCTTTCGCTAAATTTCAAAGCGACTCAAATTTCTGCATTTGATTTTTCTACACTTTATACATCTCTACCTCATGATTTGATTAAAAGCAAGTTGCTGTCTCTTATACAATGGTGTTTTCACAGAGAATCTAAAAAGTACATATGTACTTCCAATAACTCCGGATTATTTTCCAACAAAAAATATACTTCATATAAATACTGGACTTGCAAGGAATTATGTAAAGCACTAGATTATCTCATGAATAATATTTTTGTGCAATTTGATGGCAAGATATATCAACAAATAGTTGGGATTCCTATGGGTACTAACTGCACGCCTCTGATAGCAGATTTATTTCTTTATTGTTATGAGAGGGATTTTATGGTTTCTCTTCAAAAATCAAAACGTTTTGACCTCATTGACAAATTCAATAATACTTGTAGATATCTGGATGATATTTTGGTTATCGACAACCCTGAATTCGAACAATTTATATCAGAAATTTATCCACCAGAGCTCACATTGAATAAAGCTAATACTTGAGATAAATCTACACCTTTCTTAGATTTAAACATCAAAATCATCAACCACCTAATATATACTAATATTTATGATAAACGTGAGGATTTTGGATTTCCTATTGTAAATTTCCCTTACTTGGATGGCGATGTTCCTCGACTCCCATCATATGGTATCTATATATCTCAATTAGTTCGATTTATCAGAGGCTGCACTGATGTTTTGGACTTTCATAAACGAAATTTACAAATTACTACTAAACTTTTAACTCAGGGTTACAAATATCACAAGTCAAGAAAAACATTCGGCAAATTCTTCAGATCTTATTCAGAACTTCTATCTAAATTTGGAAATATTTCTTTTCAACAGTATGTATCCAATGGAATTTCCCATCCTTATTTTTACGGTGATCTCGTATATAAACTAAGGAAAGTAAAAGGCTCCGATAACGTTATTGTATCATGTAATAAAATAATCAAACGTCTTATAAATAGACAATATGATATTGAGATCATCAAAAAGACAATAGGTCTTGTATTTGGCCCCTCTACAGCCTTATGCAGACTTTTACTTGAACGTTGCACGCTGACTAACAGGGCGGTGGGGACTATATGACGGGCCTTGTCCAAACCTCTTTCAGAGGAGACATGGTCCTGAACCTCGTCCCCTCTGACTGTTAGTCGGGACTCCTACAGATCTAGGGTCTTAGCTCGCTTTCAGACTGGCAGAGCACGGTTTATCATGTTGATGTCGCATATATTTTTATACCATTATGTATTTTACAATACCTTACGTGTTTATATTTTTATGACCTCTCAATATGCGATATCTGTTGACCCTTGTTCTTTACATGGAGGGTTATTTAGAAATTTTTAAATGTACGTCCTTTGATTGTTCTGCTGTTACGGTGAGTGGGAAGGTGGGCCCGTAAACCGGTTAACCACACCATTTGTTTGGCTTTTGTCAAATTAAATGACCGTCCTAAGTCGGTATCGTAATTGCACTACAATCAAATATTTTTGTAATGTGATATATGTTCTAGTATATTATTTATATTCATGTATTGTATAGCTCTATGGTGACTTCGGCCGCATAACTGAGCCAGTAACTCCTCTTTTTTCTTTAATCATGTGAAAGTCGGATTAACTGGCCCAAAAGATCGGTGATAAAACCTTTACATTGCTGTATATAGTCGTGTACTCATGTGCATTTACATATAAATGTGCCTGAGTAAACGACAGTGTGATTTGTACCGAATACGAGTTGTGAATTGTACTAAAAGTTACTCGAGATGACATAGTTTTCTTAATATTTATTTGACACGGATATTACGAAGTTTTCATACAGTTTTAATAAAATTCGCTATATGCATAATACGAACTATGTATATAGCGAACTAAATCTCGGGTCCCTTGATATTGGTTATAACCGTGTTTTATTGTACAGATATTTGTTCACCTGCGTTTCCGACACCGGAATTTCAGACAGGCACCATCCCCCCCTTTTTTTGAATGGGAAATTTGACTTCGTGTGCCTATCTCCTTCGTATGTTCATGCGTGTATATTTATGTATTTACCTCCTCGACTTGAGAGGTTGTTGCAGGACATTTGCGACGGGTGTTGCATGCAACCAGGGGACGCTTACTCCTCTCGGTCACCTAGTCTCACCTCGAGTTTATTGGGGCTCGCATTTGTCTAAATATGACACTATTCGCGATATTGACCTTTTATTCCGTGGACTATGAGATATGGTTTACCCTTCGGTACTTCTTCGTTTTTTATAATTTATATTAGTCAATTGATTCGGTTCGCTAGAGCCTGCACTAACGTTTTGGAATTTCAAAAAAACAAATCGCAAATTACTTTTAAAATTCTTACTCAGGGTTTTAAATATTATAAACTTTGAAATACTTTTGGTAAATTTAAAGATCTTATTCAGGCATTCAGTCTAAATTCGGAAATGTGACTTTTCAACAATACGTATCCAGAGAAATTTCCCGTCCCAATTTCTACGGTGATCTAGTGTACAAAGTAAGGAGGGTCAAAAGTTCCGATAATTTCATATCGGCGGGTTCTAAAATTACTAAACGCCTTCGACATCTACAGTATGGCCCCCAGATCATCGCTAAGACCATATTTTTTTTGTATTGGGTCCCTCTGCAGCCTAATGCATATTTTGCTTGAGCTGACTAACAGGGCGGTGGGGACTCTATGACGGGCCTTGTACAAACCTATTGACCAGGAATCTGAGCTCGCTTACAGACGGGCACAGCACGGTTTACTTATGTTGATGTCGCCTTACACAGTTTTGATAGCAAGATATTATTCTATAAACATTTCGTGTTATAAAATTTTTATGACCTCTCTTCTTGAGAAACCTGTTTATCCTTTTTCTTGATATGAAGGATTATTCATAAAATTATAAATGTGTGTCCTTTGCTTTTGCGATGAGTAGGAAGGTGGACGCCCGTAAACCGGTTAACCACACCAAATGAGTGACGTTTGTTACTTCAATTGACCGTCCTACGTCGGTATCGTAATCGCAGCACAATCGAATATTTCTGTAATGTCGTTTTTCGTGTATATTCTACTATTATCATTTTTGTGTGCATGCCCTTGCTGATTTGTGTTATACAGCTTTGTCAGTTGTCTTCTGTTTTATCCTTTAACACAGGTAGAGTGGATGAATACAATAAGAGAGATGGTTTTACAGAAAATCCATTATATCTGAATAGCCCCGTCCAATTGAATGTTAGAGTGTGTTAATGGACCTTATTCAGAAACTGAAAACAAACACATTATGGAAACCATTAAGAATAACTGAATGAACAGATCTCAGGACGGAGAGCTTTGATCAGAGATCAACTGATTTATATGTTTTATGTATGATTCGATATAACATGGTAAATAACTGACAATAGATACAATACATTTCTGTAACAGTATCAGTATCTTAATGCTATTTATCAGGTAAAATAGCAATCGACATTAACCTACAAATATATCATTTCTATTGGTGATTTGAATGAAAAACATTTAAGAGTTTTAATTCAAAACTTTGTAGTATTTCAACGACATATGTATACTAATAATTGAAGTAAAGAAAATTAATCTATTCTATCGAATAAGAATTCTTTGGTTTAATGGAGCATAGACGGATGTTTCCATTTTAAAGTAATCGTCACATATAAATGTATTACTAAACAAAAGCCCGAAACCATTGCGTAACTTTACCTGCTGCATTACGTTTGTTTACAAAAGATAAAAAATCAAAAAGCGTTGGAAGTAATGTTACCGCAAGAACTACATTTAAAAATACCGAAAGAGCGTGGATCAGTGTAGTACATATATATTACATACATCTAACATTGGTATAGAATTGTGTGTATATAACAAATGTGAATCGGACTTGACAAATACATTAATTACAATGGTATTGCCATTACGGGTCATAACACGTATCAAAAATAGTACTGCCATTACAGGTCATAACACGTATCAAAAAATAGTACTGCTATTACAGGTCATAACCTGTATCAAACAATAGTACTGCCATTACAGGTCATAAAACGTATCAAACAATAGTACTGCCATTACAAGTCATCACACGTATCAAACAATAGTACTGTCATTACAAGTCATAACACGTATCAAAGAATAGTACTGCCATTACAAGTCATAACACGTATCAAACACTACTACTACCATTACAGGTCATAACGTTTCAAACACTAGTACTGCCATTATAAGTCATAACACGTTTCAAACACTAGTACTACCATTACATGTCATAACACGTATCAAACAATAGTACTGCCATTACAAGTCATAAAACATATTAAACACTAGTACTACCATTACAGTTCATAACACGTATCCAACAATAACACTGCCATTGCATGACATGACACGTATCAAACAATAGTACTGCCATTACAGGTTTTTAACATGTATCAAACACTAGTACTACCATTACAGGTCTTAACGTTTTAAACAATAGTACTACCATTACAGGTCATAACACGTATCAAACAATAGTACTACCATTACAGGTCATAACACGTATCAAGCCGGCATGGCCTAGTGGTATCGCGTCGGACTCCTGATCGGGAGGCCGAGGTTCGAGTCCCGCTCTGGTCACTAGTACTACCATTGCAGGTCATAACACGTATCAAACACTAATACTACCATTACAGGTCATAACACGTATCAAACAATAGTACTACCGTTACAGGTCATAACACGTATCAAACAATAGTACTGCCATTACAGGTCATAACACGTATCATTACCACCTATGATTAATCAAAATATCTGAATGTACATTGTATCGATTAAGAACATGTTATGCCACAGTTCACGTAAATCTGAAGTTTACAATGTCTCATTGATATTACATTAATGCATCTGTACAAAGAAACAGGTAATGTGTATATGAAATATTGAGCCCTTACTTATAAACTTATGCCATTTGTGCATTCTTTGAAAAATAAAGTGAAATTCTTATATATCTACAATTGGCACATGGATACACCTAAGCATTTACTTGGTCCCCAATTTGAAGTCATGCCATTAACTTGTACGCACCAATGCAAAAAAAAAAAAATAATAATAATAAATAAATAAATAAATAAATAAATAAATAAATAAAATAAAGTACATTTCAGAATAATAGATACAGATATATCATAGTCTTTATAGATAATGATAGTTCAACAATGTCATTTGATACATGAAGTACACTTACTCTTTGGAAAGCCAGAATCACTTAATTTTGAATGGAAGCTGTAACACAAAAACAACAGACAGCTACATGTTTATTGGTCACGGAAACGGAACACCGTTTTTTACATACATGTATCTACAACTATTATTTACATATCTACAATAATAATTTTCAAAAATTCTAATGGCTAACAAGGATAACACGAATTCGACTCCAATGTTACAGTACTCTAAGCGGCATACAGTGCATGGGCATTCATTAACATCAACTGGTACAATTCATTGGGCCATACATCTCGATGTAACATAACAAAGGCGGCTAAATCGCTCTCCCCTTGATATATAATGGAGCATTAAATACAGCTCTGCCTAGTGGAAAATACGGTTAGTCTGACTGTCTGGTTGGCGTCAAAGGATTTGACCGCCAGTAAGTATTACAATGAAAATCAAACAAAAAACCCTCTACCTTTTCCACCGTTCCTTTGAAGTAATGGACAGGCACAAACTGGTTCTTGTCACAGGCATTCCTCATCAGCTGTTCTTTTCACAGGTATTCCTCATCAGTTATTCCTATCTTAGGCATTCATCATCAGCTGTTCCTGTCACAGGCATTCCTAATCAGCTGTTCTTGTTACATACATTCCTCATCAGTTGTTCTTGTCACAGGCATTCATCATCAGTTGTTCCTGTCACAAACATTCCTCATCAGCTGTTCCTGTCACAGACATTCCTCATCAGCTGTTCTTCTCACAGACACTCCACATCAGATGTTTTTGACACAGGCATTTTTCATAAGCCGTTCGTAACACAGGCATTTCTTATCAGCCGTTCTTGGAACAGGCATTCCTCATCAGCTGGATGGAAAATGGAATCTCACAATGATACCTTTTTGTGTACTGTCATTCGTTTCATTTGAAAGGCTTTAATTTGTAGAAAAGCTCACGAAAATCCAAATTAAGTGGGGTTTTTTTTTTTTTCTTTTTCTTTTTTTTTTTTTCTTTTTGTTAATTTTCAGTCATCTCGGTATTTGTCGGATATCATGCGTAGATAATTTTTGGTGCTTTGTCGGGCATCATGAGTAGATCTTTTCGGTAGTTTGTGGGCATCATGAAAAGAGTATCTCGGTATTTGTCGTGTGTCATGGGTAGAACTTTCAGTAGTAAGTCGGGCATCGTGTGTAGATCAATTTGGCATTTGTCGTGTGTCATTAGTAGATCATCTCGTTATTTCTCAGGCGTCATGAGTAGATCAGTTCGATATTTGTCAAGTAACACGAGTAAATGATCTCGGTATTTGTCGGGTATGAGTAGATCATCTCGGCATTTGTCAGGCATTTTGAGTAGGTAATCTAGGTGTTTGTTGGTTATCAAGAGATCTGCATGGTATTGTGGATAGATTATATCAGTATTTATGTGTATCTGGCCGTGACTTATTCTGTGACACACTGAAGAGGATTTATAAGAAATTATAAACCCCTCAAATCTGTAGACGAAATGAGTCATTTTAGGAGGCTCATTTTTTTTACCTTGGGCGAAAAAACAAAAAAAAAACCCAAATAAACAGAAACAAAAAGAAAGAAAAAACAAAACCACAAAAACAAAAATAAAATAAAAAAAACCCAAAATCCTAAAAGAAATAATAACAACAAACAAACAACCAATAAAAAGCCATATCTTAGAAATTTTCTTCATACTTCAGCAGACAACCGACGTACTCTCAAAAGAGAGGACCAAGTCAGTTTACCTAACGAAATGGTGTTGGTGGTAGGATGGTAGCGGGATCACACATAAAAAAGTTTTACAAAGGTAGAAATGGTACACATTAAAATGAAAATCTCGGGGAGTGGAATCCAGCCCTTGAGTGGTTTGGGGTCACTAAGTGCAAAATGTATCATGTGAAGTTCTCCACGAATAGAGGGTCATTGAGTGTAAAATTTAAAAAAAAAATAATAATAATTATACCGTGTGATTTGTCAAAGAAAAGATCTCGACCAACAGAATCTAGTCTAGGGATGTTTTCGTGTCAATACGTTTAGACAAAGAACATTATTAGAAAAGTATTGATAACCACGTAAATTGTATAAGGTTGGAAAGAATTGATTTGATTTTCTACTGAAGTATTTCAAAACATGTATACGATTCAACAATCATGATGTTTCTTTTATGATCGAGAAAAAAAAAAAGATGAAAGAAAGAAAGAAATGAAACAAAAAAACTTCTCTGTCATATAAAGCGTAAATCATCAAAGATCCGTAATGTCATCCGTAATTTGTAAGACTCAAGATTAATGTTAGATCAGAAATTAACCGAGGTGTAAAACAAAAACTTCTCGCCATTATCTGTATCATCACAGTAACCTTATCATCATGAAAAAGTCCAACACGTAAACCAGATGTTCAATGTAAGGAAAGATAAATAATATGATTTTCTTCAGATCAGACTTCTTTTGGAAGGTTTTGCCTACGCGTGTACTTAACTATATATTATTACAAAAGAGAATAAGCCTCCGTTACTTGTTTGTTCATGACTGCATTCATTTTGTCATTTCAGGACACGTTGACTGCACATATCGTTTTGCATAAATACTCTGCTTTCAAAAGAGAATTAAAATACCTTGTAGTATTGAAAACATCATAAAAAGACGGATAAGAGAAAAGAAAGAAGACATACGACAAAGCTGTATGACTCTAAACTCACCAAGGTATGCATATAAGACATGAAAATAGTCAAACATAAAGCTACATTGCAAAAATATTCAATTGCACTGCTGTTACTTAGTAACAAACGTCACTCATTTGGTGTGGTTTGGCAGTTTACGGGCGCCCACCTTAACTCTCACAGCAAAAGCAGTACAATCCAATGATACATGTACACATTCAAGAAGTTATAAATAATCCTCCAGATAGAGAACATGGATCATCGGGATTCTCAGGACAAGAGGTCTGAAAAATATCCACAAAACGTTTCATGAAATAATATCCTAATATCAAAAACATATTGGGCGACATCAACATAAGTAAACAGTGCTCTCAGATATTTTGAAAACTTCATTTTGTCCGGATCTAATCTTGCCAAACGTCTTCTACATCGACAATATGACCCCAAGATCATCGCTAAGACTACTGATCTTGTACTGGGCCCTTATACAGCCTTTTCCTTGAGCGTTGCACACCGACAGGGCGGTTGGTACTCCATGACAGGCCTTGTTGAGAAGACATGGAACCGAACTTCAGGACTCCTACAGATCAAGGGTCAAAGATCAAGGATCAAGCATACAACCAATATTCTTGTAATGTCATTGCATGTATTTCATTACTTGTAAACAAGTCTTATTGTGCATCCACTTGGTAACTTCTGCCGTACAGCTAAGTCAGATGTCTTTCCCTTTATCCTTAACTTCCGTGACTCGAAACTATTCTCTAACCTTTACTTAAAGTTCAGGTGGATAAATGTCTGTAATATATTTTTCGCACTCAGTGTTATCGATTACCAAAACATCATCAAAATACCTAGAGGTGTCAATGAACTTATCAATGAACGAAACATATTTTATTGTCTTAACAATGAGATAGGGCACAAGTTATCTCAACTTAGACCGTCGTCTTCTTACATGGTTTACAAATATATTACAACATCAATTGTATTACATTGTTTTCTCAGAGAATATTACCGTATACTTAGTAATAGTGCTATATGAGTGACGTGTACGTGAAAAAAAGAATTAGCAGAAGATGGAAGAGAAGAGTGCAGTGCAGTGCGGGTTGGATAATTTACTATTTTCTAATGAACTATATAAAAGTATTTTAGGAAAACGCTTGCTTTGTCTGATGAAGATCTGGACAGCATTTACTATATTCATATTTGCATCTCCAATAGTATACTGGAGATACTAAGATTTCCCCCGTTTTGATCTAATGCAATTGTAATAGTGGTTTGGATGTGTTCGTCGTAGTGTTTACATTCGAGGAAAAAATGTTTAGGTGTTTCAATTTCACTACAGTTACATAGATTACTCATTGACAGAATGAACACAATTTTGGTAGAGGATATTGAGTACATCGTGTATGCTTATTTTAATCAAAATCCTTCAAGCAGTTTCGGAGAACTCAAAAATGTAAAACAAAGTTTACGAAAGACAAAGGATGGACGGCGCGCTATGAAAGCAACTCACTTGAGCCTTTGGCTCAGGTGAGCTAAAAATGTCAATGTGTTGGGTAAATTTCTTTTGTAGTTTTTGATCGACATATTATAAAGCTATACTTATATCGAGTGTAAAATAATATTGGGTACGCTTTGAACAATTTGTATGATGCATTTTTAAACAACAAATTAAAAAGTGAATTATTAAATGAAAGTGAGTCGACTGAATATTGTTTTTACGTCACTCCACGATTATTTCACGTATATGGTGACAGCATCTGCCTGATACATTGCAATTTGCTACGGACCCACATGAAGCAGTGAGGGATCTTTTACGTGCCATGGGACCTCGGTTTTTACTGTCTCATCCGAAAGACAGAACACCGGTGTGCCCAGGGCGGGAGTTGAACTCGGGACCTCTTGTTCCCGAGCCCAGCACCTTGTCCACTAGGCCACACCAACTTATGTAATAAAAGTGACAAATATATTGTGTACATTTTTAAAAATACTTTGGGTACTTTTTGGGGGGTTAGGAACATTTTTACCAAAAAGATGGGTACATTTTGACCAAAACTGGGTACATTTTGGTTGGGTACGTTTTGGCAAGGGTGCATTTTGACCACAATACTGTCGTTCACACGTCGATTAACAATTAAGAATAAAAAGCTAAAGCAATAATGATCATTATAACATCAAACCAACTGAAAACCTCCCTGACAATTTATCAAATATAATTATCATTATGCTTAAAGATATAATTATCATGATTTATTTAAAGAAAAAGTGTAGATGTAGATTGTTACGGGCCGTAACTGGTTAATTACCTTTTATCTTATTTATTTGGTTAAATCACCTTCTTCTTCTTTACTTCTATAATGACTATACAACAGTATAGAAAGGTCTTTGAGAAAACTATGCAATATATATCCAATATTTGGACACAAATACAGTATGTTGCTGATTTATATATGTAATGGTATTAAAACAAACATACAGTCTCTGTTTTATTTCATTTCATTAAAAGAAACACAGAGTATGTCTCTGAATCATTCGATAATAATTTAAACAAAGTTAACATACGGTTTGTCTCTGTTCTACATAGTATATTATTTTTAATTATCAACACTTTTCACGTAAATTGCAAAAGCATTCGATTGAATACAACTTCAATTGATGAGACTTATTTTCTCATTTTGAAATCATTCACTTTTAAATTTATACATGTACATATTCTCTTGTCTTACAAGTTTATACATCAGGAAATTATTATGGAAATACTGGTCATCACATATAGCACATATAGATCAAGACTTTCTTCAAGCATTCAGGTTGGAATCAATGGAAGTGATGCTGTTCTTTGTAGTATGAACAAGTCGAGGTGCATCTACAAACTCATTGCCAAATATGTACAATCCTGACAGAGAAACAACTGTAGCTGTAGCCCAAAATAAAATGTACATAAACTGCTCTGTTTTATTTTCTGTAAATATAAAAAACAAAGCTTAATCTTCAGTGACGGTACAACCGTATGTTTCAATGTTGGTCCAACAAAAGTCAGTGGTTACAAATAAATGTATTCAATTATGTCAAAGGGAATATAATCTAACCTTCTAGGTTCCTTCTACTATACAATATATGTTTGAAAAGATGTGTTTCTACGTTTGTTTTTGACAGCACAGGATAAGATTAAATCTAGCTCTCAACGTTACTCCTACATTCATTCACCTTGTCATAACAGTCTGTACGATAACTACACTCCTGCCTATAACATGACTGATATTCACTCACCTTGCTATAACAGTCTGTATGATAAGTACACTCCTGACTATAATATGACTGATATTCGTTCACCTTGCCATAAGTCTCTATGATAACTACACTCCTGACTATAACATGACTGATATTCGTTTACCTTGCCATAACAGTCTGTATAATAACTACACTCCTGACTATAACATGACTGATATTCAATCCCCTTGCCATAACAGTCTGTATAACTACACTCCTGACTATAACATGACTAATACTCATTTACCTTGTCAAAACAGTCTGTATGATAACTACACTCCTGACTATAACATGACTGATATTCATTCACCTTTCCATAACAGTCTGTATGATAACTACACTCCTGACTATAAAATGACTGATATTCATTCCCCTTGCCATAACTCTGTATGATAACTACACTCCTGACTATAACATGAATGATATTCATTTACCTTGTCAAAACAGTCTGTATGATAAATACACTCCTGACTATAAAATGACTGATATTCATTCCCCTTGCCATAACTCTGTATGATAATTACACTTCTGACTATAACATGAATGATATTCATTTACCTTGTCAAAAAAGTCTGTATGATAACTACACTCCTGACTATAACATGACTGATATTCATTCACCTTGCCATAAAAGTCTGTATAACTACACTCCTGACTATAACATGTTCTGATATTCGTTCACTTGTCATAACAGTCTATATGATCACTACACTCCTGACTATAACATGACTGATATTCACTCACCTTGTTATAACAGTCTATATGATAACTACACTCCTGACTATAACATGACTGATATTCACTCACCTTGTCATAACAGTCTATATGATAACTACACTCCTGACTATAACATGACTGATATTCATTCACCTTGCCATAACAGTCTGTATAACTACACTCCTGACTATAACATGACTAATATTCATTCACCTTTCCATAACAGTCTGTATGATAACTACACTCTTGACTATACAATGACTGATATTCATTCCCCTTGCCATAACTCTGTATGATAACTACACTTCTGACTATAACATGACTATATTCATTCACCTTGGCATAACAGTCTGTATGATAACTACACTCCTGACTATACAATGACTGATATTCATTCCCCTTGCCATAACTCTGTATGATAACTACACTTCTGACTATAACATGACTGATATTCATTCACCTTGGCATAACAGTCTGTATGATAACTACACTCCTGACTATAACATGACTGATATTCATTCACCTTTCCATAACAGTCTGTATGATAACTACACTCCTGACTTTACAATGACTGATATTCATTCCCCTTGCCATAACTCTGTATGATAACTACACTTCTGACTATAACATGACTGATATTCATTCACCTTGGCATAACAGTCTGTATGATAACTACACTCCTGACTATAACATGCCTGAAATTCGTTCACCTTATCATAACAGTCATTATGATCACTACACTCCTGACTATAACATGACTGATATTCATTTATCTTGCCATAATAGTCTGTATAACTACACTCCTGACTATAACATGACTGATATTCACTCACCTTGTCATAACAGTCTATATGATAACTACACTCCTGACTATAACATGACTGATATTCACTCACCTTGTCATAACAGTCTATATGATAACTACACTCCTGACTATAACATGACTGATATTCATCCACCTTGTCATAACAGTCAGTATGATAACTACACTGCTGACTATAACATGACTGATATTCATTCACCTTGTCATAGCAGTCTGTATGATAACTACACTCCTGAATATATAACATGACTGATATTCATTCACCTTGTCATAACAGTTAGTATGAAAAAATTTCTAAAATTTGATTTTGGAAGGGAACAAAAATGACAAGATTTCTTCACTCATCCTCTAGATCATTTCTATGCATTCTGATTGTCTCTGTACACAGCCAGTATGAAGGAGAAGATTGTCAAAAAAGGGTACTCTTTTCTGACCTACTTTTAACTGTGGTGGCGCCACCTGTAGAGAGGTTTGGACGAAAACGACAGAATTTGAAAGGGATCATAAGTGATTTATTTCTACCAAGATTTATTAAAATCCTTTGAACATTTTTGCAGAAAAAGTTGAAAATATGAAAAATGGCCAACCCCCCCCCAACCTTGTTTTGGAAGTCTTAAAAAATTCATAAAAAATCCAAAAATTGAGATATTGACAAAATCCTTTAACAATGATACTTCTTACCATAATTATGATCAAATTAGGCCATAAGAAGTCATCATTATCAATCAACAGAAAAACATGACACTTTTCTGCATTGAAATTACTAAGTCCAAAAAAATGTCGAAAAAACGTCAAAAATTTGATTTCGGAACGAATTAAAAAATAACAACACTTCATACATCCCTCTAGATCATTCCTTTGTATTCGGTTTGTCTCTGTATGCCCACAGTCTGAAGAAGAAGTTTGTTAAAGGAGGGTACCCTCGATGACCTCCTTTTGCCTGTGGTGGCGCACCTGTTGATGGATCTAGAAAAAAACAATAACACTTGTAGGGGACCATGAGTACTTCATGCATACCAAGTTTCATCAAATTCTGTTCAGCGGTTCTGAAGAAGAAGTCAAAAATGTGAAAAGTTAAAGACGGACGACAGACGGATGGACGACGGACTAATTGATCACAATAGCTTACTTGAGCCTTCGGCTCAGGTTAACTTAATAAAACACAAAAGCATTGAAATTAAACATCTTAACATCTGCCCTATCATTTCATTATGGCCAATGACTCCCGCCTCCAGGGCTACATCAAGAAGGGTGTAATGATATGGGACATGGGTCGATATTGTAATTCATTATTAGATTTCATTCACATAACTAAAGTATAAAAAGAAACACAAAAACATTGAAATTTGAACACCCTAACATTTGCCCTATTATTTCATTATATCACATAAGCCCACATCCCAAGAGGATTAAGAAACTCATTCAGAATAGTTTATAGGAATATACATGTATTACCATAATACATTAAGTTAAAATACCCTAAAAAATCAATAAGAATGAAATTCCAAGACTTTAACATTTTCCCTATCAGTTTGTACGTGGACGTGGATGCGGCAGGTATAGCAATAGCTCTTCTGCACTTATGTGCTGGTACACTAATAAAAAATCAACAATTACCACCCCTAAACAATAACTATAAGGAAACATTTTTCTCTACTCTATCTGCTGTTATTGATACTTATTTTAGTCTTAGTGGTGCACAATGGCAAATATTATCTTCAGTTAATTTTATGTTACGGTTTTTAGCATTTTGACAAAAGGTTTCAAACTTTATGTACTTGTTGAGAAAAAAATCAATTTCGCAAAATACACCTTTCGAAATCTTCAATCGCAATTATCTATGACATTATGAGAGGTATATTAAATCTCTTGACATTACTGAAATCTCTAATCGTAACCAGTAATCCTTAATGCATTGAAATGGAAAAAAAATATTGATTTTACAACACAAAGCAAAATTGTCACATTTGCAGGCCATGCAATTTTGGTATTCTACCATTCAACATCTTGTGTAACAATATTTCATTACATAAAATGATACCGTCTCAAACATCATTTCATCATTTCTCAATTGTTCACTTTCAAAATTACAGTGGTACACATACCCAAAATATCATTATCAAACCTCATAATGACAATGGTACACATACTCAAAATATCATTATCAAACATCATAATGACAATGGTACACATACCCAAAATATCATTATCAAACATCATAATGACAATGGTACACATACCCAAAATATCATTATCAAACCTCATAATGACAATGGTATACCTTCCCAAAATATCATTATCAAACCTCATAATGACAATGGTATACCTACCCAAAATATCATTATCAAACCTCATAATGACAATGGTATACCTACCCAAAATATCATTATCAAACCTCATAATGACAATGGTATACCTTCCCAAAATATCATTATCAAACCTCATAATGACAATGGTATACCTTCCCAAAATATCATTATCAAACATCATAATGACAGTGGTACATATACCCAAAATATCATTATCAAACCTCATAATGACAATGGTATACCTACCCAAAATATCATTATCAAACATCATAATGACAATGGTATACCTTCCCAAAATATCATTATCAAACATCATAATGACAATGGTATACCTACCCAAAATATCATTATCAAACCTCATAATGACAATGGTATACCTACCCAAAATATCATTATCAAACATCATAATGACAATGGTATACCTACCCAAAATATCATTATCAAACCTCATAATGACAATGGTATACCTTCCCAAAATATCATTATCAAACCTCATAATGACAATGGTATACCTACCCAAAATGTCATTATCAAACATCATAATGACAATGGTATATATAGCCAAACTACCATTAACAAACATGAATGTTCAGATAAAAATTTTGATGTAACTTTAAGTCCAATGAATTTTAAAAATGCATTTTTTCCATATCACTTTACAAGGTGCTAGAATAATCTAAATTTGAATGAAATAGATCAATAAATGAAAATTTTGAAAAAGGGAGTGAAAACAAAATTATGACACGTTGGAAAAAAGGATGAGTGTGGTCAACACTGCATGTGCCAACCTTGATATAATCATGAAAAATAGAAAAAGTGAAGGATATATAAGAATAATATGAAGGTTTATGGTCTAATTGTCCTTGGCCTTTATGGTAATATTTAATGACTTACCGTCAGGTAAAAGTATGCTAATGATACACATTGCCATTGCAATAACAAAGATGACAGGTAACTGAAACAGAAGGCATCTTTCTTAAATCATGACTATTTTTGTCTTTTGACACCAACAGACTTAAATTATAAAGCCAGTACAGAGAAGTTGATACAATCAATTTCCTTTACAGTTATGTATACGCTTATCTACACTGTATGCCAGCCAACAGCAAAGCAAAAAACACTTTTGTTGTACTGAAATTGTATTATACAATTGATAACAAAATCATATTCCATCAGACCTATGGTATCGACATATGTCTGAGCAGCTATACATTCTTTACTGTACATTTCAAAACCTTAATACTTTACATGTCTGATTTTGGGCATAATTACACATAATATCTGTACACTTCAAATTTTCCAACCACCACATGTACTAAGGTTCTATCCCCTGATTAAAATAATGAAATCACCTCATCTTCTTATCAATGTGAGCAACAAACAGATGTATACCTAGAGAGTAACACAGTATCATAATATAATGATATCACCTCATCTTCTTATCAATGTGAGCAACAAACAGATGTATACCTAGAGAGTAACACAGTATCATAATATAATGATATCACCTCATCTTCTTATCGATGTGAGCAACAAACAGATGTATACCTAGAGAGTAACACAGTATCATAATATAATGATATCACCTCATCTTCTTATCAATGTGAGCAACAAACAGATGTATACCTAGAGAGTAACACAGTATCATAATATAATGAAATCACCTCATCTTCTTATCAATGTGAGCAACAAACAGATGTATACCTAGAGAGTAACACAGTATCATAATATAATGATATCACCTCATCTTCTTATCAATGTGAGCAACAAACAGATGTATACCTAGAGAGTAACACAGTATCATAATATAATGAAATCACCTCATCTTCTTATCAATGTGAGCAACAAACAGATGTATACCTAGAGAGTAACACAGTATCATAATATAATGATATCACCTCATCTTCTTATCAATGTGAGCAACAAACAGATGTATACCTAGAGAGTAACACAGTATCATAATATAATGAAATCACCTCATCTTCTTATCAATGTGAGCAACAACCAGATGTATACCTAGAGAGTAACACAGTATCATAATATAATGAAATCACCTCATCTTCTTATCAATGTGAGCAACAACCAGATGTATACCTAGAGAGTAACACAGTATCATAATATAATGAAATCACCTCATCTTCTTATCAATGTGAGCAACAAACAGATGTATACCTAGAGAGTAACACAGTATCATAATATAATGATATCACCTCATCTTCTTATCAATGTGAGCAACAAACAGATGTATACCTAGAGAGTAACACAGTATCATAATATAATGAAATCACCTCATCTTCTTATCAATGTGAGCAACAAACAGATGTATACCTAGAGAGTAACACAGTATCATAATATAATGATATCTGAAGTAAGGCTGTAACAAGATAAAATCTTACAGCATAGAATTTCCAATCTCTCTCTGACTGTAATGGTGATGGTTTGGAAATTCCCTCATTTTCTTCTACAATGTAATTTCCCAAGAATAGATCTATGGAATCCTGTAAGAGAAAAAGATAATACACACCCAGGTCTGTGTAGTGTAAAAAGATACAAATGAGGGCAATGAGGCATAAAAGGATTAATCTTTACAGAAAATACAGCTGAAATGTGCTATATCGAGGATGGCGGGGACTAGGACACATATTTTGACTTATCTGGAATTCGAGATAAACATCAACCTTATTTATAGACATGTACTGTTTACATGTTATTATTTCATATTTTAGTCTATGTAATGCCTACTTATTCCGACTAATTTTAACTACTACATGTCACGTTAATAGCAAGCCTATAAATGAAGAAAAAACATCATATTATCAGCTCTTAATATCTTTTAATTCATTTAATAATTTACAAGCTGCGAAAATAATACCGACCTATAATCTGCCCTAAATGAAGATGTTTCTACTAGTAAGATAGCCATCTTTTTAAATAACAAGTGCCAATGTATTAATCAAGTTATCTAATCATCATCATCAAGGTGAAATGGCTTCACAGTCAAATAATCAGCCTTTACCATATACCCTGCAGGGATAATTGGTTGTTTGCATTTCTTCAACCTTTGCTGCTGTGTTAATCAATTTGTTTTATACAAACACTAACGAGTTCAAAATATATAGAAATTGGGAACCGCAAAAGGCCTTTGACATACTCAGAATTTCGACTTAACCCACTTCAACTTAACAGAAGTAAAATCATACAGAAATAAAGGAAAAAAATTGGGACTTGAACTTGACATTGAGAATTTCGACTTAAGCGACTGTGAGATAACGAGTTTCAACTGTATCAGTTGTGGGTAAAACATGAACTGAATAGACATAAGTCTTATAATTAATTCCAGACTTGTACTTATTCAGGATAAAGGTATTCTACATGTCTGTGGTATACACTAAGAGTTCATCAAGGATACACGATACAGGGTATAATAACATTAAGGATAGTTATGAAAATTTCCAGCTGGCATGTTCTATACAATCATGAAGAAAATTGAAAACATAACAGTTTGATTGCAACATTCAATATATGTGCAAATGTATAGTTTAAGCTTAAGTGTGATTATTTGGATATATACAAGACATTTTGTCTGATTCCATAATTTGTACACACCTTATTAGAAAGATTTTTTATTTGGTAGAAAATTCCTCCCCTCCCCCCCCATCCCAAAGAAAAAAACTAATATGTGTTTATAAAGTGAAACATGAATGTCCCCAGTGGCAACAAAGGTTAAAAAAGGTAGAATTTTGAAAAGTACGCCAAAGTCAAGAGGTCAATGACCTTGGTGCAATAAGGGCTTTATTAGTGGAGTATGCATGCCAAATATGAAGTCTCTATCTCTCACAGTTCAAATGTTATGGACATAGAGTCCACATAAGGCAAATTTGAAATGTAGGTCAAAGGTCATGGTCAATGTCACAAAGTCAATGACCTTGATGTAACTTGAAAGAATTTTATAAGTGAAGTATGCATGCCAAATATGAAGTCTCTATCTCTCACGTTTCAAAAGTTTGTATGATGTCCTTGGAAAATTGATGCAAAAATATAGTTACACTGCAAGTCAATGTCAACTGAAGTGAATTATTACATGCCTTGGCACACTTAACTTAAATATAGTTACACTGCAAGTCAATGTAAATGTCAACTGAAGTGAATTATTACATGCCTTGGCACACTTAACTTAAATTTAGGGCACAATTTCCTTATGAAAAACCTCAAAATATGGATTTGACTTTTGTGAGTGCAGCCAAATTCTACAAGAGATATTGCCTTTAGCATAAAGTTGCTACACTAAAATTCAGCAACAGGCATCCATGTAATGCAATGTAGGTCTTGTGCTTGTGCTGATTACTTTCATGACATTTTAAATATATTTGCTTATATTAAACTGACCTAAATATGAAAGTGTGACCTAAAATAAATATCAACAGAACTACAAGTCAGTCAGTATATTTATTAATACTGAAGTTTAGACAATATACAGTTACACTTATATCAAAACTAGAACAGTATTAATAACCCCCCCCCCCCCAAGGATAGGAAAGAGAAACACAGTTAGTAGTTTTTTCTCTGTCCAGTTGCTCAAACCAACAGATCATTAGTACCTATAAAATCTATTTGATTAAAAAGAAGACAGTGCAGTATAATTTTTAACTACTGTGCATTTGACCAGGTACCAGAACCCTTCTTTGAAACCAAGGTGATTAATTGCAAATAGTATCTTTTTTCCACATTAGATGTGTATCTATCACAGTTTGAAAGGCTAAGCATTGTATTTTTTCTTCACTCCTTCAATTTTTAACTCTTTCAATCTCCCACTTTTGAAGCTGCAAAAATCCTGCTTGAAATCAAGATGCAAAACTGCATGTGGCTTCATATGCACCACCATCAGAGAAGCTCCCTTTTTACTTCCTCTTTTACCCCTCCCACATGGACCCAACCCAGTTTGATACTTAGGTGCACAAATGCAAGTGATACCCTTTCATGTACCATTTTAGATTTTTAAATAGATCTGTAATGGCTTAGAAGGTGAAGTACAAACTAGACTTTTTTACCCTGTCTATTTGCCCCTCACCCAAGCAGTGAGGGATCTTTTATGTGCCACGCCTACCATGACATGGGATATGGGTTTTTACTGTCTCATCCAAAAGACAGAATATCGGTGCGCCCAGGGTGGGAGTGGAACCCGAGACCCCTCGGTCAAGAGCCAAGCACCTTATCCACTAGGCCACAAACAAAGAATAGGAATCTACTGAATAATGTTAAACAATACATCAGAGAAAACAGAAAACATCTGACCAAGCTGTATGACACAAATCACTAAGGACATGCACATAAAACATACTTATAGCCAAATAAACATAGAAAATGACATTACAAGAAACATTTGATTGTACTGCAGTTATGATACCAATTTAGGATGGTCAATTAAAATAAAAAAGTCACTCAATTGTTTTGTTTTACCACTTTAAGGGCGCCCACCTTCCCATTCACCGCAAACGCAGCACAAATCAAAGGACATACATTAACAAAGACTTACCTGTCTGAAGCCATCACTAAAGTTATTTTTGAAATAACGTATCAAAGAGTTCCAACCATCCATTAACAACCCAAATTTGGTCCTTTTTCCAAGCCTAAAAGACAAAATAAATGAGATTAAGCATCTAATACATCCAAAAATACTGTGATAATTGAGCATGCATGCCAAATATATACATGTAGCTTTCAGCATTTACTGATAAAAAGTTAAAGCCAAGGTTTGAACAAAATTTACTACTGATCTAATGATCCACATGGCAATCTGCTAATACAGTCTAAATCTATTTCTGATCTGATGGTCCCGAAGGCATTCAAGCAACACACAGACAAAATCTAGTACTGATTAATGATCCTGATGTTATTCAGGTGACACAAAGACAAAATCTACTACTGATCTGAAGATCTTGAAGGCATTCAGGTGACACACAGAAAACATCTACCACTGATTTGATTGTCCTGAAGGCATTCTGGCAACACACAGAAAACATCTGTTACTGATTTGATTGTCCTGAAGGCATTCAGGTGACACATAGAAAACATCTACCACTGATCTGATTGTCCTGAAGGCATTCAGGTGACACATAGAAAACATCTACCACTGATCTGATTGTCCTGAAGGCATTCAGGTGACACATAGAAAACATCTACCACTGATCTGATTGTCCTGAAGGCATTCAGGTGACACACAGAAAACATCTGTTACTGATTTGATTGTTCTGAAGGCATTCAGGTGACACACAGAAAACATCTGTTACTGATTTGATTGTTCTGAAGGCATTCAGGCAACACACAGAAAACATCTGCTACTGATCTGATTGTCCTGAAGGCATTCAGGCAACACACAGAAAACATCTGCTACTGATCTGATTGTCCTGAAGGCATTCTGGCAACACACAGAAAACATCTATTACTGATCTGATTGTTCTGAAGGCATTCTGGCGACACACAGAAAACATCTGCTACTGATCTGATTGTCATGAAGGCATTCAGGCAACACACTGACAAAACCTTCTACTGATCTGATTGTCATGAAGGCATTCAGGCAACACACTGACAAAATCTACTACTGATATGATGGTCACGAAGGCATTCACGTGTGACACAGACAAAATCTGTTTCAGATCTGATGGTCCCAAAGGAATTCAGGTGACACATAGACAAAATCTATGACTGATCTGATGACCCTGAAGGCATTCAGGAAACACATAGACAAAATTTTCTACCGATCTGATGATGTTGACGGCATTCAGGTGACACACAGACAAAATCCATCATTGATCTGATGATCCTAAAAAAATTCTTGAGCACTTAACTACTGTTACATTTTTCCAAAATTTAAAAACATACCACTGTAAATAATTATGTCACTCTAACTACATTTTATGTACATGTATTGTGTATTATTTATGCTTTGAGATACAGTATTGTTAAATACTGTACCTAGTGAAGTCTGTTTTGAGGGCCCCTGTGCCAGCATACTGCTTAGATATGTAATCTGCATTATCAGCCCATACTGAAAATAAAGTCACATTATTAATTTCCTCCGCATATCATTATATCATTTTATATTAGGTCAGTGTTGGGTTTTTTTGTCCATTGCTGTTCTAGTTATTGCTTTTAAACACTCATTTCTAAAACAAATAAAACTATGATTTGTTCCGCCTTGCTAGGATGTATATATATTTCATCATATTTTAGGGAGCCAAAACTCTGCCTTATACCCTATCCAAAATTTTTCCCAATTAGCTCATCGAAAATTTCCAATTTCATATTAACAATATTTAATATCTGTAGTAAACCTTCGACTCGTGACTTTGTAAAATAATACGCTTTGTTTCCTCATCATCAATAGAATGTGTACCAAGTTTGGCAGTCTTTACCCAAATATTTTGGTCTGTATTATGAATACAAACTTTATCAACAATATGTGGTCTTGATATTTGACCTAAGAAAATTACTGACATCATCCTCCTGTAATAAGCAATACAAGAACCAAGTTTGATGGCTTTCTTCCAAACGGTTCTTTCCTAAATCTTTTTTACAATATTTGTCAACAAAAATGTTCAGAAGGTTAACTTAACTTTTTGACTTTGCCCATAAACTTGAAAATAATAAGTGTCATCTTCTCATCCTCAGTAGTATATCAACCAGGTTTGACAAACCTAGTACAAAAGCTGTGATCTGTATTATGTTAACAAGCAGGGGGGAAACTTTGTAAGAGAATCTTAGGGGCCAAGTGGGCTCCTAACTTTTAAAATTTAGGAGCCCACTAAAATTTTCACAGGCCCACATCTTTTCAATGTACTTGTTCAGTTATACAGATGGATACATAAAGTCTTGCTCATTTTCCTTTTCGATCATAGACGTTTTATTGATTTATGCGTAAGGTTTAATAAAATCGACGCTTTTATCATTCGGAACTATCTCGCACTTTACTCGAAACTTATTACGTAGGAAAAGGCCGATGTTATACAAATGACATTTTATTGAGTGTAACAGTAACTTCGCACATAAACTGCCATACTGCGATGAGCAAAGACCATTTGATGTCTTACAAAAATTACATTCGCCAAGTGGTCGATTTCTTTTGAGATTTCACGAGCCTACACCCAAGAACTGGTCGCCAATGCGAGTGGGTGAGTGGAAAGTTTCCCCCCTGACAAGCTTCATCAACAATGTTGAGGTTTGACCTTTGACCATGGAAAAACTTGGTTTTGTCCTTTTGTAATATAGGGTATGTGTACAAGTACCATGGTTGATGATTCTCACCCCAAGTGGTTCTTTCTGAATCTTGTTTACAATTTTTGTCAACAAACTTTGGCATGTGACCTTGACATTTGCCCCTAAATATGGTAAATAATAGGTAACATCTTCTCAGTATCAGTAGTAGGTGTACCTAATTTAATAGTCCTGGTCCAAAATCTTATGTCTGTTTCATATAAAATCTTCAGTCTGTTTCATATTTACAAACTCAGCTGACAAATACACAGACAGACACACTGGATAATACCATAATAAGTCTGTCCACCACAAGCGTATAAAAATATACAAGTAAATAGAGGGCTAAAAAATGTATCAATACATTATAAAAACCCTACAAATTTTCGATTACATTTGTACTTAAGGTATATTACATCAAGTTCAAGTTTAAGTTCATTTATTCTGTATTTAAGGCCTACAGGCCAAGAGTACAAGCAAATGTCAGTATCCCGACAGAGTATAACATAAAAGTGCAAACAATATATTCAAGGTAGTTAATTCTAACATAAACACATTTACATATTATTTTCATCATACACAAATAAGTCATGATGTACAGCAGGTACATCAGTATCATATGAGTAGAATATATGTACACATTCTAAGTAGATATCATGGTCTTAATATCAATAATATAATATCATACCATTATCTGCTTGAGCAGAGTATCCTGAAATTTATTACAGTGATAAATATAAGCAGCCAACCTCTGGAGAAAATCTGCATTTTGCGATGACATACATAATGCTAGAGTCAGTGTGAATATTTCTGGTATATATTGATGTCTTAAGTTCTTATATTGACTACACATTTTCAACACATGCTCTTCGTTTTCTATATATGTATATTAACCTTTGTTGACACACAATAAACACAGTCTCTGGTGTACATCAATACTATTATATCAACCTTTTTCTATGTGGAAATCATGGTTTGAAATAGGAAATTTACACATATATCTCCTGTGTTCAGAAGTTGTAACAACTGATAAATATTTCTCATACATAAGCTCAGACTTAAAAGTACAATATGTGACAAGTTTGTCTGATAAATGAATACTATTTTGGGGATATGAAGTGTCAGATATAGTAGAATCTGTTCATATCAGATTTTGTAAAAGCATACTCATGGTGTCAAATAGTGCTTGTACAAGTGCAGTATTAGGAGAATGTGGTCAATTTCCCATTTGTATTGACTTTCATACCAGATGTATAAAATATTGGTTCAGATTGTTGACTATGAGTTGTGACAGACTACCAAGATCCTGCTATAATATGTTGTTAGAGTTGGATAGAAATGATAGGAAAACATGGGCTAGCAGTGTTCAGCACTTACTCTATATGTATGGATTTGGTGAAGTATGGGAGAATCAAGGATGTGGAAATATAGAAGTATTCATAGATGTATTTAAGCAAAGACTTACTGATGCTTGTAAACAAAATTGGAGCAATAGTATATTAAATCAACAAAATGCAATAAACATGGAAACTGACAGGTTTATCACTACATGTAATTTTGATATAGATAACTATACAATATTTACCCTAACAAAGACTAAATACTTACTATTGTTGAATGTATAAGTGAAATTCTGGTTATCAGCAGTGGTCTGTGTAACTTCTAGAATATTCAACTTCTACAAAAACAATGAAGTAAAGATTATAAAAAAAAAGATTCAACAATATTGAAGATTCCTGAAAATACAGTATTTTCCAATAAACTCAAGTATATACTGTAACAAATACCTTCATGAAGATGAAATTTTAACAAAATGTACATAATATATGAGATGAGAGTTTATCAAAGTCACTCTTAGTAAGTCACTATCTGTAAACAACAAAAATGTGATGAGAGTTTATCAGTCACTTTCAGTAAGTCACTATCTGTAAACAACAAAAATGTGATGAGAGTTTATCAAAGTCACCCTTAGCAAGTCACTATCTCTAAACAACAAAAGTGTGAAGAGAGTTTATCAGTCACTTTCAGTGAGTCACTATCTGTAAACAACAAAAATGTGATGAGAGTTTATCAAAGTCTCTTTCAGTAAGTCACTATCTGTAAACAACAAAAATGTGATGAGAGTTTATCAAAGTCACTTTCAGTAAGTCACTATCTGTAAACAACAAAAATGTGATGAGAGTTTATCAAAGTCACTTTCAGTAAGTCACTATCTGTAAACAACAAAAATGTGATGAGAGTTTATCAAAGTCACTTCTATCAAGTCACTATCTGTAAGCAAAAACAATGTCACTTTTAATAAGTCACTATCTGTAAACAACAAATTTATGAAGAGAGTTTATCAGTCACTTTCAGTATGTCAATATCCGTAAACAACAAAAATGTGATGAGAGTTTATCAAAGTCACTCTTAGTAAGTCACTATCTGTAAACACAATATATAAAGAATCCATTACATGAGCATGGTAAAATGTTAAACTTACATTTATTGTGATTGGATACTATGATCCTTGAAAAAAAGCATATGATAAACACAAAATGAAGAGGCATTCTATCCAAAAAAAGTTATCATTTAATGCATTAAGGTCAGTAGTTCACTTGTGTATTCGCTTGCCATCTAACATCTCTTCAATTATGGCTTTATTTTTATCAAGAATATAAATGCACACAGACTGTTTTTGAGCAACAGAAAATTGATCTTCAACTGGACTTCAGAAGATATCAAGTTAGGGGACCAAACAATTATAAGGACAATATAACAACAATTAATTAGCATTAACATAAGATGTAATCATGAACAATAGTTGAAAACTAGTGTTTTATTATAAATTCAGTCTGGAGATGACACATAAAACTTTGGGAAACTTTTTTATTGTAATATGACATCCCTCTTCCAAGCCTAAATTACAGTAGAAACAGTTTATAATGAAGGCAATGTGTCCGGCGTGTGATAGGCTTATAAGCAATCATGATATCACACAACACAGCATATTTGGGTGCCTTTGTATACTTTAAAACCCTTTAAGATGTACAGTTCTAAGTTTATATTAAAGTTATTTTTTTAATTAAAAAGTCATCCAAAACGATAATATGGAGCATAAAGAATTGGCAACAAATTTCTACAGATGCAATAAAACTATCAAGGTAAGATGACAATGATGACCGTTATTTGTTTTGTTGACTTTTGTATTAGGTCATACCATGGTTATTGCACTCTTATGTTGATGACACCTGCCTGATGATCAATGATCATAAATTTAGATCTTTGCCATGAACCCACCGCAAACAATGAGTGATCTTTTAGGTACTACATCTACTGTGAAACAGGACCTTGGTTTTTAGTCACATCCAAAAGACAGGACACCAATGAGAAATACCTCTCTTTCACCAACAAAGCCAAATCAGCTACACCTGTTCCAACAGTGACCAGAAAGAAGGTGACCATAATCTAGGGGGAAGGTAACCATAATCCAGGTGGAAGGTGACTATAATCCAGGAAAAAGTTATCATAAACCCAGGAAAAGGTTACCATAATCCTTGGAGAAGGTAACCATAATCCATGTTTAAAGTGATCATAATTCAGGGGGAAGGTGACCATAATTCTGGGGGGAAAGGTGACCATAATCCAGGGAAAAGTGACCATAAAGCAGGGGGGAAGGTGACCATAATCTAAAGGAAAGTGACCCTAATGCAGGGGGAAGGTGACTATAATTCAGAGGAAAGAGACCATAATCATCGAGGAAGGTGACCATAATCCATAGGCATGTGACATAATCCAGGGGGAAAGTGACCATAATCCTGAGGAAAGGGGAAGGTGAATAAAATGGAGGTTGAAGTTTAATCTTTAGTCAATTTATTCAGGGTGTGTATATAATATTGACTAACATAATCCTAATACTTTAACAATAATTAAAACAGAGAATAACATACTGTAGATGTCTACAAGACATTGCTTAGAACACTCAGGAAACAAAGCACATTTCTCACTTTGTGCATATCTATAACTCAGTCTACATTTCTCAGTCTGTGCATATCTGTAACTCAGTCTAGATTTGGGTGAAAAAAGGATTCAAATGTTCATAGGTCAAGAGAAAACATGTCTTTTTTATTCAGTATCTACATATCCCTGGTAATCAAACCCCTCATCCTTCAATATTGTAATTCTATACAGCTGAGATCATCTTCACTTTATCCATTATGCATTTGAAGGTTATCTTGTAATTGCCATGAAGTCTGTTATCATCGATTAAAATTCTGTTAAACACAGTACTCATAGCTAACACCTTGTCTGTAGTATTGAAACCGCTACTAAATTAACCCAAGTTGTTACTATCAGGACAGCTGATGTTATAAATTTGTGTAAGAAACTTTCACATAGAATTTTTCAAACTGACTAGCAGAATCAAAAGAATATTTCTATTCAATTATGCAATCAATATAACATAAAAGAAATTGGAAATGGTTCAATTCTAGTTAAACTAGGACAAATACCCCCCGCGGCAACAAATTTTGAATTAGGTCAAAGACCGAGGAAAAGGTCACAAGGTAAAAAATTTTGGTACCAACAAGCAAGTCTTGTCACAAGGAACACACATGTAGTATGAAGGCCCGTCTTTTTTGGTTCAAAAGTTATGACTAAGGTTAAAGTTTTTCAAAAGTAGGTCAGACAACTAGATCAACCTCACAGGGTCAAAACTTTTGGTACCGATAGACAGGTCTTGCCATAAGGAATACATATGAGTAGTATGAAAGCCCCATTTCTCTGGGTTTAAAAGTTATGCCTAAGATTGAAGTTTTTCAAACGTAGGTAAAACATCAAGGTCAAGCTTACAGGGTCAAAAATTGTGGTACTGACAGAAAAGTCTTGCTACAAGGGATACACATATGTAGTATGTAGGTCCCATCTCTTTTGGTTCAAAAATTATGGCCAAGGTTAAAATTATCTGGACAGACAGACGGACAAGGTGATTCCGATATATATATATATATATATATATATATATATATATATATATCTATATATATATATGGTAGGTATAATAAACACTTTAGCTCTTTTATGTGATAAGTGACTAAAGGTTTCCACTGTACATTACTATTTCATTTTTTAATTCATTCAAGATATATTTAATCAGAGTATATTCATTCTTACCCTGAGCTGTTTTTCAAGTACTATTTTGGCTATCATACTCTGTACAACATTAGTTCTGTCGAGGCAGTCTATACAGTTTGTTCTGAAGACACCCTTTTGTCTGGACAATACCGATCCATCTCCATTGATCATAAGGTACCTATAAATTAAGGTGCCCACTTTAACTCCATGAGAAAGCAATGATGCTTTTGTATACATAATACCAATTCAATGAAATTTGACAAAACTTGGTAAGAAAACCAATCACTGCCGACTATATCACTTACACATAAATACATTCATCAGTTCAAAAAAGTTTCCTTAATGTGAAAAAAATTATGCAAGGTTCTATATTGACTTCTTATCGTCTTCTTAGTTAGGCTCTGATGTCATGATGAAGAACTCCATAATGCTCAGGAAGGAATATTATGAATGGTACTCACCCAAATCTATTGATGTCCTCTTGGAGCCTTTCCATTAAAATTGACAACCTATCCCACCTCATTTTTCGACACTCATGATGGAAATCAAAATATTCATATCTGAAAGGAAACAAAAAACATACAAATTACTACAATGTAAACTTTGATAATTTATTCTAATTTATATTTTCTAAACAACAAAGCCACTTCTTAATCAATTTATATACTTTCTAGTAATTTATATGTTTATGACACAAAAAATAATTTAACAAACTAAATGCTGTTCAACATCTCCGATTTCACTGATGAAGAAATGAAAACACTAAAGCTGACAAGAAAATTTTAAAAACTGAGGGTCAACTGGACTGACAGAAGCCATCTGTATAATATACACTCTTCCAATTTCATTTTTATATAACAATTATGGAACTTATGATATAAATTGATACAGAAACATACCATCTCTGCTCAGAACATCTCTGTAACTGAAAAAGCTGTATTTGTGAAACACATATGCCCCCGGCAGCAACAAAGTCCAAAAAGTTATTTTTTGCGTGAAGGTCATTGTCAAGGTCAAAAGGTCTTCGACCTTGGTGCCAACTGAAAGGGCTTCATTAGTTGATTATATATGTCAAATATGAAGTCTCTATCCCTTAAGGTTAAAAAATTATAGCCAAGGTTAAAGTTGATGACAGAAAAAACAACAAGCAGAAAGACAGACAGGACAAAAACGATATGTCCCTAGTCTATCAATCCAGGGGCATAAAAATGTACATGTCAGCATATAACATGCACTGTATATTAAATATAATTTAAACTAAGATAACACTTATAATGACCTAATTCTGGACTCTTGAGCAGTTGTCACTGATTCAGAAAAAGCTTTTTCCAGCAAACCTTCACCACCAGTATGATTAACCTTAAATAAAACAGAATGACATTTCAGTTTGTGTTGATCAGCATAACTATCAAAATATAGGTAGGATATTCATAACTATCAAAATATAGGTAGGATATTCATATACCTAGTCCAAAAGTCAGATACAAGCATAGAACTTGAGTCTTATATCTTGCAAGAAAGTGACTTGATGGATATTAAAAATTTCAAAAGGAAAAACTTACAAAGCTTTTTATTACTTGATCACATTATTTTCACTTTATCATTCAATTATTCACATCTAAACTTATGATATAATGCTTCCATATCAAAAGGTTAGAAACAAGTCCCGTAGCAAGTGATTTATAACTTTCTTTCATCAGAAATTAATACTTCTGCGACAGACCCACACACAGCAGTGCATGATCGTGTATGTGTCACATCTACTGTGTCTGGCTGTCAGAGTGTCTTATCAGATTGACTGATGCATGTTTTTCACAATTATATATCAGACTGTCAAAGTGTCTGAGCAGATTTTCACTTCTTGTTCTCAACAGAATATATATCAGACTGACCACAATCTGTTCTTGAAAGTCATATATCAACTGATAAAGTGTTACCATGGTGACTGCCACACTTTTTCAAAGTTATATACCAACCAGCAAAGTGTCTCAGAATTTAAGCAGATTGATCACTTCTTGTTTTTTATAATATATACATATGAGGTTGTCACTGTCAGGCTGTCAAAGTGTTTAACTAGAATGACAACTACTTATTCTCCATAGTTATATATGTATAAGGATCTCAAAATGTCTAGCCACATTGACCACTACTTGTTTTACATAAATATAAAACAGACCAACAAAGTGTTTACCAGATTGACAACAACTCATTCTTCATAGCTATAAATTAGGCTGTAAGAGTGTCTTACCAGATTGACTGCTACTTGTTCTCCATAGTTATATATCAGGCTGTCAAAGTGTCTTTTAAAAACATCTATCTGCAGAATATATATGAAGTATAATGCTCAACTTTTGAGTACATAATTGAAGAAGAAGTATACATATTGAATAAATGTGATTTAAAAAAATATTGCATTTAAATGACATTAAAAAAAACAAGAGCAATGCCTAGTGTGGCATAATATGCCTATTGCTTAGTTTGAAGGGAGGATTTTGAAAGCATGGAAACATTTCCCCCCTTAAATTGTTAAATTGGTCTATCACCAATAGTTCATTTTGTATCCTGCCTACAAGGTTTTCTAAGTAAGTAGTACTACAACCTTCACCTCTGACCTTGAAAAACAATAAGCGTCTTTGTCTTGGCATGAGGAGTAAGCATACCAAGTCTTAGACTGAAGAGTAAGTGTACCAATTTTGGCAGTCCCAACTCCAACGATTTAGGCTGTATCCTGCCTAAAAGGGTTTTCTACCAAATAGTACTACAATCTTGAACTTTGACCTCTGAACTTGAAAAACTATAGGTGTCTTTGTTTTGGCATGAGGAGTAAGTGTACCAATTTTGACAATCCAAACCCCAACGGTTTGATCTGTAGCCTGTTTAAAAGGGATTTCTACTAAGTAATACAACGACCTTGACCTTTAACCTCTGACCTTTTAAAAACAATAGGCTTCTTTGTCTTGGCATCAGGAGTAAAAATACCAAGTTTGACAGTCCTAGTCCCCAACAGTTTGATCTATATCCTACTTACAAGGGTTTCCTACTAAGATAGACAGACGGAAAATGCTGTACCATGACATGTCCCCTCAAAGACTGGCATATAAAAAGTGATGAAGAAAAAGAAATCTATTTCAATCAAGTAAGTTACTAAATGAATTTATTTTTTTCTAGCAGTGCATTAATTTTTGTTAAATAGTCTCCTATTTAGTTATATATAGAATAAGTGTCTTATTTTGTGTTTTCATGCAGGAATAAAGTACAATGGCTGATGCATTTATTAGATATAATGTGCGTTAGCGCATTATATCTCATAAATGCATCAGACATTGTACTTTATTCCTGCATGAAAACACAAAATAAGACACTTATTCTATATATATGCGCTTTTAACCCCAAAGTATCATACTGGAAACTTCCATTTCCTATTTATAAACTGCATCATTAAATCATTCTGGAGGGAAGTTATAAATTGAAAGAAACAGCCGGTGTCCCATGACAACGTAACGTTTATCCAGAATGACATACTTTCGTCGAATGTCAAGCACTTTAGTGCAAAATACGACTTTTATGACGTAACGCAAGGTGGGAAATGTCGAACCTTGCATTATGACGTCCTAAGTTTAACAATCAAAAGTCTGCCAAACATCACTTTCTGTGTTGAAAAGTGGGTCAAATATGGGGCGTTATGACGTCACCGATCAATGTACTTTATACAGAAATAAAATACATAGGTCTTGATAGCTTTATCTCAGGCAATTACAGTGGTTGTGCATATATATACAAATAAATGAATCATAACATCTGTAATACCTGACTATTACTCAAATTTCTAGTCATTAAATCATATATATTTATCATTATTTCTATATATAAAAATTGAAGAACTTCAGGACTTTTTTTATTCAAACACAGGGCACCACTAATGGGTGCATGATATGCCCGCATCATGTTTTAATGTGGTCTATAAGCCACATCCTTTCACATGACACCATCAAAAGTTTTGTTCCCCATTTAGATAAGGATTAGAAGCCCGGAAAACCTTTTCCAACCCTGCCCATTTTCCCCCACCCCAGGGGCCTGATCCCAACTTGGAAACCCACATGCACAATTACAAGCCACATCCTTTCATATGACACCATCAAAAGTTTTGTTCCCCCTTTAGTTAAGGAGGGGAAGCCCAAACAAGCTTTTCCGACCCTGCCCATTTTCCCCCACCCCAGGGGCCTGATCCCAACTTTGAAACTCACATGCACAAGTACAAGCCACATCCTTTCATATGACACCATCAAAAGTTTTGTTCCCCCTTTAGTTAAGGAAGAGAAGCCTGGACAAGCTTTTCCGTCCCCGCCCATTTTCCCCCACCCCAGGGGCCTGACCTCAACTTTTAAAAGCCACATGCACAAGTACAAGCCACATCCTTTCATAAGACACCATCAAAAGTTTTGTTCCCCCTTTAGTTAAGGAGGAGAGGCCCGGACAAGCTTTTCAGACCCTGCCCATTTTCCCCAACCCCAGGGGCCTGACCCCAACTTTGAAAACCACATGCACAACTACACGCCACATCCTTTCATATGACACCATCAAAAGTTTTGTTCCCCCTTTGGTGACGGAGTAGAAGCCCGGACAAGGATGGATGAACGGCACGACAGACGGACAGACGACAGCGGTATAACATGATACACCCACATTTTTAAATGTGGGCATATAAAAATGACTTTCCACTAAGCTTTGCCCTCAAAAATTCATATGATCTTTTATGTATATTTATTTCTCAATATGTAGAGAAACACGAGAAGGCGTGATAAATCCATGTCCAAATGTAGTCAATAGAAGAATATATTTCTGACAAAACTATGGTTAAGGTACTCTTTTAAGGAAACCCTGTCCTTCAACAAGTCAAATGCACTATTAAGAACATTCTTTTTGCATTATTCATATAAAGAGTTGTGCTTTCTTTCTGTAATGAAATCAAAGAACAGAAAAGTTTTACAGGATGATATTGTATGTGAAGACTTAATTTCTATCACAGCAGTGACATCATCTGTAGAATGCATATGTCAAAATTATCATGAAAATTAGGGAGAGCATCCAGCTCATAAAAAGATGGTTACACCACTGTGTCACAGGTGCTCGTTTTCATATAAACAACGGCTCCGCCCCTGTACATCTCCGTCTCGTACTATAAAATAATACAAGACGGAGACATACAGGGGTGTACAGGGACGGAGCCGTTGTTTATATGAAAACGAGCACCTGTGCACTGTGTTAACATACTTCATAAGATATTTTGGGTGGTTCAATTTGTAAAGTTACATAAAAAATGTAACAGAAATAAGTACAGTAAAACCTGTTTTAGCAGCCACCTCTATTAAGAGGCCACCTGTCTATAAAGGCCACTTTTGACTCTTCCTTTAGTTGACCTTAATAGACAGGTTTGACTGTAGATCCTTTATGTGAAGTTTGACAAAATTTTATTACCAACAATAAGGGAGGAAATCCAGTTCTAGGATTCACAAGATCACTGTCATGGTTGCAATATTGGATTAAATAATACTATTTAATCTATGTGTATGTCAAGATCCTCAGCAACTCATGTTTTTAAAGAATCACGACAAAAATGAGGAGAGAAAGCACATATACAAATTATTACATGCACCTATCATAAAAAAGTGACCACAACCGTATTCAGAGACCCCAGGGTCAATGCACTTTTTAAGGTAGTTATAAGATGACAAAAACAAAGTAATAAGAAACAGTAGAGTGTGATAGAAGGAAATGAGAAAGATATATTTATGCAATATACATTTCTCAGATAACTTTTATCAAACAACAAGATAAAGTATATTGTACATAGATATACCGGTAATAAGGAGAGAAGATGATTTTGATCATGATGTGGCGGATGAGAAGGAATATGAAAACTTATCTAGGAGAGTGAAGACATACATAACACATACTACAACACATTCATATCTAGTGGAATGAAGACATACATAACACATACTACAACACATTCATATCTAGTGGAATGAAGACATACATAACACATACTACAACACATTCATATCTAGTGGAATGAAGACATGCATAACACACACTACAACACATTCATATCTAGTGGAATGAAGACATACATAACACACACTACAACACATTCATATCTAGTGGAATGAAGACATACATAACACATACTACAACACATTCATATCTAGCAGAATGAAGACATACATAACACATACTACAACACATTCATATCTAGTGGAATGAAGACATACATAACACACACTACAACACATTCATATCTAGTGGAATGAAGACATACATAACACACACTACAACACATTCATATCTAGTGGAATGAAGACATACATAACACACACTACAACACATTCATATCTAGTAGAATGAAGACATACATAACACATACTACAACACATTCATAACTAGTGGAATGAAGACATACATAACACACACTACAACACATTCATATCTAGTGGAATGAAGACATACATAACACACACTACAACACATTCATATCTAGTAGAATGAAGACATACATAACACATACTACAACACATTCATATCTAGTAGAATGAAGACATACATAACACATACTACAACACATTCATATCTAGTGGAATGAAGACATACATAACACACACTACAACACATTCATATCTAGTGGAATGAAGACATACATAACACATACTACAACACATTCATATCTAGTAGAATGAAGACATACATAACACATACTACAACACATTCATATCTAGTGGAATGAAGACATACATAACACATACTACAACACATTCATATCTGGTGGAATGAAGACATACATAACACATACTACAACACATTCATATCTAGTAGAATGAAGACATACATAACACATACTACAACACATTCATATCTAGTGAAATGAAGACATACATAACACATACTACAACACATTCATATCTAGTGGAATGAAGACATACATAACACATACTACAACACATTCATATCTAGTGGAATGAAGACATACATAACATATACTACAACACATTCATATCTGGTGGAATGAAGACATACATAACACATACTACAACACATTCATATCTAGCAGAATGAAGACATACATAACACATACTACAAAACATTCATATCTAGTGAATGAACACATACATAACACATACTACAACACATTCATATCTAGTAGAATGAAGACATACATAACACATACTACAACACATTCATATCTAGTAGAATGAATACATACATAACACATACTACAACACATTCATATCTAGTGGAATGAAGATATACATAACACATACTACAACACATTCATATTTAGTGGAATGAAGATATACATAACACATACTACAACACATTCATATCTAGTGAAATGAAGACATACATAACACATACTACAACACATTCATATCTAGTAGAATGAAGACATACATAACACATACTACAACACATTCATATCTAGTGGAATGAAGACATACATAACACACACTACAACACATTCATATCTAGTGGAATGAAGACATACATAACACATACTACAACACATTCATATCTAGTAGAATGAAGACATACATAACACATACTACAACACATTCATATCTAGTGGAATGAAGACATACATAACACATACTACAACACATTCATATCTGGTGGAATGAAGATATACATAACACATACTACAACACATTCATAATTAGTGGAATGAAGATATACATAACACATACTACAACACATTCATATCTAGTGAAATGAAGACATACATAACACATACTACAACACATTCATATCTAGTAGAATGAAGACATACATAACACATACTACAACACATTCATATCTAGTGGAATGAAGACATACATAACACATACTACAACACATTCATATCTAGTAGAATGAAGACATACATAACACATACTACAACACATTCATATCTAGTGAAATGAAGACATACATAACACATACTACAACACATTCATATCTAGTAGAATGAAGACATACATAACACATACTACAACACATTCCTATCTAGTGGAATGAAGACATACATAACACATCCTACAATGCATTCATATCTAGTGGAATAAAGACATACATAACACATACCACAACACATTCATATCTAGTGGAATGAAGACATACATAACACATACTACAACACATTCATATGACACAAATTCGTAGTGAATAAATAATTCTATTAATAGTTGAAAAAAAGAAACTCTAATTGAATCTCTTTGTGATGAAGCTATCTGTGTTTATTTCCTTATTATCTGATGCTACTTACAGAGTGCAAGATTGTTGCTGAGCTGTGTTTATTTACTATCATTTGATACTAGTACCGAGTACAGGATAGTTACTCTGCTTTCTGTGCTTGTTTACTACATGTATTATTTGATACTAGTACCGAGTACAGGATAGTTACTCTGCTTTCTGTGTTTGCATACTACATGTATTATTTGATACTAGTACTGAGTACAGGATAGTTACTGTGCTTTCTGTGTTTGTTTACTACATGTATTATTTGATACTAGTACCGAGTACAGGATAGTTACTCTGCTTTCTGTGTTTGTTTACTACATGTATTATTTGATACTAGTACCGAGTACAGGATAGTTACTATGCTTTCTGTGCTTGTTTACTACATGTATTATTTGATACTAGTACCGAGTACAGGATAGTTACTATGCTATCTGTGTTTGTTTACTACATGTATTATTTGATACTAGTACCGAGTGCTTGTTTACTACATGTATTATTTCATACTAGTACTGAGTACAGGATAGTTACTGTGCTTTCTGTGTTTGTTTACTACATGTATTATTTGATACCAGTACTGAGTACAGGATAGTTACTATGCTATCTGTGTTTGTTTACTACATGTATTATTTGATACTAGTACTGAGTACAGGATAGTTACTATGCTTTCTGTGTTTGTTTACTACATGTATTATTTGATACTAGTACTGAGTACAAGATGGTTACTCTGCTATCTGTGTTTGTTTACTACATGTATTAACTGATACTAGTACTGAGTACAGGATAGTTACTGTGCTTTCTGTGTTTGTTTACTACATGTATTATTTGATACTAGCACCGAGTACAGGATAGTTACTATGCTTTCTGTGTTTCTTTACTACATGTATTATTTGATACTAGTACTGAGTACAGGATAGTTACTATGCTATCTGTGTTTGTTTACTACATGTATTAATTGATACTAGTACTGAGTACAGGATAGTTACTGTGCTTTCTTTGTTTGTTTACTACATGTATTATTTGATACTAGTACTGAGTACAGGATAGTTACTGTGCTTTCTGTGTTTGTTTACTACATGTATTATTTGATACTAGTACCGAGTACAGGATAGTTACTGTGCTTTCTGTGTTTGTTTACTACATGTATTATTTGATACTAGTATCGAGTACAGGATAGTTACTATGCTTTCTGTGTTTGTTTACTACATGTATTATTTGATACTAGTACCGAGTGCTTGTTTACTACATGTATTATTTCATACCAGTATCGAGTACAGGATAGTTACTGTGCTTTCTGTGTTTATTTACTACATGTATTATTTGATACCAGTACTGAGTACAGGATAGTTACTATGCTATCTGTGTTTGTTTACTACATGTATTATTTGATACCAGTACTGAGTACAGGATAGTTACTATGCTTTCTGTGTTTGTTTACTACATGTATTATTTGATACTAGTACGGAGTACAAGATGGTTACTCTGCTATCTGTGTTTGTTTACTACATGTATTATTTGATACTAGTACTGAGTACAGGATAGTTACTATGCTATCTGTGTTTGTTTACTACATGTATTATTTGATACCAGTACTGAGTACAGGATAGTTACTATGCTATCGGTGTTTGTTTACTACATGTATTATTTGATACTAGTACTGAGTACAGGATAGTTACTATGCTTTCTGTGTTTGTTTACTACATGTATTATTTGATACTAGTACCGAGTACAGGATAGTTACTATGCTTTCTGTGCTTGTTTACTACATGTATTATTTGATACTAGTAAAGAGTACAGGATAGTTACTATGCTTTCTGTGCTTGTTTACTACATGTATTATTTGATACTAGTACCGAGTACAGGATAGTTACTATGCTTTCTGTGCTTGTTTACTACATGTATTATTTGATACTAGTACCGAGTACAGGATAGTTACTATGCTATCTGTGTTTGTTTACTACATGTATTATTTGATACTAGTACTGAGTACAGGATAGTTACTATGCTATCTCTGCTTGTTTACTACATGTATTATTTGATACTAGTACTGAGTACAGGATAGTTACTATGCTTTCTGTGTTTGTTTACTACATGTATTATTTGATACTAGTACTGAGTACAGGATAGTTACTATGCTATCTGTGTTTGTTTACTACATGTATTATTTGATACTAGTACTGAGTACAGGATAGTTACTATGCTTTCTGTGCTTGTTTACTACATGTATTATTTGATACTAGTACTGAGTACAGGATAGTTACTATGCTTTCTGTGCTTGTTTACTACATGTATTATTTGATACTAGTACTGAGTACAGGATAGTTACTATGCTTTCTGTGCTTGTTTATTATTATTTGATACTAGTACTAGGTTTAAGTTACTTACCGTACTTTCTGTGTTTATTTTGAACTTTGGCTTGTATTGTATATTGGGTCTCTGTGTCCAAAATAAGGGAATGGATCCTCTAATCTGTTGGTAGACATATGCATAAGTTTTACAACAGAATACATGAATATTCAGGACATAGAGATATATTCACAGATGTACCTAGTTTCTTAAAACACCTTCATGTAATGCTTGAATTGTTTTCGACATAATTAGCATTTCATAATTTATTCAATAAAAGTAGTTCATAGAATACGGTTTCATGTATGTTACGTTCGAAATGAAGTTATTAATATTATCGTAAGCTTCAATCTGACTTCAAAATCACATCATTGTAATAAAAGTATTCTTCATCATGACCAAAGCATTCAAAGTAAGAAGACAGAGTCCAGAAAACTTCCCTGACAAACTGACAGAGAGCAAACCTCAGGACACCTCAGTAACCTTCATTACCTAAGTATCAATTACATGTAGATATTGTCCATCTGCTTACAACTATATGAATTTTACATATTGACTTATAAACTGAGCAAATCTGGTTTTGACAGAGATTTACTGATGGGGCCAACATGCTGATTCATTAATCTGTTAATTATTCTACCTTTGCATAAAATAAAAGGGTCAGACTTGGTGTAGAGCTTAAGCAACTGACTTGGTGTAGAGGTTAGGTGAATAACTTGGTGTAAAGGTTAGATGATAGACTTGGTGTAGAGGTTAGGTGACACATGTGGTATAGAGGTTAGGTGATAGACTTGGTATAGAGGTTAGGTGATAGATTTGATATAAAGGTTAGGTGACACATGTGGTAAAGAGGTTAGGTGATAGACTTGGTATAGAGGTTAGGTGATAGATTTGGTGTAGAGATTAAGTGATAGACTTGGTATAGAGGTTAGGTGATAGATTTGGTGCAGAGGTTAGGTGATAGACTTAGTATAGAGGTTAGGTGATAGACTTGGTGTAGAGGTTAGGTGATAAATTTGATATAGAGGTTAGGTGACACACTTGGTAAAGAGGTTAGGTGATAGACTTGATATAGAGGTTAGGTGAATGACTTGGTGTAGAGGTTAGGTGATACACTTGGTATAGAGGTTAGGTGATAGACTTGGTATAGATGTTAGGTGAATGACTTGGTGTACAGGTTAGGTGATTGACTTGGTGTAGAGGTAAGGTAATAGAACTGGTATAGAGGTTAGGTAAATGACTTGGTGTAGAGGTTAGGTGACAGATTTGGTGTAGAGATTAGGTGATAGACTTGGTATAGAGGTTAGGTGAATGACTTGATGTAGAGGTTAGGTGAATGACTTGGTGTAATGGTTAGGTGATAGACTTGGTATAGATGTTAGGATATAGATTTAGTGCAGAGGTTAGGTGATAGACTTGGTGTAGAGGTTAGGTGATAGACTTGGTGTTGAGGTTAGGTGATAGATTTGGTGTAGAGGTTAGGTGATAGACTTGGTATACAGGTTAGGTGAATGACTTGGTGTAGAGGTTAGGTGAATGACTTGGTGTAGAAGTTAAGTGATACATGTGGTATAGAGATTAGGTGATAGACTTGGTATACAGGTTAGGTGATAGATTTGGTATAGAGGTTAAGTGAATGACTTGGTGTAGAGGTTAGGTGAAAGACTTAGTGTAGAGTTTAGGTGATAGACTTGGTGTAAAGGTTAAGAGATTGACCAAATGTAGAGGTTAAGCAATTGACCTGGTGTAAAGATTACATGATTGACCTAATGTAGAGGTTAAGCAATTTAAACATCTAATACAGAATATATTGGCTTTTGGATTGGTTATGTTTCACTGTTTTAACCACTCGTGTATTATAAGCAATGTACCATTTACATATACCAGTACATATTATAGTACAGGTATCAGATAGATGACAAACCTTATTACAGACCACATGCATAAATATGCACATGTGAAATGATTATCTGCGATTCCTTATCTCACTCAAGCTCTAGTAATACCGAAAACATTCATATGAAAAGTAAACACATAATGAGGGATGAAGTACATGATTTAAGATTAACACGAATAGTGCAGTGTATATAGCAATGTGAGGAATAACGATGATACTCTGAAATTCAGGCATTAAGCAAATGTTTTCTCCACTTTTTTCTATACTTGCTGATTTTCATTCAAATCAGCTGATAAAAATCATCATTAGTTCATGTGAAGTAATATGGAGAATAACTGTTTAACATTAGAATTGTGGCTTACAAGAACATATCCTAACAATATGGATAAATAATATTCAGTGTTTTAAAAACTGAATGAGAAATAGATGAGCTATACATACAAGAATTTACGGAAGCCCAATAGCAAATTGCGAATATTCGCAACACTCTTTGTTGAAAATGCTGACGAGTTTTAAAGGTTTTATGCCTCTTGACCTGTACATTCATTACGCAAACATATATGCGGGAAAATGCTGTGTTTGTCAAAGGTCGAAGTACGTGCGAGATGTGAGCTATAATTATCGCCGCCGATCAAGATAAGACGCCGTATCATTGGTACTCGGTCAACGGGGGCGTGTTTTGTGGATAGGTCAATTGTGCCCCCTTTTTAACTATAAAACCTGGATCCGCCCCTGACCACCATTTGCTCAACATATAGGTGATAATGTTTCCTAATGTGAAATTATATCATAATTTTATTCTCATTTATTATCAGAGTAAAGAAATGTCTTTAATTTGAAAATAATCCACATGCCATTATGGGGTGAAATAAGATTTTTCTATACTGGGTCGGTTTATCCCGGGGAAGCCTTTGCGGGTAGGATGGGAGGTTCTATGGTACATCACCGAGTACCCTATGATTAAGAGCTAAGCATGTAAGATTTCCGATTGAGTTAAGTGAAGTCTTGAATAAAACTTAATTAAACAGGTTGTGTCATCCGAAGACATATCTAACCCGCCAACATGTAATTTACTTACATGAATTCTAATGATTATGTGAAATCTTCGCAAAAGTATTGCGAATATTCGCAATAGATTATTTTTTTTGTGTGAAGCTAATGGACTTCAGTGAGAATTCGCATCTTATTCTAAGTATTTTTTTTCTTAAAAATAGTAAAATGAGTTATATCTAGTGCAAAGTTTTACAAACCTGTACATATGAACACTTGATTCCATTGTATTGCACGATCTGTTCTGTCTCTACGAAGTTTGCCACCTGACCTTCCGAATCTATTCCTCGCACAAAAAATCGAGTACCAGCACGGTAAACACAGCGTCGAGATACCAGGATGTAGTCAAACAACTTCTGGTTAATACTGCAAGGCTTTATACTGATAACTACACACTGTTAAGCAAACTGGCTTCACAGTATTACAAAATAAATGACAAACACATAAATAAATAATTTTACTGACCTGCAGCTTATGAACAAGATGTATTTCAGAAACAATATACCTCAGATGGTCAAAAGTACATCAGATGGCAACAAAATTAATAGTACATGATGACATTTTTTTTTGTAATAAACGTTGACAGTCAAGGTCACAAAGACAAATTATGGTAAATATATTTATGGTAAGGTTTCACCATAAGGAACAAACATGAATTTGAAAGCCCTAAATTCTATGACTCAAACAGGATGACTATACTATAGTAAGCATTTTCAAAATGTATGTCAAATTTAAAGGTCACAAAGTCATAAATTATGGTATCAATGGGAAAGTCTCACAAGAAGAAATACACGTAAAATGTGAAAGTCTTACCTTCTATGTTTCAAACATTATGACAATGGTGAACATTTTTATAAATTTAGGTAAAATGTGGAGGTCAAGGTCAAAAGATCTCAAATTATAGTAGATATGGAAAGGTCTTGCACTAAGGAACACATATGTAAAACATCAAATCGGTCTTTCCTATGGTTAAAAAGCGAAGGCCAATGTAAAAGTCTCTTTAAATTAGGTCAAATGTAGGACAAATTTTATGGTGAAGGTCATGAGATTATACATTATAGAATTAATTTTAAAAATTGCCACAAAGATCACCCATGTGAAACACAACCTACCTAACTTTAATGGTTGAAAAGTCATGGCCAAGATTCATTTTTTGAAATGTACATCAATCATGAAGGTCAAGGTAACAAGGTCATACATTATGGTACAAATGGAAATATGATGCCACAAAAACCAGATGTATGAAATTTGAAAGCACTGGCTGGTATTGGTTGAAAATTTAAGTCCAATGTTAAAGTTGTTCACAGAAGACAAACACACAGAAAGACAGATAGGATAAAAACTAACATGCCCCAAATCTCGTAATAATATCGATTTTAAGTGTTACAAATTACATGTAAACAGATGAATTATTGAAAATTTAATATCAATATTTGGTTTTTTAATTCTTTCTTATTTCACATTTCTGTTATATCTCAGTTAGTTATAATAAGAAAAAGAATTTGGCTTATAATACTAATATCATTAGTGGACATTATCTTCAGAAAGTTGATAAACATATGAGTATATTATCATTAAAAGGATACAGCCATGTACAATAGGTAAACAATATTTGCTGAGTTCTGGTTGCTGAGACAGCTCCTGAAGTAAGTGACCATTCCAAGTAAATCTAGGGTCAGCCTGTGATAATAATGAAACATTCAATCAATGTATAATCTAGAATATTGACTTAATCATGAAGGGCCTCACATTTTGACTTTGAGTTTTGACTCCAAAATCTATAACCTTGTTCTTCTCATCATATCATATGAAATATAGATTGTAGATTAAAAACTTTTGGAGTTACAGCATCATAACCAAAGCGTTGATGCACAGATAGAAAAGAAAGTTGCATCAAAGATGCAATATGCCAAGTTGCAAATCATTTTCCTTGACCTTTGATATTTTGACGTTTGATCCCGAAATCGATAGGGTATATTCTCGACTCATAGGGAATAAGTGTGTGAAGTTTTATAACATTAGATGGAATGTAAATACAGTTATAATCCAGAAACCATATTCACTTATCAAGGCCTTATGACCTTGACCTTCGAAATTTTGATCCTGAAATCAACAGGGCTCATCTACTACTCAAGGGGAGTATGTGTGTGAAGTTTCATAACAATAGATAGTATGTAACTACAATTATAGCCTGTAAATTATTTTCATTCATTAAGGTCATATGACCCTATGGGTACATCCTGAGCTCATGGGGAGTATGTGTGTGAAGTTTCATTACTGTACCTATTTAGTTGTAGTTAGAGTCTAGAAACCAAATGTTGATGCCCGCCGTCTTCAACCCACCCCACATCAATTTAAGAGCACAGTTTTGCAACTACGCTGAAAACATGCCTCTTAAAGAGTATAACCATTAATGCTAGGCCATACCTATTTAATTTGCTAATTTGTTAGTCATTTGAATTTATAAAACAAGAGGCCCAAGTGGGCCTATATCGCTCACCTGAGTACCAAGATGATCAGTCATGCAGGAAGGAAGAATTCATTTATTTTTGCATTACTGTGACTAAGTCAACACAAATGTTGAAAATATGTCAAATTTATTTAAGACCAGAATAAAAAACAACACTTTTTTGCACATCTATTCAGATGATTTTGATATTAAGCATTTGCTTTGTCTCTGCAAGATGTGATTCAGGGCAACAAGTTTGTCATTTTCTTTAGATGGAGCCTTTTCTTGACTGATTTCAAGTTTGCGTCATGAACAACAGTTGTTCCATATATTGTAAAGATCTAACTTAAAATTTCCTAATTTCATATATTGAGTGTTGAGAAACATCTAAAAACTTATTTAGATGTGTAAAGAAATGAAAAAATTTTTTTTACCACAGCTGGATTTGAACCGCTACTCTCCATATTTTAATTACCAAGTAGTATATGTACCCATTGTGAGACCTACTTTTTAGACATGGTGGCATTATCTGTTAACCAATTTGGATGAAATTTACCAAATTGATAGAGGACCTTTAGTACTTCATGTATTCTATTTTTCATTAAAATCTTTCATCTGGTATAACAGCAGAAGTGAAAAATGTGATTGAATTGTTCCTATACACCCTCATTTGGAAGTCTTAAAAAATTCATAGAAAATCCAAAAATTGAGATACTGACAAAATTCTTTCAAAGTAACATTCCTTACCATAACTATGATCACAATAGTTCATAAGAAATCATCATTATCAATTACCTAGGAAATATGACACTTTTCTGCATTGAAATCACCAAGTCCAAACAAATGTCTAAAAAAAATTCTAAAATTTGATTTTAGAAGGGTACCAAAATGACAATACTTCTTAACTCATCCCTCTAGATCATTTCTATGCATTCTGTTTGTCTCTGTATACAGCCCGTATGAAGAAGAATATTGTCAAAGGAGGGTATTCTTTTGTGACCTACTTTTGACTATGGTGGCGCCACCTGTAGAGAGGTCAGGACGAAAACAACAGAATTTGAAGAGGATCATAAGTGATTTATTTTCACCAAAATTTATCAAAATCCTTTGAACGGTTTTGCAGAAAAAGTTGAAAATGTGAGAAATGGCCAACCCCCCCTTTTCTTGGGAAGTCTTAAAAAATTCATAAAAAATCCAAAAATTGAGATATTGACAAAATTCTTTCACAATAATATTCCTTACCACAATTATGATCAAAATAGTCATTAAGAAATCATCAATATCAATTAATTGAAAAACATGACACTTTTCTGATTTGAAATTACTAAGTCCAGAAACACGTCAAAAAAGCGTAAAATTCTATTTGACAGATCTTAACCCCGAACACGATTTTTGATAACCCATCTTATTGAAATGCAATTAGTTTCCCCATTTATGTACTGGTTCTTGAGGAGAAGATGTTTGAAGAGGGATACCGTTTTGGGCACTTTTGGCCCGCCCTGGATCCATCCCTGTGGGAATCTTGATCCCGAACATAATTTTAGTAGGGCAGGGAATAAACTTAACGCTCGCCCACTCGCCCAAGACGAGTAAAATTTGTTGTGGACGACATGGAAACACTTCCTTCTCGCCCACGTGGCGAACAAAAAATCTCCAAGACGAATCGGCCGTTTCCTTGTTGAATTCTAATCTGAATCATCTAGACGCTTAATTCCATCACTGAGTAAGCGGAACTAAGTGTCTAAATGTTTCAAATCCGGACTTGTTCTTTTTATTTGTTAGTTAGCAGTATCTGGTTTCAGTGGCGTAGCTACCATTACGCCAAATACGCACGTGCGTACACATCATTTTGTCAAAAATATAGTACCTCATGAGAGAGAGAGAGAGAGAGAGGTGGTCGTTTTCTTTTCCCCCAAACCCCTGCCTTTCTTGTGCGTACACATGATTTGTGCTCTGGCTACGCCCTTGGGTTTCACGTTTGTTTATATAGGTCAAAGCATAGTAATTCCATTTCCCATAAGGTCTCATGTTAAATTAACAAATTTCCAGCAAGATTTACACAACATCCTGCATTTTAGCTATATACAATCTAATTTCTATCGAAACAGTCGGCTCATACCTTCACCGTTTCAATAGAAATTATATACAATCCATATATCAAAATGTTTGTCACATCGTCCTCTATCAGAATTTTAACAGTTTACCATAGGTTATCCACCTTAATTTTGAGAAAATCATGCTGGAAGGGGGTCACCCCCCAAAATTCAAACGTAAACAACCTATCTGTGTATCTATCTCTATATACTGCCACCACCCCTTTTTAGGTTATAAAATTTCTACATCAGCGAAATGAGATAAAAAATCATGATTTTACAGCAGAATCAATCTTTATTTATAGATAGATTAAATAAATTCATTCAATCACAGTTCCTGATACATTGAAATAGTATTCCTCTCTCCCTACACCATCAGCCAATCACGACTCTCGTTAATCACTGTTCTTTGACCTTTAAATTATGGCTCAACAAGCCCACTTAGGAAGTTTTTTTTCGCCGTTCCCATGAAACGAAATGTATCGCCGACAAAACGGGACGATTATTTCAAGGAGTAAAATTGATTAGTTTTTCTTGCAATTTTTGAATGGTTTTAGTGTGGACTAATAAAGATTGGTGTGGGCCCGTAGATTCTGAGTCTTACGAGCCCACGTGGCTCGTAAAAATTTCTGTTAAGTTTATTCCCTGTAGGGGACCTTGAGTACATCATTTACACAAAGTTTGATCCAAATCTGCAATGTAGTTCCAGAGAAGAAGTCGAAAATGTGAAAAAGTTAATGACGGACGGACGACGCACTATGACTATAGCTCACTTGAGCCTTTGGCTCAGATGAGCTAAAAAAAAATATATTATAGAGTAAATATAGACATGGATTGGGCCAACAAGTCTGAGCACCTGAAAAATCCGGATAACTTGAATATTTCTGAAGACATTGACATAAAAAAAAAGTTTAGATAGTTGCATTGTTGTAAACCACTAAGATGGAGCACTGTGGAACCTGCACCATGGTTTAAGACAATAAAATAACTTGATTGACTATAGCATATTACTGGACACATTGGTGGTAGTATTACTTGACACATTGGTGGTATTATTACATGACACATTGGTGGTATTATTACTTGACACATTGGTGGTATTATTACATGACACATTGGTGGTATTATTACATGACACATTGGTGGTATTATTACATGACACATTGGTGGTATTATTACATGACACATTGGTGGTATTATTACTTGACACATTGGTGGTATTATTACTTGACACATTGGTGGTATTATTACATGACACATTGGTGGTATTATTACTTGACACATTGGTGGTATTATTACTTGACACATTGGTGGTATTATTACTTGACACATTGGTGGTATTATTACATGACACATTGGTGGTATTATTACTTGACACATTGGTGGTAGTATTACTTGACACATTGGTGGTATTATTACTTGACACATTGGTGGTATTATTACATGACACATTGGTGGTATTATTACATGACACATTGGTGGTATTATTACATGACACATTGGTGGTATTATTACATGACACATTGGTGGTAGTATTACATGACACATTGGTGGTATTATTACTGGACACATTGGTGGTATTATTACTGGACACATTGGTGGTATTATTACTTGACACATTGGTGGTATTATTACATGACACATTGGTGGTATTATTACATGACACATTGGTGGTATTATTACATGACACATTGGTGGTATTATTACTTGACACATTGGTGGTATTATTACTTGACACATTGGTGGTATTATTACTTGACACATTGGTGGTATTATTACATAACACATTGGTGGTATTATTACTTGACACATTGGTGGTATTATTACTTAACACATTGGTGGTATTATTACTTGACACATTGGTGGTATTATTACATGACACATTGGTGGTATTATTACTTGACACATTGGTGGTATTATTACTTGACACATTGGTGGTATTATTACATGACACATTGGTGGTATTATTACTTGACACATTGGTGGTATTATTACTTGACACATTGGTGGTATTATTACTTGACACATTGGTGGTATTATTACTTGACACATTGGTGGTATTATTACATGACACATTGGTGGTATTATTACATGACACATTGGTGGTATTATAACTGGACACATTGGTGGTATTATTACTTGACACATTGGTGGTATTATTACATGACACATTGGTGGTATTATAACTGGACACATTGGTGGTATTATTACATGACACATTGGTGGTATTATTACATGACACATTGGTGGTATTATTACTTGACACATTGGTGGTATTATTACTTGACACATTGGTGGTATTATTACATGACACATTGGTGGTATTATTACATGACACATTGGTGGTATTATTACTTGACACATTTGTAGCATTTTTACTTGACACATTGGTGGTATTATTAATTGACACATTGATGGTATCATTACTTGACATATTGGTGGTATTATTACTTAACACATTGGCATTATTATCTTTTAATTCTAGCCAAAATTCAATTTAAATAAGGCATTTCCCACAGTAGAATTCAGCAGGTCAGAATATGTCAAAAAATTAAATTTCAAACAGAATGAAAAGTTCTGCAATAAATGTATTCACAATTTTCATAGAAATTCAATCATCAGTCATGAAAGAAATCTCTTGGCATTCCTAAGAGATTAGAAAATCATTTCTCCCACATAGTGATACTTCTGTGTAATGCTTATTCCCTATCAAATATGGTCACAGTACTTTTATTTTGGCATCAATTCTGTAAATCCAATATCTTTACTTCCAATGAAATAAATTTCACACATACGTATAAGAATCTTGTGGGTAGCATTAGAAATACTCAAAGGATCAGATACACAGGATTGGTGGTCTGGACAGTTCATAATAACTGAAGTTTAGTTTATCAGATAGAATAAGTAGTCCTCCAAAGGGAAGTAAAATATACTAAAAGAAATAACACAAACACTCTTTGCTGCAAATTGCAGAGGCCGAAAATTTGCGGCAAAGAGCGTTTGTGTTATTTCTTTTAGTTTAGTTTATCATCAAATTCTGCCATATGAAGTTTCTTATTACACACCTTGTAAGGGATATATTTCTGATGTACTCTTAAAATAAATTTGTCTGACATAACATTTCATTGAATATTTGACATATCCTTTCAACAAATATTTGAGACTTACTCTTTCAATAAGCGACATGTTCTGGAATTCCGGACTAGTGTTGTCTAACCTCTGCATGGTATGAGTAAGGTCATAGTCCGTACAGAAGTAGTAGGACTCTGTCTGTAGAACATTCTTTACCATAGACAGGTAGGTCTTATTGTGAGTATTCTAAAGAGATTAAAACATTTTTAATCATCAATATATATATTATGCATAAATATTAATTATTAGTAAATTACACATATATTACCATAAATACTGTCAAATTTTACAAAATTTGTAAAGATATATCTTGCATAATTATCATTTATCTTGTGATATAGAACTTACTAACAATTTCATATACATTTACATACAACATATGTTTAATGTCACTTTGCTCAACAACTATCAGACAAATGATGGAAAATAGTGCCAGACACAAAATGACATCTCCAAATAACATATTCCATGATGTTCCAGTTTTAAGTATTACAATGTACTGTGAAATAACAAGGGTAACACAAAGTGTGGCATCCCCTTGAAATGGCGTATTTTACTGTATCATGTATTATCCATAGTGACGTTGACCTTTGACCTTGAACATTAAAAGGTTTTGTCTGTATTAAACATCTTTAAAGTCCTCCAAAGGGAAGTAACATAAAACAAAAAACAATAAACTCAGCATTCACTATGTATAGGTCTCCTGACCTTCTTCCGGTGAATTTATTGAAAGACGGATTTCACATAGCTTACCAATTCCAATAAATTCACTGGAAGAAGGTCAGGAGACCAATATATAGTGAATGCTGAGTTTATGTTCTTTGTTAAAAGGGTTTCACTAGTCTTCATGGAAAACATTTTTGGAAAGTTTGATGAATTTACTTTCAATATTTGTTTACAAGGTTACATACAAACACACACCCTCACAAACACCTAAACCTATACACACACATCTACACACACACAAACTCATAAAACACACATGCACATGCAGCATGCATATACTCGCATGGCAAGGATCTTTTATCTTCTTTGAAATTATGATTGAACAGGTATGGGATAACTTTTTTTCTCAATGTGTCAAATGGCCCCTTGAATTTAATTTCAATGGGCCACTTCAAATTTTAATGGGCCAATTGTAAATTTCAATGTGCCAAAGGAAACAAAAGCAACACCTAGCATGGCATAATATGCCCGTCGCTTACTTTGGACAGGATCAATGTGAACGTATGATTTTATTACCCCTTTGGTAATACTTTTATGAAATATTAAAATTCCAAAAGAGGGATCCAAGTCCCATAGCTCTGTAACAACAAAATGGAATTTGCTCAAAACTTAAAAAAGGCTTCCACTACACTATTTAAGCATTCTGTATAAGTTTCTTGAAAAACAACTGACGTTTACTTGAGTTATCACGTTACATAGCATCTCCATAGCATCTTATCATAGTAACAAAGTTTTATTCACTTTGCATGTTGTGACCTTCACCTTTGACCTATGACCTTTGGTCAAGGTCATGACACATCCTTGGGTCCTAAGTAACAATTCCGTGAAACATTATTGAATTCCATGCACTGGGCAAGAAACAATGGCCTGGACAAGGTTTTACTCACTTTGCATGTTGTGAACATGACTTTTGACCTATGACCTTGGGTCAAGGTCATGACACACCCTTATGTCCTAAGTAACAATGGGGTCCTAAGTAACAATTTTGTGTAATATTATTGAAATCCATGCCCTGGGGAAGAAGTTATGGTCCAAACAAGGTTTTACTCACTTTGCATGTTGTGACCTTGACCTTTGAACTATGGCCTTGGGTCAAGGTCATGACACACCCTTGGGTCCTACGTAACAATTCTTTGAAATATTATTGAAATCCATGCACAGGGGAAGAAGTTATAGCCTGAACAAGGTTTATTCACTTTGCATGTTGTGACCTTGACCTTTGACCTAAGACCTTGAATCAACGTCATGACACACCTTTGGGTCCTAAGTAATAATTCTGTGAAATATTATTGAAATCCATGCTCAGGGGAAGAAGTTATGGCCCAGGCAATGTTTTACTCACTTTGCATGTTGTGACCTTGATCTTTGACCTATGACCTTGGGTCAAGATCATGACACACCCTAGGGTCCTAAGTAACAATTCCGTGAAATAGTATTGAAATCGATGCAAAGGAGAAGAAGTTATGGCCTGGACAAGGTTTTACTCACTTTGCATGTTGTGAACTTGACCTTTGAGCTATGACCTTCGCTCAAGGTCATGACACACCCTTGGTTCCTAAGCAACAATTCTGTGAAATATTATTGAAATCCATGCACAAGGGAAGAAGTTATGGCCCGGACAAGCTTATCTTGGACGCCGGATGGACAACGCCATAACATAATATGCCCTGTCTTATGACGGGCGTATAAAAAGACATTCCAGACACAGACAAATGCCAAAGTGATCCTGCCATGCCTGCCTCAGTGATCCTGCCATGCCTGCCTCAGTGATCCTGCCATGCCTGCCTCAGAACACTGGAGCTAAAGTTATTAGTGATCCTGCCATGCCTGCCTCAGAACACTGGAGCTAAAGTTATTGGAATTTACTGTTTTTGAGAGCTGTGTTCCGGTCTTAATTTTATTCTGATTTAGTTTTATTTTTATTTAATTTATTTTAACACCTGTTACATGTTTAGAATCATCAATGCTAGTTTGTACACTGAATCATAGTTTCTGTTGCCCTTAATCTGGCTTTAATACCTTCTTCGGCAGCATCTCTACATGCAATGCCACACACTCTGCCACTGGCAGGAAACAAATGTATTATGCTTTGCTCGAGGATAGGCTAGTTAGATTTTAAAGAATCCTTACATTACAAGTATTGTTACCACCAAAACAACCAAAGATCGCTTACTCAAACATAAATTTGACAGGCGATTTCAAGCTTCACAATGACGCAGACTGACAATGAACAGAAACTAGAAAAATATCGATACTGATTAAAACAGAGCTGTTATTTTGCTCGAAAATGAATGTGCACTTGAGGTGCAGTTAGACGCTGAGGAATGTGCCATTTTTATGATTAATGCAACTATAACGCAGGATCATCCCAATCCCTGTTGAAACTATGTTTTGAATGATAAAGAGAATTTTAAAACAATTTCCATTTCAAATTATGTTTATGGGATAGAACATTAGATATCTAAATTAATCTTTATAATTCTAAACCTAAATCATTCTGCAAATAAAATCAAATCATCTGCATGTCTTGTTTAAAAAGAAGAAAGGACAAGTTTCCTCTCCCAGCCCAATTTTTCTCTAGCCCATGGGCCAGACCCCAGTTTGAAACCCAGCTGCACAATTCCAGGTCACACCCTTTCATATACCACCACAAAACATCTGTACCTGACAGACTGCCCTTTACCTTAATACACCCACATTTTAATGTGAATGTATGAAAAGCAATTTTTTTCACATTATGAACTTCTTTTCCAAAACCTCTCCCCTTCCCAATTTTCTTCTCAGATTTCTAGTACATGGATTTCAGAAATAGGGCACAGCTAAACCAGCACATGATATGCCTGCATTTTGTTATTTTGTCTTACAAAAACTAGAACTAAAATCTAATCTTATTGTGGCAAATTTAGCTTAGTTTTGATACTGGTAAAAAATTAGTTTTCTTCTTCAACTTTTTGTAGGTAAATTGATCTTCTTTGCACATCCATCATTCCCATGTTGACATACCAACTTCTTTTATAAATACCAGGACTACAGTTGTATAACAAAATGCAGGCATATCATGAGCCAGTTTAGCTGTGCCCTATTTTTAAATCCATGAACCAGAAATCTGAGAAGAAAATTGGGAATGGTAGAGGTTTTGGAAAAGAAGTTCATAATGTGATCATTTTTCAAGCCAAGTTTCATCAAGATCCTCCAAAGGGTTTAGGAGGAGTTGCAAAGACAAGACATTTTAAGAAAATTTAAGTCCAAGGGCAACAACTCCCGTAAATGTTTTTGCACAGTATTTATCTTCCAATATGCACATCTACGTATAGTGTTCTTTCAATGTACAAGGTTTCATCAATCCCCTCAAGGGATCAGGAGATGTGAAGGCAAGATAGATGGGACAGACGTACGACAAAGGTACCAGATAAGATGCCCACATTTTTAAGAAAATGGAGATTTTTTTCTCTGTATCTGAGGAAATATGCAGATATATGCAGATAATGCCAAAATTTATCATCCAGTTAAGGTCCTATACCAATAGTTTAAAGGACAAGTAGCATTTACAAGACTTTCAAGATAACTGACAATAAGGCCATTTGGAATATTAGACTGGTCCAATTTTAATAGTGACCTTAGCCTTGTAATCATAATCATGAATCTCTGTCAGGACACACAGAGAAGATTTATGTTGAGTATGAAGTCGTTCTAATTGAGCATGAAGAACTTATAGAGAGGACATACACATATGATCTGAAACAAATCATCCAAGGTCAATGTCACCATGAATTTTATGTTCCAGATCATATCACAATGCTTTGCCTTTACATAAAAACTACTTTATAAATTAAGTGCCTGACATAGTACACAGATTATACCAAAGTTCATAGTGATCATGATTTTGGACCAGGAGGCATGATCTTTAGTCGAGGTCACGACACATTGTTTCCCTATAAGGAACACTTCTACTAGGTACAAATTTTCTACAACTTAGCCTGTAAAAGTTAATGAGAAGACATGAAAAAATCACATCATTTAGTAATGACCTTGACAGTATGATTTTTGGTCAAGGTCATGACACACAGCTATCCCTTAAAATAATTTCAACCAAGTTTGATAATTGATCAATAGCCAAGACAAAGTTGTGTGGACATAATTTATAGAGAAACATTGTTTTACCATAATACTTCCCATCTAAAAGTGGGTACAATGAAGAAAAGTTTATGGATAAAGGACAATACACAATGGACACAGGACCCTGTGCTGACATACATGTAACTTTTTCTAGATCAACACCAGTAGAGCTTACAATTATGTATTATTATGATAGAGATACCTGAAGTTCAGTAAGGTGAAGCATAGTCCGTTTGTAGGACAAGATGTCTGTGTCTTCTATCCTCCATATACTGTGGCCATCTATTTCTCCTACTTTGCTCTTTTTTGTTATAACGATGAGGTAGGGTCCTTTAATTTAAAAAAATATTATTATGATATTTTGACCAGTTACATCCAAATATTGTATTAGATACTGAGGTATTATAGAAATAAACTATACATGTATTTAAATACATGTGTATCATGATATTTCATTTAAATAGAATATTTCATTAATTTCAATACAAAACGGTGGCGTATCTATTTTGTACCCACAATGAGCTTCGCCGTCCATTAGGCGACGCTTGTGTAATATGAGTTAGAAACGACGTTGAATGTTAGCAACCTTATGACATCATAAAAAACGTTTCATAGTTCTTTATGTCATTTTTCTGGGAATATGTTTTATTTCCTCCCTAAACATTAAGACCAAAGTTAATGGTAGTGAACTACATTGAATAAAACTCAAATAAAAGCAAAGAGTCCCATGTAGACCTTATACTGTTCACCTTAGCACAATTTAATCATTTACAAACAATTGACTACATGTAAAAAAATATGTGCATTTTTGTAAATGTTTGCATTTTGACTGCAGACAAGTGACTTTTCAAACCACAAACCTTAAGCACGTCAGTTCAGGCCAAATAAAGCAAAAGAAAAAGTATAAATATCAAGAAAATGAGATTTTTGGTTTACTCTTGAATTTCACAAATTCTACTAATTTGCTACAAAGAAATGCTCTACAACCTGTTTTGGTAAAAAGGAAAAAGAAAAAAATATTAACTACTTTTCAGCAAGCCAGAGTCAGCTAATATAAACAGTTGGAAAATATTCATAAAACACAAGTTGTATTTTTGAAATACAAATGAGGCAACTTTTTCAGTGTAAGTTGTTATCCTAAAACAAGGTTATACTCCAAGGCCAAGGTCACAAGTTCTATTTTTTGGTACTGAAAGAAAGGTCTTACAAGGAACATGAATGTGAATATGAAAGCCCTATCTCTTACAATTCAATAGTTATAACCAATGTTAAATCTTTGATATATAGGTCAAAGGTCACAGTAACGAGGTCAAAAATTATAGTACTGTTGGAAAGGTCTTGTCACAAGGATTACACATGTGAAATATGAAAGCTCTATCTTTTACAGTCAAAAAGTTATGTAGAATGTTACAGTTTTTGCCACAGACAAACACAAACAGGCCATATACTAGAATCTTTGATTCCAGGGGCATCATAAAGAGATATAAATTATGACAAAACTTTCAAAGAACTCTTGAAATACATAGATTCTAATAAAATAAAGAAAATTGATTGATTCATTCATTTTTGTTTAACGTCACACCACGAATATCTCACTTATATTGTGACAGCACTGCCTGATGCAGGGCATACAAATTTTGACCTTTGCAACAGACCCACCCCAAGCAGTGAGCGATCTTTAACGTGTCATGCATACCACGACACGGGACCTCGGTTTACACTGTCTCGTCCGAAAGACAGGACACCGGCATGACCAGAGAGGGACTCGAACCCCGGCCTCCCGATCAGAAGTACGACGCAATACCACTAGGCCACGCCGGCTTTAAAATAAAGAAAAAGAGAACTCTAATGACTCTTTGTATTGAATAAATAAAGAAAATGGTATAAAAGTGTGAACCAGTCTAAGTCAGACTTAACATATTTTAAAATTATTATTTTTTAATGAGGATTTTTTTTTTTACATATTAAGACTTTAAGTGCTACAAAACATTTAAAAACTAGTAGTAGTTTGCAAATAATTCTTTTTTTTTTTTTAATATTCAATAATCAAGAAAATGTCAAAAATGAAAGGAATCTAACGAGAAACAACGTCACCATTTCTTAAGACGTGCTTTCCTCCAAGTCCTATGTCGCTATGGATCCATCCATTGATGGATCTGCCAAAAACAACACAACATTTGCAGGGGCTTTCAGTTTTTCATTCCTAACAAGTTTCATCAAAATCTGTTCTGTGGTTATGAAGAAGTTGAAAGTATGAATAGTTTAATCTAAACAAGGAGATGAACAATGGATGGCGCCTTTAACTCATTTGAACTACATTTATGCAAAATGCTTAAAACATAATGATACAATATTCAAATCCTACTTGATGTATCCAACGTTCTACATTCCGATCTTACATATACCTGCCACGAGTCGAATGACACCAAGTATTCCACATATTATTTTATTAACTGCAGAAGTACCAGTGGTGATTTGGCCTGTGTTTGCTGAAAAGTGAAAGTAAATTATGTTTAGTCAATAATAACGTAGTGTAATCAAAGATTACCATGCTCACCTCAATATAGTATTTGTTGCACAAAAACAAAAAAGAAACAAGCTGTGTTTGTGAAACACTAATGCTCCTGGCAGCAACAAAGTCCAAAAAAGTTTTTTTTTAGTGTGAAGGTCATTGTCAAGATCAAAAGGTCATCAACCTGGGTGTCAATTGAAAGGGCTTCACTAGTTTAGTATCGATGTGAATATGAAGTCTCTATCCCTCACAGTTCAAAAATTATGGCCAAAGTTAAAGTTGAAAACAGACAAACAGACAGGACAAAAACAATATGCCTCATATGCATCATCAGATGAATGTGCTTGAGTTAGCATTTCAAGATGAATCTATGGTGCAATTTTCGTGATACTTATGCTTTCTTCAATACTGAATAACTCAAACTACTTAACGGAGTCACTCAAGCGGAATATGTACGTCAGTAGCATCATCTGATGCATGTGCTTAAGTCAACACCCAAGATGAACCTAAAGTGCAAGTTTGGTAATTGCAGCGCCTAATATCGTATTCTTTCTCCAATACTGAATTACCTCAAACTACTTAACCAGAAGCGAAGGCAGACAGGATCGCAGACACCAAAGATATAGCATAAGCTCCTCTCAACTACGTGCTGGTGAGCTAAAAAGTACTAGAGCAAACAGAGGAACACATGTATCATCTGCTATCAATTTCTGAAGTGTAATTTCTAGGATATAAGTGGACACACAGACAATGTCAGACAAAAAGATCTATATGTCCAGTTGCTTTACAGTCAACACAAAAACCTGTAAACGAAAGGGAGCAGTTTATGTAACTTTTGAACTTAAACCTAAAAATAATAATTATCATTTAGTTTCATAAGATACACTGTATAAAAGCATATCCACAACTTGTGAAAACAACAATGTAAGACAAAATTCAAGGTCTTGTTCACAAGGTCAAGAATGCTACGTCAGAAATTGGTCTTACCATGAGAAACACAACAATAAAAGCGGAAGGGCCTACCACTAACTAGACCTATGTTCAATTTCTGCTAAGTTTAAACAAAATCTTTCCATTAGTTCTAAAGAAGTCTAATGAACTAAATATAAACAACAACAATACACTTCTCTGCTTTTTTAAAACTCTTAAAAGATTTTTAAACTTCTATAAGAAAAAAAAAGAAAAAAAAAGTTTTGCAACCTAAGATCTATTTTAAGAAAAACAAAATTCATCCATCATTACCAGTAGAGGCATTCTTCAATGAGAAAATCAAAGAAATGACATGAAAATGTGAAAAACTGACAAAGTCTGAAAAGGCATACATGTACATAGCTTTTTAAAGATGAGTTTTTTTTAGAAAAATATAACACTTCTTGAGTACTATTTATATCAAAAAATTATTTTCTGTTTCATCGTGAGATGGAAGCAAGAGACAATCAACTTCATACACATAGTGGTGCAATACTGGAATTAAACCCCATATGTCTGCACTATACACCAAGCACTTAACCAATAAGGCAAATCTGTTCTTCTGGATCTTTGGGGATATCAAAAAAATTAACAAAGTTTGAAAAATTAATATCGAAACTTAAAATGTTTGACATAAGGATGGAATGAAAACCAAAAACAACATTTTTTAATTTCTAAAAAAATACACCGTAAACATTGTACTGACAAAATGGGTGGGGGATCTAACTTGAACACTTTTTCCCACTAAAGGCAGAAACTCTGTGCCGGCTCAATTTTGACAGAGGGGAAGAAATATAGTACAAGAGAATGGACAGACAGATGAATATATGGCAATATGATCCCTATATGTCATATTTTTCACAGGCAAATCAATGACCATGGAAACAGGACAGCATTGCTTTGAATTATCATGATCTGTCTGAAAAAAACCCATTCCTTATTTACTCCTCGTTAAAGTTAACAAGTTATCGAACTACTGAAAGATGCCAACAATTCTCCAAAATAGGAGGTAAAAAACTCCTAATTCTTGCCTTTGCTCTAATTCTTTTCTCTTAAACTTAAATGTTCATGATCTGTAAAGTCGGTGTGGCCTAGTAGATGATGTGCTCAGCTCATGACCTAAAGGTCCTGGGTTCGATTCCTGCCCTGGACACACTGGTGTTCCGTCTTTTGGATGAGACAGTAAAAACTGAGATCCCATGTAATGGTAGGTGTGACATGTGAAAGACCCTTCACTGCTTCAGGTGGGTCCGTTGCAAAGGTAGAAATTTCTATGCAATGCTTCAGGCAGATGCCGTCAACATATACACTACCCTCCATAAGTACCCACACAAGGAATTTTCTATAAAAACAACAAATAATAAGTCAGTGTTTTAGGTTGTTATATCTTAACTGATAGAATGTTGGGACTGTCTGTCTGCCAGGAGATGCAGAGCACTTGTTAAAAGCATGCCTAAACATATTCAAACTGTGACAAGGGCAAGAGGAGGGTACACAAAATATTAGACTGTAACTTGCATTATAAATTAGTAAATGTATTGCATTTGTACACGATTTTTGAAAAATGTTCTGTTAAACTTCACTTTTTCGTTATAAAACATGTTCTTTCATTGAATATAAAAAGCAAAATAACTGAATTATTTCTATTTCTTTCATTTTGTCAAATCAATTCCAAAAATATGAAAAATATAAGAGTGTGTACTTACCTATGGAGGGTAGTGTATGTGAAATAACCAAAAAGTGACGTAAAACTATAATCAATCAATCAATCATGATCTGTAATGTCACTACAAGCTGAGGCTACAGAGTTTAAATGGACTAAATCTAGGTTCAAATCCTGATTTAGAAATACATGTACATGTAGGCGAGAAATTCTGCCACTGTGGCTGCCAACAGTGATTATTTGTGATATAATCAGAGTACTCCGGTTTCCTTCACAACTGACCACCCCTGAACTAGTCACAATGATAGACCTAAAAAATGAAGACTATATTTTTTTGGTTGATTGAGGTATCAACCTAAAATTTGGATGGAAAACTGTATCAGTGCGTGAAGTGCAATGATGCAAAAGTTTTCCGTCCAAATTTTGGGTTGATACTTTTTTCAACCAAAAAAATATAGGATATACATGTATTTCTTATCATTTTATTTAACTTATATATGGAAACAAAAAGTGTCCATTAAACATAATTCATTATGGCGCTACATTACTTTTTTATGCCTGATACATGTGACTTGATTGCGTAGTAATACAATGACACTAAACAACATTTTGAAGTCAATAATGGCAGCTAACACAAAGTTCAAAAATTTTATCCTAGTGTATGTTGAAAGGATTAGAAGTGAAATAGAACAAACAAATTAAAAACAGAAACTAATATAAATGAAACATGCATATGAGGATAACAATCTGTTACTTAATGTATTTGTATTTTGAATACTATTAGTATTACACATGTATTAGAAATGCATGTTGACTGGCACATGTCTACATGTGTGCCACAAGGTGGAAATCTTTCTGGAAAGAGTAGGTTCTGGGACTTGGATCAAAGGCAGCATCTGCTCTAGTGGAGATTCCTGTTCTGTTTGCATTGTCGTGCATGATTCCGTAGAAATCAGTTATCGGCGTCCATTGTCAAGCAATTCGCTAGTAGCAGACGAGAGCTGTATTGTATTGGACTATTTCTAAATAGTACTGTAGACTAGAATATCATTATAGATCTACTTATAATTCAGTGGCAGATTTAGATGACGGCAGGTCCCCTTGCGGCCACATATTTACAATTTAAACTCCAAATTTGGCACCTAAAAATGGCTTAGTACTTTGGCTAATACTTGTCTTTCACATCATTCCCCCCCCCCCCCTTTTTCTCAGCAATCCTGGATCCGCTACTGTATTTTACTTTTTTTTATTGTATAATAGTAGGAAATTATATCTTTTATGTAATAGTTTCCAAAATGAATTGTGATTTCTTTTGTACTCTGAATTTGTTAGATGTAACAAATATACATAATGCTATGTAACCAATCAACAACACAGGAATCACTACTGAAGTAGTCACATTAGTAGACTTTAAATTAACAATTATCTGTAGTTGTCACATTGGTTGACGTCACATTTATCATTAATGTAGTAGTCACATTGGTAAATTTTAAACTGACCACTATTGAAGTGGTCACATTGATAGACCTTCAGCTGATCACCACTGTAGTATATGTAGTCACATTGGTAGATCTTACACTGACCACCACTGTATTAGTCAAACTGGTAAAGCTTAACACTGACACTACTCAAGTAGTCATATTGGTAGACTTTAAACTGACTACTACTGTAGTAGTCACCTTAGTAGACTTTACACTGACTACCACAGGCTATAGTAGTCACATTGGTAGACTTAAAACTGACACCACTGAAGTACTCAAGTAGTCACCTTGGTACACTTTACACCGACCACAATCATATTAGCGGTAGGCACCTTGGTGAACTTCATACTGACCTCCCCTGTAGCAGTCACCTTGGTACTCTTTACACTGTCCAACAACATATTAATCATATCACCTTGGAACATTTTACACTGACTACCACTGTATTTGTCACACCTATAGACCTTACACTGACCACCAATGTAGAAGTCACCTTAGTAGACTTTCAATGACTACCACTATATTAGTCACACTGGTTGACTTTACACTGACCACCACTGTATTTGTCACATTGGTAGACTACATTGACCATCAAATTAATTTCTCAATGGTAGACTTTACACTGACCACCACTGTAGCAGTCACCTTGGTAAAATTTACAATGGCCACCAATGTAGCAGTCACATTGGTGGACTTTACATTGACCTGATGGTAGACTTTTAAATTAACTAAAACTGTAAAAGTCACATTGGTAGATGTTACACTGACACCACTGAAGTATACACATTGGTAGACTTTACATTGAACACCACTTTAGTAGTCACATTGGTAGACTTAACACTGATCACCACTGTAGTAGACATCTTAGTACACTTTACACTGACCACCATCGTATTACCAGTAGGCACCTTTGCACACTTTACACTGACCGCTACTGTATTGGTCACCTTGATCAACTTTACACTGACCACCACTGTAGTAGTCACCTTAGTATATTTTACACAGATTGCTCAAATCTCTATGTTATGTTTTCATTAATCCTTATTCGTAATTCTTTGCTCCCTATAATACTTTGGATATTGCGAAAACATAGATTTTAGAAAATTCAGAATGAAAACAGGTAGAATTTCATATAAGGGACATTATGAACAAATATACTCTTAACACAGAGACTTGATCAAGTCTATACTTTACACTGACTTATTACTTTTAACTGTGAGTTACAATGTATATAGATTCATCCAGAGGCAAAATCTTCATATACAGTTGTACATCCAATTATAAGTTTATATTGCCAAGACTCAAATAAGGACAATTAAACATACTGATCAGAAATAATACATGTCCCAAATTCTTCTACTATTTTTGATTTGAGAAAAAATGATCAATCATATTAGTAACTATACTGACCTTGCAAACTAATTTCTTGAGTAACTCGGTCAATAACTAGAAGTTCTGATGATCCAGAGCCTTGTGGCTCTATATAGAATTTATCTGCAGTGGTGTTTCTATAAGAAACAAATATTCACTATTTCTATATCAAGTAGACATTCATGAAATACTTGACCAAGACATAATTAAAACAATGATGTAATAAGAAAAAGAAGAAGGAATACCTCATGCTTTAAAGTGTTTAAAATTGAGGTCACATTTCTCACATGTGAAAGGATTTTGGAATCTACTTACTAAAATAGCAGCATCATTAATCCGGCAAATTTCTGTCAGATAAACAGACTCACTGACATTGGAAATGCCTATAAAGAGTGATTTTTTTCCAAATTTCAGATTTCTGTCATTTTAAACTTTCAGAAACATTAAATTCTGTGACACAGACATACAGATGTAAATGTATTGATATACAGACAAAAAGCATTGCACACAAATTGAGACATATGCAATTGTGACAGATGCCGGTTTCGGCCCAGATAGCTCAATAGTGAGAGCATCTGCCTTTATAGCGGAAGGTTCCGGGTTCCATTCCTGGATCCTGCCACAATTTTTCACCCTGCCCATTACAGAATTTGGTACCGTGAGAGTTACCCTCGTGTGAGGGAGAACCAATGTAATTTCTCTCTTGGGTTTGAAAGTTTGGAAACCTCTGGCAGGGGGGATGCACGACGGATGCCGGTGTCAGCCTGGATGGCTCAATGGTGAGAGCTTCTGTCTTAATAGCGTAAGGTTCTGGGTTCAATTCCCAGGTCCAGCCACAATTTTTCATCCTGCCTGTTACACAACAAACACACCCAAAGCAGTGAGTAATCTTTTACCTGTGCTAACGGTAGCATAAATTGTTCAATAGCCATTTGGCTAATGCAAGCACAAAGTAATTAGCCACATGTGTAAGTCATTAGCCATGTATACAAAAACAATACAACTCAGAAATTTAATATTGAGAAAACAACTGAATATTGCAAAAATAACACAACTGATAATAAAATTCATCATTGCTTTTCTATTAACGATCCAAACTCTGTTGACCGGTGGATTCGTTCATTCAACCGGTCATTGCCAATTTTCACCGGTTTTGTCGGTCGGACCGGTTAATTTTAACATCTCTGCAATAGTAACTAAATTTAAGTGTTCTGATGACCATGATTTATGCTAACAATATAAACAGAAAAAAAAGAAGAAAAATGGGACATTTTAAAATTGCGAAATGTATTCGCCAAAAGGCATCTCTGACTAAAAAAAATACCTTATCTACGGATATACTGTGTGCTTACCTGCAGTGAATTACTGGTTCTGCGTCGTTTCATTATTTCAGCTGTATACAACCCCATCTTTCTATACTTGGCGCAGACGCCATAGCAAACATCACTTCTGATAAGTTGGAGTAAATATAACATGTACAATACTTAATCACTAAATAAAGTCTGAAAAATTCCACAATATGTTCCTTGATGCTAGTGAAATTTCTGAAAATAAGATTTAAGTATATAATCCAGGGCTCACACTGGCTTCAAAAAATGTGTAGCCACTTTTCTCGTGAAAGATATATCGCTGGGGCACAATATCTTTCTCAGCATATGTTACCTATTTACAGCTGTTTAACAAATGCATACCACTTTTCTTTGTTTCTATATATTTATTGTCACTAATCATATTATTGTACAATGGACAGTAGAAATATTGCTAAATGTAAAAATTATCAAAATAAGCACAGTGATGTACTAGCAGAATGATTCTCTCACAAAATAAACAAACATTGACACTTGTTTGAAAATAAATTGTGGGACACTGTCAGTCACTACTTTGTACTTTGGAATCATTATTCTATTTTTCACAAGAACCTACTGCAGTCTACTCTTAGACAATGCATTCACACAGGCTACATCCATGTTAGAACCCTCTCATAGTTTCATCAAGGCTACAGTATGGCTGTTACCAGCTGAAATATATGAGCCAAAAACATTTGAAAATATGTTCCATTCATTTAATTAATGAGTGATTTAAAGTATACATAAATTCTATATAGTTACAAAAATAGACAGGACGACAAATATACTGCCGATAGACTAAAGCGATTCACTGCACTTGCATACAGTTATGAAATATTCTGTGTCACGTATGCGTAAAATGTTAATATCATTTTATATACCTTTACGGGTCTCATGATTGTCTGTGTTGTCCTTTTTTATCACGTTGCAGCCATCGTTAAATGAATTTTGGACGCAAGCTTTGATACATACGTCGCAAAACATAAGGCTAAAACCGCGTCATACTTTACTATTAGCGATTGAAATGCTAGCTAGAATTTTTAACAGAAGTTGATTTCTAAACAGAGACATTATTCATTATAAAAGATTTTGATTTAGACTTGGTATTTTTTTACTTTAAAGCTAAAGAGCAGAAAGTTTGAGATTTACTAGACCGATCGTCGGTCAATTCAAAATTTCGTTTAACCACATGTATGTTATCAAGTTCTCGGTTGCATAAAGAATAATGAAATATTTCATTGTGGTATTCTAATCGGAAATTACAAACTAATAAGAAACAAATCATTAATTGTAGTTTTTCATTATTAAAACGTGTTCTTTTAAACTTAGTCCAATCGAAATAGCATACTAATGATCATGGGTAATCGTTATGAAAACTCATTAATTAATAAACATATAATAAAAGTGTGTACCTACCTTGAAACCTTCTCGACGAGGTGTTAAAGTTATCTAACGGGTATTAATCCAATTAAGTCATCAACCGCTGTTTGACTACAGCACTCGGACAAAAGACTTCACGCGCCAGTGATTTTTACGTTCAGCTTTAACTTGTATCAGTTCAATACAAGAGAAAATTAAAAACACGGAAAAAATGGCTTTCGCCAATTCATAATTTCTTTCGCTGATTCTGAACTTCTTTCACCAATGGTGAAAATGGCGAAGGGCAGCGCGAGCCCTGTAATCCAACACATCACTACAAATCTGTTTAAAAGGGCATGCTCTGTTTGAAAGGAGTAGACAACTCTCTGTACTATTACATCACATGTTTGTTTTGCTGATTATTTCACCATACATAATTATCATTCATTATATTTACTTTGACTTACTAGAAGTGACATTTGCTAAAGAGTCTTCGCCAAAAGTAGAAAGAAGGGACTGTATACAGCTGAAATAAAAGATAAAACGACGCGGAACCAGTGATTCACTGCAGGTAAACACACTGTATATCTGTAAATAAGGTATCTAAAAGCACGACCAATAAGTGTTTATAACGGCAGATGTTTATTTGACCCGTTTTTCAGCGTTGTGTTTTGGTGGTAATTAGGTCAGAAATTTCGCATTTTATTGTTTCATTCCTTGTGCTTTTTTTTAGTCAGAGGAGCCTTTTGGCCTATATCGGTCAACAAATACCAATCAAACGGCCGATTCCTGTGGGCACACTTTCAATAAGTTTCATGTACCATGAGACACAAGACCTTAGTTTTCAATGTCTCATCCAAATAAACAGAACACAGAACAAAAGTTAATTAAATCATAAAAACCAGAATAACGTAAAGAAAGACTGAAAAGTGATTCTGGTGAGTGACAATAATAAACAACAAAATCGGTGAGACGAATCACGGGATCGGACCAAAACAGACATTAAATAGCGATGTATTAAGAAAATTATGCCACTGATTGTCTTCTATTTACACAAATAAAATGTTTTTGGTTATTCAAAATACGTTTAAGGGCCTAATTTGGCATTTAAGAGCTCTGTTCTGATGTTTCGTCATTTTAACAGTTGCGTTTTCCAGTTGCTGTAATATTTGTCATTATTTTAAGTAAAATCGTCTATTAACATTTTACGTTTCAAATGGTTTATAGGGCATTTAGTATAAAAAAGCAAAGATAATAGTAGGTAGATGTGTTTAACTAAATCGTTTTAGTGCTCATAATCTCTGATCCGGTGATTCGTCATTTTCAAAATTTGCGTCATCTCTTCGTTAAGATACCAAAACGGGCTCACCTGTCTACCATAATCTTTTCTTTTATACACTGATATTACTGTAACCTTACTGAAATATTAAATTATAAGTCTAAGTGAAGCTTTTTATCACGAAAACTCGGTATCATAGCGAAGAGCTGACGCAATTTTAAAAATGACGAATCACCGGATCAGAGATTATGAGCACCAAAACTGGTTAGTTAAACACACCTACCTACCATAATCTTTTCTTTTATACAGTACAGTCCAGGTGGAACTTAATTTGCCCACTGGTCACAGTGGGCATTTTTAGAGTGGGCATTAAAAATGTCCACTGGACACAGTGGACATTCTTGTAAAAGCCAGTTAGAATTAACATACAGGTACATGGACAGCCTGATAGCTCAGGTAAATGTCCACTCCTAATGCCCACTGAAATTTCAGGCGGACTGCCCACTGCCATATACAAATATCATATAGCTTATTGTGTTTGTCCTGTCCACCCACCTGTGAAAATAAAGTATTATTAATGTTAAGGCAGAAAAGAACAAATGTATACATACAACTGCAATACAACCTATAAGATTGCATATTAATTGCATGTTAAGAATAATTTAATGAAAACAATATAGAAAATTAGATAACAATCTATGAAACCATTATGATCGGCCAAACCCCCTCCCCTGGTTCCTACGGCCATGACAAAGAGACAAAAGGTGGGTTAATCCTCAGTTTGTAGCAAGAGGCAGGCAGACGAAAACATTAAGTGACTGAATTTTTCAGACTCGATATATTGCTGTATGAATAATACTGATGGTGACCCCACTTTCAGAGGTATTCACATTTATTGTTCAGGCTTGCGGGATCCATATTAGACATTGGTGGGTTTATAAGTGTTTGACACATGTTATAAGCATGAATAATATGTGTCACTGTGTATATTTCATCCTTATATTACTACTTTTCGTCATTTTATGCTTTTTTTCATCACTTTTCGCCGCATTTCTACGTTTAGTCTACCCGCAATCACTGGCATAATTTTCTTAATACATCGCTATTTAATGTCCGATCTGGTCCGATTCGGCCAGACCCAGTCCGATCCGGTGATTCGTCTCACCCCAACAGAATAATAAACAGACATATCCAACTCCAAGAATCACAAAAGAGATTAATGGTAAGTATTCTATGTTATGTAAAGCAGGCATCACGTGAAAAAATCTTACAAATCCACGTTTCAAAAGCCGAAATAACATAGAAGCCGGTAACTGGTCCAGACTCTTCTGCAAGTACCTCTCAAATGAGAGGGTGTGTGCAACCCGATAAAAAATGAATACAGGAAGAACTACCGGTAGAAGTAGAGTCTTCAAGTTCAAGATAGAAATATGCAGATTTTAATACTCAAAATTTACTAAATAGGTGAAATGAGAATGTCTGTTCTGTCATTTACCATTACGAGACTACACTAACAGGTGTTAAACACAAGACCAAAAAGAATTCGTGTTTAAACTGCACACTTACAAAAGAAAATTCTCATGAACAGCCATATTCTTGACGTGGCCACTTTTATTCCTCCACATTAGAGAGTTACGTCGTATACTCGTAGCGCTGACATTTCAAATCGAGTAAACCTGCAAAATAAATGCTTGCCGAAGTACTGTACGAGAAAAAGAAAATAACTTTACCCAATTAAGCCCACCCCATGTGTACGTCTAAATCTGCTAGTGAATTTTTTCTTCTTCAATGAGACTCTCCTTTAAGCAGCGGCACCCTTAAGCAGGGAAATATAGTTAGAACACTATACATCCTTGCTTTAAGTTAGCATTTTGCGATCAATTTGAAAAAATGCGACACGTACACAGCTGATAGTGTACCTTTTTCCACTTGTGAAAATGTTCTATTCACGTTATTGTAATATTCCATTCTACATGAATATTTTTGATAACAACATATTAGACAATTGCGCGCGCGCGCGTGTGTGTGTGTGTGTGTGTTTTAATTTTACCTTTATTTTATGTGTGTCTACTTTCTCATTATTTTAGAAGTTTTTTTTTTTTCTCCCCATTTATTTACATGTATAGATCTATATTATATGACAGTAATAGTAATATTTATCAGCAAAACAAACAAACCAACTCCCCCCTCCCAAAAAAAAAAAAAAACCCCAAAACCCCCCAAAAAACCAAGACAAAACAAAACAAAACAAAAAACAAAAAAACAAAAAACAAACAAAATAGAAAGAAAGAAAACAAAACAAAACAAAAATCCTCATGGTTTATACGACATATACGAGGGATGTTCCGAAATTATTGTTACTTTGGCGATTTCTTTTTGATAGAAGTAATTGTGATCATTTTACTCTGCCCTGTCCTTCGAAGTACTCCCCCTCTGCATTTATGCATCGTTTCAACCGATCAATCCACTTTTGGAAACAGTTTTCGTACTCTTGAATTGGTATACTCATAAGATACTGGTGAATGGCAGAGCCAAGGGCATTTCTTGATTTATATTTTTCTCCAGATAGGTTAAATTTTAGTTTGGGGAGCAAGAAAAAGTCACAGGGGGCCAAGTCTGGTGAAAATGCAGGGTGGGGGAGGACAGTGACCTTTTCTGCCTTCAAAAACTCCGTTACAATACGCGCCTTGTGTGCTGGCGCATTGTCATGCAAGAGCCTGAGGTACTTCAAACCTGTATGTGGGCGGCGGCGTTTGTAGACTTTCTTCAGTTTTCGAAGTACAACGTCTCTATAATACTTTGCTGTGACAGTTTTGCCTTTCGGAACAGGGATTTGCATGATTTGACCCTTGTTATCAAAGAATATGACATACAAAACCTTCCTCACGGTGCGTATTCTTTTAGCAATGCTAGTGCGCCTGGCGTTTTTGTTTGCCCAGATTCGATAAGAGCATTTTCTTTTGAGCTCGAAAAAAAATACACCCATGTTTCATCACCTGTGACCAAATTATCAAAAGCCTTTTTGCTGTATTTTGGGTATTTCTTCAATAAGGATTTGGTGTACCTTGCATCTTTTTCAAGGATTTGTCGAATTCGTTCAATGTTATGCTTTGTTGTTGTTGTTGCAGGGCGACCTGTGTGAGCAGCATCTTTCAGCTGCTGGTGTCCCGACTTAAATCGAGCAACCCACCTACAAATAGTCATATATGACATTTGACCTTTCCCATAAATATCACACACCTCACGATGAATATCTACCGCCTTTAAGCCAAGTAGAGACCTACCTTTGATATAGGCCCTAATTTCAATTACGTTTTCAGCTCTCTTGCCAACCATATTTATATAGAGTGTAACGAGTATGCTACAAAACAATGTACACAGCACCAAGGTCAGTGTAATTGTGAGCGAGAAATTTACCTATACCACGCTTCAGATATCACGCCATCGCCATGAGGTAGTTTTAAGCTCATTTAGCACTATTTCCACGAGATATTGCGCAAGTAACAATAATTTCGGAACACCCCTCGTATGCATATGTTAAACGATATAAATAGTGAACTATATAAAGTCCATCACAATGCTATTTATACTTCGAAGTAAATAAACATGACGGTAAATTAACAATACCTTAACTTGAAAGAGCATACAATTAAAAGTTGGTGCTCGAAAATGCAATAATGCACAATAACTCATAAAATATAAAATATGTCCAGGCACCACCTGACAACCTCAACGTAAAAATATCACAACTATCATTTTACAGCATTTCAACACAATGTAGATATAACAGAGGTTCAGACATATCATAACTGCCTCACCTTCCTGTGGCATAACAGAGGTTCAGACACATCCTGACAGCTTCACCGTCCTGTGAAATAACAGAGGTTCAGAGACATCCTGACAGCTTCACCGTCCTGTGAAATAACAGAGGCTCAGACATATCCTGACAGCCGCACCGTCCTGTGATAGAACAGAGGTTTAGACATTTCCTGACAGCCTCTCCTTCCTGTGATATAGCAGAGGCTCAGACATATCATGACAACCTCATCTTCCTCTGATATAACAGGATTCAAACATATCCTGACAGCCTCCTCGTCCTGTGATATAATAGAGGTTCAGACATACCCTGGCAGCTTCACCTTCCTGTGATATTACAGAAATTCAGACATATCCTGACAGCCTCCCCGTCCTGTGATATAAAAGAGGTTCAGACAAATATCCTGACAGCCTTATCTTCCTTTGATATAACCGAGGTTCAGACATATCCTGACACCATCGCTTTCATGTGATATAACAGAGGTTCAGGCATATCCTAACAGCCTCACCTTCCTGTGATTTCACAGAGGTTCGGACATATCCTGACAACATAACCGTCCTGTGATATAACATACGTTCAGACATATCCTGACAGACTTTTCTTCCTGTGATATAACAGAGGTTCAGACATATCTTGACAGTCTCTCTTTCCTGTGATATAACAGAGGTTCAGACATATCCTGACAACTTCACCTTCCTGTGATATAACAGAGGTTCAGACATATCCTGACAACTTCACCTTCCTGTGATATAACAGAGGTTCAGACATATCTTGACAACTTCACCTTCCTGTGATATAACAGAGGTTCAGACATATCTCGACAGCCTCTACTTCCTGCGATATCATAGACGTTTAGACATATCCTGACATCCCCTCCTTCCTGTGATAGAACAGAGGTTCAGACATATCATGACAACCTCACCTTCTTGTGATATAACAGAGGTTCAGACATATTCTGACAGCATCACCTACTTGTGATATAACAGAGGTTCAGACATATCCTGACAACCTCGCCTTCCTGTGATATAACAGACGTTCAGACATATCCTGACAACTTCAACTTTCTCTGATATAACAGGATTCAGACATATCCTGACAGTCTCCCCGTCCTGTTATATAACAGAGGTTCAGACATAACCTGACAGTCTTATCTTCCCGTGATATAACACAGGTTCAGATATATCCTGACAGCCTCTCCTTCCTGTGATATAACAAATGTTAGACATATCCTGACAGCCTCTCCTTCCTGCGATATAATAGAGGTTCAGATATATATCCTGACAGCCTCACCTACCTGTGATATAACAGAGGTTCAGACATATCCTGGCAGCCTCTCCTTCCTGTGATATAACGGAGGTTCAGACATATCCTGACAACCCCTCCTTCCTGTGATATAACAGAGATTCAGACATATCCTGACAGCCCCTCCTTCCTGTGATATAACAAAGGTTCAGACACATCCTAACAGCCTCACCTTCCTGTGATATAACACAGGTTCAGACATATCTTAACAGCCTTTCCTACCTGTGATATAACAGAGGTTCAGACATATCCTAACAGCCTCACCTTCCTGTGATATAACAGAGGTTCAGACATATCTTGACAACCTCGCCTTCCTGTGATATAACAGAGGTTCAGACATATCCTGACAGCCTCACCTACCTGTGATATAAAAGAGGTTCAGACATATTCTGACAGCATCACCTACTTGTGATATAACAGAGGTTCAGACATATCCTGACAACCTAACCGTCCTGTGATATAACAGAGGTTCAGACATATCTTGACAGCCTTTCCTACCTGTGATATAACAGAGGTTCAGACATATCTTTACAGCCTCACCTTCCTGTGATATAACAGAGGTTCAAAGATATCCTGACAGCCTCACCTACCTGTGATATAACAGTGGTTCAGACATATCCTGACAGCCTCACCTACCTGTGATATAACAGAGGTTCAAAGATATCCTGACAGCCCCAACTTCCTGTGATATAACAGAGATTCAGACATATCCTGACAACCTCACCTACCTGTGATATAAAAGAGGTTCAGACATATTCTGACAGCATCACCTACTTGTGATATAACAGAGGTTCAGACATATCCTGACAACCTAACCGTCCTGTGATATAACAGAGGTTCAGACATATCCTGACGGCCCACCTAACAGAGGTTCAGACATATCCTGACAGCCTCTCATTCCCTTGATATAACAGAGGTTCAGACATATCTTTACAGCCTCACCTTCCTGTCATATAACAGAGGTTCAGACATAACCTGACAGCCTCACCTTCCTGTGATATAACAGAGGTTCAGACATATCCTGACAACCTCACCTTCCTGTGATATAACAGAGGTTCAGACATATCCTGACAACCTCACCTTCCTGTGATATAATAGAGGTTCAGACATAACCTGACAGCCTCACCTTCATGTGATATAACAAAAGATCAGACACATCCTGGCAGCCTCACCTTCCTGTGATATAACAGAGGTTCAGACACACCCTGAGAGCCTCAATTCCTGTATTCATAAAAATTCTTAAACTTAGGATAAGACTAAATTTAGTCTTATAACGTTAGGTGTGCCTCGGCTCTCTCTCTTAACGTTAAGTATTTGTCGCAAGTATAATCTTAAAGTCCTAGATCTATGTCTCCTCTGAGGACTAAGAATGAGTTGATGTCTGTATGTTACAGCAATTACAACAGAATCTGTATTGTTGAGGTTGCAAACAATGGGCGGGTCCAGTCCTTTCTTCTTTTCTATATTCCCAATCAGTAGTCCATTTTACAACAAAAGGACTCAACAGATTTATACTATACATTTTCCAAGGTAGTAGATAAGGAGAAGGATATTGGAGCAATCTTTTGTGACATAAGACATTTCATTGAGTGTGCCATATATAAGGGTCTTGTGTTCAAATGACATGTTGCATATTTGAATCTATTTATTATATTGTTTTCAAGCTAAAATCTTGATCAGCGCACACAGAGTTGCAGTCTAAGGGGGACTTTACAATATATTAAACATATGTGGCGAAAGTTCCAATGGGATCAATACTTGGTCCTTTGTAACACACTCCGGTAGTCCGACGGCCACGTAAGTCCAAAGATTTGATCGTCTTATACCCCAATAGCCCAAAACCCCCATAGGACGACGCCGTAGAAAAACGAAATACATGGAATCTGCCTTTCTCACATGTCTAAATAACGACATCACGACTGGCCGATTATACGACATCACGACTAGCCGACAATACGACATCATGACTAATCGCCATACGACATCACGACTAGCCGACAATATGACATCATGGCTAATCGACAATACGACATCACGACTAGCCAACAATACGACATCATGACTATACGACAATGCGACATCACGACTAATCTACGGAAACGTTTTGGTGCCTGGTGTTGTTGTGTTGTAAGTAGGTATCATGACAAAAATAAAATTGACTTGCCGAGATTAATAAAACTTGATGACGTAATGAAGTCGAAAAATTGCCGTAAACTCTCTTTCAACAAGATTTTTTGGGCAACTTGTCATCTATAAAACGGTAAGTTGATTTTCTTAAAGTCAAGATAACTTTATGCGATTTTCCTCTTGTCAATTTTAAAATAAATCGTCGTAATAAAGTCGTATTTACATGAAAATCAAGATTTATTGACATCATTTTTGTTGATATGTTGCAATAAACATGCTACTAATCAGAATTTTATGTCGAGTTATTGTTTTAAAAATTCCAGTTCGGTATTTCGTAAGTCAATTTCTCTTCGAAATCGAGTTATCAAACTCGCATTTGTATTAAAATATCGAAATATTGACTTTGTTGAAGTCGACATGATGCGAAAATTCATACTTACTGATATTCTTTTTGACGACTATTATTTATATGAGGAACATCCTGTATAAATGTATTTCCAAAATAGATGTTTTCCATAAACAATTATTTATTTCTTCATAATTTCTTATATTAACAGTACTTTATATCAAGAGGTTTCAGGATCCCCCCCCCCCCCAACCAAAAGCGGGGGCGGGGGGGGGGGGGGGGCATGTGATAGTCAGGTATCAACCAAATTACTTAGCCACTTTGGTGAAAAGTCTGGAGTTTTACTCTTATTATTTGAGTGTTTTCAATCGTATATCTGTATGTCTTGCAAATCTGTAGCGAAAAAAGGAGCCCCCTCTTAATCCGCCACTGTATATGCTAAGTATCCAGTGGGGTTTTTTTTCCGAGGGGGGGGGGAGGGGGGTTGGTGTTTTTTTTTTCAAATTAAGTCCCTTTTAAGGGACCTTCCCAATGAAAATCTTATTGTCGACGTTGATTTTAGAATATAGAAGACAATGCTGTCAATGAAATGTTAGAATGGTTTTCATTTCCTCAATTTCAATTTTGGGGTTTGATATTGAATTTGGAATTACTAGTCCTTTCGTTTATACGATCATATCGGGAAAGTGATTTTCGTCTCTACATTGAAAGTCTTTCAGCTCTTATTCCCTATTTTTTTTTTTTTTTTTTTTTTTTTTTTGCCCTCGATCATATGAACTATGCCAGTTGGCTGCCTATTCACATTTGAAACATGTTATCTCTTGAAAAACTACATCCCGATGTCTATGACGAATTTCAAAAGGTAATTTTTCCGTAAAAAAAAAACAGAGAGAAGGTTTTCATGCATTGCTATTGATCAAGCACATGAGCAGAATAATGCACTTGTAAAAGGTGATGGTGGCGCAATCGGCTTGACAGAAGATGCTTCAGCTCTTGGGAGGTGGATGATAGCTGGATTAGTAGATTGGTTGAAGAGTTTTCAAAAGCAAATGGTAATGTAAAAGTGAGACATTTAAAGCACCATAAAGAAACTCATTCTGCTCAAAAACAATTCTTTGAAAAAGTCCGTAAGCTTGTGGCAGTATTTGAGGAAATGGGAAATCCATTTGATGAAGAGTCAAAAGATCTGTATGCTATTGATTCCATAGATGTTGCAGAGCGCAATATTTCCGAATCGCTTCAGAAACTACTAGAAGTTGGTCTACACCAGTATGATCTTTTCATAAAACGTATTAACGATACTGAAATATCTGGATTCTATGACCCCATCACGAAGAATAAATTTCTTTTGTTTGGTTCCAAATCGAAGTTAAACTCAAAGACAAAGGTAGCTAAATTGAAAGATGGATGCAGCTTGAATTGTTCTCAAGATTATTCATTTCTTGCCAAAGTAGACAATGGAAGACTTCTTCAGACACGAAAATCAGAAGTTTCCACCATCAATATCACGGAATGGAAATCTGAATTTTGGTACAAAGTCACAACTTATGCCAATATTAAAAAGTAATGTACAAATTCCCGTAGCTGCACCACCTGCAGACACTCTCATAATCGAAGCAACCAGGAGTATGTAAAACATTTGATGAGTATGCCAATGATGTGATTTTGCCTTATGCAGAACACTGTGGACATCATCACCGGAGGATATATATTGTTTTTGACGAATACCATGAGGACAGTTTAAAAGGCGAAACTAGACGCAAACGAGGACCGGGTGAAAGAAGAAAAGTAACTTCCAACAGTAGACCACCAAAGTCTTGGAACACATTCTTAAGATGTGATGAAAATAAAAGTGAACTTTTTCGTTTCCTTGCTGTCTGGGCTGAAGTGTGAAACAGACATAATTGCGACTCGAGAGGACCATGTTGTAACAAACAACGATGTTGATGTTTCACATATATCACCGTGTAATCACGAAGAAGCAGACACCAGAATGATTCTCCATGCAAAAGATGCAGCGGATAAAGGAAGTGAGAGTGTTATGTTAGTGAGTTCGGATACAGATGTTGTTGTCCTAGGTGTCTCAATGTTTGATCAATTAAATATTGACAGATTCTGGGTTACATTTGGCAAAGGAAAGGACCTAAGATGGGTCCCTTTACACGACATATCAAACTCTCTTGGACCAAGAACTAGATCACTGCTATTTTTTCACGGTTTTTCCCGTTGTGATACAGTCTCTGCATTTGTCGGTAAAGGGAAGAAATCATGTTAGCAGGCTTGGAATGTATATCAGGAGGCAACGGAGGTTTTTTAAATTTTAAGCGTCCCTATAGAAAAAAAATATCTTCTGAAAACATGACGATCATTGAAAATTTTGTTATTGTGATGTATGATCGATCAAGTTCAACTAACAAACTTGACGAAGCAAGACTTGATTTGTTCGCACGAAAACAAAAACCATACAATGCCATACCACCACTCCGGGCAGCTTTAGTTGAACATGTAAAACGAACTGTTCTGCAAGCAGGCCATATTTGGGGTCAATGCCTTCATCGGATGATGAAATTGCCATCACCAGATGCATGGGGTTGGGTGAAAAAGGATGGTGTATGTGTACCGTATTGGACTAGCTTGCAACCTATAGCGGCATTCTGTCAAGAACTTGCAAAATGCGGATGCAAAAAGAATTGTTCTGGGAACTGCAAGTGCTATAGATCAGGTTTACCATGCACAGCACTTTGTAGTTGTACTTGTGACGGGATTTGAGTCGATAAACTGTCAAAATAAGTAATTAAATGCAAAGCTTGCGCATGCGCAGTCCATAATTTACTCCAAATGTAGTTTAAAGTATTTACAGGTTGATTTTCCATCAGATCTTAACCCCTCACCGTTCCAGATATATTTCAATATAACCATTAGACCATACTATATATACAAGAAAGCGAATATTCGCCGCCATTTTTAGAATTTGGCGGCCATCTTGAAAATACCAAAATTTGCGTGGCACAAGGTCTAATATGAACGAGTACATACTAAAGAAGTATCATGCCAAGTTTGTTGATTGTATCATCAAAAGAACTATTTTGTCAGGTTCCCGCCCCACTACTTCAAGTGGCTCATCATATACATTGGGTGATAATTGTAGAATAAGTGTCTTATTTTGTGTTTTCATGTAGGAATGAATTACAATGTCTGATGTATTTATAAGATATAATGCGCTTTTAACGCCAAAATATCATACTGAAAACTTTCAATGCCTATTTATAACCCGCATCAGCAAATCATTTCGGAGGGAAGTTATAAAATGAAAGAAACAGCTGGTGGCCCATGACAACGTAACATTTACCCAGAATGACATACTTCCGTCGAATGTATAGCATATAACAAAAGCACAAAATACAACTTTGATGACTTCACGCAAGGTTGGAAATATCGAACATTTCATTCTGACGTAATTAACATAATCAAGTCTGTCAAACATCGCATTCTGTGCTGAAAAGTAAATCAAATATGGGGCATTATGACGTCATCGATCAATGTAAATTATACAGAAATAAACAAAATATGTTTTGAAAGATTTATCTGAGGCATTTACAGTGGTAATATTTATAGAATACAAAATAATTAAGAATATTTGAGCTTGTCTGGTAAATTTTCTACCATCCATGTTGTTTGCTCCTGTCAATTGGACAATAGGCTTCCACTTATGACAATGTGTAATTGTAATGCTTGATGACATATTGCAATTACCTATATTACAATGTTGGTTGAAAAATCCACTGCGGCCATTATTATTGCCAATAAAACTGAAAACTAAAAACTTGTATTACCTATGATTGCATAATTCAAAGTATTCAATATTTGGTCGGAGTCCGTCAAGGTCCACGATAATACAATTACTGGATAAGACTTTAGAGAATGTATTTGTTTTTAATAGTTAACTTTAAAATGTATTAAATTTGTAGTACATAATATATTCGCACGCATTTCAAGTACTTCGATCTGTAATACGGTTCGAGAGGAATGGAATTTGCGAGCCTTCAATCTACAAGATTGGCATATATTTGCACTAGAAACCGAGATAAGAGACAAACATTTTACATTATAAAGGACGCTGGAAGTGTTTTCATAGACTACATATTCAACAAGACATAGTTGACAATATTCACTGACTTAACCCTGAAACGAAGGCCGGTTCAATCATGTGACTTAGAGTTCTCTACTAATCAGGGGACGCAAGCAATGACACGATAGGATTGTAAACACGGATACACATGGATCACATTTTATTATCCGACAACGTCTTGAAGTTTGATGAGATCGTCGATGGTTATCACACGATGTTTTTGTCATGTTTGTCGACGATGAAAAATTTCCCTTCCAATACGATTGTTGACTTCACAGACCCTTTTTAAGAAGCTTACTGCACTCAAAAGCTAGTTTGACGCGGGTTTTTGTGAGTTCCTGATTTACGGAAACATCTTTCATGCCTTCCACTGACCTTAATGATTCTATGTGATAGTGATTGTACACAGTTGACGAGATGTTGGAACCTAGCTTCAATCAGTTTCACGAAGTAGACGGCTATAAGCTGTTTGACAGCCATTGCTATCCTGTATACATGACTATGTTGAAGCATGGACACCAGTGAGCAAGCTAGGAACGTTTGAAGTTGGCGTGGATCAAATTAACGCTAGTAGAGTTCATAATACGTCTAAGATGATCAGAGCGAATTTTTGTGAGTACAGTTCAACATTTCAAGAAGTGAGAGACACAAAAGTCTTCTTAACGTGTACTTTAATAATCACGATGCGTCCAAAATCTAATATTATCAGTTTAACACATCCAGTAAGCGTTTACATTGAATTTTGGTGCTACTTTTTGGGGTTTAAAGCACTTTTTCACATGAGTTTTCACAGATTATGCATAGCTGAATTTCTCGTGGCTGCTTGAGTCGACGCATGCGCCTCAATGTTGTACATACATTTCCACAAGACGCGCAAGAAAAGGAGTATTCATATTTTTCATCTGGAATATTTAAAATATGAGTCTGTTTACAAATATTCAGGTGTATTACTTAATGAACATGTAGAGTTTGACAAGAATGCTGAAAGTTTGTCAAAATAGGGGGACGTGCATTGGGATCTGTTATATCAAAAATACATTCATTAAAATCTATTGGTTTCGAGACATACGAAAAATTTTCTCTTAATGGTTTTGCTTCTATTCTCGATTACTACAACGGTGTCTGAGGCCATACTAAAAAAGAGGAGTTACTGGCTCAATTATGTAGCAGAAGTCACCATGGAGCAATACAATACATAAATATAAATAATATACTAGCACATATAACATATTACAAAAATATTTGATTATAGTGCAATTACGATACCGACTTAGGACGGTCATTTAATTTGAAAAAAAGCCAAACAAATGGTTGTGGTTAACCGGTTTACGGGCCCACCTTCCCACTCAGGTAACAGCAGAATAATCAAAGGACGTACATTTAAAAATTTATAAACAATCCTTCATGTAAAGAACAAGGGTCAACAGGTATAGCATATTGAGAGGTCATAAAAATATAAACATGTAAGGTATTGTAAAACACATAATGATATAAAAATTTATGCGACATCAACATGATAAACCGTGCTCTGCCAGTCTGAAAGCGAGCTAAGACCCTAGATTTGTAGGAGTCCCGACTAACAGTCAGAGGGGACGAGGTTCAGGACCATGTCTCCTCTGAAAGAGGCCCGTCATATAGTCCCACCGCCCTGTTAGTCAGCGTGCAACGTTCAAGTAAAAGTCTGCATAAGGCTGTAGAGGGGCCAAATACAAGACCTATATTCTTTTTGATGATCTCAATGTCATATTGTCTATTTAGAAGACGTTTGACTATTTTATTACATGATAAAATAACGTTATCGGAGCCTTTTACTTTCCTTAGTTTATATACGAGATCACCGTAAAAATTAGGATGGGAAATTCATTGGATACATAGTGTTGAAAAGAAACATTTCCAAATTTAAATAGAAGTTCTGAATAAGATCTGAAGATTTTGCCGAATGTTTTTCTTAGCTTGTGATATCTGTAACCCTGAGTTAAAAGTTTAGTAGTAATTTGTAAATGTCGTTTATGAAAGTCCAAAACATCGGTGCAGCCTCTGACAAATCGAACTAATTGAGATATATAGATACCATATGATGGGAGTCGAGGGACATCGCCATCCAAGTAAGGAAAATTTACAATAGGAAATCCAAAATCCTCACGTTTATCATAAATATTAGTATATATAAGGTGGTTGATAATTTTGATGTTCAAATCTAAGAAAGATGTAGATTTATCTCAAGTACTAGCTTTATTCAATTTGAGCTCTGGTGGATATATTATTGATATAATTGTTCGAATTCAGGGTTGTCGATAACCAAAATGTCATCCATTTATCTGCAAGTATTATTAAATTTGTCAATGAGGTCGAAACGTTTTGATTTTTAATAGAAATCATAAAATCCCTCTCATAACAATAAAGAAATAAATCTGCTATCAGAGGCGCGCAGTTAGTACCCATAGGAATCCCAACTATTTGTTGATATATCTTGCCATCAATTTGCACAAAAATATTATTCATGACAAAATCTAGTGCTTTACATAATTCCTTGCAAGTCCAGTATTTATATGAAGTATATTCTTTGTTGGAAAAGAATCCGGAGTTATTGGAAGTACAGATTCTCTGTGAAAACACCATTGTATAAGAGACAGCAACTTGCTTTTAATCAAATTATGAGGCAGAAATGTATAAAGTGTAGAAAAATCAAATGTAGAAATTTAGTGAAAGAAGTTTGTCTATAACTTCATGAGAATTTTTGATTGACCAAAAGTAATTGATGTTACTATTATGAAATGCGACATCACAATATTTGATAATATGATCTTTTATAGCAGTTAGAGCAGACGTAATATGTTTTGATAGTACCGTAGTAGAGTAGTGGCTAGAATAACGACGTTTCGAGTTACGTTGGAACACCGTTACGAGTCCGGAATTATACATGTCACGTCAATAAAGTTCCACTTACCCATTTCCTGTGTCACAATGTAAACTATGTACACCGGAAACGACGCTGAGGAACTTTTTTGACTGTTCACGTGACTAGCGTTATAAAAGTTAGAATAACAACGGTAATCCGGAGGAACACGAAACGGTGCTATTAGATATGAAACGTGATTTATATGGACTTTTATGTAGTTTTGGGAGTCAATTACATGGTTGGTAGATCAGATTTATCAGTTTAATTTTGAAGTCGGACATGGTCATGAGGTGATCGTGCAAGGTGCTGTCTTTGAGGTAGGGCTTTCCACATATGTATGAATGGAGTTTAATTCGTTTTTAAGTACTTCAATATAATATAGTTTTCAAACAACTAGTATGTTATTACCTGCATTATCAGCAGGAACAAAGACATATTTAGCATGTAAGTCAGCTGTCCTCTTTTTAATAGAATTTGCCGTCAATGTATTAGGCTGTTGAAATAAATGCGGATTTTCCGTAAAGTTCTTAATACGGATATCGACAATTCTTAAAATCTCGTATTTCCAATCATTAAGAGCATGGACCTTTACTTGATCTTTTTACACCAACGTTTACAATATGTAGTTAAAACATCTTCTATAACGTCACGGCATTTATTGAAATCTATCCTGGACGGTAACCTATATTTAGGTTCTTTTCCAAAAAGGGTGCCCAATTTCTTGTCCGAAATACAGTTTAGGTCACCAGTAATAACATGACCTGCCGGTTTATAAACATATTTAGAATTTTCACAGGAACACGCCGAAGAAATAGAGTCTGAAATATTAGGGTTAGATGTAACTTTATTATAATTTAAAATAAGGTTTCTTCTAGGCTTTTTGTACTGGTAACAAATAAGTGGAGGTTCTAAATTCTCAAAATATTGGGGGGTTTTAGATGTGACTCTATGATCACGGAAAATATTAGAAATGTTAAGTAGATCGAAGCCTTTATTAATAAATTTAATTTTGAGAAATCGCTGCTTGGGTGGAAGAGACGGAATACGAGGAAAGAGTTTATTATATGAAAATAAAATAATAAATTTGAGTTTATATCAATCAGAATTGCGTAAACTTCGAAAATCAGCTTCGTCCAGGATAGGTTTCAATTTATTTACCGGAATAGAGGATAGTGCATGCAAAAGGTCATGACGGCCATTATTTTTTGCGATAAATAGAAGATCGTTTAATGACCTATTTAAACGATTACATTTTCTGATGTTACGATTACGGCGACGACCATTTGACCTACGTTTTCTAATAGTATTATGTCTTAATGTAAAAATATTGGTCTTATTCTTATGAGAAGAAATATTACCTTGTCGATATATTTGGTCGTTGAGACCGAGAGGGCATGGGGTTTGTAGTTGTTTAATCCAGTAGAGCTCGGCTTCCAAAAGTCGTGTTTTAACATCTGATTTCGTATCACCTGATAATTTAGAGATATTTTCTACTGGAGTTATTTTCACATTGTTAATATTATGTTGGTATTTATTAATAGGGTTATAAAGAAAATTCTGGTATTTACGTCGTGAATTATTACGAATTTTATTGGAATGATTCCGAAAACGTTGTTTCAAAGTTTGAGAAGTTTCCCCGACATATTGAGCCCCACATCCTCTAGCTTCTCAAGTGATGACATATATAACATTGGCAGTATTTCAATCTATGTCTTTGTCTAATTTGGTGTTATATGTATTTCCATTAACTGAAGATTCAAGATTGGACTTGCAGCTTAAATGATGGCAAGTAAGACATTTCTTGGCGTTGCACTTATTAATCTTAGAATACCCTCTGCTTATAGAATTGACAGCTCTGTAAGAATTTATGGGAGTGAATGTTTTTGAAAATGAGATAGAAAGTTTAATAGGGAAACTACTTTTAAGTGGAGAAATATGAACTTTAGTGATGCCGAATAATTTTCTACAAGAAATACCCGGTATATGAAGAGTGGACACAGAGGGCAATTTAAGTGGTGTGATTATAACTTTAAGAGATTTGTATTTCAATTTTATTATATTTAAAACCATTTTAATGACCAAAAGGGGGATAAGGATGTACAAACCCAGGGGAAAGCTCCCACTCAACCAAGTCAGTAACTATTGGGCGAATAATAACACTTGAAACCCAGACACGGGGAACCTTTTTACCATAGTGTTGAAGCAGTAGAACTTCGCGCTCTACGATGTTCTTTAGGCGTTCATAGATTCATAACTTTATCTGCGATTCAAGGAGAATGCGGGTGGTTACCATTTTTCTGTCGTCACCAAATTAATATCATTTGATTATGGAATCCCTTCTTACCATGAATAATGACCGTCTCATCATAAAGGTATTTTTGTGGGACTTGCAGCAGTTGAATACTACGATCTGGTCGTACCACACCAAAATATTACTCAATCACATGGATATGGAACCCAACTTTGTTAATCGTACGTCGTGCATTTTAGCATCAGTTGAGGATAAATAACGTCGACAATTCGAATCTAGTTGGCTTCATGATATTCAAAAGGTTCCTAAACTTCGAAAATATTATCAATTGAAAAATATTGAGTTACCAGTTGGCGTATGGCCTTTACGCACAAAGACCGAAAGGCGAACCTCTTCTTGATAGACTTTGGGGGAGGGGGTTACGTTAAAAATGAAATCAAAACCGAAAACACTTCTTACTTCACTGTCCTATGTATGAACATCTTAGAAAAGATATGTTTAATAAAACTGGTGTAGTGGATACCTCTAACGTAACTTTGGACAACTCATTCTTCAAATATGTACAATGTAACTTTTCGAGAAAAAGTGCACAGTTAATATATAAAGCTTACAGCTTGAGACAAAAACACTTATTCTCATGTGCGTTGACCTTTAATAAGAACGAACGCTGACATTAAGATTCCAGACTACTAATTCAAACCTCTGGTCAAATCATTACTTACAACCCTTTATAAAACCCAGTCAAATCCGACAAAAACCTGACGTAATCCTTTCGTAAGGCATAAATCAAGTTATGCTCTTTTTCGAAACTTGGACTGTATCTAACATTATAGTACACTAGGCATGTATACTTCATGTTTACTTCTTTGTCTAGAAAACAAGTCCAATAATTTGGTTAAGTGCACTTACCAATTAACTTGTTTCATGTAACATAGCTTTTTATTACATTTGTTACATGTATGTATATTAAAACATTATTTTGAAATAATTATAATTTAAATTCAATCACCAATACGGTATTAAACTGCCGATTTAATTGAAATTAAAGTGTTGAACAACAAGAAACAGATTAAAATAATGACAAAAAGAATAATAAATGATGATAAATATAGAAGGCAGATAAAAGTGGAATTAATGAATGAATATTTACAATTAGATGAGAAGAGTAGGAAAGGCTAGTGACTAGGGCATAACATCAATATATAGACTAGCAGAGGTCTTAACTTTTATCCTTGTCCGTATTTTGTTTTCTGTGGGCTACACTCTGTTTAGTAAGACCATTACATTACTTTCTCCTACAAACACAATGAATGAAACCTTACAATAATTTCTGGCAACTCTTTTCATTATAATATGGTCTTTAAACAAAATGGGACAAGGCTTTTATGTGAATTAATTAATTTCCAAAATCAATTGTTTGAAAATGAAGGTTCAAAAGATTTTAAATTCATAGAGGAATGAAGTAAATACGATAAAATGGTACAATTCTTTTATATGAATTAATTCATTGCCAAAATCAATTGTTTGAGAGTGAAGTTTCAAAAGATTTTAAATTCACATAGGAATGAAGTAAATACGATATTGTAATAATTAACTCTAATTATTTACATTAGACAATTAGGAATCGACAAACATGGTATTATCATATCGCATTCTATTACAATATCCTGTACCTTATTATGAAGAACTAGTTGTACTATAAAACTATTTTTTCCTGATAAAGTCATGAAATAATCGACCCTACACACATGTATATGTATTACCGTTTTATACAAGTATTCAAACCACACGATGTGGACCCTGTTTAAAGAGACATTCCCTCAGCGACGTGTTTGATATTTGTTAAATGTATACAAGTTTTTTTAATAGTTATATTTATCAGACACTATTTTGAAGACTTAAAAATTTCTGGACATTTTGTGCAATCTTTGAGATTACGAGCATTAAGAAATCATAATTATTTTCTCTAATTGGTACTGCGTTAGGATAATGATTATTAATATGGTATCGCGTGACCGCATCAAAGCAATGAAGATGAGTCGTAGTCGTTTCACTTGTTTGTCCCTTACTTTTACTACTAAGGCTATATGATTTTTTTTTTCTCTTATACTACTAAGGCTATATGATTTTTTTCTCTTTTACTACTAAGGCTATATGATTTTTTTTTCTCTTTTACTTCTAAGGCTATATGATTTTTTTCTCTTTTACTTCTAAGGCTATATGATTTTTTTTCTCTTTTACTACTAAGGCTATATGATTTTTTTTCTCTTTTACTACTAAGGCTATATGATTGTTTTTCTCTTTTACTACTAAGGCTATATGGGTTTTTTTTTCTCTTTTATTACTAAGGTTATATGATTTTTTTTTTCTCTTTTACTACTAAGGTTATATGACTTTTTTTCTCTTTTACTACTAAGGTTATATGATTTTTTTCTCTTTTACTACTAAGGCTATATGTTTTTTTTTTCTCTTTTATTACTAAGGTTATATGATTTTTTTTTCTCTTTTACTACTAAGGTTATATAATTTTTTTTTCTCTTTTACTACTAAGGTTATATGATTTTTTTCTCTTTTACTACTAAGGTTATATGATTTTTTTTCTCTTTTACTACTAAGGTTATATGATTTTTTTTCTCTTTTACTACTAAGGTTATATGATTTTTTTTTCTCTTTTACTACTAAGGTTATATGATTTTTTTTCTCTTTTACTACTAAGGTTATATGATCTTTGATAAAAGATGGGAATCTAGAGACATAACCATCCCAAATAAGGGAAATTTACGATATATGTAGGAAATACAAGATCGTCACGTTTATCATAAGTATTTGTCTGAATTTTATTGTTAATTAACTAAATGTTTAATCCTTAGAAAGGTGTTTTGTATCACAAATATTGGCTTTATTTAATTGAAGTTCGGATGGGCATATAACAGTAATACATCTTTCAAACTCAGGGTTATCGATAACTAAGATGGCGTCAAGTTACCTAGAGGTATCATTGGACATATCAATCAGGTCGAAAGGTTGAGATTTTTGATAAACTGCATAACAATATAGAAATAAATCTGCTATAAGATGTGCGCATTGGAGTGTATTGTTTGTTGGAAAATATCCCGACTTCTTCGAAGTACAGAGGTATGTTTCAGGTTCTCTATTAAAACAATAGTGTATGAGAGAGAACAACTTAGTTTTGGAAGAAAGGTATACAAAGTAGAACAAGCTGTGTTTTTGAAACCCGGCGGTACCAAAGTCCAAAAATTTATTTTTAGCGTGAAGGTCATTGTCAAGGTCAACATTTAATGCCTCCAAAGGAACGTGTTCTTTAAAATATGTGTCATGTAATGCCTCAATAGGAGTGTGTCCCTAAGACATGTGTCATTAAATGCCGCCGAGAGAATCTGTTTCTTAAGACATGTGTCGTCAAATGTCGCAAAGAGAATGTGCCTCTTAAGATATGTGCCATTATAAAATATACCGAGTAAATATGTTTCGTTAGATATGTGTCATTAAATCTCGCCGAGGGAATGTGTCTCTTCAGATATGTGTCATTAAATGCCACTGAAGGAATGCATCTTCTAAGATATGTCATTAAATGCCACCGTGGGTATGTCTCGCTTAAGATATTCGTTATTAAATGCCGCCTAGAGAATGAGTCTCTTAAGACATATGTCATCAAATGTCGCCGAGGAAATGTGTTTCTTAAAATATGTGTCATTAAATGACGCGGAGGGAATTTGTCTCTTTAGATATGTGTCATTAAATGTCGCCGAGGGAATATGTCTCATAAAATGTGTACCTTTACAGACAATCATCCAGATTAATTATGAGATACATAACGAACAAACATTCTGTCAATACATATACTTTTCCCCGATAGAGAAGAGAATATACACCACACCTTGAAAACTGTTATCATAGTTTTCTCAAAAGAATTTCAAATTCTTTTTCAATTCACAGTAAGCTTTTTCTTTCTTACTCTTAAGGGATACTGCCAGATTTCGAACATGCGCAGCATCGCGCTTACGCGAAACGTCATATCCTAGAAACCGTTTGACTTCATGAGAATAAGATGGAATTTTGTTAAAACTAGAAAAACTGTGATCCGACGGAGAGTATAGGAAACTCTTCCCATTGCCATACAAATGCTTTCTGCTATCCATTGATTTCCAAAGCCTATTATTCGGCTGTTTCACTTTCTGTTGCAAGAATGTGTCATTACTTTTGATTTGGCATAATTCTTCCATGATCTTGTCTACTCGAGAATGATATTCTTCTTCCTGTAGATTAAACACAAAAGATTCATACGTATAGCGTTAGAGCGAACAGAGATTAAAGCAGAGAACTATTACCATTGTTTAATGTACAGATTATCCCTCGGTGGGTGTTATTTTTTAAACCGTATGTTATCACTATCTTTGATCCGATCCCTCTCTGGCAATTTCCTTAAGTGGAATCGAATTGTTACTATCAAGATGTCACCATGGCTAATCAATATCAGGTACTTACTACAACCAGTAATATTACTTGAAAATGACATATTTCAATATATTTTTGTAAACATGATCACATAAGCAGAATTATTGGGAAAAATATGACATACGTGACATTTACTGGATTTCATAATATTGATATCGTGTACGCTTCGGTCAATATTTGAAAATCAGTATACCATTGCATATTCACTTAGAATCAATATCGAAGAAGTACCAAACCGTTAATCATTCTCAAAGTCCAAGGACAGATACAAAATCGTGTAAGTTTCAAAAAGAAACTGTTGTGAACCCCGAAATACTAAAAAAAAATTCCGAGGTGAGACCAGGTGCCCGGGGAGAGTAAGCGTCTCCTGTATGCATGCATCACCCGTCACAACAGTTCCTAAGAAACATGTCAAAATCAAGAGTTTAGGTTTTAGTATATCATAAAACAATGGACAAAGTCCATTGTTTTATGATATACTATAAATGTTAATAGTCAGTCAAGATAAAATACACCAATGCAATATTTATCTATGAATGGCTGGATGTGGTTTCTACCCTCAACAAACTTACTAGTTAAGGTAATAGTAAGCTAAATTTACTGCTTTCGTATCTGTTTCAGTTCAAAATTCGAATGACTATCACAAACTCACTAATATAGGTATAATTTATTACAGGGACTTTACAATGTAAACTTCTTTAGTTCGACTTGGTGGCTGTGTCAAAACTGTCTTGTAGCACAGTAGTGTTCGATGCATTACATCAAAGACTTTCAATATCGATTATGTGATTTTACTTTTCGTGATAAAAACGCTGGTAAATACTTTTCTAGGCAGCATTCAGAATCATAACATCTAGCCTTATGTTTGTAGCATAACTTTTTAATGATACGCTTAAATGTTAACGGCTAATTATAGCGAAATGGCGGCTTTAGTGATACTTGGATTTTTTTTTTAATTATTATACTTTACGTATTATTAAGCACTTCTAAATTGTAAATTTTAAAACCATGACGATTATCTATTTTTGTATTACACAAAAGCGGATGAAACATTCCAAGAAATGAATAATTTTCCCCTAAGAAGTTGTCTTCATTTGTAAATACATAGTTAGCGGAGAATATTTACACTTAATAACGGGAAATATAGTTGCCCTTTCAGTCACATAGCACTACGTTCGTCTGAATGCATTCCTGAATAAACATAAGATGACTCATTTCAAACATTGCATATGACGTCATAGTGGGTATGACAGAATACTTACTAAATTTTTAACGAATGCATTTGTAAATTTTCAATTAAGCAATGGTATTCCATCAAAAAAAGATGAAGCTTTATTTGACTTTACTATGAATAAAACAGGTATTTTGCTATGCATATATGGTTCTCATTCAAACAGTTTCTTTGAAATCGACTATGGTTTGAATTATGTGATATTCATTTAACTATGTTGTAATTAGTGTATTGGTTTTTTGTTCTCAAGTGATGTGAAGCAGAATTGAATTTATTCGTTATTATATCCTTTTTCCTGATGTTATGTGGCAGTAGCACTTTCTACAGTGTTTATTTACATTCATGTATATTTACGGTGTTGAATTATATTTGTTTCCTCTGTATGTAAGGGCATTCATGGCGGGTGTGGCTAGCCAAACAGTAGACACTTACTCCTCCCGGGCACCTGGTCTCACCTCTGAATTTTAGGGGTCCGTCAATGTCCATTGTGGTATATTGTAGTTAGTGCAATAATTAAGTGACACCAGCTACTTTCGTATTTTGAAACAACAGAAAGTGTACTGTGCATTATATTTTACTGAAAATGTAACCTCCCCCGCCATACCATAAGATGTAAATTTGGCAAAGCGAAGAAAGCTCCAGTAGGCACAATGTGCAAATAGTGAATGATTGCAGTCGCGGTACTAGATAATGTCAACATAGGAAATTGTAGTACAGTTTTCTTTTCAGAAATATATATTTAAAATTGCAATGTAGAGTTACGGAAAAAATGGTGGCATGAATGTGCCCATACCCTCCGAAGTATTGATTGGCTAATTATCTGTTGACGAGAATAGTTGCGCCCAGACAGTAGTTGCGGACAGTACACGCATGCAGACAGCAGCTGATCAGTGTGACCGCGTCCATACAGTAATCACTTGAATGACCGCGCCCAGATACGTAGTGGTAGAGTAGAGTTACCGCACCCGCACGGTAATTGTCCGAAGTGACCACACCCAAATAGTAGTTGACGTGAATGACAGCACGTCCAGACAGTAGTTAACAGGACAATAGTTGACGAGTCGGAGTGACCGAAACAGACATTAGCTGCTGTATTGTATTCTTCAGTCCTTTGATTTTATACAATATATTAATTTGCAACCAAATCATACTATACTTACTCAAATTGTTGTTGCGTGAGTGTTTCATATAGCTAGAGTAGCAGAAGCTTAGACAGGTGTTTCAAGTATTTCAACATCAATGAAAATGTACAAGTATTTTGTACTGGACACACTATTTTGCATACTACCAGTATGTCATCATAAGACCAAATTATTGCAGCTTTTTTTAATTATGATATGAACGTGAACACAGGTTTATCGGAACGGAACTCATAACGTTGGGAGGGACTACAGAAAAGGTCTTTTTGTCAAATTATTTTATTATAGAGAAGTGTTACCGATTGAAGCAAGACGTTTGCCCAGTAGTGGAAGGTGATTCTACCGATGGGAGTTGAGGTCTCCTCGAGAGATTTGTGAGAACTTCTAAAGTAGGTAATCACCGTTACACAAACTCCGCTTTCTACCTAGACCTTTTTTCGAAGTACAACGATGATTAAACTACGTACTACCGGACGAGAAACGAGGTTTCATCAAAACTAGCAATGTTTAATGGGCATTACCTTCACTTGATTATTCCATATTGTGTTTCGATGTCTGAAGTTGCTCTTGCCACATTTGGAGACATCATGAAGGTTGACGTACACAATGCATGATATACTCACTTGTTCCGAAAACCCCGTGTTACTTCTTACAGAGGTTTATATTGTCTTTTGATTTGTTAAACTATGTTGTACTTGTCCCAAAAATTTATGAGCTTTGCCTTATTTCTTTGACTTCCTATACCGTTTGGTATTTGTCACATTAACTCAGATGCCTTCTGGATGATTTTGTATCGATTTATTAGTGCACGTCTGTGTTGGTGTTTTAGTGTTTTGTGTTTCAGTGTAACTATTATTGCCTAAAATATGTATAGATTTGGTGAATAAACTTGTTTACTTCAACATAAGCATTTGTTTATGTTTTTGTGATATAGTTCTGCGTTTTGAGGAACACACGATAGATGTGTCATGAAAAAAATCATAGGAGTACTACATTCTATGTACACCTATGTACATCTCATTAGAGTTAAGATACTATTATTCAATGTTTTGTAGATAAGTACAAAGCTAAGCCGAATGTAATTGTATGTTTCATATACATATTTTGAGACCTGACCATACTAAATAACCATCTTAATTTTTTGACTATACTTGATTTGACTTAATATGTGTATACTTGTATAAACAGATATTTGTTCACCTGCGTTTCCGACACCGGAATTTCAGGCAGGCAGTATCTCTTGCCTAGAATGGGAAATTTGACTTCGTGTTCCTGTCTCCTTCATATGTTCATGCGGGTATATTTATGTATTTACCTCCTCGATTTGAAAGGTTATTTCAGGACTTTTGCGACGCGTGATGCATGCAACCAGGGGACGCTTACTCCTCCCGGGCACCTAATCTCACCTCGATTTTATTGGGGTTGATTTGTCTGAATATGACACTAAACACGATATTGTCCCCTTTATTCCATGGACTATGAGATATGGTTTAACCTTCGGTACTTCTTCGTTTTTTACACATTGTATAGCTCCATGGTGACTTATGCCACATAACTGAGCCAGTAACTCCTCTTTTTTCTCTTATATAGACGATTTGTGTGTAATAACGATAGCATGCTGAATATGCACGATCAAATTATTTGCCGCCCCTCCCCTTTCTCCCATTTCCCCCAATTAGCCTGATAGAAAATTAAGGTATACATACAGCATGTTTAATGAAAAACATAACATCTGGATCTTCTTTTTCTGCAATAAGCGATTTATGACGGAGTCTCGTGAAAGATCTCTCACGCGAGTTGCCGAAGCGACTTTCTGCTCTGTTGACAAAAACTTGCTTGTTTCGATCAAAAAGTATTTTCACGTTGTTGTCACCAGCTGTAATTTCAATAGATCTTCTTGCCGTTACTGTGTCATCTATATTGTCGATTTCTATATCCGAATTTCTGTCTGATGCTAAGATATTCTGTGCATTTCCGTTATTGCAGATACCATTAGGTATTTTTATTCTTACCTCAAAATCATTACTGTCATGATCAATTTTTGTTTTTGTTGGCAACTGATTTCGCACAATTATTTCAATATTGTTTTCGTTCATCGTTTCATCTTTTGCAAGAATTTCACAGTCATGTTTAGTTTTACTGTCGTTTCCACTTGATACGGCCTTTCCTGCAAGTTGAAGAAGACTAGGTACAGTTGTTATATGCCCGATCATATTTTGATTTTCATATTCTTCATATTGCTGTAACTTCATTAACTGCTGATCGATTGAATTTAACTTAGTCAGGATATCGTTTGTATCTTCTGTAAAGGATCGTTCTCGGCTCGATTTGCTTGTGGTAGACGTTTCTCTTCTGATTCGAATTGTCGATAAGATATCTTTCTTGTATGTTTTCAATAATTCTTTTTTTCCTGAACTATTCGTTTTGTTTATTACATTATCGTTTTTCTTTTTTCTAATGGTAGGCATGGACGATTCAGTGTTTTTGTGGTCTACTCCTAAAGCAGCTAGGATATGGGAACCTAATGTACGACACGTGTTGTTTAAATCTTCACGTTTCTCGTGATCTTTCTTCTCAAGGTTTTTACCATTTTTCGTATTGTTTAATACTTGTGTTTCGAGTTTTGTATCTGTTTTCTTAAATTTCATACGGTCGGTATGTGTATCTCTCTGTAACGAAACATCATTACCAGATATTATTCTTGGCAATGAATTTTCATCATTGTCATTGCATTCTCCAGTGTGGTCTTCTTTATGTGAATCGATTGTAACTATAGTATGGATGTTTTCCGTGTTTGATAAATTGAGACTATCATCAATAGCTCCATGACATGTTGAATATTCATGATTGTCGTATACAAATTGTTCTGTCATTTGTCTTTGTTCAAGTAGTTGGCTCACGTCAACATCATTGTCCAATGCATGGTCTCCCTTTGTGATATTTTCATTGCATTGCAATGAAGTGGGTTTCGATGTTTTGTCAGAACATTCCATTTCTATTATTTCTTTTGATATATTGATATTTTTCTCCCATTCAGGATCCACTGTATCCTTTTCCCGGTTGTCTTGCATTATACTTAATGCAATAGGTAAAGTTTTAACAGGGTGTTTGGGTTCATCACAATATTTTTCTTCAAGTGTTTTTCTCGTCCCATTTGAATCATTTCCTTGATCTGATTTTGGCCCTTCAGATTTCTTGTCAAGAACTGCCTGTTTAGAATAGCACACTTCTTCACTCTCATTTGAGATTTTCTCTGGCAAATTTGTCATCATATCCGCTTCCCATGAAGTTTCTGTGTGGTCTTGTTTATTTAGGGAGTTGTTGTTCTGGCTAGAGTTAGAGACGATATTCTCGGTTATGCCAGTTTTACCTAATGCCTCTGTATCAGCAGCGGCAGACAAAGCTTCATCATCCGCATCACCACCAATACTAGTTTGTAGCACGTCTCGTGGGACACTTGAATAGCTCTGGGGGTCATCACTACCTGATGATGATGATGTATGGTTCATCATTTTATCAGTATTTAAAGCGGAATGCCTTTGTCTAGTTTTAGCAACATCTGCCAAAGTCAACTGTCTTTGAAGACTATTTTGCTTTGAGGAAATATTAGCATCTCTACAAGTATCCGCATCTCTAGTAACCGAATGTTTCTTTTTCCGTTTTCGCATTCGAGCAGACACACTTGTTCTCTTATGATAGAAGCTTGCATTTCTACCACCGTTACTCTTCTGCCAGATGTAAAGTCGTCTGTCGTCTTGTGGTGTTCTATACTTCTTTACCTTCTTTTGTAGCTCTTCCGATCGCTTCCAGTCGTCGATAGCCTCCAGAAAATGTCGACTAGATTCGATGTTTTCCGCAGTATCCGATTGGTAAATGTCACTTTCTGTTTTTTGCGAGAATACTGAAACTGTGTCCTGTAAAAATAATGTAAATTAAATAGATTGTAACATTTTATTGTATACATGTACATGTAAAATATATTTATGTATTCATATAAGATATTAACAGAGTTTTACAATTTATTTTATCAATCTATCCATCAGGAAAATAGAAACGGGAAAGGATCATTGTCTGAAACAACGAAACCGTGTTAAAATCTTTTGTTATTATTTAGTTGTGAAAATGAAAGCAAACAAAACAAAAAATCGAAAATCAAAATGAGTTCTTTAATGACTTCACTGATAAACTGAAAACATGTTGTAATATTGACTATTAACAAAGAATGGAAAACATTTAAGAATCAAAAGAGCGATATTGTTTTATTCTTTTTTGGAGAATAAATGGAATATATCAAATAACATCTGAAATAATAAATACAAAACAAACGTTCTATTCAATGTATGTCAATATTAATGAATTGTTAAGGAACTTCAGAAAAGGTTGATACAATTATTCATATAAAACACATTTGATTTGATTTTTAATCATTTCTATTTACTTTATGTTCAGAATATGACATTACTGTACATAATTTGGCAATTTATGGAGTGTGTTTATAAACAATAATACTTTTAATGAATTGTTTGTTTCAAAATCTGGAAGCCCACAAGCAAAATGCTAGCTTTTCAGTCATCGCTGTTATGTCTAAGGCTCCGATAACGTTATTTTATCATGTAATAAAATAATCAAACGTCTGATAAATAGACAATATGATATTGAGATCATCAAAAAGACTATAGGTCTTGTATTTGGCCCCTCTACAGCCTTATGCAGACTTTTACTTGAACGTTGCACGCTGACTAACAGGGCGGTGGGGACTATATGACGGGCCTTGTCCAAACCTCTTTCAGAGGAGACATGGTCCTGAACCTCGTCCCCTCTGACTTTAGTCGGGACTCCTACAGATCTAGGGTCTTAGCTCGCTTTCAGACTGGCAGAGCACGGTTTATCATGTTGATGTCGCATATATTTTTATACCATTATGTATTTTACAATACCTTACGTGTTTATATTTTTATGACCTCTCAATATGCGATACCTGTTGACCCTTGTTCTTTACATGGAGGATTATTTATAAATTTTTAAATGTACGTCCTTTGATTGTTCTGCTGTTACGGTGAGTGGGAAGGTGGGCCCGTAAACCGGTTAACCACACCATTTGTTTGGCTTTTGTCAAATGAAATGACCGTCCTAAGTCGGTATCGTAATTGCACTACAATCAAATATTTTTGTAATGTGATATATGTTCTAGTATATTATTTATATTCATGTATTGTATAGCTCTATGGTGACTTCTGCCACATAACTGAGCCAGTAACTCCTCTTTTTTCTTTTGATCCGGATATTCTTACTTGACAAATGACACATGATAGATATAAGAAACGACAAAATAAAACAAACACATAAGTCTTCACAACAATGTTTTTACATCGCCATCATGACTCTCACTTATGACGGTCAGTTAACCTACAGACAAAAACTTTATATGAAAACAGTATAACCTTATCAACCAGTGCCCGTTTTGGAAAATGTAATGAAAATATTCTAAAATCTGGAAGGTTCGGTTACAAGACGTTGTACTGACCAGAAAATAAACCACCAAAGAGCACATTCCAGATAATCATAATCCAAGACATAATACAGTTCAATCATAAAACGGAAACAAACCTAAGCGAACAATTAAATAGACCTGATCCATATATCAACATGTATAAACGTATATGAACAATACAATATACTTAGCCATATATCAGACACAAACCTAAACAGCGTTATATATATAAAGGTGAGGGCTTTATATAAAACTTTTCTTGTTGCCCAATCCTTATCATTTACTGTCTTTAAATATTTCTCATGCACTTTAATAGATAAGTACTGTTTAAACTAAACCTATACGGCCAAAACAATAGATGCAGAAAATACATCATAGTATCAAAAATATGTAAGCGACATCAAAATGAGGAAACAATGCTTTGCCGGTCTGGAAGCGAGTTCAGACCCTCGATCGGTAGGAGTCTCGACTAACAATCAGAGGGGACGAAATTCAGGATCATTTCTCCTCTGAAGAAGGATTTAACAAGGTCCGTCATTTAGTCCCACTGCTCTGTTAGTCAGCGTGCAACGTTCAAGTAAAAGTCTCTATATGGCTGTAGAGGGGCCCAATATAAGACTTATAGTCTTTGTGATGATCTAAGGGTCATATTGTCTATGAAAAATGCGTTTACTTATTTTGAAACCCGACGAAAGAAAGCTGTCAGAACCCTCCTAGGTTTGTATACAAATTCATGGGATGGGAAATTCCATAGGATACATATTGTGAAAAGTGACATTTCCGAATTTAGATAAACGCTCTGAATGCGATCTAAATTTTTTGCCAAAAGTTTGTGATATCTTTAATCCTGATTTAAATGTTTCAAAATAATTTGTAAAATTTTGGTATGAAAGTCCAAAACATCAGTGTAGTCCCTGGCAAATCGAACCAACTGAGATATATAGCTACCCATCCAAAACAGTGAATCGTTCTTTTGAGCTTTTATCACCATGACAAAATTCTCATTTAAACCAAAACTTGTTTGCTGGTAATAACAAAACTATTTCATCTGCATTTAACATATGACACTACATGTACATGTAAGAATTTGTGAGTGCTTGTAGCAAAATCATTATCTATACGGTTTTGATCTCGATGTATACGACTGCACTCATGTTCTTATGATATGACTGAAATCGATCAAGCCACCCTACATTGCATGTGAAAGTTTCATCAGCATCCGCTTTAGAGAAAAGGATCAGGCCACGTAACAGAACATTTTGATTTCTTTGCTTCGTAAACCACTTTAATAATGCACTCTGAACATTATATGAAGAAAAGTTCACATCTTTGGTTTTTCATTTTTATTATTATCCCCCCTTAAGAAAATTGTACCCAAATTTCAAATAAATATACATACTAAATAAATGACACTGCAAAACTTTACATGACATCAAAAGCTGACCAGTTCTATGAGAGTCCCTAACATGGATTTAGACACAAATTTTACCTGAAAATGCTTATTGTTTATGGCAATTGTTTGTGCCATGACTACTTTTCATGAGAGACTACATAGCTAAGTAAAATCTGCAATGTAATAAAATTTATCTAAGACAGCATTCATGATTATTGCTCTAGACATGGTAAAGCTACCTTCATTTATTTATATTCAACACACGTTGTGTTTGTGGCCTGATGTTAATAACTATGCCATTAAGAACTAGCTAACCCGAAGAATACAATCTTGTCTTAGTATTGATCTGTTTGGGAAAATATGTATCAAAATATATATAATACAAGTAATCATGAACTCCTGTTAAAACAGAGGTGGGATCAGGTGCCATGGAGGAGTAAACATCCCCTCTCAACCTGTCACACCCACCATGATGCCAGAATTGTATGCGAATTAGTATTATTGGCAGTCACAGAAGTAGGAAACGGCACAGCTGTGGTCACAATCGGTATATGTCATGATCAATATAAAAATACAGTGCTGGTAATGTAGACGGTCTAACTACTTAAAATAAAGAAGTCAACATGTCCGACAACGATATGCAATTAAGAGCTTTATAGTCACCGTAAAATGTGATTTAAGGCGTGATATCCTTGTGATAGTAACTTTTCTTCCGGTAGTTTGTATCGATAGATAATGGAACGATACTCAGAAGCTCGAGAATACCTCATCATTTGAGACATATAAACACCATACGCAAGTGATAAAAAAGAGAAAACTGAAGACATCTGACAAAGCTGTATGACAAAATTCACCAAGGATATGAACACAAAAGATGATAATAGTAGAATATTCACGGGAAAACATTACAGAAATATTGTACTGCGGTTTCGATACCTACTTAGAACGATCAGTTGAAGTAACAAACGTCATTCAATTGGTGTGGTTAACCAGTTTAAGGGCGCCCACCTTCCCACTCACCGCAAAAGCAGCACAATCAAAGGACACACATTTAAGATTTATAAATAATCCTCTATATAGAGAACAAGGATAAACAGGTTTCTCAAGAAGAGAGGTCATAAAAATTTTATTATACACGAAAAGTTTATAGAATAATATGTTGCTATAAAAATATGTAAGGCAACATCAACAAAACTGTGCCCTGCCCGTCTGTAAGCCGAGGTCAGATCATTGATCAATAGGAGTCCCGACTAACAGTCAGAGGGGACGAGGATAAGGACCTTGTCTCCTCTGAAAAGGTTTAGACAAGGCCCGTCATATAAGGAATGTTACTAATTGTATATGGAAAGTTTACAATGAGGAATTTAATGTCATCACGTTTGTCATAAAGTGAAGTAGTAAGTCTACCATCTCGGTAAATATCAAGTAGAAAATCTAAATGAGAAGCACATAAATTGGATTCTGCGGTTTCTTCAATTTCCGGTTTATTTGGGAAATATGGAATGTACGTATGTATCAAAATTCTTGTTTTTATGGACAGTACATCATCAATATAAATGAATGTAAAAGTAAAAGTCAGTACTAATTGCTTCTTAATTTGACTTATGAATTTTTGCATGAATTCAGCTACAAACGAATAAAGAAACAAATCCGCTAATAGAAGGGCACAGTTAGTGCCCATAGGTATTCCGATGGTCTGCTGGAAGACTTGGTCACCGAACACAATATATAAATGTACATTCTCAATCAGAATGTCTAGCATGTTTTATGTCTTCTTCTGGGTACTTGAAATTAGATTCAGAGTAATTTTTCACATAATATGTCTTGTTATCCTAACACAATATATTTATATCTGCGTCTATATCTACGTATTTGTGAAAAAAAGTTATCAATAATTTTGAATAGTGTTTTTCAATTCATCATGAGTTATAGTAGTATAAAGTGTAGAAAAATGGTAAGCCTTACTGTATTTAACAGTAGATAAGTTTCGAGATTTTCAGCTTTCCGATAATAAATATTAGAACAAATATACATCATAATTTTGTTAGATGCGCATTTCGACAACTTATGTCTCTTCAGTGATGCTCATTGCCAAATGATTGGGGATACTCTTTAGTTTAAAGTGATTTAAAAAATTTCATGACTGAAAATTTTTAGTATATATTTCATGACAAAAGCACTGAAAACTAAATTTATGATGCATTCGAGGGTTATCAATAAATGATTCGCAACCGCATATTATCTCTAATTGGTTTCGTAATAAACATAACATAATTTTATAGATTATCTATACTTAGGAAGGGGAAATGAAAAGACCCCACTTTGTAATTCGCCAATGGTGGCTCTAATTGAGTTTTACTGTAACAGAAACAAAACATATACGGATGATAAATCAGATCCATAAAATCGAAACATACAGTTGGGTCTGAAAACAAACATATACGGACAATAGACTAGGTCCATATAACAACAACAACAACATATAGACCAAATCAGAATCAAACCTATACGGATAATACACCACATTCATACGAAAGAACCGAATCTACACAGATATTAGACCAGATCCTTTTAACACCAACAAACCTATAGAGACAATAGACCACAATCGTAGAACAGAAACAAACCTGTACAAATAACAGACCAGTTCTACTTAACAGAAAGAAGCTTATACAGAAACTAGGCCAGATTCATACAACAGAAACAAACCTATAAAGAAAATAGGCCAGGTCCGTATAACAGAAATAAACCTTTAAGGACAACACACCATGTCCATATAACAGAAACAAACATATATGGACCATAGGCCAAGTCCATATAACAGAAACAAACCTATACGGACAATAGGCCGGGTCCATATAACAGAAACAAACTTATACAGACAAAAGGCCAAGTCCATATAACAGAAACAAACCTATACGGACAATAGGCCATGGGCAACACAACAGAAACAAACCTATACGGACAATAGACCAAGTCCATATAACAGAAACAAACCTATACGGACAATAGACCAAGTCCATATAACAGAAACAAACCTATACGGACAATAGGCCAAGTCCATATAACAGAAACAAACCTATACGGACAATAGGCCACGTCCATATAACAGAAACAAACCTATACGGACAATAGGCCACGTCCATATAACAGAAACAAACCTATACGGACAATAGGCCGGGTCCACACAGCGGAAACAAATCTATACAGACAAAATGCCAGGTCCATATAACAGAAACAAACCTATACGGACAATAGGCCTAGTCCATATAACAGAAACAAACCTATACGGACAATAGGCCACGTCCATATAACAGAAACAAACCTATACAGAAAATAGGCCGGGTCCACACAACGGAAACAAATCTATAACGACAATAGGTCAGTTTCATATAAGAGAAACAAACCTACACAGACAAAAGATTAAGTCCGTATAACAGAAACATACCTGTACACTTATACAGGATAAAGGCCTGATCCACATAACAGGAATAAACCTATATGGGCAACAGGCCGTGTCCGTATAACAAAAATAAGCCTATACGGATAATAGGCCAGGTCCATACAATAGAAACCAACCTATACGGACAAAAGGTCAGGTCCATATTACAGAAACAAACCTACAGAGACAACTGAGCAGATTCATAGAACAGAAACAAACCTGTACGGACAATAGGTCAGGTCCATTTAACAGAAACAAACCGTAATGGACAATAGGTCAGGTCCATTTAACAGAAACAAACCGTAATGGACAATAGGCCAGGTCCATATCACAGAACCAAACATATAGGGACAATAGGCCAGATCCATAAAACTGAATGAAAACTATATAGAAAATAGGCCAGATTCATATAACAGACATAAACCTACACAGACAATAGGCCGGGGCCAAAGAACAGAACCAAACTTATACAGACAAAAGGCCAGGTCCATATAACAGAAACATACCTATACAGAAAATAGGCGAGATCCGTATGACTGAAATTAACCTATATGGACAATAAACTAGGTCCATGTAACAGACACAAACATATACGGACAATAAGCCAGGTGCATACAACAGAAACAAGCCTATACGGACAATAGGCCAGGTCCATATAACAGAAACAAACCTACACAGACAATTGAGCAGATTCATAGAACAAAAACAAAATTATACGGACAATAGGCCAGGTCCATATAACGGAAACAAACCTATACAAAAAATAGGCCATATCCATACAAGTGAAATAAACCTATATGGATAATAGGCCAGATCCAAATAACAGGAATAAACCTATATGGACAATAGGCCGTGTCCATATAACAGAAATAAGCCTATACGGATATACGGACAATAGGCCAGGTCCATACAACAGAAACAAACCTACACAGACAATAGGTCAGGTCCATATAGCAGAAACAAACCTACACAGACAATTGAGCAGATTCATAAAACAGAAACAAATCTGTACGGATAATAGGCCAGGTCCATATCACAGAACCAAACATATAGGGACATTAGGCCGGGTCCATACAACAGACACAAACCTATACAGAAAATAAGCCAGATCCATATAACTGAATGAAAACTATATAAAAATAGGCCAGATTCATATAACAGACATACACCTATACAGGCAATAGGCCGGATGCAAAGAACAGAACCAAACCTATAAGGACAATAGGCCAGGTCCAAATAACACCAACAAACTTATACAGACAAAAGGCCAGGTCCATATAACAGAAACATACCTATACAGAAAATAGGCGAGATCCATATACCTGACATAAACCTATATGGAGAATAGGCGAGGTCCATAAAACAGAAACAAACATATACGGATAATAGGCCAGGTCCATATAACAGAAATAAACCTTTACAGACAATAGGCCGGGTCCATATAACAGAAATAAACCTATACGGACAAAAGGCCAGGTCCATATAACAGAAACAAACCTATACGGACAATAGGGCAGTTCCATATGACAGAAATAAACCTATACGGAAAACAGGTCAGGTCCATATAACAGAAACAATCCTATACGGACAATAGGTCAGGTTCATACGACAGAGACAAACCTATACCGAAAATAGGCCAGGTCCATATAACAGAAACAAACATACACAGACAAATAAGCAAGTCCATTTAACAGAAACAAACCTATACGGACAATAAGCCAGTTTCATACGGCAGAAACAAACCTATACGGACAATGCAGCAGGTCCATATAACAGAAACAAACCTATACGGACAATACAGCAGGTCAATATAACAGAAACAAACCTATACAGACAATAGACGAGAACCAAAGGAATCAGTACTCAAATACATATGAAGGCTATCAGTGGAAAAATTATAGGATGATTCTTAAAATAAGAAAATATCTAACCCATATTTTGTTAGTGGATTTCTTGACATCTAACGACAAAGTGACACTTATTGTCATCGAACGCCGACTTTGTGCGAAATCTTAAATGTTTTATTCCAATTGATTAAAAGTTAAAGGAAATAGTTCATAAACAGATGATAGAATGATTTTAGCTTTGTTCACTTGTATATATTGTTTATATTTGGTTAGGGTAATCCACATTTACATGGAGTAAATAGATTACTGTCATTGCTTGAATAAAAGAAAAAAGAGGAGTTACTGGCTCAGTTATGTGGCAGAGGTCACCATGGGGCTATACAATACATGAATATAAATAATGTACTAGTACATACAACACATTACAAAAATATTTGATTGTAGTGCAATTACGATACCGACTTAGGACGGTCATTTAATTTGACAAAAGCCAAACAAATGGTGTGGTTAACCGGTTTACGGGCCCACCTTCCCACTCAAGGTAACAGCAGAACAATCGAAGGACGTACATTTAAAACTTTAATTTAATATATTAAAATAATAATATATAAAAACCTTTCACAATATTTCAGGGATATGTGCTGAGTGATCTTTACCTTGCTGAAATGGCCTTGAGTAATCTTTAATGGTCTAAGAGATATGAGGCCTTTCCCGATATTTTAGAGATACGTGTTGTGCGACTTTGGTATTGTAGAAATGACCTAAAATGACCTTTGTGCTGAAGTCTTTGTCTCAAAGAATATTTGTGTGAAATTAAATGAAAATTATAATAAACGGTTATAGAGATATGAGATTGGTCGGATGAACAGACGGATAGACGGACGGACACGACATAAACTTGAACACTTAGTATACTTGTAATGAGTTTCTCTATGACTTCGACAAAATTTTTATTGACCAAAAGTTATTGATGGTACTATATTTAAAAACGTCATTACAGTACTTAATAATGTGATCTTTCACTGAAATTGATATGCTTTCTTACTTTATATTTCAAAAACAAATATATCTAATGAAACGGACTCTGTTGCAATATATATACCAACGGTACAAAATATTATGTTGCATTATGTATACCATTAAATATTAACATTGTCTTTCAATTCAAACATCAAACCACGGATTATGTCCATTATGGTTGATACAAACAGCCAATGAAAGTAAGGGATGCAAAACAATTTCACAAATTGAATAGTGTGTATGACCGCCATTTGCACCGATGCATTCTTCACACCTATTAACCATTAAACGAATGAGATTTTGCAGAAACTCCTTGGGAGTGTTCCGCCATATTCGCAATAAAGAACGACGCAAAACGTCCAACGTAGCAAAAAGAGGGGAGGGGTGTTGACATCTATGACTGATGTTGGTCTTTTGCAATCTGTTCCTTACGGTACGAGGACTTATCCGTCAATGCGCAGGGATGCTTCTAGCGGTCAAAGAATCCGATTGAAATCGATTATGCAAATGTGACCTCCGCATACATCGTGAGCGGTACCGAACGGTGCCACTATACTGATATCGTCTCCATAAAGCATTTACAGTATTAATATGAGCTCCAACCTGCCTTGTCACATTGCTTTGAGACATCCCAGCTTCCAGCATCCCAATAGCACGCAAACGATCAATTTCAATCATGCGAGGCATCTTTCAGTCAAAATCTTATTTCAAAAACCAATGTTTTTCGGTTTCAATACATTGAATACTGCCGATAAATGCAAGAAATTATAATCAATTACTAATCAAGTGTCACTTAGACTCGAAACTCCAGGAAAGGGTCTCGTGGCCATCAAGGCGAATTGAATGCGCTATTTAAGAAATTGAGTACTCAAACATGTGTTTAGTGTATTTAGCTATGCTTTTAAAGAGCGATCAAAGATTATTTTTGTGTTTTTAATTAACGTTTACGTAAACAGTTTCTTTATTCCCGCAAGTATATATTCAATATATGGCCATCATAACATATGACCCGACGTCGGGTATATGACTCGTAGAAAAACGTAAGTCGAAATATTGTCGTACAGAGGATCTTTAAATTGCTTACCTTGTACATTATTATTATTATAAAACTGATTATCATATATATGTACATTCTAACCTGAGAAGATAATGAGCTATACTTCAGAAATCGTCTTCTTTGTAATGCGGAATCCTTTGGTGTATCGTGTTTTCTTGCCCTTTCATTGGCATCAGTTTCACGCATCGTTTTGGATGTTATCTGATATGAATTACATTGTGTATCCTCTCCCACCAACGCATCAGCATCATCCTCTTTACTTGTTGCATTATCTGTCGATATCCCATTTTCATCTATTTTTACATTATATGTCGATATCTCATTTTCACCTCTTTGTACATTATCTGTCGATATCTCATTTTCACCTCTTTGTACATTATCTGTCGATATCTCATTTTCACCTCTTTGTACATTATCTGTCGATATCTCATTTTCACCTCTTTGTACATTATCTGTCGATATCCCATTTTCATCTATTTTTACATTATATGTCGATATCTCATTTTCACCTCTTTGTACATTATCTGTCGATATCTCATTTTCATCTCTTTGTACATTATCTGTCGATATCTCATTTTTACCTCTTTGTACATTATCTGTCGATATCCCATTTTCATCTATTTTTACATTATCTGTAGATATCTCATTTTCACCTCTTTGTACATTATCTGTCGATATCCCATTTTCATCTCTTTGTACATTATCTGTCGATATCTCATTTTCATCTCTTTGTACATTATCTGTCGATATCTCATTTTCATCTCTTTGTACATTATCTGTCGATATCTCTTTTTCATCTCTTTGTACATTAGATGTCGATATCTCTTTTTCTCCACTTCGTACATTACCTGTCGATTTTTCTCCTCTTTGTACATTATCTGTCGATATCTCATTTTCACCTCTTTGTACATTATCTGTCGATATCTCATTTTCACCTCTTTGTACATTATCTGTCGATATCTCTTTTTCACCTCTTTGTACATTATCTGTCGATATCTCTTTTTCACCTCTTTGTACATTATCTGTCGATATCTCATTTTCACCTCTTTGTACATTATCTGTCGATATCTCTTTTTCACCTCTTTGTACATCAGATGTCGATATCTCTTTTTCATCTCTTTGTACATCAGATGTCGATATCTCTTTTTCACCTCTTTGTACATTATCTGTCGATATCTCAGTTTCACCTCTTTGTACATTATCTGTCGATATCTCTTTTTCACTTCTTTGTACATTATCTGTCGATATCTCATTTTCACCTCTTTGTATATTATCTGTCGATATCTCATTTTCACCTCTTTGTACATTATCTGTCGTTATCTCATTTTCACCTCTTTGTACATTATCTGTCGATATCTCTTTTTCTCCTCTTTGTGCGTTATTTGTCGATATCTCTTTTTCTCCTCTTTGTACATTAGATGTTGACGTTTCTCTTTTTTGTACATTATCTGTTAATATCGCAATTCCTTCGCTATGTACGTTATATGACAATATATTTTGTTTTCCTCTATGAATATTTTTATATTTATTACCTATCTTTATATTATCTGTATTGTTAACCAATGATTTGTTAAAACCAAAAGTATTCTCTTCCTTTAAACTGGTGTTTGGTTGTTCCAGGTTCTTCACCTTGTGATTGTTGTTAGATATCACTGCACATTTATTCCCGTCGGTGTCATCATTTTTATTACGGTCGGAGCTTTCATAGCTTAATTCTTCCGTTTTTACAATAGACTTGACGTTTTCAGTTATTTCTGACCCAATTTTCCCCAAAATAGTTATGTCTTTGCTCAGATCACTATCTTTGCTGTCATGTGAATCACTTTGCCCAAGCACTTTACTGTCATGTGAACCATCTGAATCACCTTGCCCAAGCACTTTACTGTCATGTGAACCATCTGAATCACCTTGCCCAAGCACTTTACTGTCATGTGAACCATCTGAATCACCTTGCCTAAGCACTTCAGTTGTGTGTGTTGATATTTCCCCAACTTTTACCACATCGGTATTATCATATGAGCTATCTGAATGCTCAAGAGATTTGGCCTCGTTTTTCTCTATTTTTCTGGGGTCAAAGTTCTCGATGTCGTTAACGGTCCTTAACTCATCTAAATTATCTTGGATTGTAGTATTCTGTCTGTCATGTTGTCTGTCTACTCTGACTTGTATGTTCTCATTCATGTTTACTTTACAAAGGTTCACTGTATGTGTTTGATTTAATGGTGTACAGTTTTGATCTTCGGTATTACCTATCTCTTGTGTTACCTCAAGCAAGGACTCACTGTTTTTCATAGAATTCGGTAATCTATCCCGGGTTAATTCTGTGTCAGTTTTATCAGAATCTTTTGAATTTTGTTCATCATAATCAGAGTTAACATTATCATTTGTGGATAAAGGTACTGCATCAAGTTGATAATTGTTTATTTCTTTTGAATTCAAACTCTGATTCTGATCTTCCTCTTGCACCTTTGCAAGCTTCTGTATATTTTCTATAGAAGATGATACGACAACTTCAGTTATCTTACATCCGTATTTCTCTAGTCTTTTTATTTCTTTCCTTATCATTCCATTTTCATCATCACTGGAAGTGCCCTGATTGCTTGGAGAGTTTCTAGCATGATAAAGCATTGAGATTTGAGGTGTATCTATATCATTGTCAAAGTCATAAGCGTCGACATGATCATGGGAGAGTTTCTTATCTTCCTGCTTTTTAAAACTAAACTTCATCATTTTTTCCTCAGAAGATAAAACACCATTTTCTTTTAGTTCAGATCCCAGTTGTTCTAGTCGTGTTATGTCCTTCTTTATGGTTTTCTTTTCATTGTCATCAGAAGAACACTGATCACTCAGAGATTCCACAGAGTTATTGTTTACTGTGTTTGCATATAAACTCGATGCGCTTTCATTGTTAGTATTGCCATTCTCGCAATAAGACGGCATTTTTCTATCCTTCTGTACCTCTGCGATCTTCTTTATATTTTCCATCGAAGATGAAATAACTTTTTCCGTTATCTCAGATCCAATATTTCCTAATGTTTTCATTTCTTTCCGAATAACCTCTGTCTCATCATCACTTGAATGGTGTTGTTCACTTACTGACACAAAATGATATTCATGTGTCTGTTTTTCAGAGTTAGTGTCATTCTGAGAGCCATCAATTGCCTTGTTTCTTTGCTCCACATGCGAATTGATCTTGGTGTTATCCATAGAAGATGACACGACTCTTTCTGTATTTTCACATCCGATTTTACCTTCCTGTTTGACATCTATGCCAACTATTTTAGTCTTGTAGTTCGTTTTACCTTCATATTCCGAATCCGAAGTTGACATGTTGTTTGTGTGAGAGAGTTTCTGCTGCGCTATTTGTAATCGCAGTTCATTTGCTCGAGCTTTTCTATATCTAATAATTTCAACTGCATTGTGAAAGTTCTTACTATTATATTCATCATTGTTCCTTGTTTCCAAATTGGATGACTTATTCTTCTGGAGATGTTCTTTTCTGTTTATGTTGCTAGTTCTTTGTTCGACTTGATTCTTTCTATTTGTTGACACAAACACAGAATTGTCCTCGTTCTCATTTGTTTTATCGACACTTTTCTTTTTGTGCTTTTCTTTGATAAAATCAGCTAAGGACCCCTTCCATTTCTTTTCCCGTACGTCTTGTAATTCATTATTGTCATCCATCATCTTTAAATATAAATAATTGCTTATGAATTTCTTTCATCGAACATGCATTACAAGAAAGAACATTAGATATCTTATCTAAGTACCAGAAAGTATCGATACCAGACAAAATATAAGGAACACACAGAAATAAAACACACAGAACTTAACACCATGTTCCATAGCATGGCTAACAAAGAAAGACATTAAACATTCGGGTCAAAGAACAGTAATTAACGAGAGTCGTGATTGGCTGATGTGGTGTAGGGAGAGAGGGACTACTATTCAATATATCAGGAACCGTGATTGGATGAAATTATTTGATCTATCTATAAATAAAGATTGACTCTGCTGTAAAATCATGAATTTTTATCTCAATTCGCTACTGTAAAAATTGTATGACCTTAAAAGGGGCGGCTGTATTGGGGGTGACCCCCTTCCAGCATGATTTTCTCGAAGTTAAGATGGATAACCTATGGTAAACTAGTACAATTCTGATAGAGGAGGGTCTGACAAACATTTCGATATATGGATTTTACATAGCTAAAATGTAGGATGTTGTGTAAATCTTGCTGGAAGTTTGGTAATTTAACATGGGATCCTATGGGAAATTGAATTACTAAGCTTTGACCTGCGGCAATTTGTTGCCGATGTAGTCAGCCATTTTGCAGACTCGCCCTCTAACAGCAGGACATTGATATGAACAATCGTAAGCAAATTCAATAACTTAAATTTGAAAAAGAAGCGATCCATTTTGATAGAACATACTTATTGTAGCATTTGATGAATTTATTTGTGGTTTGTATACCTGTTTAAAGCAGTATTTAACTAAATATTTTATTTTCAAAGCTAAATGTACAAATTTCATTTTCTAAATTTAGAAAAACTTGAAGCAAACTTAATTTCTCTGGTTGTAAATGATTTTTGTTTTTGGGGTTTTTTTAAAATCATTACTCAACAACTGAAAAATACCGTCCTATGTATTTGCTCTTACTAAAAGGCATAACAATGATGCATTTAATTAATTTATAATATATCGACAAACCCAAATGTAATGATATAACCATGATATTGTATAGAAAGCACTCTTAGAAATTCCAAAGTGGAGCGCACTGGTTATAATAAAAACAGAATCACTCATAACCTATATATACATGTATATGGCAATGTAATTTAATGAATTATCCATTAACTTTTCGATCTCTAGTCATCAATTCCTCATTTATAGTTTATTGCTTATGTTTTCTGAAAGGTTGAATTTTTTCGTGATGTCTTTTATACCTTTTGCGAGAGTAAGATTGATATTGTCGAATGCTGGTAATTTTTTTTCATATAAAAGCTACAATACACATCATATTGACATACAATCAATATTAAGTAAACAATAAAACGTAATAAACAGGAAACATACAACTCTGTTAAAAAAAATACCTCTCCGTAAAAATATATACCTCGTCGTATAAAAAATAAACCTAGTCGTAAAACATATACTTCTCGTAAAAACATATACCTCGTCGTAAAAAAAATATACTTTTTCATAAAAAAATACGTCATCGGTAAACAAAAAACCCCATACACCTCTTCGTAAAAAAATATATACATCTCCGTAGAAATATGTACCTTGTCGTAAAAAATATACCTCTCCGTAAAAAAAAATACCGGTACATGGTCGTTAAATAAAAACATATACCTCTCTGTAAAAATATGTACCTCGCCATGAAAACATATACGTCGCCATAAAAGGCATACACCTCGACGTAAGACAAAGCCAAGCGTACATATTACCTACCGCTATCACTGTAACATATTCCGACAGAATATATACCAATTCAAGGGTGTTACAAATAATCAACAAAGTTAAAATATTTGCAGGTTATGTAAATTCCACACCAAAAATAGAATAATGGTTTTAATTGATTGAAGTCTTTTAATACATGGGTCGATATTTTTCTCTTCCCCGAATCGTTTTGCAGTTGAAATGCCAGTTTACTTCGTTGAAATCATTATTAAAATATGATCTGTGAGAAGACTGACAAGTACATAAATATGGTAACCTATCGTCCATGGAACATTTCTTGCGCAATCACTATTTATTAAATTTTCGCTCAATAGGATTTAAAGTAATGGTGTGTTTACTTTCAATTATGGAAATGAAATTATATTGAATTTAACAAATACTGTTGTATATATTTAGTTGATATTCTCTCATCTTACGAAAAAAGTGTAATAATTGTTTATTAAACATATGAAGGGCAAATATTTAACCATTAAATTCCGTAAGTAGTTCAATATCTTACTACCATAATACATCTATAAACTGACAATACGTAAACTAGCATGTGCTTTACCGTATATACATCTATAAACTGACGATATGTAAACTAACATGTGCTTTACCGTATATACATCTATAAACTGACGATATGTAAACTAGCATGTGCTTTACCGTATATACATCTATAAACTGACGATATGTAAACTAGCATGTGCTTTACCGTATATACATCTATAAACTGACAATATGTAAACTAGCATGTGCTTTACCGTATATACATCTATAAATTGACAATATGTAAACTAGCATGTGCTTTACCGTATATACATCTATAAACTGACAATATGTAAACTAGCATGTGCTTTACCGTATATACATCTATAAACTGACAATATGTAAACTAGCATGTGCTTTACCGTATATACATCTATAAACTGACAATATGTAAACTAGCATGTGCTTTACCGTATATACATCTATAAACTAACGATATGTAAACTAGCATGTGCTTTACCGTATATACATCTATAAACTGACGATATGTAAACTAGCATGTGCTTTACCGTATATACATCTATAAACTGACGATATGTAAACTAGCATGTGCTTTACCGTATATACATCTATAAACTGACAATATGTAAACTAGCATGTGCTTTACCGTATATACATCTATAAATTGACAATATGTAAACTAGCATGTGCTTTACCGTATATACATCTATAAACTGACAATATGTAAACTAGCATGTGCTTTACCGTATATACATCTATAAATTGACAATATGTAAACTAGCATGTGCTTTACCGTATATCTTACTTTTCTTTGACTACATTTTGCATCATTATTGTAGATGAAACTCGGTAACAAACCGCGAAAAATTAAAATACGACAAATACCAATGATAAAGTACTACAAACCCATCTACAATATCACAAAATCTAGTATGAATAGCTTTATTGCTTCTTCAATAACCAAACAAACCAATGTCCAATTGATTTGACATCACTGTAAAAAGCTTTTTAATGTATCATAATTGACTGTTGCACAATTAAATGCTGTTTAGGTGGTAAATATATTTGATACAATTTCTGAATGGTGTTATTAGGGAGTACACTATGGTCACCAACATGGAAGACCAAAATAACATTGAACAACATTGACTTGTGTGAAGTATGTTGGTCTACTTAACTTCGCAATACATGTCTAAACGATAAAAAACAAAACAAAATAAAACCAATCAATCAAGCTAAACAAAACAAAAATAAGAAGAAAGCAAAACAAAATAAAACAAAAGGCTCCAGTAGGCCTATATCGCTCAGGTGAACACAATTTACTTATTCAACTGACAGCTTGAAAATTTTCTGAGATATATATATATATAAAGCTCCATTTTTGTGGAGCTCGGGTAGCTCAGTCGGTTAGAGGGTCGGATGCATGACAGCTAGGTGATTCGGTACCATAGGTCGTGGGTTCGAGTCCCAGACGGGGAACGAATATAAGTGAAATATAGGGTGCCTTGTTAACTGTAGTGTCTTTGTGCTTTATATGTTTATCTAATTTGTCTTTATTTTCTACAGGTATTTCTTCGGAGATCCAAGGTCCATAGTACTCCCAGGTGTTTCACTGATTCTGTTTGTGCTTTTATATATATATATATATATATATATATATATATATATATATATATATATATATATAAGGAGGGTACCCTCTTTGAGTTACTTTTGTCTGTGGTGTTGCCACCTATTGATGGATCCGGACAAAAAACAACACTTGTAGGAGACCATGAGTATTTTGTGCCTAAAAAATTTCATCAACATCCCTCTAGTGGTTCTTAAGAAGAAGTCAAAAGCTCGCGAAGACGGACGGACGGATGCCAAACGACACGCTATGACAGTAGCTCACTTTAGCCTTCGGCTCAGGTGAGCTAAAAACAAAAAGAAAACAAAACACATTGCATGTAATAAAACACAGTGACATCGTGGTATCAAGATTCTATAGTCCTAGCCCAAGTTTCTTTCAATACGTCCCTCCGATATTCGATTACACAAACCAGTAAGAATGTTTGTACAATACATGTAGTTTAGCACCTCGTCACCAGATTTTCATGATGGAGCTTTTCCTATGCTTGGGTTGTTCCTCGAGGTCATGTTAACTTTTTGGAATATTCTAGCCAGCTTACAGACCACTATCTGTCTCATTGTGGGCCGGCCCTAGCCGGCCCATCCTTTGATATAAGTTTGGAAAAGTTGCATGCGTTTCTGCGGTACAGCAAGGCCCCGCCCCTAGGATTTTACACCAATGATAAAATTAGGATTATATTCACCGCGGAGAGAGCATGTGTCACCTTACTGACCCAGTTTGATAGATTTATATAAGCGTAGTATCTTCGAGACTTTCGCTGATTTAAATATAAAATTTGTTGGAATATTTTCTGGGGATGGGTGCTACCTTACAATTTTTTAATATTTGACGCGCTTTCTTCATAAGCAAAATTATTATTCGGTTGCCTAAGTGACTTTCGGTTAATCATAGCCAATCGGAACATCATCGCTATTTTTTACAAAAAAAAAAGATCTTATTTGTGTACGGAAATGGACGAGTTGTTACGATTGAATGATAGTGTGATGCAAGTCCTACTAACGCTTCTGAATACAGAATGCTACGCTAACAAGGACTAACATAACCAATAATATTTTACAATTGTTTATTATAGTCAGACGATTTTGAAACCTTAATCATTGTTTATAAATTAAAACTTGAGAATAGTAAGATTACCAGTACGGCCACACCATTACCACAAGTTTTAACAAGTAAAGGTTTGTTACCCCAGCAAACAGCCAGTTGCTTATAGATTGGTTAAGTTTTGTTGTTGAAAATAGATAGGAGATTGATTGATTAATTATCGTTTCACGTCACTCCACGATTATTTCACGTAACGGACCCTCCCGAAGAAGTGGGGGATCTTTTACGTGCCACGCCTACCGTGACACGGGACCTCGGTTTCACCGATGTGCACACGGCGGGAGTCGAACTCGGGACCTTTCGGTCACCTCATCCACTGAGCCCATCGGCTTAAAACAAATGGTAGATGATATGGCTAGTAATTTTAAAAGTACGTTTCCATACTAAATGCAGGCTAATCCGTCCGTCTAATAAACTCGCTATTGCCTTATGTACTTAATGGGCTAAATGAACCAATTTTATAAACTATTATAGCTGAAAAGGAAGTGATACTAGAAATTTTAAAACATTATTTTGTTGTTTTTTTTTTTAATTCTTTGCAGTTTTATTATCTTCCCATTCCGGCCCACACTTTGGTGCTTGCACCAAATTGTTTCTTGTTATATATAGGATCTGAAATGAATTTTTATTTCATACGGTATTTATGAAACGAGTTGTTTGTTTTATATTCCCGAGCCCTGGCGAGGTGATATAAAACACACAACGAGTTTCATAGATACCGTATGAAATGAGGATTCATTTCAGATTCCTTTTACCACATGTTTACACTCAGTTTAAAGGCGTTTATTTCAACAAACACCGGCTTGACACAATTATTTTTCACGCTGTGACGTCATAAGTAGCGATGTTTCTCTACATAAACAAGCAAAACATGTGATAAAATTAGATATGTTATAGTGAGGTGTGATATGTCAGTAAAAAGAAGAATGCACTCTATGCGGAAAACATTTGGACCCATCCTAGGACCCCTCTTCATTATTCTCCCTCATTCATCCTTCCAAGGTCCGTAACAGAACATAATATTCAGACAATTTTCAATTGTTCTTTCTATTTTTATTTTATTTTTTTTTTTTTATTTTTTTATTTTTTTTTTTTTTTTTTTTTGGCGTCATAAACAAATGCATTAATTGTCGGAGTTTACTCCTTCCAAAAAAAAAAAAAAAATACCCCGCAATTTTTCATTGTGATAATGTCTAGTCCATGATCCAGAAACACTTTTGTTCCCCCCCCCTCTCCAGGGGGAATTTTGCAGTCAGATGGGGTGTCTTTCAAATTGTTGCAAAAGTGTATAGAAATTCCTATAACATGATGCATTTAAAACTCATAAATGATAAAGCATAAATGATTTATAAAGATTTTCCAATTTTCAGCGATTTTCATAATCGGCATCACTTTAATGGAAAATATTTTTAAATATCCCTTTTCAATAATTTATGATTGGGCAAATGGCATATCATTAGATAGATTAGACATTGTTTTATCATTCCATAACCATTAAAACAAATATTTTGATCTACGCTAAGCCGAATAGATGAAATGGAAAAAAATAAGGGGGAAAATCTATTAATTTCGCAAAAATAGCACACTTAACCCCAAAAAATTACATTTTTCATGCATGATGAAACCTCCTTTATTGGAAAGATCATATAAAAATCTATAAGATTACATCTTTTTTCATGAACTTATTGAGTTGTTTACATTTTATTCCAACTTTTCAATTTCAGCGATTTTTATAAGCAGCATCACTTTAATGGAAAATATTTTAAATATCCCTTTTCGATAATTCTTGATTGGGTAAATCGCATATCATTAAATAGATTAGACTTTTTTATCATTCCATAAGCATTAAAACAAATATTTGGACCTACACTAAGCCGGATAGACGAAATGGAATAAAATAAGAAAAAAATCTATTACTTTTGCAAAAATAGCACATTTAACGCCAAAAAATAACATGTGTGATGATGATATAGTACTAAAACCTTTTTTATTTGAAAGATCATATCCAGATCTATCAGATTACATGTTTTTTCATGAATTTATCTAGTTGTTTACATTTTATTGAAAATTTCCAATTTTCGGCGATTTTTGATAAAAATCTTATGCTTTTGCCCCAAAACTCAGTAAAGCCCCAACGGCCAGAGTGCAAACATGGATCATTTTGTAGCATTTGTAATAAGCTTTCAGAAAAATATACCCTCGAAAATTCCCCCTAGGTCTAGTCATCTAAGGGCAAGAGAACTCCAACAAATAACGCATTTGTTTATGACTTCATAAATATAACAATCGAAAATCACCTGCATGTCACTTTCTTTCAAGAACAGTGAAAAGATAAATTTAGACGTAAATTTCATTGTGGTGACGTCATCTGAGACAAAGCTCCGAGAAATGATGAAGTTGTTTCTGAAGTCATAAACACAGCAATGCATTTATCAAGTCTAATGATATCACATTCTTTTACGAGAAACAGTGTGGCCATTTATACTTTAACTCTACTGTACTTATTATATACTAATTTAAATAAGAAAAATATTGTATTTTATCTAGCAATGAGCATTCTGTCTGCTTGCCTGTCATACTTTTTTGTCTTTTCTGAAAATAAAGTTGTATTTCTCTAATGAAATAGTTTCTCGTCATTTTTGGCGGTTCTTTCTTTTTTATAAATGGTTTGAAATATCCCTTATAACGAATATGATTTACATAGTTTGTGCTACGTCCTGAAATCAGAACAATATCAAAATACATTAGTGATTGACATACCTTTCATGCCGGAACACGATGGTTCTATGGATATAACTGTATACTAGTACAATACTAAGACACAGGGTATTGATTCTGGAGAAGTTTTGCAATCCTGTATTTTCTAACCATCTAATAGATACTATGCGCTATTATACACACCTAGAACGTAACGTGCTTACCGATGTCAATAATTAGCTGACCAATAGGGTATGTACACAAACGATCACTACTCAACATCAACATGCCAAGCATACAGCTAATTAAAATGCAAGGCAACAAGCTCAATATAGTTTATACAATCGATACATTGTACGACAAAATACTGAACAAACCCCTTGAGTCAGCATAGGTGTTTGGCTCGTGATCGAGGGACCCCGGATTCCATTCCAATTGTCTTTGGGATGAGACAGTAAAATTAAAAGAAAAACCGGAAAAACATGAAAGATCCCTGCAATTATTTTTTCTGTGCATTGCACCAACAAATGTTGTCATCATGTTGTGCAATAACCTTAAAACAAGAACCAATCCCTTAACATTCCTAAAATGAAGAATGATATTTTTAAACCGAATAAAATGATATACAGTTTATTTCTCCTTTCACTATATTCATGAGAAATACAGCATAGGACATATCAATCTGAAATCAAAGTGATACTGATATACATGTGATAAAGTGACAACGGTCTTCCTGGTTCTCCCACTAGTTCCTTCGGTCTGAATCATGGTGGTATTTCGTGATCTTGGTTCTCGCACTAGCTCCTTCGATCTGATTCATGGTGGCATTCCGTGTTCCTGGTTCTCGCATTAGCTTCTTCGGTCTGATTCATGGTGGTATTTCGTGATCCTGGTTCTCGCACTAGCCCCTTCGATCTGATACATGATGGCATTCCGTGTTCCTGGTTCTTGCACTAGCTCCTTCGGTCTGATACATGATGGCATTCCGTGATCCTGGTTCTCGCACTAGCTCCTTCGGTCTGATACATGATGGCATTCCGTGTTCCTGGTTCTCGCACTGGCTCCTTCGGTCTGATTCATGGTGGCATTCCGTGATCCTGGTTCTCGCACTAGTTCCTTCGGTCTGATTTATGGTGGCATTCCGTGTTTCTGGTTCTCGCACTAGCTCCTTCGGTCTGATTCATGGTGGTATTCCGTGTTTCTGGTTCTCTCACCAGCTCCTTCAGTTTGATGCATGGTGGCATTCCGTGTTCCTGGTTCTTGCAATAGCTCCTTAGGTCTGATTCATGGTGGCATTCCGTGATCCTGGTTCTCGCACTAGCTCCTTCGGTCTGATTCCTGGTGGCACTCCGTGATCCTGGTTCTCACACTAGCTCATTCGGTCTGAGTCATGGTGAATGCCATGCTGCATGACGGAAAAGTCCCAGTTCGATTCCTGTCATGCACATATCGGTGTCCTGTCTTTTGGATAAGACGGTGATAATCGTGGTCCGCTGTCGCGGTGGATTTCGCATGTAAGATACCTCACATTGTCTCGGGTGATCGGTTTCCAAGATATGTATACAGTGTATCAGATGCTGTCATCATACACGTAAAATAACTGTAGAGTAACGTAGAGTAATAATTAATCAATGTTATAAATTCTCCCTACAAGCCAATCGACATGAAAGTCAAACTGTAAGTGATGGAAAGCTAAAGCGCAATATCTTATCTATGTACTTGGGAGACGTGATGTAATTACAACACGAAGAGGACCGAAAGTACTTTTATCGCTCACATGAGCACATTGAATACAGTAAGATTTAGAAAAAAATGTTAGCATTAAATATAACATGCAGCAGTGCACGTCTTCTTTTTTAAATCTTAAAATTGAAAAAAATCCCCTGAACCTTATGTCCAAGACAGAAGACAGAAATACATTTTCTGATCCATCTATATTACTGAACACAGATAGATAGCTAGCTAGCTAGATAGATAGGTAGATAGGTAGGTAGGTAGGTAGACAGACAGACAGGCAGGCAGGCAGGCAGGCAGGCAGGCAGATAGATAGATAGATAGATAGATAGATAGATAGATAGATAGATAGATAGATAGATAGATACTAGCTTCTAGAATACCAAAGAGATCTCAAAAATCACTTTGCAGCGGTGGATATACAGGAAAACACATCTCTTTTGTAATCAACACAACAATTATTGAAAAATACATCTAGAACAACAAATATTTAAAATGTCGGTCCGCACAAATTCAACTACATCTAACAATTGAAAATTGTAAATATAACATTAAGAAATTTTGTGCAATGAATCTGATCGGATTTTAGGCATACAATTTAACACATTTCCAAGGACATCCCTTTTATTTTTGCTGCATATTTATCTTCAGACAACAATATTGAAAATTTTCGCACTGAACTTCAGATCTTAGAAAGTCTGTACTCTCACTACAATAAATATGGGAAAGTTATCTTAGCTGGTGACTTCAATAGTAGTCTTTTAGATAAAACAAACATTAATCATTTAAACTCTGGTGATCTGAAGAGTTTTGTAAACATATACGACTTGGCCATACCATCCAGCGACTTTATAGTATCTGGTGAAAACGACAGTTTTGTCCAAAACAAACTACGTTAGACTATATTCTTTTTGATAGACCTACAGTACGCACTCTTATCTCGTATAATGACTTACAAGAATTGATTAATTGATTGAATTTTTGTTTTACGTCACACCATGCATATCACGACACGGGGCCTCGGTTTTTACTGTCTCATCCGAAAGACATGACACCGGCATGACCAGAGCGGGACTCGAACCCCGGCCTCCCGATCAGAAGTCCGACGCGATACCACTAGGCCACGCCGGCTTTGTCTTACAAGAAGGATCTGTATCTATTACATCAGACCACTTGCCTATTGTAGCAAAGTTCAATTTAGTAGGTAATGTGCATAAACGTGTTTTAACAAAATCAGTTTCGCCCGCGTGGCACAAAGCTACGCCGGAAGATATCAGAAATTTCCAAAAACGAGTCAACGATAAACTTACTGAACTTGAAGACCCAAACCTTGAATCGTTGGATGACGTTGAAACATACTTTACTAATTTCAATCGGTTTCTAGGTGACTGTGCTTCAGAAACAATACCCTTTACGAAATACAACCCCCATACGAGACCCGGATGGACAAAAAATGTAAAGAGTTTACACCACAACGAACGTGCGAAACGACGACAATGGATGACGGAAGGTCGACCACGTGGTATGGAACATACTTCTTATCGCGAGTACAAACGCGCCAAACGTCACTTCAGAAACACACTGAACGCTGAACATGAGAAATTCATGCTTGAAACATACAAAGACATCGACAACGCAGCAGATTGCGACATTCGTTTATTTTAGCGCTTAATAAAAGCTCAAAAGCCCAGAACATCGCGAATCTACCCTGAAATTCGCGAAGAGGGACAAACATATAACGATCCGGACGGGGTAGCCGAAGCATTCGCATCTTTTTTCGAAAAGCTATACTCCCCGATAAGTGATAACGACTACAACGAACAATTCAAGACCAACATCGAGAGCAAATACGACAAAATTAAATCCGAATACATCTGCTGTAAAGAAAACATACCAACAGGCTCTGTTACGTGTAACGATATCGAATCAATTATGGAGCAACTGAAACGCCGCAAAGCACCAGGCGAAGATGGAATAACAAATGAACACCTCGTCTATGGGGGTAAAACTACACTATAATAAAATGTAGGAAAATCCCTTCAAGCTGGAAAAGAGTAATTATTGTTCCCTTATACAAAGGATCTGGGAAACCAAAAGACTCGTGCAATAGCTATCGACCCATAGCATTACTATCTTGTGTGTTAAAAATCTTCCTTACACGACCTACTTAATATAGCTCTAACATATTCAAACAATTGGCGCTTCCAATTCAACTTTCAAAAATCATGTATCCTCAAATTTCGTGGAAATGGTGCCAAAATGGACAATGGCTTATCTTGGAATTTAGGTGGCGTCGAATTCCCGGTGGGAGACAGCTGCACACATCTCGGAATATAATAAACCGAAAATATAGTTATAATGATCGCATTAATGCAGCATGTTCTAAAGGTCGTAAAGCCTACTTCGCCCTCTCCGATATCGGATCTCAATATCTCAGTCCCATGACAATTTCGCACCTATATAAAACTGTTGTACAACCAACTGTTCTCTACGTATGTGTACTATGGAACAATCTTTCAAAGCAAAACTTACAAAAACTTCAAACGCTGCAACACTGCATCTCAAGAATACACTGAACCTACATAGTCGCTGTAGATCAGATATTTGCGAATCACTTCTGAATGTCTTCCCAATAGAATCCGAAATAGATCGACGGAAACTACTTTTTATTGGACAATTATGTCGCATGGATAGCGAAACGCTGCCCAAACAAATATTCTTAGTGAGACTTTTTTCATTCTGTGAATTCTTGTCATCATCCCAAAATGGCTTCATACCAGATATTTTGAAAGTGTTGACGACATATGACCTGATGTCATATCTTTCAAAATGGTTGCGGGGTGGATATTTCCCCGATAAATACACATGGAAAAAATCGTAAAAAACGCCGTAACTCGAACCAATATTCAGTATAGAAGACAGCGCATGGAAAACGATATTGATTTCAACACAGTTCGCATCATTTTCGAACACACGCAACCTCATTCAATTTGGAAGTTGTCAACCATCTTCTATGAATTGCAAACTTGTAGATTCATATGTAAACTTCTTGCTTTAACAAGCGACTTTACAACGGAAATCTGTCAATTGTGCAATACCGAATTTACTAATGTTTTTGCCCATGCCGCTCTCCCCTGCTCCGCTACTTCATATCTTAGAGATCTGTGGTGGCAAGAAGTTATAAATCTACCAGACCTAAGAATATGTGCAGAACTAGCTGGAATACCCGATAACGACTTATACTTGACACTTCGGCCGCCGTATCTCTACTCCAGTCAACCGCCAAAAGTTTAGTATCATGAACTTCAGATTTCTACGGAATGCTTCCGTACAAACGCTCACTATCGCAAGTATGATGCAATGTGAGGGCAGCTGCTTGATTCGACTGTTCTGCTATTTGATTGTCTCATTATTGTACTCATGTATAACGGTCAATCACCCGTTTTCCCTTGTGCATGTATATATAACAGAGATATTTTTGACTTTGTCTTTGTCTCCCTTTTCATTGTACTTATTGATGTGTAACTGATATATTACTGTGTATATATATTATAATCTCCCAAGGGATGAAATAAAGAATGAATGAATGAATAAATAATAAATATTTAAGTCGGTCCGCACAAATTCAACTACATCTCGCGATCGAAAATTGTAGATATAACATAGAGATATGGGAACGAGTCGTGCGTCCGCGAAAATAAACGTTAAACTCAATGAATACGAAGAGTAAGTAGTTAAAGTGACCAATGACCATTTTGATAAAACCTGTATCTTAGACATCTATAAACCATACTTAAATAAACTTAAAATGTAAAGGAGCCTGCAACTTTTAATACTGAAATCAAATTAGTAGGAGGAGGGTCACGTGAAGGAAGCACTCAGCACGTGTTTTCCAGCAGCTCCAATGGTTTGTTTTTTTTTTTTTTTTGGGGGGGGGGGGGGGGGGGGGACTTACACATTCCTGTTCTGTAGATAAATACCATACGCGTATATATTGAATATATTTTCTTTTATCTTTCATATTTCTTTTACCTTTCATTTTTCTTTTGGGAAACCCATACTAATCTACAAAGTTACTGTTTTTTAATATATTGTGTACACGTACACATATGTACTGGGTATTCGCTCACTACACCATTCGCGTGCTTCAAGTGACCAGTATATAAAGCACAAGTATGTTTGCTGTATTGTGAAAAAATCACCTGTGTAGTGTACATTACAATTTTCATTGTTTTCAATAGGCTATAGAAACAATTAAAACTTCACAAAAAAAGACATACAGACAGTCTACATCAGGTTGCTGATACTGACATTTCCGAGGAAGCTACTTCTTGCATTAATGGTGCACGTTGCATTCAAAGAGACTGTGACTGGCGGATCCATGTTGAATCTCGAGATAGCAGATACATATTTATGATATTACTTTGGCAGGATTCGAACTCAGGAACTTTTCACGGTGTTCGATACGAACATATATACAACAGGAACAAAATCACCAATGGGCTCGCTACTTACGATAACAGTGAAGTTGATTCCTTTATCACCTGACCACGCGGAACTTTTGGCGAACCAACTTCCGTATTGTTATGGATTCAGTAGAGGACTATGCTCTTAGATGGGCAAAACATGAAGAAGTTGAGTTTAATACGTTGTAAGAATGGGTTAAGAGTATAAGAAGTTTGATACTCACACGTATTAGTAATTTAAAAAGGAACATGGAAACCAGTCATCCGTCTGTCCTCGACGACCCAAGAGTCAGAGAAGAACTCGAAAGAATACATGACAAATATGTGTTAGTACCAGCTGATAAAGCCTCTAACAATATCGTTTTTATTTGCAAGGCGTTTTATATACATTGTCTTTTAGAGGAACTTGGCATTAACAAATCTACTGGAAATCCCACTTACACTCGCTCTACAATCTCACTAGATGAAATTATTAATAACCGTAAGGCAGTGTTGAGTACCTTTAACTTATGTACAAAGGATAGTGAGTTCGAGTTACCCTATTTCTATTGGATCCCTAAATTACACAAAGATCCATATAAACATAGGTTCGTTGCAGGATCCAGTAAATGCTCCACCAAACCTCTATCAGCCCTCCTTACCAAAATATTATCTGAAATTAAGGAGAAACTTCAGACGTACTCCAATGTGATTTACTCTCGTAGTGGTGTTAATCAGTTTGGATACTAAAAAATTCCAAAGAATTATTGGAAAACTTAAAATCTCTTAATCTGACAACTGTTAAAATTCATTAACACGTATGATTTTCTACACTTTATACTACCATACCTCATGATAAATTGAAAACCAGGCTCTTTAGAATTATTTATAACCGTTTCTTCACCAAAAAGGGTTCACGCAGATATAAATTTATTGTTTCAGGATATCCAGATACATATTTTGTGACACTCTGAATCTGAATATAAGTACTCTGAAGATGACATAAAACATGCTGGACTTTCTGATTGACAATATATATGTTGTGTTCGGTGACCAGGTCTTCCAACAAACCATCGGAATCCCTATGGGGACTAACTGTGCTCCTTTGCTAGCCGATTTGTTCCTTTCGTCGTACGAAATTGACTTTATACAAAATCTTATAAGTCAAAATAAGAAACAATTGGCCTTTTTACATACAGATATATTGATGATGTACTATCTATAAATAACAAAAACTTTGATACATACGTACATACAATATATCCAAAGGAACTTGAAATTAAGGACACTACAATATCCAATTCATGTGCTTCATATCTAGATCTACTTTTTGATGTCGACCGAGATGGTAAATTACTACTTCAATTTATGACAAACGTGAAGACTTTAGTTTCTCCATTGTTAACTTTCCATATACTAGTAGCAGCATTCCTTTATCACCTGCGTACGGTGCTTATGTATCACAATTGATTCGGTATGCGCGAGCATCATCTGAGTATTGCTCTTTCATTTATCGAAGCCAATTACTAGGAAAATTTACTCAAACAAGGCTATGAGATATCACGACTAATGTCAACATTCCGCAAATTTTACAGTCGTTATAAAGACCTTATTTGCTCATATGATGTATCGTTGTCTGACATGTTGACTTCCTTATTTTACAGTTTTAACTAAACCATCTGTATTACCTTTACTATACAGCAGTATTCTTACTAGTTATGACATATACCTATTTTGACTACGGCTGTGCCGTTTCCTTATTCTGTGACAGCGAATAATACTATTTCGCTTATACTTATGGCATCACGACGAGTGTGACCGGTCGGCAGGGGATGCTTACTCCTCCATGGCACCTGATCCCACCTCTGTTTTGACAGAGGTTCGTGATTGTTTATATTATATTTACATATGTATTGTCGTGTTTCTTTGACTTCGAGTTGTGGATTTCGGAACAATATCTTGGATTTGTACTCTGGTCGATCGTCGTGGTCTTTATATGTTTGCTATTTAACAGTCACATTGCTGTACAATACATATCTTAAAACGTTATTCTGTTTTAAAAAATTTTTGCAGTCTTATAAAAAATCCCATTCCGGCCCACACTTTGGTGCTTACACTATATTGACTAATATACTCAATCTTCTTCATTTATCTATATCATTTCTTAACATATACATACTCTTGTGTGCTTTATTTATTTAATTATTATGTTTATTTATTTAGCTTAAATGCACCCATTACATGTACTGTTCTGCATTGCCCGCAATATCACATTAGAAAATTGAAGCCGGCGTGGCCTAGTGGTATCGCGCTCGTCTCTTGATCGGGAGGCCGGGGTTGAGTCCCGCTCTGGTCATGCAGTGATTTCTATTGAAACCCTCGGCTCATACCTTCACCACCGTTTCTATTTCACCATTCATATTTTATGTGGGAAAACTGATAGACACTGGGTCATTGCATCCAAAAAATGGAGTGACAGATACAAATCACTTACCTTTTCACTTACTTTTTTCTCCATCTAGTTTGAACATGGCCGTTTGAATGTAATGGAGAAATACACCAAATGTGTTGTGATGTTTTAATTCGAGTATACATGGATTTTTTACAAGAAATAGATTGATATGAATAGTTAGGGATTTATTTAGCAGAAAAGGTAAGTGATTTGTGCCTGTCACTCCATCTTTTGGATGCAACGACCCAGTTTTTATCGGCAAAGTTTTCCCACTCAAAATATTAATGGTGAAGTAGAAACGGTGGTGAAGGTATGAGCCGACGGTTTCAATAGAAATCACTTTCTCTGATGTGCAATATGCACTTCGATATGCAGTAAATGCATTTTGATGTACAATAAATATACTTTAATATGCAGTAAATGCACTTTGAAATACAGAAAATGCACTTTAATGTGCATATTGCACATCATAGAAGACTAACGAGTAGGGAAAGGGAATTAATGAGGAGAAGGAAGTGAAGGTGGAGGAGGAATTTCGAAATTCCTGCGGAGGAGGAGAAGGATATGCATCAGTAATTTGTTAGGATGCGCTTCAGCGATTTGAGGATACACTTAGCAGGTCATGAATATGATCATATATACCACCCCATTGTATTAATACGTTACACGATACCCTTTCTATAAAGAAATCTATGAATAGGGGGATATTAATTTCACACCAAAAACTTCCAACTATATCATTATAGTTTTAACTGGGGAACAAGAAAATATTGACGGGGACTATTACGGATCCTTAAGTTTTTCCAATACAGAGATTATGAAATAATTATTATCTTTGCTAAACGTTTACAAAAAGTTGTACGTAAATCAATAGATAAAAGTCAAAGAGTTTATACACAAGAAAAATTCATAGGAGGAAACGCCAGGTTAATTTTGGATCTATTTCAATATTGCGAAGATAACGATAAGGATAATATTTTCTTATTTCTAGATTTTGAAAAAGTATGTGGTTCAATGGATTGCAATTTATTATTTCAAACTTTACACTGTAGCGGACGGTGACATTGGGATTGCAGCCCTTATATAAAAAGAAGTGGACTGTGACATAGGGATTTTGGACTTTATAAGAAGAAAAGCGGATGGTGGCTTTTGGATTGTGAACCTTATATAAAGAGTAGCGGACAGTGGCATAGAGATTGTGGACTTTCATAAGAAGAGTAGCGGACGGTGGCATAGGGATTGTGTACTCTATAAGAAGACTAGCGGGCGGTGGCATTGGGATTGTGGACTTTGTAAGAAGAGTAGCGGATACATTAATTCATGTGTATGTGTGTATATGATATATGTATGTGTGTGTATGATATATGTGTGTATATATGATATATGCGTATATCTGTTATTTGTTGATGACATACTTTAACCCGAAGCATAAAATATAATGTAAATGGGTATTTGAATATTATAATAATTAAAAGAAATATATGAAATACGTAAACGCAAATGTAGATATCATTGGAAAACTAATTAAAATGAATAGAAAATGACACAAAGAAATACTGTAGAATTTAACAATTATTATTGTACGCTCATAGACATCAAAACGCATAAAAGCTATCTAAAGATTTGTGTTAGAAGAGGCTCTGGTGCATATCGTATTGAATTGTTTATTAACCTACGCATATCTGCACATAAATATAATACATATATAACAACACAATATAATATAGATCAGACATAGTCAGAGAGAGGGATAATAGTTGATAATGAAGATTAAGCTCATACAATGCGTTTTCTAATAATAAAAGCATGTTTTATATATTTTCCTAAGTTACAAAATTCTTTTACATTTTCCATGCATAAAAGTTGAATTGATTTAAAGATGGAGGGCCTAACATAATATTATTTTTTCAAAAACTGTTGTCTTAAATGAACAGAGTGGGAACATTTCAGAATAAAATGGAACTCACCTTCAATATCTAAAGTACACAAAGGACATAAATGCCTCTCTAAAGGAATTTTCTTATATCGACCAGTTTCTGTCATCAGACAATGTGATGGCACTCTTAATTTACTAATCAGTTTCTTATTGTGCGCCGGCCCTAGCCGGCCCATCCTTTGATATAGGTTTGGAAAAGTTGCATGCGTTTCTGCGGTACAGCAAGGCCCCGCCCCCAGGATTTTACACCAATGATAAAATTAGGATTATATTCACTGCGGAGAGAGCTTGTGTCACATCGCTGACCCAGTTTGATAGATTTATGTAAGAGTAGTATCTTCGAGACTTTCGCTGATTTAAGTATAAAATTTGTTGGAATATTTTCTGGGGATGAGTGTTACCTTACAATTTTTTAATATTTGACGCGCTTTCTTCATAAGCAAACTTATTATTCGGTTGCCTAAGTGACTTTCGGTTAATAATAGCCAATCGGAACATCATCGCTATTTTTCACAAAAAAAATCTTATTTGTGTACGGAAATGGACGAGTTGTTACGATTGTATGATAGTGTGATGCAAGTCCTACTGACGTTTCTGAATACAGAATGCTGCGCTAAGAAGGACTAACATAACCAATTATATTTTACAATTGTTTATTATGGGAAGACGATTTTGAAACCTTAATAATTGTTTATAAATTAAAACTTGAGAATAGTAAGATTACCAGCTCGGCCACACTATTACCACAAGTTTAACCAGTAAAGGTTTGTTACCCCAGCAAACAGCCAGTTGCTTATAGATTGGTTAAGTTTTGTTATTGAAAATAAATAGTAGATTGATTAATTATTGTTTCACCTCACTCCACGATTATTTCACGTAACGGACCCTTCCGAAGAAGTGGGGGAACTTTTACGTGCCACGCCTACCGTGACACACGACCTCGGTTTCACCGATGTGCACACGGCGGAAGTCGAACCCGGGACCTTTCGGTCACCTTATCCACTGAGCCCATCGGCTTAAAACAAATGGTAGATGATATGGCTAGTTATTTTAAAAGTACGTTTCCATACTAAATGCAGGCTAATCCGTCCGTCTAATAAACTCGCTATTGCCTTATGTACATAATGGGCTAAATGAACCAATTTTATAAACTATTATAGCTGAAAAGGAAGTGATACTGGAAACTTTAAAACATTATTTTGTTGGGTTTTTTTTTTTTTTTTTTTTTAATTCTTTGCAGTTTTATTATCATCCCATTCCGGCCCACACTTTGGTGCTTGCACCAAATTGTTTCTTGTATAGTGTTGGAATACGTTTCAAAAAATAAGACTGTAAGGTACACTTGTCAACAAGATGTCTATAGATTGAACATTTTGAAGAAGAATTGATGTCAGAAAATAACGATTGCTTATAATGATCAAATAAACGTTGCTTGGCACTTGCAATAATATACTGTGGCTTTTCTAAATTTTGGTTTGCCCATAGTTTCAACAAGCCTAAACTTAGACTGGCAATGCCTGTCTGGATCTAAAAATATCTTCGCGCAGCGATAGCAAGCAAGAGCAGGTAACTCCAGTCTAGCCTAAACTAGACAATATTTTTAGACGGGGTCACGTGACCACGTCTATAGGTTTACTGTCAGTCGAGGCCTCAAGCGGAAGTATAACACATCATTTAAATCAGAGTGCATCTAATTCATCAGATAAATTTGAGTCAATATTTTGAATAAAACGTGTATTAAACGTTTTTATGACTTCCAAACGTCATTTAAAAATGTCTTTATAGAAATAAACGAATAACTAATTACTGTTGTTGTTTAAAGCGCATATTCTTACACTGTTAACATCTGACCTTTGTATGGAATGCCCCCAGATAGGCTGGCAATACCTGTCACCACTAATTCATAAAGTTACTGATCTAAGTTCAAGTGATGCATTAACGGTTATTTTCCTCTCTCTGGATCTCGTTTTTGATTTATTAATTTAATCTTGAATCAACAACTATTGACATAATTATTTAGGCTAAACATCGCGAGCCTCTCATTTACATCTGCTGTTGTAGACGACGAATTAAATCTACACGCAACGTGTACTGCTTGTTATCTGCCTTTACCGCCTGTGCTATAAATAACACGAAATGGTTCTAAAAATAAACCAAAAGTCTCCTACAAATACTGTACATACGGGTTGTTGTGAATATATTATTATATGAGGTACTGTAAAGGTAATATTTTTAATAATAATTTCAGGGACGTATACAGTATATGTCCCTGATAACATGGTATTGAGGAGCGATTGAGGTCGTGCTAGACAGTGGCGGATCCAGAATTTCGAAAGGGGGAGGGGGGCACATGTGTATTAGCCTAACTACTCGGCCGATTTTAGTCCCAAATCTGGACTTTTACATGTAAATATATGGCGAAAGGGGGCTCTAAATCCGCTACTGCTAGGTTGATAGAGATTTTCGGACAAAAACTTGTTCGGACGGGAGAGGTTTCGGACAAGAGATTTCGGACAAAAACCGGTTTAGCCCCTTTATCATATTAGATCAAACGCAGAAAGATCATTAGATATCGGTAGGTCCGCAACCTAAAACTGTTACACCCTATGAACTTAGAAAATTATCTTTTTATCCTGAATATCTTTTTCACGGTACATCTAAGTAAAGAATACTACAGAAAACTAGTTATACACAAAAGAAACAAGATTTTATTTCGATATATGTGGTAAAAATTGAAAAAATAATTTTATATTTTGATAAAGAGGATCTTTCGATTCTAAAAAATATATAGTTTATAAGGGTATAATCTTAGAAAAAATAGTTTTATTCATATTTGAAAATTTATTTATTTATGTGCTACTCTGTGCGTATACATTGTATATGCCATATTACAAATGGAATTAAAAATTTCAGAGGCATCAATGAAATTAAAAATAAAATTTCTGGAAAATGCCCTGTGGTTTCTCACAGTGCATTAAGAACATTGCAAAAAACTTGTCTATGACATGAATTTGTCTGTATAGTTAACATATTATGCATGCACAGCCATGACAATATGTCACAGATCACTGCACCATTACTGATAGAACCCCGAAAGCGGGGGACCACAATTCTCTGAATTTGCTTGTTTATCGATGTCTTTATGACATTTAAGGTATTTGGTTCCACGACCATTCAAATTTACCAGTAGAATATTAAAGTTTTCATATCATTCTGATATTGTTCCACTCTTTAAAAAGCGGATAACTTGTTTACATTGGCCTGTTGCTTATAACTATTTTTATGAGTATGAAACCTTTATTCCAAATTATAACATTACCATTTAATCAGCTTCGTTTAACTATGAATGTACATATTTATAGTTAATTCTGATCATTACAATTTTTTTGTTTACAGAAGGAATAGAGTGTTTGTATGTCAGTTTTATTTTCTAACATTTCCTGTGATATTAAAAGATTATGTTGTGAATTCCTAATTAGATCATTATTTCATTGCAATTCCAAAATATTTTGTGATCCCTTTACAACAATTGGTTTCATTGGTGTCATTCCTGAGAAATATTCATTGTTAAAAATTCCACCCAAACTACCATGTTTTATCTTTTTGCTATGTTTACATATTGAACTTTGTTATTAACTTTCATCAATCTCCAAAGCAGAGTTGTCGCTCCTTTACAATCCACACACACCTCTGCCAACGTCTCAGGTTTTACAAGATTCTTGTAAAATCAGAGTTTTGCCTCTAGACGATATGACTTGGTCTTCAATGGCTTTATTAGTTAAATTTAAAGCATTAACCATGTTACATTGAGTTTTAATCGGGCTTCTACAAGAAATAAACCCCGAATTTATACCGCACTATATTTTCTCAGCGTACAAATCAGCGAACTTGTGTAATACAGATTCGAAGAAGTCCTCCAAAGGGAAGTCCGGTACATTAAATGTAAAAGAACACAAACACTGTGTATTGCAAATTTTCGGCCTCACGACCTTTATCAAGCAATTTTTCAGATGACAAATACAAAGCTAAGTAAAATCCATGTTTACGTCTCAAAGATACATAAGCTTCATCCGTCATCTGAAAAATTGCTTGATAAAGGTCATGAGGTCGAAAATTTGCAATACAGAGTGTTTATGTAATACAGTTTGTCAATAACACTGTCATTTGCATCTCATTGTCTAATTTTTGCCCAGATAACTTGAATACGATAACATCTTTTCCCAAAACACGCAAAACAGTCTATATTTTCTGCCTTTTGACTAGGGACTACTACAGTAGTTGGCAGAGATTAAAGGGAGTGTAAGGACCGTAACTCTGCTTTGGAGATTGTACTTTCATCTGCATTTCCTTTTATTACATTACTATCAAAGTATATCATGATTTACATGACAATGACAAAATGTGATTGAGCCATCAACAGTTCAAGAGAAAAGTGCACAAGAAGGTCAGTATTATAGTCATGCAGTCGTAGACATTAAAAAAAGAACTAGTCACTTTTTCATCGTCGCTTTCCATTCTAAAGGAATGAACTTCTAAAGGAATGAACATTAAATGAAAAAAGATTTTGAACATTTCTTCTACTTCATAAGTGAGTACAGAAGTACAGACATGTTATATGCATGTTCAAACATCAAATCCTGACACGTCTGTCCAAACTTGAAGGTTTGGAGTCTTCTTGCATAAACAGAACATCAAATGCACCATTAATGCAGCTTGTGACCCCGTCTTTCAGTACTTTGATTTTACATTAGCGACCCAATTCTTGCAATTACTCCTTTGCAAACATTCGTTATACATTGTCTTATAGCAAGCAGCTAAAATACAATTTCCTGTATCTAAAAGTTTGATCCAATAATTTAAAATACCAATTTGACGAGTACATTCTAAAGGCAATCTACCAAGTTCAAAATATATTACAGTATTTGGCGTTGATTTCTTCACACATAGCATATTTTACAGAAATCAAGATGAATCTTTTCGATATCTGGTGCTGAGTAAAATCCCCGTATTTCACATCCATAATATGCAACACTACCAACATATGTGTCAAAGAGAGACAATAATGTAACAAAATGAAGATCCATATCATAACATTCTGTTTTAAGAGCAAAATGGGCTTTCTTGCATTGTAGTGATAGTTGTTTTTGAATTATATAAAATTTTCCATTATAATTCAGTAAAAGGCCAAGGTAAATAAATTTATCAACAGTTTCAATTTTTTATTATTTATTATCCCGCCCTGTATTTACCCTTTGACTGAAAAACGCCGACACTTGTAGGGAGCCTTGGGTATTTCATCTCTACCGCGTTTCATCAAAATTCATTCAGAGGTCTAAGAAGAAGTCAAAAATAATATTAGTTTCTTGGTCGCCTAGTGAGCTTGTACGAGAAGATACAGATTCAGTAAAATCTTGTACCGGGGAAGACGATGCCGAATCTGGTATGAGATTTTACTTGTCCTCATTCATAGTTCCTTGTCATTTATACAGAATTAAATACTTTTTATATCTTCCAGTGGGCAATCATATATATCATAATAGGTATTGCACCAGTACGTTTAAGAGGTAAATCACCGCCTGCTTGCAGGTCGCGAGATCACTGAAACAAGAGGCACAAATGGGTCTGTATAGCTCATATGAACACATTTAGCAGATGATAAATATAGACCATTCTACCGGGCAGTTACTCAATAGTTATCTGCCCTTTACCGATATGTGTCGCGATCGTATCCGCCATTACGGTACTGAAAAATGTTATCGAGATAGTAAAATGACTTATGAGCGTAGTGTTTAAAACAATATTTCTGTTTATTAACGTTTATTTGAATGATCTGATCGGTGAATATTATTGAAAATTAAAAAACGTGTTTGTTTTATAGTCTATTATGAATTTCAGTTTAAAATTTAAATATGAAAAACAGAAAAAGAAAAGGAACTTTTCTCCGGACTTACAAAAATGTTGATCACCAAGCTAAGTTATTTATTCAGTAATGAAGGATGTATTTATGTATTACAGATAAATTAGATAATTATTGGATAATAATCAAACTTATTAAATGCGTATCAGAGACATACACTACTTTCAAAACATAGTCTATGTTTCGGCAAATATCAATATCAACACCTAGACCATTTCACAAGCGAAGATTTTTCGTAACTTTTACTCATAGATTATCACTAAATTTCAGTATGCAGATGAATTGTTGCATTCGGGGATGAGAAATATCATCTACTTACTATTTCCAAATTCAGGCTATCCGTATTTACAAAACCTAGGGTTGAAAGTTTTGGAAAATCCTTTTAAAAAAATTCGTGTATAATCTTTTGGAACATGACCTGCAGTTCTATGAAAATTGAATACAACTCTACAGAGACGATACTTCGCAAGTACCGAAATCAACTTGTCAAAAATAACTTAGATAAACAGTGGTGGATTTAGGGGGAGCGGAGGGGTCGTTCGCACCACCCCCGGCAGTGACCCAAAATTTTACCAAAACCCTGTATTTTGGTCCATTGTCTGTTAAAATTTACAAAATTTGCCCCCCCCCCCCCCCCAGCAAAGAAGGCGCTGGATCCGCCTTTGCAAAAAAAAAAAAAAAGAAACGAAAATCAGTTTACTGCATTACTTCCCTCAGAGAAATATATACACATGTGTATGCAATGTTAATTAATTTGCTTCAATCAACATACACGTGTTTCAATAATAGTCTTACGGATGATGGGGTTAAACAGCCGACATAAGTCCAGTAAGTTTATTGCGTAATACGGAGGACAGTTTCTGGAATGTCGCTTTCACTTTAACTAAGGATACCTATGCTGAGATATTACTGACCACAGGTGATAACTTGGTTTTACACCTGTTACATAATCCATTTTCTGTTAGTACAAGCTACAACTCGACATAAGGACATGGATCGAAGTAACATTCATGGGAATAATCAGAGACTTATGTCTCTGAAATACTTTAATTTTGATAGATCAGTACTAAACAGTCAATTATTCATAAAAACTTGCATTATAAGCGATAAGATTGAATCTTTATCTGTTTGCTTTAGGTTTTGTAAAGTAATGCTACTAAGGCAACCCATGGCAAATAGTCTGTATTTCAGTTATAATCACTGTCAAAATCGCAAAAACAACTTAATAAAAAAAAAAACAAATGAAAAAAAAACCCAGTAGGTAGTATCAGCTGATGCAAGGACTTGTAAACTTGTTTAAAAGTCCTTTACTGATGATACGAGACAGAGACATATATACACATGTGTATATATGTCTCTGGTAGATATATATATTGTTTTTATATTGAAAGTCATTCTATAAACATCAAAGAAGTAATGGTTGTTATTTTAGTACGAACTGAAGCAGTTATAAACACGTAAGGGGACATCTTGCAATGCAAATTTTCTGTGGCCGGTGGGTCACCATTTTGTTTTTACTTCTTTACATAGGAGGGAGTGAAACAGCTCATACCACGTCAACAGTGCATATAAGATAAAACATTATTTTGTTTGCTATTTACCATCTGAATTTTTAAATAAACACAACATCGTTATTTACTGCCCATGACTGACAAAGACAGACGCTGGTGCTTCCCCTGGGGTGAACAAACAGTAGCAAAGGCAGGGGCATTGATTGCATATATCAACAACTCGTAAAAGGCAACAAACACTGTTTAAAATGAATAAATATATAAATAGAAATAATTGTTTTAAAAAAGCAGGAAATGAAGGCGTCTCATTAAAAATCTTGGTGTTAAAAATATTTTTAATAATGATCAATGATACAAGTTTCTCTCGATTTTGTTAGAAAGAAAAAGGAGAATATTATTTCTACACATCGATAAAATTAACAAAAAATATAAAAAAAAATAATAGGTACCCGTAGAATTTGAACTGAGGTACGTCGGCAGGAAAAGACCAACTGCGCTACACATGCCCAGGCGATATCCGACGGTTAAAATCGGTGTATTGTAGAGCGCGGTCAGCTAATTAGCATAAAAAAGCATAACAAAAGGACGTGCATCATATGCCGGACGAACCGGCGAGTTTCCAGTCTCTGTGTATATATGTCTCTGTACGAGACTAGGCTGATGATAGTCATTTTCAGTACCTTAATGGCGGATAGTCACGTGATCTAAAGATGGCCGCGTCCGTGTATAACGCGATAGAATGGTGTATAGAAAGTATGAGATTGTTATTTAATGAAAGTATCATGTTCAAAAATTTTATTTTAAAACTGAACTAAAACAAAAAAAAACCCCAACAACAACATCACAATATTCCAAACATCTCATACATTATGAAAATCAAAGAAAACACATGACGATGTGCAAGAAGAACAGTCCTAAAAGATGTTTAAAAAAGTGTCAAAACTCCACTTCGAAATAGAATATTAGCAATAATAATACAACACTGTTTAAGACATTTTTCTAGATCTAGATCACTCCAGTGTTTTCACTTTGAAGATCAATACAGCGTGTCTGAAGAAAAATAAGTAGTTAGTGAAAGGAAGACACCCTCTTGGGTCTATGTTGCCCTATCCAGGATCCATCCCTTGACGAATCTGATTAAAACAAGAGGCCCAAGTGAGCCTATATCACCCACCTGAAAATCTAGGTCAAACGAAGCGCAAAATTTGTGCATAATATGTTGAGGAACAAGAATGAAATTTTTCATTGAATTCTGCCCAGTAGTTTCAGAGAAGAAGTTGAATATATCAAAAAGTTTACGGACAGACGACAGACAATCTGGTATGACATTCGGCTCAGGTGAGCTCAAAATCAAAGTCCCATAACTCTGTAACGACAAATCGGATGAACCTGAAAATCGAAAAGCGGCTTCCTCTCCACATTCTTGATCTATTGATTTCAGTATATTTCAAGTGAATTAAATCAAAACATTATAATCAAATAAAAACTTTCATTCTTTAAAGACATACATACAAAGCTAATGACGTGAAAATTTCTTGAGGAGAAAATCACCCGCTATTGTGTCTTGTGACGTGAAAAATCTTGAACCCGTTTTTTTTTTCTTTCTCAAAAATGAAAAAAAAAAATGAGAAAGGGTAAAGAGGGGGAAGGGGGGGGGGGGGAAGGAGGAGGTGTTTTTAATTCTTTATGAAAGAACATATTTCAAACAATCATTTTAAATGTTAAATATTGAAAATATATCAATTTGCACTTCACTGGAAAAGAAGTCAATGCAAATTGCAATGATGCAGTAATCTTTCCCCTTTTGCATAGAATAAGATATATAAAAATTGGCCTGTGGTGGCACCACCTGTTGTTTTAACTTCACACAGTCCTGAAGATAAAGAAGAAAACATTAATAACCCCCCCCCTTTTTTTTTTTTTTTTTTTAATTAAGAATAAAAATAAAATTTTAAAAAATCTAGAAATTGAGATATTGAAAAAAAAATTTTTCACTATAAAAGTTCTTTTTATACATATGATAAAAAAATTGACCCCGGCGGGGTTTGAACCCACGACCTCAAGATTCCTTTAAACATTTCATTACCAGTAATAATACAATCTAAAAATTAAGATATTGACGAAAAACTTTTACTGTGGCATTCTTTAATATGACTAAATGAAACCAAATTACAGCATCAAATTATAATATGAGGAGCAATAATGAGTTAAGTCAATTGTTTTTGCATTGAAAACACTGAAAAGTCCAAAAAGACAACGAAAAAACGTCAAAAATTTGATTTCGGAATGGAACCAAAAACAACAACACTTTACATATGCCTCTAGATCATTCCTATGCATTCTGTTTGTCTCTGTATGCCTCCAATCTGAAAAAGAAGTTTGTCAAAGGAGGGTACCCTCTGTGACCTACTTTTGCCTGTGGTGGCGCCATCTGCTGATTGATCCGGACAAAAATTAACAACCCTTGTAAGAGACCATGAGTACTTGCATCCTACCCAGTTTCATCACAATCCTTCAGTAGTTCTGCAGAATAAGTTAAAAATGTGAAAAAATGTCCTCCCTCCCCCCCTTTTTTTTTCTTGGAGGTCTTAAAAATTCATTAAAAATCCAAAACTTGAGATATTGACAAAATTCTTTCACAATAGTATTCCTTATCATAATTATGATCAAAATAGTCCATAACAACTCATTATTATCAATTAATTAAGTTTATCAAATATCGATAAACTCTGTTATTTCATGCAATAAGTACTGTAGTTTATTATAAGGGAAGAAAGATAACTCTTGTAATATTAGTCACATGACTCGGAGCATGTGCAATAGGCGCTTCCTTTTGAATTCAACGCTTCTCTGAAACGGTCGACAAAAAATTGGTGCGAGTTAAATCGATATATTTTCTTGTGAATCGGTGAATGTTCTCGAACTTTAGCAGTAAATCAACATGCTTAGAGTAAGAACTCAGAGCCAGAGAGCCTCTAAATCAAGAAGCCCCTATGCAGCAGTTAAAAATTCGACGAGCCTCACGAGGTCGAATGTAGCGCCTGATAACGTTTTAGCTCGAGGTCGTCTTGGCCGTCGTAGAAGTCAAAGGAAAACGCCTGCCGCTTGCCAAATAACGAATGCATCCACCCAGAAATCGACAGTGCCATCAGATGAAACAGATCTAGTGTTCGGACAGAATGGTTCGATATCACTTAACAATGACATGCCCGCCATAGAAAACCCCATCCCGGACGTCCCACGACCACCTGCGTCCCCATCAGTTGCTGCCGTGTTCAAGCACACGAATCAAGGTATAGAAAGTAATTTTGTTATGCCAAATCCATTTAATGGCGTCACTTCTCTCTTGGGAGCCCATGTGCCCCAAGCTTACAAAGATAAACTTTGGAATGGCGAATTCGTCCATTTAAACAAATTATTGCTTCAAAAGCCTTGCTCTGATATTCAAAATCAAATTGTTTTTGAGGGTGGTGTTTTTCTAGTGAAACCAAAGAATAAGGAAACTAAGATTACAAACTTTTCACAATGGATGGATGCATTTCCTATTTTTTGCTTCAATTTACCTTGAGAAACATCCACTGCAAGCAATCTTATTACAAAATAATAAATCTAATCAGATTCCTAAGAATGCACAGGCTCGCTTGAATAATTCTAATTCCAGCAACCAATTTTTCAGGAATCAGCAACAATCCACAGGATGGCAAAATAAGTACAGATAATTTTCCTTCGGCGTGGTCTTATGAAAATTTCTTAATATGTTTATAAACCGGCAGGTCATGTTATTACTGGTGACTTAAACTGTATTTCGGACAAGAAATTGCGCACCCTTTTTGGTAAAGGACCTAAATATAGGTTACCGTCCAGGATAGATTTCAATAAATGCCGTGACGTTATAGAAGATGCTTTAACTACATATTGTAAACGTTGGTGTAAAAAAGAACAGGTAAAGGTCCATGCTCTTAATGATTGGAAATACGAGATTTTAAGAATTGTCGATATCCGTATTAAGAACTTTACGGAAAATCCACATTTATTTCAACAGCCTAATACATTGATGGCAAGTTCTATTAAAAAGAAGATAGCTGACTTACATCCTAAATATGTCTTTGTTCCTGCTGATAAAGCAGGTAATAACATAATAGTTGTTTGAAAACTATATTATATTGAAGTACTTAAAAACGAATTAAACTCCACTCATACATATGTGGAGCCCTACCTCAAAAGACAGCACCTTGCACGATCACCTCATGAGCATGTCCGACTTCAAAATTAAAACTGATAAATCTGATCTACCAACCATATATTGGCTCCCAAAACTATATAAAAGTCCATATAAATCACGTTTCATATCTAATTCTAGCCACTGCTCTACTACGGTACTATCGAAGCATATTACGTCTGCTATAAAAGATCATATTATCAAATATTGTGATGTCGCATTTCATAATAGTAACATCAATTACTTTTGTTCGATTAAAGATTCTCATGAAGTTATAGACAAACTTTTTTCGCTAAATTTCAAAGCGACTCAAATTTCTTCATTTGATTTTTCTACACTTTATACATCTCTGGCTCATGATTTGATTAACAGCAAGTTGCTGTCTCTTATACAATGGTGTTTTCACAGAGAATCTAAAACGTACATATGTACTTCCAATAACTCCGGATTCTTTTCTAACAAACAATATACTTCATATAAATACTGGACTTGCAAGGAATTATGTAAAGCACTAGATTTTCTCATGAATAATATTTTTGTGCATTTGATGGCAAGATATATCAACAAATAGTTGGGATTCCTATGGGTACTAACTGCGCGCCTCTGATAGCAGATTTATTTCTTTATTGTTATGAGAGGGATTTTATGGTTTTTATTCAAAAATCAAAACGTTTTAACCTCACTGACAAATTTAATAATACTTGCAGATATCTGGATGACATTTTGGTTATCGACAACCCTGAATTCGAACAATTTATATCAGAAATATATCCACCAGAGCTCACATTGAATAAAGCTTATACTTGAGAGAAATCTACACCTTTCTTAGATTTAAACATCAAAATTATCAACCACTTAATATATACTAATATTTATGATAAAGGTGAGGATTTTGGATTTCCTATTGTAAATTTCCGTTACTTGGATGGCGATGTCCTTCGACTCCCATCACATGGTATCTATATATCTCAATTAGTTCGATTTGTCAGAGGCTGCACCGATGTTTTGGACTTTCATAAACAAAATTTACAAATTACTACTAAACTTTTAACTCAGGGTTACAGATATTACAAGCTAAGAAAAACATTCGGCAAATTCTTCAGATCTTATTCAGAACTTCTATCTAAATTTGGAAATATTACTTTTCAACAGTATGTATCCAATGGAATTTCCCATCCTAATTTTTACGGTGATGTCGTATATAAACTAAGGAAAGTAAAAGGCTCCGATAAGGTTATTTTATCATGTAATAAAATAGTCAAACGTCTTCTAAATAGACAATATGATATTGAGATCATCAAAAAGACTATAGGTCTTGTATTTGGCCCCTCTACAGCCTTATGCAGACTTTTACTTGAACGTTGCACGCTGACTAACAGGGCGGTGGGGACTGTATCACGGGCCTTGTCCAAACCTCTTTCAGAGGAGACATGGTCCTGAACCTCGTCCCCTCTGACTGTTAGTCGGGACTCCTACAGATCTAGGGTCTTAGCTCGCTTTCAGACTGGCAGATCACGGTTTATCACGTTGATGTCGCATATATTTTTATACCAGTATGTATTTTACAATACCTTGCGTGTTTGTATTTTTATGACCTCTTAATATGCGATACCTGTTGACCCTTGTTCTTTACATGGAGGATTATTTATAAATTTTTAAATGTACGTCCTCTGATTGTTCTGCTGTTACGGTGAGTGGGAAGGTGGGCCCGTAAACCGGTTAACCACACCATTTGTTTGGCTTTTGTCACATCAAATGACCGTCCTAAATCGGTATAGTAATTGCACTACAATCAAATATTTTTGTAATGTGTTATATGTTCTAGTATATTATTTATATTCATGTATTGTATAGCTCCATGGTGACTTCTGCCACAGACTGAGCCAGTAACCCCTCTTTTTTCTTACTTTTAAATTACCCAAACAAACAAACAGCAACAATTCTATCAGACGGATTTAAAAATGGGTTTTCTCTTCATTATTCAGGCATTAGATGCAAGGTTGAATATAAGAACACGATATCTGCAGAGAAACATGTTAATGAATTAGATTAAAAAATAATTAAGGAAGTGAAATTAGGTAGAGTTTTAGGCCCATTTCCGTGTTCACCTATTTCAAATTTAAGGTATAATCCTATTGGTATCCTCCCTAAAAACAGGGAGGGTGGCGCATGATTTCTAATCTGTCATACCCGTTGGGCAATTATATTAATGATCATATTGACCAGCAATATTGTTCAGTGTCTTACTCTACAATTGATGAAGCCTTATCTCTGATTCAAGAGATTGGCGAAAGTGCATTGATGGCAAAAATGGACATTTCTAGTGCATTTAGGTTGTTGCCAGTCAGTCCTGAAGATTTTTGCTTGCTAGGTTTTAAGTTTTTAATTCATATTATATTGACAAATGTTAACCAATGGGCTGCTCTATTTCATGTTCATTATTTGAAATGTTCTCTTCTTTTCTTCACTGGGATCTGCAACGAAGGTCTAATATTAGCAAGAGGGATAATTCATTATTTAGATGATTTTTTATTTATAGGTAGAGCAAACACAGCTGATTGTAGTATGCTTATGACACTTATGGTTGAGTTGTCTGAATTGTTAGGAATTCCTTTAGCTTCAGAAAAAACCTCAAGGCCCATGTACAGCTATTTGTTTTTTAGGTTTAGGCATTGATACAGTTTCAGGAACTATTTTCATCCCAGAAGATAAAGTCACTAAACTTTTAGAAAAAATTAATTATATTGTTAGTTGTAAAAAAGTCACCGTTAAAGCGTTACAGTCATTAGCAGGATTACTAGTATTTGTGGTTAAAGCTTTGCACTCGGGAAGAGCATTTTGTCGTCGAGTATATGCTGCACTAGCTTGAGGTAAAAAATCTTATCACTTTATAAGAATCTCAAAAGAAATAAGATTAGATTTAGAGATGTGGGTGGAATTTCTGTCAAAGTTTAATGGATTAAATCCCTTTCCATCCTTGAGATGGTAGGATGATGAGACACTTGAATTTTATACAGATAGCTCTGGCTCAAAAGGATGTGGAATTATATTTGGCAATCAGTGGTGTTATTTTGTTTGGCCTTCCCATTCGTTCGATAAATTAACAAAAGATATAACATTATTGAAACTTGTGCCTATTGTTTTAGCAATTTTTATTTGGACGGAGCAACTTGAAGCTAAAAAGTTATTGTTACACATTGACAATCTATCATTAGTTCATATCATTAATCAAAAGTCATCAAAGAACAACAGGGTTACGGTGTTGCTTCGTGCCTTGGTATTGCATACTCTTAGTAATAATATTCAGATTAGATCTATACATGTCCCCGGAAAATATAATAATATAGCAGATGCCATTTCTCGATTTCAGTGGTCAAGATTCCGACAGTTGGCTCCTTCATCAAACGTATTTCCACGTCAAATTCCTACTCCGTTTTGGGAGATTATTCATCTACTATAGATAAATTGTTAAAATCTAGTATATCTGAAAACTCTAGTAAAGTTTATTAACAAGGCATCCATGCATTTTATAACTTTAGAGTTCAAGCAACTCTTGAGCACATATGGCCACTACCAGTAGATCATGTAATAATGTTTATAGCTTATATGAAGGAATCTGGGTTTGCATTTTCAACAGCAAAATCTTACATGGCTGGTTTAAGTTTTGTAAATTTAAATGTTTGGCCCAATGTTACTGAAAACGTTTTGGTCAAGAGGTTGTTAACAGGCTTTAAAAGGTCTTGTAAAATGCAAGACGTTAAAAAGCCTATTACTTTGTCTTTATTAATACAAATTACTGAAATCATCCCACATATAACAATTTCTTCATTTGAAGCATATTTATTTCAGTCAGCATTTTAATTGCAAGGTTTGCTTTATTGAGAGTTAGTGAGCTAGTTGCATTGGAAAGAAATCATGTTCAAATGTTGGAAGATGAATTTATAGTTTTTGTGGGTTGCTCTAAAACAGATCAGTTTGGTACAGGTTCATCCATAAGTATAAAGAAATCACCAGATTCTTTACCGATGTTTCAATTCTTTCAAAGATTTTATAATTTTAGGCAACACATTCAAGCAAAACAACTATTTGCTCACTGCAATACTAAACCTTTGACTCAATATCAATTTTCATCCATATTGTATAAATCCTTGAAATTTCTAGAGGTACCCACATATTCTTTTAAGTCACATTCATTTCAAATTGGAGGTGCAACCTATTTGTACTTAAAAGGGATGTCTGAAACAGAAATCAAGCAAATGGGTAGATGGAGTTCCTCTGCTTTTAAATCCTACATAAGACCTTATTAATTGTGTTTCTGTTGTTAAATAAATCATAGATAATTTCAGATTCAGTCTGGATCATTGGTTCTTCTATTATTCATTGGGCCCAGAAATATGCAGAGACCACAAATCAATAAGACCTCGGATTAAACCAGTTTACCGTTACATGGAATGGTAGGAGGGGAATGGTTTGGGAGTACTTGTTTCCAATGGTATCAAAAAAGTACACCTACTATTTTGATAATACATTGTGGTGGTATTAATATAGGTGACCCTCAAAATACCCTAAAAGGTATTCAAAAATTAATGAAACTCACTTTATCTCAATTAACTGAACTTCTGCCCAATACTCTAATTGTGTGGTCACATGTATTGCCTAGAAGTTGTTAGAGGCAGTCTTTATCTACTAATGAAGGAGAAAAGTCTAGACGTAGAATAAACAGTGCAATTGCAACATTTGTTTTGAAAAAGCTAAATGGGGCTTCCATCAAATATCCAGATATTCAGACAGCTCACAAGAAATTATTCAGAATAGATGGTGTGCACTTGTCAGATCTGGGCAACAGTATATACATAAATGCACTGAAAAATGCTCTTGTGCAGTTTGTGACTTCTTCCATCTGTACCTATCCTTAAATGGTTTTAAATATGCTGGTATATTTTTGGCAAGTCATGGTCCGTATTGCTTACCTATCTATCTATATACATGTATATATACAGATGTATACATGCATCATGGTCTTATTAAAATTTTCGCCTAATGGTGATGGCGGATGGATCTCGTGACAGTGTCCGGGATCCATTTTGCATAATTTTGATTAGAATACTGTCTCCGGGGGACACTGTTTTTTCCAGGCCCCTGGGGTCAAGAGAGTATTTCTAATATTGTATATCTTATATATATATATATCTGATATATGCTGCCATATTGTTGAACGGCGCATGTCGAGTTAAATGTACATGTATGAAATCTATATGATGTGCATGTACTATATATATACCTGATATCTATCTTATATTCTGTACTGATATAAAGATTTGCATATTTGAGTAAACGGCCATGACAAATACGCCAAAACAAAATATCTTATCTTAGTTTTTAATATGAAGGCAAATATTGTCTGTTGTATGGATATCTGCTTGTATAAGCTCGAAGGAGGAGAAATATAATTTTGGGGTTGAAGTCATGAAATAACTGAAAAACATTACACTTTTCTGCATTGAAATTGCTAAGTCCAAAAAGATATCGAAAAAACGTCAAAACTTTGATTTCGGAATGGAACCAAAAATAACAACACTTCTTTACATATGCCTCTAGATCATTCCTATGCATTCTGTTTGTCTCTGTATGCCTCCAATCTGAAAAAGAAGTTTGTCAAAGGAGGGTACCCTCTGTAACCTACTTTTGCCTGTGGTGGCGCCATCTGCTGATTGATCCGGACAAAAAATAACAACCCTTGTAAGAGACCATGAGTACTTGCTTGCATCCTACCCAGTTTTATCACAATCCTTCACATAGTTCTGTAGAATAAGTTGAAAATGTGAAAAAAATGTCCTCCCTCCCCCCTCCCCACTTTTTTTTCTTGGAGGTCTTAAAAATTCATTAAAAATCCAAAACTTGAGATATTGACAAAATTCTTTCACAATAATATTCCTAACCATAATTATGATCAAAATAATCCATAAGAACTCATCATTATCAATTAATTGAAAAACATTACACTTTTCTGCATTGAAATTGCCAAGTCCAAAAAGATGTCGAAAAAACGTCAAAAATTTGATTTCGGAATGGAACCAAAAATAACAACACTTCTTCACACATCTGTCTAAATCATTCCTATGCATTCGGTTTGTCGCTGTATGCCCCCGGTCTGAAGAAGAAGTTTGTCAACTGAGGGTACCCTCTGTAACCTACTTTTGCTCATGGTGGCGCTACCTGTCAATGAATCCGGACGAAAAATAACAACACTTGTAGGGGACCTTGAGTACTTCATACATACCAAGTTGCATCAAATTCTGTTCAGCGGTTCTGAATAAGAAATCGAAAATGTGAAAAGTTTACAACAGACGACGGACGCCGGACTAACTATGACAATAGTTCACTTGAGCCTTTGGCTCATGTGAGCTAAAAAACCGCAACATTTGCAGAGGATCCCGATTACTTCAAACCTACCAAGTTTCATCAATATTTTTCAATTAGCTGTGAAGTAGTAGTCCAATATCAATTTTATACACTAATAGTAGATCCATCCCTAATCTACTCTCTTTTTTAAGCTTGAAAAATTGCTAAAATCCTATAAATTATTTTTGTATTCCACCTCTTTCCACTTACATCTTTTACAATAAAATCAGTCACAATACAGAGTCAATTTATAAGCAACCTACAAAGACAATCTAAAAATTACCGGAAAATAGACAAAATTGACAAAGTACAAATACATTGTAAGTCAAACATTTGATTTCGGGATGGAACCAAAATAGACAACACTTCTTGAGACACCTTTCTACAACACTGTGATGCATCGAGTATTTGATCTATGCAGCTGATCTGAAGAAAATTGTTAAAGGATGTACCTTGTGGGGACTGTGTCGACCCACTCTGGAGTCACCCCTTGACAGATCTTGCCAAAAAGTGACAACGCTTTTAGGGAATCTTGAAATTGAAAGAAGCGTAAAACTCTAAACCAACCATCAACCAACCAATCCAATTAATTGATCCCATATCTGATTTAAATTGTACGGCGGTATACTACAAATATATTTCCCGTTTCTGGTGTCAAGTTTATGTGCAATTGTACACAAAGAAATAAGAAAGTTGTCATATTAAAATGTAAAGCACCGAATACCACAACAATTACACAGTACTTAACTTAATGTCATTGCCCGGGGATAAATTGACACATTCCGGCCTATCTCGGACAAGGTACACATTAAAAAAAACATGTAATGATGTGTATTTCACGCTCTGTGGGTTGTTTGTGTACGTTTTGATATCTAATTAGTGCATATCACATGTAATTTGCATTTTGCCATGACTATTGCTTTTTATTAGATGGTTTATTCGAGGGCTTCGTTGGTGTTGGTTTTTGGATTACAAGTAAGTTTACACCTTTGTATTTGTTATAATAATTCTGTCACTTAAGTGCACCTGCCGGCTAAAATCACAACTTTCCTTGGTAATGATAAACATTATCGTGAGCAGATGAGACCGTACTTTGCACTACTGACCGATTGACCGATTAATTCATTCTCTCCTTAGTAGGTGGAGGGAATATAAATATCATATTTTCGGCTTCCTCCTGCCGGTAACGGTTTCGTAGGTCGTCTGCCATCACAAGAAGAGGCAAATGCAGGAGATCTTGGTAGAGAATTGCTTTAAACAGTATTTATTGAAAATAATCATATAATGAATCTGAAAGTTACACAGTACATGATTACTTTAGTTTAAACAGTATTTATTGATTAGAGTGCATAGGAAATATTTACAAACAACAAAATATCAGAGCTGGGCAACAAGAACATTCTTATCTCCTTGAAGTCAATTTACATAGATGTAAAGAAGTACCGACATTATTGGATACAACATAGAAAAAACTGTTTATGCTATTTATATAAAAAAAAACAGAATGTCTTTATGAGATGTTGTGAATTCTTTCTTTTATAGAATATATGTTGATATATGTACCCGTATATACATACACACAAATACATAAACATATATACACATATACAGTGTACAACTATATACATATACACAACTGGTTTACACAACTATATACATATACATATATACCAACATAAACAGTGCAATGCATACAGTGTACATGTGTATGCATAAAAATATTTATAAATGAAGAGGTATGGAAAGAAAGATGAAAGAAAGAGGTTGAAGAAAAGCAAGTTGTGTGAATTAAATGAATTACAAATCAAAGGAATCTTTTACTGTCTTTTATATATTTATGAACTATACTGAAGATATGCTCATTGGCACTGTCACTATAGAGAGGACACTGTCACTATAGAGATGACAGCCCTTTAGCAGGATTTCAGTATTATAATTGACATTCAAAGTTGAAAGTGTATCTAATCTAATATTGTTGAGAAACTGGCTTTCTAAGAGGAAATGATGTGCTGTTTCAACCACTCCACATTGACACAGGTTGTTTTCGGAAAAATGATTCTTACAGAGATCCGCGTTCAGAGAGCTGCAGCCTAGTCTTAAACGAGGATGAAGTATTTGGAATTCCCTTTCACCATAGTAATAATATGTAGGCACCTTATTACTGTTACGGTTTACATAATTTTTGAAAGAGTATAGAGAATTAAGTTTTCTTATGTTTTGTGGCAGGAAGCGTGAGAATGGAATATGGAAATTGTCTGATGATCTCAGGGTTCTTTGAGTAGCTTCATTAACACTTGGGGGGGGGCATAGTATAAAGATATGTAGGAGTCTGCTTGTGCACCATCTTATAAAAAGTTGTTAATCTGTGTTTGTGACGTCTGTTTTGTAGTGTGTCCAAACCTATTTCCTTTAAAATATCAGCTTTGGGACATGACCTGGTAGCCCCAGTAATCAACCTTCCCGCTTCAGTTTGGATATCTTCTATTTCAAGACTTTCTGCAGGGAGCAGTTATCCCAAATAACATCCCCATATTCAAGAATTGGTCTAATGTATGAAAAGTAAATAATTTCTAAAGTTTTAACATTAAATAGCTTTCAAACCATGAGAGTAGGGGACCAGTGACACCCATCCGCCTGAGTTTAAATAGCAGACCCCTATGCCACACCCTGTCGAAGGCCTTGCTAATGTCACAGAACACAGCTCTTACTTCTTTACCATCATCCAAGGCCCTCGAGAATGTGTCATAGACATCAACTAGTTGGTATACACAGGAATCATTAGGGGTTAAACCAGATTGGACCGGAGTAATTAGCGTATGAGTATGCAAGTAATTATAGAAATGTTTATAAATACCTTTTTCAAAAAGCTTCGAGACACGGCTAAGAAGGGATATTGGTCTATAATAAGAAGATTTATCACCTTTCTTATGTACTGGATTCACATAAGCGGTTTTTCATTTTTTAGTGAAGCAAGATTCAGATAAAGAATAGTTAAAGATTTTAGTCCAGTAATGATGCTTGCACCATAGATCATTCTTTAAGGAGACGGGGATTTATCAAATCTGGTTCACTAGCGTTAGATGTTTTTATGATATTGATATTTTTAGGAAATTGGCTTTCTCGGAAGGCAAATTATATTGTTTCTTTTCATTTACTAATGTGGGAACAGGATTGAGCAACAAGATATGCATCTTATGCTACACTCTCCCCTTACAGACATCTTATGCTAGGCTCTCCCCTTACAGACATCTTATGCGAGGCTTACTCCTTACAGACGTCTTATGCTAGGTTCTCCCCTTACAGACATCTTATGCTAGGCTCTCCCCTTACAGACATCTTATGCTAGTCTCTCCCCTTACAGACGTCTTATGCTAGGCTCTCCCCTTACAGACATCTTATGCTAGGCTCTCCCCTTACAGACGTCTTATCCTAGGCTCTCCCTTTACAGACATCTTATGCCCGACTCTCCCCCTACAGGCGTCTTATGCTAGGCTCTCTCCTTACAGACATCTTATGCTAGACTCTCCCCTTACAGGCATCTTATGCTAGGCTCTCCCCTTACGGACGTCTTATGCTAGGCTCATCCGTTGAAGATATCTTAAGCCAGGCTTTCCCCTTACAGACATCTCATGCTAGGCTCTACCCTTACAGACGTCTTATCCTAGGCTCTCCCCTTACAGACATCTTATGCCCGACTCTCCCCTTACAGGCGTCTTATGCTAGGCTCTCTCCTTACAGACATCTTATGCTAGACTCTCCCCTAACAGGCATCTTATGCTAGGCTCTCCCCTTACGGACGTCTTATGCTAGGCTCTTCCGTTGCAGATATCTTATGCCAGGCTTTCCCCTTACAGACATCTTATGCTAGGCTCTACCCTTACAGACGTCCTATGCTAGGCTTTCCCCTTACAGACGCCTTATGCTAGGCTCTCCCCTTACAGGCATCTTATGCTAGGCTTTCCCCTTACAGACGTCTTATGCTAGGGGCTTCCATTACAGACGTCTTATGTTAGACTCTCCCCTTACAGACCTCTTATGCTAGGCTCTCCCCTTACAGACGTTTTATCCCAGGCTCTCCCCTTACAGACATCGTATGCTAGGCTCTCCCCTTACAGACATCGTATGCCAGGCTCTCCCCTTACAGACGTCTTATCCTACGCTCTCCCCTTACAGACGTCTTATACTAGGCTCTCCCCTTACAGACATCGTATGCTAGGCTCTCCCCTTACAGACATCGTATGCTAGGCTCTACCCTTACAGACGTCTTATCATAGGCTCTCCCCTTAGAGACGTCTTATGCTAGGCTCTCCCCTTACAGACATCTTATTCTAGGCTTTCCCCATACAGACGTCTTATGCTAGGCTCTTCCATTACAGACCTCTTATGATAGGCTCTCCCCTTACAGACATCTTATGCTAGGCTTTCCCCTTACAGACATCTTATGCCAGACTCTCTCCTTACAGACATCTTATGCTAGGCTCTCCCCTTACAGACGTCTTATGCTAGGCTCTCCCCTTACAGACGTCTTATGCTAGGCTCTCCCCTTACAGACGTCTTATGCTAGGCTATACCCTTACAGACATCTTATGCTAGGCTCTCCCCTTACAGACATCGTATGCTAGGCTCTCCCCTTACAGACGTCTTATGCTAGGCTATACCCTTACAGACATCTTATGCTAGGCTCTCCCCTTATAGACATCGTATGCTAGGCTCTCCCTTTACAGACGTCTTTTGCTAGGCTCTCCCTTTACAGACATCTTATGCTAGGCTCTCCCTTTACAGATATCTTATGCTAGGCTCTCCCTTTACAGACATATTATGCCAGGGTTTCCCCTTACAGACATCTTATGCTAGGCTCTCCCCTTACAGACAACGTATGCTAGGCTCTCCCCTTACAGACATTGTATGCTTGGCTCTACCCTTACAGACATCTTATGCTAGGCTCTCCCCTTACAGACGTCTTATTCTAGGTTCTCCCCTTACAGACGTCTTATGCTAGGCTCTCCCCTTACAGACATATGCTAGGCTCTCCCCTTACAGACCTCTTATAATAGGCTATCCTTTTACAGACATCTTATAATAGGCTACCCCCTTACAGACATCTTATATTAGGCTATCCCCTTACAGCCATCTTATAATAGGCTATCCCCTTAGAGACATCTTATAATAGGCTATCCCCTTACAGACATCTTATAATAGGCTATCCCCTTACAGACATCGTATGCCAGGCTATACCCTTACAGACATCTTATAATAGGCTATCCCCTTACAGACATCTTATGCCCGACTCTCCCCTTACAGGCGTCTTATGCTAGGCTCTCTCCTTACAGACATCTTAATCTAGACTCTCCCCTTACAGTCATCTTATGCTAGGCTCTCCCCTTACGGACGTCTTATGCTAGGCTCATCCGTTGAAGATATCTTAAGCCAGGCTTTCCCCTTACAGACATCTCATGCTAGGCTCTACCCTTACAGACGTCTTATCCTAGGCTCTCCCCTTACAGACATCTTATGCCCGACTCTCCCCTTACAGGCGTCTTATGCTAGGCTCTTTCCTTACAGACATCATATGCTAGGCTCTCCCCTTACAGGCATCTTATGCTAGGCTTTCCCCTTACGGACGTCTTATGCTAGGCTCTTCCGTTGCAGACATCTTATGCCAGGCTCTCCCCTTACAGACATCTTATGCTAGGCTCTACCCTTACAGACGTCCTATGCTAGGCTCTCCCCTTACAGACGTCTTATGCTAGGCTCTCCCCTTACAGGCATCTTATGCTAGGCTTTCCCCTTACAGACGTCTTATGCTAGGGGCTTCCATTACAGACGTCTTATGTTACACTCTCCCCTTACAGACCTCTTATGCTAGGCTCTCCCCTTACAGACGTTTTATCCCAGGCTCTCCCCTTACAGACATCGTATGCTAGGCTCTCCCCTTACAGACATCGTATGCCAGGCTCTCCCCTTACAGACGTCTTATGCTATGCTCTCCCCTTACAGACGTCTTATACTAGGCTCTCCCCTTACAGACATCGTATGCTAGGCTCTCCCCTTACAGACATCGTATGCTAGGCTCTACCCTTACAGACGTCTTATCATAGGCTCTCCCCTTAGAGACGTCTTATGCTAGGCTCTCCCCTTACAGGCATCTTATTCTAGGCTTTCCCCATACAGACGTCTTATGCTAGGCTCTTCCATTACAGACGTCTTATGCTAGACTCCCCCCTTACAGACCTCTTATGATAGGCTCTCCCCTTACAGACATCTTATGCTAGGCTTTTTTCCCCTTACAGACATCTTATGCCAGACTCTCTCCTTACAGACATCTTATGCTAGGCTCTCCCCTTACAGACGTCTTATGCTAGGCTCTCCCCTTACAGACGTCTTATGCTAGGCTCTCCCCTTACAGACGTCTTATGCTAGGCTCTCCCCTTACAGACATCTTATGCTAGGCTCTCCCCTTACAGACATCGTATGCTAGGCTCTCCCCTTACAGACGTCTTATGCTAGGCTATACCCTTACAGACATCTTATGCTAGGCTCTCCCCTTACAGACATCTTATGCTAGGCTCTCCCTTTACAGATATATTATGCCAGGGTTTCCCCTTACAGACATCTTATGCTAGGCTCTCCCCTTACAGACAACGTATGCTAGGCTCTCCCCTTACAGACATTGTATGCTTGATTCTACCCTTACAGACATCTTATGCTAGACTCTCCCCTTACAGACGTCTTATTCTAGGTTCTCCCCTTACAGACGTCTTATGCTAGGCTCTCCCCTTACAGACATATGCTAGGCTCTCCCCTTACAGACCTCTTATAATAGGCTATCCTTTTACAGACATCTTATAATAGGCTACCCCCTTACAGACATCTTATATTAGGCTATCCCCTTACAGCCATCTTATAATAGGCTATCCCCTTAGAGACATCTTATAATAGGCTATCCCCTTACAGACATCTTATAATAGGCTATCCCCTTACAGACATCGTATGCCAGGCTATCCCCTTACAGACATCTTATAATAGGCTATCCCCTTACAGACATCTTATAATAGGCTATCCCCTTACAGACATCTTATGCCCGACTCTCCCCTTACAGGCGTCTTATGCTAGGCTCTCTCCTTACAGACATCTTAATCTAGACTCTCCCCTTACAGCCATCTTATGCTAGGCTCTCCCCTTACGGACGTCTTATGCTAGGCTCATCCGTTGAAGATATCTTAAGCCAGGCTTTCCCCTTACAGACATCTCATGCTAGCCTCTACCCTTACAGACGTCTTATCCTAGGCTCTCCCCTTACAGACATCTTATGCCCGACTCTCCCCTTACAGGCGTCTTATGCTAGGCTCTCTCCTTACAGACATCTTATGCTAGACTCTCCCCTTACAGGCATCTTATGCCAGGCTCTCCCCTTACGGACATCGTATGCTAGGCTCTACCCTTACAGACGTCTTATCATAGGCTCTCCCCTTAGAGACGTCTTATGCTAGGCTCTCCCCTTACAGGCATCTTATTCTAGGCTTTCCCCATACAGACGTCTTATGCTAGGCTCTTCCATTACAGACGTCTTATGCTAGACTCCCCCTTACAGACCTCTTATGATAGGCTCTCCCCTTTACAGACATCTTATGCTAGGCTTTCCCCTTACAGACATCTTATGCCAGACTCTCTCCTTACAGACATCTTATGCTAGGCTCTCCCCTTACAGACGTCTTATGCTAGGCTCTCCCCTTACAGACGTCTTATGCTAGGCTCTCCCCTTACAGACGTCTTATGCTAGGCTATACCCTTACAGACATCTTATGCTAGGCTCTCCCCTTATAGACATCGTATGCTAGGCTCTCCCTTTACAGACGTCTTTTGCTAGGCTCTCCCCTTACAGACGTCTTATGCTAGGCTCTCCCTTTACAGACATATTATGCCAGGGTTTCCCCTTACAGACATCTTATGCTAGGCTCTCCCCTTACAGACAACGTATGCTAGGCTCTCCCCTTACAGACATTGTATGCTTGGCTCTACCCTTACAGACATCTTATGCTAGGCTCTCCCCTTACAGACGTCTTATTCTAGGTTCTCCCCTTACAGACATCTTATGCTAGGCTCTCCCCTTACAGACATATGTTAGGCTCTCCCCTTACAGACCTCTTATAATAGGCTATCCTTTTACAGACATCTTATAATAGGCTACCCCCTTACAGACATCTTATATTAGGCTATCCCCTTACAGCCATCTTATAATAGGCTATCCCCTTAGAGACATCTTATAATAGGCTATCCCCTTACAGACATCTTATAATAGGCTATCCCCTTACAGACATCGTATGCCAGGCTATCCCCTTACAGACATCTTATAATAGGCTATCCCCTTACAGACATCTTATAATAGGTTATCCCCTTACAAACATTTTGTAATAGGCTATCCCCTTACAGACATCTTATAATAGGCTATCCCTTTACAGACATCTTATAATAGGCTATCCCCTTACAGACATCGTATGCCAGGCTATCCCCTGACAGACATCTTATAATAGGCTATTCCCTTACAGACATTTTATATTAGGCTATCCCCTTACAGACAGCTTATAATAGGCTATCCCCTTACAGACATCTTATAATAGGCTATCCCCTTACAGACATCTTATAATAGGTTATCCCCTTACAAACATTTTGTAATAGGCTATCCCCTTACAGCCATCTTATGCTAGGCTCTCCCCTTACAGACATCTTATAATAGGCTATCCCCTTACAGACATCGTATGCCAGGCTATCCCCTTACAGACATCTTATAATAGGCTATTCCCTTACAGACATCTTATACTAGGCTATCCCCTTACAGACATCTTATAATAGGCTATCCCCTTACAGACATCTTATAATAGGCTATCCCATTACAGACATCTTATAATAGGCTATCCCCTTACAGACATCTTATAAGAGGCTATCCCCTTACAGACCGTATGCCAGACTATCCCCTTACAGACATCTTATAATAGGCTATCCCCTTACACACATCTTATATTAGGCTATCCCCTTACAGACATCTTATATTAGGCTATCCTCTTACAGACATCGTATGCCAGGCTATCTTCTTACAGACATCGTATGCCAGGCTATCCCCTTACAGACATCGTATGCCAGGCTCTCCACTTACAGACATTAATTTGGCTGTCAGTCATCTAGATTATGTCAAATAATAAATACACTGAATTCAGGAATCTTGGCTCAGGGGAATGGTGGAAATATGAAGAAAGCAATGTATGTCAAATAAATCGGCCAAAAGAAAGACAGAATACTAGGCAAAAATTGCTGAATAGACGTAATTCCAAAAATGCTAAAAGCAGTAAGGATATTAATATTTGACATGATGGTTCAAAATATGCCCAAGAGATCGGCGCTGATAAAACGATGAAAATTAATTTTTGATGACAGTCTGAAAGGTGATTACACAACTGGTGGCATAATATACGAATATAAATATACAATTAGAATATAAATATACAATTAGAATATAAATATAAATATACAATTAGAATCTTTTACTTAGTTTAATGAAATTTTGGAAGTAAGAAATATAGCAGAGTTGACGCAATCGCTCTACAGAGAACAACCATTTAGTAGAATATCAGTATTATGATTGACAGAAAGTGTATGGATTGTTCTATTTCGGACAACTGAGAATTATTATAGAGGACAATAAAGGTGGAAATGTTCATTTATCTCTGATTCCCCACATCGACAAGAGTGAGTATAACTTACATGGTTGTTAAACAAGTCGACTTTCAGAGAGCTGCATCCAAGCCTAAAACGAGTATGACATATTTAATATTCCCTATCTCTTATGTAATAGTAGGCTGGAATAGTTATTTTACATCTGTCCAAATATTGTTTTAAAAAATTAAAAGATGGAGTTTTGGCACGCATCATCAGGTAAGTCACTCCAGTCTGTGATAATTTGGGGAAGGAAAGCTTCTTGATATAATGTAGTATTTGAATGTGTGACTTAAAGGTGATGACCTGTCTGAGGTTACGTGAAGGTTTTTGTTAGATAGTTGAAGATTAATGATCAAACATATATACAAGCAAAACACAAAAAGCAAAGAAACATGAATGAATAGATGATGGATCATGAATAAATAAATGAAATAATTATATATTTTTTTCCCTTCCAACCGACCTAGAAGGTCGATATATCAGATCAGGAAGTTTAGGAGAAAAAACTTTCAGGTTGTGACCGTGTTCACACTGTGATTTGCATTGGAGATTCATTAATCATAAATACATGTCATACAGTAAGATGGCTAAGACCACAAGGAATAGGAACATCACGTGATCGCCACATGTTTTGTGTCATGCAGGAGTGAGAAACATAGGTCATAAAAAAGCAAAGTAATCATTATGGATTTATATTATTTTCCAGGCTTGCCGTGTGAACTAGGGTGGAGAGTGGGTTACAGAAAATTTACACTACGTATAAGTGTTTTGTGTGCATTAACTATAAAATGTTGACTATGTAGTCAAATTATAAGTGGGCGGTCGGTCGGTCGGCTCCTCCCTCCCTTGCTTACGACGGGCCCGTTGTCGTATCTGTAGCTTGGTTGTCCTCCCTCCTCCGCTTTTGACGACCCCATTGTCGTATTTGTAGATGGTTGTCCTCCCTCCTCCGCCTCTGACGGGCCTGTTGTCGTATCTATAGATTGGTTTTCCTCACTCCTCCGCCTCTGACGGGCCTGTTGTTGTATCTATAGATTGGTTTTCCTCACTCCTCCGTATCTGACGGGCCTTTTGTATCGATAGAATGGTTGTCTTCCCTCCTCCGCTTTCGACTGGCCTGTTGTTTTATCGATAGATTGGTTGTCCTCCCTCCTCCGATTCCGACCGGCCTGTTACATCTATAGACAAGAAACATTTTGGTGCAAGCACCAAAGTGTGGGCCGGAATGGGATGTTTGATAAAACTGCAAAGAACTTCAAAAACAGAATAACGTTTTAAAATTTGTATTGTACAGTTATGTGACTGTTAATTAGCAGACATATAAAGACCATGATGATCGACCATAGACGTATAAATCTCCAATATCACTTCCTTTCAGCTAATAGTTTATATTTGGGTTCATTTAGCCCATTCAGTACATAAGGCAATGACGAGTTTAATAGACGTATGGATTAGCCTGCATTAAGTATGGAAATGAACTTTTAGAATTACTAGCTATATCATCTACTATTTATTTTAAGCCGATGGGCTCAGTAGATGAGGTGACTGAAAGGTCCCGGGTACGACTCCCGCCGTGGGCATATTGGTGACCTGTCCTTCAGATAGGAGAGTAGAAACCGAGGTCCCGTGTCACGGTAGGCGTGGCACGTTAAAGATCCACCACTTCTTCGGGAGGGTCCGTTACATAGGTATAAATATCTGTGCAATGCATCAGGCAGATTCCGTCATCATTTACATGAAATAATCGTGAATTGACGTGAAACAATAATTAATCTATCAATCCACTATCTATTTTTAACAACAAAACATGCCGTCACCATATACGTGAAATATTCGTGGTGTGACGTTAAACAAAAATCAATCAATCAACAAAACATAACCAATCTGTAAGCAACTGGCTGTTTGCTAGGGTAAACATCCCTTTACTGCTTAAACTTTTGGTAGTGGTGTGGCCGTACTGGTTGGTAATCTGTTTATTCCCAAGTTTTAATTTATAAGCAATAATTAAGATTTATCGTCTTGCCAGAAGTAACAACTGTAGAATGTAATTGGTTATGTTGGTCCTTCTTTGCGTAGCATTCTGTATTCTGAAAGTTTAGTAGGACTTACATCAAACTATCATTCAATCGTAACAACTCTTCCATTTCCGTACGCAAATAAGATCTATTTTTAAAATTGGCGATGATGTTCCGATTGGCTATGATTAACCAAAAGCTATTTCGGCAAGCGAATAATAATTTTGCTTATGAAGAAAGCGCGTCAAATATTCAAAATTAGTAAGGTTACACCCATCCCCAGAGAATATTTCAACATAATTTTCCTCTGCTGTAACGTAAATCAGCACAAGCGTAGCTTTTTAAAAAGCTTAGGTTGCAATCGGAATAGCTTTAAATCTTCAAGTTGTTGGTCAAAAAGCCAAATGGCTTTATGTAAATAGGAATTACATGTACTTGTTTTTAAAACCATTATTTTATGCGCAGTTGTGAATTTTCCCGCTAAAATTTTTAAAGCCACGCCTCATTTTTTCCTTCTTAGGAAAGTAGCCGCGCCTTTTCCCCTTTTTAGGAAAGACTCTCGGATGTTCTCGTCAATATTCGGAAATAATTTGGTTTTTGTAGTGAGCAAATCTTTTTTTTTTTTTAAATTGTGAACATTTTATAAGATTTATTTCTAGACATCTTAATATTTACAGCATGATTATGTGTTAATACTGTTTCTTAGTACTAGATTATTACCCAACATGCCACGCTAATGGAGTTTGCACATGCGCTCTCAAAGCGAATTTACTATCGTAATATACAACAAGCTTAGCTTTTAAAAAAGCTTAGAATGCAAACCCTGTAGCATTTTTAATTGCGAGGAAAATGGTACTTGTGGGTCAGTTTAAAATGAAGACCCTTTTGTATGATGTTAGCTAGGTTGTTGTCTAAATAATAGTTACTACCTCCTTTCTAATGTTTATCTATGTTTAGACTTGGGTTGGGAAAGCTGACCATATTCGTCGGGATGTCACCGTTTAGGCATTTGGAACACCCTAAGTACAGTTAGACATGGAAGAAATCATACAAACTACTCAGTACTTGCTCCACCAACTTCAACAACTAAAGAACACAATCTCCCCGTCGAGGCCTCTTGTGCACAATTAATCGCTGGGGAAGTTTGCATAAGTACAAAGAATGTTACAAACTGTGCAGTAATTGCTCCACCAATTAAACTGCTAGAAATCCTTGATACTCCGCCTTCGTTTAACTTTACTCGGAACTTTTCGAGATTGTCTATAGCTAGATAATGTACATACGCTATAAGGTACGAACATCTAATTAGTATTACGCGGGAAAATTCTGTTGGATTATACCACTGCTGCCGTGGGAAAGGTTACACGAATGTTGATTTCCAAAATATGAATATTCTTCATATTTATACATGTTTATGTGGCATCCACTAACTTATCTAAAAATAAGTATTTTAAAGTACTTTTTATTTTTAGAATACATTGCATGTAAGATTTATTTATCATTTATATGCATTCACTTAAGAAAATCACCCCAAGTCATAATGTCTATCATATCAAAAGCTGTATCCTCATATACTCCTCTCTGTGTTTGAAAGTACGGTAAATACTATTATTTGGAACGCTTGTCTGTAACATTGATTTAGTAATGAGCATTGCCTTAGAAAGCAAGGGTATTCTTCTTCATTCCTTTTCCTTTTAAGCGCATTAGAAATATCGATGTCATGGACAATACAAAACTTATACTGTCTGACCTGGTAAAGTAAAGCAACCACTTTTTGGAGGCTATGTTTTCCCAGCATGCAGCATAATCATGTCGCACATGCGCATTTCCAGATTAGACATCAATGTAATATGCAAACCCCCGACGGGGTTTGCAACAATCGACCGAAGCCGATTGCAAAAAGTCTCGAAGATACTACGCTTACATAAATCTTTTTTGTTGCTCTAAAGCAGAGTCTGGTCATGCAATGCCACAGTTGACTATGCCAAACCTGTCTAATTAATTCTAAGCATATAAATTTATGTAGTCCATGTTTATTTCGAGCATTAAAAAATTAACATATGCTAATATGGAATTTAGTTAAAGTGTAGATATATCAGCATCTGACTGATTCCAGATTCCTGTTACTGAGTTTAGTTATGGTCTATGCTGAATGCGTGTCCGATATAAGTAAGAGGCTGGCTTAGTGTAGTGGTTAAGCGCTTGGCTTATCAAATTCATCATACCCATTTCAAGCTGATTTTAGCAAAATTTGACACATTCACCCCTGTTAATTTAGATGCATGTAAAAAAAATCTAACTCATGTACCTATGCCAAAATTAAGCTTAAATGGCTCCAAAGGTTTATTCTATTGTTTGAAACAAAAAAATTCACTTTTTGCTTATATTCAGTTTCAACAGCGAAATACCTTAAATCAGTCTGGGCTATATCCGATATTAATGAATAGTTTATTATATCAGTCTGGGTTCTGTCCGATATTATCAGTCTATGTCTTAATCGATATTAGTGAATAGTTCAATACAGTAGTCTGAGCTATGCCCAATATTAGTGAATAGTTCATTATGCCAGTCTATTGTGTAGCCGATATTAGTGAATAATTCATTTTATCCCACCCGTGTGGAGCCCCTTGGGTGTGACGTCACTTTTGCATACGAGTAGACGATGTTTGTAAACAAATATGGCGGACGAATAAGACAGGTTTGCATCGCCACAGGAATATGAAATTCTGTCCTTAAGCATAGCTTTGATATAGCGTGCCCTCGGATTGTGTGGGGAGAAAAAAGGGAAGGAGAGTTTTTGAACCCCGATACATCCCGCCGCATTTCAGCGAGAATCGGCGTTTTTCCACCAAAACAACTGCTTGGACAGTTTCACAGATTATTATTCTAAATACCCAGTGTCATTTTTGGAAATAAAAACACTTACAAACCACAATATCTCTGCTTTTTCATTCTCAGGCGGTTGAATCTCTCACCCATGTCCTGTTTACTTCCGTTCTAGTTTGGAGTGAATATTAATGATTTAACAATTTATGAATTTAGTTTAAATAATTACCTATTTACTCTGATTAAAGAAAAGAAAAAATATAATGTACAAGGACACTTCCAGTTTTTTCTTGAAACAGTTTGTAGCTTTGTGGAATCTAATAAGATCATTAAAGTGCAGGAAATATTTAGTCCGAACCACACCGGAAGTAAACAGGACATAGGTGACAGATTAGTGACTAGTTCATTAAATCAGCCCGGGCTGTGTCCGATATTAGTGAATAATTCATTAAATCTGTCTGGACTGTGTTCGATAGTAGTGAATAATTCATTAAATCAGTCTGGGTTGTGTCCGATGTTAGTGAATAATTCATTAAATCAGTCTTGGTTGTGTCCGATATTAGTGAATAATTCATTAAATCAGTCTGGGCTGTGTCCGATATTAGTGAATACATGAAGATCCATAGTTGTCCTGTTTAATGTTTGTATTAACTACCCCCCCCCCCCTAGTCTGATATGGCATGGTATATACGATTAATCAGCACATCATAAAAATATAATATACAAAATATCTGACAATAACATTTACACATATAATACATGGGAAAATTGAGCAAAGTGTTTCGAAGGAGGTATGGACAATTAATTAATCAGCAGATTTTGGTTTTAACCCTTTAATAATGTACCTAGATAGATTACACAACTTGCACGGACCCATAGGATGAAATGGGGAGGGGGGGTCTGGACCCATCCAGGGAGAATTATAAAAATTACATTTCTTGTTAGTTTTCTACGTAAAATAAGTTAATTTTACACAGAAAAACATGGATGGACCCCTTTCTGAAAATTCATTGACAAAATTTCTGGATCCTGGCATGCACAACACCTAGTAAAATCAAATACTAGTAACTGTAGCATAAGATGTATCCTGAAAATCATTTTTTACCATTTTCAATGAATTCTATACGTATTTCATACGAATGCTTGTTCACAAAGTGTGGAAATGTATGAAGCCCAGACTTACAGATGTTCAAGAAGTCTCGATAAATCTTGACACTTACATCATCCGTCAGACCTCGGGCTAGACAGTAGTCTGATTAACATATTGTCAGATTTTATCGCGTGGCTGGAATTTCCTATGTATTGTCACTATGTATAATAAATTTTGGACTAGCTGGGTAAGTTACTCCATTATAATGCTTTAAAATAAATTTTATCAGGTGTCCATACACCATTTCCGAATTTTCGGTTGCAGTTTGAAATTATTTAATATTACACACATGACTGCGGACAAACGTTGACGTTTCAATTATATAGCATTTCGGTCATCATAAACGAAAGTGCAAATTTATTTATTAATTTTTGTGTACATATTCTTATTTATTAATTTTTGTGTAGATATTCTTATTTTCCTTTTGACTTGATCACTGGTAAGCGTTTTGTTTCAATTGATCTTTAAGATTTTTGTTTAAATTACTTGCCTACGAACTAACAATTCCAGTTAGATTTACGATTTTATTAGATAAGAAACGAAATTCGGAAATGGTTCATTAGTTAATTGAACTGTTAAGTAAAACATGATTAATAACGCCATACAATATGAAGTGTTGCTCGTTTCCATGAGGTATACTATAAGTGGTAAACATAAAAACCTCGGTTTATTGTTCACAGATTGATCTGGTGGAGTTATAACCTCTTTTTATTGCTGTGGATGGATGACTGGTACCACTAGTACCACACTCTTGTTCTTAGATAAATTCTTATATGATTTTAAACTAAATCCTTTTCCAGTAGAAATAGTGACGATTTAACATCCACGAGACAAATTACATACTTTCAACAAACACAAAATGTGTTAAAAGCGGATTAAAATATTCGTTTTGCGTTCAATCTAATGTAAATGGAAATTTTAATTTATTCGCACATCAGAAGACTGAAATGTATAACGTCTCAATCTAAACATCGCATCGCAGTATAAATATGCTGACGTGGCCAAGATAACGTCTCGATCTGTAAGTTGCATCGCAGCATAGATATGCTGACGTGACTACTATAACGTCTCAGTCTGTACGTCGCATCGCAGTACAGATATGCTAAAGTGGCCGAGATAACGTCTCGATCTGTACGTCGCATCGCAGTATAGATATGCTGACGTAACTAGTATAACGTCTCAGTCTGTACGCCGCATCGCAGTACAGATATGTTGACGTGGCCGGTATAACGTCTCGATCTTACGTCGCATCGCAATATAGATATGCTGACATGACTAGTATAGCGTCCCAATCTGTACGTCGCATCGCAGTACAGATATGTTGACGTGGCCGGTATAACGTCTCGATCTGTACGTCGCATCGCAATATAGATATGCTGACGTGACTAGTATAGCGTCTCAATCTGTACGTCGCATCGCAGTACAGATATGTTGACGTGGCCGGTATAACGTCTCAATCTGTACGTCGCATCGCAGTATAGATATTCTGACGTGACTAGTATAACGTCTCAGTCTGTACGCCGCATCGCAATATAAATATGCTGACGTGACTAGTATAGCGTCTCAATCTGTACGTCGCACCGCAGTACAGATATGTTGACGTGGCCGGTTTAACGTCTCGATCTGTACGTCGCATCGCAGTATAGAAATGCTGACGTGTTCAGTAAAAGGTCTCGATCTGTACGTCGCATTGTAGTATAGATATGTTGACGTGATTAGTATAACGTTTCAATCTAAACGTCGTGGCTAGTTTAACTTCTCGATCTGTACGTTGCATCGCAAGATCGATATGCTGACGTGACCCGTATGCCGCCTCAATCTGTACGTGATCAGTATAACGTCTCGATGTGTACAGCACATCGCATTATAGATATGTTGGCGTGGCCAGTATAACGGCTCGATAGCAGTATATATATATATATATATATATATATATATATATATATATATATATATATATATATATATATATATATATATATATATATATATATATATATATATATATATATATATATATCTTTATATATATATATATGTGTGTGTGTGTGTGTGTGTGTGTGATGGTGTGTGTGTGTGTGTGTGTGTGTGTGTGTGTGTGTGTGTGTGTGTGTGTGTAAACAAAACAAATTTTCAGTCTATACGTCACATAGCAGTATAGATACATTTACGTGACCAGTATGATGTCTCGATTTGAACGTCACAATAATACATTATACATATGCTTCTGTGACCAGTATAAGGTCTTAATAGAATCTAGCACTAGTTTGAGTTCCAGATAGAAAAAGATCAGTCGAGGGTTGGAGGCGTTAGCCGAGGTTGAGATATGTTGATTCATCCAGCTGGAGACTGATCTTTTTCTCTCTGGAACTCAAACTAATGCTTGATTATTTTTCTCGCACCTCAGCAGCTCGATGTAGGCTGTGGCTATTATTAATGTTTTTGTTTACTTCCTTTGATGGCCGAATCACTGATTGAATAAAAAAAAGTCCGCCGCAATAACATAAAACACGATGATATGCATGAAGAAACTTTATATTTTGATAGGATTTTTCTACATGAAATTTAACGATAACACACAAAATCTAATATGTTGTAATATGTTTCATTTGTTTGTAAACAATGCAGACGAAGCGCAGAAGGATACAAAGTGTTCCGGATAGAATTTTCCAGTATTGATAAAAAACGGGATTAGTCGATCTCCGGTGCGAGAATAATATATACATCACATTGTAGTGTAGATATCCTGACGTAACCGGAATAACGCCTCGATCTGTACATCGCATCGCAATATAGATATGCTGACGTCACCAGTATACGTAAGGCTACGTCACCAGTATAACTTTTCAATCTGAACGTCACTTGGCAATAGATTTACTGACATGACTAGTATAACGTTTCAATCAGTACGTCACATTTAAGTATAGATATGCCTACATGACCAGTATTACGTCTCAATCTTAATGTCACATTGCAGCACAGATATGCCTACGTGACTAGTATAACGTCTCATTCTGAATGTCACATTTCAGTATAGATATGCCTACGTGACCAGTATAACGCTCGCCTCTTGATGAGGAGGCTTGGATTCGAGTCCCGCTCTGGTCATGCCAGTGTCCTGTCATTCGGATGAGACAGTAAAAACCGAGGCCCCGTGTCGTGGTATGCATATGGCATGTTTAAGATCCCTCACTGCTTCGGGTGGGTCCGTTGCAAAGATCAAATATTCGTGGTGTGACGTTAAACAAAAATCAATCAATCAAAAACCTGTATAACGTCTCAATTTTAATGTTATATCGCAGTATAGATATGCCTACGTAACTAGTATAACGTCTCAATCTACATGTCACATTGCCGTATAGAGATACCTACGTGACTAGTATAACGTCTCAAACTGAATGTCACATTGCAGTATAGCTATTACTACGTGACTAGTATAACGTCTCAAACTGAATGTCACATTGCCGTATAGAGATACCTACGTGACTAGTATAACTTACGTATCTGAATGTCACATTGCAGTATAGATATACATACGTGAGCAGTACAACATCTCCATCTGCACGTCACTTAACAGTATAGATATGCCTACTTGACCAGTATTCCGTCTCAACCTGAATGCCACATTGCAGTATAGATAAACCTACGTGTCCAGTATAACATGTGAATCTGAATGTCATATTGCAGTATAGAAATGTCTAACTGACCAATAAAACTTTTAATCTGAATGTCACATTCCAGTCTAGATATACCTACGTGACCAGTATTACGTCTCAATCTGAATATCACATTGTTATATAGATATGTCTACGTGCCCCGTATTGTGTCTCAATCGGAATGTTCGATTGCAGTATATATATTCCTATGTTACCACTATAACGTCTCTATCTGAATGTCACATTGCAGTATATATATATATATGCCTACGTGACCAGCATAACGTCTGAATCTAAATGTCGCATTGCAGTATAGATATACCTACATGACCACTATAACGTTCAAATCTGAATGTTACGTTGCAGTATACATTATGTCTACGTGACTAGTATAACGTCTCAATCTGAATATCACATTGCAGTACAGATATACCTTCCTGACCAGTATAACGTCTCAATCTGAATATCACATTGCAGTATAGATACACCTACGTGACTAGTATTATATCTCACTCTGAATGTCAGATTGCAGTATAGGCTATACTTACGTGACCGGTATAACTTATGAATCTGAATGTCACATTGCAGTATAGAAATGCCTCCGTGACCAGTATTATGTCTCAATCTGAATTGTCAGATTGCAGTATAGATATACCTACGTGACCAGTATTGCGTCTCAATCTGAAAATTATCATTTTGTACATATACGTTACATTGGAACAAAAAGTGGCTGACGTGGATAATTTAACGTGTTGTTCTGTACATGCATTGCAGTATAAATAGGCTTTCTGAGATGAGACAGTAGAAACCAAGATCCTGTTTCACAGTAGGCGTGGTACGTAACAATCCCTCAAGGCTTAGGGTGGCTTATCAACAAATGTATGTTTCTGTGTAATGCATCAAGCAGATGTCGTCACCATATACGGGAAATTATTGTGGAGTGACGCAAAACAATAATTAATCAATCAATTACGTGACCTGTATGGCGTCACATTCTATAAATCATATCGTTGTATAAATATATATATATTGTACTTACATGAGACCAATTTATCGTCTCAGTTTGTCTCATCGCAGTATAAATAGGATAACGTCTCAGTCTGTTACATTGTAAGAGAAATATGTTTACGCGAGACCAGTATAACGTCTCAGTCTGTACTTCACATTGCAGTATAAACGCCTTGCATTCCAATACGTATAGCCCCATTGTATTGGCAGCTGCATGTGCGTACCAATACTGACGGATTGTGGTGTATTTCTCTGCGTTTTAGTTCAAGTGACCCAAACATAAAGACTCTACATGTATATGGCATTTCAAACTATATGTATGTTAGGCCACGAAACTGTCTTAGATTTAGGACAGATATTTAGTGATTTGTATATCAGACTGCTCTGAGGAAGTCTTAAGATTAGTACCCATGTAATGTCATTTAAACAACTGTTAAATACCAGTATTCGTTGATGACGTTTTCCGTATCTTCACTTGACGATTTTATCCAAAGCCAAAGGAAATGAAAACTGATGATGATGATGTATAAGGTACTGCATGTTTATATAATGATGACAGTAAAAACCGAGACCACTGTCACAATAGACTGATTCAAACTAGATCTTTATTTCGCATCCCTTTTTCGACAGGAGAAATATGGATGCGGAATAAAGATTTGATTTTGATCAGATTGCAAAAGATCCCCGACTACATTGCGTCTAAATGTCCGTGCATTATAAATGCCGTCACCATATTGAATGCAATAATTTCGGTGTGACATAAAACAAGAATCAAAACAAATGTCTACTCGGTTATATTATTACCCCATTTTTAACCGAATTTTCTCTCTAAATTTGGAATAATATACAATTGATAGAGAATAATTATAAAAGATTGTCTCTTAAAATGACATTCTGACATATTGAAGTAGATTTCGACAGTAAATGTCTTATAATGGTACAAACAATAATGGCGATAATCAGATCTATTTTGGTTGTTTGTTTTTATTTATTTATTTTTTTTCTTTTTTTTTTTTTTTTTGCTCAGTTAAGCTGAAGGTTCAAGCAGATTTGTTGTGATCACTCTTAGTCTGGCATAAACTTTTCATACTTTCGACTTCTTCGTAACCACAGGAGGGATTTTGATCAAATTTGGTAGAAATGAAGTGTTGTTACTTTTGGACAGATACTGCAAGGGTGGATCCAGGGTGGTCGACAAAGACCATAGAGGGTACTCTTCTTTATCAGATCTTTTATTAAGACCGGCTACATTAAACCAAATGTATCAGAGTGATCTCAAAGGGTGTCTTACGAAGCTTTGTCGTCATTGGTTCCATCAATTTTTGATATCTTTTTGCAGAGACATATATACTTTATATGTGTGTATATGTCTCTGTTTTTTGTACTTCGTCATTTTTTACTTTTCTTCAAGTAATTTATTAAGTTTTATCTTTGTAGTTTGTTGATAATGTATTAGTTTTGTGTATTTAACTGATTTTATCATAATAAATGTAATTGGAAAGAAATGGAATACAAAAATAATTTGAAAGATTTTTTCTCCATTTTGTAATTTAAAAAAGAGAGATATATTATTAGTATGTATAGTAAGCTTCAGTTGACTTCCTCTTCAAAACTAACTAAACGATGTTGATGAAAGTTAGTAAGTATGAAGTGTGGGGGGTTTTTTTTGTCCCCGTGATGTGCACGCCATGGCGTGCTGGCGTATAGGCAGCTACGACCCTGTGCGCCTCTACAAAAAAGGATAAAAAGGCAAAGGTATTCCTACAAAGTCTTAGTGGCTAGGTCAGTAGAGCTAGACGTAAATTTTGTATTTCCTTTATACACATTCAAACACAGAATACTAATTTGTAACCAACCTTTTATCTGTATCTACGGCAATAGTGTTGTAAACTTTACACTCAAATTATCAAGTAAACCTTGGTTAATCCTACAATGTGTACTGCGATCAGATTGTATTTCTTACACATCTGTAAAATGTTTGTGTAGTTTTAGCATTTTAATATACATGTACACTATTACACTATGTCATATAGAAGATAAATATTGTTTTAAGCAGATACCACTACCTCACCTCGACAAAGCTCCTGAACAAGTCGCTACTTCTACGCACACTTTACACGTACGACCAGCATCTATCTCTATGTTAAAAGTTTATCGTTATACTGTTTACAAGGCACCTTTAAACAATTTGGCTGAGCACACGTTTTCTAAAATTAGCTTAATATTTCTGTGTTACATTCCCTGCAAATTAATCTTGTGGTTCATTTGAAAGGACAGAGATGAAATACAGCAGTTCACGTAAGGTAAATGTATCACGACTATACAATTGTGTAGCGTTTTATTCTCAAGATTCAGATATTAACAGAATGTAAAATATATGCAATACATGCAAGTTATGCATATGTATATTTCATTGTATATGTTGTATATATTGTTTGGGGTGTCCTCTCGTTGATATATCCTGAAGGCAACATGTACATGTCCGTGTTAGTCCATACTTTCTACTTCCTACTGCCAATACTCATAAAATGACATGATAGAAAGATATTATAGCTGTGACTAAATTTTCAAAAAGGAATTGCCATTTGATAAGTCAATGAACTACCATTATTAAGAATCGATATTCTATTTCAATCAAAAATGTTACAATTTCAAATCCATTCTCTATTGTACATAATGACAGAGATGTCAGAACAGAACATCTGCTACTTAACATTTCACTGTCAGCACTGCAGGACGGAATCATTCTCTATAGACTCGGATATCACCATGGATGTTTTGTCTTATAATGGCGTATCTGGTTATTATACTTCTGGTGTTTAATCTGCTTTATTTTAGATCTGGTTTATTTTTAATTTCAAACAATATGTTCAACGAGATGACTTTGTATATTATGTTGGTTACTACATGCAACTACATGTACATATGGCTTTTAAAACATGTGGTGTAAAATTGGCATTCGAAAGACAATTTTGATAAAAAATTAATGATTTTTGGAAGTTAAACCGAAATCTGTAACCTTATTGTTATGCAGATGAAATTGAAATTGTTATTCTTTTAAATATCTTGGTGCAGTATTAATAATAAAATTGGTAATTTTGTAATTTTCATGTTAACAATTATATGATAAATCTGTTGAAACAAGTAAATTTACTACCTTTAGAGATATAACATTTAAAGTTTTGCAAACGTATTATAAAAATTTAAAGATTCTACACCTAATTTTATGATAAACGTAAAGCTTGGCAGATATGCATCATCAATAAATATATCAGAATGATTACTTTCTGGACTTGGATGTTATGATAAACTATTTATTAATGTAGATGGTCTAGTATTGAAAGAAGTATGCTATATTAAATCAATTTATGACGAATGTTGATCATCATACATGTATATTTGCCTAGGCTAATCTCTTAGTGTGAGTTGGCTACAGAATGAATCATTATGTAATCAATCTATTGATGGAACAGAAGTGTTTTTGTTTCATCAAAAGACATTGATTAATTTTTTTCAATTTTTTCAGTTGCGATATGACAGTAGAAAATTACCTTCTAAATTTAGATGTCACAACAGAAAATTACCGCATGTATAATCATTTATTAAAGTGTCACATTCCAAATATAACAACATATATGCATAAAATCAGTACAATACACAGTAAATATTTGGAATCCTGTCTTAAAAGACAAACGAGACACTATGTTAAATACTAGTATATAACATGTATAGCATCAGTTCAATAATAAAATATAAAATTTTCTTGATATGTAAAAGTCTTTATTTTGATGTGTAATTTGAGTTGACTATTTCACCAAAACTGAGGTTCTCAATAACAGAGTTTAGTTTATCTTCCCAAGAACGTGTAACACTAAGTGACCATATATGTATACGCTTGACAACTCTGTCCATTGGTAAATCTTGGATATGAAATAAAAGCCTAAACACTTCGAGTCTCTGCTCGGTAAGCGTTAAAGCGCGTTCCATATCAGTTCTTGTTGCGGCATTCGATGCGTTCCATATCAGTTCTTGTTGAGGCATTTGATGCGTTCCATATCAGTTCTTGTTGCGGCATTCGATGCGTTCCATATCAGTTCTTGTTGCGGAATTCGATGCGTTCCATATCAGTTCTTGTTGCGGCATTCGATGCGTTCCATATCAGTTCTTGTTGGGGCATTCGATGCGTTCCATATCAGTTCTTGTTGCGGCATTCGATGCGTTGCATATCAGTTCATGTTGCGGCATTCGATGCGTTCCATATCAGTTCTTGTTGTGGCATTCGATGCGTTCCATATCAGTTCTTGTTGCGGCATTCGATGCGTTCCATATCAGTTCTTGTTGCGGCATTCGATGCGTTCCTTTTGTTAAATGCCACGGTGTGTTACGGTTTCCCAAATACTAACATCATAGTACATCATGGGTTTCACAGTTTAATGAATACGTTGTATGTCATACCGCCACATGAAATATACTTGCTATAGAGTGCGGACAAGGTCCTACTCGCGGCTTTACACAGTTCGGACACGGTCAATGAGAAGTCTAAATTATCATCTAGCCATAAGCCTATGTAACAGTACCGTTTATCACAATCAAGGTCAATGTCTCTACATCGGAACACAAAGTTCGACCGCGGCCTAGACGCTCATCGGAAATCTAATATCTAATGCGTTTTTCTTTTTTTTGAGGGGGGGGGGGGGTTATTTGCTTTGTTTGGAGTTTTTATTTTGTTTGTTTGTGGTTTTTCGGTATTTTTTCTGGGTTTTTTTTTTCTTTGGTTTGGGTTTTGTGGGGTTTTTTGGGGGGTTTTTTGTGGGGGGGGGGTGTTTTACTTTATTGATAGATAGCCTCCATTTAAAGCATCAAATAAGAACTGTGTTAAGCAACCACTGAAGATGCTTAAAATGCTTAAATGTTATGCCAATTTAGAAATGGAGATTTAAATTACCAATAGAGATAGCTAGGAATCCGGGTGGGGAATAGGCAAGAAGTGGAAGAAAATGCAACATTTATATTTTGATGAGTTTCACTTCCTGTTGAAAAGCACCTAACCAGAAACTTTAATATAAAGAAATAGTTTTTAAAACAAATTATTCTATTCAAACACTCATGCGTTTAAATTCAATTTTATATTTACAACCAATGATTTTAAAAACCTGAACAATTTTATACCAATTTTTCGTTGTTATCGTGATTATCACAATACATGCTAATAACAATGTAAAAATGTAACAATGTAGCGAGTATACTTATTGAAAAATATCAATCAGAAGTACCAAAACAGTGCAGGTTATTTACATACGATATGAACAAAGCTTAATATTAAATATATGTGTAGGTGACTTACATTCGGGGACTACAATTGTGCCATAGGACCAAAATTGGTCATAAAAACAGAGAACAATACAAAGTACAATTCATAGGACATAATTCCATAACGAAAATCCTAGTTATATATTTAGACTGTTAATAAGCATCTATTATGTCCAGTATTATTACACGATGTACAACAAGACTAATGGTCAGCGGTATGAAGGCCCCCATAGAAGATCTAGTATAACATGCCTCACAGCTAATCGTACACTTGCAATATTCGTTTTCTCTTTTACACCTCTTGAATTTGACATGAAATACATGACTATGCACAGGTATTAAAGTGTTGATCATAGAATGTATATACCACAAAATGAAGTATAGTAGGGTTCATAACTTTATGAGTATTTATCACTAATTTTACGTGACATTTGACTAAAAGAGTACATTTTCAGAACGCCATCTATTGCATGAGATTCTGACAGTAATATCTGTGGGGTGTATGATTTATTATAGAAACAGACGGTACATTCATGTGTTTTGTTAGATTTGTTTTGCTTTGGTCTGTACTAAATAGCAGTATATTTATTCCAATAAATAACATATCAAAGTTTGCTATCTTCATACATTGTAAATGGTATATAATACATACATGTATGATACATGTCATGTGGAAAAAATTATTGTAATTAAGATCTAACATATGTATATGTATTCTATTAAGATCACAGATCAACACATAAATAGTTTAATTTTAATTTAATAAATTCATACTTATTCTGAATTCTCAACCATTTCAATGAAATGACACACTGTATGTATAAATTCCCCATATTATCATCTTTGATGACAGTGTCAACATATATTAATGAAATTCCATATTTTCTTGTCTTTACTCCATAAATAAAACAATAAATAAATGATGAATACATGGTATTACATATTTTGATGAATTGCCTTAGAGATCTACAATAATTTGTACACGTTTTATTTCTAATACTGTATCGTAATACAGTGATGAAGTCGCTGATACGGATTCAATAACAAATAAATCAGTTGTTTAAAAAATAAGTGCTCAGGTGTAAATATTAATTTGCAGATATACCATGACCCACAGCCAATTATAATGGTAAATCATAATACCAATTTTACAGATATAACACAATTACAAATTTGTGCCCACAAGTTAATAGCTTGTGCGCACGATTTACAAAATTGATTATCGGTTTGTATGTAGAGCAACTTCGTAATTCCCAACCACCATTCCGTGATACAAGACTTAACAATGTTTGTTATATGAATGCACGTCCATGCATGGTATAAGAGAGGATAAAATATTTGCCCTTTTGGTTGATTTAATGGTATAATTTGACCCGAATATATTCGTAATAAGACATCATTTTTCTATTTTTTCCGAGAAACTGTTGGCTGTTTATCAAGTAAAAAACTGAAGTAGCAATATTTTTCAAAAGTCGTATTTGAAAAATGCACCCTCAGATCTCTGTAAACATGGAAGGGTTGGCAATTTGTCTGCCTTTGTATGATGTACCACAAAACTAATGACTACCCACATATCAGAACATGTGACTTGTGTTGTATACAAATAGGAGATGCTCACTACTCCAAAGCACTTAAGGCATCCACTAGGTTTCAGAAACATTTCATTTTTATTCCATTCCACCTCTCATCTTGACATTTGAAATTGGACTGCTGATCAGGCTTCCTTCACTGTTCTCTATTTCAATTGTTAACAAGTGTGTAATGTAAAAATAAAGTCATGGAAAAAACAAGATGTGTTTCCGTAAAACTGATACCCAGTCTGACATCTAATCAGACAGAATTCAAAAGTTACAGTGTCAACAATGTTGGTACCCACATTATGTCAAATGTCATAGTGTCAACATTGTTCTTACCCACAGAATGATCTTGTCACAGTGTCAATAATGTTTTTGATTATTAATTTGATTATTATTATTATTATTTATTTATTTATTTATTTATTTATTTATTTAATTTATTTATTTATTTATTCGAGAAACAAAAGGAATCCTGGGATAACGTATTTATTACTATGATGCATACAGTCATGTATTTTTGCCTATTTATCTTCCTGCAATAAATCCTCACTGCTTTTCGTGTATAAATACGTCAAAATTGAGTTTAATCTATGTGCTAGGACTCCAGATACTTATTTGTAAGAAACATGTAAGAGTGAAATTGGGCGCCAGTTTTTAAGGCTTCGTGCCTTTTGGGTAAAGAGATATTATCCCACGCCTTTGAGTCGTTGTCAGTTTACCTTTTGTAAAAAGCACAAAATGATCGATGCACGAAGTCACCAATGTCAACCCAGAAAAACTAAAAGAACTCCCGAAAACTCATCGAAATATACCTCTACCACTTATGACATATCGACTTACCACAGTGGGTACTTTTACCACGTATGATTTACTACCTTACAACAAGGTATACTTCTGCCACGTATGGCATACCGACTTACCACAATGTATAATTCTGCCATGTATGACATATCGACTTACTACAATGTATACTTCTACCACATATGACATATCGACTTACCAAAATGGATACCTCTACCATGTATGATACATCGACTTACCACAAGGTATACTTCTACCACGTATAACATATATATAAATATATATATATATATATATATATATATATATATCACAATGGATACTTCTACCATATATGAACTAATTCATATCAAGCATCAGAATGTACAAGCCGGAAAAAAAATCCACCAAAAGCCACAATGAACTTCACCTCTGTGGTATTAACTTGAATCAAGGTCATGACACATATCCTATTCTGATAAAATAAAATTCTATCCCCGCAGTATGAGGATAGTTTGATCATTCATGTAGAAATTTACGGGTGTGAAAAATAAGTGATTTATAATTACATGGTGTACTAATGTAAACGCCTTTCTTTTAAAAAGTTAATTTAATGTTTAAAATCTATTATACAGTTAAATGGGATTTTCCCAGTTTTACAAGAATTTTGTAAAAAGCAGCTTCGAGTCGATAAAAGATGGAGAAAGGGGACCAACCAGCCAACCAATCATAACACGAAAATACTTCTCACTGAACCTGATTCATTGAGATCTGAGTAATGAATAGCATTTTTATTAAGACAGAACTGTATTTTCTGAGAGTTCTTGGAAAGATTATATGGAGTCCAATATAGTGACAAGTATACTTCCTTCCATTCGTATCTTGAAAATGATTCCTAAATTAATAAAATAATAATCTACTGATATCGAGATCTAACGCAGCGCATTTCCTATATTCATGTATTACATAATGTGGATTCTCGTAGTCAACTGAACATTTCATGTCACTGTTATAAAACATGGAAACAACTTTTTGTGGTTTAACGTATTTTAATCTTTGAATTGATTTCAAGGATCAAACTGGATTACAATTTATATAGGGACTGATCACTCGATAAAGGAAGACTTTAATAATAACTTGGTAGAAAAATGGAATAAAACAAACACTAAATGTAATGAGATTTAAAACTTTATTCATATATTATATAACTTATGTTTCTGTTATACCACGATTGACCTTTGTTACGTTATATGGACATAGTGAAAGCCATGTTGTTTTCTACCACTCGTGCTCATTAACTGCATGTATCCCCTACTGAGGCAACATATGTGTGTATGTCATTGTGTGTATTTGTGTGTCCATTTGACAGGAGATGCTGATATTCTATATGAAATGGGATTCCATTTTTGGGGATTTTCGAATGTTTGTCCTTCTGAAGGCACTGCAATGATTTCACGGAATAGGAAATTTTAGAATCCCAAATCTGTTACCCACACTAATTGACTGTTATTAATTAACCGTCATTTGTTGCTATTATTAAAATGCATTCCAATGTTTTTATCTTGTTTTCTATGTGCCTTTCATGGTTAATCATTTTTTAATAGAGTTTCTGATTAAATCAGATCTCTCTCTCTCTCTCTCTCTCTCTCTCTCTCTCTCTCTCTCTCTCTCTCTCTCTCTCTCTCTCTCTCTCTCTCTCTCTCCACATTCTGCTACGTCTTCACGATGCTCTTTATGAGCTGTACCTGCCGACGTTACTGTATGGTACTTGAATTATATGCGATAGCCCCTTGTGGTAATAAATTTACAAAAACAAAAATAAAAAAGGAAGTGTGTTACAAAAGTGTCGCTAGGTTGGCTTGCCAATAATTCAAACGTTCGAACACTAGGATAATCTTAAAAGGTCCAGTTGACAATGCAATGTCCTAATAGAGCAATGAATTAGAGATGTCATTGGGATTGATATTAGAAAATTGTAATGAGAATAAGATCATGTTGCTATACTTTATAACAAGGACATTGCATACCATACTTTCAAATTTCAAAATACCAAATTCTTTTAAAGTTATACATTATTCGACATGTCAGAACAATTAAAACGCCCCGGAAATGTAGTTTCGACGTAAATTCTTGGTGACCTAGTCATGTGAAAGGCATAAATGTGTATCCGGTAGTGCGACTCTTGTCGATATCTGGTGAACTATATCATACGTATGATAATGAAGCGTGGATTCATTCTCACAAATTAATGTATGCAGTAGAAACCAATCATCACATACAACCTTAAAATAGTCCACGTCTGGTGATGTATAATGACTGTGTAATATATCAGATACGCGTTAATTTCATGATTGTTTTACTGCTTTCTTCATTAACAATTCACCTGTGCAATATATGGATAAAACAATGATGGCAAAACATGACATTTATGTCTAAATCGGGCCAATGGATTATTGATCTGAATTTGCCCCTTGTCTTATCTCCTTGAAGTTGTTTAACGGTCATACATCGACAGTGGATGTAGTGATAGGCGGACAATAATGAGAAGACTTTGATATACAAACTTTGTGCAACATCTAGGAATCTTTTAGTCGTCGGTATCATAGCACATGCTTGATAGGAACTCGTGTGATTTTGGATTTTACTTAAATCTAGGCCACCGAAGTATGGTATGACTTTTATCTTATATAGTTTTTTGTTACTTAATACTTTCTTAAGAGTTTAATTCATTTAAGTGTGAAATCTAAAAATTTGTAGAATGTTATAAGCCTAAATTTACACCTTTCAATCAGAAACTTTCAACATTTTGTAATGTGCGTGTTACTGTACGTGAACGAAACAGAAAGTATAAAGTATAAAGAAGATATCTGTTATCAAAAGTACTAGCACATTCCTGACTATTGTTAAATTACAAACTGTTCCTTTTCATTTCAAACATTATTTGATTATTGACTAAATTCTAAAATAAAGAAAAATATTTACGTGGTATCAAAATATAAATGCCATTAGACAATGAACGAGAAGAATTTTGCAGTAATTTTTATATGAATATGAGGCATAGAGTGAGATAGAACAGACGCCATCATAACCAGATTGGTATTTTCCAGGTTTACTGAGTGATGTTAATACAGTTGCTCACAAAAGAACGACGTTTTGAAAAATGAAACACACTTAAAGATATCTATAATATTTATCTTAAGATTTACGCTTAATGATAGATAGAAATGGCAGAGTCTTCTACAGGGTGCTCTAAACGTGGTTTTTATTTAAAGATTCTGCATTGTGATGCCATACAGTAGCTCTACAACAGCGATATTTCTTATCATTATATAGCAACATATGTACAATAAAAATGGTATTTTTAAAGTAACGACCTGAACGTGGAATTTTAAGTGAATTGATAAATTCAGCTTGCTGTAAAATGTACATTACATTTGGAGCAATCTTAGTCACATTTGTATTTTGTTTAAACCCAAATGGTGAGAACAAAATATTCAACTAGTTCTAGAGGTTTTGTTCTTACTGTTATTTTCTTTCTCTTAAAATCAAGACGTAGTATTGACATTGTGCCGAGAGAATACTCATTCTTAACGTGAACATAGTACAAAGTAAACATTTATCGTAATACATGAAAGGACATGTAAACGTTTCCGTCATGGAAACAAAGAGACCTTTATTTTCAGTTACCTTACACAGACTTGTGTATTTATTACGTTAATAACCGGTAATTTCCCGGATAACAACAAAACAGATATCATTTCTCAAAGATTGACCATAATTTATATAAATGATAATGATCAAATCCTGTTATTCTAGTATTTGTGTAAAATATTCATTTACAGTGCATTTATATATTTTGTGTTTAGTTATTACTTATAAAGTGAAATTTTCTACTTTTTCGACTTATAAATGTTATTCCTCGGGATAAAAATAATACCAGATGAAGTATAGTATACAAAATGAGAATTTTGTGTGCACGAGATTACAAATGAACTTTCTTGTGCTAAATATTGAATTCAAAATTTATTAACGTTGTTGTTAAAATCCAAAAGATAAAACTATGGGACTATGATTTATTTAAGATTGTCAAACAATGACAGTTAGAACTGATTTATAAGTGTTTGTCACAAGTGTGAAGAAATTCTCATTTGATGAGGAGAGTAATTGACGTATTTGAAAAAGGCATTTTTATATAAAAAAGAGGACATATGCATTAAGAAAGGAGATTAAAGAATTAACTAAAGCCGTCTTTTGTGCAATCACATTTTTATTGTTAACCAGTTTATAAACGCTACCTTAATACTTAGAGGGTTATGATTAAATAGAATATATAAGGAAAGCATGATAATACTCGATGAGACGTGATAATAACTGAAAGTATATAAAAGAGAAAATAGAAGACATCTGACAAAGTTGTATGACACAAATCACCAAGGGCCTGCACACAAAAATGATAAAAGTAGAATATACACGGAACGACATTACAAAAATATTCGATTGTGCTGCGGTTACGATACCGATTTAGGACGGTCAATTGAAGTAACTAACGTCACGCAATTGGTATGGTTAATTACCATTTTCTTTTTTCTTTCCAGTCCATGAATTCAATGAAACATTTTCCTGTATGAATAGCATTGTAGTTTAACAACCCATTCATTAGTTGATTGCAGTTCAAAGTCCTCCTCTCGCACCTATGACCAATACGACAAACCTTTCTCTTAAAGATGTTCCATTTTCTCTCCTTTTGTACGTTACATTTGTCTTCTGAAAGTGAAGATGTTGACTAGTAAGTTCGTATGGTTCGATCATCATTGTTATACGATCTTAAGTGAATTTATAAGTACAAGTTATAATGGAATTCAATTAAGAATTGTTTTTCATTTTAATACTCTGTTTTGCTTTGATCGATTTCGCAGTGTGAAGATTGACGTTTTGATTTCTTATCTTGTATTTGGTGTTGCACAGTCGTATACACTTGAGTGTTGTGCTCTGACTAACCGGGTGGTGGGAAGTCTATCCCGGGCCTTGTCTGATCCTTTTCAAAGGATAATAATATAATAATATGCGTGTTTGTATTTTTATGGTCTCTCTACTCGAGAAGCCTGTTGGTCCTTTTTCGCTACGTTGAGGAATGTTTACATATTTTTTAATGTGAGTGAGATGGTAGGCCAGTTAACAGATTAATGACACAAAATTTTGGGACATTTCTCATGTCAATTAACAGTCCTACATTATAATTGAATCTTTTTGTGATATTTCTTGTGTTTATTTTTTTTTTTTCTTCATCCGTTTCTTCTTCTTTTTTATTTTCTACATGTCTGTATCGACTTGTCTAATGCAACTCGGTCAGAAGTCTTTCTTCCTTTTTTAATAAGCGAAGATTATCCTAAAATCTGTAATGATTTTAGAAGTACTTTCATTTTCACAACCACATAATAAAAAAGATTGAAAAATGCATTTTATTAGAATGTATTTTCGAACAATTAGAATTATTTCACATATTTGAGGTATAAAACGCCTACACGAATATAGTAGTTAGCACCATTTTCATTATGGCTCGGACACCACACAGAAACTTAATGGTACCTGTCATCTCTATCAGTCGGGATAAGACATCACGCAGGAATTCTCTGGTGCTTTTCACCATTCTCAATATGAGTCGAACATCACACAGGACTTTAATGGTACCTGTCATCTCTATCAGTCTGGATAAGACATTGCGCAGGAACTCTCTGGTGCTTTTCACCATTCTCACTATGACCCGGACACTACACAGGACCTTAATGGTACCTGTCATCTCTATCAGTCTGGATAAGACAGGAATTCTCTGGTGCTTTTCACCATAATATAATAACAATAATAATAATAATAATAATAATATTATACGTTATATTTACTCTAACAAATAACAAAACTTTTTGAAAACTTTGTTACAGATGGTTTAATAAAAAGTTCACAAATATCTCTTTAAAATTATGTTTATAATTTATTAAAATGGTTTAATGACGTACACCTTCTCAAATCGACAGTAAGATTATTCTATAAAACGATCTATTGCTGTAGTTTACTTAGAACTAACATCACTAAAAACTAAAGAATATTTGGATATAAAAGTGTTTGACTGTACAAAACTTTCACGACTGTATCAAGTTACCTCAAGCATAATAAGTGTCATCCACTTCAGGTATGTAAACAGGAACTTGCCATGTCTTCAGATATTTGTTACATGTTGCAGCTTTCTTTTGTAACTTAAAAATAGGTTTAAACAATATTTATTGTATCAAATTTTCATGAAGCTACAGTTTACAATGGGACTGAGCAACAAGTGCCCTACTTATATTAAGCTATCTTCTGAATATACACACTATCATTTACAAATATATATACATAAACTGAATGCACACATATATTGTATGGTATATATACATACATACCTATACTCATGCATTCTCACATGCACATCTGATATCCATAGATACACTCCCATACAGGTATGCAATCATATATAAATACATCATATATTTATACATATATACTTACACAAATACACTTTGAGATATATATTATATCTTGATATTCACTTACAAACATAATGTACATATACATGTTATTATAAAACAGTGTGCATATAAATTTAAATTAGATGGTTTAGAATAATAATTTATAATAATGCTGATTATGATATATAATAATAAGTCAATCGTTCAATAATATATTCTACAAAATGTTTAAAAGTTTTACTGATAAACCGAAGATGACATAATTTTAATTCTCTTCTTATTCTTTGGTTCACTTTTCGGTCATATTGGCTTCACCACTGCTCATCATGTTTATATATATTTTGAGAATTCCAATCATTCGGCCACGAGCATCACTGAAGAGACATAATTTGTCGAAATGCGTATATGGTGCACAAAATTAAAAGGTATATATGTTCTATATTTATTACAAATTTAGAAACAGACATACATGGCATACTCAAAGAACCATATTATTTTAGTTAGTCAATTTTGGCGATGGACAAGCAAAATATTAACCTATGTCAAGACCGACATTACAGACAAAACTCATTGAATTATCTCTCAACCCGGATAAGATATCGCCAACATCACAGACAAGACTCACTGAAAATCTCTCAACCCGGATAAAATATCGCCAACATCACAGACAAAACTCACTGAATATCTCTCGGCCCGGATAAAATATAGCCAACATCACAGACAAAACTCACTGAATATCTCTCGGCCCGGATAAAATATAGCCAACATCACAGACAAAACTCACTGAATATCTCTCAACCCGTATAAGATATCGCCAACATCACAGACAAAACTCATTGAATATCCCTCAACCAGGATAAGATATCGCCAACATCACAGACAAAATTCACAGAATATCTCTCGGCCCGGATAAGATATCGCCAACATCACAGACAAAACTCACTGAATATCTCTCAGCCCGGATAAGATATTGCCAACATCACAGACAAAATTCACTGAATATCTCTCAACCCGGATAAGATATCGCTAACATCACAGACAAAACTCACTGAATATCTCTCAACCCGAATAAGATATCGCCAACATCACAGACAAAACTCATTGAATATCCCTCAACCAGGATAAGATATCGCCAACATCACAGACAAAATTCATTGAATATCTCTCAATCCGGATAAGATATCGCAACATCACAGACAAAATTCACTTAATAACTCACTGAATATCTCTCAGCCCGGATAAGATATCGCCAACATCACAGACAAAACTCACTGAATAACTCACTGAATATATCTCAACCCGGATAAGATATCGCGAAGGAATCCGTACTTGCCTGTCACTAATCTCATTATTTGTATAGTATATTATGTGTAATGTGTCATAGGGCATAAATGAATTAATGAACTGAACTTAACTGAATCTATTAATAATAATCAATAATTATTATTACTATGTAATTGTCTTAGATTTTACTTTTCCATAATATTTTGACCAAGTTTCCCACTAAGATTGTTCGTGAGAACATGTGTATTCTAAAGCAATTCATGACTGTCTTGCTACGAAATACTGCGTTTAATGCACATTTAGTATAAGGACATCAGCAAACTACTTGTAGTTTGTCTTACAGACCAAAATCATTCAAGCAGTGCCACGTCATTTGCCATTTGTCCTCATCAACAAAGATTTAAAGTACCGATCATGATTTTGCATCATTTATCCTTTCAAATCGAAAATATAGAGAACTAACATTTAACTATTACAAAAGTATTTTAAGACTTTATCATTATTTGTTTCCATTCCAATGTTCCGTTCACAGACTATAGTGTAACCTGTAGATTATGTAAATACTTGTAATGAAAAATACGAAACTAACTGGTGTCACATGACTATGGCACTAACAACAATGTACCACAGTGGACATTCACGGACCCCTGAAATTCAGAGGTGAGACCAGGTGCCCGGGAGGAGTGAGCGTCCCCTGTTTGGCTAGCCACACCCGCCGCGAATGTCCTTGCACACAGACGAAACAATAATAATTCAACACTGTATATATAAATGAATGTGAACAAACACTGTATAGAAAGTGTCAAAGCCACATAACATCAGGGAAAAGGTATAATAACACTTAAGTCAAACCCTCCGCGGGGAACTTTTTCACGAGCGCCACACTGCAAAGGGAATAAGTGTGACATTCATGCAAAATACGAAAGTAACTGGTGTCACATGACTATGGCACTAACAACAATGTACCACAGTGGACATTCACGGACCTTGTAAATAAAATGTATGAAGATTCAGAAAAGATTTATTTGTCTACGTGTTGTCAATTATGATTCTTTTCGTCATGTATTTGTCAAAGCATGTCAGTATGACATGGCGGTATTAAATTTTGTTTAAATTGAGAGAGAAACGTAACAAAAGTGGTTACTTTTGCCCGATGACTGGGTTCGAAATGATGATAAAGATTTGGCTGCATTTTTCATTCATGTCCTAGCACTATGTTGGAATCGTAAATGGTAACGATGGATGACCAAACGGACTGCACCTTATTCGATACTCCATGTTTCTGTTTCACGTATTTGACCTGGTCTGATGGTCATAGATTAATATTGTATAACATATATCCTAAATGCAGATTTTGTAACTTTGTCGAGGTTGAAGAGATATCATCAATATTCATTATCTTTCATAATAACCAACCTGAACAATGAGTAAAAGGTTATTCTAGTTTATATACATGTACTTCTACTTTTCCACTAAAGCAATTGCGTTTCTCTACCAATGCATGGTATCTACAAAGATAAAACTGTCTACGAATATCATTCATATAATCAGTGAATTAATGAGTAGTAATGGATATCGATTTCAGTCATCTAGTAAATAGAACAATAAGAAAACATTATAGATTGCAATCCTTTGTTACTATACACAAGTATTGTTTATATTGTAATTTGCATCAGGAGTGTCATGGCATACCATATTCTGAATTATTGTCACTTTTTTTGTTTCTACTATTTCCTAAATCATCTACTTAACACTGCATTTGTATAAATACATGCTTAGAATGACGTATGCTTCAATTTGTTACTTTTATGTTTTCATAGAAAGTTAAACGTACTGTCCGCTGTAGAAATCGTGCGTATCGTGTTCTGTGTTTTATTCCCACCCCTGCTTCTTTGTCCTGTATTATAGAGATTGCTTTTCTAATACTGTTCGGTATCTTAATAAAGATGTTATATATTAAACTTGATATCTCGAGTAATGACTTGGGTGGCATATTTTGCTTTAATTTAAATTTCGCAATATGAAACTAAAACGTTATTTACTTGAAAATCTTAATTCAAATGTGATGTGTACACTGAAAATTAATACGAAATCTTCTATATAGATTAAATAGCTGTCTATATGTCTGACCTATATTGCTTTCTCTATAGACATGTCATTTTCATTCGAAGATGTATTGCACATATAAGTATGACACAAGACTATCAATATCGACCGACATTAAGCAAAGAGGTAATTATCTGATATGTTGTTAACATGTTTATAGCTAGGCAATCATTACAGTTAACACAGCGCTGACCTTTGGGTCTGTGTGCCAGCCAGTCCAGCGAATACTCACCCAGGCTTATAATGTTTATGACCGATCAATCAAGACTGTATATACGAGATACCACAACGAATGTAAACCAAGACTGAGCTCCTGTCTAATACAATTGGAATACTTGCAATATTTTGAGCTGAAAACATATACATACATACTGACGATGTCCATTCAGTCATACTGGGACTAAGAAAAATGTTGATGTTATCTTACATGCACGTAATTCGAGGATATGATTTTAAATAACACGATCTTATATCTTCGTTTGAAATGTAATCCGGAAATCGCACGTGATTATATAACCAAATATAATTAATCTTAATTAAATGCATTTAATATCTTCAACGAGAAATTAAAAAAGATTGTTTTATACGCCCGTCTATAACGTACGTATCATGGTATGCCAATGTTCGTTTGTCCGTCGTCCACATGTCGCACATTATCTTGGCAATACTTTGCTGTGAATTACTTCAAACTTCACACAGTTATTTGTTATGATAACCTCGTGATCTGTGTACGTTTTGGTTAAATTTCGTTGATTCGTTCTTGAGTTATGGGACTTCATTCGTCAAACTGTGGCATATGGTTTACATATTGCACTGTATCTTAGGACTGCTTGCTGTGAATTGTTTCAAACTTTACACCGTTGTTTTTGGGGGGTTTTTTTTCTTTTTTTGGGGGGGGGGGGGGTTTATGATAACTTCATGTTATGTGTACCGTTTTGTTAAATCTCGGTCTTTTATTCTGGAGTTATGGGACTTTAATCCTCAAACGTTGGCCAACTTTCGCATATTGCACTGTACCTGATAGGACTGCTTACTGTTATTTTCTTGCAAACTTCACAGTTATTGTTGTGGTAACTGCACTGCCTCTCTGATTTTTATTATTATTATTATTATTTTATTATTATTTTTTTTTTTTTTTTTTTTTTGAATATTGATTTTTCGTCCTAAAGTTATAGGACTTTTTTTGTTCTTCTGCCAAATGTTTTACTTATCGTGTTGTAAGTGCACAACTTCTTAACCGATTTTAACTTATGACAATTCGTACTTTACGGGATGCAATGTACAAATAAATATACTGAGTTAAAATCTCAAATCTGCTCTTATCTATAAAATGGTGTATCATGCGCTTATGGCTCCGTTGTTTATTTATCTTTGACAAGTGTTACAAAATATTGGTATGGTAAAGTTAACTGCATATAAAATAATCGAGTTTTTATCTTATTTCAATTGAATTTCATTTATTTTTATTATTTTTTTTAAATCTCCATTTTCTTATCAAATAGACGACGATTATACATTGAATATTTTAGTAATACTAAAAAAGTCACTTTGAAACCCATCCGTCATATAATTATTGACTATTACCTTTTATATTATCAATTATTGTATGTAACGTTATGTGTGGAAATACCTGACAGTATAAACCACTGTATGAAATGTCCACGGTACTAATATGTCCATCAATGATACACAGATATATTGCATAATGAAATCATTTAATACGGAATGTACGTAGCCATAAATATGACAACATCATTCACTTGTCAAGCTAGCACACGATAATACATAAAATTTATCAAATGGAATACTGTTTCTCCAGTATTACCATAGTATGTGACATATAGAATGATACTTACCAAATGTGGCTTCTCTAAAGAAATTTTGTTTTTCAAAGATTTAAATTCTGTCTAAATTATTTGTTTTATTCCGCATTACTTTATTTCTGATATTGAAAGGGGCAGGCGTGGTGTAGTGGTTAAGCGCTTGGCTTGCGGCGCCGACGATCCGGGTTCGATTCCCGGGTTGCGCCACTATGTTTAAGAGGTTGGTAACCTCCTGCTTCCATGTCGCGATATAACTGAAATACTGTTGAAAGCGACATAAAACACCAATCAACCAACCAACCAACTGATATTGAAAAAAAAAACACTTAAATTGTATATTTCTAAAATTCTTTTTTCACATGCACTTTTATCAAGTTATTGGAAAGTTTTGAAGCTAGAGGCAAATGCAGCGATAAAGCGTCCGGCTGACGGCGCAGACTTTCTACAGGTGCGATTCACGGATTGCATCACTGTTAAATATCTACTTCAGTGTCGCGATATAACTGAAAAATTGTTGAAGCGACGAGAAACACAAGTTAAATAATCAACACTTAAATATACGAGTCGCGTCCGAGATTGATATCAGATAGATCAAGACAAGAGAACTCATTCTAAGTTTATTTATTTATTTTTTTTTTTAGCTACAAACTAATGGCGAGTTAGGGCGGTCAACATCTCATGTCTTTTCAATGGCATCAAATTCATCCTCTTTTTAGTTTTTGAAATTTTAGTACCTTGGTCTTCATGGCAAAATAAAATCAATATTTCCAGATAGTGTACATTTGTTATGATAACATTTATTAGTTGTTTTAAGTTCAATCCGTAGTATGTCATTTGCACGGTGATCCACCCTCGTGGAAAACTGTACAAACTGTAACTGAATTGGCAGAGAGCGAACTTTTATCCCAACGTTTGCAGTGACACTTACCGTGCGTTAACCTTACTTCTTGTCACAGAAAATCGAAAATGTCTTCTTTTAATTAATGTGTAATACATATAATATGGCACAAAGATTAATCAGTATTATTTTGTCGTACCAATAACTATTGTCATTTATTGCTTGTGCGTCTTCACAGTTGGATGTTATATCAGTTTATTGTTTTGATAGAGGTTTTCCTATGTTAAAATGTGTACCATTTCGGCACAAAACAAAAGGATATTAGATTGTTCTTTTGCTTGCGAGTAGACAGAATCTATCATTCCATTTAGCGACGCTGTTATATAGTGACGTATTCATGTAAGAAACATTGAAAACTAGTTACTCGGCCTACAGCATTGTCTTCATAAGCAGGTTTTTAATTGCGTATCTAATGTTCTGACATTATATACCCTTCATACTAAAATGGAGCAGTTGTTGAAGACGTAAATACCCATGCGGGATTTACTCACCATACAACAGTTTGGAGCCCTGTCTTTCGGATTAGAAAAACCGAGGTCCCGAGTCACGGTTGGCGTGGCACACAAAATCCTTCACTGTTTCGGATGGGCAAAGGTATAATATCTATGCAATGCATTAGACAGATGCCATCAACATATACGTGAAATAATTGTGGAGTGGAATAAACAATAATAAATCTGCCATGCAAAATCTTATAATTCATTATCAAAAGCAAGTTTAAAAGACACCAGAATCTAGTTAAAATCCCCAAAATAGTGAAATAAACTGAAAACTGAAACTGATCCGGGTATCTCTTGGTCCCCTAGGCAAGCCTGCTACCGATTGTTCCTAGCATCTCTTGGTCCCTACGCAAGCCTGCTGCTGACTGAGCCTGGTATCTCTTGGTTACTAGGAATATGTGTTACCGATTAAGCCTGGTATCTTATGGTCCCTACGCAGGCCTGCTACCGATTGATTCTAGTATCTCTTGGTCCCTACGCAGGCTTGCTACTGACTGAGCCTGGTATCTCTTGGTCACTATGCAGACGTGTCACCGATTGAGCCTGGTATCTTATGGTCTCTAAAAAGGCGTGTTACCGATTGAGCCTAGTACATTTGTATCTCATGGTCCTTAGACAGGCCTTTTACCGATTGACCCTGGTATCTCAGCAACAAAGTCCAAATAAAGGCAAACTTTTCAATGCCATGTATCTTTGTTTCACCCCACCCCATGGGAGAACGCATGTAAAAAATTAAAACACTACCCCTTACGATTCAAAAGTTATAACTAATATTAAAGTTTTGGAAATTTAGGTCACAGGTCACGGTCAAGATAACAAGGCCATGAACTTAGTGTTATTTGAAAGAACTTTATTAGTGAAGTATGAATGCCAAATATGAATCTCTCTCACGGTTCCAAAGTTATAATTGAAGGTTAAAGTTGACAAAGCACAGACAAACAAACACACAAACGAAGAAACAGACAAACAGAACAAAAACAATATGCCTCGATCTATCGATCCGGGGGAATAACAATCTATTGTTATGCAGTTGTGGTACAATGTAACGACCGGTCCATTGAAATGACAATTGTTTCTTAATTGGTGTGGTTAAGTAAAATATTTACGTATATACAAAGAGGTTGAATTCTTTTGAACTCAGTGCCGATAACTGTATTGCTAAATAATTGCAAGGCTTCTCTTCGTTTGACATAATTGATAATGCATACAGAAATTGATTGGTTATTTTTTAATTGTTTTATGACCTTGCTTCTTAAAAAACTTGTTGATCCTTGTTCTCTATATGGAGGATTATTAATAAATCTTTTAATGTATGTCCTTTGATTGTGCTGCTTTTGCGGTTAGTGGGAAGAGGGCGCCCGCAAAGCGGTTAGCCATACCAATTGAGTGACTTTTGTTACTTCAATGGACCGTCCAAAGTCGATATCGTAACCGCAGCACAATCGAATATTTTTGTAATGTTTTTCCGTGTATATTTTACTATTATCATGTTTTGTGTGCATGTCCTTGGTGATTTGTGCCATACAGCTTTGTCAAATATTTTCTGTTTTCTTTGTTATGACCACTGACTCCACTATATTACAAAGTCCCCATGCATATCTAGAGCAATTAAGGATTAGCACATAAAGACATTACAAAAATATTCGATTATAATGCTTTGCGGTTCCGACTAAGAAGGGTAAGCTTAAGTGACAAGTGTCACTAATTGGTATGGTAAAATGCTTTTCGGGGCCACCTTCCAAATCGTCACAAAGTAACACACATTTTAAAAGTTATCAATTATGCTCCAGATACACAACACGTATTAATTGCTCACTCAGATTGTGATGTCAGAGAACTAAAAGTCAGAGATGAGGAGATTCAAAATCTTATTTTCACTTAACAAAGTCCTTAGAGAGTACCCACCGCCCTGTTAGTCAGAATGCAACACTCATGGAAAAGTCTGCATAAGGTTGTAAAAGGGCGAGGGAGGGCAATACAAGTCATTGTCCTTTTGATGATTTCGGAGTAATTATGTCGAATGATTTGTACAAGGCCTATAAAATTTTCCCCAAGTCTTTAGAAGTTTATGGTAAAAGCTTTTGAGTTTTCAAGTTATTTATAGATTGTTTTGTTTGGAAATTTAAAACTTAAGTACAGGTTTTAGTAATTTGAAGGAATCGTTGCCCTATCATAGGAGTGTAGGGGCATCGCCATCTAACCAGGAGAAAGTAACAATAGGATATCCAAAGTCGCTTATCACAATGCTAGTTTGTATATTGCTGTCAATAATTTTATTGTGTATGTAAAGGTATTTGATGTTACTATTGTTAAACGCCACATTGCAGTATTTTATTATATGATCTTTACCTGAAGTGGTGTGGTTAGAAATAACAGAATCTGCGACTGCATTTAATACAAAAAGAATACAATTTGCGTTTTCAGATAAATTTGATAAGTATTTTCTATCTGTTTCAGCTATCGAGCAAAATGATTTTTTCTATTAGTACATGCTGCCTTCTTTTAGTAATACTAAGTCAAACTACCGACCTGGTAACAGCTGTCCTGAAAATAGATCGATATCCAGGTAGGTTGAACAAATTTAGGTATAAATTATCATCAGTTTAAGACTTGAAGCTTGAAGAAGATATATGTGACTACTACAGACATTCACAATTGGTAATCAGCTTAATAAAATGTATACAGATAAAAGGTAGTGTAAGATGATAAGAATAATGTCTGTACGATTAGTTTTATCATTTGATAACTTTTGATTTTTCTTATCAAAAGTCACTTTTGATCAGAAAAATCAAAAGTTATCCAATGACAGTTTATATTGGTGTGGTTAGCTCAACCGTATAATGGTATATTATAAACGTTGCTAAGCCTATGAAAATGATAAACTTAAATCTGATTTGTATGATCATTTTTGTACAAAAATACTTTGCAAAGTTTCCTAAGTAAATGCATGCAATTTCAGACTATAAAGATCATCATTGTAATAGAGATTGCAACTTGGATATGCAGCAGAGGACTTGTGAATACGACTTCACCATTGAATATTACTACACACTAACTCAAGCTTGTCATAACTGTCCGTATAACATCACCGATTGTTTTCGTCCACATTGCATCGCTGCCGATGGCGTGTCAAGGGGACTTCTAACTGTCAATAGAATGATGCCGGGACCCTCTATACGGGTAATTTAAACATAAAACATTTACAGTGCTTGAATCAAGCTTCTGAGAAATACACTATGAAATAGTCTAAACAAAAGGTTCTAGACGGATGTCATCTGTTGCATTCTTATTTTTCGAAAGCCTCTTTAATTCCACATTTTATTCTTAATTGTTCTTGTTTCTATAATATGCAGTGAGAAATTATTGAATACTTCTCACTCAATAACATACATTATATTACTATACATTATAGATATTATTAAATGAATACAAAATGAATTTCTGTCAATATATTAATTCTTGAGTCGCACATATTTCGTAACATGTTGTTATAAAGAATATGCGATAATCTAAGTGCTAAGGAAAAATAATTTCTCTTTCCAAGAGCTACAAAAATTTGTGAAATATGAAAACAAGTGTTAATTGCACTGTCACATTGTAAACAAACAAATTATTAATCTGAAATTGACCAATGATTTTGCAGGTATGTGAAAACGATAATATTGTGGTCAATGTGCAAAATAACATGGAAGGAGGAGAAGGCACAGCTATTCACTGGCATGGTATTCTACAGACAGAAACCCCGCATATGGATGGTGTCTCAATGCTCACACAATGTCCAATTCATCAGTATTCCAAATTCCAATACAGGTGAATTCGAAAGATAAAGAAAGTAAAAAAAAAAAAAAAGAATAGATAAATTTGAAATCGTTCTGATTTTGTGTTTTGATCGAAAGCTGTATCCATTATATACTTTATCTATAAAAAGAAAAAATAAATGAGATATGTTACTATTATTATTACATACATTACCATTATAGAAGGTACACTTAACTGAAATTTAAATTTGAAATACTTGTACGAACTGTACATTGATCTAATGCGTTGCGTGTGGAAATATCTTTTAATTGTTTGTATATTTTGAGCATTGATGGTCGGTACGGCAAGCTAAAAAGGACATGTTACCTTGCTCACTTCTGATTTCCAGGACCAAGTTGATTAAATTTTAACCACTGGTTAAGTTAACCAACATTAGATTTTGGTAGTTTCAGTGACATTTGTAAAGCCATTGTATAAGTAACTTAACATAAACTTCCGATCAATATATTGATCATGAATCTCAATGAAATAGTATGGCAATATCTGACCCCGCATAGCTTAACCACTAGTTAAAGATTGGAACTGGCCCAATGTTGCCATTAATGTCCACTGTTGTTGTTGTTGTTGTTGTTGTTGTTGTTGTTGTTGTTGTTGTTGTTGTTGTTGTTGTTGTTGTTGTTGTTAAAACAGGACCACGAATGTCCTCTGTGGTAGGTTGCTGTTTGTAACACAGGAACCTGAATGTCCAGTGAGGTATGTTGTCAGTAACACTGTCCACTGTTGTGGTTGTCGTGAGTTACAAAAGATCCACTGTGGTTCATTAATGTAAGCAACACAGAACCAAGTTTATCCACTGTTGTACGTTGTTGTTAGTTAAAAAGGGACCATGAATACCCACTGTTGTGGGTTGTTGTAAGTTACACATAACCATGAATTTCCACTGTGTTACGTCTTTGTCAGTAACACAGGACCATAATTGCCCATGTTTGTACGTTGCTGGTAGTAACACAGGACCATACATATTCACCTTGGTACGTTGTTGACAGTAACGTAAGTTCATGATTGTTCACTGTGGTTCGTTGATGTTTATAACACAGTTTCATAAATGTCCACCAAGGTGGGTTGTTGTAAGTAACTCAGGACCATGAATTTCATTGTGGAATGTCGTTGTTAATAACTCAGGACCATGAATTCCCAGTGTGGTAGGTTGCCATTAATGATACAGAGGCCATAGATTTTCATTGCCATATGTTGTTGTAACACGGATATCCATGAATGTCCTCTGCAATACATTGTTGTGAGTAACTCAGGACCATGAATGTCCTCTATGACACATTGCAGCTAATAACACAGGACCATGATGAATGACCTCTGTGATACATTGTAGTTAGTAATACAGGACCATGGATGTCCTCTGTGGTACGTTGTTGTAAGTAACAAAAGACCATGAGTTCCCTATTTGATAGGTTTGTTGTAAGTAACACATGACCATGAATGTCCTCTGTGATACGTTGTTGTAAGTAACACATGACTATGAATGTCCTCTGTGATACGTTGTTGTAAGTAACATAGGACCATGAATGTCCTCTGTGATGCGTTGTTGTAAGTAACATAGGACCATGAATGTCCTCTGTGATGCGTTGTTGTAAGTAACATAGGACTATGAATGTCCTCTGTGATGCGTTGTTGTAAGTAACATAGGACTATGAATGTCCTCTGTGATGCGTTGTTGTAAGTAACATAGGACCATGAATGTCCTCTGTGATACGTTGTTGAAAGTAACATATGATCATTAATGCCCTTTACGATAAGCTGCTATTAGTAACACAGTGACGTAGCACCAATAAGCTTGATATTCTATATTCTAAGCAATAGAGGAATAAACGATATACATCTTGAATTACATACATTTCTATTTTTCATACAGATTTAAGGCAGATACTCCCGGAACTCATTTTTGGCATGCGCATTCTGGACTTCAACGAGCAGATGGTGTATACGGTGCCATCATTGTTCGTCAGAAGAAAACAAGTGATCCTCAATCACATTTGTACGATGAAGATTTGCCTGAACATATTATTCAGCTAAATGATTGGATCGAGGAAATGAGTGCAGTAAGGTTTTCTGGCCATCATCATTCCATGACAGATCATTCACCGTCAACAATTCTCATAAACGGTATATTTTCATAGATTTTACAAAACTGGTTTAAGAAATATGAAAATGTAAAACTAAAATTCACTCAGAAATTATAGAGACAGACTCGTACCAATATTATTTCGTTCCCTTAATAGTCAAAACTCTGATAATACTATCATTTAATCAACAGCGCTGTATTGTCGAAAATAGCTAATGATACTTGATAGTTATGTGCTTAATTTAATTATTTATAACAGGTCGTGGAACAAAACGAGCCTTTCGATCCTCACAATCTTCGCCTCATTCTGGACATGGTGGTCACATGATGTCTACTATGGACATGGCCCACGCGTCTCCCACGGGTATTCCTATGACACAACATATCAGTAATGGCGATTCTGATTTCAATAACAATCTAGACGCCATGCCTTCCATGGTACATAACGCAGATATGGATATAGTTCATGATCATCACCGAATGAAGCGCGGTGCTGATTCCATGTCGACGATGAGAGACAGCGACCATATGATGCACGATATGGACAGCTCCAGTGACACCACATATACACCCCAAGCAGTCTTCGAAGTTGCACCAATGAAACGCTACCGATTTAGAGTAATCAGCAATGGTGTCAACAATTGTCCGATCCAGTTTTCTATTGACAATCACACAATGACAATGATAGCTGCTGATGGAACACCTTTTCGGCCCCTAGAGGTTGAATCATTCAATATCTTTGCCGGAGAAAGATATGATTTTGTATTGTACACGAATAACCACGTTGGAAATTATTGGATTCGTACACATGGATTGGCCGACTGTTACTTTAAGCATGCACGACAGACTGCGATATTAAGATATAAGGGAACAATGCCCATGAAACCAAGAGAATCAGTAGAATATGCTTACTTCGAGAGAAATGGAATGGTATATACATCGAATACAATAAATATGGATTATAAACAGCATTTAAGTTGTATACCCTACAATTCGGTATAATTTCAAAAATTAGTGTATGTCCAGCAAAAACTGTATTTTTCTCGTATGGCTGAAGTTATTAACTTTGCGTTAATAACATTTTTATTCGTTGCTTCAAACCTTTGGAGATATCAAATTAAAAGGAAAATACTTTGTAAATAAAGAGGGCATTCCATAAATACAACCATGACCTGATTTCGCGCATGCGCAGTTTAATCAAAACAAATACGATGAGGGAGACTCCAAAGGAAAAACAATTTCAGTAAATACTAACTTTAGCAGACTTGAATGCAGATTTTTAAATTTACTCGTCAAGTTTATTTACCTCGCCCTCCATGATGCCGCTTCCGAATTAGATCACGTGATAAGTTGGTTGTAAACATTCTGTTTACAAACATCGTGTTTTACACAGCCGTATCTCACTTACTACGACGAATTTGATCACAACATTTGTAAGGACCTTTTTAAAATATGTTTTAGGCTTATATTTATCATCAAAACAATTTAGAAATAAATTTACCTATAATATGCGAACATAGGGTATACAGCTTTAAAATATCAAACCCACAGAATTAAAACAAAAAAGACTACAAATTTTACAACATATATACAGTTGACTTTCGTTTACTCGAATTTTATTAAATCAGTTTTCTCGTTAGCTTGACCTAATGTTATTGTCCAGAATTCATTTTCTTAATGTACGTACATAAATATATTTCTAACCTGCATTCCACTTAATTCGAATAGTTTAACATGGTCTTTTTGAATGCGAGTTATCAAGAGTCGATTGTATCATTTATTTTATTCAATGATACAGCATCTGTTTGATTTTTATTTTTATTCGTATTCAAATTTTCTATATTCTAACTATTCTTTGTTTGATATTTTTGCAAACTTAAAACGTATTATTGCAGAGATTGAACCCCTTCAATCAGAACAGTGGACCATCAGACGTAAATGTTGTGGAATTGGAATCTGTCATTAAAGATGGCTTACCTCTGAAGAGAGTTCCTGACCGGAAACTGTTCCTAGCATTCGATTTCAATATGGTGGATAATTATCGGTTTAACGATCCTGATCTTTACCCTCTTTCAAATATGATTGGCCATGCCCATCATATGGGATCACCTCAAATAAATGGAATTACACATAAAATGCCGTCGTCACCTCCATTGACACAATATTCAAAGTATCTAGAGGTAATAGTATGTCGTTATTTTCCCGGTTGAAAACAGAAAACAGAAAAATCACGAAATCGCCACGTTATATTCATGACTGCTCGTTAGAGGAGTCTTTGTACGAACTGCTCATTAATTGTATGAAATAATTCAATGAAGAATATTTATACTGACTCAATTATGTAAGCAGAACATATATATGTGTATAAATTTGGTGAACCATTTGCGCATTTTGGCAATTTAGATCTTTTGATTGAAGGCAAATTTGAAATCCAAAGTTTTACTATTTGAAGAGCAGCCAATACTTTACATACAAATGCAATGTACATCAACATCATAAACTGTAACATTAAGAGAAACAATAGCATGATAAGTTTGTGTTGCATTATATTATTTGTGAGCAAAACTTATATAGAACTGGGGTTTTTCTAAATACAGGTATTATATATGTATATATGGGAATCTATTGTGTTATTTGTTATAAGCAATAAGTATAATAAGAAAATTCATTATACATGAAAATTTTATGATGTAATATTTCAGAAAGACTTTTGTAATGAAGATACAATCAGTAAAAACTGTAAAAAAGAATTCTGTGAATGCATACATCGTGTCAAAGTTAAATTAGGGCAAGAGGTGGAAATGGTTCTAGTGGATGAAGGGAAGATGCAAGATAACAATCATCCTATGCATCTCCATGGATACAAATTCAAAGTTATCGCCATGGGAAAGGTAAGTTGATTATCTATAACGCGATAAACAATATCAACTCCAATTTATCTGACCAGAGCAATAAATTTCAATGCACTCTAATGACTTTCTCCGGAGAGAAGGCGATGTATAAGATTTTTTTTTTTTGGTACTTTGCCTTTTTCAAGTGAAATCAACGATACCAATACACAAGCGATGTAAATTCCATCCAAATGATACAACGGGTAAGGGCAGATTAATTTGTTGATATCTCTAAAGCGCAAAGTGTACCAGTTCGAGAAAATGTTCAGTCATTTTATTGTATATTACCATTTTCAGCTCGGCAATTCAACATCAATTAAGCATATTAAGCGGTTGGATAATATGGGATTAATAAAGAGGAAATTAATTAATCCAATTTCAAAGGACACTGTAACAGTTCCCGACGGTGGATATACCATTATTCGGTTCCATGCCACTAATCCAGGTATGAGTGAATCGTCATAACAAACTATCATATCTAGACATTTTCAATAAAATATAGTAATATTGCAGGGGGGGTTCTCATTTTCCTTGTAGTAGCTTCATATTCTTTTTGCTTCATCTGCAAAAGTGGTTTCTTATAAGTGAGGGCAAGATTTATCAACAGATTATTGGGATTTCTATGGACACTAATAGCGCTCCTGGTATAGCAGATTTATCTTTTTATTGCTACGAGAGGCCTTAATACATCTGTTCAAACCTCTAAACGTTTCGACCTTATTGATAAGTTCATTGACACCTCAAGATCTCTTGATGCTGTTTTAGTAATCGGTATTCCTGACCTATTTCCCACCTAATTCTCCACCTAAACTTCAATTTAACAAAGCCAATAGGTTTGATCAGGAAACACCTTTCTTGGACTTAAATATTGAAATTAAACACAATATCCATACAAACATATATGATAAATATGACGACTTTGGATTTCCTATCGTAAAATTTCCCTTATCTAGACGGTGATGTTCCTAGACTCCCATCATTTAGTTTTTATATCAGTCAATTGTTCGGTTTGCTGGTGCTTGCACAAACTTTTTTGATTTTCACGCCAAAAAAATCTCGAATACTTTTAAATTTCTAACTCACAGATATCATAAACTTCCGAAAACGTTTGGTAAATTTTATAGATCTTATTCAGACATTTTATCTATCGGAAATGTGACTTTTCAACAATATGTATCCAGCGGAATTTCCCATCCCAATTTCTAGTGATCTAGTGTACAGACAAAGGAGGGTCAGAGGTTCCGATAATTTCATATCAATCGGTTCTACAGTACGACCCCAAGATTATTGCAAAAATCATAGGTCTTGTATTGGGTCCCTCTACAGCCCTATAAATAATTTTACTTGAGCGTTGCACGCTGACAAACAGAACAGTAGGGACTCAATGATGGGTCTTGTCCAAACATTTTCAGAAGAAACAAGGCCCTGAGCTTCGTCCCTTCTGACTGTTAGGCGGGATTCCTACAGATAAAGGATCTGAGCTCGCTTACAGACAGGCAGAGCACGGTTTACTTATGTTGATTTCGTCTTACATATTTTTGATAGTGGCATATTATTCTATAAACGTTCCGTGTGAAAGTTTTAGGACCTCTCGTCTTGAGAAACTTTTTTATCCTTGTACTCTATATGAAGCCGGCGTGGCCTAGTGGTATCGCGCCGGACTCCTGATCGGGAGGCCGGGGTTCGAGTCCCGCTCTGGTCATGCCGGTGTCCTGTCTTTCGGATGAGACAGTAAAAACCGAGGCCCCGTGTCGTGGTATGCATGGCACGTTAAAGATCCCTCACTGCTTCGGGTGGGTCCGTTGTATGCCCGCATCAGGCAGATGCCGTCACCATATACGTAAAATAGTCGTGGTGTGACGTAAAACAAAAATCAATCAATCAATCATGTACTCTATATGAAAAAGTATTCATGAATTTTTAGATGTGTGTCCTTTCATTGTGCTGCTGTTGCGGTGAGTGGAAAGGCGGGCGCCCGCAAACTAATAAACCACACCAAATGAGTGACGTCAGTTACTTTAATTGACCGTCCTACGTTGTTATCATAACTGCAGTACAATCGAATATTTTGTAATGTTGTTTTCTGTGTTAATTTTACTATTATTTATGTTTTATGTACATGTCTCTGGTGATTTGTGTCATACAGCCTGGTCAGATGTCTTCTCTTTCAAAACATATATTCAACAATTTAAGATGTTTAACAGAGTCGCCTAATTCTGATGGTTTTATGTTCTGTTGTATCCTTTTATTCGTATGTTTTCTCGAGTATAATACAGTGAATGCATTTATATGCATAGTCCTTCTTGAACTTTGTAAAACCATGATATAACCATGATCTTCAGCGTTTATTAATTAAAATTTTCAGTCTTGAAACTTTGTAAATCACTCTTAAACTAAGGAGTATTTACGATATACATCGACGCTATTATTTAATTATTATATTCAATGCAAATATAAAGAAACTTGAAGTTTGAACTCACAAATGACCGTTTTCGAAGATCAATTTTTATTCATTGTTATATGTTATTTAAATGCTATTCAAAAAGCAAAGGTAAATTGTTCTAAAACGATACAATCTATCTATATTAAAACCATCTGTTATCAAGCCCCACATGGCACACAGTAATAATAAGCTCTGTTCATGCATAGCTCTGTTCTAAGATTGATTCTTTGGCTCACTTTTTGGGCCAATTTGGGCTTAACTCTGCTCTTCAAATGTATCACTGAAGAGACACAAATTGTTGAAATGTGCATCTGGTGCATAAAATTATGACGTAAATATGTTCTGATATTGCTTATAATTCTCAATGAGATACTTCAGCTGCCATCTGTTGCTTATAATTCTTAATGAGATACTTCAGCTGCCATCTGTTGCTTATAATTCTCAATGAGATACTTCAGCTGCCATCTGTTGCTTATAATTCTCAGTGAGATACTTCAGCTGCATCTGTTGCTTATAATTCTCAATGAGATACTTCAGCTGCCATCTGTTGCTATATCCGAGTTTTTGTTTTAAATTTTAACACCATACGCTTTTTAATTCTATTAATTTCATATCTTTAATAAAATCAATTCTACCTATTAGGTTTCTGGTTATTCCATTGCCATATTGCCTTCCATATGGAGATGGGAATGAACATGATAATTCAAGTGGGAGAAGTTAATGAAATGTTACCACCTCCTAGATTATTCCCGACATGTGGTGACTGGACTCCAGAGGCAATTTTGTTTGCGAAAAATGATGAAGAATGGAAGCAAAAGCAGATTTCGTGTCCACCTGTATCAAATTCATTACCAACAACACAATCTCCATCCATTCCTCCAGTACTTATGTTTCTTTTTTCACAGTATTTAGTTGACTGTATAAACAATTAGTTATAGATACTGTTATGTGTTAGATTCTGTGATCGTTTGAAATCCTTGCGCCAATGGGTATGAAGATGCAATCAGTTTTATTTCAATCACTGCTGTTCTTGATCGTATTGTATATCATGATGTAATCATGAAATGTCTCAGTTTTTGTCTCTTTCTTGGTAGCTGACTGAATTCAATACACAATTATTCTACTTAACGATATACATCGACGCTATTACTTAATTATTATATTCATTGCAAGATATAGAGAAGCTCGAAGTTTGAACTCACAAATAACCGTTTTCGAAGATTAATTTTTCTTCATTGTTACATGTTATTTGTATGCTATTCAAAAAGTAACGGTAAATTGTTCCAAACTCGAACATATTTATCACTAAACGATAAAATATATCTATATTAAAACCATCTGTTACCAAGCCCAGACGGCACACGGTAATAATTGCAAAGATCTTACTTAAGCTTTGAAATATCTATCAAATATGATGCCACAGGTCGTTTTCAGGAATTCCTCAGAATTTTTATTGTCACAATGTATCATTTAAATAAAAGATAACGCTTTTTAAGCGTTTTGCAAATGGTTGCATCTTCGGGGTGTGTCATATATCAATTTGAGAACGCAAATATTGGTGTCATAAGTCTTTCATGGCATTTTTGTTATTCAGAATTTTCTTTTTTTTTTTTAAATTATTTTTATTTTGTTGTAACCGAGCAATAATATTTTTGAGAATATGATTTTGAAAGTCATTGGTATCAGTTATGTAATTTTCAAATAATAATTAAGATTGAAGTTATATAGAAATTATATATTTTTGCATTTCGTCAGTATTATCTAATATTAATTGCATCTCAACAGAGAAATCCATTTTTTTAAATTATTTCTTTATTTTCATTATCAATTGTATATTAAATTGTTTATTAAACATTCAATTAACTTTATCGCTTTGTTCCAATGTTGTGTTTTAATGGGTATAGAACACTTGCAGTTCAGGTGATGGTCCATGTGCTATAATTGTCCATACCTTCTGTACTGTGCACATTTTTCTATGTGTATAGAACACTTGCACAATATTGCCAAACTTGAGGTGATGGTTCACTTGCTATGGCTGCCCATGTCTTCTTTGACGTGCACATTGTTTTCTATGTATCTATTCTATGTGTGTTACCCAGCGTGTGGTGTTCCGGTTGAGGTTTTTATAGGTCACCTACTACAGGTAAGGAGTAACAATTATTTCTTAGCATGGTCATTTCATGGCGGTTTATTTTGAATAAATGAAAATAAATAAAATTGATATTATGATTAATCATTGTAACATCCTGTTCACTTTACATTCAAGACTAATCACATCCTTCGCAAAAACATTTGTGTTCATTTTTTTTATCTAAAATGTGTGAAATTGTGAAATTATATACATATATATATATATATATATTAAAAACCCACAGAAAGATGCTAGTTTAAATTGTGATATATGGATACTTACAGTTACATGAGGTTTACCTGGATGGAATCCAACAGACAACTGACGTCAATTTTACAGATGTCACTCTGCACTACGCGCTTCTTCTCTGGATGACGGGTCGTAGAAACCAAACAGGAGATCTCAATGTCACCACTGTAGAACATAATAGTCAACATATGTCTGGGCCTCCTTCTCATAAGTTGGGTCGACACAGCATATCCACACGTACGCATCCTATAACAATGCCAAAGGACGCCAAATTGCCATTGTTCAAAATAAAATCGGCAAAGCCGTTAAACATCGGCGTGCAAGCAGCAAGGTCTAGTATCATAGAATTGTCTAAGCTCCCAAAAATGATGGCTCCTGCCCACAATGTCGAGAGAATAGTAACAAACGGACATGATTCACGGAAAGGAAAACTGGTTACACATAAAAAGATAAGAATGCGAGGAGCCATTAAGGGGCTAAAGCCGCCGGGTATAAATATACATATCAACCACAAAAAGCCTGCAATTAAGAGAGAAGGAAGTAAAACAAAGGCTCATGCTGGAATGCATAATAGAGAAAGGATGTTACGAACAACGAAATCTCCCCGTAAACAGCAACATCAAAAACACCCTCCACCTCCAAGGAAAGAACACAGTTCCAGAGTCAATGGTCATTCCATGCATACAGTTAAAAGGAGAAGTAACAATGATACGGAACACACGAAGAATTCGTCCATGCATTATAAACATCGACTGAACAATCACAGAAATGCTAATCACCGCAATAAGGTTGAGAATATAACAATGGATAGCACATATGACAAAGAATCTATGAACCGAGATGTAACATTAATGTACAATACCAAGGCCAATGACCTGCAGAACCGTGATACGCCTTCGTCGGGTGTCGAGACGGAAAATAAGTATCTCCATCAAAAGAAACTGAAAAAGCGGAAGATAATGGCTCGAAATAACACAAAGAAGAATGGAAATCATAAAAACAATACAAAACACATAGTACATAAACGTAAGCAATCTATTCAAAATGTATTACATAATAAGACTCAGGAGAAAAATAACAAACACGACAAGATGGAACACAGGTTTGGCCATCAGAGAAAAGTGCGTAAGCGAAATATACCAGTCTGATAAATGTGAAGAAATTATGTTCTACTCGACACTTTTATGGTCCGAAATCCATTTGAATTTTAAGAAAGATTTTCAAAAGAATGAATGAGATCATGGTGTATGATAATGATCCTTTGTTAGATGATTTATTGATTACAACACGTGATAAGGTGCCTTCTGTTTAGGACTCTGAATATAGAGATGTGCCAAAAGATACATATTCTGTCATCTACAGCGTTTTACATTCAGATCAATTCTGAAAAATGGCATTGCATGTAATTCTGCGCTGGAGCATTGTTGGATCCAATGGTTTGAGGCTAGTGCATGTTTGTGTTTCATTGAAATGTTTATTACACTTAGAGAACTAAAACCGTGATATACGTGTAAGTTATTTGTATTTTCAGTTGTGTGTTAAGTTTGTAAGTAATTAATATCCACTGATGTATCATATTTGTATCAGTGTCCCGTCATTTTTATGTATAGTGGGGATTATTTGTTTTGAGTCTTCTTTTGATCAGTTACATCATTTGAATATGGATCTCGTAACATGGAAAATACCATTTTGGAAGGGTGATGGGTTAACAAGAACCATTCAATTTTATACTCGTGCACTACAGTGTGTGTGGTTGTGTGTATGTGAGTATATGTGTGCAAGCGTGCGTGTTGTGTGTTCCATGCTATACGTTGAAACAATCCCTTGTTTTATTGACATGGCGAAAAATAAAAAAAGATGTGATTGGGGAATAATTATAGATGAGTGTAATTTGTATCTAAGGACATAGATAAACAACAGACAATTTCTTCTCTCTGGTCTTTCCTCTTGTAAACAAATGTAACTATAGAAACAAAGAAATCATAGAAAAATAAAAACATTGTTCTATATTCTTTTACTATATTCATTTGTTCACCTTTCATGTTTACCCATTTTTGTATCATGAATTTCTTATTCAGTGTCCATCTTACAAATCTTGTTTTATCATTTTATCGTTCAATTTACAATTCATATAATCTGCTTCAAATTTTAAATTACTGGTTTAACTAATGGTTTTCTGTTTGTTTGTTTGTTTGTTTGGTTGGTTGGTTCATTGTTTTCTTTTTTCTTAGACTATCTATATTCACTTGTACTTAAATACTGTATCATTATTTGATTGGAAATTCTTACAAGTATATATTCAAGGTTGTAGCCTGTAGGTCTTATCGTTTGCCTGTTATTATCTTTGTTTTGAAGCATCTTCTATTTATTTAAATATTTTCTGTTAAGTAACTGACAACTGTATAATTTTCTGTGAAATTAAAATCTACTTTTCTTTCTTCACATTTTTGTTCTTACTTTATGTTTGTAAAATTATGTTAATTGGTAATAACGTTTTCAAATCATGTACAGTTTATTGCCATAGCATACAGACTATCTGTTTGAAGCTTAAAATCTCAACTTAATAAAAGAAAAAACAAATACAAGATTTAAAGATTAATATTTTCATACGTATTTTTAAAAATAGTAGATCTATCACCACTTACAATTTTCATCCTTTTTCAGAGAATAATAATATAACCAATAATAATAATAATAATAATAATAATAATAATAATAATAACAATTATGATAAAAATAATTTGCATCATCATCATCATCATCCTAAATATTATAAAGATAATAATACAACAATAAATATAATAATAATGATTGTAATGATAAAAAGGAGGAGAAGAAAACCAAACAAAAACCTAGATGTCCTAAAGGGTCAAATACCCCCTGCGGCAACAAAGTTGAAACATGCAATAATTTATCCCAAAATACATCACTGGTATAAGAGTAATGGATATCCATCTTGAACATTTAAGGTATAATCATGAAAACTGAAAATTCTGGTATGTGTGCATTCTGACCTTGACCTTGTAGATATGACCTTGTTTCAAGGTCCAGACACACCCCTGGGTCATGGACATCAATTGTGTGTAATGTATTCTTCCTCAAACGTGTAAAGAAAATGCTATGGCCCGAACAGGAATTTTGGTTGTTTGTGCACTATGACCTTGACCCTGAAGATATGACCTTAGGTCAAGGCATTGACACACTCTTGGGTCATGGCATTAATTGTGTGAAATATAATCTTCCTCCAACTTATACGGAAGGAGCTATGGTCCGAACATGAATCCTAGTATTCTTTTACCATTGTGACCGTCACCTTAAAGATATGACCTTGGTTCAAGGTCATGACACACCCTTGTGTTATGGTAAACAATTTGCTGAAATATAACCTCCCTCCAACGTAACAGGAAGAAATTATGGCCCAGACAAAAATTCTGGCTATATGAACACTCTGACATTGACCTTGTAGATATCACCTTGGTCCAAGGTCATAACACATCCTTAGGTCATGAACAACAATTGTGTAAAAACAATTGTGTAAAATATTATCTCCCTCAAAATTAAAAGGAAGAAGTTACGACTCGGACAAGAATTCTAGCTTTGTATGCAGTGACCTTGACCTTGTATATATGACCTTGGTTCAAGGTCATGACACACTCTTGGGTCATGAACAACAATTTTGAAAAATATTATCTCCCTCAAAAGTAAAAGGAAGGAGTTATGGCCCGGACAAGTTTCATGGACAGACAGAGAGACACAGACGGACATCATGCTGCGTACAATATGATACAGGCCTTTGGATCATGAAAAACGATGGTGTGAAATATTATCCAGATCCTATATAACAGTAAGGGGCTATGACTCGTACAAGGATTTTTACAATTCATGCATTGTGACCTTGGACCTTAGAGATATGATCTTGAGTTAGGGTCATGAAACACCCTTTGGTCATGTACAACAATTGTATGAAATATTATCCAGATACAATCAGAGCAAACAATTGATTCGCCGATATATCAAAGACGTATCTGCTATAAACACCCTAGTTCTGAAAAAGAAAACTTCATAAACATTGTATTCTTGTTGATGTGCGACTTTGTGTGGTTACTCCTCCTCTTTTTTTTTCCTTTCCTGTACTGTATTATTGTTACACTAATATTTAAAACATTTAATTTTAAACATACTGAATGTTTTAAATATTAGTGTAACACTATCACATATCTACCTGCTCTACTTTAATGTGGTTATGTACATATCCTGTATCTACCTGCTTTGCTCTAATGCAAATTGGTTTGGTTTAAACGGTATTTATTTGTAATATATATCATATTAATAGACAATACATTTAAATAAAGGATTTGACAACAAGAAAAATATCTTATATAAAGCCATCTCCTTTTTAACTAAGCATATTTACATCCACGAATACTTCAGACCATGTTAGACATTTCATTTTCTTATGCCAACAGATTGCGATTCAGATTTAATGCCCTTAAGTCGTGTATTCTGAAGTTCCGTGCAACAGGCGAGAAAATGGACGATAACCTGTCTTGGAATCTCGGAGGTATTATTATTCCTTGTGAGGACAACTATACACACATCTCGCCTCATCTATACAAACGTGTTGTCCTTCCCACAGTCTTATATGGATGCGAACTCTGGAATGGACTTTCTACGCAGGATCTTAACAAGTTACATACTTTTCAACACTTTGTTTGCAAGAACGTTATGAATCTCCCAAAATGTTATCGTTCTGACCTATGTGAATTCCTCTTTGACGTCCTATCAATCGACTCCGAAACTGACGTGCGAAAACTTTTATTTTCCGGACGTTTATGCCGAATGAAATGTAACACGCTTCCCAAAGAGATATACCTAATCAGGTTATTCTCATATATATAGAAAACCTTACCAGAACCCAAATTGGATTTATTCCCGATATAGCGCGCATTCTCCACCAATACGAATGATCTTCCTTCCTTCACTCCTGGCTACAGGATGGATCATTTCCTGAAAAGTTCATTTGGAAACAAACAGTCCGAAATGCCGTGTCTAACGCACATACCCGAGGTCGAACAAACAGGATTCAGGCTGATCGCGATCTCAGAGGATTTTGTTACACTTTTTAATTATCAGAACCAAGCAGCATATGGAAATCTCCTTTAAACTGTTCGGACATTTCAGTCGTCAAATTCGTATGCAAGATTTACTCGGTCAGTGATATTTATGAAGAACCTCACGTCTGTCCTCTATGTAACTCTGTCACTACTAACGTCTTCCTTCATGCATCATGTTCGTGTGCATACACACTTCCCTTAAGAGATGAATGGTGGTCTGACATTGCCAACAACGACCTTGACCTCTATGCCGAACTCAGTGGTCTGCTCGACGATGAACTATTTACCATCCTGTTGGGCCGCCATACTTTAATGCCAACGGACCTCCATATATTCCGTGTAAAAAAAACTTTCGTAACGCAGCTGCTGCTTATAATAGAGCATTGACTTCACTATAGGATATATTACGCCAGTGTATGGGCAATTCACCATTCAAACATACAATGTACAATTACGATTCTTTTGTATATAAATATGTAACAGTCCATTTGTTTATAGATATATAGATCTAATTTACTTACAGTTCTCTACTTATGAAAATGTGACAGTTTTTGCTTAATTTATATTTCATTTCTTTTTTCTGTACATATTTATGCATTGTGATCTCCTAAGGGAGGAAGCCGGCGTGGCCTAGAGGTATCGCGTCGGACTCCTGATCGGGAGGCCGGGGTTCGAGTCCCGCTCTGGTCATGCCGGTGCCATGTCTTTCGGATGAGACAGTAAAAACCGAGGCCCCGTGTCGTGGTATGCATAGCATGTTAAAATCCCTCACTGCTCCGGGTGGGTCCGTTGCAAAGGTCAAAATTTGTATGCCCCGCATCAAGCAGATGTAGTCACCATATACGTGAAATATTCGTGGTGTGACGTAAAACAAAAATCAATTAATCAATAAAACTCCTAGGGGAGGAAATAAAGAATGAATGAATGAATAAAAAGAAAAATATCTTATATAAAGTCATCTCCTTTTTAACTAAGTTAAATTGCGTATAATGATGGCCGAAGACAGCATGTATATGTTTGATTTTTGGTTGGTTGGTTGATTGGTGTTTTACGTCGCTTTCAACAATATTTCAGTTATATCGCGACATGGAAGCAGGAAGTTACCAACCTCTTAAACATAGTGGCGCAACCCGGGAATCGAACCCGGATCGTCGGCGCCGCAAGCCAAGCGCTTAACCACTACACCACGCCTGCCCCTTATATGTTTGAACCAGAATAGTGTATATGTACATATATATAGAACATAATTTGTAAGATGTAATGATGATAAAGGTAAGCTAAGTTATGGAAACCTGTTACTTTTTTCAATAAATTCATGTACTTTTCAGAATATTTCTTCGTTGACTTCGTCGCTGTACAATCAACAACCCTCAAGTAGAATATCAATATTGTAGGCAACATTAATTGCGAATATATAAATTTTTATATGATTATAATTATGACATTGTGGAAGGTAATGCATCTTCTCTGGATCCACACAGACATGTATCAACATCTGATATATGATTCGTGTACAAGTCGGCATTAAGGGAACTACAGTTCAAACGAAGTCATTTAAAAGCGAGTTACATAATTTCATATTGTGTGTTAAGTTATTTCAATCTCTTGCAGTTTGGGAAATAAAAGAAACACTACATAATGATGTATTTGACCTTGGTATGGAAGTCAAGGTCATTACGCAAGCTTCTGTTGCTGATCTGATGAACTCGTTGTGCCACCAAATTACTCAAACATTGTAAGGTGGAGCAATACCATTTACCATTTTATAGAAATATATTAGACGATGCTTGTAACGTCTATGTTCTAATGTCTCCCACCCTAGGTCAGTTTGTAGTTTTGCTCCTGAACATGACTTTGTTGCCCAAGTTACAATTCTGCCTGCTTCAGTTTGGATTATTCAACAGTTTCTCTTTCATAGAGGCAACAATTATCCCAAATTATATCCACGTATTCCAAAATAGGCCTAAGGAAAGAGAAATGGAGTATTTGCAGAGACTTTCCGTCAAGTTGGAATTTAACAGATTGGAGGATGTGGATTCTCTTTCACGCTTTTGATGTTATTTTGTTAATGCCACACACAATTTTTACTGAAGATGCCGAGATGTTTATGAGAATCCACACGATTGACATTTACGTTATTCATGAATATGGCAGGAATTAGATGTTTTCCGGGATATTAAAGTTCCTCTGTTTTTGAGGATTGAGATTACAAGCCAATGACCACTTCATAAATGAATTTTATGGAAATCGGAGTTCATAAGGTCAGCAACAGACAAAGAGTAATCAACTATTAAATACAGTGATGTATCATTAGCAAATAACTTTATATAAGACAGTATATCAGTAATAATGTCATTTATATACATTAAAAACATCATCGGACCGAGTATGGACCCCTGAGGTACCCCTTCCAAAACTTCACTATATTCTGATGGGGATCCATCAATTACAACTCTTTGGAAGCGTTGGTCGAGGTAACTCTGGAACCACTTCAACAAATTTCCAGATATTCCCATCAGTGTCGATTTAAACAGTAAGCCTTTATGCCACACTCGGTCAAAAGCTTTAATGATACCGCAAAATACAACATGCAATTTCATATATATATATGATACTCACCTACTCTTCTTCCATGTAAAGCCGGTGTAGGATTGAATTTGGACCCCATTGAATTTAGACCCACCGGGTCTAAATTCAACGGGCTGCGATCAAGATTCCACAGATTTTTCATGTTAAATTGTGACCCTAGAGACGGGGGGTCATTGTATTACGACCCTACCCACGGATAAAATTTTGACCCGCCGTTGAATTATGACCCCACCTTCACAGTTTCAGCTTACTGTGTAGATATAGATACAAATCTATCCTTTTCCTCCTGAAAATGTAAAACACAAAGAAATTGATACTATGTCACTTTGGTAATCACAAAAGAGTACCACAATGGACATCAATTCCTCACTATTGCCATACCGTCCGCAATGAGGTTAGGGGTATACTAGAATCACCGTGTCTGTCTGTCCGTCCGTCCGTCCGTCCGTCTGTCTGTCTTTCTGTCTGCCTGTCTGTCTGTCGCCCACATTTGGGCTTCCGCACCGTAACTTCTCTCCCTTTTCATCTATCTTCATGACACTTGGTACACGGACTCCCCATGAGTCAAGGATGATCGCGTGGATCTAAAGGCGGACGACAAACCCCCTTCTAACGCACAGTTTGGTCAAACGCAAATGCGTTGAATGGGAGATTTTTAAAAAAATATTTTTCACTCGTTATATGTAATATACTAGATCTACTTTTCATAAATAAGTACCCATGCTTTAAAGTTCCTGTATCATGATACAAACTGAATACTAGTATGTAAACGTCCACATTTCTGTTTAATCCAAGTTAGTAAAGCCAAAAGTAAAGGCAAATTAAACTTCAATAAAATATAAATTTATTGACTTCTTATTATAATACATGTAATAATAAAGTCTTCACCGGAACAAATAAAAAAAGAAAAAGAATAAAGTCAATTCTGGGATGATGATTCATACATTTGCATACGCTTGCTCATAATTACACGTGCAACATATATAGAAAAGCCTACATGTACCTCGAAACGAGCCACGGACGACCGAATGCGTCGTTAACCTTATAATAAGCGACAGAAGATACGAACCAGCGACCTTCCAATTAAGAGTCCGATACGCTAACCACTCATGGCGTTTTTTTTTTTTTTTTTTTTTGTAATTTTAAAAGCTATAACATATTTTCATAGTATAAGGATTTTTCGATTAGGGTTCTTAATTATGGTGGGTAGTATATCTTAAATGTAAATGTTATCTATATTACCTATATGTGTCCAACATGCAGTCGGGTATATGGACAATGTTTACACATGAAAGGCTGATTTCTGCCATTTCGTTATTTCGTTATGGCACCCGTTATGACAATTGAAGCCGAAGGCTTCATCGAGGTGCGTAGAGCCGAGAGGGGGTAGGTGCGGGAGGGGGTTACCCCATCCCGCGGGTGGGGGTCCGGGCGGGGCCTCCCCCCAAAAAATTTTTAAAAAAATATTTAAAAATAACGCATTCTGAGAGTTTTTTCGTCGTTTTGTGTAAGGCTTACAGTCGGCTGGCTGGCTGTACTGTAAGCCTTACATGAAATGGAATACTTTCTGTTAATGTATGGGTACTAGTTTTTCATTAGATATGTCGAAATTAAAGGTTATGAGTTGATTTAATCTTCAAGCATACATTTGATTCAGCAATAATGTTAATGAAATTGGAAGCAATACCTACACTTTGCCGATTTTAGGGGGGGGGGGGCGCCGCGTGCGCCCCCCCCCCCCCCCTCTTAAATCCGCGCATGATTTTATACTACAAAATGCTACATCAATAAAACAAAAGTGGAAATTCTTACATGATAAGCCTTTCAGTAGATTCAAAATACATGTAATTCTGAACATCGCGGTACTCTATGATTTCACCTCTTGTGTAATCATTCAAAATAATGCAGCAAGACGCAGGGGCTGTGTCCTTACAGTCATTTTTAAACGCTAGTACTTAGTCTATAATAAAATTACATCATATCCATATCTGTGTATAAATATGAATAATGTTATATTTCAGCTGGAAGACGTTACGTGACCGATATTACTGGGTCGGATCATTTGATGACGTCAAGACATTTGTCACGAACTGCGAGATGTGCGAAAAGAAGGAGCCCCTGGTCAAGGCAATGAAGCCCCTGCATTCTATACCTGTTCCAAAAGAAGCGTTTGTACAGATAGGAATGGATTTGGTAGGCCCACTTCCGGAATCCGAAAGAGGTGAATAATGTTTTCCTTAAGGCCAAAAAAATTGTATTTCCTGTCACGTGCTAAAGAAAACTTAGGGTCGTACGGTCGGAAATAATTTTGTATTATGATTTTATTTTTTGTCACTGATTTGATATTGGATTTCACCAAGAATGCATTTTTACCCACCATGAGTGGCACTTACTTCTTTTATGTCGAAAAATAATGATCCCTTTGGTATCAAAAACTACATTTGAATGCTGAAATGAGCAGTTTTAATAATTTTCTACTAAAAGTACTAGTGTCATAAAAAATTTAGTGTCGGGGCCAAAATTTAGGATGGTCAAAGAAAGGTAATTAACGAGAGCCGTGATTGGCTGATGTGGTGTAGGGAGAGAGGGACTACTATTTCAATGTATCAGGAGCTGTGATTGGATGAAATTATTTGATTTATGTATAAATAAAGATTGATTCTGCTGTAAAATCATGAATTTTTATCTCATTTCGCTAATGTAAAGATTGAATGACCTAAAAAGGGGTGGTTGTTTACATTTGAATTTTGGCCAATTTTGGGGGGTATCCCCCTTCCAGCATGATTTTCTCGAAATTAAGGTGGATAACCTATGGTAAACTGTTAAAATTCTGATAGAGGAGGGTCTGACAAACATTTTGATATGTGGATTATATATAGCTAAAATGTAGGATGTTGTGTAAATCTTGCTGGAAGTTCGGTAATTTAACATGGGACCCTATGGGAAATGGAATTACTATGCTTTGACCTATAGGCCAAATACTAAATTTCTCAAAAATGCAGTTTGACCTCATTTTCTTGTTCATGCAGTCCATTTAACCTAAAATCATATCAAATTGGCCCCAAATTTTGATTCAAAGTGCCTAGAATTTTCAATATTGAAATTTCTGGAAAAAAAGGGGGGTGGTTTAAATTTGCCAAATTTTAACAAATTAATTTTGTGTATTTTGCATGGATGACTGATTTGATTCCATTGTGTTGGATATTTGAGACATTTGAAACAGTATTTACAGAATTTTACCCCAATTTTTTCGGATTTTGTGCACTTTTTACATTGTGGACTGTGAAACTTGAATTTGTAAAAGTACGCAATTCGATGTAAATTTTGGGGGATTTTTGATAAAAATTATCATATGATCTTCCCCGTACAAGTCAAAAACACACCGAATTAAGCCGAAATGTGTATAACATCATTTACCTCCAAAGTTCTACATGAAATAATAACATCATGGAATGTCTGTATTTTTGTACAGAAAATGGCATATTTAGCTTTCAAGAGTATTATTCAAAAATCAATATGACTCACAAATTGATTAAAATTTTATTAGAACATGTTTATTCAATGTATAATGAACAAAACTGAAAGGCTAAACCAGGTAAAAGTCATAAAGTGTTATCAATTTACAGGCCCCTTAGACATGACCCCTAATCCAAATTTGTGCCCATTTTCAATACACTCCAGATGGGGGTAGGCATCTTTAAAGTGACATTTCTTATGAATTACTGCATGGATTTTCATGAAATTTGTGTCATTTTATTCAGAAATCAACACACTTTTGTTTGATAGCGGCTTTTCTAGTTTGATAAAGTAGTTAAATGCCTCTATAGGTCAAAGAAAGGTAATTAACGAGAGCCGTGATTGGCTGATGTGGTGTAGGGAGAGAGGGACTACTATTTCAATGTATCAGGAGCTGTGATTGGATGAAATTATTTGATTTATGTATAAATAAAGATTGATTCTGCTGTAAAATCATGAATTTTTATCTCATTTCGCTAATGTAAAGATTGAATGACCTAAAAAGGGGTGGTTGTTTACATTTGAATTTTGGCCAATTTTGGGGGGTATCCCCCTTCCAGCATGATTTTCTCGAAATTAAGGTGGATAACCTATGGTAAACTGTTAAAATTCTGATAGAGGAGGGTCTGACAAACATTTTGATATGTGGATTATATATAGCTAAAATGTAGGATGTTGTGTAAATCTTGCTGGAAGTTCGGTAATTTAACATGGGACCCTATGGGAAATGGAATTACTATGCTTTGACCGGATCGGTCAAGTGACCGGAAACACGCATGATGTGTATAAATGTGGAGGATTCGAGTGCATAATGATGTCTATAATGAGGGAGGGTGCACAATTGCATTCTTCGTACTACATTTTCAACATTTTGTCAAGAGTGGCTAGATGGATTTTGGTGAGACTTGGTAGCAATGATACTCAAGGTCCCTTACCAACGTTCATTCTGTTTTGGTGACTAGATCTTCCCAGGCCTGAGGGTGGATCTAGGTAGGGGCAAAATGTACCTTAGACGGCCCCTCCTTAATTCAGTTGAGAAACTTCTTCAGACAAACTGCATATAACGACAAACCAAATACATAAAAGTGATATAAAAGGATGTGATAAGACGACGTGTTGTTGTTTTTTAATCCGTTCCAAAGTCAGATTTTGACGCTTTTTCAGCGTTTTGAGACATTGGCATCCAAGTGTAAACTAAGTTAGGAGAGATAACTCTTACAATACTTTTTTTTCTTGGTAAAGACATTGGCTACTATTTATACATCATTTAAAAATTAATGTATTAAATATTTACTGTTAGTAGAAACTTGATAAATTTGATCAATAATTTAAAGATTACTTTAAATAATAAAATCATCTGTTTTATAAATTTCATTTAATATTTTCATTTAATTACTAAATGTAAATTTGATAATGTTATATTACTTTAATTCATTTAAAGTAGATTTTTCATATCTAGTTATTATTTTTTTTTATCAAATTAAATTTTTGTATATGCATACATTTACTTTGATGTATCGCCCGTTGAGGCATAAAGGGATCACTTTGCCCAGCATCTGTCTGGTAGTAAAACTTACATTCTAATGTTTCGTAGGCGACACACGGTTTCATTGAATACGCTTATTTTCTAACCATTTCAGATTTCATGTTTAAGGGGATATCCGGCTTAAGGGATATGTATTTTGCCTTAATCCGAAATTCCTTTTTATACGCCCGTCATAATACGGGACGTATTATGTTATGGCGCTGTCCGTCCGTCCGTGGGTCCGTCCGTCCGTCTGTCCGGGGTCATGTTTTCCCGTTTTTTTGGGCAATTTTTCAAGATATTGCGATGAAATTTGGTAAATAGCTTTATTGTAAGCAGTGTCAGTACCAGTTCAATTTTTTGTACGATTGACTTACTTTTGGCTGGTTTATGCCCCTTGAACTTTGAAAAATCATTGATTCATGAAACAAATTTAGAATGCAGAAATAAGATTTATAAATTAAATTGTATAATAGAAGAAACCGGATGTTGAATTCCATTCTAATAAACCATAAGTTCGAACTGGTCCCGTTCAAAGTAAGCGACGGGTGTATTTAGCCACGCTAGGAGTTGCTCTTGTTTTCTTGGATTGATGAGCAATATCTTTGATTTGTATTTATTTCTGTTTCAGGTAACAGGTATATCCTTGTTTACACCGAATATTTCACAAAATGGGTAGAAGCAGAAGGCCTGCCGAACAAAGAAGCACAAACAATAGCCGAAAGTTTAACTAGGTTCGTTTGTACTCATGGGGTACCGACAACGTTGATAACCGACCAGGGCCGTGAATTCTGCAACGAGCTAAATGACTTATTTTGCCAACAAATGGGCATTGATCATAGGGTTGCCTCAGCTTATCACCCCTAGACTGGCGGGCTTACTGAACGGTTCATCCGAACTCTGTGTAGCATGCTATCAACTGTTGTGAAGGACAGTCAGAACAATTGGGATGAAAGGATTCCATTTGTACTGTTCGCCTACAGAACAGCAGAACAAAAATCGACAAAAATGGATCCATTTTCATTGGTGTACGGACGAAAGGCTCGACTTCCGGTTGAACTAGATTTGCCGTCTTCTCCACTCGAAGAAACAGATGACGAAGAAACAGCTTTGCAGGCAAGAGTAAAATCGTTTATTGACCTATCAGAGTCCAGGAAACGTGCGAAAATCAACATCAAAAAGGCCCAACGAAAGCAAAAGTCGTATCATGACTCGGACTTAAAAATCATTAAATTCAAAGTTGGCGATACCGTATTGCTACACAACACACGGAAAACTACGAGGAAAGGGGGTAAGCTTGAGTATCGATGGAAAGGCCCTTACGTTATCGAAAAGGTTCTGAAAAAAAGGTGTGTATAAACTTAAAGGTCAGGCGTCTAAAGTCAATGGCAATAGACTTAAGATGTTTCATAGCGAAAATAATGAGGAGTGTGACCGAAATGCCCCAGATAGCCAGAGGAAGGAATCCCATTTACCCCCCAATAAAAGAACGACGATGTACACAAATCCTTGCAATGACGACAACAGCGAAATCAATAAAGATGATCGTAACGAAAGTTCCACCGAACGCCAGAATGAAAACGTACGAGACAATGAAAACGCAGACGATGATGTACAGTTCCTGCAGTGTGATGAAGGGACAAAGACGATCACTTTCAAATGGATTGACAATGACTGGCAAGCAGAGAAAGCCGCGCTATTTGGAGTAGATGTGAAAAACTTTCACAATTTGAACAAGCTGTACCACGATGTTCCCGTACACTCTGAACCTACCAAGACCGTAGCGATGAGAGGCGACGGCAATTGTCTATTTCGCGCTTTTAGCTATATCCTCTTTGGGGTCCAGTCCTATCACGTTCTTGTACGGAACTATATCGTTAACTTCATGCAAAACAGAAAGGAACTCTTTGAAAGCATAGAAGCAACCCCAATAGGAAACTACATCAGTGAGTCTCTCATGTCGGAGGTGGGAACTTGGGGCACGGAAGCCTTGGCGACTATGCTAAATACTACAATTTACGTTTACTGTGTACAAGGCAAGAGGGATAGAATACAGGTGATGGGATGGTTGCCATATTGTCCACTTGAGGAAACAGAAACGTGCGAGAAAGGGGCTATATACTTGCGGAATATATATGCACACTTTGAACCAGTTTTTGATGTTAGATGCGAAAGGCAATGTACGAAAAATTTCACAAAATCGCCATACTTGGGAACCAAGAACTATTTGCCCAAAAGATACTGGAAGTGTGTGTCTACCGCCATACTTAATGCAGCTCTAGTAAATAGTTTCGAAGACGAGGAGTTCTTGCAAAAGAACACTACATGTTCCTACGAGTCAATTTATGTGAAACAATTCACAAAAGAACATTACAAGGTAGATGGGAAGTTGGAAAAAATAGCCAAAGAAATCGATGCAAATATTTTCAACCTACTGTGTGACTATGAAGACTTGGATGTCAAATTGCTGCAAGAGGAGGAGAGAATGTAATTTGATGTTTTGTGGTTTCGAGATAACTAGACTTTATAGATTGGTATAGGTATACCAAAGCCATTCGTTTATTTGGTTGTTTGTTGTTTTATCAATAAAGATCAAAACTTTTATCTGTTAATTGCAGCATCATTCAATTTGTTTTTGTGATATTTGACCCTTCTCATGCCCTCATATTTGGCTGACACATGATGGCATATGTGCTGAATGATCAGGTGAGCACATATAGGCCAACGTGGGCGTTTTGTTTAATTGACTGTCGGACTGGTGGACCTTCGGACGAGTGGACCTTCGGATTAGTGAACCTTCGGACTAGTGGACCGTGACCTGTAACTTCTAGTAGCGAGAAAGCCAAGATGGCGGATAATGATTTTGTTGCTATGGGACTTCCTCGGTCAATTCATCAGCAAATTACGCTTAAAATGCCACAACTTAACAATTTTTGCAGAGACATGCAGACACACTGCAAATACTCGTATTTATTTTTATTTTTACAACCGAGTGTAAAGTTTGCATTCATGTACATGTATATAGAAACTTGTCCCGACGATGTAAACGGGTTGTATGACATGGATAACGTTCCCTGATATTGATTAATTCACGCACAATATCTGAGTATAGCCTACTGGGCACTACATAGACATTGTTTATGGAACACCAAGTTAACAGAAACTCAAATATCTAGTGAACGCAATAATTCACTTGTTGCGCGCATTAATTATTGTACGTACTTATTTAATTATTGGGCACAAATATGGCGCACAATAATTCAAATAAAGACTTCTCTCTTAGATTAAAATTAGAGAGCTCTCTAAATGAATTCTTATATGCACTCATTGAATACGTACGTGTAATAATTGTTAAATTAGTGCGAACAGAATTTTTTTTTTGTGGGCGCAATAATTGAAACATATTTGAGTTTCTGTTAATTAGTGTCTGGATTTATTCAGATTCAGATACCACAAGGTATAGAGAACAATCAATCTGTGCGTGCAAGAACACGGACTCGGTTTGAGATCGTAATTTTGTTCACATTAATTGGATCAGTGCGCGCAAAAATTAAATTAGTGCGCAGTATATAATTGAAAAAGTGCGCGCAATTACTGAATTCCTTAGCGTAAAAAGCGGGCAGTTTAAGAGTTCTCTTGATTACAAAGGCCTATTGAGCTCATTTTCGTAGGTAAAAAAATATTTTTCGCGATATAACGCGAAACTTTCGCGATATAACGCGTGACTTTCGCAATATAACGCGAAACTTAAGGTAACGGTCAAGGTAACAAAGTCATCTACCTAAGATAGCATACCAAGTATGAGGCAATATTCTATAGTTATGTTGAATTTATGATTAATATTTATGTGGCGGATATAGAGACAGGACAAACCTCCCTCCGATTATTGATCAAGGGAATAAACGATCAAGATGTTGTGAAAATTTATACATTTTAAAAGGTCACATTTCCGTTTCAACTCTAATTCTATTTCAGAGCTCTTCAAGTGATATTGAGAGCACTCTATTTAATTAGAGAACTCTCTAAATAATTGAGGATATTTCAAATTGGTTTACCATGTTTTAAACTAAAAGTCCTGTGGTCAGATACGATGGAAATGCAACCTTTTAAAATGTATACATTTCAAAACACCTTGATCTTTTTTATTCCCTTGATCAAACTAGAGCTGTCCTAACGAAAATAATACCCCGGGGCAACCAATGTAGTTACACAGACCTAAACCCTGCTTTTATCCAGAGTCAATGAAGCATAAAATTAAGGTCAGATGCAGCATCTGCAGCATGCATCCAATTCAGCATCCCAGAATACATCACTGGTGCAAGTTTGGTTGAGAAAGCACTTGTACTTTGTCAGAAATTGACATTTCACAAACTTCTTAACCGGGTCACTCAAGCGGAAAATGTAGGTCTAGCACAGCATCCGCAGGCTAGCATGCATCCAATTTAACATCCCATAGTACATCACTGGTGCAAGTTTGATCAAGATAGCACTTAAACTTCCCGAGAAATTCACTTTTCAAAACTTCTTAACCGGACAGACAGACGGACGGACAGAGTGATTCCTATATACCCCCCAAACTTCGTTTGCGGTGGGGAGGGGTATAATAATCGGAGAGAGGTTTTTCCTGTCTATATGTCCGCCACATAAATATTGATCATAAATTCAGCATAACTAGAGAAATTTGCCTCATATTTGGTATGCTATTATATAAATATCATATGGCAGTTCGGGTAACAGTGATATTGTCACCCCGTGAAACGAATGTCACCGGAGGCGCAAGCCGAGGGTGACATTCTGTTTCAAGGGTTGATAATATCACTGTTACCCGAACTGCCATATGATATTTATTTTATTATACCGAAAACTGTATCAAACTGATATTTACAACAGTGGTTGTCGGTTTCAGTCACGTGATTGAGTAACATTGACTGTTACTTGATCACGTGATTAGGTAACAGTGAATGTTAGGTAAATCACGTGGACTACTCAAAGGCAATGTTACATGAACTGTATTGACATGCAAGAATGATACATGATACACTAAGATTGAGGTATAAGAACTATTAATGAAACCCTAGGTAAATGACCTTGTTACCTTGACCGTTACCTCATGTTTCGCGTTATTTCGCAAATGTTTCGCGTTATATCGCGAAAGTTTCGCGTTATTTCGCGAAAAATATTTTTTTTATCTGAGCTCAATAGGCTTTCGTACCTGATCGAGTCGAATGCTCATATAACCTATTTTGTGATCTCTCCATCCGTCGTCCGTCATGTAACTTTTCTATTTGTCTACTTCCTGTCTGAAACCACTGCAGTGAGTTCAACGACACTTCACAGAAAGCAAATAACCAAAGTCCCCACCATGTTTGTTAATGTCAGTTAGTTCGCTTCAGGGGTGGAACCAGGAGATGGGGACAGTATAAGTTGCAGAATAGGCAGTTCTTGGCAACTCTTTTTTTTTTTTCTTTACAACAGCAGAATCAGATGCCGACGACAATTTACGAAATGCATCGGAACTATCTAAAAATTGTAAAAAAAAAAATTAAATACAAAATTCTTTCTTGTATTCTTTATCTTAATTGGCATATTTTGCACATTTGCTTACGGTACTGAAGTGAACGATTTATATCCTCTTGGCCTCATGTTTATTAGGAATGAACTCTATCGATTTTGTCTTTCAATTGTCGCAATTGTTTTATTGTGCCAAAATTTCTTAAATACGTCCAGAAAAAATACCAATATCTATAATATTTCACTTGTGATGCCATTTTAAAATGTTAATTTGTTTTTCTTTCTTTAATTTTACGCAATTAATCAGTAAAATATATTTCTCGTGTCATTCTCCATAATAAACGGTGTTCCAATTTTATTTTTGTACATGTACTTGAATTTTAACATCTACATATAGGAACAGTCACATTTCAACGTTGAATTATGACCCGGGTCATTATTCAACGTTGAATTATGACCCGGGTCATTATCCAATGTTAAATTATGACCCGAGTCATATCTATGTTAATATACTTCGCAATATCTGAACTCTTAACCTACTTGTCTTTGATCAAATATATGCGTCTTTATGTCGGTTTAAGTACACAATGACATCTTTTAAAGGGCAGGTAGGTAGGGTCATGATTTCACGTTGAATTATGACCCGGGTCAATATTCCACGTTGAATTATGACCCGGGTCAATATTCCACGTTGAATAATGACCCGGGTCATTATTCAATGTTAAATTATGACCCGGGGTCATGATACAACGTGGAATTTGGACCTGTCGGCGGATTTTTTATCCGTGGAATTTTGACTCAAATTGGTGTCAAAATTCAACAGCGTGATCAAAATTCAACGGCCAAGGCGGGTCATAATTCAACGAAAAATCCATTGAATATGGACCCGGGGTCAATATTCAATGGGGGGTCCAAATTCTATCTTACACCGGCGTGGCCTTGTGGTATCGCGCTGGACTCCTGATCGGGAGGCCGGGGTTCGATTCCCGCTCTGGTCATGCCGGTGTCCTGTCTTTCGGATGAGACAGTAAAACCGAGTCCCCGTGTAGTGGTATGCATGGCACGTTAAAGATCCCTCACTGCTTCGGGTGGGTCCGTTGCAAAGGTCAAAATTTGTATGCCCTGCATCAGGCAGATGCCGTCACCATATACGTGAAATATTCATGGTGTGACGTTAAACAAAAATCAATCAATCTTCCATGTACTGTAGCGAACATATCTCTCATCTGCCCTGATGTACATGTAATATTATGTATATTTCAGATATCTACCTTCCTGCTTTAATGTGCCGCCATACGTATATCGGATATCTACCTGCTCTGCTTTAATGTGGCGTCATACGTATATCAGATATCTACCTGCTTTGCTTTAATGTGCCGTCATATGTATATCTGCCTGCTCTGCTTAGATGTACTGTTATGTATATATCGGATATCTACCTGTTCTGCTTAAATGTTTTGGCATGAACTTATCTGATATCTACCTGTTCTGCTTTGATTTACCGTTAGGTATATATTTGATATCTACCCGCTCTGCTTTAATGTTCTGGCATGAACTTATCTGATATCTATCTGTTCTGCTTTTTGCAATGTACTGTGATGTGTATTTCCGATATCAAGGACTAACAACTTGTTTATAAGCCCTTGCTGATATCTACCTGCTCTGCTTTAATGTACCGTCATGTTCGTATCTGATATACATGTATATCTATTCTGCTAATATCTACCTGCTTTGCCTTTAATGCCACTATGTTTAAGCGGTTGGTAACCTCCTGCTTCCATGTCGCGATATAACTGAAATATTGTTGAAAGCGACGTAAAACACCAATCAACCAAACAACCAACCTTTAATGTCATGTACATATCACAAACATCATTTTTGACTGGTTAATCTACACAATAGTCAAGTCCCCGAGACCCCTCTAGACTTAAGCCAATACTAAAGTTTAGAGGAGTCTCGGGAACCTGACTATCTACACAGGGGCTAAGTGAATATACAAGAAAAATATTTATTCAATTTTTTATCCAATATTTATTGAATTTTCTGGATTCTAGTATAGATGTATGAAAATGTCTCTCCGATGTACCATTATGTAAATACCCGATATCATCCTGCTCTGCTCCCAAGAATAAAAACCAGTAATATTGCAAGTATGTTTATTACAATAAACCTGATAACATATGTATGAAATTTTGATACACGTGAAGAGATACATGTTTGCATAGCACTTCCGAAATGATATATCTGAAGACAAGTATCTAAAATCATGTTTATCATACCACATAAAAATATTTTACTCTTTCAAAATGTGGACTGGAGCCAGAGCTTCATGAATGACAATGGCCCACTATTGGTAGCACACAATTCATATCTGTGATAATACGAACCTTTAAGATGCTGTATTAGTAACAATTTTCTAATAATTCACCATCATCAAAATTTAAAGATTTAATCCGTCAGTTCCGTGTCACTACAAGAATTCTTATTCATTCATTCATTCAGGAGGATCAAAAATTTTAAATGATAAATAATGAAAGATCTTTAATAGCATTTAAGCTGATATCTTGCACATTGGACCAATCATAATTTCATGAGACTAGTTACAGGCCTTACCCATCACCAGTTCAAGGTCTCGAATCAACAGGACTTGCCAGTCAGAAGGAATAGTAACAAAAACAGCAATAACAATTCCAAGACAAGTGCAATGGCGGGCTATTTGAATATTGATAGATCTCATTTCATTAAAGTCCAACTCTAAACAGTCATCAAGTAAAGGTCCCATATCTTCAGCATTTAGATTTTCAGATTGCTGCCATGACAACCATTTTAAATATAGGATAGGTCCCGTTTTCATTTAAGACCTACTACAGCACAGACCCAGTCATCCTGTCAAAGTCCTATATCAACAAAATTCACTCTTCATGAGTAGCAGTAACAAGATTTTTAATATGGCTGCAAAAATGGCCAAACAGGCCTGATTTCATAAAGGAGTAACAACTGGTCATACCCTATCATCCTGTCAAAGTCCTATATCAACCAAATTCACTCTGCAGGAGTAGCAGTAACATGATTTTTAAGATGGCTGCTATGATGGCTATTTCTAGTATCAGACAGGTCTGATTCCATTTCAGACTAACTGGTCATTGCCTATCTTTCAAGCAAGTTTTCATGCTAACAGGACCTTGATAAATAAAGATAAAACAATTCTTAAACACATATCAAACTTTAAATCAAAGGGAGTTTTACAAATATTTTCTTCGACCTGAAATTTACAAGCAGGGAACAATAAGGGAAAGTTCATATTGCAATATACATAAAGTTTACATCAACAATAACAAAAGTGTAAAATGCATAAATCATCAGTATGAAATATAATGTTTGGTAAATAACTTAAGTTAATGAACAGTCTGTCTATGAGGGCTCTAATGTAAAATCATTTATACACTTGTGAAAACTGACACACTAGTATGGCCCCAACCAGTCAATTAAAAGAATTTCACGTAGCTTTTGAAGTTCTTAACACTTGATGGATTTTGAGTAAAAACTGTTATGATTCTGATTCAAGAAATATAGATACTTGTTAATGAACAGGATAAACTTTCTGTCCTGCATTTAGTCGCATCATGATTATCATCTTTGATTTCCAATTATATCACATCAACATTCTGCCATCTCATCATTATGACAATTACTATTAACAATTACTGGTTTCTCTGGCATCTCACTCTACAACTTTTTCTTTTACTTTCAGAGTCTTTGTGGTTCATAGTCTATTAATATTCATACATATGAGACAAACTTGGACAATCTATCTCATACAAATATGATACCACTAATGCCAGGGTACTTGATTTGTATGATGTACTGGCCCTTGCTGTAAGTAGCGAACCCCACCCATAGCTCCACCATTACTGGACGACATGGCAAAGGACGTGTTCGGATTATTGTCTGGGTATTTCTGACTTCCATCACCTCTCAACTCAGCTATACACTTCCACTTCTCTAAGTAATTTGCTGGAAAATGATTGTATATGTATGCAGACAAGGTCAAACCTCTGATGACTTTAGAATTTCTAAAAGACACCTAACATCAAGAGATAATTTCAGATGTCAACAATGAAACCATTACAGGATATACTGATACAAAAGTTTGTAAATATTTTTCTTTTGTTTCTCATATAATTCTCTATAAATAAAGATTCATGTATACAGGAATTTCATTGAATTTATGTATTTTAAAGTCCATTCCTATCATGCAAAATAAAATCTTTGATCTGGACCAAGATTTTTCAAATATTACGTGCTCCTTGTGGCAAAGGTGGGACATGTTTAAATCAGTCTCTGTGTAAAGTTAATGACCCACTCTGTTTAAATGCTAATAAATCAACATATACATGAAGGATAATAATGTTTGTGTATTTAAATCGATTTAAAAAATAAAACTGAGAACTATTGGATTTATGAGTGAATTTTCTTTATCTTTTTGGGGCGTTTTAGATCTTCAGTGCAGGGGATCTCTGTGGAAAGTTGGCTTCTACAAAGAATTATAAAAATTATGGGGGAAAATATAATACATCAACATCTAGGATACTTCATTTTGACAATGCTCAACAAAGCTGGTAGTTTCACTGAAAAATTCCTTATAATTCAAAATTACCAAAATGTCCTTTACTGTAAGGCCAGCTGTGTCGCATCTTTAACCAACTTGCGTCTCAAGGAGCACATAAAAGCCAAAAATTGACGGTACGGAGTAGTATTTCAAAACTGGCATATTACAAGTTATTAACAATATTTGATCATAAAAAAACCCCAGAAGTTCTGATAAATCATATAAATAGTATATGAAATTAGAAAAAATGTCAGAGAGGGCCCTGCAATTGCTGATATCAAAATCAAAAAGTCAGAGACTTAAGTTATGAAAGAGACACAGAAAGTGCTGATATTTTATCACTACATGTATTTAAAAATTCAAAGTCCTAAATCTCTGTAACAACAAACTCATGAAAGTCAAAATCAAAAGGACTCTGCCTGATTAAAACATTACATATAAGATCTATGAAATACCAATGACACAAATTATTGTGAGTTATTGCGAGACAGAACACAGCAATATTTCAACATTACTGGTGCCATATTTATAAATTCTAAGTCCCATAACTCTGTAAAGACATTACCTGAATCTCAAAAGCAAAAGGGATTTTTTTGTCTAATCCAAGAATCAAGTATAAAAAGTCATTAAATTCCTATGTCTCAAATCCAAGTTATTGTGAGACATAGGATGTGTTAACAAATTCTGAACCGTGTCACTCTGTAACCACAAACTGGATGAATTTTAAATTGAAAAAAAAATCTTCCTCTGTCTACTTCAAATATCATGCATAAGATAATCCATTCATCTAATCTCAAGTTACCATAAAACATAGAATTTGCTGATAGATGGATGGACAGAGAAATTACTATAGAGCATCCACCAGATGGCATGGCCCTAATTAAGCAAAGTAGATTCACTGACATGGCCTTCTGTGATATGTGACAATACTGACCCTTCCATAATCTAACACATCCATCGTCCCCAGAAGATGACAATATGGTTCCTGTTACATTCCAGCTAATACGCCAAACCTAGAAAGACAAAGTAGGATATTTACAAAAGAATTCCTCTCAAACCTGTCAGATGCTAGTATCACCTGAAAATGGGTCAAAGTTTTCAAGACAAACATTGTTATTCCTCAATATAGTTAATTACATAAATTGCATGATGCACCAGAGACTGATATATTGTTGACTGCTTTATCATATATTTTTGGCTGGATTGCAGCAATTTGGCAATACCGGAGAAAAAGAGATAAATAATTATTGTTGACCATCCACTAGAACTAGGGTTGGATATTGTTAAGAATGGAGCAGTATGATACTTTAAGACTATATAACAAAATAAATCTCCACTGTCCATTGACCCTGATGAGGGCCTAATAATATATATACATTTTCCCAATTCAAGAAACTTTAAGACAAATAATTTTTTTTTCACCTAGTGTTTATTCATACTGATTCAGTTAGGCAAAAAAAAAATGAAACTAGAGCATGTTAGTAAAACATATGCCCTCATGTGAGCTTAATTCATAGCAGCAACAAACTTGCCTAAATTACACGTTTCATGGGCCATAACTCCTATAAATATTACCAGTAGTGTGGTATTGCATTTTGACATATTGACCCTCTAATCTATAAGCATCCTTCCTTTTTAATAAGACTTTTAATTATCTCTGGTTAAAAGAACTTGACCTGTAAGATATGTGACGTATGATCAAATTCTGATTAGCAGTTAATAATGTATGATAATATGAAAATCACCTAGAAACAAATAATTACAGTCTATTTTCATCATCTGTGACCTTGACCTTTAAGCCCAAAATTAATATGTTCTTTCTCTATTGATTAGTAAGCATATATCCAATTTCGGTTTGAATATGAGAAAAGGTACTATAGTTATCATCCGGAAACCAATAATTACAATCTATTTTCATCAGCTGTGACCTTTATCTTTGACCTTTTGACTCCAAAATCAATAGGTTTCTTCCTCTCTTGATAAGTAAGCATATATCCAAATTTGATTTAAATATTTTGAAAGATACTTGAGTTATCATCCGGAAACCAATAATTACAGTCTATTTTGTCAGTTGTGACCTTGACCTCTGACCCCAAATTCATTAGATTTCCTCCTCTCTTGATAAGTAAGCATATATCCACATTTGGTTTCAATGTTTTATGTTGAAAGGTACATGAGTTATCATCTGGAAACAAATGTGTGCCAGACGGACGGACAAAGCAAACACTGAATGCCTCCTGCCATACCTGATGAAGTTTAAGAGAGCACAATGATAAAGCTAAAAATCAAAAAGAACTATCCTGCTATGTACAGTCCTGTGATCTAGTTTATGTACAGCTTTACCTCTATAATACACTTAATACACACGTGTCATAAGTCATAATAATACCGGTAACTGCACACCCTTTTTTCAGGGGGCAGGCTTGGTGTAGTGGTTAAGTGCTTGGCTTGCGGCGCCGACGATCCGGGTTCGATTCCCGGGTTGCGCCACTATGTTTAAAAGGTTGGTAACCTCCTGCTTCCATGTCGCGATATAACTGAAATATTGTTGAAAGCGACGTAAAACACCAATCAACCAACCAACCAACCCTTTTTTCAATATGGGTAAGTGCATATTATTCATACAATCTAAAATACTATAACAATTGTTTTCTCCTCATAAAAAAATGATATCTGCAAAAGAATATTCATCCAAATAGTATCCTTAAACTAGCTGCAAGTACTTTGATTACAGCGAGGAATTAAATGACTGTCAAATTGGTAGCAAATTGGTTTCTTGGTAGAAACTATGCCTCAGACAAAGTGTTACCTTGATTTGATTAAAAAATCTGTGATTTTTCATTCAATATTAAACTATTAAACTTTTGCCCTCATATTTATAAATATGAGAAACAAAGCATGAAAACTTCCTCAAATACCTAAATTCAACATTTTCTATCAGAAAAACAACAAAAACTTTGTTTTCAAAGTGCAGCAAAATTATTCCCTTACTGACCCTAGTCCTTTGTTGTAGACAAAAGCAGATGATCGACAATGAATTCCACAAGCATTTCTTGTTACATTAGAAATACATGTATAATCAAAAGCTGAGCATGAAATGGTGTACAAAAAATACTGATACACACAAAAATAGCTGTAGAGCATAAAAGTTTTTACAATATCTGTTATCAATTATTGTAAGTGTATACAAGGCAGGTGAACATCAAGGAGTCAATTTAGCAAATAGTTTACAGGGCTCAAAGTTGTAACTAAATTATTCACATTTGCAAATAAAGTTTGAAAACATGAGAAAACAAGAGGCCCAAGTGGGCCTATATCGCTCACCTGAGTACCTAGATGATCAGTCATGCATGAAGGAAGAATTCATTTATTTTTGCATTAATGTGACTAAGTCAACACAGATGTTGAAAATATGTCAAATTTTATGTCAGGCTAGAATAAAAAACAACACTTTTTTGCACATCCATTCACGTGATTTTGATATTAAGCATTTCCTTTGTCTCTGCAAGAAGTCATTTAGGGCAACAAGTTAGTCATTTTCTTTAGATGGGGCCTTTTGTTGACTGATTTCAAGTCTGGGTCATGAACAACAATTGTTTCAAATATTGTCCAGATCTAACTTAAAATTGCCTAATTTCATATGTTGAGTGTTGAGAAACATCTAAAAACTTATTTAGATGTGTAAAGAAATGAAAAAAAAAATTTCTCCGTATTTCAAATACCAAGTGGTATATGTACCATTGTGAGAACTGCTTTTTAGACATGGTGGCATTATCTGTTAACCAATTTGGATAAAAATTTACCAAATTGATAGAGGACCTTTAGTACTTCATGTATTCCTTGTTTCATTAAAATCTTTCATGTGGTATAACAGCAGAAGTGAAAAATGTGATTGAATTGTTCCTATACACCCTCATTTGGAAGTCTTAAAAAATTCATAGAAAATCCAAAAATTGAGATATTGACAAAATTCTTTCAAAGTAACAATCCTTACCATAATTATGATCACAATAGTCCATAAGAAATCATCATTATCAATTAACTAGGAAATATGACACTTTTTTTTCTGCATTGAATCATCAAGTCCAAAGAAATGTCGAAAAAAAATTCTAAAATTTGATTTTGGAAGGGAACCAAAATGACAATACGTCTTCACTCATCCCTCTAGATCATTTCAATGCATTCTGTTTGTCTCTGTATACAGCCCGTATGAAAAAGAATATTGTTAAAGGAGGGAACTCTTTTGTGACCTACTTTTGACTATGGTGGTGCCACCTGTAAAGAGGTCTGGACGAAAACAACAGAATTTGAAGAGGATCATAAGTGACTTATTTCTATCAAGATTTATTAAAATCCTTCAAACAGTTTTGTAGAAAAAGTTGAAAATGTGAAAAATGGCCACCCCCCCCCCTTTTTTTTTTTTTTGGAAGTCTTAAACGTAAAATTCCTAATTTCATATGTTGAGTGTTGAGAAACATCTAAAAACTTATTTAGATGTGTAAAAAAAAAAAAAAAAATTTTTTGACCACAGCTGGATTTGATCCGCTACTCTCTATATTTCAATTACCAAGTGGTATATGTACCATTGTGAGACCTACTTTTTAGACATGGTGGCATTATCTGTTAACCAATTTGGATGAAATTTACCACATTGATAGAGGACTTTTAGTACTTCATATATTCCATGTTTCATTAAAATCTTTCATGTGGTTTCGTAGAAAAAGTTGAAAATGTGAAAAATGGCCAACCCCCCCTTTTTCTTGGAAGTCTTAAAAAATTCATAAAAAATCCAAAAATTGAGATAATGACAAAATTCTTTCACAATAATATTCCTTACCACAATTATGATCAAAATAGTCATTAAGAAATCATCAATATCAATTAACTGAAAAACATGACACTTTTCTTCATTGAAATGACTAAGTCCAGAAATACGTCAAAAAAGCGTAAATTTCTATTTGACGGATCTTAACCCCGAACACAATTTTTAATAACCCATCTTTATAGATTGTTGAAATGCAATTAGTTTCCCCATTTATGTACTGGTTCTGGAGAAGAAGATGTTTGAAGAGGGGTACCCTTTTGGGCACTTTTGGTCCCGCCCTGGATCCACCCCTGAGGGAATCTGGATCCCGAACACAATTTTAGTAGAGGACCTTGAGTACATCATTTACACAAAGTTTGATCCAAATCTGCAATGTAGTTCCAGAGAAGAAGTCGAAAATGTGAAAAAGTTAACGACGGACGACGACGACGACGACGACGACGGACGACGGACGGCGCACTATGACTATAGCTCACTTGAGCCTTTGGCTCAGGTGAGCTAAAAAATACTGCATCATGATGTCAGCATGTCATCAAATGGCAAGTAAAAATTATCAGGACATTTTAAATTCTTGCATAATTTGTTCTGGACCGGGTTGTTTTCCAACATTCTTACCATGTCATCGGGGTTATTACTGCGCTTAAGGAATGTGCAGAGTGTTTACGGAAACATGTTTATGGAAGTATGCCTATTGCATATTTGGTATACACATCAAAATATATATCGCAACAAATTTATCTTCTTTTAAATTTAAGTAGTCAAAACTAAATGAACAAAATAAGACCTTAGCAGATTACAAGTTTACTAGCCAAGTGTCTAGTTATGAAGAAATGACACTTGGAGTCCTGGTTTAATGCAATAAAGAGCATACTGAAAAATAGTTATGTATATGCAAGTTAAATTACAAAAATATAAATGATGAAAACCTTTGTTCTAATCAATTACAACTAGTGATAAAAATCAGAAAATGTTTTACTGGTACTATCCATGATCGGAAACTATCGGACACTACCTATCGATTAATAAATGGAAACTATTCCAATTTAACAAGATGAAAAAGAAATTTAGCTTTTCCATTCTTCATGCAAGTTTTTTTTTAGGTTTCTGTGCATTTACAAGAAATTTACTTTGTAACATTTGTTTCCTTGTCAGTATGCCTATGGTGAGTTTAAATATGAAACTTAAGTTTGTTATGTTTCCTTGAAATAAAATGAAATGTCCCACATCACTTTTTTACAGGATTCTATAACATAAATCACTAAGTCGAAAATACTGCAGAGCTCCAAATTGTGGCTTAAAATTGAAAAATCGGCATTCATTTCCAATTCTTTAACATTGATGCTCACATTATCAACTTTGTTAAAGTTTTCGATGTGAAAGTTACTTTTTTTATTTCATCAAAATCTTTATTGGCATATGTTTTCAAATGAAATCGACATACAGCCTAGCACATACTAGGTTTCCTTGCCTATGTGGTCCTCCCTTAATCTTCTAGAAGCCAAATATTTCCAAACTTGCTACTTAACCACTTTTGAGCATATTAGATATGTAGCTGCTTGATTAATTATTGTTTTACGTATATGGTGATGACATCTGCCTAATGCATTGCGAAGAAATTTATACCTCTTCAATGCACACACCCACCATGACTCAGGAATTCAGGGTTTTAATGTCTCATCTGAAAAGCAGGACACCGGTGCGCTCACGGTAGGAGTCGAACCTGGGACCGTTTGGTAACGAGCCGAGCATTTTTACAACTCTCCGTTCTGGAGACTCTGATTTACTGTATATATTACTAGTAGATATCAACTTTACACTTCCTCGCTAAGTTTTTTCTGATTTTTTGCTTGAGTATCATACATAGCATTGAGACTTTTTCTTCACAATTCCTCAAAAATTGTGGGCATGCATTTATACACCAATGCAAAATATACTTGAGTGACAATAGTGTCCATTACTTACTGGGCAAAGTTTATGAGCATGTTTATCTGTATCAATATTACATATATGGCCTGTTACCTGCGACTCATGATCTGGAAATTCTGCCACCTGCCTTGTTGTGAATTTGTTGATGCCTGTTTGCCCACCCATCATTACATCTCTTCTGCAAAATTATAACAAACAAATACAGACACAAAACGACAAAAGAATCATTTATAAAATATATAGTGGTACCATTTTTATTATTATAGAGACTTCTCTATTCATTCAATGCAATACACATGTAAAGCTTCATTTGACCTTTTTGTAAAGAAGTTCAACTTCTGATGAAGGTAGTCATTTCTGATAGCATCAAATCCTTCGTCATGTCATCATTTGTATATTTGATACTTGGAATCTGAACCTTGCGCCAAGAAGTATGTTTTGTAACACAGAAATTTTTAACCATATACATGTACTTATAAACTAAATCCCCTGAATATACGAAAGTAAACAAGCTTACAGTCTGCTGCATCGAACACTCGTCCTCTGCCATCATCAGTGTGTCTGAGGTGAGTGTCTGCATTGGTTGTAACAACACGTAAGAAATTAACACTAGAGACCCAGTATCCACTACCATCTTATTTTTTGGTAGGTATATCAGTTTAGATATGGTAGCATAGGGTGGTTTTCCCTAATGCAAAAACCCTGCTATTGTGGTAACGGTGACAATGTAAAGCAGTTGATAAAAATACAGAGGGGTTTTTTTTCATGTTTGAAGCAAAATAAAGGAGAAACATACAGATGAGATGGGAAATTGTCAGTTATGAATGATAGTGCAAAGAATATGACATTTTGAACCCAAACAAAATCCCACATTAGAACTGTTCATAAACTACTAAATCACTTTTGATAGGGGATTCTCCATGTATTTTATGTCGTCCGCTAATGGTGGATTACCTCACGTTTACCTGTGACGTCATTCTTGGAAGAGTCTAATATTGGAAAAGGTAAAGTTAGTATATTTTCAGTTGGAGGGAATATCCCTGAACATAATGTTCAGTCGATAAATAAAAGGGCTTTTCGATATGATGCAAAACGAGACCTGTACCGATATTTTAAAATTACAAGATTCATTTAAAGAGAGTAAACAACAATTTTTGCAATTTTGTTATCATAATTCAGATATCTATATATATATATTCTACATTTAGACAGCGAACTACAAACACACAAAATGTAGCTGGCGTCCGATATTATCGTATAATTAGACTAGTGCGTTGTATATAATATAGCTTTCTTTTTTAATATTTGTGTTTATGTAGTTTTTTTTTTTTTTTTTTTTTTTTTTTTTGTTTTGTCCTGAGGAAGGGGCAAATCGCCTAGAAAATTTGACCAATTTTTTTTTTTATTTTAGTGTCTATAAACATATGTATATATACAAACATTAATAAGGGCCGAGTAACCCTATGTTAACGGGCCGAGTGACCCTATCACTGGCTGGGTATTCCATGGCCCGAGTTGCCCTATCACCATGCATAATGATAAGGAGATACTAATTGCGCACTTTCCAGTCGGGCATTGTGGCAATCCGAGATGACCCTAGGCCTACTATCTAAGAATCGACATGAGATTGCGTAAATCCAGATTAAATATCAAATGACATACATTATCCTTTAAAAATGAAGTACAACTGTAATCGCAATATACTGGTTATGTAATATCAGAAGCAAGTGTCGCCGGACGTTCATCACAAGAATAATGGTAAGACGGGATGATTCAATAACTTTTTTTTTACTTGTTGTACACAGTAAATGTGATATAAACACTATTTAAAAGCATTCATTAAATAAATTGTTTTCGAAAAAACCAAATATATGAGTAACAACAACAGTGCCTTACAAACTACTGACAAAGATCAATTATACTTTTTATACGATCGCTTTCCAGGGTTCCGAATAGACTATTTCCGTGTTTTCGATTACGCTTTGAAATTCTTAAATATTACCATAAAAGCACGTGACTACGGACATATATTGATGTTTAATTCAGTCATAGAATTTAATTTATTATAATTCGATGTGCTAATTTGTTTTTGGGTTTTTTTAAAGAATTGATTAGATAACACTGTTTCCCTTTGGTTTGTTCACTTGTAATCCTTTTGCTTTAACTATTCTTAGAAAATGTTGTTTAAATCACGCGCCTACAGACAAACAATTCCACTTGAATTTAAGATTTCATAACTGAAGATACGAAACTCGGAAATGGCCTTATAATTTTGTTATTATTTACTTATTTATTTATTATTATTATTATTTCAAAAAGACCGTTGAATGAAATTCTAACAATCAAATGTCGACTTTTTTCTAGCTACTTATAAAAGAGTAAAGGTATGGTACTATCGGTACAATAAGTCATTTGGCAGAGGTTTCTTAGTCAGAACTGATTAATAAATTTTTCTATTATAATTTTTTTATTATCATTTACTTATATTTTTACAGAGATTTATTCAAGAAATCTTCTTTAGATTTTCATAAAAGATATGACAGAAAACAGAAATTCCATTTAAAATAATAGGTTTCCATCAAAATGTTTTTACGACTTAGGAATTGGATCAGCCCCCACCTGTCGCTACCCCCCTATTTTGTTTTAGAAGGGTTGAATTATGTGCCTAAGAAATAAATAAATAAGTGACAAAGTGAATTTAAAAGAGAAAACAAACATCTGACAAAGCTGTATGACACAAATCACCGAGGACATGCACACCAAAAATGATAATAGTAGAATATACAAGGAAAAATGACATTACAAAAATATTCGATTGTGCTGCGGTTACGATACCGACTAAGGACGGTCAGTTGAGTACGGTTTACGGGTGCCCACTTTCCTACTCACCACAAAACCAGCACAATCAAAGGACACACATTAAAAAATTTATAAATAATAATCCATATAGAGAACAAGGATCAACAGGTCTCTCAAGAAGAAAGGTCATAAAAAATTTATTACACACGAAACGTATACAGAATAATATGTTGTTATCAAAACTATGTAAGGCGACATCAACATAAGTAAACCATGGTGTAAGCGAACTTAGATCCTTGATCAATAGGAGTCCCAACTAATAGTCAGAGGGGACGAGGATAATAATAATTACCGTAAAGTCAATTATTTGTGATTTAACATGGCCATTTCAATCTTTCAAATATGTACTTAACCCTTAAATCCGAAAACACCCCTATTACAATATAAAGATGGAATCTTCCAAATGCGACGTCATATGCATCATGATAAAATTAACATGGAGAATCCCCAATCAAAAGTGATATGAGTTGACAGTAGGCAAATGGTTGCACTTGAGTACGTTTATCTTATGAACTTAGTTACGAGAATACTCAAATAATTGAATGGTAGTATTCATTTTTATCCATTTCAATGCTACAATAGAAAAAATCGCGATTTTCCAATTTCCGAAGTGAGCTGCGCGGACAGTAGTAAAATTTAAACTTTTAACTGAATTGGGCATTCCTATGGAAGCACACTTCATAAAATATCACTGTATGAAGTTTCATCAACATTGGTGTCATCCCTAGTAAAGTTATCTGAAAACCCTAAATCTTTTTTATCAAGTGACCAAAATAATTTACCTTTTGACCCCAAATGCAATCCTACACTAGAAGTGTTCATAACTAATATTATATGAAGTATCAACTAAATTGGTCATTCTTAACTCAAGTCATCATATGAAAACCCAAAAATCTATCTTCAGCAACAGTGACCTGCATATTTAACCTTCTGACCTCATCATCTTGACACCATCTAGACAGACAGACAACGACAAACACTATAGTCCCCTCTGGTTGCACGACAGGGGACTAAAAATGAAATACTCAAAGTTTCTTGACTCAAAGTATGTATATGTCTACCTTAGTTTTCTAACTAAACCTCTGTATACCAGTATGTCTACCATGGGTTCCTGCCTAAATCTCTGTAAATGCCTATCATGGATTCCTGATTAAATCTCTTTATATGTCTACCATAGATACCTGACTAAAACTCTGTATATATCAACCCTAGGTTCCTGACTAGATCTCTGTGCATGTCTACACTAGGTTCCTGACTAGATCTCTGTACATTTCTACCCTGGGTTCCTTACTAAATCTCTGTACACATCTACTCTAGTTTTCTGACCAAATCTCTGTATCAAGGCTCGAAACAAACATAAATCTAGTCAGACACACATAGATCTTCCCACGAATTGGTAAATGCTCCGATGTACAAGTCTGACTGAATGGTAAAATTCTAGGTGCAGGCACATGACAGACATGGTTCATTTAATTGACAAATAGGAAAATAAATAATAGCCTGAAATATGTGGGAGGTGGGGAGGGAACCCAACAACTAATTTTAGAAACACTGTCTGAAAAGAACTTGATGTATTTTTATCATTGTTTATCATATGTTTGAAATACTAAGGATGTAAGAGAATTTCACTTTGTTTCTAAGCCTGATAAAAATATCTGTTCATGATCAGTGAAAAAGAAGGCAGAGTTGTCCCCCTTTCTGTTCCTATGAGCCTGATTCTACTGTTTATGTGTTGTATAAGAAAGCTTAGAAATAATTCACTTTCACATTGAAACAACCACTTGATAAAGTGAAATGTATATATCCCTGGAAACAGAAACTAACTACAAATCAAAACATGGATCGTAATCACATGTATAACTATGACGAAAAAATCTTGTTCATTTCAATCTCATTGGAAAAGGGTCCAATGGACAAAATATGATGTGTTTGTGAAACACCAATGCCACTGGAGGCAAATAAGTCTGAATAAGGCACATTTTGCAATGTCCTACATCTTGATTACACCCAAACCCATGGGAATACACATCTGAAATATGGAAGCTCTACCTCTTACGAATCATAAGTTATAACCGATGTTAAAGTTTTTTGAAATGTGGGTCAAAGGTCACAGTCAAGGTCACAAGGGCAAAAATAATTATTCTGAGGGAAAGGTTTTATCACAAGGAATATGCATGTGAATATGAAAGGCCTACCTCTTACAATTAAGAAGTTATAACCGATGTTAAAGCTTTTCGTAAAAAAGGTCAAGGTCATGGTCTAGGTCATGAGGTACAAAATTATTGTTCTGATGGAAAGGTCTTGTCACAAGGAACATGCATGTGAAATATAAAAGCTGTACCTCTTATGAATTAAACGTTATTACCAATGTTAAAGTTTTTTAAATGTAGGGCAAACATCACTGTCAAGTTCTCAAAGTAAAAAATTACTGCTCTGTGAAAATGTCTTGTCATAAGGAATACACAAGTGAAATATGAAAACCTTACCTCTTACAATTCAAAAGTCATAACCAATGTTAAAGTTTCTGAAATGTAGGTCAAGGTCAAAAGGCCCATCACGTACTATTCAAAAGTTATAGCATGAACTATTTTTTTTCCAAATTTAAGTCAAACTCAAAGAGCAAGATCACAAGGTCAAAAGTTTTTTGTACTTGTAGAAGAGAATTCCTACAAAATATGTGCATGTGACATGTTAAAGCTCTATCACTTAGTTTTCAAAAGTTGTAAGGTTTAGTTTCCTTAATATAGGACAAAGTCAAAGGTCAAGGTCAGAAGGTCAAATTTGCTTGTACAAAAAGAAATACACATGTGAAATACGAAAGCCCTTTTACAATATCACGATCGTTTATTGAAAGTGGGCAGAACAGATGGAATGACAGACAGACAGATGGACAAAGCAAAAGCTATATGCCCCATTGGTCTACAAGGCCAGGGGCATACAAATACTTTGCTTTGTGTTTTTTTGCATTGTGGATCTTCCTAATAGAAATTTCTGTGGACTGGTTGAATTTCCAACCTCCTGGTCCTCCAGACAAGAGGTCAAAAAAGTTAGTTTCAAGTCCTGTGTATAAGTCTACTCATGCTTCCTGACATATCTACATTTCTACCCTACATTCCTGACTAGATCTCTGTACAAGTCTATCCTAGTCTCCTGACTAAATTTCTGAATATGTCTACCCTAGGTTCCTCATTAGTTCTCTGTACACTTCTACCCTAGGTTACTGACTAGATCTCTGTACATGTCTACCTCAGTATCCTGATAAAGTCTCTGTGTATGTCTACCCTGGGTTCCTAACTGAATTTCTGTCCATTTCTACCCTGACTAAATCTTTATTGTTTTTGTCTACTCTAGATCTTTGCACCACATTAAGAAAAAATGTCTGTGCAAAATAACTTTATACAACACAAAGGTCTAAGTTCAATGTATACTTTATGGTAATCAACATTTAATATATCATAATACAATTTCTTCAACAACTTTGACTTTCACTTAATGAAACACTTCATTATTTTATACATACCCTAATGGAGTAAGACTAATGATTTTCAAATCTTTGGATGCAATAGCTAAAAGGTGATATGATCTGCCTACATTAGGTGCGAAAGCAACATCATGTACAGGATCTGTGACTACACTAATTGTCTCTACTTTATTCCATTTCCTACAACATACAAAGCAAAAAAGACCTCAAAATCTATAATAATGTAAATATCTATTTAAGACAGAAACAAATAATCAATCAGTTGCAATTGACTACATTCCCACCCATTTCTGGATTCCCTGTGTTTATTTCACATCCAATATCAATTATACTAATACCCAAATACACTATGGGTAAATTAATTGTCGTATACAGGATTATTTCTTACAGTAACTGTATATACAGTCAAAGTTCAATAACCTGTAGAACTTCATTCCGAAAACCCTTGAAACTTGAAGTGTGGTCAAATGTTTCCATCATTTTCCATGTTATATCCATATTCAAACTTCTGAAAATTGAAAACCCTGAAAACTCTTAGTGGTTTTCAGATCTCAATAAAAGCCATCGGATTGTGAAATAATTTATTTGTAACAGTTACAATATGATTAAGAATATCAATTAATGTTGGTTACCTTTCCCAGTTTTGCTCTTGCAGTATGTAAAATTTCACAAAGATAGACTACTCTAGCAATATCAAATACGGCATTTGCAAAATCAGTGATGAGTTCAACAGTAACATTTGACAATGGATATTTCATGTATATATTGTTATGGTCAGAAATAAACCCTTTGGTAAAGCCAACAAAAATCACAAGGATTCCAAAAATTGAACAATCACAGTCTGCACCTTATATACATTTTCATGATTTCTAGACATTACCATCATGTGCAACCCACCAGGTAGATCGCACCTCACAACCCCGTGGGGCAATACAACCAAAAACCTTTGGAAGGTGTGTCTGAAATCCTGAGATCTCAATGGTCCACCTCGACACTGTGATGGTCCAATGAAACGACACCTAATATCAGCAATATGGGGTTATGTTACCTATGTCATAATATGGAGACGTTCAAAGATGTAAATTATACCAAACTTAAAAGTTCTGGAAGATTTCAAATTAAAGGAATTACAAGATTTTCAGAAACATGCTTTGCAAGCTTTGGTTATGGCATGACGGGATGTCTTCATATCTGTCAAAACAGGAGTTTAAACACTTCCTTTAGTAAGTAGGATTGACTGATTAGTTGTGTGGCAGTGTCCGATGACATGAATATTAATGAGCTCCGAGACTTTTTGTTTGTATTGTCCCAGGGGTTTTTGAGGTATGATCTACCCTGTGGGTTTCACACGATGAGACATTTCTTGTCTCTATAATGTTCCGTTAATTTCTAATATAAAAACATCTAGCTTCATAAGCACTTGCTAGAACATTCACAAATTATAATGGAAGTAAACAAGTTAATATAACATACAATTACAGAACTTTCTAATACTTAATAGAACATATATTAATATATACAAACAAAACAACAAAACAATAAATGACCCTCATAACAATATACAGTAGAACATATGTAAGTACAACTCAGGTGATCTAAATATAGGAATTATAAGATCATTTAGTTTGGAATACTTCAGTAAGAAAATAAGTAAGGAATGAAGTGAAGAATTACCTCAATTGTTTTGCTCTACTATTAGTTGTCTATATTTACTTGGTGTGTATGTAGATACCTATTATATGTCCAGTATTAAATTGAGACATTGCTACAAGTCTGTGCTCTGAACAGTGTAGGAGTTTAATCATTATTTGCAAAACTCAGATTGTATTTAAAAAACAATGAAATTGTTTCTCACCTTGTGTTATCATTGTACTCAAAGACCTGGCATTTGCCTCCTCCAGAAGGATTACTGTCATCACTCCCAACAGCCAACATTGGAGGATGTAATCTAAGAGATCAAACAAAACATATCACAAACAAGAAAATCAATAAAACTGATGGATGCTCCTAAAACTGTATCAAACCAATGGATGAATCCATCGGATAGGAAACCCTTTATGTTTCAAAATGTTTCTTCTTGTAAGATACCGATAAGTATTATCATATCTCACAGAAAAAACAAACAAGAGGCCCAAGTGGGCCTATATCGCTCACCTGAGTACCTAGATTATCAGTCATGCATGAAGGAAGAATTCATTTATTTTTGCATTAATGTGACTAAGTCAACACAGATGTTGAAAATATGTCAAATTTTATTTCAGGCTAGAACAAGAGGCCCAAGTGGGCCTATATTGCTCACCTGAGTACCTAGATGATCAGTCATGCATGAAGGAAGAATTCATTTATTTTTGCATTAATGTGACTAAGTCAACACAGATGTTGAAAATATGTCAAATTTTATTTCAGGCTAGAATAAAAAACAACACTTTTTTGCACATCCATTCACGTGATTTTGATATTAAGCATTTCCTTTGTCTCTGCAAGAAGTCATTTAGGGCAACAAGTTAGTCATTTTCTTTAGGTGGGGCCTTTTGTTGACTGATTTCAAGTCTGGGTCATGAACAACAATTGTTTCAAATATTGTCCAGATCTAACTTAAAATTGCCTAATTTCATATGTTGAGTGTTGAGAAACATCTAAAAACTTATTTAGATGTGTAAAGAAATGAAAAAAAAAATTTCTCCATATTTCAATTACCAAGTGGTATATGTACCATTGTGAGAACTGCTTTTTAGACATGGTGGCATTATCTGTTAACCAATTTGGATAAAAATTTACCAAATTGATAGAGGACCTTTAGTACTTCATGTATTCCTTGTTTCATTAAAATCTTTCATGTGGTATAACAGCAGAAGTGAAAAATGTGATTGAATTGTTCCTATACACCCTCATTTGGAAGTCTTAAAAAATTCATAGATAATCCAAAAATTGAGATATTGACAAAATTCTTTCAAAGTAACAATCCTTACCATAATTATGATCACAATAGTCCATAAGAAATCATCATTATCAATTAACTAGGAAATATGACACTTTTATTTCTGCATTGAATCATCAAGTCCAAAGAAATGTCGAAAAAAAATTCTAAAATTTGATTTTGGAAGGGAACCAAAATGACAATATGTCTTCACTCATCCCTCTAGATCATTTCAATGCATTCTGTTTGTCTCTGTATACAGCCCGTATGAAAAAGAATATTGTTAAAGGAGGGAACTCTTTTGTGACCTACTTTTGACTATGGTGGTGCCACCTGTAAAGAGGTCTGGACGAAAACAACAGAATTTGAAGAGGATCATAAGTGACTTATTTCTATCAAGATTTATTAAAATCCTTCAAACAGTTTTGTAGAAAAAGTTGAAAATGTGAAAAATGGCCAACCCCCCCTTTTTTTTTTTGGAAGTCTTAAACGTAAAATTCCTAATTTCATATGTTGAGTGTTGAGAAACATCTAAAAACTTATTTAGATGTGTAAAAAAAAAAAAAAAATTTTTTTGACCACAGCTGGATTTGATCCGCTACTCTCTATATTTCAATTACCAAGTGGTATATGTACCATTGTGAGACCTACTTTTTAGACATGGTGGCATTATCTGTTAACCAATTTGGATGAAATTTACCACATTGATAGAGGACTTTTAGTACTTCATATATTCCATGTTTCATTAAAATCTTTCATGTGGTTTCGTAGAAAAAGTTGAAAATGTGAAAAATGGCCAACCCCCCCCTTTTTCTTGGAAGTCTTAAAAAATTCATAAAAAAAAAAGCAAAAATTGAGATAATGACAAAATTCTTTCACAATAATATTCCTTACCACAATTATGATCAAAATAGTCATTAAGAAATCATCAATATCAATTAACTGAAAAACATGACACTTTTCTTCACTGAAATGACTAAGTCCAGAAACACGTCAAAAAAGCGTAAATTTCTATTTGACGGATCTTAACCCCGAACACAATTTTAAATAACCCATCTTTATAGATTGTTGAAATGCAATTAGTTTCCCCATTTATGTACTGGTTCTGGAGAAGAAGATGTTTGAAGAGGGGTACCCTTTTGGGCACTTTTGGTCCCACCCTGGATCCACCCCTGAGGGAATCTGGATCCCGAACACAATTTTAGTAGGGGACCTTGAGTACATCATTTACACAAAGTTTGATCCAAATCTGCAATGTAGTTCCAAACAGTTTTGTAGAAAACGTTGAAAATGTGAAAAATGGCCACCCCCACCCCCCTTTTTTTTTTTGGAAGTCTTAAACGTAAAATTCCTAATTTCATATGTTGAGTGTTTAGAAACATCTAAAAACTTATTTAGATGTGTAAAAAAAAAAAAAAAATTTTTTTGACCACAGCTGGATTTGATCCGCTACTCTCCATATTTCAATTACCAAGTATTATATGTACCATTGTGAGACCTACTTTTTAGACATGGTGGCATTATCTGTTAACCAATTTGGATGAAATTTACCACATTGATAGAGGATTTTTAGTACTTCATGTATTTTATGTTTCATTAAAATCTTTCATGTGGTTTCGTAGAAAAAGTTGAAAATGTGAAAAATGGCCAACCCCCCCTTTTTCTTGGAAGTCTTAAAAAATTCATAAAAAATCCAAAAATTGAGATAATGACAAAATTCTTTCACAACAATATTCCTTACCACAATTATGATCAAAATAGTCATTAAGAAATCATCAATATCAATTAAATGGAAAACATGACACTTTTCTTCATTGAAATGACTAAGTCCAGAAATACGTCAAAAAAGCGTAAATTTCTATTTGACGGATCTTAACCCCGAACACAATTTTTAATAACCCATCTTTATAGATTGTTGAAATGCAATTAGTTTCCCCATTTATGTACTGGTTCTGGAGAAGAAGATGTTTGAAGAGGGGTACCCTTTTGGGCACTTTTGGTCCCGCCCTGGATCCACCCCTGAGGGAATCTGGATCCCGAACACAATTTTAGTAGAGGACCTTGAGTACATCATTTACACAAAGTTTGATCCAAATCTGCAATGTAGTTCCAGAGAAGAAGTCGAAAATGTGAAAAAGTTAACGACGGACGACAACGACGACGACGGACGACGCACTATGACTATAGCTCACTTGAGCCTTTGGCTCAGGTGAGCTAATAAAAAACAACACTTTTTTGCACATCCATTCAGGTGATTTTGATATTAAGCATTTCCTTTGTCTCTGCAAGAAGTCATTCAGGGCAACAAGTTAGTCATTTTCTTTAGGTGGGGCCTTTTGTTGACTGATTTCAAGTCTGGGTCATGAACAACAATTGTTTCAAATATTGTCCAGATCTAACTTAAAATTGCCTAATTTCATATGTTGAGTGTTGAGAAACATCTAAAAACTTATTTAGATGTGTAAAGAAATGAAAATAAAATTTTGACCACAGCTGGATTTGAACCGCTACTCTCCATATTTCAATTACCAAGTGGTATATGTACTATTGTGAGAACTGCTTTTTAGACATGGTGGCATTATCTGTTAACCAATTTGGATGATCCGCTCAAAAAACAAAACCTTTGAAAAGGACTATGAGTACTTGCATCCTACCCAGTTTTATCACAATCCTTCAAGTTGTTCTGTAGATTAAGTTGAAGATATGAAAAATTGTCCCCCCCCCTCCTTTTCTTGGAAGTCTTAAAAAATTCATAAAAAATTCAAAAATCGAGATATTGAAAAAATTCCTTCGCACCAGCATTCCTTACCATAGAAATGATTAAATGAAACCAAATGAATGCATCAATGTTTACTAAAAGAAAATAATAACTCTTTAATGCATTAAAATAACAAAGTCCAAAATAAAAATGAAAAAACGTCAAAAATTTGATTTCGGAATGGAACCAAAAATATCAACACTTCTTCCCATATGCCTCTTAATCATTCCTATGCAGTCGGTTTGTCGCTGTATGCACCCGATCTGAATAAGAAGTTTGTCAAAGGAGGGTACCCTCTGTGACCTACTTTTGTCTGTGGTGGTGCCACCTGTTCATGGATCCTGACAAAGATGACCACATTTGTCGGGGACCTTGAGTATTTGATGCATGCCAAGTTTCATTGAATTCCAGCACGTGGTTCCGAAGAAAAAGTTCAAACTGTGAAATGTTTACACCAATTATCCCACCCCCCTTTTTCTTGAAAGTCTTAAAAAATTCATAAAAAATCCAAAACATAAAATATTGAAAAATTTTCTTCGCAGTAGTATTTCTTACCATCAAAATGATCAAATTAAACCAAATTAATGCATCAATGTTTACTAAAAGAAAAAAATACCTCTTTTCTGCATTAAAACTACCAAGTACAAAGAAACGTCAAAAAAACGTCAAAAAGTTGATTTCGGAACAGAACCAAAAATAACAACACTTCTTCACACATCCCTCTAGATCATTCCTATGCATTCGGTTTGTCTCTGTATGCCCCCGGTCTGAAGAAGAAGTTTGTCAAAGGAGGGTACCCTCTTTGACCTACTTTTGCCTGTGGTGGCGCCACCTGTTGATGAATCCGGACGAAAAACAACAACACTTGTAGGGGACCATGAGTACTACATGCTTATCAAGTTTCATCAAATTCTGTTCAGTGGTTCTGGAGAAGAAGTCGAAAATGTGAAAAGTTAACGACGGACGACGGACGGTGATTGATCACAATAGCTCACGACGGTATGACCGGATTGCAAAGGCTTAACTCAAAAAGTTGAAAACAGACGGACGGACTGACGGGCAGACGGACGGACAGACGTTTTTCGCCAATTCATAGACCGGAATTGCTTGCATGTTGCATTACCATGCTCACCTTCATACAGTGTTTGTGAAACATGAACAAACAAGCTGTGTTTGTGAAACACTAATGGCCCCGGTGGCACCAAAGTGCAAAAAGTTATTTTTACCGTGAAGGTCATTGTCAAGATCAAAAGGTCATTGACCTTTGTTTAATTTGAAAGGGCTTCATTAGTGGGGTACACAGGTCAAATATGAAGTCTCTATTCCTCACGCTGCAAAAGTTACAGCCAAGGTTAAAGTTAACAACAGACAGACAAACAAACAGACAGGACAAAAACAATATGTCTCCAATCTATCAATCCAGGGGTATAAAAACAATAGTAGGAAGTTCTATAAAGCATTGTAATCTTGAACTTTGAACTGAATGTCTCAAGCATAATATCAAGGTCTAATATTGAATTACCCAACCGAGTCACTTATGCAGAAAAATGTAGGTCAGATGCATCATAAGATGCATTTGCTTAAGTCAGCATCCCAAAATGAACCTATGGTGCAAGTTTAATAACTGCAGCACCTATACTTTCTTCAAGTGGAAAATGTAGGTCAGATGCATAATCTGATGTATGCACTTAATGAACTTAAGGTGCAAGTTTGGTAACTGTAGCACCTCTACTTTCTCAAATACTGAGTTACCCCAAACAACTTAAATGGACACGAACGGGAATGCGGACGCCGGGGGTAAAGCATAAGTTCCTCTCAGCTTCGTCAAGGTGAGCCAACAATGATTTTAAGAAAACACCATACTAATAAACTTAGATGTTGCCCTTAAAGTATTTTAAGGATGCAAAACTCTCAAAGAAGCCACCGCAATCTTCAAAACAAAATGGAAGTACTGATGAGAAAAAAGAAAAAACAAGGGCAAAGCCAAGCGTGGCATCCCTTGCATGGCAGCAAAATCAATGGTACTAAATTGACCTTGACCTTTGAATCCCAAAATCAATAGGGATCTTCTCATTATACTAAAGCTATCTGGGAAGGGAAGTATAACCTCAATAAGGCTAAAACTTGTGGCTTCTAGAGTGTCTACAAAGTTTTTCTATGATGACCTCTAGTGAACTTAGCCTTTGGATTCTAAAGTCAATAGGGATCTTCCTTTCATTAAACTAAAGCTATATGTGAATGTGTATACATGAACCCAATATGGCCAAAACTGTGACTTCTGGAGTGTCTATAAAGTTTTCTTACAAACACACTTGCACGCACCCCCCCCCCCCTCCCTCTCCCCCACACACACACACACATAAACGGTACTGTTATTATAAACTAAATATACAGTAAAGATTTATTGTTCATTTCCTGCATTCTATTAATGCATTCTTTTAATGATTGTAAATTATATTTGGGCTATTCAAAACTCAAGGGGCCTATCCAAGTTTCCATTGACATAGTCTGCTGGTCTATTCTAACAGTAAACCAAGTTTCATACAATGAAACCCTTATCCAGAAACTAGAACCCACAATGTTGATTTATTTGTCTAAAGTATGATTTTAATCTAATGAGAATTGTGAAAAATAAAAAAATAAAAACTTAAAATAAATTTTCTGTGAGACCTTACAATCTTAACCCTTAAAATAGATATATCCTGATGAGTTCACAGCAGCACAATTTCATTCTTGATTGTTTGAAATAAATTTAAATATTTGTGTCTTATTAGAGGTATCTGAGGAAAGGAAAGATCACTCTGTTCGTTGATTTGATCAAATTCTGGTGAAAGGTCTTGGAAATTGCCAGACTAACGAATGGAAAGCCTAGCAGACAGACAGACACAACAGCCACCCCTTTCCAACAAAATTTATCTGACAGTTTAAAAAATGGGATTACATGCATCCTTGATATGAGGTATGTGTATGAACATATGCTGGTGATACTATAACCTGTATAATATTTGTCTGAAAGCTTATCTCCCAAGTGACAATTAAGATGAAGTATGATAACTGCGTCTTGAAAATTAAATAAAATAAAAGCCCTTTTGTTATCTTCAGTGCCATTTTCTGAGTAACCTTTTGAAATGATCTTTAGTGACCTTTGAACGAAAAGTCCATTCTGGATTGGCAATCCATATTTTTGTGAAGTATGATCCTTACCTATTGAAAATGCACCATAGTATAAGCTCCTTTTGGGTATTTAAAGTTTATTTTCTGAATGACCTTAACCTTTCAAAAAGTGACCTTCCTCCAAATGCCCAATTTCAACAGAAATTTCAAAGCATTAAGTGGTTGTTGGATATCTTTGTAGAAACACGAATAATCTTATACTAGGAAAGACTCACAATAATTGAAATATCACATTTCTATCTCTAATGATGCAGAAGGTATAGCTAAAGTTTGTAAAGCCTTTGAAAAGAAAAGCAATTCAAGCTTAAATTAACACAGTAAAATATTTTGGTACAAATTAAAAAGTTTTAGGACAATGAATTTGTTTGTTTGTTTCCTGTGTTTTATCATGTCAAGATTATTTCACCTATATGGCAATGGTGCATGCCTGCTACACTAGACAAATATTTATACATATGCGATGGACGCACACAAAGAAATAAGGAATCTTTAACATGCTACATTTTACATGACATGGACATCAGATTTTACCCTCTTATCCAAACTAACAGACGACAGTGGGACTCAGACACCGGTGTACCCAGAGCAGGAATCAAACCCGGGACATCTAGGTCAGGAGCCGAGCACCTCATCCACTAGGCTACACCGGCTTTGTAGATTCCTAAGCTCTGCAAATAGTAGGGGGCAATCAAAACGGTTTTAAAATTCCATATGTATACAGTTATATTGGTACCTACCTTGAGAAATTCCATGATATACAGCTACAGCTAATTTTACATGGAATCTGATGCTGTAGAGACCATTGACTGAGATTCATGACATCTGGTGCTTCATAAATACGTACAGTACCATCTGCTGAACATGTGGCCTGAAACACTTCATTGTTACTTAACATTCTCTCTGATCAATAATCAATGATCAAATATAACATCGTCATAGATTGCATGCACAATATAGAAATATGTGAAATAATATGTACTGTAAGAAGTTAAAATGTTATAATTTATATGTTTCTTAAATACATTTGGCTGAATCTATTACAGTTTACTTCTAATCTTAACCGTGCCTATTTTTTGCCTTATGTGCAAGATATGTAACATGTGTACTCATATACAGTCAATTCTCAATAAATCACAACATTCTGCTTTTAAGATGGTACAACGATTTTGGCGATGAATTGAATTACTTCATATTTGGGGGGGGGGGAGGAGGAAGAAGTTACTACTCATCATGGAGTTATCTTTCTTAAACTCAAATTATTGTGTACATGAATCTTTTTATAAAAAATATATTTATAACATTTTGTTAATCTTTTATTTACATCAAATTTGTTAAAACGTAAGAATATTTTTAAATTCTGAAACAATATATGCAATCATAATAGTAAACAGTAATAAGTTACTGTATGCAACACAGAGATTTGTTGTTTAAAAAACCTATCCAACATCGACTGTCTTGATCTACTCACAGTAGACTTTAAAATATATTCATGAACATAAAAACATGAATAAATCATGCCTTCATTGTTATAACTTTCACAAAAACTTATCACAGTTTCAACAACAGATTTAGCATCAATTGAAGTAGGAAATTTGGATCCAAAATGTGTGTGCATGTTTGTGAAAAGAAATAAGGAAATGTTATTAAATAATTATCTTTTTTATAATTCTTCATTAACTTGGTCTTACTACTGCTGACAGGCTTTACGCCAGTGTTGATAGTGACCTATTAACCTTTCAATGACTACAGGCACCCAGGGTTCTCCTTAAGACACGGCACCCAGGAATTTTAGCCGCCTACATTATCTTTCATCACTGCCTACTTTCTTTTTTACATGTCATTAAGAAAATAACATTTTTTCAACAAAAGGCTTAGGCTAGGTAAAGCCCTTTTACACTATAACAAATGGACCCAACGGACATGCACGAATTGCAAAACTTTGAAAAAGTTCACATATGCACAACTTTTCCACCATATGGATTTCCTGAGACTAAATAGAATGTACTGACAACATATGAAACGAATTGATAACAAATTCCTAACGTATCATTAACGAACTAATAACGATCTAGTGCGATTGCAGAATGAATGCCAACGACCTCTAAACGAACGTCTAACAAATTGTGCGTACCCTCTATGTCTACGGTCTGCGAATTCAGAACGATAATGTGACCTGTGTACGGAGGCTTTCATTATTCGACAACTTGACACTTCAGTCGCAATTCCACATCATCTACAATACAAAGAATCTGTAATGGAGATATACTCTAGAAAAGAATGCATCCCGGGGGAAAGACCAGGGAAGGAATATTGTTCAGGAAGAAGCTGTTCGAGAAAGACCTCATTTGTTGCTGCAGGAGACTGGTAGGTCTGAACAACAAAGAGATATACAATATGAGCACAGTGGGCAGAGTGGTACTCCACTAGAGTCTTGAACAAACCATGTTAGACGTACAATTTGTGTACGTTCATACATGCACTACATACATTGATTTATCACACAGGCAATGACACTTATACATTGACAGAACGTTCCCAGTGCCTTATCAATATAAAACGTCAACAATCGCAGTAAAACACAACTCGTACGTTGAAAGAACATTTTAAATTTGTTACTAATACACGAGGCTTGCGCAAATGAATTTCATCGACTTGCTCAGACAAATAAGACCGTTCATTTTACATACTGCTACTGTCCTACGTACGAATAAAACGTTTGCATTCTGCATGCTTACCGTTCTTTCTGAGTAAAAGCTGTTCGTCGGCGTACGTTGACAAATTTTGTGCATGCACACACACCAAAGAAACGAACAACAACGTAAGTGCACGTGTATGAGAACAAATAACAACGATCCAAACCGTACTTCAGCATGTGCCAGCCAAATGCAGACATAAGCTGAGCCAATTCTTTATAGTGTGATAGACCCTTAAGAATCTGATATACTGACAATTAAATTTATTTTTATATGAACATAAACAAATACATGAAAGTAAGATGATTAGATCGATAGGAAGGATAAGACTAAAGAGTATAAATCCATTAGGATAAGTGGGTTCTGTTCAAGCTCTTTCCTTTTCTTTCTCTCTCCCAATCTATGAAATTGAGGGATGGTGGGGAAATTAAAAGAAACAGCGCTTAAGCATTGGTCATGCTCAAAACTTTTTAAAACACAAAGCAATGACCTGGAATGCATAATATAAACTTTTCTTGTTTATTCATTTCATGCAAAGATTACACAGCATTCTGATTCAGTGATTAAGTAAGACAATCAAGTGTCTACAATCAAGGAAATTGCTCCCCCTTGCTCCTTTTTTTAAAAAAAATTCTGGGGGAGCATGCCTAGAGACCCCCCTAGAAGGCAAACGCCTTTGGCGTTTGCACCTTACTTCACCTCCTACTTTTCCTAAAATCCCCAGCTATTTTCTACAATAGGGAGCACCCTGAGCACCTGTAGTGATATAACAAGATAATTCACACTCTGAGATAATTCACACTCCGAGATAAACGTTTTCACAACACTGTGGCAAATAGTGATAGCCATGTTGGAGGTTTAATGAGAGTTTTGTATAGCAGGAAAAACATTCCTGGAAATTATGGCATCATTGCCATCAAAATGGTGATAAACTGAGAGTTTATAATTCAAGAAATGACTGTATAATAAAGTTACAGCTTAGAACTATTTTGTTGCAAAGTTCAATTCTATATCTATATAACTATTTTGTTGCAAGGTTCAATTCCATACTTGCATCATTATTCTGCTAAAAAGTTCAACATCTAATTCATCTCCAAATACATTGAATACTTTCCATACATGTAAACTATGATAGATAACTAAAGTTACTATCATGAAAGCCCACTAGATCACAGGTACAGAAGATAACTGAATACTGTCACATCACAGTGTTTTGTTAAAAACTTGAAGTCATTTTTAAAACTACAAATAACACATTTCTTACTAATTGCAGTCCCAGATGTTTTGGACCAAATTTTACATCTGTTACAGAAGTCCTGCTGTCTACAAGTGAAGTCTTCTTTACCCAGTTACTATTGTTTCCATCTCTACCTGGATCACCCACTATTTCCTCCCAGACAGAAGCTGTGCGATCAAAGGAGCATGTGGCAAGAACTTGACCAAATTCTGGATGTGCCCATGTCACTCTCCAAACAGAGCCACTATGAGTCTAAACAAAAGAAACAAACAATTCTTTATATATATACGATCGGGCTGGGTGTGACAATTCAAGAAATATATTGTAGTACATGTATTAGTAAACCTATTGCAATAACTCACTATCATGACAGTATAAATACTTAATGGTACACGTTTATTTATCAACAAATTGTCAGGCATTTGACATACTAATAGTATATAGGCAAAATGTCGAGTATTTAATATGCTACATATAACAGTATATAGACAAATTGTCAACTATTTATTAATATGCTAATAACTGTATATGCTGTTCTATAAAACGGCCATTTCAGATTTCATTGGTACAGTTATGTACCCTCAATTCAACACTACAAGAATATCAAATTCAAACCTAATACATGTACATGTGTATTGTAATATGTGTAGGAAACCAATATATATTGTGATGCAGCAAAAAGATATGTTCAGTATGAAGTGCTTTACATTAATTTTTTTCCATTTCCTACTGCCAATACACACCAATGATGCACAAAAACATAAAAGCAATCCTTATATTTACATTATATTTTCCATTTTGTCCATTTTGTACTTCAATGGTTCCCTGACCTCTATTTATAAAATGTGATACAAGGTTTTAGCCATGATGATGGAACAGGAATACTTTAAATCACAGTGGTTTGTTTTTATATGAATGAAAAGCAAAAATTATGTTAAATGTAATATCTATTTATAACTGACAATATTTAGATCTACAATGTGAAAATGAATGTAAACAACAAATATATGTCTAGTGAGGACATTTTTATAAAACAGAGTAGTCTTCCCTGGAATGCAATATTAATGTGATGTACTTTTAAGTTACGTGATAGGCAATTGCTGTTACTGACTGTCATTCTTAAAAATTATTGTGCAGTTTTGTTAGTATCTTCATTTAAGGGAAACACAATTGGAATGTAACTATTAGGTGATGTTGTACAGTTCAAATGCTGTATATGATTTTCAGAAAAACAGTGATGCTCTAGTAATCAGGATACTTTTGTTCCCAGCCAATTTTCCAGATAAAAGGATTTTGGACTACAGGATCATCATACACATATACATGTTCAGAGTCTTCTTACTTTATGTGCATAGTACGTTATAGTGTAGTTAGGGAGTATGCATTTTCATGTCCAAAAAAGGGTAGTTTTTATGTAGATCTGCAAATGTTTGATTTTTTATTTCTCTACAAGCATCACAGTCACAAAAATGTTTACTATCAAAAACACTATCTTCCTGACTAGTAAAATCTTCTTGATTTATGCAAATAAGTGACCCTTTAGTCCTATATTTTTAACAACTGCCTATGAGAGACCAAAGGAGACAGAAAACTTAATTTGCTACAGTTGTGCTCAAGAGCCAAAAAAGAAATGTGTGCTATGAGGGGTTGATTTTAATGTCATTCTTAAAAATCTATTCCTTATACTTTCTTCAAGATCCAAAATGCAGTTTTACAGACATTCCATGCAAAATAATTTTGAGGAAATCATTTCCTGTACTTTTTGTCTGAATAAGCTGGATTTCCCAGATTAAAAGAGCATAACAGGGGAATGCAGATTTACTGATAATCAGTGCAAAAAAAGCTAGTCTGGGTAAGGTGTTCAGCTCATGACCAACTGGTCCTTAGTTCGATTCAAAACTGAAATTCTGAATCATTGAAGCATTTGATACTTGTTTTTGTTTTATTAGAAGAAAGCAAGCATTTGATTCTTGTTTTTGTATTAGCAAAAGAAAGCAAGAGTTTCTTTCATCTAGATGTTTTGTCAGTAACAACAGTCCTTATGCAGTTATCGATCAAAAATGTCTCATAACTCTAAATATTAATTGAGGAAACAAAATAAGAAGACTGCTGCCGATCTTCCAAGATCAATTCAGTCTTCAGATGGAGCACAACCACTGAGTCTGGCAAGAAATTTGACACTGACAATATCAGAATTGCCAACCTTCAAAATCTAAAAACAGGAAGGTTATGTCGAGCAAAGAGAGACTGCACTGACAAGGAAATGGTAAAAAAACTTCCTTAAATTCCGCATTTAAAAAAAAAAGGAATATAACTGAAAACGTACAGACAGAAGTACATGGTTAAAACGGAAATTTTACGATAAAAACGGGAGGGTTGGCAAGTCTGCAATACCAGTATCACTAGCAATAATTATATAAATAAAAAAAAACAAACCAAGATGTGCAAAGCCAGAGGCAACCCCCAACCCCCCAGTCCAAATGATATTTCATTTCTACTCATTGTCTAGTACTTATACTTAAAATACAGAATAATGAAAGAGATGATAAGTAAAACTTCAGTGTTAAATGGAAATTGTTGTTATTATCATGTTTATATAAAAAAAATTTAGATTTTCCTAAATTTCTAAAAAAAAAACCATATATTTTCCCAAATGGAAAGCTTGAGGAAATTTTTAAAATAGGTAAAAAATTACTGGACTCCCACCTTGGCCACACCAGTGCTCTGCCTTTTGGATAAGACAGTGAAAAACCAGTTTCCTGTGTCAGGATGGGCATGGTACGTAAAAGATCCCTCACTGCTTCAGGTGGGTCCATAGTAAAGACATCAATTTTTTTGCAATGCATCAAGCAGATGCCATAACCATTTACATGAAATAATCGTGACGTAAAACAGTACTTATATAATCAATCAACTAACCTGTGTTCTGTGTGACAGAGAAAGCAATTGCTCTACTTGGTTTCAAAATCTTATGTAAATGTACTGACATTATAAAAGATAAAATGTAGTTTTACATACCTTCCAGGATGCTGTACAATTCCATTCTCCATCTTCTCCAATATCCCAAACCTTTCATAAAATACAAGTACTTTAATAACAGTATAGTTTTCTTTTGTATAAATAAATGAATTTGACTACTACTACTAAAAACTTCAATAACTCAACCTAAGGGACCTTTAAACTCACATCGTGTTTTGGTACTTTTTTGTGGGCTAGAGTTTTCCAAGTCTCAATCTTGTCATATATGAAAAGGAGGAGGAGAAATTGTGCTTCTATGGATTTTATAGCAACCAGCAAGCACTGGCTTCCTTAAAGTTTAATTGTTGACTATAATCTAATTTCTACTGAAATGGTTGGCTTAATACTTCACGACCACTGTTTCTAATCTGATACTCATATTCTGTGTGGGAAAACTTTGCATTAGAGACAGGGTCATACCATTCAATAAATAAAGTGAAAGGCACAGATCACTTTAAAATACCTATTAAAATAATTAAATCATTTTCTATAAAGAAGAAAAAACAAGAGGCCCAAGTGGGCCTATATCGTTCACCTGAGTACCTAGATGATCAGTCATGCAGGAAGGAAGAAGTCATTTATTTTTGCATTACACAAATGTTGAGAATGTCAAATTTAATTTCAGACCAGAATAAAAAACAACACTTTTTTGCACATCCATTCAGGTGATTTTGATATTAAGCATTTGCTTTGTCTCTGCAAGATGTGATTCAGGGCAACAAGCTAGTCATTTTCTTTATGTGGGGCCTTCTGTTGACTGATTTCAAGTCTGGGACATGAACGACAATTGTTTCAAATATTGTCCAGATCCAACTTAAAATGGCCCAATTTCATATGTTGAGTGTTGAGAAACATCTAAAAACTTATTTAGATGTGTAAAGAAATGAAAAAAAGCTGGATTAGAACCGCTACTCTCCATATTTTAATTACCAAGGGGTATATGTACCATTGTGAGACCTACTTTTTAGACATGGTGGCATTATCTGTTGACATATTTGGATGAAATGTACAAAATTGATAGAAGACCTATAGTACTTCATGTATACCATGTTTCATTAAAATCTTTCATGTGGTACAACAGCAGAAGGTAAAAGTGTGAAGAATTGTCCCTCATTTGGAAGTCTTAAAAAATTCATAGAAAATCCAAAAATCGAGATATTGTCAAAATTCTTTCAAAGTAACATTCCTTACCATAATTATGATCACAATAGTCCATAAGAAATCATCAATATCAATTAACTAGGAAATATGACACTTTTCTGCATTGAAATCACCAAGTCCAAAATAATGTCGAAAAAAGTTCTAAAATTTAATTTTGGAAGGGAACCAAAATGACAATACGTCTTCACTCATCCCTCTAGATCATTTCTGTGCATTCTGTTTGTCTCTGTATACAGCACGTATGAAGAAGAAAATTGCCAAGGAGGGTACTCTTTTGTGACCTACTTTTGACTATGGTGGTGCCACCTGAAAAGAAGTCTGGATGAAAACAACAGAATTTGAAGAGGATCATAAGTGATTTATTTCTACCAAGTTATATCAAAATCCTTCGAACAGTTTTGCAGAAAAAGTTGAAAATGTGAAAAATGGCCACCACCACCCCCTTTTTTTTAGTCTTAAAAAATTCATAAAAAATCCAAATATTGAGATATTGACAAAATTCTTTCACAATAATATTCTTAACCATAAATATGATCAAAATAGTCATTAAGAAATCATCAATATCAACTAACTGAAAAACATGACACTTTTCTGCATTGAAATTACTTAGTCCAGAAACATGTCAAAAAAGTGTAAATTTCTATTTGACGGATCTTAACCTTGAACACAATTTTTGATAACTCATCTTTACAGATTGTTGAAATGCAATTAGTTTCCCCATTTATAAACTGGTTCTGGGGGAGAAGATTTTTGAAGAGGAGTACCGTTTTGGACACTTTTGGCCCCCCCCCCCTTGGATCCACCCCTGAGGGAATCTGAATCCCGAACACAATTTTAGTAGGGGACCTTAAGTACATCATATATACAAAGTTTGATCCAAATCTGCAATGCAGTTCCAGAGAAGAAGTCAAAAATGTGAAAAAGTTAACGACGGACGGACGACTACGGATGGCACACTATGACTATAGCTCACCTGAGCCTTGGCTCAGGTGAGCTAAAAAGCCTCTCAATAACTGAGGTATTCTCCATTACTTTAAAGCAGTCATTTCAAACTTATGCTAACTACACATTCATGGATTTTTCTTACAAATTCTTATATATGGCACAAATACATAAAGAAGTACACAAGTACATGTACATACAAGGTGTGGAGAGATACTACTTCTTGATATCAACTGAAACAAGCTGTGTTTGTGAACCACTAATGCCCTCGGCAGCAACAAATCCAAAAAGTTATTTTTAATGTGAAGGTCATTGTCAAGGTCAAAAGGTCATCAATTTTGGTGTCATTTGGAAGGGCTTCATTAGTTAAGTACACATGTCAAATATGAAGTCTCTATCCCTCACGGTTCAAAAGTTATGGTCAAGGTTAAAGTTGACAACAGACAAACAAACAGACAAACTGATATACAGAGAGACAAACAAACAGACAGAACAAAAACAATATGCTCCCAATCAACTGATCCAGGGGCAAAAAAACCTGTTTGATTTGCTGTTTTCATACCTTTTTCATATTAAAAGTGTATTCATCAAGTACTCATAACCATACGTAAATTGCTTGGAATGACTCTTAACAATCCATAAATCCATTTTAATATGACGTGAATGAAATCATAAACACAACTAGACCTATTACATGTATTCTTACCAATCTGTAAACAAACTGTCAACTAACAGTAACAAATTGTAAAATAAATTGTCAATTAACAGTAACAAATTGTAAAATAAATTGTCAACTAACTGTAACAAATTGTAAAACAAAATGTTTACAAGACATTTACAATTCTTTGAGTAGTTTATGAAAGGATACATATGTTGCCACTGCAGGTTTATGATACGGATTGTTACAAGGTATCTTTAAGAGTAATAGATAAATATGGAAAATATAATCCGTGGACAATCGCAAGAATATATTTGACATCTAAAATTTTGCCTCTACTTTCACAGATCCTCACAAGTGTCTGCAAGTAGAGACAATTTCTTAATGGATACCAACCAGTTGTACATGGATGCTTGCAGATGACTACGAAATGGTCATATGTAAAGACTCGTAAGAAAAATCTTAGTGTGTGAAGGGGTTATAAGTAATTGCTCATGCTCATCAAAAGTTATCTCTCCCTAACTGATGTTAGACATGCATGATTTTAAAAGGCATAAATTACTTGTAAATGTCTACAAGAAACCCAATGAAAAAATAATCTGTTGCTTCATTTTTTATCACCATGTTTCCCATTTGGTGGCCTTATAGATAGTTTGATCTCACACTGATAAAGACTTGAGCATGTGAAAATGTATAGAACACTTAGTTAGAACTACAACTATTGTTTTCTGAAGCCATTTATTTGGGTACAAATGGAAATGTCCCAGGAAATTGGTTGATATGAATATCTAGGAATTTAATTCATTTCTAATAAAACAGGTAGGACCATACTTTACCACCACAGGTTCTAATCTGATCTTCATCATTTTAATGAGAAAACATCGAGGGTACAAGGGATTTGTGCCTGTAACTCCATTCATTGAGTGCAATGCAGTTTTTCCACACGAAATACATCCCATTACAACAGTCAATATAAAATTGTAAAAATATTTACAGGACATTTGGTCTGGTACACTAAGACAATTCACCGAACCGAAGCAATTTATACAAGACTGAAAGCAAAATGCACATCAAGATGACATTAGAAATAAGTTTGAAACCGAAATCACTTCCAAAAATTACTGGATGATCCGTCCAGAAATTTAAGATTATTTTCCGAACCGGCGACATTATAACCACACTTGTCAGTCGACCCGACAATATTTCATTTTCACTGTTACAAACCATGGTGGACTGCATGATGAAGTATGAACTCAGAATTTTCAATAGAAATTTACTATAACCAACATAATCAGAGGCAGCTCTCAAACTTTTTGAGCTAGGCAAACCTCTGTGAACACTTTTATCATTGAGCAATATATAAATCTTTCTGAAAAAGGCATCAATTTGTAAAACAACAAAATTAAACAGGTTGGGTACAACCTCTCATTTGAGAGACAATCCCTCAAATGTGATATCTGTTTTAAGTACTGTATTCTCTAGTGTATAATACACACTTTTTCTCATAAAATCTGACTGATTTTCTAGGTGCATTAAACACGAGATCTAAATCAAGACTTTTTCCAGGTGTAAGAATTCATATTTCCGCAGCAAAATAAATAGTTCTCAAATTCAGGAAATTTAATTGGAGTTACTTCCCTTTTACTTCCATTTTAGAGGTGAAGCTGGAGTTTCTGCTTCATATTCATGCCAACTGTATTGAATGTTTTTGAGAAAGTTGTCTACATTTTCACTCCTCTGAAAACATTTTGACATTGTTCAATGGTTGTTTTACTGTATAACAATTGCAAAAATTCATGGAGCATCCTTAACTTGGAAAAATTATTTACACAATATGGTTGATTTATGCACAATTGTCTTAAATCATATACCTCCAACATGGTCAACAAGGGAAGTAACTCCAGTTAAATTTTATGCATTCAAAAACTACCAATTGCTGTAAATGTCCCCTAACAACGATCAGAACATGATCATTAAACTTTGGGAACCTTACTTGACTAATGATAAGGATTTTAGACACTTGACAAAGAGAACATTATTACAGTGTTGAACACTTTACAATATGAACTGAAATGAAGATGTTTACGTAAACGAGACTTATTTTAGAATAACAATTGTTATAATTCTATTAACACAATGTTTGGATCACAAATCAATCTTATTAATACAGCAGTTGGGTTTATCCCAGTCACTGAATATCCTAAGGTTAAGACGTGTAACCCATTGTGTTTTCCGTAAAGTAAATTCTGTCTGTAATACAGATTTTTTTCTCAGTAAACTTAGGGTTCTTGAACACTTGCTTATGCGGCAATTTTACCTGCGTATTATACATGAGATGTAGATTTTTTCTCCAATTATTTTCCAATAGTTGGGGGTGTATATTATACACGGATGCGTACTATAAACAAGTGAATACAGTAATCAAATTCAAGAACTAAAATCGAAATGGTGACAACATCTGCCTGATGCATATTACAGAAATTTCTACCCTTGCAACTGACCATCCCAAAGCAGCGAAGGATCTTTTACATGCCAAGCCTCCGCGACCTCGGTTTTTACTGTCTATCTGAAAAACAGGACACCTGTGCACAGTGGCAGGGGTCGAACTTGGGCATCCCAGTCATGAGCTGAGCACCTCCTCTAATGTGCTACACCGGCTTAATTTTGATATAAAATTCAAAAGGACACATATTTATAACATACCAAATATAGCTTACAGCAGTAGACCTCTTTATTTTATGGTTTAAGAATTTGTAACTGCAACATTTACGCAACTATAAACTCCAAAGCAATCAGTTAAAAAGACCCACTTCTTTTAAAGCTGGTGTAGTTCATTGGATGACATGCTTGCCTTATTACATAAAGGTCCTGGGTTTGACATCTGCTATATGTACACTGGTGTCCTACCTTTGAGAAAAGACTAAAGTCTAAAGTTTGACTCCCTTGTCACAGTAGCCACAGCACATAAAAGATCCCACACTGCTTCAGGTCGGTCACAACTGCACTTTCCTGCATAGCTGCGAGGAATTACTTCAAACATTAATGAACTTACCTTGCATTAGTCAATCTCTTCATTTATGCATCATATTGGTAAAATCCTCCCTCTTAGTCCTATACATTTGAATTTCAATGAAAAACATCATTGCCTCAGATGTTTTTCTTCACTATTCACTAACCTGTGAAGTAATTTTACACAGCTACACAGGAAAGTGCGATTGTGGTTCACAATCTGCACTGTGATACAGCTGTAAATGGAAGGAAAGCCCTCCCCCACATATAAACAACAAGTTCTACGAATTACCAAAAACACAGATATTTACCGAAAACACTGGACAAAGTAACTAATACACGCATATAAGTACCGAAAACACATTTTGGTTTGTGCTACATGTATATACCTTTATATCCCCAAATCAAAAAGTGCCAAACATCATGTTTTTAGAGTACAATCCTGTCTTAAACATTAACATTTTGAATAGACAATATATATATTATTTCCAAACATTTAGCTGGAATCCTTAATATGTTGCAAAAACTTGTTTGAAACTCGAGCTCAGGCATAAACAGTCATACAGTAATTGCGCGCAGTTTTTGCCGTATGTGTTAATCATTATTGCCATTTGCCACAAATTGGGGATAAACACAAGTTAAACACTGGTTAGAAAGTGTAGAAATATTGAACTTTCCGGCACAGATACTGGTTATACCAGTATTCTGAAGAATACTGGATTTAAATTCATAAACAGTGTCTTCCAGTATTTTTTCAGTATTCTTAAATTAAGAATACTGGAACAACCAGTATTGTTGTATATTGATACTTTTAAATGAGTATTTCAATAATATTTCAGTTTCCGTCTGTATTTTCTAGATAAGAAATTGGACTATAAAGAGGACCGAATTTGTCACTGAAAATTTGATTAAAAGTGGAACAAGCTATATTGTTGTGTAGTGATAGTAGCAATATTCCAACAATATTTCAGTTACTGTTTTCCTTTTCTAGGCAAGAGTGCATCGTAAGACCGAGACTGTCATTGATTTTTGCTTTTAAATCAGGAATGGTCAAGCTTGGCCTTGCATCTGCCCATGCAGTATTTTTGCATGTTGAAAACTGAAATGAAAATTTTAATAATATTTCAATTTCCGTTTTCATTTTCTAGACAAGCTGTATTCTTGTAAACTGAAAGTATGACATGAAAATTTCAATAATATTTTAGTTTCTGTTTTCATTTTCTAGACAAGACATATGGTTATATAAAATACCAAGACCGTCAATGATTTATGTGTATGAAGTTATAAAGGATTGTTGCATCAACAATGGCTACTTTTCGAACAATGTGGTGGACATGAAAACTGCCGTTTATAGTGGAACCAGACATTTCAAATTACACAGGGTAAAATGTAGATATCTGCTTTAGTATATTCTTAAATGTTGCCTCAGCATTGCCTCTGTATCTGTCTCTCCACATGAATTCATCCAAGTAGGATGGTAACATTTCCTCTGTGGCTCAACTCATCGCCTTAAATCTGGCCTTGCATCTGCCCATTTGGGATTCTATGGTTTGAGTATGAACTCCAGTTTCTGGGTCTACAAATTTCAGGGAGTGGTTCACCATCTGGTGTGTCAATCCCAGCTCGCTGAATCTGCTGTAAGCTCACCACTGGACAGATCTGACAGTGGAGCCTGGCTGGACTACACGGGCAATGATGGCAGGAGCATCTCTAAATCCCTTTTGTCTAATGTCTGCATGTAGCTAATGGCAGGTTTGGTGTCGGTATCAACCATACCAAATACCCACTGCTCTTTCTTTGGATGGCACCCTCTAAGCTAGTTTGGCCTATGGCAGAAAAGGGACTCACCAATCTCTATGATTTTGTCCTTTCATCCAAGTCTTAAGGGGTTCTAAATCAGCTTCTTTATGCAGATATCACGCAGGTACTGGAACACTTGGACCACAGATTTCTGGCTAACTGCAGTTGTATCTACTGCTGTCTTTACCGAAAGCGCCTGGCACCACAGGAAAATCAAGTGCAACCACTTACTGAGATGGATGCAAGTTTATTCGTAGAAATTAGAGCTTCTTATGGTAGTACATGTGCATGTGTCAGATGTTTTGTGCAGCGGTCGTTTATACATCACCAAGCGTAACAATCCCTGGTTTTGTTTGCATCAAACCTTGCAAGCTGCACTAGAAAGAAACAGTACCGGCATTTCATTTCCTCTGCAAGAAGTCCTTGTTGACACAGATACTGATGGAGCACAGCAGTATTATCGTTAAAAATGATAGGAGCTAAAGTGTTGTAGAAGAAAGGACATGATTTGTTAAGAAACTTGTAACCTATCATTATTTAAGATAACCGGGAATATAATTATGAATATGCTTCAATATCAGCTACATCTTTTAAATACCTAAATCTCTTATACTACCAGAAAAAATGATAATGCAATCAATTAAATAACTATGACCCTTCCTTTATTAACATATGAATACAAATGCAATTAATAGCACAATACCCAGCTTCTTCATTTTAATTATCGTAATTACATAATAAGCAAATTCCGCGCACAAATTAAGATGGTTTGGTAAATGATGCAAGCTCAGTAGCTGTAAACTAGATAAACTGGATCGCAGCTTACATAAATTAATAAGCATCATATTCTTCTTCAATTATTATCGGTAACATTAGAAGGGAGTCGTAATATCAAAGTAAAAACAGTTCAAGTTTGAAACACATATATATCTCTAAGGGCAAAAATTGTCATCACTCATCAGTTACTTCTCATTTCGAAATCATGTCAGACCATGTTGGTATTTCTCCACTTTTCCCGTCCTTTCCCACCACAGATGTCTGTCTATGACAGATGTATTACTGTTGCAGAGATACACTGCCGCAACTACTTCTTGGAATGGACCGATGACAAACTAGAGCTCAAGGTATAGAACAGGAATGGTGGCCCCTGAACCCAATCACACGAGACATATATATATATGACAAATGCATACTCAAGAATGAACAAAGAAAGAACAAGAAGCTGTAAAGAAAGTATTATGTATGAAAAAAACTCAACTAGAGGCTTTCCTTGACCAATTCAACATACCAGAATGTGTTCAACGTAAGACCACAGAAGATTTGCGTTCACTTGCAATTTTTGCCCTTTTTAAAAATGAATACTCTGTGTTTTATAAATAATTAAATCTATTGTGTAATGTTTTATGTGTAGGCTGTTTGCTATTTTCACATTTTTGTACTATGATTTCATACCTATCATTTTCTTCATCAATGAATAATTAAATATTTTCAAAAATGACTGCACATGCACATATGTGGTCTTTATTCTTCATTGTACACTGACATACTTGTTATTCAAGTTACATAAACAATATCAGTAAAGTTGTATGTTTCATAGCATTAAGCTGTAAGTTGACTCCTGCAACGAAATACGAAATATTGCTTCACATATATTCATAATCAATCATAAGATCAATAATGTTATAAACAATCTACAGACATTACATTTTCTTGAAAATGATTTATAAAATGCAAAACGTATTACACTAGAATAAAGAAGCAACTTCGTTTATTTGAATAGCGCGATTATCCTACCAAGCATACCTTTGTTAAAACTTCACTGTATCACGCCCAAGGTCATGTTGTTTACTACGGTGCGAGCGACCTATCAATTAGAGATAAATCGTTTCACACCTGTCCAGGTAAAAGCTGTTGACCAAATCACACGTTAATTGTCGAATAGGCCATAGCGGTACGGATGAAAGGATTAATTAATTACCACCTGCCGAAGCCAGATCGTGCCCAAGATCACCGAAAACATCGACAAGATGACACTGTTAGCCAACGGCATTGCGTGAAGACTGACCCTACTAGATACCGTCCACTTACTCAGTAAGGCCTGGTGCATCGTCAAGCACACAACTATCGCCAACTGCTTCCGAAAGGCTGGCTTTGTCTCGTCAGACAACGACGCAACCGAAACTGACAATGTCCGGCTGCCAGAGGATGTTGATAGCTAGACGCTTGATGCCTTCATGACAAATGATGACAACCTGGAGAGGTAAGCTGCCCGGACTGAGGAGAAAATATGCGCCAGTTTCCCTGAAGACGAGACCCGACCATGCGACACCAGTGACGACGAGGAGACTGAAGAAACGGCACCAGTAATGCACGGCAAACATAAAGATGCAATAGCCATACTTTGACAATTCCTTGAGGAAAAGTAAAGCAATGGCTTCAGCCTGTTCTATCAATTGGAAAATTGAAATTTTACTCACTTGAATATGCCTTTTAATTTGCCTTTTTAAAAATAAATTGTTGAACCCGTATTGTGTCTTTGATCACCCTGGCTACACGACTGAGATACAATTACATGTGTTTCAATAGACAGCAGATTTATCTTTACGGTCAGATGAGCAGGTGTAATGTAACTATTTAATAAAATTTGGTCACTGTACTTAAAAAGACAGTTGCAAAATTATCGAAAATGTAGTCTGTTGACTTTCATGTAAACAAGAAGAGGATCTAAGAGAGGTAACTCTGGTGTATCTATATATAGATACTAGGGCTGCAACGATACACTTGGCTCACGATACGATTCGTATCGCGATATTTTGTCACGATACAATTCGTATCACGATACACAAAATTTTAAAATAGGGCAGCAGAACTCGGACCACATCTTGAGATGAAATGTCCTCGAGTAAAGCCAGTTGTTGTACACATAGTTCATGACTTCCTGGGGTGGTCAGTAGTCAGCTTTCTCGTCCAACCAAAAGAAGGTATCTAAGATATGTTCATGAGGCATGGAGGGAAGGGCCATCATGTGATGGAGGAAGTTATACACGTCACCTCATTTGCTGTATGCTGTCTGCAGTCCCTTCTCCTGAATCTTACGGAACACAGCTTGCGTCCAGTGGAACACACACCCACGTACTTCAACCCAAGAGAATCGATCACTGATGGCATTCCATACAGCCCTCTCGAAGTCCAGCACTGCTCTCTCAAATGTGATGGAACTTGGCAAGAGATTGTCAACTGCTTTGACATAAACAAAACATCAATGGTACCTGCTTCATGGTCACTACTGACGAATGCGTAACCGTTGATGGTGTACAATTGCTTCCATGGTCTGTTGACTACACGAAATGTCCCATCAAGGTACCAAGTTTTAGCCTTCAAGAGGAGTTCCAGTTGGAGGTCTGTATATAGTAAGAGGTGACGACGGCTGCCTACAAATACTTCCTCTTTGTGCAGGTCAGCGTGGGTGTCGATGAAATAATCATCTAGAACAAAGTCCAGGTCCTTCGGATCGTCTGGTCTTTGTGCACGTCTTTCTCTATTTACTGCTCTCACCAGATTGCCAACATGTGGACGGCTGGGTTCTAGTGCGTCCGAGTCTCCATATGATCGCAGTGCGTCTTCTACAATACTGGGTGCAGACTTCTAGAAAAGACTCTGTGCTGCCTGTCTCTTAGTCTCTGTCTTGATCTTTACAGCCACATATGAACCAGGTTCTGGAGGGTGGATGTGATTTTTAAGGCCTTGGCGGTAGGAATCGCCAACCTAGATAGTCGAAATGAAGCGTAAAACTACGATACGGACAAAAGCCATATCGTGAATCGAACCGTTTGTGTTGAATCGCGGTGTATTGAGAATCGTGGTTAATCGTTTCAGCCCTAATAGATACATGTACAATGATTCCATTACAGATACCGCTAAAGTTATACACGTATGCAATTCTTACACAATCTGTCGATCTTCTGGTCTTTGAAACTGCATTCGTTCGTCATGCCGTGTAATTGAATATTCGTGTATTTGAATAATAAAGTCCTGACAAATAGCTTATTCAATTAAGCGGCTTGCACTGTATCTGGATTATTTCTATAAGAATACTGGAAAAATCAGTATCCTTACAAGAGTACTGGAAACACAAGTATCCTTACAAGAATACTAGTAATGAATCTAAATCCAGTATTCTTAAGAATAGTATGCCCAATCTGCTTTTGGTATTCTCCATGCAGGCGTGAAGATATATATATATCAAAACCATATCATGATGCATGTTTCCAGTACATACATGCATGTTTTCAGTACTCTGTCCCATGTTTTTGTAGATGTCCATGTTTTTGGTCATTCGTAGTACCTTAAATAACCAATAAAAACAACATTTGGTAATGGGGAGATATAAGCTAATTGTCAACAATGTCAAAGCCTACTGGTAACGTACCAGTTACTGGCCAAACCAGTTACCAGCTGCTACGTTATTTCGGCTTTTGAGACGTGAATTTATGAGATTTTCACTTGATTGTCTACAAGACATAGGATACTAAATATCACATATGCAAATTTTGTCAATTCACGTTTTGAATACCCTTAATAACGTTGGAGCCGGTAACTGGTCTCAGCCGGGGACTAGTCTTTCACCAGTACAAGAACGCACAAAAAATAGTGCAGACAATTTCACATTGAGGGAATTTGTAAATATATGACACCTTAACACTCTGATCGCTGGAACATGTCGCCATTCGTTTCCCATAAAAGTCATAGGAAACATCATGTATCAAATCTTTGTGTTCTGACTGAATTTGCTTCGTTACAAACATAACGGCACGATGCTACTTTCATTCTCTGCATTCGGCTGCAAATTCTTTTTGTAACATCGAAAGTCATTGGTTGAATTAGTTGATTTCATCCAATGAAATCGCTTGAAAGAAACTTCACGTTGAAAAAAAAACCGGAAACCGATCTTGTAAGAACCATTCATGATGTTCTGTCCGATGCAGTGATGGCAAGAATTCACTGCATTCTTGAACATTTTCCCGTTTAAGATATGTTTGGTGCGTATAAATTTCAGTTTAATTATATATGCATAATACTCATACCGTGTAGAATAATTTTCTTAACAGTTTTGATGGCTCATCCCATAGGCCTACAATGAATGATGGCCATGAACGAGCACTACACCGCAGTCCAAAAAAAAAAACCCCCAAAAAACAAACTCTTTACTGAGAATGATTAAGAAAACTGAACTGCGCATCCACGATATCTGCAATTGATATGTGTAGTGGTAAATCTTAGATTCAAAAAGGGCACATAAGATTTGCAATGACAGGGCCGTCAATCGAATGCCAGTCGTTTCGGTATAAGGACGTTTCAGCACAAGGACGTTTCGGTATATAAGAAAGACGTTTCGGTACAATGAAAAGGACATTTTGGTACATATGTTTGGGTGACTTATTCACTATATTTTAGTCTGTGTGTGACATGAGACAGCAAATGTGACTAGCCAAACAGGTGACATCCACTCCTATAGACACATGGGTTAATTCTACAAAAGGACATATCAAATAGATTACTATTAGGAGTTCTACCAAACAATGTGTTGTACTGTTGTCAGTGCCACAGTATCATGGATGGACAAATTAACTTTTGTATTACATTTAGTTTACGGTTGACTGTCTAAATTATCAGTGCTACACAATAAGAATATAACAATGTATACATTATATTTTTATTTTTTAATATAAACATATATACTATTCACTATTGTTTTTCAAATAAGACCACACATATCACACATCCTGAGGTACCGATGGGGCGTACAACATGGCACATTTCCGTAATAGTTTGCTAGTGCTGATCTCACTGTCCAGATATCGATCCCAAACACGGAATAATTTGGCTTGGAGAAGTTTTACAGACTTTCTCTGATGTCTTTTCAGTTTGCCCTCAGATAACATTTTTATTTGCAAGGGAATGTTTGTTGCTTCGGTATACATTTCGCTGAGAAACAGGTAGAACGGAACAGGTCCACACGTTGATGTTCTTGCATTCAGACTGTTGTGGTAGCCCTCCACGGCATTGTTAGTTCTGATTGCAGACATGAATACACACCAATACCTTAGCTTGAACACTGGCCCACGGGTCCATGTACAATATACATAGTCCATAATGTCCTGGAGTTCAGGGGTCCAAGCGTGTTCGTCAAGCTTATCAAACACTCCTCTAATGTGTTCCAAAGGCAGGAAAGGCAATGCCATCAGTTCTCGAAGGAAATCATGGACGTCTCCCTTTTTCTGATATGCGGTCTGTAGACCTTTCTCTTGAATTTTCCTGAAGACGGCCTGTGTCCAGTGAAACACAACCCTGAATTTCATATCCTTCAAATATCTCGTGAAGGGCTATCCATAGAGAAGATTCAAAGTCACACACAAACTTCTCCAGGTTGATGGTAGATGGTAGCAGATTATCAAATTCACGTAACACTTGATAATAGTCTTCTTCTCGTTTCCCTGACATGAAACAAAACACTAACAGCACTTGTTTCAGGTTGTCATCACTTCTGATAAACTCATGTATGGAGAAAAGTTGTGACCATGGCTTATTCACTACGCGAAATGTGGCATCCATATACCAAGTTTTAGGGTTGGCGAGGGGCGATATTTGCCTGTCGGTGTATACCAGTAGGTGTCGTCTGGACCCAGCATATATATCAACTGTCTTCAGATCAGGAGTATGATGTCTCATGAAATCATCGTCCAGACTAAAATCTAGGTCCTTAGGATCTGTTGGTCTCTGCGACTGGCGAGTACGATTCACAGATCGTACCAAGTTAGAAGGTTTTGGTCGGGAGGCTGCTGGTGCTGTCGCATCTCCAAATTTACGAACAACATCCTCTACAATATTTGGGGCGGAGATAGTGAAAATGCTTTCAGCAGATCGCATCCTGGTTTCTGCAGATATCTTAATCGCTTTGTCAACCCTAGGTTCCAGAGGATGTACAATGGTCTTTTGTCCCTCTGATAAACGTCAATCCGGATTGTGTTACAGTGGCAGGATAAAAAGAGTATTGGAATCCTAATCGTACAAACACCACAAGTTGCTTCAGAAGTCATTGCTGAGCTGATGATTTCAATCTTTGCTATTTAAGCAAATTTTGTACCTATTTTAGTAGTTTTGATGGGTTTTTATTGGTTAAGATGACATGTCAGAACTTTTTTATTCCAACCCTCCAAGCTGATTCTTATTGCATAATTCAAATTTTACATAACAGGTCTCATAATTTTAAAAATCCATTATTGATGCAAATTATGTTAAATTATGCGTCCTTTGATGCATTTTACATCAAAGATCATTGGGCACTAACACATAAACTGAGGAGTATGTTTAATTGGTGTTGCAAAACCACGGATAGATTAACACTAATTATAAATTCGTAAGTATTCCTTGATCAAACAAGTGATACAAGCCTGACAATTACCACCATTACTACCTAGCCTATTTTGTAAAGAAAACATGATTTGGCTTTGTATGCAGAGAAATGTGTTAAAAAAACATAATTCTCTCCGAACAAATAATTATCATAGAATAATACAACTGGTGAAATCTAAATAAGGATTATTGATTTTCATTAAATACACAGTTGTATAAAAAATTTGGTTGGTAACATTTTTATTTTTTCAAAACAATAACGAAGGCTATTGATTTCAAATAAAACTGAAGACCATGCCATACCTCTTGAAACAACGTTTTCTAAATTCTAATAAATTTGTGAACAATCAAAATAGATTTTATTAATACATAATACAAATGAATTACATGTGTCTCTAAGTGATAGTCTTTATTTTGCATTTTTCTCTTGACAGATTGTCGTAATATCCATTTTAATTTGTTTCTATGCCGATATTTAGGTATCTGTACCGAAACGACCGATATTATGTACCGAAACGTCTTTGTACCATGTACAGAAATGACCTATTTTTTGTACCGGAATGTCCTGCACCCCGTCAATCAGGCGTTTTTTGGGGCCGAAATTCAGCCCCATTCCCATTGCCGAAAAGTATCTTCTTTTCCCAATTTCAGCACTAGAAATTCCTAATTTGACTCTGTAAAAACATGGTAATTATACTACACTTTCTTCTTTCTTTTGCTATTTCAAGCACCTCGGTCAAAGTCTGTAATCAGCATAACATCATAAACATGTTTGATTCACTGTTTACGTCAACGTTATCAAATTCCATACAAAAGATCAGTGTTAAAAGAACCAAGACTGCAAATGTTATGCTGATTTAGATTCGATGATGATCATATGTACCGCAATTACCTTTGTATCATGCACATCCCCAATATCAAAAAAAAAAAAAATCCAGGAAAAGCCTACTTCCCATGTATAATGCACATTTAAATAAACATAAATAGCGAGCGTCCACGAAGCTAACATCCCCGTTGTTGATGTATAGTAGCGTGAAATATCCAGCACTTTACGTTTTTTCATACAGCAATTCATACAGACTCGACAAATATTTTTATACATCCTTGACAAAATTTATCCATTTGGACATATCAGTTATGGGATTTACTTTGCTGGTATTCATAATTCTGATAATATGCTTGGTTACCGTAAGTCTGAAACAAATTAAATTTCATCTTGAACATAAATTTAGAGATATACATCATGTTCCTGTCTGATTGATGTGTGTGTACAACGCTTAGCGGTCAGTTGACCACTGATATTGTTAGAAGCTGACATTTATACCAAGTACAGTGGGTATCAAACTGTGTAGGTGAAAGGTATACAATGGACTCATAAGCGGTGATTTGATGACAATCTTATTAAACATCAAACCCTCATTCAGCATAACTTATAATTGAACATGTAAAACTCTAGTAAATACATGTGCATGAATACATAGATCATCTGAATGATAAGACAAACGAGAGCGAAGTTTTCCAATCCTGCTTGATTTTAGTAAATGTTAGTATTTTGGCGGTCGTATTCAGATTAACATTACATACAAATCCTTTGGAAAAAAAACTTGTTATATTTTTAGTTCCCATGTATAATGTGCATCCACGAAAATTGACGGAAGAAATTATGAAAAAATTGTGCATTATATATGGTAATTACCCAAAGACTAGTACTCAAAGAAGATTAGTAAGAATAGAAAGTAAAGTAATCAGTATTCTTTTAAACAACAAGCTATAGCACAAGGCCCTTCAGAGCCCAGTGAAAAAAAACAAATCAAAACTGAAAATAGCGGTGAAAAACTTGGACATGATGAAATCTCAGATGACCATAATGGTGAGAATACTACATTATATCTCAATCTGGCCCGTCTCATGTTCATTGTGTTGATCTTGAAAGTTCAGATTTCACTCAGTGATGAAAGGGCCGACCACTGGCTAGAGTTCAGACAGAGACATTTATACACATATCTCTGGTTCAGATGACATAAAAAAACAGAATGTTTAAGTTTTGATGTGAATTTTTTATGGAACAGACCTTTTTCCTATTGATCTTATTTTTCATTCCATTGCCAGACATAATATTATTTGCATCATTTTACTTTGACATCACTATGCTATCATCAATGTCATAACGAAAATCCAAGCAAAAGTAGCATGTCTGGCATAAGGCCCCTTACATCATATGTAGTAGGAAAACGTTTATTAAGATCTATGCAGACAATCTTCAAAAATGCTTTATAACATGTATATAACGTTTAAAAATGTATATTGAAGAAAATTCCCAATTTGGATAAAAACAATGTGATTTTTCCCAATTTCGCTGGCCCTGGCCCCTTTCCTAAAAAAAGGTGTGATGGCCCTGAATGAAATGGGCACTCTGTAATGCAGCATTTCAAGGAGTCAGGTTAAGTCGCCCGAAATTATATTTGCTCAATATTGGTCGCCCTACGATGTCATGTCACCCCAAGTAATGTGGTGAAATTTGCCCGATATTGGTCAAGTTACCCCAAGTAATTGGTTTCAAACGCTATCTGTGCTAATTATTAATCATCTCAATTTTGTGCTCTAATTGTATTAATTAACATTTAATTGGTTAAAAGATGTTTGGAAACAGAGGAGCCTCAGGAGGTACATGTACTGATGGATATACCGGTACATGTAGAAAAGAAAATGATGAAAGAAGAGAGTAGATTGAACAACATACACAGAATAAATTTTGTTTACCAAAATTAAGCAGTCATTTTGTCAAAGAAATAATTTTCAATAACACATAAGAAAATAGATAGATTTATTTATAATACTTTATTAATATTAATATTAACTATACAAATCTTTCTAATCATTTATATATAAAACATATCACAGATAGGGCGACTTAACCAATATAGGGTGACTTCACTTCAAGGCAATTTAACTTAAGGGCGACTTAACTGTAGACCATATTTCAAATAGCGGACAATTTATGCAGCAATTTTTGTTACCAAGTGCATTTTAAAATTGAGTTAAAAATAGTGTTGTACATCGGAAGTGATTTAAGAATCGAGAATCAGAAGATAATCGGAAAAGGTAAACAGATCAATTATCGATTTAAATTGGAAATTCATATTCTTTGAAATTTAGAGTTTGACAAATAGAAGACCACATAGCAAACTTGATCTTGATTTGGCCGATTCAGCGTTGTCCTCTGCCTTTTCCTGGGCCCTCACCAAAACTAGTAGTCAGAGTCGGATAAAGAAATGTCGGATATGAGATTTCTTATCAAATACTGAACTGATTGAAATAAAACTTGGTGAATACCTTTATTGTGTTGTACTTAACGATAAATCTTGTATCCGACATGTGTTGACTACCCGGTAGTAGTTTTGGTGAGTTTAACCTAAAATGTCGGACACCTTATTGAAATGGATCAATATAGATACCAGGGACTTATATATCTAAACAAGGACTTATGATCTTGTTTATACATCCTTAATCTAAAGATATATATATATTCAATTTTCATTCATTCTTTCTTTCTTTGTTGTCTTTTCTCAGTATACAACAAATTGATTAAACAATTACATTAATTTTTGAATTTTTAATTTTAGCAGCTAAACAGTATTCCGGCCCCAGATTCTAATGACCCATCATGACCTTGAAGATTTGACCATGGGTCAAGGTCATGACACACCCTTGGGTCATGTACAACAATTGTGTGAAATATTATTCAGATCCGACAAGGGTGTAAGAAGTTATGGCCCAGACAAATGTGAACAGACAGACAGACAGGGTGATTCGTATATAATACCCGCTCCCCCAAACTTTGTTTGTGGGGGTATAGTAAGTCTTTTATTTGACATTTCTGTATCCCACTCCCACTACTGGTTTAAGTGAGGGCCCATTTCCTGCGGAACGTAAAAAAACCTCTATTCGGAAGTCATTGGTAGCCATCATTGAAAAATAGTTCCGATAGTTATTAACGCTCGCACATATACCAGACAATAAGTCCTTACTTGGCATGTAATGAAGATAGTAGAAGACTTTCACAATTCAACGGACCAAAGTTATACACTAATCCTGAACTATTGCAGTGTTAATTACTTTCCTTGACATAGATTGGGTACTGTATTACATTTTACATCGCTGATATTACTGAGTACAATAGCAGAAACCGATTGATGCATGGAATTGATGTAAGTCATTCCACCGAGTGACGTCTAAGTCTTTTTATGTAGACACGAGTAAAGGGCGAGATCACACTTCTAACAGTTTCTACGCATACTAATTTTGCAAAATTTAATGCATCTTACACATTTCCTCATCTTACCTGAAGCTCTACCTAAGGATACATATAGCAGTGCTTCAAATTCGTCCTAAAATCCTAAAAAATCCTGATTTTTTTTTTTTTACATTTTGCTAAAATCCTAAAAAGTTAAAATCAATTCAGTGGAAGGTATGGGAAAATCCTAAAATTGTTCTAGATTTTAGACCAAAATCCTAATTTTTTGTTAATGACTGTAATCAATAAGCTCAAATTTTGTCTGAGATAGTGATATTATTAAAGGCACTATACAAATGTTATTGTAAATTCTATAATTGAATTGATATAAAGCTCTTCTCAGTTTCCATTTCCAGAGCTCTCACCCCAGTCATTATATCTGTTGATGGCCTGCATTATGGGAGCAACCATTTGGATGCTACAGTAAGATGACAATGTTTCCTAATGCAAGACTCAACAGATTTGAAGACTGGGATGTAAGCTGTCTGTAAGCAAATGATTATTATCTGCTTTTAGGTGAGTAAAAGGTCCTAAAAAATCCTAGTTTTTTTTCAAAATGTCCATAAAACATCCTAAGAAAAGCTTAAAATCGTCCTTAATTTTGTCTTAAATTTTGTGGAAAAGGTGCTTGAAGCACTGATATAGACATATCCTGATATAGTGTTGACATCAGAGGAACAATCTGATTAAAACCATAAGGGGTTATGTTTTGGTGAACTCTGATTTTCAGCCAATCAGTGGATCGGCTACAAATTCCTAGGAATCAAATTAACATCCATAGGCATAGCGTGCGTAACCTACAAGGTAGTTTTTGAACAATTGTTGTTACATATTGTGTCACTTGCACGTGCCTAGCCAAGTCACTGATTAGCTATGGGAAATAACGGTTTTGGTGACTGAAGCGTCATCAGAGTTCATCAGAACATGACCTCTTACGGGATTTCGCCAGATCTTTATCTGCAATGGGACAAATAGAGAAGCAGAATAAAGATATGGTTCTAATCAGATTGGATGTCAGCATGGTGTCACATTGAAATCTGATTGAACATGAACATTGAAACATTCCAAGGATGACTTGGGAGATGTTCTTAGTGTTTGTCATAGACTGTAATGCTACTAATGGTACTATGCTCCATTTTTTATTAGCACTAAAGATATATTAATGGCATCAATTGTAGATTTTGGTCTGGCCCCAAGACTAGGGAAAAATGGGTGGATTAAAAAAAATTGTCCATTCTTCTTCTCTTTAACCAAGACATAAGCGGATGATTTCATGGTGGCATGTGAAAGGTCAGACTTGAAGTTGTGCACCTGGATTTCAAACTCCAAGTCTGGCTCCTAGTTTAGGGAAAAGGGGCAAAATGGATGGGTTAAAATAAATCTTGTCTGAGCATCTCCTCTTTATCAGTAAGGTAAATAACTAGCAAATGACTTGGTGGTGGTGTATACAAAGAGTTTAACTTGAAGTCAGGGAGTAAATTTCGCTGCAGGGTCTAGGGGTCAGTTGGGCCCCAAGAAAAAAAAATTTAGGGACCCAGCTTGAAAGTTAGGAGCCCAGCTATTGTTTCAGATGCCTTCATATAACAAAGTTGAAAAAAAAAATTAATGACTGCCTCAATTTTACTTTGGAGGTTTCATGTTTTACAATTTACTTACAGTTTAAAGCTTTTGCAGCCCATTACAATACATTCCAGGTGTTTTGGAGAAATTGCACAAAATGCAGTGGAAATAATACTCAAAATGACAGTGGGAATCCAGGTGGAAATTTATCTGTGTGCATTCACATTGTTTAAAATACACTGTGTATTGTGTAATTTTTGAATTTACAACTGGATGTGGCCAACTGTGGTGAGTGGAAAAATTACAAAACAACAGGACTGTACTGTATAAGCTGATTTTTAGCACTCCTATCATGCTGTATACAGACTAGATGGAAAGAAATACCCCCAACAGACATTTACGGATAAAGTCATACTTGCTATCTGGGCATCTGGTTGTCCAAGTTTTCATCACCCAGCCGTAAATCTTGTCGCAAATGCAACTAGGGGAGTGCTGATTTTATTCCCTGGAAGTTTTACACCTGTGGTCAGTTGTTCAAAACTTTAATCACTGGTTAAGCTAACCAATGATTAAATTTAATCTGACTGTATATTTGAAATAAGTAAACGTTAAGTAATAGTCTGTGTACTGATTTGTAGCATATGAAACAAGCTTTGTAATATATTACAATTTAGATTTCTCTACAGAAATCTTATAAATTAATTATAAATGTCTCTCAACTTTAACCACTGGTTACGGTAGCTTAACCAGTGGTTAAATTTTCGAACAACTTGCCCCTGGGTTTTTAACTTTGGTTTGGCCCCTGGGGTAGGGAATCATGTCAACATGCAAATGTATCATGTACCCTTTTAGCGGTACAATGATTTTATATAAACAAACAAACAAAATATGCACAATGAAGTTTGTCTAGTATATATGCACAATGAAGTTTGTCTAGTATATTTGTTATAACTTTCTTACAGATTACGAAACTGCCGGAATGACGCGATTCCATCCGTATCACGGACAGAACATCCGATTGTTTCATGATAATATGGTAGCCTACAGGGAAACAAGCTTCGCGCATGCCCTGACATTTAGTGAAAAACCTTTACGTCCAGGAGAAATATTCCTTGTGGAAATCGAGAAAAATGAAAGGGGATGGAGTGGTCACATGAGAATAGGTTTAACTCAATTTGACCCAGCTGACCAGTTTGAATTACCACAGTATGCTTTACCAGACTTACACAACATGGGAAAGTCATGGATTTTTGCTGTAACAAAATCTCATAACAAGATAGTGTTTTCTGAAAACAGTGACCAAGACAATGGTGAAAATGAACCTTATCAGTCAATATTGGGAGATACAGATATTATTCAAACGCAACATGGGTCTTTTAGTCGAAGCTTACTTTTACCTCTTGGGAAGTTACTGTTGACATCTCCTAGTGGAGAGGTGTGTTCTAATATGCCTAAGAAGAACATTTTACCTACAGATATTGGCAGTCGGATCGGTATAATGTACAGGGTGGTAGGTGAATCGGCTGAAATGCGTTTCATAATCAATGGAGAAGATCAAGGTCCTTGTGCTAAAAATATCCCATACCAAGGTGGGCCTTTGTATGCAGTAGTAGATGTGTATGGAACAACTAAACAAGTTCGCATTATCCAACTTTATGGAGGTTAGTCTGTTTTTCTCTCAAACTAACAAGTTTTTCAGCTTAGGTGATGTATGTCTAGCTTGTACATGTTGTAATCAGAGGATATTCGGTTCAAACCTCACAGAAGTAATAGTCATGTGTGTCATACCGGTATGGCTAGGGTATAAATCTGGCAGTAGATTGATATGCCAGGCCAGACAAATTCCCTACATGTAGCTGCCATATAATATTCTTTATTATTATACCTCATGTTACTTCCCTGCAATATGATTGGTTGATCAACTGGTTGAAAATTTTGAATGTCACCAAGATTTTGAAAAAAAAAATCAATAGGAGGGTGACATTCAGTGAAAAGGTTTCATGCATAAAATTTGTATGTACATATAAATTCAATATCTAAATGTAAATGTTGCATCAGTACAAGTTGTCCTTGATGATTACATTTGCAATAATCTGTTATCTATTCAATAAATTAAAGTGTTATAAAGAGGTTTAGATATCGGTACATTATGTGTACATGTACTTTTGGCATGCGAATTACATGTATCCATGTATATGATATTTTTCAACTATTTAGAAAGTTGATGTGTACCGATATGTGTACATGTGCATGTAAAGTTACAGTATAAGATCAAACAGTGGTCCAGTTGAAAGCGAGATTTTACCGTTATATATAATTGAAGTGTTGTTTTCCTTTGAATAGTTAATTTTATTAATACGGTAGGCTTAAACTGGATGTTTTCTCAAAAAAGTTATGGTACATGTTATTACTATGATATTATTTACACAAACTGCCAGACATATTTACTTTCTTGTAGCAAATAAACCACACATACCTTATGGCTTGTTATGATAACAAATACACACTAAGTGATAACTAAGTGACAAAATCAATATGAAATCATATACAGATGATAACTTTGGAATTTCGTTTAGCATGTACACATATGATTTCTAACCTCTCTTTATCACATTCAAGGGGCAGGCTTGGTATAGTGGTTAAGCACTTGGCTTGCCGCTCCGACAATCTGGGTTCGATTCCCAGGTTGCGCCACTATGTGTAAGAGGTTGGTTACCTCTAGCTTCCATGTAGTGATATAATGAAAAACTGCTGAAAGCGACGTAAAACACCAATTAACCAACCAACCAACTATTACATTTAAAGAGTTTGATTTGTTCAAGGTGGCATTTGGTGTGATACAGTAAATGTAATATACACGTATTTTAGTATGAGGTGATAAAGAACAGTTTTTTAGCCTAAAAAACTGTTCCTTTCATTTTATAAACACTGCGTTTTAGCTCACCTGAGCCAAAGGCTCAAATGAGTTATTGTGATCAATCGTAGTCCGTCAACTGTCGTCTGTAGTTAACTTTTCACATTTTTAACTTCTTCTTCAGAACAGCTGAACAGAATTTGATGAAACTTGATATGCATGAAGTACTCATGGTTCCCTACAAATGTTGTTGTAGGTGGTGCCACCACAGGCAAAAGTAGGTCACAGAGGGTACCCTCTTTGAACAAACTTCTTCTTCAGACCGGGGGGATATAGAGACGAACCAATTGCATATAAATGATGTAGAGGGGTGAGTGAAGAAGTCTTGTCATTTTAGTTCCCTTCCAAAATCAAATTTTAGAAATTTTTTGGACATTTTTTTGGACTTGGGGATTTCAATGCAGAAAAGTGTCATATTTCCTACTTGATAATAATGGTTTCATATGGACTATTTTGATTATAATTATGGTAAGGAATGTTATTTTGAAAGAATTTAGTCAATATCTCAATTTTTGGATTTTCTATGAATTTTTTAAGACTTCCCAATGAGGGTGTGTAGGGACAATTCATCACATTTTTATACGCCCGTCATTGGACGGGACATATTATGTTATGGCGCTGTCCATCCGTCAGTCCGTGCGTCCGTCCGGGGTCATGTTTTCCTGACTTTTTTTTTGCCGTCTTTCAAGATATTGAGTTGAAATTTGGTATTTAGCTTTATTTCAAGCGGCGTCAGTACCAGTTCAAATTTTGTTACGATTGACCTACTTTTGAGGGATTTATGACCCTTGGACTTGTAAATTTCAAGATTTTTTTTTCAGAAATTCATTAAAAATCTATTTTTTGTCAAAACATTTTGAAATTTATCATGAAACAAGTAAAATGTACCAACTATCACATATATTACGGGTTTTAATATCTTTCTCTTCATTTTTGAGAAATTTATAATTTTTTTTGGGGGGGGGGGGGTTGACCATCTGTCCAAGGTCATGTTTTCCGGACTTTTTTTGCCCTCTTTCAAGATATTGAATTGAAATTTGGTATATTGCTTTATATCAAGAGGCATTCCAGTTTTGTTACGATTGATCACTTTTGACAGATTTATGGCCCTTGGACTTAAAAATTTCAAGATTTTTTTTGAAAATTCATTAAAAATCTAAATTTTGTAAAAACGTTTGAAATTTAGCATGAAACAAGTAAAATGTACCAACTATCACATATTTTACAGGTATTGATGTCTTTTTCTTCATTTTTGAGAAATTTATAATTTTAGGAAGTGGGGGTGTTAGGAAGGGGGGAGGGGGGGCATGGACTTAAAAATTTCAAGATTTCTTTTTGCAGGTCAAGTTCGAAGATGGGTTTGATAGGACCATTTCTGCAGGAGTTATTGCCCTTGGACTTATTCCCATGGGTGCAAGTTAGAAAAATTGAAAAACCTGAAAAGTGGTCTGGGGGCTGTTAGGGCCTTTGGTGGGTCCAGGGCAATGCCCCCGGAGGCCCCTTGATTTTAGTAAATTAGATGTGCTCAACATACCCTTTTCAGTAGTATCAACTACATAAACAGAATAAAAAGATTTTCATGATATATTGAATCGCTGATGACTATCATTGAAAAAATAAAATAAAACGGCTTATATTATATATATTACTGCACTTTAGATCGATGGGGTGTATAGGTGGAGGGGCTTAAAAATGGGGGATCTTTCTATGTTGGCCCATATATATTAGCCGAACCGTTGTATAGATCGAGTAGTTATTTTACTTAAATAACGACGGCATCGTTTGATTGTTTAAGTTTGGTTATCAAATTAAATGTTTATATTGCAATTAAAAGATTATGAATCCCCATTCATTGGATTGTGTCTGCCTGCTTTATAATATCTACATGTATTTTTTAACGGACAGTTATTGTCGGTCTTGAATTACTTTTGAAATCAGCTGTCAATTTCAGAATACCCTAGGGGCAAATGGACTGTCGATAAAGATTAGCGCCTTTATCTGTAATTTATGCTACACACCTTTCCACTGAAATTCCGCTGTACCTACAACCATTCCTGAACATATTTTCACAAAAGCGGGAAAAAATGTAGAAGTTTTCCGGCTTTTTTTCAAATTTTTTAAACATCACGATCAATTTTTGACCAATTCCTGTTTAAACGCCGACTTACACTTACGCTCTACCCGCTCTACTCCCGATCATATTGCCGATCAAGTCCCGTTCTACCCGACCCAACTCCGATCGATTACCGATCAAGACCAGATCTATTTCGACTTTCCCCGATGCATCCCCATCCTAAATACACTTTTCGTCTTTTCCGCTTAAAATGATCTCATTTGTCTACATGCCATAAGAAACAAGATGTCAAGAAAGAAGGGACAAACAAAGCAAAAGTAAGCAGCAAGAAACAACACAAAACAATGCCGATGTCCTGTCTTTCGGATGAGACAGTAAAAACCGAGGCTCCTTGTCGCTGTATACATGGCATGTTAAAGATCCCTCACTGTTGCGGGTGGGTCCGTTGCAAAGGTCAAAATTTGTATGCCCCGCATCGGGCAGATGCCATCACCGTATACGTGAAATATTGGTGGTGTGACGTTAAACAAAATTCAATCAGTCAATAAAAAAAAAACAAAAAAAATGTCAAAAATTCTTATTTGAATTCATATATCTGTTCTGAAGATTTTCAAAGGAGGATACCATACCCAAAACAAAGGAACTGGGTGGGACAGCTTAGAACAGAGAAGACATAAACATCGTATGATTACTTTTTTCAAACTGGTAAATAAAGAGGCACCACCTTATTTGAAAAACTTAGTGCCCCACAGAGTTCATCAGGTCAGCAAAAGACAGCTGCGGTCAGGCTCACACATGCAAATACCAAATGCTCGTACAAACATATGCCAAAATTCTTTTATTCCCAAAACTTGAAAGGACTGGAATTCTATACTATAAAATATATTTTCTAATAACTCACTCCCAGAATTTAAAAGGTATTTGGACAAAGATAAAACTACAATTCCTCCATATTATTACTTCGGGGACCGATGCTGTCAAATACTCCATACTCGACTACGATTGGCATGCAGTTCTCTGAATGCAGATCTTTTTAAAAATCATCTTTCAGAATCAGATAAATGTATATGTGGCAAGCCAGAAACTGTAAAACATTTCTTCTTTGAATGTGACAACTATAGTATTGTCCGAGCGGAAACAATCCAATTGATACCTCACCAGATAAACATTGATGTCATCCTAAAAGGATGTCCTCTATATGATCTTAGCGAAAACGAGGAGATATTTCTTCAAGTGCAAAATTTCATCAAAAGTAGCAACAGATTTTGAATACAATGTGAAATTCATTTATTATCGCATATGATACATAGTAGACAATCCTATCCCCATCTATAACACCCTTCCATTACTATCTCTCAACTATATACCTACACCCACATGTTGATTGAAAAACATCCCTATCAATTTATCTATTTATTTGCCTATTCATATACTTATTTAATTGCTTACCATCCCACAATTAAAGATTTTGCTTATGTATTTATTCATAAATTTGTTTATGCATATAAATATGTGTATATACATATGAATATAAATACATTTTGTACATGTGTACAAATATGTATGTATAATTTTTACCCAACCAATTTGTATATACATAAGAATATAAATACATTTTGTACATATATACAAATATGTATGTATAATTCTTACCCACCCAATTTTCTCACTACCTTTCATTACCCTCTCTCTACACTCTTAAATGGTTTAAACATATCACAGCAAAATGTATACTGTCTGCTCTCTTGATTTGTTCCTGAAAGTCATATATGTTTTCCAGGAGACGGCTTAAAATAAAATCATTATCTTGTTGCCAAATCCTGATAGTTTTTAATTGTTGATTGATTTATGTATATGAAATTAATAAATAATGTTTAAACCAAACAAAGGAAGTTGCATAGTAACAGGGTGACTTAAATGTGAAGAGATAAAGATATCTATTTCATTTTACAATACTTAAAACTGAAGATTGCCATGATTTTGTGGTCAAGAGGTCACTCTCACAACATCTGACCTTGAGTATGAAAGTATAATAAAAACATTGAAAGTATAATAAAAACATTTCTTCCACATTATTATCTAAGTACTACATGTATACAAATTGATCTGAGGTCACTGTCATATTTTACGATCAAACATAAATAATATATATAGAAAATATGATTTAAGATGCGCATAATTCACTTTTCCTGATTTGTTTCTTGTGATACACCTATATTATATGGTATGTAGTCTTTGTAAGATGTTAAATTACAGATCAAGTTGTGCCACAACTAATCTGCTTTTGACAGAGTGAAAGTTCCCAGTTTTCAAACTGACCAATTGGAGACTTGTTTCAAAAATACACTCAGAATGTTTTCTTTTTTTCCTCTTTAAATTGCTTTTCAGAAAGTCTATAATTGTACAAACTTCTTTATTTTACAGTATCAACTTTACAGAATGCTTGCAGGGACAGAATATTGCAACTCACAAAAGAAGAGGATGTCATATCACTTCCTTTACCTAAAAAACTCAAACAGTATCTTCGATATGAATTATAACATGTTGTCCTTCTTTAGCAATATTGTATGTGCATTGATCAGTGTTTACTTGATTCATGTATAGTGAATGATTCATCTGGTAGGCAATTATTACATTATGTATGAAATTTGTGTGATCTTTTCTTTTTTTTTTTTTTTTTTTCTGAACATTTACATGTAAATTCACTGAGATATAATGGTCACAATTTTCAAAATAATGAATTTCAGACATATGCATGTTTGGAATCTTTAAATACTACAACACAGTCAGGAGTCTTGATCACTTAAATTTTTAATTTACTATGGAAATTAATATTTGACACAGATGTCTGAAAAGTAGCGATAATGATACACTTGTATATAAGAGGGAGTGGTTTGACATTTGACTCGGTATCAGTGTTGCTGAGTAAATGTGTATATGTGTCTCAAATATTTTCACCGCGCAGATGTTACAATTTTTAAATAATGGTAGGGAAAGAATAAAACTAGATTATGACTCATGAAAATACTATCATGATCACTTCCATCATTCTATTGACATCTTACTGCATTACACCTGCTGTTTGCGCAGTACATTTGAAGGAAGTGTAGAATGTGGATTATAAAAAAATTAATAGTGCAAAGTTTTTAAATGGTGCATAGTGATTTCATTTTGATGTACACATTAAAAGTATTAATGTTTTCTGACAAGTTATGTTATATCCATTCAGTGTACAAAATTGTTTGTACAAGTAGTAAAGATGATTTGCATATGCCAGGACTATCAAAAGTTGTTACCTAAGTGCTTTTAACTCTGTATAAGCAATGATAAATACCCTGAGTGCTATAATCATAATGATGTTACACATTATACTACATTGATGCCTCACAGTTATGTAGATCATTGTATATATCATCTTACATCCCAGACATTTTCATTCAAAAGAATATTAAATAGAAGCAATATTTTATTCATGATAAATACTTAAATATCTTTAAAAGTTTTAATCTTAAACGATCTACCAGAGAGGAATATTCTTTGACAATATTAAAAAATATACTTCTGTGAATTATTCAAACCTGCAATCTGATTAAAATCAGATCTTTTCAGATCGCTGCTATACTCTACACTACCATAGCGATATGAAAAGATCTGATATTAATTAGATTGTTCGAACCTACTATTAATAGAGCTCCAGATAAGGTAAAATTGTCAAAGGGTGAATACACCTGATTTTAATCTCAGTTTATGAGTTGGTAGGCCTACACATATTTTTAAGTTTGAGCTTTATATGCAAGTTAGTATTGAAATTCTAACAATGAATGTGATGATCTTTAAGCATACCATAATTATGAGCCCATCATACTTTTGCTTTCATAATTAAACTGTAACAGACTTTCTTGCCCTTTTATCAATTTCTTACTTTGAGTGAAGACTTTCTTTAAACATCTCTAACCTTTGATAAAGGTGTTGATTCTTTACTTTTGAGGGTAAATATGACACATTTATGTTTAAAGCCCCAATCTTTTGTGGTATTCTATCGGACCTTAAATGAATATGTATTTGTACACACTCCTGAAAGTTTCTATGCATATTAATTTTGCAAAATTTAATGCGTCTTACTCATTTTCTCATCTTACCTGGAGCTCTACTAAAGAATACATATAGACATACAGTGTTTACATCAGAGGAGCAATCTGATTAAAACCATATTTTTATTCTGCTTCTCTATTTTTCCCATTGCAAATAAAGATCTGGCAAAACCCCATAAGGGGTTCTGGTGAATTCTGATTTTCAGCCAATCAGTGGATTGGCTACAAATTCTAGGAATGAAATTAACATCCTCAGTGTGTGCGACCAACAAGGTAGTTTTTGAACAGTTGTTGTTACATATTGTGTCACTTGCATGTGCCTAGCCGAGTCATTGATTGGCTATGGGGAAGAACGGTTTCAGTGACTGAAACATCATCAGAGTTCACCAGAACATGACCTCTTACAGGGTTTCTCCAGATCTTTATCCGCATTGGGACAAATAGAGAAACGGGATAAAGATATGGTTTTAATCAGATTGATCAGAGGAGATGTGTCCTATCTACTGTACACAAATATGCTCTATTAAGTTTACTCAGATTTCAAATATTACTCACATACTGTATTTGGATTTAATTTCCAATAGTTTTGTTTCTCAAGCAAAGACATTATTACAAAGCAAGAGCATGGAAGAAATTACAGACGATTTTATCTGGTAATGAATTTGAAGCATTTCTATTTGCAACCCAGGACATTGAGTATTTCTTTCTAAAGTATTATGTTATAAGTGTTAGCGGTCTGGGCCTAGAAATTTTGGACTGTAACTGCAGCTATGCTTTGAGAGACCATTCAGTTGTACATGACATTTGTATCAACATGACCATTTAGCTGGTATAGATGAGTAACTGTTTGCCATTTTAGTTATGCATATGTAGAGTATTCATCTGTATGATAGTTGATGGTGACTTGTGTGTGATTGTGAGACATTTATGCATAGGCCTAATGTAAAAGCCACATACATAACCTTTTCTATTCTGAGAACACGGCAGTATGAACCAGAAATATTTTTATGCAGTCAGTGTACAGATAGTCTCCAGAAAATCTTAACTTTCCAGCAATGTATAAACTTCCATAACAAAGAATGCCATCTTCACTATGTCAAGACTTTATGATTTCATCCCTCACACAAACCCTGGACAAAAGTCACTTTTCAGAAGCCTGACTCACAGTAAACACTTCTTGATTTCTAAATCAAATCTTTTAATGAAATTCCTCTGTTCAAATTTCAAACATGTAAACATTCATTATTTTTATGCTCCCCAGAAATTTCAGTGGAGCATATATATTTGTCGTTCTGTCCATCCTTCCAAGCTCATATCTCTTAGATGCTTGATTAGAATTTGATCATATTTCACACAAATGTTCCTTGGGACAGAGACTTTAGAACATTTTTTGTTACATAGGTCACTCAAGGTCATTTCTACAAGATCAAAGTCACTCGGCTCATTTTCCTAAAATATTGATATTGGGAAAAGCCTCATATTTCTTAAACCATTCTTCAGAATTGTATCAAATTTCATGCGAATGTTCCTTAGGACAGTGCCTTATAGACAAAAGTCACTAATGTCATTTCTTTAAGGTCGAGGTCACTAGGCACATATTTCTAAAGTATTGGGAAAGGCTTCATATCTCTTAAAACCAAAAGTCAGAATTGTATCACATTTCACATAAGAGTTCCTTGGGGCAGGGACTTTTGGACAAAGGCCATTCAAGAAAGCCTTGACATAATGAAGATGACAAAATGCGAATTATCTGCAAATTCTGTACTGACTTTTACTATAGATGATGAAGTCTGTTTCAATGTCATACTAAATATGGGTAAATTTTAAATCTTAAAATTTAATGGAAGAAATTTTTGATAAAAATTGCTGACAGACATTCCCCAAAGTAACTTTGATATAAAGATTTCATTGTTTGGTTTGCAGTGGATCAGTAGTAGAGAGTCCAGTGATCCTTATAGAGATGAGTGTCATAATGGACTGAGTGTCGGTAACAGAAGTGATATGACTATAGAATGTGATATTTCTTACTCAGTACCCAGTAGATATTGTCTGCAATGACATCATAGTTATTGTTATTGTTGAACTCAGTTTTTGTTTTTCCTGTGAATATGTTTCCTATAGGGCAGGTCATTTTTGGAGAAGTTTCATCTACAGCTTTATGTGTGGCTGTTCAATTGTATATGCATGTTCTTCAACAGTATATAATGTTAGTAAGAGTAAATGACCATATATAATTATGTATTACATATCATTTCAGATGAAGAGATTGGTTTCTAATGGCCTCACTCCATATAAATGTTTGAAAATTTGCAAAACATGGCATAACATATTGAAATCAAGGTTGTTATTATTTGTCATTGATTTTGTACCTTTTCATGTCAGTCTTTGTAACACAGGGACAAAGCTCACTTAAACATGGGATTGATTTTCATTTGTATATGTTTATACATATGAAAGTTGATCCTGGGTTCAAGCAAGCTTTGTAATACAGTACTTTGACTTTGTTTGTGTTTACAAAACTTGACATTGATCCGTTATGTTTCCCAAGTCTAATACAAATATTTTCACTAGCCTGATGTTTATTTCTCTAAGCTGAAAGCTTATGTATACATTTATTTGTATAGACCAACTTAAACTCTGATATGCTAGTCTATATTTGCTTATATACATTTCTTTGAAATGATAAAAAAACAATAAATACCGGTATTTAGAATGAATGCAGAATTAGAGTAGATAAGTATTATATTCCATCAGGTAATTTTTAAATTTAGTGTCTATCAACCCATACCTTTGAAGAGCAGGTTGGTCCAGGAATATCAAGCTACATTTTGGATTTGATGACCTGAGTTTGATTCAGTCTGTCATATTTCTTTTGCCTTCCTATCAGTTCTTCAGATAAAGAAATATAAATTGAAGCCTCAGGTCATTGTATATGTTGGCACTAAAGAAATCTCTAGATGCTTGAGGTGAATGTATTGCATGGTAAAACTGTCTGAAGCCATGCTCCTCTATAAATAAATACAATGATCTTGGTGTGGCATAAAATGATTACAAAAGGCTGCATTGAATTGATAAACTTATACCAAACATAACTATTCCAGTAATGTTTAGAACATGTTCAATAGATAATAGATCAAGTAAGTTAAAAGTATTCTATTGATTTCATGTAGGCAAAAGATAAAGATTTGCTACATGTTGAATTGGTTGAGATCAAAATCCATATACTTGAAAAAGTATGCATAATAAAAAAAGAATGTCTTTAATGCCAGTCGAAGACTTTAACTACAGTAACTATCATGCTGTAACCCTCCTCCTAATTTTTGCCATTTTGACATTCTTGGTATCCAAGAAACGATGGTAGTTAAAAGTAAAAATACAGACAGGTATTACTAGTATACCACGACAAAGATGTGCTGTGTATGCTGCATAATGTCATATTGGAAAATCATCCTCCTATTATGTCTAAGCTCTATAATCTAAGCTTAGTTGCTTTCTATAGTAATTAATCAATCATTCAAAAGATAGTGATTCATGATATTCCGCTTGTAAACTCAAATGATAATTGCTTCATCTGTGAGATGATATCATGCAAATAAAGAATGTATTAAAATATCATACTCTTGTTTTCTTGTATTAAGGTTCCCTGAATTTTCTTTCATCCATGCCCTATCTGTTGTCATCTGTTTATGGAAAAACTGTCAGTAGTTTTCATTTAATTACTTCACGGGCAGATAGTCAATACGATTTATTTATTTGGCCCTGCAACAAAATTGTGTACAGTGGTGTTTGAGGAGGGGGAAGAGTTATACTGGAATTAGATAGTCTGTATGTAGACAGTTTTGTTCACTTTTCCGCAGATTGTTTAAAGTAATGGACTGAAAGTGTATATACAAAGAACAACTACAGACCTGGTTTGAATTTTGTTGTCGTTCCATGTCTGAAATTAGTTTTCTGTATATTTTCACACATCTTTCTTTTGAGATCCTGGTCTGAAACTTGATAAAAATCTTTATTACAAACAGTTACGGATCTAGTTTTGCCGAAGTTATGGCTCTTTGTTGATTGATTAGGGGACGATCATTTGATTCTGAAAGATTGGGGGGGGGGGGGGGCTTTTTTTGAAAATAAATATTTTGACCCTGAAAATGCCAGAAATAAAAAATCAGGCTATGACTGAAATAAAAATAAGTATCTTGGATGCTAGCATGTATATATAATAGATTATGCAAATATAGAGTTAAATGTTCTATAGAAAACGCGTTGATTTTTTCCGGCTCGCTTCGATCACCAGATAGCTACTTACATTATACTGTGTAGTAGTTTAACTGTATAACTCACATTTTAGCGGAATTTATAGCATTGGACAAATCGTACTATTCAGTATGTTCAACAAAACTTAAAAAGAATTGTTGCTCTTTTTTCAATATATTTGCATGTCCATTATGGGGCGGACATGGGCTCTACCATCTGGTTTCTGAGAGATTTTCTCTTCAGGTTCTTGTTCAGAATAGTATCATTCGCGTCCCCTTGCCGCGAATTTCCAATCCCTTTCCCTAGCTTCCCCCTCGTGTTGTCTGCCCCTTATTTAAATGCTAGGCACTGACCGATATGTTAACGTTGAAATGAGTGGTCAAAGGGGTATTGATTGAATTCGCCTCATCTCTTACCGAAGCACATATGCAAAGTTGATGTTTAAATTAAATCATGTGCATTTCAAAATTTATGGTGGCCATATTTGTTGACAGTGTTTCAATCCTTTTAAGTTTTATTCAAATCGGTGCAATAGGATAGTCGTCAAATGATTTTAACACATTTATTCAAATGTGAAATAAAAACAAACATAATATTAAAATGAGAACAAAAGTCAAACCAATACAAATGTGTATCTTCTCTTAACATATATGATAACAAAGGTAAAAATCCCAAGTGGGCCTATATTGTTCACCTGAGACATAGAAAACATTGCAAAATGATATTGAACAATACTTGCAGATGGCAATAAATCTTTAATTTCTTTAAAACTTTCAAAACAAGTAAAATTGTACAGGAACATCTTTGCTTAATATCTACCAAGTTTTCTCAAACGGTGACGGCATCTGCCTGATGCGGTGCATAAAAATTTTGACCTTTGCAACGGACTCACCCGAAGCAGTGAGGGATCTTTAACGTGCCATGCATACCACGACACGAGGCCTTGGTTTTTACTGTCTCATCCGAAAGACAGAACACCGTGGCATTACCAGAGCGGGACTCTAACCCCGGCCTTCCGATCAGGAGTCCAGCGCGATACCACTAGGCCACGCCAGCTTTGATAATTTATACATAAGATATTACTATTGTCGCCCATGACATAAGGGTATGCCATGACCTTGACCAAACGTCATATGTTTATGGTCACTGTGAGCCTATGACTAAATATGTTGTTATACGTGTATGCTGCAAAAGGAATGGGGTATTTGTCCTGTTAGGGCAGTTGTAGTCGAATTCATTCTCCAAATTTGATTCAAGTTCGGAATTTCATCTTTTTGCTCAATCTCCAAAGCAGAGTTACGGTCCTTGCACTCCCTTTAATCTCTTGCAACTACTGAAAGTAGTTCCTAATCAGAAGGAAGAAAATATAGACTGTTTTGCGTGTTTTGGGAAAAATGTTATCATATTCAAGTTATCTGGGCAAAAATTAGACAATGAGGTGCAAATGATAGTGTTATTGACAAACTGTATTACATAAGGTCGCTGATTTGTACGCTGAGAAATATATTGCGGTATAAATTCTGGGTTTATTTCTTGTAGAAGCCCGATTAAAACTCATTGTAACATGGTAAATGCTTTGAATTTAACTAATAAAGTAATTGAAGACCAAGTCATATCGTCTAGAGGCAAAACTCTGATTTTACAAGAATCTGTAAAACCTGAGACGTTGGCAGAGGTGTGTGTGGATTGTAAAGGAACGACAACTCTGCTTTGGAGATTGCTTTTTGCTTTGTATAAAACTCATGTGGAAAAACTGGAGTATTAATCTTACTTCATATATAGATCGAATATAGGCCCCTTGCTGTTTATGTCATGCCCTATTACCATAAGCTATCTTTAAGTAGCTGTAAGTAATTTTGAGGGTCATTATCACTTTCATTCTTGTCACGGTATCTTTGAAGTGAAAAAAGTAGAAAATTACAAAACCCACAATTATCTTATTGCTAGGTGTTATGCTTTTTACCTTGGGTTTTATTGAGAATATGAAGGTCAAGGACAAATTTAAAAGGATTGTTGTCTGGGACCCTGTCTTTGAAAAGAAGCAAAAGTCTTTTTTTTTTTTTTTTTTTTTTTTTTTTGCATTAGATAATTGCCCTTACAAAATAAGCAAAACACTCGGGCACAGCGTTTTGTCGTTAACATAACAAAGATAACATGAAGATATACATATATAAGCACAAAGACTGTAGTCCTTGACAAGCATAGGAAGAAAACAACATAGATATGATAATGATATTACTGATATAATAAGATTGTTTTACAATAAATCACTTATTTTCTTAAAGATCGAAAAGCAATTTCTTCCTAATTTCTTGTAAACCATAGAGTATTTATTTAAAGATTCTTTTACATGTAATCGAATATTTTCAGGTTTTTCTTCCAAGTTTTTAATTCTACAGTACATTTTATACTTATATATAACGGTACTTATTGTAGAAATAATATTGTTTAAATTAGTTATTTTTTTATTATCTTCATAATAAAATCCAAGAAATTTCAAATTTTACAACAACAGACGCTATATTCCATATTAAAGAAACATTTTCACACTTCAAGACTAAGTGTTCACTATCTTCTCTATATTCCATACAATATGTGCATAAGTCTGATTGTGTCTTTTTAATTTTTTTGAGAAAAATATTATTACACAGAAGGTTATTTAAAAGTTTGTAATTGAATTCGGCAACTTTCCTTTCGTAAATATGTTTGAATTTATTTCTGTAGATAAATCTCCATGAAGTTTTTTGGATATTAAACGTTCTAGAATAAAAAGACTGATGTAAGGGAGTATGGAATTTTTTCTTTACTAAAATTTCGTATATAAGTTTTGAATTAATCTCGAAAATTTGTACATGTTGTTTGGAAAGAAGCTCAAATTTTAAATCAATATGAATGTTTTGGTATTGCAAATCGTGAAAGGTTAGTGTTCTTATGGAGTTAAAAAAGTGTTTCATCATCATATATTCACACAGTATGTTATTTTTATATCTTAGATTTGCATAAAACCATTCTAAAGGTCTTAATCCATTTTCATCAACAATATCTACCACATAAAGCAAACCATTTTGTATCCAACTATCAAAATACAAACTCTTGCCTTTATAAGTTATAATCCTGTTGCACCACAAAGGTTGACTAAGAAAATTACATAGATTGATACTTGAAATATCATACACCTTTTTACACAGGTTAAAGCTTAAGAACATCTCTTTATAGAAAACTGGTAAGTTGTCAGTTATCTTATAATCAATAATATTTGTAACTTTAGTTTTTAAAAAGTAATTCAAGTCAACCTTTTTTTCAATACAGTAGCTATTCAAAAAATATTTCAACAAGTTTTCACCACATATAATTTTTTTAATCCATGAAACACGGATTGACTTAATTTTAGATTCAATGTCAATTATATCTATACCGCCTTGTTCTATATGGCCAATCAAAGTGTTTCGTTTTATACGGTCTCTTTGGTTCCAAAGAAAATTGAAAATCTTAGAATTTATAGATTTAATCGTTTCGTTACTTGCCAAAATCGACCCACTATAGATCAGTTTTGTAACAGCTAAGGTGTTTATTACACACACTTTACCAAAAATTGTTAACTTTCTTTTCTTCCAGGATTCAAAAAGTTTTTCCATGTCGTTTACCTTTTTTGTCCAATTATTGTTATAACATAAAACCTTGTCATGACCAATATATATTCCCAATGTTTTTATACAAGACTCGTTTACTTTTAAACCGTGCACAAATTTATGTTTACTTTTTAATGGACCCAAAAGAATGCATTCTGTTTTATTTAAATTTAATTTCATGCCTGAGAATTTACTAAAAGCACCTATTTCTTCTAATGCAGAATTTACGGAATTTTCGTCAAGGGGCAAAGTACTATCGTCGGCATGCTGAATGAGTTTTATTTCTTCCTCCATCCCTTCTTTTATAAAACCTTTAATTTCTTTATTTTTGTTTATTCGGACACATAATACTTCTGCAACAAATAGAAAAATTATCGCAGAAACGGGGCAGCCTTGTCTAATGCCTGGTTGCATTTTACAGGTTCTTGATACCCAATTATTGTTTTTCACTCTGAACATTGGCTTATCATATAAAATTTTATCCATTTAACAAAGTTAGAACCGAAATTGAAAGCTTTTAGCACTTCCAAAAGAAAAGGCCATTCCACAGAATCGAACGCTTTTTGATAATCAAGGAACAATAAAACAGCTTCTTTATTATAATTTTCACAATATTCAAAAATATCTAAAATGAGTCTAGCATTTAGAGCAATGTTTCGACCCTTAATATATGCAGACTGAGATTTCGAAATTATCTTGTCCAAAATTTTTTGAAGTCTTCTTGCAAAAACAAAAGCTAAAATTTTGTAGTCCGTGTTAGTGAGACTTATAGGTCTGTAATTTCCAAGAATTCTCTTATCATCTTTTTTATGTAGTAAAGTAATAATTGATAGTCTTTGTGAATATGATAGTGTCTCATTTTGGAATGAGCATTGCATACATGAATAAAAAAAATTCTTTTAAGTCATCCCAAAAGACCTTATAGAACTCAGAGGGTAAGCCATCAACCCCTGGGGATTTGTTATCCTTCATACCATGAACTGCATCTTTATATTCCTCCATTGTAATGTCTCTTTCTAAAATTTCTTTTTCATCATTTGTCAAAGTGCATCCAAAATCAGTATTTGCCAGATAATCTTTAAGCTCGGTTTCATTTATATCATTTGATTTATATAAATTTTCAAAAAAATCACACATAAATTTTAAAATATCTTCATCTTTATCAAAGCTACATCCATTCTCATCTTTTAATTTTTTTATTGTATTTTTTGATTGGCGCGTTTTTTCTAGTCCTAAGAAATATTTTGAATTCTTTTCACCATGCTCAATCCAATTCGCTCTGGATCTTATCTGCGCTCCGACTGCTTTGCTATTAATAAGATCAGTTAATTCATTTTCGAGATCCCTTTTTCTATTCATATCAATCAATGCAGCATCTTTGTCCTCAATAATCATGATCTCTTTTTCAATGTTTTTAATTTTTTCTTTAACACTCATGTTCAATCTTTTAGAAAAATTTATACAAAATCTTTTAATGTCGCATTTCAAGTTGTCCCAACTCAGTTGAGGATCATTAGAACTGTTCTTGAAATTCGAAATAAAAATTTTCATTTCAGTTACAAAATCTTCATTTTTCAACATAGATACATTAAATTTCCAATAACCCGGACCTCTTTCATTTTTGTTTACAACTAGTTTCAATGAAATACACCTGTGATCACTCATCCTAGTTCCGGATGAGTGCGTACCTGGAATTTTCCTGGTGTGTATACTATGTATGCTATATATAAATAATTTTGATACAAAAACATAATCAATACGACTTTTAGGAATATTATTTGCATCACACCATGTGAATCCTTTCTTATCTGGATGTAAATCTTTCCATGCATCAATAACGTCTAAATTATATAACAATTTCCGTAAACAACCACTACTTCTGTCGTTTGTTCTGTTAACATCTAATTCACAATTAAAATCACCACATAGAATAATATTGTCAAGATCAATATCATGCTTTGTGATCCAATAACTTGTTTTCCGGAAAAAATCACACTTATCATTAATGTTGTTTGGAGCATATATATTAATTAGTGATATTCTATTTTCATCATAAAGTACATTAATCATTAACTTTCTTCCATCAATTGATCTATGTATATTGATAATATCCAAAGGTAAATCTTTTCTGAAAAGAATACTGACCCCTCTACTATGTACAGAATCAGAGAAACAATGTATTGATTTTCCATGCCATCTTGCATCATAATTAAATTCATTATCTTGTATATAGTGTGTTTCTTGAAGAAAAATAATATCAGTGTCAGAGTCATTAAGCCAGGTATATAATTTTAAACGTTTTTCATTTGTATTTAGCCCTCTACAATTCAAAGATTTTATTCGAAGTAGTTCCATATAGAGTTCGGTGAAAAACTACACTCAGAGAATAGAGCATACCGAGAGGGCGCTCTAATACAACAGAGTTAAAAAGTTACTTGTGAGTGTTTTTCCTCTGTTTCGCTGACTGGTTGGTCCTGAGTCCCTTGGCGAGTTCCATTATGATATGTCCCAGCTCGTTCTTCCCAGGCCATCGTGCTTTCGGTGTTTTCAGCGTACCGATTTTATCCAGTCCCGATCCCCAGTAGCTGTCATATGCGGACTCCACGAATGCTGTTGTTTTGGACGATTGGAGTAGGGCCTCGCGAAACTCTTTGCACTGTGCTAACTTGGCCTCTATGATGTTACGCATCACTTCATCACGGGTATCGAACCACTGATCTGACGGCATGACCTGATTTCCGATTCGTTTCGCTTCAATGGCATTGCTTGCGTCTAAGATGGTTTCTGCCCTATGGATATCACCGCATCTCATTGCTTTTGTGTGTTGGAATGCCTGTTCGGATGATTTGAAATTCTGCCCGAAAACTTTTATATTTGTAGGATAAAAATTTGACAAAACATCATCTTTTCCATTGAACGCAATCACATCCTTTTGGTTCGACATATGGTGTTTACATTTTTCGGATCCTGGATCGTGTCCTGTTTCTTTGCATATCCTGCAGCATTTCTCATATTCGCACTCAAATCTCAGGTGGTCTTCTCCCCAACAGTTAGTACATTGCTTTTTACGCTCATGTTTTGGTTGTCCTTCATGAAAAATTATACATCTCAAACCCGCACAATATGTTGTTCGGGGAAGAAACCGGTCACCCTCTAGAGATTCCATATAAATAAATCTGTTGCCGTTCAAAATCTCCGTCATTTTAAGAGTCGCTGGGTTGCGGATTTTTTCATACTTAAGATCACTCGTAAGCTTGGCTCCTAGTTTTATAAGCATATTTTTCACACAATCGTCGTCGACAGAAAGAGGTATGCCTTTTATCAACACCCGCACTACCTTTTCGTCTGGTTTTTCCGTTCCTGCCGAAAAGGGATTTGTATCGAATACTTCTATGTGCCTGCTACCAAGATCGAACCCACTAGTTGCCAGTTCACTCCTGCTCTCCTTTGTTCGCACGTAAACTCTCCATAAATCTCTATCCCGTTGAACACACTTGACATCATCGATAACTTTCCCTACGGCGATCCCTATTTCGTAATCGGATATAGGATTCTTTTTGTCAATTTGTATGTCCCTATTCCTCATGTACACAGGTTTGACCATACGTTCCATAATGAAACACTGAGTAGCTGTCACTAGTACTAGGCAAACGTATATCCACGAGATTGAGAACAAATCACTATCCTTTGTCCAACAGAAAATCATCGAAATCCACTTCGCAAAGTTTTCAAAACATAATATTTACAAATAATCCAAATGTAGAATATATATACATGTTAATCACACTTTTTAAAGAGATAATCCACTTTAGAACATGATATCAACGTCAAAGGACCGGAGCGACGAAAAACACGTCTACCGTGGTCGCTGGTCACGTGACCTTTCCCAAAAAGAAGCAAAAGTCGCAAGTTTTCTTCGAACACATTTTGCTCATGTTCTAAAGGCACCTCATGACGTTATCTAATGGCCAAAAATTTCAATACTAGTATTAAACATGAACATTTTCTTCATAGTGTATTTTGAAAATTAAACGTAGGCTTGTTTCAAATTTAAAAAGTAAATGTCATATGATTATTCTTGTACAAATTGTACTCATTTGACCTATGTAACTTATCTTTAACACTGTAAATAATTTTGAGGGTCATTTTCACGTTCATATTCTCACTTCTTGTAAAATCATTTTGGCACTTAAAAAGATTACTGCGAATTAGGGAGGTATCCGTTATACATATCTCGTAAAATAAAAACATTTAAATTTTGGCTAAAATTGAAAAATACTTCATATTGCATACTCAAGGCTTGTTGTAATGATATGATTGAAAGAAAGGGCGAATGGATACGAAGTATACGAAATGATTTCAACCATCTTGGTTTAACCTATTTATTTGATGACACACACAGCGACCAAATTATGTGTAATATTATAGAAAAAAAGAATTAAAGGTCTGTACCAACAAAATATGTTACATGATTATCTCAAGAACTGCCGAGGGATTTTTATATCAACACCTAATAGACAATTATATTATATAATATTATGTAATAATACCTATTCCCTTGTTATATAAGAAATACATCACTAAATTTCAATTATCAGCGCGTATCTGCAAATAGAACAAGGCAGATAGCCGTCAACGAAGCAAAAACTAATAGAATATGTGCTTATCGTGACCAAAATGAAACTGAAGATGAATTTCACTTTATATTAATATGTCCTTATAATATTATAATATGAGCAATAATATTGTAATTTTGAATGGCCGATTTGGAGATGATAAAATGGCTGGTAAGGTCACGTGTAAGAATGTTAGTACTGTAGATTATGTAATAACCACGCCACAAATTTTGCATGTTGTAAATAATTTCAAGGTTCTAAAGTTTTCAGAATTTCTGTCAGATATACATTGCCCACTCGAATTGAAAATTTCTTTGTCTGGAGAAACACACCTAACGGAAAATGATTGCAGTTGCAGAATTGCTGAATCTACTAATAACGCTATACCTCGTTGGAAACCTGGAGGAAATGAACTGTTCATTGAAAATATAGATCTTCATGCTGTCAATGATATACAAGTCCTGATCTCTAATATATCAACTACAAACGTAACTGCACATGACGTAAATGATATCGCCGATAAAATTCGTAATATTTATGTTTCATCTGCTTCATTATCATTTCCTAAACGTAACCCTATACAGTCAAAACGATCGAATAATAAGAGTTGGTTTGGTCGAAAATGTCACTCAGCTAGACGGAAATATTATTTGTCTCGGAGAAGATACAACGTCCAGAGAAACGAAAGTAACTGCAGAGAAATGAAAAATGCAAGTAAAGAATATAAGAAAACGATGCATTTCTACATAGAAAAAGAGAAGCGGGAGACTGAGTTTAAGCTGAATAATTTACGAAAGAAAAGCCCAAAAGAATACTGGAAGATTCTTAATAGATTTAAGAAACAAGATAGAGGAAATATACAGCTCGATATATTGTACGAACATTTCAGAAAGATCAACGCCGAAACGGATATAGAAGAAATAGATATGACAGAGCTTGAGGAAGGCAATGACGAATTTTTGAATGACGAAATAACACCAGAGGAAATCCGAATTGCGATCAAAAATTTAAAAACAGGGAAGTCAACAGGCACCGACGGTATATTTAATGAGTACATCAAGACAACCGAACGAATGTTTACACCAATTATTCATCGCTTTTTTAACATCATACTTGATTCTGGATACATACCACGTGACTGGCTGGAAGGAATTATAGTTCCAATATTTAAAGGCGGAAACCCGAAATCACCTGAGAATTATCGACCAATCACACTTCTAAGCTGTATGGGTAAACTTTTCACTTCTGTTCTAAATAATCGTCTGAACTTCTTTCTCGAATCACACAGTGCTCTTTCAGAAGTACAAGCAGGGTTTCGAAATGGCTACTCAACCCTGGATCATATATTTGCATTACAATCGATAATTTCTATTTTAAATAAAAGGCGGAAAAAGTTATATTGCGCATTCATAGATTTTTCGAAAGCCTTCGATACTGTTTGGAGATCGGGACTTTGGAGTAAACTGTTACAGTACAACATCAATGGCAAATTCCTTAGAATCATTCGTAATATGTACGAAGAAATTAAATCGTGTGTAAAACTTAATAATGACGTCACTTCTTTCTTTTGCTGCAAATCCGGCCTCCGTCAGGGTGAGAACCTTTCACCGATAATGTTCAGCCTCTACTTGAACGACCTTGAAACCTACTTGAAAGATAATCTCTGCAATGGAGTTACCGTCCCTGGGGACTTACCACCCGAATTCAGCCTTCTGATCATCATACTACTCTATGCAGATGACACAATACTAATATCAGACAACCCGACCGACCTTCAACGGAATTTAGACTTTTTTCATCGCTACTGTTCCACTTGGAAATTATCTGTTAATATCTTAAAAACAAAAATTGTAATATTTGGAAGTCGAGGAGTTCCTAATCTTGATTTAAGATACGGTGACCATAGATTAGAAATTGTTGATTGTTATAAATACCTTGGAAATATGTTCAAAAATACTGGTAATTTTAGATTAGCCATATCTACAATTTCATCACAAGCCAAAAAAGCCTTACATCTTCTTTATACCAAAATCGTAAATCTTGACCTGTCAGTGAGATGCCAGATAATGCTTTTTAATCAAACAATACTACCTATTCTTCTGTACGGTTGTGAAATATGGGGATTTTGTAATGCTAAAATTCTAGAAAATGTCCAATGTGAATTTTTGCGTTTTATTTTAAGGTTAAAAAATAGTACGCCACACTGTATGTTATATGGCGAGACAGGAGTTCAACCATTGATTTATGTAATCAAACACAGAATATTGAATTTTTGGTCTAAGCTTATTCATGGAAAAGCTGAAAAACTGTCATGCTTACTGTACAAAATTTTATTAAATGATCATCGTATGAACATAAAACATAGTTGGATACAAAATGTTGAAAATATTTTGAATGATTTGGGTTTTTCTTACATATGGCAATCTCAGAACGTTGTAAATACTAAATGGTTTTTAAATGCAGTGAAACAAAGACTATTTGATCATGCTCAGCAAACATGGATAAATACCATCAACGAATCTCCAAAATGCATATTATATCGCTGTTTAAAAACCTCACTTGATTTTGAAAAATACTTGTCTCTTATGTTGAAATCAAGTCGTATTACTTTTACTAAATTCCGAACTTCAAATCACAGATTACCCATTGAAACAGGAAGATGGTCCTCTATTGATAGATCCCAAAGAAAATGTAATTATGTAATCTTAACGCACTAGGGGACGAATTTCATTATGTCTTTGAATGCACTCTTTTCTCTGTTCAACGTAATTTATATATTGATAATTATTACTATTTGAGACCAAACATGTTAAAATTTCAGCAACTATTCTCTTGTGTAAACGAACAAACATTGGAAAATCTGTGCAAGTTTCTATCAATTGTTATGAAGCAATTTAAATAATCTTAAACCTTTTATATATATGTATATATACATATGCACATACATATATTAATTGTGTACATCTTGTTAACGCATGCATATTTATACTTATTGTTTAACCTCGATATGTCATTTGACCTCGAGTTGTAAATAAAGTTCTGTTCTGTTCTGTTCTGTTCTTATAATAGAATTTTTCGAATTAAGTATATTAAACCTTACTGTTAGAGGGCCTTGTGTTTTTAAATTAGTTAAATTAATCAGAAAGAGTAATGTTAAACAGCTAATAAATCTTGGGAAATACTTGTCGTCAAAACAAAGATCTATACAGACTACATAGTTTGTTCATATATATATAATTTAACTCTCCTCTAGTGTGCGACCATGTAAATCATTCTTTCTCTGTTTTAACTTTGTAAATATTTATGGTAATGTTTGTATTTTATTGTTGAATGTTAAGTATATGTATATACTGGTAAATATGTTATTTCTATATGCTGCATTGAATTTGAATAAATTTAATTGAATTGAGGTCAAGGACAAATTTAAAAGGATTGTTGTCTAGGACCTGTCTTTGAAGCACCTCATGACGTTACATAATGGTCTAGTATTCTAGTGTTAATCTTTTGAAAATTTTCTCCACGGTGTATCTTGAAAGGTACAGGTAACAATGTTTCAAATTTGAAAAGTAAAGGTCACATGCCTATAATCTTGTACAGAGTCTATCTCATTTGACCAAAGGTTATATTTCAAATGTCAATATCTGATGCAGAGGATCCGAGTTCGACTCCCCGATTGCACCACTATGAGAGGTCGGCTGCCTCTTGCCGCCCCCCCCCCCATGTCGCGATATAACTGAAAATTGTTGACAGCGGCTTAAACCCCAATCAACCAACCAAATGGCAATACATTTTTAATTAATTATTCTCATCCACACAGTATATAAAAATGTGAAGATAAAAGTATGTGACAATATTTCACAGTATCATTATTATATTTGTTGCTGATAGCATGATAAAGTGTGGTAATCAAGGTAGTTTGACTTCATCTCGATTGCATTTTATTTGATATCCAAGATCATAATCACATATTCATTATTAATCGGTCTCTAAGATCATTAGTTTATCGCCGGCTTGGTACAGTTACAACACACAAGGGTATCATTAATCAAATTGGTGGAATAATTAGCTTTATAAGAGACCATCCAAAAAAAAAAAAAAGAATTAAATAAATAAATAAATAAAAAATAAGAAATAAAGAAGAAGAAGAAAAAATGATTCTGTGATATTTTGACAAATGTATCAAATAAAACATCAATTATTGAAAGATAAACATGTGCATATTAACAAAATGATAATGAAGTCATAAATGAATATATTTAAACTGTTTTATTATTAATTAAAATGTGTAGATGCCGAAACTACCTTGTTGGGTGTCGAAACATTTTAATGAGTGTCGAAACAACTTTAAACAGGTGCCGAAACGTCCTCTAAATCGGGTGCCGAAACAACTTGGTGCCGAAACGTCCTTTTCCCGTTCCGAATGAGTAGAATACAAAACCGAAAGCGGGTATTTCATCACGTTTAGCTGTTTATGTTGTTTCATTTTACACAACGCTTCATTTAAACGAAATTTTCATAATGTGTAGTATACAAGAAGACGCTTCTGATATTCCAGAGAAAAAAGGAAGTATCAGGTCAGTATGAATTTAGTTAAAACACACGTTAAACTTTTTTAAGGTCCTACTAAATAGAGAACCTTAGACTAGAGAAACCTAGAGAACCTAATTTCTATTGAAACGGTCGGTTCATACCGTATGAGCCGACCGTTTCAATAGAAATTATAGAGAACCCTACTGTAGGGAACTCTAGCTTTTTTATCAATTGTAGCGGCCAATGTGGTTATGTTTGATGATAAATCACTAATTAGTATAATTTGCCATTATCTAACATAATTTATAAGTTTTAAGGCGTTATACATTCAATTGTAGAAAAAAGGGGGGTATTGAAAAGGGGGGAGGGGGGGTGTGAATCCGAAAAAATGTAAAGAACTCTTCTGTGCGTTGGTACTCTACAGTACTGTACTCTGCAGTAATGAAGTGTGTCTGTCAAAGTTTTAGATACATGAGATTGATATTATTATCTGATATAATAAATCGTGAATTTTTTAGGGGTAAACATATACTTCTTTGAGAAAATGGGGGGTACCAAGGTAAACATGTAATCGAGAACTCTAGAGAACTCTGGTGTGTTTATAAAGTGTACTGTAGTGCTTCAAGTGGTTGAATTGAGTTAAAAATTGGTTAGATATGCTATAAATCACAACAGAATATCATTATAAAAAGATATTTACATTGAAATGTTAGAAAAAAGGGTGGGGTGGGGTTAATAAGTAACTGAGAATTATAAGACTCACAGAGACCTCACCATTTTTATGAAGAACATTAGCGATTTCAAGACTCTGTTAAAACTGTATTATCCTAAAGACAAGACGCTTGTATTAGCCCAGTTACTTGGCTTGAAATTAGGACTTTTTCTATCGCTAGCCTGGCACCTTAAAGACTGAGCCATGCAAGTAATTTCTGGTCCGGTGTCATGTTGGTCCAAACTTCGTCTGAAACTCGGAGACTTTCTGCAGGACCTTTGACTGTAAAATCACCTCTATGGTGTAAGGCATCTCTCAAGCTTTGTGTTTGGGCATTATCCAGCTCTTTTAATTTTTCAATTAATTTTGGAAGACGCTGTTAAAACTGTATTATCCTAAAGACAAGACGCTTGTATTAGCCCAGTTACTTGGCTTGAAATTAGGACTTTTCTATCGCTAGCCTGGCACCTTAAAGACTGAGCCATGCAAGTACAAACATCTTTGAATTATTGAACATAAATCTATGGTTTTATAACATATCAATCTGAATACTTTGTATGATATTGTTAATTTGGTACAATGATAATGAGTTATAAGAATGAATTGACAATGCATGAAAATGCGAATAACTTTGTGTATGGATAAAGCAAAGACATTCAATAGTCTATGCAAGTTGTAGAACTCTTAGCCATTCACATAAGGTGAATGTTCCCAGATCCCACGACGTGGACGTGGTTCTACACAGGATCTTTTTTTTTTATTTACAAAAGAAAATTTATGTATGTTTAGACTTCTTCCAAATTAATCATTTTTAATTATTTTTTTTTAATTTTATTTCTTTTGATTTTATTTATTTACATATTTTTCAAAATTCTGTTATTCTTCCTATTTCAAGTACACATCTTTAACTTGCTAAAGCCTAGTCTTCTTTTTTTTTTTTTTACCTTTTTATTCTTTTAAAAAGTACTTCTCCATTAATGACTTTTAGTGGGACCGAGTGGGGGGGGGGGGGGAGGAGAAAGAAACAAATAAAAAATGATAATCATGACACCAAAGAAAAATGTTAAATCTTTTCTTAACTGTTTGCATTAATTGAACGATGAATACGTGTTTTTAAAAAATGATATGCTTTTATTTGAATCAGATTTATATGAAATTTCTGGTCCGGTGTCATGTTGGTCCAAACTTCGTCTGAAACTCGGAGACTTTCTGCAGGACCTTTGACTGTAAAATCTCCTCTATGGTGTAAGGCATCTCTCAAGCTTTGTGTTTGGGCGCTATCAAGCCGGAGTGGCCTAGTGGTATCGCGTCGGACTCCTGATCGGGAGGCCGGGGTTCGAGTCCCGCTCTGGTCATGCCGGTGTCATGTCTTTCGGATGAGACAGTAAAAACCGAGGTCCCGTGTCGTGGTATGCATGGCACATTAAAGATCCCTCACTGCTTCGGGTGGGTCTGTTGCAAAGGTCAAAATTTGTATGCCCCGCATCAGGCAGATGCCGTCACCATATACGTGAAATATTCGTGGTGTGACGTAAAGCAAAAATCAATCAATCAATCATTTGGGCACTATCCAGCTCTCAATTTTTCAATTAATTTTGGAAGACGCTGTATAGTCCAGTTTGTCTGCAGTTTGATGATGCTGTTGTAGGATTCATTGTTGTTATTCGTCCATAATATGAGTAGTTTAAACCATTTACAATGCAGGCGAGGCAGAAAAACGTGATGTCTGATATTATGAAGAAATCCAACAAGGTATGGTAGGTTATAGTTTTCTATGATCTCTCACTCAATTTCCTTATACGTTGTGTCATTATCCGCTGCTAGTAGACCAGACTGTTTGTTGAAAACCTTGTTGACTATTGTGGTAGCCTCTGGCTGAGGGAGATGTTTCCTCAAATTGTGTATCAAGTTTTCCTTCAAATGGCGAGTACACTGTATATGGAGTGAGTGTGGGAAGCAGGTTTCAATGGCATTCACAAGTGCCTTTTCTCCATCAGATCCAAAGATTATTTTGGTTTGGTCCAAGTCTACCAATTTACTGTGTATGTGCGATAAGAATCTTTGGTAGGTGTGGTAATGAGCATCCCAACGAAGGAAGACTGGTCCTAACATGATTGGTGTCTCTGAAGTTTCATCTCTCACTACATTTGGGTTCTTGAAGGTAATAACAGTCAGGTAGCAAGGGCCAACATTGGACGTCCGATCGATTCCCATGACACATCCATTACGTATGGAACTTCTTAGAGACAGTAGTTGCTCTTCTGTATAGCATATCGCATTGAGAGGCTTTTGGGTAGAGGAAGTGATGACTTCTTTGACAAATGTTTGATCATCATACGCTATATTGAGTAATGTGATGACGTCGTCTGCTACATTTCGTTTGTCTTCTGGATGCTTCTGCTTCTCATAATAGTATTTGGCATTCCTGGCTGTTTTCAATGAAATGGTTTGCTCGGGTAGTGTAGATCTGACGCTGTTTTTTTATTTCTCTTGGTTACTTATCTTCAACTAAAACAATGCGCAAATATCCCAATATCGCGCCCCAGAATGATCCCTGAAAGAACTAGTTTTAATATATCAATTGATTTTAATTTTACTGTACATAATGATTTTACGGCTCTCATAAGTCAGTTTTGCTTGGACTTCCTTGTTAAATAGTATGCTTATTTTTATTTTATTTTTCATTATATTTGTGATCAGAGGTGTGACACTATAATAAAAAAAAATATCTATCTGTATGAACTTTAAAATTTATTCGTCTTCATGTTAGGTATCAAAAATGGTATTTAGCTTTAAATTTGACTACTATCACTTTTTGCAAATTGTATCGTGAAAAATATACATTGAAAAATAAATTTTGTGCCTGAAATCTGATTTCTACACTTTATCGGTAAATATATCAAATAAGATTGAGGATAGATTCATATCTGCATTTACGGACAACAAAGGTAAGAAATTAATCAAAATCAATTTGATTGACAAAAAGGAAACCAAATTTTCCAAACGTAAACATTTAATTATGAATCAAAGTTCTTTGTTAGTTATGGGGCCCTAGCATGTTAGTCTTCTTCCGTTGTAATACCTAGCTGGGAGTTAGGACGTGCAATGGGTAAAATCGTCATATGAATTTACTTCATATTGCAGATTTCCCCGTGTCCAGCATTAAATCTCCTCCCAGAAGCCCTTAAAAGGACTTAACTATGCTTAAATACTTTACTTCGTTGAATTTATATAAATAAAACTACATCTCGATTTTTTAATGAAATTATAGAACCATGTAGAAATATCGATGACCTCACCCTTACGAATTACTGACTGCAAATCACGACAAACTCTTCTTCTTTTTTTCTACTATAAAACTTTGGAATGAACTTGATCCAGAAATTAGACATAATCTTAATTCTGATCAATTTAAGTATTGTTAACATTGACATTGTACCTGAGTATTATTATGTTGGAAACTGGAAATTTAATATCATCTTAATCAGACTTCGTATAATATGTGAAGCAACTTTAACTATGATCTATTTAGAATAAATCTTATTAATTCGCCCTGTTGAAAAAGTTTGCAACCAAAGAAGACGTTTCACATTATTAGAATGCACATTGTACCAAAATCAAAGAACCTCTCTACTCGATAAGTTACATATGTTTTATCCCTCGATATTGCAACACTTTCATTTGGAGAAGAGGATATACATACATAGTAAAACAAAGTTTATTGATTATGTAACAGTTTAAGATTATGTAAAACAAACCAAACGATTTTCACAGATCTATAACAGCGTATTAAAGCAAGATAAAGTAATTATACAAAGATCCCCCTTTCAGGCCTCGACATATGTCTGGTGCCCCCTCCCCAAAGATGAGGTTCTAGATCCGCCACTAGGTATCATTGTACACTTGCCTCATGTGGTATAACATTTTCAGTCTCCGTGAGACTTTCCGAAACCATATTTATAAACCATAATAAGGTACATTAACCATTTATGTTTCCCTTAATTGTTACTCACGAGAGAGAGTATTCAGAGTATTCCACTGGAAGGCGAATAGTATCGATAGAGAGAGAGAGAGAGAGAGAGAGAGAGAGAGAGAGAGAGAGAGAGAGATTCTGATTTATTTGTAACTAATATCATAACATAATGAATGAAGCATAATGGAATAGTACGTGGAGTCTGTCGTAAACATCGTATGCATGTGGAGTGTCCTGGTCGTTGTATTTCATCAGGGAATTATAATTTAAACTAGATCTATACATCCTTGGTTTTATAATGATCTGAAAAAGAAAAGCATATAATAGTTATTATATCTAACATATATAAATAACCATCATAAACATCGAAAATAAAATTTCAGCAATCGGTTTCGCCGATTTCAGTATAATAGAATAGAACCTGAAATCGCCGCTTCTCAATCTTTCACAGTTCCACAACGGAAAATCTCGTTTCGTTTTTCAGCCGATAATTATCGCCATAAACATGGATAATACTTATAAATTTGGTTATAAATTATGTAAATATAAAAGCAATACGATCATTCCCATGGTTTTAAAAGCTAGAGTTCTCTAGGGTTCTTTATTTAGTAGGACCGAACTTTTTTTTCACCAGAAAAGGAGATTTGAGATTTTTCTCCTGGATCTGGAGATTTGACTACTCAACTGAAGGATTTTGTGGATGCCAGTCACTTCGGCCTTTTTCTGCTTCGGCCCTTAGTCACTTCGGCCTTTTCCCACTTCGGCATTTTGCAAGTTTGGCCCACCATAGCTGACATTTCGGCCCGTAATGCAGACTTTTCGCCCCCCCCCTTTTTTTTACGCATTTTTTATAATATACTTTCATAAGGCCGAGGTGTCTTGCACATAGGGTCTACATTATTTGACAATACAACGCTGATATGTACTACTTTCAGCATAAAATCTTTTCGTTGTTTATTTTTATACTGCTGAGTCTATTGGACCACCTCTTCTTTACCATTCTACGTACTGGTTTCACTGCTAAAGGAGGAGGCTAAATTGGTGGTTATTCAGATCGTATTGGTCAACAACGATCCCCACCGGTGCCGACTACCATCGCTCTCGGAAAATGCGGGCAAACAAAACTATCCATGAGCTGTGGGACCATCTGGACAAAAACATGATATCCACTTCTAATTTTCTACGGGAATATGCCCAGATGTTCAGCCAAATTGATGATGATTAAATTAATATGACTCTCTCTCTCTCTCAATATATATACACTGTTTGACTGACGGTGTGCAGATTAATTGTTTAATTAAAAATGATAATCACAAGTAAACTGATACATTGCTATTTTCATAGACATATGTATATACATATATGTCTCTGCTATTTTAGAATATCAAAGTAATGTTTAATATTCCAACTGATTATTACCTTAATCTGCTGTATCTTTATTGGCGCTGCATGCGATCCAACAGTTTTCTTTAAAAGAAATTGAGGAAATTAAACACCTTTGAAAACTCACATTTACGCAGCAAAACCTACCAAAAATTCTTACTTTGAGTTTAATTTCCTGCAGTGTACAGTACAGTCCAGATGGAATTTAATTTGCCCACTGGTCAGTGGTCACAGTGGGCATTTTTAGAGTGGGCATTAAAAATGTCTACTGAACACAGTGGGCGTTCTTGTAAGAGCCAGTTGGAATTAACATACAGGTAAGTGGACAGCTTGATAGCTCAGGTAAATGTCCACTCCTAATGCCCACTGAAAGTTCAGGTGGACTGCAGTGGGCATTCAAAGTTCCACCCGGACTGTAGTGTATTTTTGAAGGAAGCTGTCAGACCATATATGGACATGAAGGCATCAAAAAGTATCTTTATCATTAAATAACAGATTGTCATTTTCAGTCATAAAGCTGGAAGAAAATTAGGCCGAAACGTCTCCTTGACTGGGCCGAAAGGTAGGCCGAAATGTCTTTTAACGAGGCCGAAACGTCTTGGGTCGATGTTGTAAAAGGCCAAAGTGACTGTGGGCCGAAGTGACTGTGGGCCGAAGTGGAAAAAGGCAGAAGTCACTGGAATCTGATTTTGTTAGTGATTGACATACCAGCATTTCGGGGGAAATAATGCAAAAAAAGATTACTGGACAAATCATCCGAGAGACAACGCGTCGCAAGATAAATCATCAACAGACAAAGACAAGTTGTCACTAGCAGTGTTCTCCTAAAGAGCCAGCGCCCGGCAATTTTCACCATCTAGACTATATTTATCGCCGCCTACATAGTTTTATATGTCATTTAAAAGAAAATGTAATTTTTTTTAACAAAAGGCCTAGGCTAGGTAAGGCCTTTTCATGCTATAACGAATTGACCCAACGTACGTGAGCAAATTGCAAAAATTTGACAAAATTCACATACACATGTACGCACAACTTTTTCAACATATGGATTCCCCAAGACTAAATAGAACGTACTGACAGCGCATGAAACTAATTGATAATGAATTCCTAATATATCATTAACCCAAGTCATGCTGATCCAGGAATATTCCGGGAATCGAAGACACGCGCTGTGAACTGAATTCGAGGTAACAACTAGGTCAACTATAGCTTATTTTTTAAATCGTATTTATAGCCTTTCAATCGTTGTAAATGTTATAAAAAGACTTTCTATATATGGAGACAGAATTCCTATCTTAAAAAATTCCATGACGTCACCTTAAATTTGATTAGTTCGTATATTAAGATGCGGGGAAAAAGTGAGATCAAAATTTGTATTTCAAGATGGTGGATTTATAATATCAAACAAGTCTTTGGAAACAATGATTGTGTTATGGAAATTGATGCATTTAATTTCGCAAATATAATTGAAGACAATAATTACGAAAAAAAAAAAAAATATGATCGGGTAGATTTCATGAATAATTGACGCGCATGTGATTGCGGCCGGCCACGTGTTGACCTGGGATAGAAGTGATGACATAATAGTATAAAATCTATTCATATTAAAACTTGGAGTTGATGTAGATAATAATGTTTATGTAATGTATAATGTTATAAAACAATTGTTTTGTAATCTTGTTAAATTGACAGTTTGTGTCTTCTGTACATGCATGTCATTTATGCCTTGTGGGCTCATGTGTTTTTGGTCAATAAAGTATCTGTATCTGTACATACGCTCGCATACACGTATGCATGCACTCACACACACACACACACACCCCTACACCCCCCCCCCCCCCCCCACACACACACACACACAGTATTTATTATCATTGATTATACTGATATTAATACAATGTATATTGTTATATTGTTTAGCCTGTCTCAATCAAAAATTAATAATCAAACAAAAATGCTTTGCACTCAGGCTATTAAGAAAATTAATATCTATACTTTTTCATATTGTAGCAAGTATGTATCTTGTACATTTTGAAAATCAGTTGTAATATCAGCATTTTCAAATTTGAGGAAAAAGTAGGTAATATTTCATATTAAACTGAATAAGTGAGATTCTCTAAAATAGGCATCTCATACATTTATGAACTCATTGTATACTAGTATATTAGTTAAAATAATATCTGTTGGTAATTTAAAATTTCTGTTATTTATTTTGCATCTACTTAGTAAGGCCCTTTTGGGTAAATTGGTGTGGACAATGGATGAGGTTCTGGGCTTGTGACCGAAAGATCTTGGGTTCTATTGGGACCGTGGGCACACTGGTGTTCTGTCTTTTAGATGAGACAGCAAAAACCGAAGTCCCGTGTCACGGTAGCAGTGGCACATAAAAGATCCGTCATTGCATCGTGGGAGGGGGGGACGGGGGGAGGGAGGGGTTCGTTGTATAGGTGAAAATTTCTCTGCTATTTATCAGGCAGATGCCGTCACCATATACATGAAATAATCGTGGAGTGACGTAAAACAATTATCAGTCAATCAAACCTATTGATTGATCGTCAAATGCCCGACATCACATCTTTTGGCATACTTTTTCATTATTACTTCATACATGAATGGCCCGTCAAATGTGAATTCAACTGTGACGTCACAGTGAAGCTACGTAATGGGCGTGGTTAAAGCTGGATCTGGTGATCCCTCAATTGGGTTCATACTTCACATATAGTTTAAATATAATGAGAGGAAGATCCCTATTGATTTTCTGGTCAAAATGTCAAAGGTTAAGGTCACTGGAGGTCATCATTGAAAATCCTTGTGGACACTATAGGATTAGAGGCCACAATTTTAGCCCTATTAGGTTCATACTTGACATATGGCGTTAGTGTAATGAGAGGAAGATCTCTGATGATTTTGGGGTCCAAAGGTCAATTTAGTTTTCATTGATTTTGCAGCCATGTGAGGTGATTCCATGTTTAGAGTTGCTCTTGTTGATAACTCATTTTTTCGAATGAAAATTGATAAGTTTGATATAAATATTTAGTATTGAAGGTGCTGTCTTGTCTGCATTTTGTAGAGTATCTGCACAGCAACCAAATTGTCCAAAAGTGTGGTTTTCACTTTTCAGCTTGCCTGTTGCAATATAATACATGTAGTGGTGCACAACAAAAGAAGTGATTGCAACATAAATTGTAAATCATCTGTTCCACAGTCATATACATTGTATTACAAGATGTATTGTTCTGAGATATGAGGTAGAGACACTGTTATACAGTCTTACAAGTAATCATGAATTTAAACTTTTGCTATTTCAGTGAAAATAGAATTTGTATGAAGTGTAAGGAATCACAGGCTATCCTGGTCACCAGAGTTAATGATGCTTTTTGTCGGTAAGTTAACTTATAAATATGATGCATATGAATTAAAAAAACCCACATAGATATATATGCATAATGCAAGGAGATAAGTACTAACTGAAACCCATTTTCATCAAGTGTGATTGGATCAAAGACATACATAGTATAGTATGGTGCAGTGTCTGTTTGTATGTGTCTGCTGGTCAATACCTCTGTATGTCAACTGAGCTTGGAAATATGATACAGACCAAACCATTCAGGAATTATCCACTTTGTAGTAGGAACTGAAATGCACTTTATTCATTACTTGTGGACAAAAAAAAGCTTACGTGTGTGACTGTATCATGAAAAGGAATGATTTTATGTACAAGCTATCTCATAAAAACTCTTAACACTCGCCCACTTGTCAAAGATATGCAATTCTCTTTGTGGGCAATAAAAATGATGTTCTCCTCGTCCATGTGGTGAGTGAATTATTTTGAGGACAATGCAGCCATACAGTCAATCCAGATCATTAAGATGCTTATGTTTCTCTTTCCATTTGACATTTAATTTAATTTTAAATTAATTTTTAATTTAATTTAATTTAAACGTTTTGTTGAAAACATTATTCTAATTCTGTATAGGTTTAGAAAATAGGTAATACACAGTTTAGTTAAAGGAAATGACCATAGACAACATCTTTTCCCCCAATTTTATCCATAAATTAAAGATCAATGAAAAATTCCCTTGACTTTTGTCTTTTTTTCTGAGACTTATGTATGTTATTATGTAAGACATTGCAAGAGCTGTCATCTAATCTTCTACAGAACAAATAGCTTACACTAAACTCCAGATATCTCTCAATACATATCTTGATACTCATTTTGAAAAAAAATTTAGAGAAAATTTTATTAAAAAATTCATTTCTCACTCAATCTCTTTCAAATTTAAATCTATGCTAGAATTATATATGAACTTTAATATAAATACACATGTATATATTATTGGTTTTTATTTCTTCCGTATTCTTAGATTTTTGACATAGAAAAAAGGGAGGGGAGGTTAAATTCTTCTCTTGGCTATAACTTCTTACTGTCTTTATGGATTTGAGTAATATTACACGTGGTTGTTGCCATGGGCCTAAATAATTGGGGTGGGAGCCTCCACACTTTAAAATTTATCCTGTCAAACTAAGCGATGAAAGTATTATGCCATGCAAGTCGTTGCTCTTCTTAAAATATCTCATGATAGTTTTTGTTTCACAACATTCAATAAAAAGATGTTGAATAGTTTCAGGATATTTTTGACAGAGAGTTAATGTGGATCAGTTTGTATATGCATATCAGTTAAAAGCACATTAGTTCCAAGAGGTTTTCATGATGCTCTATATCATAAATGTTTGACCATTTGATTTGACTATTGGGAATGCTATCTTTTAATTAAGGAACTGTGTGAATGTTTTGATCTATCTTTTTCTTTTGTAATTAGTTTGATATGAATGGTTACCTTAAGTGTTTTTTAGTTTTTAGTCATTATCCCCTCGCAACAGCGTTGCAGTGGGGGTATAGTAATGGTACCATTCATGTGTGGATGGGTGTTTATGTGCATATGTCTGTAACCAAACCTTGTAGACACTCTGGAAGTGAAGTTTTGGTTCTACTGGGTTCATACTTCACATATGGGTTAAGTGTAATGAGAGGAAGATCCCTAATGATTTTGGGGTCAAAAAGTCAAAGGTTAAGGTCACTTAAGGTCATCATAGAAAAACCTTATGGACACTCTAGAAGCTACAACACAATTTTAGCCCTGTTGAGTTTATACTTCACATATGGCTTTAGTGTAATGAGAGAAAGATCCTTAATGATTTTGGGGTCAAAGGGTCAAAGGTCAAGGTCAATTTAGTACCATGGATTTTGCTTCCGTGCACGGGGATGCCACATTTGGCATTACACTTTGACAGCTCCTACTACACCACAGTGTATAATATGTGTAATAGGTGTGTAATATGTTCAACATATGCTTTAATATTGAGTTGTTGAATTTCAATTAAAGTAAATAAATAAGCAACAAAAACACACAGTATCCAGAGAAAGACTTAGTATCTTCTTGCTTCTTGTTACTAATTTAATTCATATTTTCCTTTGGAGGATTTATTATCTTCTCTAAAGTCAAATAGTTTCCATTTTGATTAAAAATATATATAACAAAGACTTTTAAAGCTTTTTCTGATCAGTGGTGATGAAAACATGATAAAAATATCATTGAATTTTAATATCCTGTACATTCCACGTTGCAGTGTTCAGGTAGTCTTCTGACATATTTTGAGTCTTTGCCATTTTTGCTCATGTCATTGTAATTTCTTAGATTTTCTGCTTGCATGTTGCTTATAATACATTGTGACTGTGTGCATAAACTGATTGAATGTAATAAATTTAATTGGAAAGAAATGGAATTCAAAAATAATTTAAAAAGCCTTAAAAGGAAGCAGGAAGTTGGGGTTGGATTACAGCATTTAAATCTTGTTAAAAGGTGGCTTACAAAATGTAAAAGTAAGTCTCGAGGGGCAGCCTCTCTTGAGAAGCATTTTCTTTAAAACTTAAAAACCAAATGCACCAGAGTGAACTGGAGATGTATGACTCGGCATTATTGTTCTTGGTTCTGTTTTGATGTAAAAGTTTTTCCGCATTCTTGACATGTATTTTTAAATATATTTCTCAAACTGAAATTTGTGCATTGTATAAAACTCCAACTGAATAAATCTAATACTAATTATTTTATAGCTCACCTGAATTTAAAGCGCAAGTGAGCTTTTCTTATCACATTTTGTCTGGCATCTGTCTGCCCATCTGCAAACTTTTTCGACCTCTTCTCTAGAACCTTTCTTTACAGTGGGTGGCTTAAAACATTATCATCTTAAAAACTGCTCATCCATAAATCATAAAATTCATGCAGTATCACCATTAAGTAGTAAAGATTCAAGTTTGTTCAGACCATGGCCTCAGGACCAAAATGTGATCACAATAGGGGTCTATAGTAAACAATTATTTTAAGAATATTGAGAAAAGAAAAAATAATCTTTCCATAATTGTGGAATTGTGTTACAATGTGTTCAAAAGTACAGAAGTATCTTAGTAATAATTAAGTGAAATATATCAGATTCCTTAAACTGTAACTCTCTTTTGGTCTGAGAAAAGTCCTGTTTTATAAAAACTCGCAAATTATCTAAAAAATTGGTTGAAGTACCCACCGTCAAATCTATAATACAATCAAGAGATGCATCTGTATCCCACAAAGAGTAACTCATGTTTACTGTGTACTTTACCTGTAGTGTTGGATTTTATTTCATTGAGGCTTGTAGTGCAAAATTATAAAAGAAACTAATAAATATTCAAATCATAGCAATATAGGTGCTATTCATGTACTATTTATATTAACTTAGTGTATGATGAAGTTCAATGTCTTGTATTGCAAAGTATTGACTTAGAACATAATGCTAATAGAAGGTTTATCAACAGTGTATTTAAATTGTTAAATTGAACATTTGTGGAACCAACCCAAAATTGGCAGCATTTAAATTGAATTATACAGGAAATCCTCTTTGTGAAATTTCTCTTTGTAAGAGATTCTGTAATCTGTAACTGGAATTTTGTTAATTTATAGATCAGATTATATCAGAGTTTTTAGGTAAATGGATAATGGATTGACTTAAAATGTATATCTTATTTAATGCGAGAGTGTCAAAACATAATGATCAGTAGGGAAAATTCAATCCAGAGAGATTGGGATTTCCATAAACATTTCTGTGGCTTTAGGCAAGTATAAACATTGTATATATTGCTATCATGAGTTGGTCTTTATAATGATAATTGCCTGAGCATGCTGTACCATTTTGTACTAGGTCTGAAGGAAATATCAATTGTGATTTCAACATTGCACAACATCATCTTTATAGATAGATTAGAGTGTATCTTCAACAATTCATGAGTAGGAATAATAGTTATCAGTATTTTTCAGCAAGTCACTAAGTTGTTCAGTATTTTGCTTCTTTTTGTAATTAGTAGAGTTGATGTAAATATTATTCCAAGAGAATATATAAGTGAATATCTATGCATTTGTCAATTTATTTTCAAGGTTTTAGTATTTGTTTGTTATGCATATTTTGGTTATATAATTATACAAAAAGAATCTGTGACTTACTATATGTGTAATGCTGTATGCGACTCACTAAGATGACTTATTTTGTAAGGAATACTTTATTATTTGTGACTTACTTTGCTGGGAGTGTTTTAAGTGAACTACTTTATGGGAAATGCTCTATGTGACTAAGTGTATAGGGAATGTTTTATGGACTTTACTTAATAAGTAATTTTCTATCATGTTTATGTTTTAGCAAGGACAAATTCATGTGACTTTCTTTTTAGGAGATGGATTATGTGACTTGATTTGCAGGAAATGCATTATGTAATTTACTTTATAGGGAAGGCTTAATGAAACTTAATCAATGGAGAATGCTTTATATGTGACTTTGCAGGGAATGCTGTATGTGACTCACTGCATAGGGTATGCTTTATTTAACTTGCAGAGAGTACTGTATGTGACTAACTGTATAGGATATGCTTTATTCGACTTGCAAGGAGTACTTTATGTGGTTCACTGTATAGAATATGATTTGTGTGACTTGCAGGGAGTACTGTATGTGACTTATTGTATAGGGTATGCTTTATGTGACTTGCAGGGAATACTGTATGTGACTCACTGTATAGGGTATGCTTTATGTGACTTGCAGGGAATACTGTATGTGACTTATTGTATAGGGTATGCTTTATTTGACTTGCAGGGAATGCTTTATGTGACTCACTGTATAGGGTATGCTTTATGTGACTTGCAGGGAATACTGTATGTGACTTATTGTATAGGGTATGCTTTATTTGACTTGCAGAGAATACTGTATGTGGCACTGTATAGGGTATGCTTTATGTGAGTTGCAGGGAATACTTTATGTGATTCACTGTATAGGGTATGCTTTATGTGACTTGCAGAGAATTTTTTATGTGATTCACTGTATAGGGTATGCTTTATGTGACTTGCAGAGAATACTGTATGTGATTCACTGTATAGGGTGTGCTTTATGTGACTTGCAGGGAGTACTGTATGTGACTTATTGTATAGGCACTGTATAGGGTATGCTTTATGTGACTTGCAGGGAATACTTTATGTGATTCACTGTATAGGGTATGCTTTATGTGACTTGCAGAGAATTTTTTATGTGATTCACTGTATAGGGTATGCTTTATGTGACTTGCAGAGAATACTGTATGTGATTCACTGTATAGGGTGTGCTTTATGTGACTTGCAGGGAGTACTGTATGTGACTTATTGTATAGGCACTGTATAGGGTATGCTTTATGTGACTTGCAGGGAATACTTTATGTGATTCACTGTATAGGGTATGCTTTATGTGACTTGCAGAGAGAATACTTTATGTAATTCACTGTATAGGGTATGCTTTATGTGACTTGCAGGGAATACTGTATGTGACTCACTGTATAGGGTATGCTTTATGTGACTTGCAGGGAATACTTTATGTAATTCACTGTATAGGGTATGCTTTATGTGACTTGCAGGGAATACTGTATGTGACTTATTGTATAGGGTATGCTTTATGTGACTTGCAGGGAATACTTTATGTGATTCACTGTATAGGGTATGCTTTATGTGACTTGCAGGGAATACTGTATGTGACTTATTGTATAGGGTATGCTTTATGTGACTTGCAGGGAATACTTTATGTGATTCACTGTATAGGGTATGCTTTATGTGACTTGCAGGGAATACTTTATGTAATTCACTGTATAGGGTATGCTTTATGTGAATTGCAGAGAATACTTTATGTGATTCACTGTATAGGGTATGCTTTTTGTGACTTGCAGGGAATACTGTATGTGACTTATTGTATAGGGTATGCTTTATGTGACTTGCAGAGAATACTGTATGTGATTCACTGTATAGGGTATGCTTTATGTGACTTGCAGGGAATGCTTTATGGTATACGTCACTCACAAGTTTAGAGCAGCAATTGGAAAGTCGAAGTTGATTAGGGATGGAGAGAATGTGCTGGTAGCATACTCTGGTGGCCAGTCTTCTAGCTGTCTTCTCCATCTCATTAAGGAGGTAAGATCAATTCAATAGACTAACTACAGGACAGGTCTAAAGTGGTATGTATAAGGAGGTACAATATTATGTGGTAAATCTCACTGCAGAGAATTCCAAATTTTAGTGATCCAAGCAGAGTCCTTATTCCCCCAAAATGATATACAAATAAGATTTATAGATAATCTTGATGTTGGAGCACTGAAATTTTCATGTCACTATGTGCACAAATATATAACCTTTATGGTAACATTCAAACATAAAACATTTCATGTACTTTTGTTTACACCTGTAACAATTACAGCTTATTATAAAATAAACTATGATGTGGTATTATATTTATATGTCATTTTGAGAAGGAACATACTAGTATGTAATCATAGTACAAACTGCCTTTTGGAAGGAAGCATAGGATATTAATACTCAGTACAAGACATCCTGCGACATTTGAAAATTCAAGAGCTAAATGCATTTACCCAAGTTGAATGTGATATTTGTGGTGATGATTAAAAACTTCATGCACATTGTGTATCTTTTATTGATTAAAACCATAAGTAATTTTAAGGGTCCTACATAGATGCAGGTTTCGTATGATAATCACTCTGTGCGACTGTCTGTCCATTAGATGTTCTTTTTCTGTTGGTTTCCTTTGAAGCTGAATTGTGTGTGACATTTAAGAGAGGAAGGAGCCTATTGATTTTTGAGCTTCTACTTGGATGTTTTTCTCCATAGGTCAGCTGTGTTCAATAGTTTACATAGGGAAGGAAATCTCCACATTATCTCTTTATTATGCATTTCTTGCATAGTTCTGCTCTGATTATGTAAATGTTTTGGGGTTTGATAAAATCAATAATATGAAACCTATATAGATACATGTATATATTTTATGAAACTTTTCAGTTGGAGTTATTGATTCTATGAATTTCAGGGACTCAGCGAGAGAGCACACAAGAAACTGAGGTTTATACCTACCTTATTATTCATCGATGGTGAGTTGTATTCATACGTTTTGTGTAAGAATTGCCAAGTCTGCAAGTACTTAAAACCTACATCATATGATACTGATTTCTTCTTGTCAGTTTGTACAATAACAATTGCATTTCAGTATTTAGCATCATATATATATATATATATATATATATATATATATATATATATATGTGTGTGTGTGTGTGTGTGTGTGTGTGTGTGTGTGTGTGTGTGTGTGTGTGTGTGTGTGTATATATATATATATATATAGATGTAATGTCATATAAAGTGGTGATTCATCACACATTTAAAAGATCCCTGTTTGTGGCCTTTAGATGAAAGGGCAGAATTATTTGAAAGAGTTTCAATTGGTTCCATGTTTTAATGCTATTTAACTTAGTGTGATGAGTGTATAGAATTGTTGTGTTGGACTGTATCTATAATTTGCTTTATGTAGATGAATTTTTACCACAACCAAATTTTAGCCAAGAAAGCTGAAAGAAGAAGTTAATTTAATGGCAGAATTGTTAATTATCATAACTTGTGCCAGTCACTCATATTTATGTAATCATATGTAATCATGAACAAGTACATCCTGACATGTTTAATTGTCTAATATAAATTATATATCATTCCAAGTTTTACTTTCCCTTAGGCTAGAAATGTTTGTTTAATTTTTGATGATATATGGTGCAAATATCTTGTCATTTTTCTAACAGCATTGCTGCAAACTTCATAGAATGTAAAAATACCAGGATACTAGCTCCAATAGATATAAATCTACCAGTCTGAGGATACAATGTATTAGCAAAATTACAAGAATATTAGTTCCATTATATATAAAACTACCCATTCCAATAAAGTGTACATTCAGTTATAATTGAGGATTATGACTTCATATATATATAATTTAATTATTTTCACACTGACTTTATAACACATATACAAATGCATGGAGCAAAATTTAGTCTATATCTGTATAGACAATGTCCCTTCGATTAATACACAATCTTTATATCATTTCATACATATACAGTCTCTATTATAGATGGGGCTGCCATCAGATTGTGATTCTGATTGGATTAAATAAGATTGATGCCTAAATTTTGATTTATCAGTTTCAAATAAAAGATGCGATTGTTCATGGGAAAAAAGTGTATTAGATCATATGAAATGACAGTAAAAAAAATTTCTATCAATGTATAGACAAAAACCGACACACATCGTAAATATTATCCGATTCGTGGATTATATAGTTTGTGCATTGGTTTTTGTCTCTACATTGACAGAAATTTTTTACAGTCATTTCTTACATGAACACAAGAAAAAAAAGGATTACAACAATGTTTGCTACTCATAAATGTCGCATCAACGAAGGTCAGTACAAGTCTCTTTAATAATAGAGGTCAAATATAAAAAGCACAAAGAGTGACGACACTAAATCAATAAATGAATTGTCAAATTTTCGAGGCGATCTGACCATACTTCTTTACACAATAATTACAAACGCATAGAGAGACAAATACAAACAAAACTATATAAAGAACTGAATATTTTTCATATTTGTTTTGTCATTTGTTCTGTTCCATAAAGAAATTTTTTCTCTCTATAATTTATCCACTTTAGGCACTTATCTATTCATTTATTTCTTTATTAACACCATTTTATTATTTCACTCTGCTTTATTGCAGATTTTCCTGTTTACCTGTCTAACATATGACTTTTTAGTGCATGACTGGGTCAGTGCAAATCAGAAGTGGCATCTCTCCACCCCCCCCATTCAGTAACCTAAATATCACCTATTTCCCAGCTCATTTCATCTATTGCTCACAACAACATGTAAATGTAGTTCCCATATCACTTATTTGTTTTATTTGTTGTATTTGTTTGTATATAGCTTTGAGTTTTGTTTTTTGGTTTTTTTGTTTTTTTGTTTTTTTTTTTTTGTATTTTGAGGAAGCCGGCATGGCCTAGTGGTATCGCGTCGGACTCCGGAGGCCGGGGTTCGAGTCCCGCTCTGGTCATGCCGGTGTTCTGTCTTTCGGATGAGACAGTAAAAACCGAGGCCCCATGTAGTGGTATGCATGGCACGTTAAAGATCCCTCACTGCTTCGGGTGGGTCCATTGCAAAGGTCAAAATTTGTATGCCCCGCATCAGGCAGATGGCATAACCATATACGTGAAATATTCGTGGTGTGACGTAAAACAAAAATCAATCAATCAATGTATTTTGAGGAAATTGGCATTAACACAATTGAATTCCATGTGCATTGGGTTCAGTCACATAGTGACGTACTTAATTTATTCTATGAAGTGATATAGATGAAGTAAATAAAATTGATCAAATTAAATGTTGCCATATATACGTTGATCATCTGTTACGTTGAAATAAACATCCCTCATTAAGAGTTTCATAAGTGAAACAGATAATGTAACAAGTGAAATTACCACATAGACATATATAAAGTATTCATGAAAAATTTTCTTTTTTCAGTTTATACCATCAAGAAACCAGCATATTTATTTTATTTATCTATATCTTTTTATACCACCCGCAAACAAAGTTTAGGGGTATATAGGAATCACCCTGGGGATCTGTCCCACCGTCCATTCGTCTGCCTGTCCATTAGTCTTGTAATTTCTTTCTATTACTTTGGAGAGAGATGATAATTTACACAATTGTTGTCCATGACTCAAAGGTGTGTCATGACCTTGAACCAAGGTCATATCTACAAGATCAAGATCACAAAGTACACACAGCTAGAATTCTTGTCAGAGCCATAACTTCTACTTGAACCAAGGTCATATCTACAAAGTCAAGGTCACAGTGCACACACAGCCAGAATTCACTTCTTCATGTTATGTTGGAGGGAAATTATATTTTACACAATTGTTGTCTATGACCAAGGAGTGCATCATGATCTTCAACCAAGGTCATAAACTGAAGGTCACTGTGCACATATAAGCAGAATTCTTGTTCAGGCCGTAAGTTCTTCCTGTTATTGCTTCCTGTTACATTGGAGGGAAATTATATATTTCGCACAATTGTTGTCAATGACTCAAGGGTGTTTCATGACCTTGAATCAAGGTCATATCGTCAAGGTCACAGTGCACAAAAAACTAAGTTACTGTTCAGGCCATAGCTTCTTTCTTGTGTGTTGAAGGGTATTATATTTTACACAGTTGTTGTCCATGACCCAAGGGTTTGTCATGACCTTGAACCAAGGTCAGGGTCTGAGTGCATACAAATCAGAATTCAGGTTTTCATTGATAATAACTTAAAATGTACAAGTGGGGCATTTTTTACACTTGTGCCAGTGGATCTTGAATTATTACATGTTTCTACTTTGTTCCCCTTAGGACAGCTCTAGTTTTCTTATGCATTTACTATGATTATCATTATTACTGTTATTATAATTTATTGTCATTTTTAATGATTTTTTAAGGTTTTTTGTATTTATATCTTTATCTATAAATGGTTTTTACTATTATTATCAAATAAGAATAAATTTCATTACAGTTAATGTTTGGAACTTGCATTCAGTATTCTTAAAATTAATTCCTTTACACATAACGTTTTATCTGTTCTAAATATTTTATTTGCACATTTATATGTTCAGATGTTTATACAATATATATAAAGTGATCTTCCGTCAAGTCCTTCTTTATGCACATAAAAATATTAGTTTTAAGTTGTAAGCAAACAAATTTAGCTTCCAAGCACGTTAACCTGGTCAGTATTATAAGTTTACATAGAAATCTGTGCTAACATTAACGTGTGTGCTCAGCAGTCCTGAGCATGTGAGAAAAGCAAACTTGATGTTAATGTGACATTAACATAATGATATGTTAAGGCTTCACCCAACTGTGTATATATATATATATAGAATATATGTCTTATTTTGTGTTTTCGTACAGGAATCATTTACAATGTGTGATGCATTAAATTATAAGATGTAATGCTTTTGAACACCAAAAATATCATAAGGAACACTTCTGTTTACTATTTATAAACCACATCGGTAAACCATTTTGGAGAGAAGTTTTAAATAGAAAGAGGCAGTTGGTGTCCCATGACAGCATAATGTTTATTCAGAATGCTGAAAAATGCATATTGCAGTATTTCACAATAATTATAACAAATTTACAATTCAATTATCCTCTTTTACATAAAATAAAAAATAAAATTCTCATTAGAAATCAATAATGAAGAACTATTTTGTGGCAGTTTATATGTTTTCTACTGCTCTTCAGAACATTAAAGTGTTTGGATTATGAATTTATAATCTGCAAGGGTTTACTTGGAATTACCGAAAGAAAAAAAAAAGTTGTTGAACATGAGATCTAACACCTGGATAACTCATAGAAATATTTTGCTAGATGTTGACGTATGTATTCACCCACGACCTCAAATGAGGGGTGTTATGACATCACTAATCAGTGTCATTTCCACAGAAATAAACTGCAAACGCTTTGAAAATTTTATCTTGTGCAATTACAGTGGTTGTGTCTCTTAGGTCAGTTTGATTATTAACATGCTCTTTTAATGTTTACACTTCAGATTTCCACAGTTTTAGCCTTGAGGCATCACTAAAGAGGCATAATTTGTCATAATGTGCATAGGGTGCAGTAAATTTATACACGTATATATGTTTACAAGAAACTTGTCTCTCAGTATGACTTCATGTGTTCTGTAGAGGGTGCTGTGATAGGGATGTCAGCTCAGGAGAGGTTTGAAAACTGTTCAGAGATCATCAGGTTGATGGAGGCAACAGGTTACCCTTTCAACATCAAGGCATTGGAGCAGGTACATGGTTTATTAATTTGAAAATGTGTTGAGTTTTTATTAGCTCACCAGAGCTGAAAGCTGAAGTGAACTGTTGGGTCCATCTGGCGTTAACTTTTTTTTGAGAATTGCTGAAGAAGTTATGCTGGATCTTGGTAGAAATGAAGTACCCAAAGTGTTCTTCAATGATCTGTTAATGGCTGAAAAAACATAGGCCCTTCAGGGTACCCTCCTTTAACAGACTTCTTAAGATGTACTGCATAGATCAACAAATCAAATATGCCAGACTGATCTAGAGGGGTTTCTTGAATTGATGTTTTTGATTCCATTCCGAAATCATACTTAGTCATTTTTTGTTCCCCCGCATTGATAGATCGGGGCATATTGTTTTTGTTTTGTCTGTCTGTTTGTATGTTTGTTTGTTGTCAACTTTAACATTCACCATAACTTTTGAACCGTGAGATATAGATACTTCATATTTGGCATGCATACTCCACTAATAAACCCTTTCATATTTTACAAGGTCATTGACCTTGTGACCTTGACCATGACCTTTGTCCTAAATTTCAACAATGGTTATATTTTTTAGCTCACCTGAGCCAAAGGCTCAAGTGAGCTATTGTGATCAATCACCGTCCGTCGTCCGTCGTCTGTCGTCCGTCGTCCGTCGTTAACTTTTCACATTTTCGACTTCTTCTCCAGAACCACTGAACAGAATTTGACGAAACTTGATAAGCATGTAGTACTCATGGTCCCCTACAAGTGTTGTTGTTTTTCGTCATGATTCATCAACAGGTGGCGCCACCACAGGCAAAAGTAGGTCAAAGAGGGTACCCTCCTTTGACAAACTTCTTCTTCAGACCGGGGGCATACAGAGACAAACCGAATGCATAGGAATGATCTAGAGGGATGTGTGAAGAAGTGTTGTTATTTTTGGTTCCGTTCCGAAATCAAATTTTTGACGTTTTTTTGACGTTTTTTTGTACTTGGTAGTTTTAATGCAGAAAAGAGGTATTTTTTTCTTTTAGTAAACATTGATGCATTAATTTGGTTTAATTTGATCATTTTGATGGTAAGAAATACTACTGCGAAGAAAATTTTTCAATATTTTATGTTTTGGATTTTTTTATGAATTTTTTAAGACTTTCAAGAAAAAGGGGGGTGGGATAATTGGTGTAAACATTTCACATTTTGAACTTTTTCTTCGGAACCACTCGCTGGAATTCAATGAAACTTGGCATGCATCAAATACTCAAGGTCCCCGACAAATGTGGTCATCTTTGTCAGGATCCATGAACAGGTGGCACCACCACAGACAAAAGTAGGTCACAGAGGGTACCCTCCTTTGACAAACTTCTTATTCAGATCGGGTGCATACAGCGACAAACCGACTGCATAGGAATGATTTAGAGGCATATGGGAAGAAGTGTTGATATTTTTGGTTCCATTCCGAAATCAAATTTTTGACGTTTTTTTCATTTTTATTTTGGACTTTGTTATTTTAATGCATTAAAGAGTTATTATTTTCTTTTAGTAAACATTGATGCATTCATTTGGTTTCATTTAATCATTTCTATGGTAAGGAATGCTGGTGCGAAGGAATTTTTTCAATATCTCGATTTTTGAATTTTTTATGAATTTTTTAAGACTTCCAAGAAAAGGGGGGGGGGGGGGGACAATTTTTCATATCTTCAACTTGATCTACAGAACAACTTGAAGGATTGTGATAAAACTGGGTAGGATGCAAGTACTCATAGTCCTTTTCAAAGGTTTTGTTTTTCGTGCGGATCATCCAAATTGGTTAACAGATAATGCCACCATGTCTAAAAGTAGGTCTCACAATGGTACATATACCACTTGGTAATTGAAATATGGAGAGTAGCGGTTCAAATCCAGCTGTGGTCAAAAAAATTTTTTTTTTTTTTTTACACATCTAAATAAGTTTTTAATTGTTTCTCAACACTCAACATATGAAATAAGGAATTTTACGTTTAAGACTTCCAAAAAAAAAAGGGGAGGGGGAGGGGTGTTTTGGCCATTTTTCACATTTTCAACTTTTTCTACAAAACTGTTTGAAGGATTTTAATAAATCTTGGTAGAAATAAGTCACTTATGATCCTCTTCAAATTCTATTGTTTTCGTCCAGACCTCTTTACAGGTGGCGCCACCATAGTCAAGAGTAGGTCACAAAAGAGTTCCCTCGTTTAACAATATTCTTTTTCATACGGGCTGTATACAGAGACAAACAGAATGCATAGAAATGATCTAGAGGGATGAGTGAAGATGTATTGTCATTTTGGTTACCTTCCAAAATCAAATTTTAGAATTTTTTTCGACATTTCTTTGGACTTGGTGATTCAATGCAGAAAAAAGTGTCATATTTCCTAGTTAATTGATAATGATGATTTCTTATGGACTATTGTGATCATAATTATGGTAAGGATTGTTACTTTGAAAGAATTTTGTCAATATCTCAATTTTTGGATTTTCTATGAATTTTTTAAGACTTCCAAATGAGGGTGTATAGGAACGATTCAATCACATTTTTCACTTCTACTGTTATACCACATGAAAGATTTTAATGAAACATGGAATACATGAAGTACTAAAAGTCCTCTATCAATTTGGTAAATTTCATCCAAATTGGTTAACAGATAATGCCACCATGTCTAAAAAGCAGTTCTCACAATAGTACATATACCACTTGGTAATTGAAATATGGAGAGTAGCGGTTCAAATCCAGCTGTGGTCAAAATTTTTTTTTCATTTCTTAACACATCTAAATAAGTTTTTAGATGTTTCTCAACACTCAACATATGAAATTAGGCAATTTTAAGTTAGATCTGGACAATATTTGAAACAATTGTTGTTCATGACCCAGACTTGAAATCAGTCAACAAAAGGCCCCACCTAAAGAAAATGACTAACTTGTTGCCCTGAATGACTTCTTGCAGAGACAAAGGAAATGCTTAATATCAAAATCACCTGAATGGATGTGCAAAAAAGTGTTGTTTTTTATTCTAGCCTGAAATAAAATTTGACATATTTTCAACATCTGTGTTGACTTAGTCACATTAATGCAAAAATAAATGAATTCTTCCTTCATGCATGACTGATAATCTAGGTACTCAGGTGAGCGATATAGGCCCACTTGGGCCTCTTGTTTAATCATAAGAGGTAGGGCTTTCATATTTTTCATGTATATTCTTTGTGACAAGACTTTTCTGTCACTACAATAATTTTTTACTTTGTGACCTTGACCTTTGACCAACATTTCAAAAACTTTAACATTGGTTATAACTTTTGAATCGGAAGAGCAGGGATTTCATATTTCACATGTGTATAACCATGGGGTGGGGTGTAATCAGTATATAGGAAATGGCAAAATTGCTTTATTTGGACTTTGTTGATGCAGGGGATTCAGGTTTCACTTGTTTTGTGTGTATTGTGTTGATTTTTATATGCTTGCATAAAAATATGGACATGTAATGCTTTACCACTTTTGTCCATCTGTCTGTTTGTATGAACTTTGTCTCTGCAACTCCTCCTAAACCCTTTGTTGGATTCTGGTAAAACTTGGTACAAAAGAAGATCAAAGTAAGAAGATGTGCATATTGAGCAGGAATTTATTATAACTGTAGTTGGAGTATTTTTTAAAAAGGGGGTGGAGTGTCAACATGGTGGATACATTAAGAAGATCAGTTAACCTACAAAGAATGGAGGAAGTAAACTGAACTATTTTACCAGTATCAAAGGTAATCTAAATTTACCACAATTAGATTAGATATTTAATCTAATTTGTATGACACCTACGATAACAAAATGCTGGTGTATTATGAACTGGTTAAGTAGTGCCCCATTTTTTCATAAAGCATTTATTTGTTAAATTTTATTGAGAAATATCTATTTTACATGTTATTTGAAAGTTTCAATTAAAACCTATTTTTTTATGATTTGGGCCTGAGGTTAGGAAACTTTTTATACTTTGAGCATGTACTCAAATATTTTTAAGATAATTGTTTAATACCTTGCTCAGACGCATGCTTAAAACATCTGTAACCTCTGCCAGTCTCAAACTCTAGCAGCAATCTTTGCTGAGCATGTTCTCAGAGTTTAGCATGGAGTTTGAGTTGAGCATGGTAAAAGTTTTATAGCCTTGGGGCTTGATTTTTAATAAGTTGTCTTGAGACAGGGCATGTCATGTTATGGCAATGTCCATAAAGCTTGTCTGGGCCATAACTTTTTACCCCGTGTATGAATTTGAATAATTGTCCCCTGCTTTATCGCAGAAGCTTTGGGACATTAAATCTCATTCATTGGTCTGTCTGTCCGTCTGTCACAAAAACTTTAACCTTGGTCATAACTTTTTAACCGTAAGACATAGGGCCTCCGTATTTGGCATATGTGTCTATAGACATGCACAACCGTGTCAATATGTCACAGATCACTGCACCCTTACTGATAGAACCCCCAAAGCGGGGGACCACAATTCTCTGAATTTGCTAGTATTTCACAGAATTGTTGCCTAGGACCCAAGGGTGTGTTGTGTCATTGAACCAAGGTCATATTGGCATGGTCAGGGTCACAATGCATATGATGGGTAAATCTTTGTGTTGGTCATAACTTTTTACTCTTTGCATGGATTTGAATATGTCGCTACCAAACTTTTGACCTAATGACTTTGACCTTGTAGTTTGACCTAGTTTGAGAATAACAGTTGATAGGAACAAAGGGACTACCATGGCATTCATATTTCATAGATACATCTTGTTGATATTTTGGGATTTTTTATATTGTTCATTCTGTGAAAAATTTTATTGTCCCCCACTTTTGGCGAAAGCGTGGGAACATTAAATCTTATTTTCGTCTGTCAGTCCGTCTGTCTGCTATGGAACGCAATAACTTTAGTAAAGGTCAGCTGGTTTTCATGAAACTCATACATAATGCTTAGATAGTGTAGAGAAAGCCGCCTTTTAATTTTGAGCAACTTCTGTTTTGTCGTTCCGGACTTATTGGACTTGGATTTTATATTTACTATGAAAAGATGCTATGGAATGCGATAACTTAAGTAAACGTCAGTCGTTTTTTATGAAACTCATACAGAATGCTAAGATAATGTTGGGGAAGCCGCTTTTCAATTTTGAGCAAATTCTGTGTTGTTGTTCGGAGTTATGGGACTTGGATTTCATTTTTGCTATAGTAAAATGCTATGGAACGCAATAACTAAAGTAAACGTCAGCTGTTTTTATGAAACTTATACAGAATGCTTAAATGGTGTAGTGGAAGCCACCTTTCAGTTTTGAGCGAATTCCATTTTGTCGTTACATAGTTTTGGGACTTGGATGTCTCTTTTTGGATTTGAATATTTCATAAAAGTATTATCAAAGAGACGCATGTTTGTGGGTAATAAAACCATACATTCGCATTGATCCCATCCAAAGTAAGTGACGGCTATTAAGCCAGGCTAGGCGTTGCTCTTGTTAACATAGAAGAATGAAAAAAAAAAGGAGGAGGGGGTTAAATTCTTCTTTTTGCCACAACTTCTTACTGCCTTCATGGATTTATGTAATATTTCACAGGGTTGTTGCCAAGGGTCAAAACATGTGCCATTTTTAAGTCCTGAATACTGGGTAATAGGAAAAGGGGTAATGTTTCCGTACTTTTTAAATTGCAGTCACAAGTATTTTTCTTATACATAGGCAGTGGATATGGATGAAGAATTACTTGAGTCCATCAGGACTCAGGATTCAGCAAAATTGAGTTCCTCTTTAGCTGAAATAGACATGGAATACCTACAGACAAAATTCCAAAGATTTGAACTAAGGGAGTCTAAACTAGTTTCCCTAGTTAATTCTCTAAAATCAGTCAGTGCAAAAGAGGATCTTCTGAAAAGCCTTAGGTAAGGCAATATTCCAGATTTATATGTATATCAATTTTATTGAATATAATTACAAAAAAGGTTACTAATTAATTATTATTTATTAAATAGACTAATTTCCTAATTAGAAATTTCATGAACACATTATATTTTTGATGCCATAAATCACATAGTGATACAGTGTATTTACCTGTAAAGTCATGATGTTACAGATAAACGTTATGATAACCTATTAATTCCTGTTTAGGTGGGTACTATGCTCTCATAGTGTTGCTTTAGAAGCAGTAATTACAGTTTGGGCACTATTCTGCAACCTGAGGAAACACTGTGTACCCACCTAAACAGGCATTAATGTGTAAAAAACAACACATGACAATATGCAGGCATTATGATATTCATATAACCTGTGATAAATGAATTGAAAATCTAAATCATGATCATAATGGCTGAAAGTCCATCCAGATACTTTTCAGCTCTCAAGATATGGGATAAATTCCAGAAAGGAATACATCTCTTTAAGAGATATGTAGAATGATGCTCCATTAATCTTGAAACGTTTGTTCCCGACCAAATTTTGTAGATAAACGGATTTTCTGGACTACCAGATTGTTGTAAATATGTTAACAGGGAGTAAGATTAACTCAAAACCCTTGGTAGCCACCTGGGCCCCTAACTTCAGAAGATTTAGTAGCCCAGCCAAAATTTTAGTAGCCCAACTTTTTTGTCAATATTATATATATCGAAATAAAATCATAAAAAGAATAAAATTGTTTATTTCATCAAGACAAAAAGATTAATAAAACATGTCTTCTTTTATTTTATTCAGACAAATAGATTAATTCTAAAAAAAAATCTCATCATGAAGATGCTCAATCTCATTCAGATACTTCATCTGTATGACGATTCTTGAATGCTACAAATGCATGGCTGTCTCTGTGTATTTTTGGACTGGGGCCAGGGCCTTTGCAATTAGGAAAAAGTCTCGTGAATATTTTACAGTATGGGAACTTTGATACTTCTAGTAACAATTAAACCCAATATTGTTAAAATATTAACAAGTTCGAATTTTCATTAAATTTTAGGCCACATATACCACATAATGACCCTAGTTCTTTGACCATGTACAGTTGGGAATTTTAAGAGAACAAGGTAGGAAAAAATATACTGTTTGACGTTGGGAATGGGACCAAATATCGACCCAAAATAAGTCCTAGCGACGGCTCTGTATATGGACAGTATCACGGCCGTACAGATTACATCATCCGCCGCATATTTTAAGTGACACGTATGTAATGAAATTATCACATTAGTAAATAACCCGTCCTATGCTTGACCGCGCGCTTTTCCCAAAGTAATTAAGTTCACATGACATGGCACGCGCCGAAGTCGATCGTTAAACAAGCAAACAGGATGTGATCCACGTAAATGACACAGGGCTTTGTTTAGATTTTAATACGTGGGTAACTGAAAACTGATTTTATAGCTGTAAATCGGAAGAAAATCACACACTTCTTTTGAGTTTGAAGTAATCAAGAATCGAAATATCCGATATTTTCAGTCGCCACTTGGACGAGCACCTTGAGAATTTATAATAGCCCAGCACCAATTTTAGTCGCAAATGCGACTGGGCGAGTGCTAATCTTACTCCCTGAATTATGTACATGCATTTGTCTGGAATCTTGCGTCTCTAAGATCTTACGTTTATAATGTAGTCACAGGCATAGCCATTTTCGTGTATAAAAAATTATAGTTTCTTATGTACATGTTTTATATTAATTTATTAATTTTTATGCATAGCAGTATCAATATCAATAAACACTAAAGCAAGTTGATCTTCAAAACTACTCAAACTTGTTTGATTTGTCCATTGTGTGGAAAAGCGTAATTGACATGGCTTCATAAAATAATTATAATGATGAAATTACTAAATTGTGCTTAAGAGGTAGAAAATGTGTCCGCATTAAAAGCGATTTTTATGTTATTTTGAAAATCTGTTCCTTAACTTTTCTTATGGGTCCAGAACGTGGATTTCTGGATTATGGATGCTAAAATCTGTTCCCATACTTTTTGTCCAGGAAAGCAGATTTTCTGGATAATCGTAGCCTGGATTAATGGAGCATTACTATATATAAAGCTACTCTATTAATTGAGCTTAAATGAATTGTACATATCATGTATCTAGTCAGCATCACTTTCAATTTCTAAGTAAGTTGCCACTCCTCAACAGAATGGATGACTTGAAAATAGGAAACGCAAAGTTGCACAAAATTAATAAAATATTTCTATTATAAGAGTAACTACAACTTAAACATGAATTTCCATACTACTAGTACAGAGTAGAGTGAGGTCAACAAATTCCTTTTGTTTAATGTAAGATTTCACACTCTTCTTACGACATTGAACAGTAAGCTGTTGGGAGTTATTATTGATATCAGGTTCATTAAGATGTCACACTCTTCTTATGACATTACGAAGTAAGCTGTAGGGAGTTATCATTGATATCAGATTCAGTAAAATGTCACACTCTCCTTATGACATTACAAAGTAAGCTGTACAGAGTGATCATTGATATGCAATCCTGAATTGTAGGTATAAGCTAATGGTAGGTCTTGCCAGAGAAAAAGGATTAACTAAGGTTATGGTAGGGGACTGTAGTACAAGACTTGCGATAAGGTTACTCACTGACATCTCTCAAGGTCATGGTGCCCATGTTGCTATGGATACAGTAAGTATTTTCCATGTCTTTACCATGTTACTGTAAGTTTTTATTAGCATTTAAATATACAATACACAATGTTTCGCCACAGAGTCATTTCTGTGATTTTATGCCTAATACCTTATATACAGACATTTTATAGCTTGTAGGGATGAATGTCAGGAGAACTATTGTCGTATCTCTGACATTGCTGCATCCACATACAAATACTATAACCTGGAGTATAACTTTAGAACCATTAGAGACAGGGCTCTAATATTTCACATGTGTATTTCTTATGCCATGACCTTTCATTGGGTACCAAAATTTTTTACCTTGTGACCTTGACCTACTTTTAAAAACTTTAACCTTGGTCTTAGATTATGAAAGGTAAGAGATGGGACTTAAATATTTCATGTGTGTATTCCTTGTGATAAGACCTTTCATTACATATCAAATTTATTTATGTGTTGACCTTGACCTTAAAGATTGACCACTTACAGAAAACTTTTACTATTTAAATTTGATTGCCACCGGCGAGCTCTGTTGTCTTCTGACGACTCTTGTACATGTTTATCAGGAGAACCATCTTCATGAATGCTGAAAAAATAAGAAGCTTATGTTTTATTATTAGTTTATTATAGTATGATAATTCAAACAGAAGTAAAACACATAGTATTTGTATTCTGTTTACTACTTTTTTAGAAAATACAGATTTTATGGTCTTAGTCAAAATGATAAGAAAATACAAATTTTATGGTCTTAGTCAAAATGATCCAATAGGAGCAGCAAATAGTGTTTGATTTATCATTATACCCCCCACAAACAAAGTTTGGAGGGGTATATAGGAATCACCCTGGGCATTTGTCTGTCTGTCCATCTGTCTGTCTGTCCATCAATACTATCCAGGCCATAAGGGAGATAATATTTTACACAATTTTTGTCCATAACCCGAGGATATGTCATGATCTTGAACCAAGGTCATATCTTCAAGGTCAAGGTCAGAGTACACAAAAAATCAGAAATTCTGTTCAGGCCATAGCCTCTTCCTTGTACATTGGAAGGAGATTATATTTCACACAACTGTTCTCCATGACCCAAGGGTGTGCCATTACCTGGAACCAAAGTCACATCTACAAGGTCAAGGTCAGAGTGCACAGATACCAGAACTTCCTCCTGTTACTTTGCAGGGAGATTATATTTTACACAATTGTTGTCCATGATCCAAGGTTATGTTATGACATTGAAACAACAGCATATCTACAAGGTCTACTTCACTTTGCACACATAGCTAGAATTGTCGGGCTATAACTTCTTCCTGTTACGTTTGAGGGAAATCATATTTAAAACAATTGTTGTCCATGACCCAGGGGTGTGTCATGACCTTGAACCAAGTCATATCTGCAAGGTCAAGGTCACAGCAAGAATTCTTATCCAGACTATAACTTCTTCCTGTTACGTTGCAGAGAGGTTATATTTTACACAGTTGTTATCAACAGATCCCCACTCCTAAACCATATACATTTGTATTTTCTTATTCCTCATGACAACACAAATTGTATGGTAAAAGTCGGGAGTGCCCAGGGCCATTCCTTTCCCCTCATTTCAGAAATTCTTTATTTATATCAAAAACAGTTCAGATCTGCACTCCTAAACCATATATTTTCTTATTTTCTTATTCCTTGTGACAAAACAAGTTGTTTGATAAATGTCAGGGGTCTCCAGGGATTTTTATTCTCATGACCTTGACCTTAGACTTTGACTTTTCAAAAACATTAACCTGGGCTGTATCTTTTGATTTGTTAGAGATAGGACTTTGATATTTCACATGTAGATTTTTTTTTTACCATAACACTGATTTGTTGCCCTCACTTTTTACCTTGTCATGTCGACCTTGGACTTTAATATACTTTTCAAAAAGTTTGTTTTGGATTTTAGTTTTTTTAACCATTAGAGATAGGTTTTTGATATTTCATGTGTAAATTCTTTATGACCAGAGTTTTCTTTTGCTGCCATTTCTTTTGACATCATAACCTTGACCTAATTTTTTTTATTTTATCAAATTGCTGTATTTTAGCCAGAATTAATTAATGGAATACTTTTGTCAAAGAATTTTATAAGACTGCTAAAGAAAGTGGGAGGAGGTTAATTTTTCAACTTTTTCTTCACTTACTTCTGGATTGATTCTGAGGAAACTTGGCAGGTATTAAGCAAAGACAGTCCAGTGCAATTTTAGATAATTTAAAAGTTTTAAAGAGACTTATGACTTATGGCCACCTACAAGCACTGTTGTTAAATATCATTATTTGCGGTGTTTTCTATGTCTAGGGTGAACGATATAGTTAAATGTTACTTTCTATTTCAGTCATTTGCAGACACCAGGCACACAGATTTAACATTTGTCAGACCCATAAGGTAGGATCTTTTGTTATGTGGTTTGCATTTTCTGAGTCAGCTTTATAAAATTTTTCCTTGTGAAAATTATTTTACAAAAAATTTTTTTAAAGTGAAACTCTCTCTTAATTTGTCAAATGCCCATAATAAATACATATTTGACTATAGAATTGGTACATGTATATATGTAAATGAAAAAAGTGTATAATTATGAATTTGATTTACTGTGTATTTCTGTAATTTTGTATGTTAATAATTTATAATCATTTTACATAATTTGATATCATTTGCTAATATAATTAGTTCAGGAAACAAATGTTGGAAAAATAACTTCAAAACTAGATCTTGCCTTTTGAAGTTGAAAAAAAGGGGTCTTCTTTGAAAAAAAAAAAACAAACAAACAAACAGCATGCAAGAAGCAAAGAAAGAAGCAAGTTTACAAATACATTCAGAGATTGTATCGCAAAGTTAAACTTTTGAAAGAACCTTTAGCCGGATACATGTGTGTACAGTATTTTAGAGTGTGAGAAAACACTTATACTTTTCTAAACAGTTTAAACTGAAGTTTATGAAGAAATCCAATTAGAGAACACAGTATTACAAATTTCAGCAGTCTAGCTCAAAAATTTAACTTTCCAGGAGAGAATATTTTAAAAGCTTAGAATTTTTTTTTAAATTGTACTTAAATTCAAAACAACCCCAATATATACTAAAAATGATATTCTTCATAATATTGTGGTGATATCACACAGAAAATGAAAAAAATTAAAAGCTATGATATATTAGAATCTTAAAACTCAAATAGAGTATTTTAAAACAAAAAAGGAGAATCACCAACATTAAAACCATTCTTAAAAGAACTTTACATAAAAAAATATGGCAGTTAGAAATCTATCTTAATAAAAAAAATCTAGAGGTAAAAGTGAGAGTAAGAAATCTAGCATAATAAAAAAACAATAGGTAAAAGTTTAGAAACCTTGTTGTATTGCAAAATTTTTCTGAAAATCTAAAGTTTTCTAAGTTTTCTTTATCAAATGAGAAAAAAGGCAGATGAAAAATGGTTATTTAGGAATTGCATTTTGGAAAAGTAGTGTGCAAAGTGGATAATAATAATAACAAATGTATTGAAAATACCCAGTGAAAGTCAACTTCAGGAACTGTTCACTGAGTAAAATGTAAATGATAAAAGTAAACTATATTTCGATAGAAAGCATACACATAATATACCTTTTAAGTAAATGGTACATATACAGATGTAATAACAGTAATGTTCATTTGAGTTATGTAGCCTTTAACTTTATTGCAGAGATTTCAGTAGTAAAGAAGTGGCATTATACAATATCTTACAGAATGTGGAAACCGTTTGCATTCCAACACTTACTACTAAGGTATTTCAAATTATTATAATTTTTATAAGTCCCCTACCAGCTTGAAAGAGGGAACTGTAGATTTCCTCTCCATCTTTCAGTTTGTATGTCAGTCATTCTGTTATAAGCTGGTTTTTGGATGATATCTGAGGAACAATACATCAGATTCAAACCAAATGTGGAAATACAGTTGACTATTGATAACTCGAACTCAAAGGGATTGTGGAAATAAATCAAAGTAAGTTGAGTTTTAGTCAAGGACATACATATATATATATATATACATATATATATATATATATATATATATATATATATACATATTTGCATGTATTAAGAAAATAGAATCCAGACTTAACATTACGTTTGAGTTAACGAAAAATTTGAATTATTGGTTTTTGAATAATGAAGAGTTTACACTGTACTCAGTTATACAGAGATGAAGATGACTATGAGTTTTGAGGTTAAAAATAAGGTCACAGCATCTGAACTGAGAGTTAAAATAAGGGAGAAATATTGTCTTCTCATTTCTGGTACCATACATCATACTCAAACCATATTTGGTTACATACATAATTATGCAGAGAGGATAATGTCTATTGGTTTGTTAGATCAGAGGTTGATGGTCAATATAGATGTTTTTCATTCAAACTCTAATATATATATATATATATATACAGTCAAACCTTGTTATCTCGAAGTCGGAGGGACCGTGGAAAATACTTCGAGATATCCGTAGTTCGTGATATCCAAATTTTGAGGTTAGGATCACAAATCTTGCAGTTGTTAATGTATGCCGATTCATTTTACATTTGTGATTATTACAGTAGATGTATGAGATATACATGTATTTATCAATAAATACGTATGAAGATGTGCATGTTGTATTGTTCCTAAATAATTAATCTATATCTCATCGTACCTTTTATATTTTATGAATATATAGAGAATATACTCCAAAACTGAAAACATTATGTTTCCTTTTCAGTAACATCGTAATTTAAATCCAATACTGGATATAACTGTCTTATACTATACCTAAAACCGAGGACAGGCTAACACATAAGACAAGATAAAGACACACGTCATAATTTGATTTAATTACTATTACTTTGCATAAAAATACATAGACATACACACAGATGGGAAAAAGTGATAATTAATGAACAGTGTAAAGAAATTTCTTTAAACGCAGGTATGAAAAAGCACTGATTACAGTTAATATAAATTATCTAATTTTGTGTCGAGTTTAATAAGCTATCATCATTTATTAATATTTGGTATAAATAACAGGGTACGCACGGACGCGATCGATTATGTAATTACTGCGGCTTTGTACACAGACACGGCCAATTGATCACACCACGCGAGCGACCTGTCATTTAGGGTAAACGCCGCAGGGAATATTGTCAATAAGAAGCCAACTTGAGATAAATCGGGTAAATAAGAACTTCGGGACTTGAAAATGTATTTGAGATAAGCATGGTATTCGACATATCAGTGTTCAACACATCCGGGGTGAATTTAATCATAATATGAAGGATTTTTTTCGGGATCGACGTTCGACTTCGAGATATCCCGGGTATTCAAGATATCAGTGTTCGAGATATCGAAGTTTGACTGTATATATAGAGAGAGAGAGTAAGAATATTTCCTTATGTTCATTTAAACACATATTAAGTTTCTGAACTTTTCTCCTGGAAATATATTTAATATGGTATTTGACTGTGTCTGTAAATTATACTATAGATTAAGTTGTGTTGCAGTTGGCCTTTTTTAAGCAGAATTATTAACCTTTACCCCCTTATCCTGTTAGGGAACATCTCATTATTAGTTTCAGAGTGCTTGTTCATACTGGAGATTTAAGAAAAAAGAATGAACGTGCATTGTAAATGTTTTTATAGGCTCCAGATAACAGCAGTATTGAACATTTGACAGAGAAGTTTGTGACTGGTTTACAGGCAGATTATCCATCAACCACTTCTAATATTATGAGGTAAGTAAATTATTGTTCATCACATCTCAAAATAAAATTGTATGATAATAGTTAAAATATGCTCACATGCATCTTAGGTAGCCAAAGAATATCACCTCTCTCTCATTATCCTTGGCAGATTATTATTTGTATTAACTGCAACATGCCATCTAGCTGATTTTGTATTAACTGCAACATGCCATCTAGCTGATTTTGTATTAACTGCAACACTCCATCGAGCTGATTTTGTAAGACTGTTATGTATATCCAAACACTGTTCACATTGTATTTATGGGCATTTCGAGACTGAACAATTATGACAATTGCGATGTCTATTAAACCAAAGGAAGAAATGATGCATAAACTATTTAGTATTCCACCTGTGCCCTATTGGTAAAACATCAGAACAAGTTCTGTACATTCGATCCATCAACACAATTTCTTGTTAAGTTTTGCAGTAATGGGTAATGAAGTGTAACACATAGTTTAACTGGTTCCAGCTTACTCTGTCTGGAATGAAGGAAACCAGTTATGGCCGATAATACAAATATTGATTCAGGATGCTAAGGTTGAAATAAGAGGTGATCTTCAAGTTTGGCGGGGGAAGATATATTTCTGTGATACAGTAGACAGATTTTTAAAGTGCCTTACCTCAAATAATGTTCTAATTATAAGTTTAAAACATTTTCAAATAAAATTACCAAAAAAGAAATGCAAAAAAAAAAAATATACAAAAGTTCATTTACAGTACCTAAAAAGGTTAAATGGGGCACTTTGTTTTTTAGAGTGAAACATTGCAATTGTATAATTGTTAACACATTCTTAAAATACACTTAAGTCAATGTACAACATATCTCATCCTGTACTTACAGAACAGGGGAGAAACTATCAACAAACAAGTTACAGGAGGATGATTTTTACTGCTCTATGTGTCATGTAAGTTAATGGAATCAGCACAAATTTCATATATCAGTTCATGTAAATTTGATTGCCGGCTCTATCAGAATATTTCAATATTCCATATATTTCTTAATACCAGTAAATCATAAGGGCCTAATGTCACAGTGATTAATACCAGTAAATCATAAGGGCCTAATGTCACAGTAATTAAATTCAGTAAATCATAAGGGCCTATTATTGCTGTGATTAATACCAGTAAATCATAAGGGCCTAATGTCACAGTGATTAATACCAGTAAAATCGTAAGGGCTTAATGTTACTGTGATTAATAGCAGTAATTCGTAAGGGCTTAATGTTACTATGATTAATAACAATAAATTGTAAGGGCCTAATGTTACTCTAATTAATACCAAAAAATCATCAAGGCCTAATGTTATGGTGATTAATACCAGTAAATCATAAGGGTCTGATGTTACTGTGATTAATACCAGTAAATCATCAGGGCCTAATATTTTGGTGATTAATAACAGTAAATCGTAAGGGCCTAATATTACTGTGATTAATAGCAGTAAATTGTAAGGGCCTAATGTTACTGTGATTAATAGCAGTAAATCATTAGGGCCTGATGTTATGGTGATTAATAATAGTAATTGTAAGGGCCTAATGTTACGGTGATTAATATTTCATATTTCAATTAAATTTCATGCCAGACAGTTCTTAATTTGCTGGATGCTTGTACATGGATTCAAGTTGTGCATATTATCAGGGTTTTGGTTTTCATTTTTAGTTAACCTGAGCCAAAGGCTCAAGTGAACTATAGTCATAATGTGCCGTCCGTCGTCGTCCGTTGTTAACTTTTTCACATTTTTGACTTCTTCTCTGGAACTACATTGCAGATTTGGATCAAACTTTGTGTAAATGATGCACTCAAGGTCCCCTACTAAAATTGTGTTTGGGATCCAGTTTCCCTCCATCAGAACCAGTACATAAATGGGGAAACTAATTGCATTTCAACAATCTATAAAGATGGGTAATAAAAAATTGATCCGTCAAATAGAAATTTACGCTTTTTTGACTTGTTTCTGGACTTAGTCATTTCAATGCAGAAAAATGTCATGTTTTTCATTTAAATGATATTGATGATTTCTTAATGACTATTTTGATCATAATTGTGGTAAGGAGTATTATTGTGAAAGAATTTTGTCATTATCTCAATTTTTGGATTTTTTCTGAATTTTTTAAGACTTCCAAAAAAAGGGAGGGGTTGGCCATTTTTCACATTTTCAACTTTTTCTACAAAACCACATGAAAGATTTTAATGAAACATGGAATACATGAAGTACCAAAGGCCTTCTATCAGTTTGGTAAATTTCATCCAAATTGGTTAACAGATAATGCCACCATGTCTAAAAAGTAGGTCATAAAATGGTACATATACCACTTGGTAATTGAAATATGGAGAGTAGCGGTTCAGATCCAGCTGTGGTCAAAAACATTTTTTTCATTTCTTTACACATCTAAATAAGTTTTTAGATGTTTCTCAACACTCAACATATAAAATTAGGCAATTTTAAGTTTAAGACTTCCAAAAAAAGGATGGGGTGGGGTGTTGGCCATTTTTTTTTTTACATTTTCAACTTTTTTTACAAACTGTTTGAAGGATTTTCATAAATCTTGGTAGAAATAAGTCACTTATGACCCTCTTCAAATTCTGTTGTTTTCGTCCAGACCTCTTTACAGGTGGCGCCACCATAGTCAAAAGTAGGTCACAAAAGAGTTCCCTCCTTTAACAATATTCTTTTTCATATGGGCTGTATACAGAGACAAACAGAATGCATAGAAATGATCTAGAGGGATGAGTGAAGACATATTGTCGTTTTGGTTCCCTTCCAAAATCAAATTTTAGAATTTTTTTTCGACATTTCTTTGGACTTGATGATTTCAGTGCAGAAAAGTGTCATATTTCCTAGTTAATTGATAATGATGATTTCTTATGTACTGTTGTGATCATAACTATGGTAAGGAATGTTACTTTGAAAGAATTTTGTCAATATCTCAATTTTTGGATTTTCTGCGAAGTTTTAAGACTTCCAAATGAGGGTGTATAGGAACAATTCAATCACATTTTTAACTTCTGCTGTTATACCGCATGAAAGATTTTAATGAAACATGGAATACATGAAGTACTATAGGTCCTCTATCAATTTGGTAAATTTCATCCAAATTGGTTAACAGATAATGCCACCATGTCTAAAAAGTAGGTCTCACAATGGTACATATACCACTTGGTAATTAGTCCCCTAATGGCATCACTGAAGGGGACTATAGGTTTGCACTCCGTCCGTCTGTCTGTCAGTCCGTTGGTTCGTCAGTCACACACACGTTTTCCGGACTTTTTTTCTAATTATAAACGCTTGTAGATATTCATCCAATTTTTGGTGTGTGAGTATACCACCATCAGTTACAGATCAAGATCGAGTTTCGTTTCGGTCCACTGATTTTTGACAGAATTACGGCCCTTGGAATTATAAAATTTCTTTAAAATAGCAGTTTTCTGGACTTTTTTTCTAAACGCTTGTAGATATTCATCCAATTTTTGGTGTGTGAGTCTACCACCATGAGTTACAGATCAAGTTCGAGTTCCGTTTTGGTTCACTGATTTTTGACGGAATTATGTCCCTTGGAATTAGAAAATTTCTTTAAAATGGCAGTTTTCCTGACTTTTTTTTCTAAACGCTTGTAGATATTCATCGAGTTTTTGGTGTGCGAGTATACCACCATGAGTTACAGATCAAGTTCGAGTTTCGTTACGGTCCACTGATTTTTGACTGAATTACAGCCCTTGGAATTAGAAAAGTTTTTAAAGGTTGTGATCAAATACTTGCTGGCAGCCTGAGAAACAGTATGTTGTGTGTGTAGGTGTGTGTGTGATTGTGTGTGTGTGTGTGTGTGTGTGTGTGTAGGTGTAGGTGTGTGTGTTTTGGGGGTCTTAGTTTTCCATTTGCCGGTAGGGGACTTAGTAATGCCTAAGCAATACTTTCAGAATGCTTGTTGAAATATGGAGAGTAGCGGTTCAAATCCAGCTGTGGTCCAAAAATTTTTTTCATTTCTTTACACATCTAAGTAAGTTTTTAGATGTTTTCAACACTCAACATATGAAATTAGACCATTTTAAGTTAGATCTGGACAATATTTGAAACAATTGTTGTTCATGACCCAGACTTGAAATCAGTCAACAAAAGGCCTCACCTAAAGAAAATGACTAACTTGTTGCCCAGAATTACATCTTGCAGAGACAAAGCAAATACTTATTAATATCAAAATCACCTGAATGGATGTGCAAAAAGTGTTGTTTTTTATTCTGGTCTGAAATAAAATTTGACATATTTTCCACATTTGTGTTGACTTAGTCACAGTAATGCAAATTAAAATGAATTCTTCCTTCATGCCTGACTGATCATTTAGGTACTCAGGTGAGCGATATAGGCCCACTTGGGCCTCTTGTTTTGTTTGTGTGATAGTTGAACTTTGTCATGTTTGAGGCATATACAAGTTCAGATGAAGATTTTGGCCCATATTTTGGGGTTTTAAAACCAGTATATGTTGCCCCATTGTTCTGCTGCCTATATATTACTAGCAGATAAAGCATCCAATAATTATACATTTACTTGTAAGAAATATTACTTTGACAGCCTAGTGAAAGAATTAGGATTAAATTCAGCTCCAGGAAATCCTACTTATACTCTCACGAACTTTTCGGTTTCGGAAGTACTCGAGAATGATAAATCTGTCCTCAATACGTTTGGTATTGACTCAAATAAATTAAATTTAGAACTTCCATATTTGTACTGCATTCCACAAATGCACAAGTCAAAAATCTTTACAAACAACGCTTTATCGCTGGTTCCTCGAAGTGTTTCACAAAATCTGTATTGATGCTACTCACAAAAATATTATCAGAAATTAAATCTGGCCTTCATAGATATTGCGAAACAGTATATTCCAGAAGTGGAATTAATCAAATGTGGATCCTTAAAAATTCAAAAGAGTTGTTAGAAAATCTAAAATCAAAAAGTTTTACTAAAATTCACTCTATCAAGTCTTTTGACTTTTCGACTCTTTACACAACGATCCCTCATCAGAAATTAAAAGACAGATTAGCGGAAATTATTCAAAATGCATTTACTAGTAAAAACGGAAGCCGCAAATTCAAATATATAGTAATAGGCCACGATAAAACTTACTTTGTTAGGGAAAATTCTGATTCCAAAAATAAATACACTGAAACAGCTGTCATCCAGATGTTGAACTTTCTTATCGATAACATTTTTGTGGTGTTTGGAGGTAAGGTTTTTCAACAAATTGTCGGCATTCCAATGGGCACTAACTGTGCTCCGCTTCTGGCTGACTCATACGAAGCTGAATTCATTCAGTCTTTGCTTTCGCAAGGAAAAAAACAATTGGCTCTAGGCTTCAATTTTACTTACAGATATATAGATGACTTGCTTTCAATTAATAATCCTTCATTCGCGGATTACCTTAGCATCATCTATCCAAGTGAACTTGAGGTCAAAGAAACCACAGAAAGTAGTAATTCTACTTCGTATTTAGATATTATGTTGTCTTTTGACATTAATGGTCAATTGAACACCTCACTCTCTGACAAACGATTTCAATTTCGCTATCACAAACTTTCCTTTCATAAGTAGCAACATTCCATCATTGCCCGCATACGGCGTATTCATATCTCAGTTAATACGTTATTCCAGAGCATGTTCAAATTACACTGACTTTGTTCCGAGGGCTAGGTGACTTTCAGCTAAGCTGCTCAACCAGGGTTACATATGTGCCAGACTAGCAACGTCACTGAGGAGATTCAATGGTCGTTACGAGACTCTTATTACTCCATATGATATCTCGTTATCCAGACTTTTAAATGATATTCTGGACTGAGACCGATTCCGATCATTTTACACAGATTTGACACCTTCTATACTAGAAGGTTACCTACTTCGACTTCTCCATATATAAATACATATGGAATTTACATGATCTGACTCTTTCTACTGGGTATATGTGACGGGTGTTGCTAGCAAGCAGGAGATGCTCACTCTCCCCGGGCACCTGATCTCACTCCATCACAGGGGTTCACATATGCTCTTCAAGTAGACATATTTTGTTATTTTCCATTTGTTTTTCGTTTTCACTGATTTTGTATGTCCTCTGGTTTTATGATTTTTGGACTTGTGCTTTGGATTTATCCATCATCTTTACACTGTACTCCTTTATGTATTTTATAACACCATTTTGTATTTGCAAGACATCATCTGTGTTATGATGTCACAATTGAATTTGTATGATGGGCAGTAGATTTATAAATATTAGAATACATGGACCAATAGGCAAGGTTCCAGCATTTGAATATTTGACCATTAATGGACAAGTAGGAAGGTCAGTTACAATACTTTTAGCTGTATTTCTCTCTATGGTTTCTTACAAGTATATATAGTCTCCATTATAAGCTAGATATTTCTGGCAAGATATTGTGTAATGAGATAGTTAAAAATAAACAAACTAAGTATACCACAAACAATATAAAATGATAGTGTAGTGTATATGATTTTTGATTTACCCAGTGTATAGATGCTGTTTATATCACAGGCTCCCCTGGATACAGATATGGGAAATTCCTCAGCACTTCATTCAGTAGAATTCTCACAAATGTTATCCAGTCAGAAAAACACAAGTCACTGTAACAATGATGCAGAGTGCTGTGGAAAGGGTGATGGAAGTTGCCACTCAAAGATAGCTAGGTAAAACCAGAACTACTAAAGATCAAAACATGTGATAGAAACGTTATCAATGCCCATCAACCAGATAATATCATAATGACGAAAAATGTGTATTAAAAGAAATACTGTATGTCAGACACAGATTAAAACAATCTAAGAACTTCTCTCTCACAATTAGACAACCAGGTAAGACCACAATAATCAAATATCATCTAGGTCAGATATTTGAGTAGAGTATTTTGTACTTTCTTAGGACTATTTGTGTCAAAACATTCTATTTTAGCCTATAACGCAAGCAATTGTGCAGGTAATCACAGTTGTTAACTTTATGTATGTGTTGTGTACTTGAATGTACATGTATATGTATATATATATATATATAAAGCACAAAGACATTACAGTTAACAAGGCACCCTATATTTCACTTATATTCGTTCCCCGTCTGGGACTCGATCCCACGACCTATGGTACCGAATCACCTAGCTGTCATGCATCCGACCCTCTAACCGACTGAGCTACCCGAGGTCCATAGTACTCCCAGGTGTTTCACTGATTCTATTTGTGCTTTATATATATATATATATATAAACCGGGTACACATAACATATTTTCCTCTTCTCAATATTATTGCTACAAAATTATCATGTTTGATAATATGACTCCAGGCATCATTCAGATCATGACATTATACACAAAAGAGTGAAGTGGTGCAAAACAACATCTGCCTCCTTTATTTTGTGAAATGAGTCAGTGTTTTCAGTAAAGGATGCAAAATACATCTACATCAACTGCCCATCTTGATATTTCTAGATTTATCCTCAACATTGAAGAAGGGAAAAAACTATGTTATATCCATTTATTGTAAACCTTGTCTGTATTAATAAGGAATACTCAGCTTTGGTACTTTATAGAGACTGGTATTTAAGACAAATTCTATTCCTGCTGGAGTGGCAGAGAATAAGAGAAAATAAGAAAAGCTGTTGTTTTGGTAAATGCTAAAGAACATGATACATTTTATGACTGTAATAATTAGCTAATCACTGAAAATTTGAGATGTGACTGATAATTCTTTTTTTACCTGGAAATTGGATCCAGCAATCTTCCCATGAAGTCATATTTCTGTGTAAATATATATTTATTTATTCATCATTTTTGTAGTTTAAATAAAGACCAAGTGTTGACAATGTTATGTTATGGCTGTCGATTAATAGTCAAAGAAATGGTAAGTTAAAGAAAGAAATACAGGATAAAGTTATTCTATATCAAATGAATAAGTAAATCTCAAATTAGACATGAAGTAAGAGGCATTATGTCTGTTGTCTTTTTAGCTCATCTGAGATGAAAGCTCAAGTGAATTTTTCTGATCACCTGTTGTCCATCGTCCATCCATCTATCTGTAATATTCCTCTTTGATAGATCTTCTTCTCCACTGTATTTGATAATAAAACCAATGACATCCGAGTGATCTTGAAGGATATATGTTTCAATTTGTTTATTTCCTTGAAATTTGATAAATAGTTTTTGACACTTGTTTTTTACATCTTTTTGGACTCAGACAGTTTCATGCAAAATACATTTTTCACATGCTTATTCTTCGTCAGAAGACCTTTCCTTTCAGTATGATAATTATTGACATCGGGACCTTGACTGTGATCTTTGACCTACATTGCAAAAATTTGCCTTATTTAGACTTTGTTGTCACAGGGGTCTTGTTCTTCACTACTTCTTGATTGATTTTGGGGTTTGCGTTTGTCTGAATGTGACGTTATACCCCATATTGTCCTTTTGTTTCATGAACTGCGAGATTTGATTGGCCCTTTGGTAGTTCTTTGTTGTTTACTTTGAGGAAACATGGTAGGTATTTAGTATAGATGGTCCTGTACGATTTTAAATATTTTAAAAGATTTAAGGAAACTAAAGACTTTTGGCCACCTACAAGCATTGTTATTAGATATCACTATGTGCAGTGTTTTTATGTAAAGATGAGCGATATAGGCCCATGTGGGCCTCTTGTTGTTTGGATTGTAAAGCCAGGGTTTCAAGTCTAATATTTGTAATTTATTATGTAGATGAATCATGAATAAAATGTAATTTAAATTAATTGACAGACTAGTTTTTCAAAATCTTTTTCATTCTTTTCCTGAAGGATGATATGAAGAAGTTACCCTCACACTTAATGGAAGAAATGTCCTACAGATTTAGAAGGTACTTCAATATTTTATCTTCTCAGATGAACTGTGGTTGTATTTATTAGTAGGAGAAGGCTTGAAATATATTGGTTGTATAATTTATAGGAGAGATATGAAGTACTGTGGTTGTATGAATTTGTAGGAACAGACCTGATGCATTTTGGTTGTATTTCTTTGTTGGTGCAGATTTGAGGTACTCCTACTGTATTTATTTGTAGGAGCAGACTAGCGGCAAGACGTGCCCAGTTTTAATGATAGGGCCACAATTCTAATAAACCTGCAGTTTTGATAAATGGAATGCCCAGCACAATTCTATTTATGTTGGCATCAAATGGAGCTATGATCAAAAATATAAATATAAAAAGATTGGACTCAATGGTATGACTGAAAAGATCTGGCGGACATATTGAAAAAGAGGTTTGACTTCGCTGTATGACTTAAGAGATCTGACAGATATATTACAAACGAGATCTGACTCAGCTGTATGACTGGAGAGATCTGACAGACATATTACAAACAAGATCTGACTGTGTCATATGAGAAATGATATCTTACCCCACCACATGACCACATGATCTGAATCCCACATATGACCGAAGAGATGACTAAGTTGTATGATGTTGTATGATGTTGCATTGCAAAAGATGTCTTGCTCAGCCATATGACAAAAAGATCTGAATCAGTAATACATGTATGACAAAAGAGATCTGATTCAGCTGTGTGACTAAAGAGATCTGACCTGGATATATTACAAAAGAAATCCGAGTCAATCATAGGCAAAACAGATGACTCAGTCATATGCTGAGATCAGTGTTATAATGAGATCTGACAACGTCATATTCTAACACCAGACTCAGCTGTATGCTTAGATCTGAATTATGACAAGATCTATCAAAGTCATATGCCAAGATCTGACTTGGTGGTATGACAAAAGAGATCTGACTTAGTCATATGATAAAAAAAGGTCTGACTCAAACAAAAAGAGATCTGACCCAGTTTTATGATAACGGAGTTGATTTTCAAAAGAGATCTGACTTTGACATACATGTATTATAAAACATCTGACTCAGGTGTGTGACAAATGATGAATTACAAAAGAGATTGATCTCAGTCATGTGACTACAGAGATCTTACTCAGTCATATGACTATAGAGATCTGACTTATTCTTATGACAGAACAGGCATTTGACCTCAGGCAACTGCTAGAATCTCAGAGTTCAGCTGTTCTTAAAAATCATCCCAATAAATCAAATTTTAATTAAAGTATGCCAAAGGGGAAAATGTACAGTCTTGCCTGTTATTTATGACCACAAAAGGGAAGAGTGGTCATTATTGGCAGGTGGTCTCTTAACACAGGCTAAATTTGTACAGACAGTTTGTAGTAATGAATAGAGAAACATGGTTGTCTGAGACAAGTGACTACAGTTTGAATTTGTACAGACAGTGTGTAGTATGGAATAGAGAAACATGGTTGTGTAAGGCAATGCATATACTGGTGGTCTTAAAGCAGGCTTGATTATATATTACTCTTTAATGTATAAACATTGTAATTGAAAGAGACACAATCTAAATCTTCATATTAAAGAAGGAAATGAAGATTCCAGATCCTATGCACGAATTGTGGAAGACAGATTCTGTTTCGTCAAATGACATTAGTATTTCACAAATACAGTTTGTTTATTTTGAGATAATTTCTTAGATTTTTGCCCTGTACAATTTTATAATGCTTATAGTGGTTGTTTATAATGCATTGATTTTGTATACATGTGTGTTGTTTTGTAATTAATCTACCCAGTAATTGGAAAGAAATGGAATACAAAAATAATTTGTAGGATTTGTTTGCGATTTTTATACACCTAAATAAAAATATGGGTGTTTTATGCTATACCACTGTTGTCCCTCTGTCTGTCTGTTTGCACCATTTTGTCTTTGCAACTGCTCCTGAACCCTTGGGGGTATTTTGATGAAACTTTGTACATAGAAAAAACACCTATAAATGTGCATATTGAAAGGGGAATAATGTCGAAAACACTTACAAAATTATGTCCCTTGGTCTTAGATTTTTCTATGCAAAATACATGTACTTTGTCTTTGCAATCTTAAACCTTTTGAGGGATTTTGATGAAACTTGGTACATGTATAAAGAAAGATCACATAGAGAAAATAAGCATATTGAACAGGAAATTTCACATCTTCTCCTGATTTAATACAACTGTAGTTGGTGTATTTATGAAAGAGGGGCCACTGCTATATAGTATTTACATGTAGCAAATTGTTTATCCTTAATAACAAAATGCAAGCATATATTTACCAGTTTAGTGGTGCCTTGTTTTTTAATATTAAAAATGGAAGAAGCTGTACTTTTACTATGTCATACTAAGATTTGATGGCTTTCTCTTCAGAACTGCATATAATTTAGCCGTAAGTAGTGGCCCTAAATGAATGATAGGGCCACAATTCCTTACGTTGCGTAAACTTGCATTGCAATTCGGTCTCGTGAGATCTCGTTAACAGAAACCTCACAAAAAGAGGCGGAGCTGACGAAAAACACTTGGCCATAGGTGCGTGGTCATTGTTATTTTTATGTCATTTCTCTGTTTACATTTTATTTATCGACTAGTTACCGCATTTCTGGTCATTTCAATTTAGTTTTCTTCTTCATAAATAACTAGCTGATGAATAAAATGTAAACAGAGAAGTGACATAAAAATAACAATGACCACGTGTTTTTCGTCAGCTCCGCCTCTTTTTGTGAGGTTTCTGTTAACGAGATCTTGCGAGACCGAATGGCTGACACAGAAACCGGCAAATTTGAAACAGGTTGGGAAAAAATGTGTGTAGAGCCTTCAGACGACAGATCGGGGGTAAGTTAACGTTGCCGATGTTTGCTTTATGTTTATATATGTTAGATATTTGCTCCATTTGATTCCAAAATGCGTAGAATCGTGCTGGCCATTCCGTTTATCAAAAATGCAACGTAAGGAATTGTGGCCCTATCATTCATTTAGGGCCAGTACTTGCGGCTACATATAATTGAAAGATTTTGATGAAACTTGGTTCCCTACAAAACTTGCTGCTTATGGACAAGATGCATCAAGGAATAGATCCAAAGTAAGGTGGTATATGCATCTCTTATGACAAACTTTTTCTTCTGACCAGCTGCATAGATCAACAAACAGAATGCACCAGAGTGATCTAGAAAGGTTTCTTAAGAACCATTATGGTGCTTGGTTCCATTCAAAAATCATTTTTTATACTTTTAGACATCTTTTTATATTCTGTTGTTTCTGCACATTTTCAGATGTTCTCTTTGAATTTCATAATATAGGAGTGTTTTAGAATAATGCGGACTTTTTTTAGTTCAGTTTTGAAGCAAAATTACAGAAAAGGATTCTTTCATTAGAGAACATTCTGATACATTCTAGGTTTTTCCTGTGCTCAAGCGTGTTAGACAGGTCCATTTGGACTTCTTTTAAGAGATGATTTTAACAGATTCTTTAACTGCTTAATAACAGCAGTTCTTTTAATGCGAATTTTTTTCTATAGAGGTTTTATAGAAATCATATTATAGGGATATAACAAACTATATCCTAGGGATATAACAAACTACATCATAGGGATATAACAAACTATATCATAGGGATATAACAAACTATATCATAGGGATATAACAAACTATATCATAGGGATATAACAAACTACATCATAGAGATATAACAAACTACATCATAGGGATATAACAAAGTATATCATACTGATATAACAAACTACATCATAGGGATATAACAAAGTATATCATAGGGATATAACAAACTACATCATAGGGATATAACAAACTATATCATAGGGATATAACAAACTATATCATAGGGATATAACAAACTACATCATAGGGATATAACAAACTACATCATAGGGATATAACAAACTATATCATAGGGATATAACAAACTACATCATAGGGATATAACAAACTATATCATAGGGATATAACAAACTATATCATAGGGATATAACAAACTACATCATAGGGATATAACAAACTACATCATAGGGATATAACAAACTATATCAAAGGGATATAACAAACTCCATCATAGGGATATAACAAACTACATCATAGGGATATAACAAACTATATCATAGGGATATAACAAACTACATCATAGGGATATAACAAACTACATCATAGGGATATAACAAACTATATCATAGGGATATAACAAACTACATCATAGGGATATAACAAACTATATCATAGGGATATAACAAACTGTATCATAGGGATATAACAAACTATATCATAGGGATATAACAAACTATATCATCGGGATATAACAAACTATCTCATAGGGATATAACAAATTCATCTATTTTTATTGGTAACTAATTACTCTTTATTCTTCATTACAGGAAGGAGATGAAAACCAGTATAAAAGATTTTCTGTTATCAGACAAAGACACTACATCATGATTATGTGACATAATGGATTATAAAATTACAATACATGTACTTGTAATACTTGTAACTTGTGATATTTATTTGAGTACTTGTAACTTTGACACATTGGAATCAAAGCCAGCATTGCTCAGTTGGTTAGGTGCTTAGCTTGTGACCAAGAAATCCTAGGCTCAATCCCACCAATGGCTCATTGGTGTTTTTCAGATGAGACAGTAAAAAAAGCTTTTATTGAAAACATATTTATCTTCTTGGGATGATTTAATCTGAAGATGAAAGCTGATCATGATACATTAAATAATGCATGTATATAGAATGATTACATCAGACACTTAAAACCAAGTCATGTGTCACATTAGATGTGACGGACAGTAATACCCAAGGCCTGTGTCACAGTAGATGTGACGGACAGTAATATTCAAGGCCTTTGTCACAGTAGATGTGACGGACAGTAATACCCAAGGCCTGTGTCACAGTAGATGTGACGGTCAGTAATACCCCATGCCAGTGTCACAGTAAATGTGTTACAGTAGATGTGACGGACAGTAATACCCAAGACCAGTGTCACAGTAAATGTGACGGACAGTAATACCCAAGGCCTGTGTCACAGTAGATGTGACGGACAGTAATACCCAAGGCGAGTGTCACAGTAGATGTGATAGAAAATAATACCGAAGGCCTGTGTCGCAGTAGATGTGACGGACAGTAATACCCAAGGCCTGTGTCGCAGTAGATGTGACGGACAGTAATACTCAAGGCCTGTGTCACAGTAGATGTGACAGACAGTAATACTCAAGGCCTTTGTCACAGTAGATGTGACGGACAGTAATACCCAAGGCCTATGTCACAGTAGATGTGACGGTCAGTAATACCCAAGGCCAGTGTCACAGTAAATGTGTTACAGTAGATGTGACGGACAGTAATACCCAAGAACAGTGCCACAGTAAATGTGACGGACAGTAATTCCCAAGGCCTGTGTCACAGTAGATGTGACGGACAGTAATACCCAAGGCGAGTGTCACAGTAGATGTGACGGACAATAATACCCAAGGCCTGTGTCGCAGTAGATGTGACGGACAGTCATACCTAAGGCCTGTGTCGCAGTAGATGTGACGGACAGTAATACCCAAGGCCTGTGTCACAGTAGATGTGACAGACAGTAATACTCAAGGCCTTTGTCACAGTAGATGTGACGGACAGTAATACCCAAGGCCTGTGTCACAGTAGATGTGACAGACAGTAATACTCAAGGCCTTTGTCACAGTAGATGTGACGGACAGTAATACCCAAGACCAGTGTCACAGTAAATGTGACGGACAGTAATACCCAAGGCCTGTGTCGCAGTAGATGTGACGGACAGTAATACTCAAGGCCTGTGTCACATTAGATGTGACGGGCAGTAATACCCAAGGCCTGTGTCGCAGTAGATGTGACGGACAGTAATACCCAAGGCCTGTATCACATTAGATGTGACGGACAGTAATACCCAAGGCCCGTGTCACAGTAGATGTGACGGACAGTAATACCCAAGGCCTGTGTCACAGTAGATGTGACGGACAGTAATACCGAAGCCTGTGTTACAGTAGATGTGACGGACAGTAATTCACAAGGCATGTGTCACAGTAGATGTGACGGACAGTAATACCCAAGGCCTGTGTCACAGTAGATGTGACGGACAGTAATACCCAAGGCCTGTGTCACAGTAGATGTGACGGACAGTAATACCCAAGGCCTGTGTCACAGTACATGGATGTGACGGACAGTAATACCCAAGGCCTGTGTCACAGTAAATGTGACGGACAGTTATACCCAAGGCCTGTGTCACAGTAGATGTGACGGACAGTAATACTCAAGGCCTGTGTCACATTAGATGTGACGTACAGTAATACCCAATGCCTGTGTCACATTAGATGTGACGGACTGTAATACCCAAGGCTTGTGTCACAGTAGATGTGACGGACAGTAATACCCAATGCCTGTGTCACAGTAGATGTGACGGACTGTAATACCCAAGGCCTGTGTCACATTAGATGTGACGGACTGTAATACCCAAGGCCTGTGTCACAGTAGATGTGACGGACTGTAATACCCAAGGCCTGTGTCACAGTAGATGTGACGGACTGTAATACCCAAGGCCTGTGTCACATTAGATGTGACGGACTGTAATACCCAAGGCCTGTGTCACAGTAGATGTGACGGACAGTAATACCCAAGGCCTGTGTCACATTAGATGTGACGGACTGTAATACCCAAGGCCTGTGTCACAGTAGATGTGACGGACAGTAATACCCAAGGCCTGTGTCACAGTAGATGTGACGGACTGTAATACCCAAGGCCTGTGTCACGGTAGATGTGACGGACTGTAATACCCAAGGCCTGTGTCACAGTAGATGTGACGGACAATAATACCCAAGGCCTGTGTCACGGTAGATGTGACGGACTGTAAAACTCGTCTATAATTAACATAGAGAATTTCTGTACAAATATAATACACACCAAGTTTCCTATCGACTATCTATCTTAAACAAATGTTTACATTTATTTGAATCAAATATGTGTATACAATGATTGGAATTGTAATTAACATAAATTGACCTCGACTGCAGTGTCAGTAAAATGACTTGCCAAATGGTGTGTCACTCTGTGGTGTGCCACTTTATGACGTGCCAATAAGTACTGACTTGCCACTGGTCGAGTTGTGTTCGAGTATACGTGATTTGCCAGTTATCCTATTGCCTAACCTTATCAAATGCATTTAAATATCTAAACTTAAGTTTCATACTTGTGGATAACCTGACTTGCAATATTGATATGTAAATCCATCTGAAGTCCCACACTGTTGCGTTTCAAGCGCTTTACCTAATTTATTGTATAGTCAGCTGTTCTCCATGCACTATTGGGAAAGACGGCTCTATTCGGACCTTTCCTCGATTCGAACATTTACCTGATAGGGGATTCCTTTGGCTTTTACCTATTTCCTTGCGATCTGTTCTCATCACCATCGTATGTAACATATGTAAGATACAGGTCTATGGTTAGATGCTTGCGAGATTGTTATCATTCAAACGTCTAGATGACTAAGATCAATTTTACACAACCCACGCCGCCGGCTTCATTGGTCCTCGAATGTACAACAAAATAAGAAATACAAAATTATTTATTTCATAGGGTCAACAAATGGCGACAATGCATATAAAGATCGGTAAGTAACGTAAACAACGAATATGTACACAACAGGTTTTTCAAATTTCAAATTGAACACAAACATCAAATGGAACAGCATGTAACTCTATCTGCCAACTTAGTAAAGTTTACTTGGGCCACAAAAATTAATCTCTTGTTCGACGGAATCGCCGCTCTGACTTTTCATTTCTTTCAATTTTTTTTCACATTTTCGGAAAATAACTAGTCCAGGCCGGTTGTATTTTTTGATTTTGTATTACGCGCCCGGTTCCGATTTCCACCAATAGGGCTGTTTCCAATTTTAAATGATGTAAGGGGTCTTATACCGGACAAACCACTTTTTGCTGGAATTTTCACTACAAGCATAGCTTTTTAAAATGCTTAGGTTGCAATCGGATTAGCATTAATTCTTCATGCTGTCTGCCACAAAGCCAAATGGATTTATGTAAAAAAGTAACCATCTTTTTATGCGCAGTTGTGAATTTTCTAAAGCCACGCCTTATTTTTTCCTTATTAGGAAAGTACCGGTAGGCGCACCTTTTTCCTTTTTAGGAAAGTCTGTCGGATGTTATCGTTAATATTCAGAAATAAGTAAGTTTTTGTAGTGAGCAATTTTTTTTTAAATTGTGGATATTTTATAAGATGTATTTCTAGAAGTCTCAATATTTACAGCAGAATTATGTGCTAATATCGTTTATTAGTACTAGATTATTACCCAACATGCCACGCTAATGGAGTTTGCACATGTGCTCTCAAAGCGAATTTACTATCTTAAATATACAATCGGTCGAGGCCGATTGCAATGACGTTAACGCTGCGAATGTGACATCACAGTAATTTAATCTAAGCGGCACTTTTGTATTTGTCCGGTATTGCCCTTACATCATGTAGAATTGGGGAAAAGGTTATTCTAGGCAGCATTTGGCAGTCTGTCTACATGGGGGTGATAGACGGTAACTTAAAGGATATGATGAACAGTCGAAAAAATTTACGTCTACAGAAAAACAACTTTATTAAAAGTATATTCCCGCGGCGAGGATGTATTCTTTTTTCACTACATATGACGATAGTTTCATAAAAAAGTAGATATCTAAACTATAATTATTGATGGTAAAGTCATCGACCGTTGCCGTGATAGTAAAAAAATACAAAGACGATCTTTATTGAAGTTCAGTCTTACGTGTTTAATTTCTATCGTTCGCTGAAATGGATTAACGATTTGTTACGTTGTTCCTATTTTGCCACATTTACTTATATTCTATTGCGAGTGTATATCAAAAGCTGATAGTGTCATCACAGCCGATCAAGTATGCCTGACCCAGATGTCGGGGATAACGTTATCCCGCAATCCGGTGAATATTTTTGATAACTTAATGGAATTCTCCGAGTATTAGTGAAATGGCCATATGTTGGAGTTGTAAGCATGTAAATTAAACAGTCCTATTATATATGAAGGTACAGTTAAAAAACCAATTCGCTCGATAAAAATATTGGGAAAAAAATTCGCTCGCCGCCTCACTATTTTCATCATAAAAATCCGAAGAACAAGAATTATTTTTGTATGGCCTTGGTTAGTTTTTTTTTCACTGCAAATATCATTTATCTCTGTCATTCACATATTATACTTCATATTCTTGTTTGTTATCGTTGGAGTCTCCTGCACTGTTTCCACGGAGGCTTCGTTTACGGCACTTGTGGATGGTTGACTTTCAGGAACAACATCAGAGAAAGCTTCTATCCAATGGTATTCTCTACCAATATTAACTGCGTTGGTGCGGTTGATTCCATCTCCTCTGCTATCTGAACCACTGTTCTTACAGTTATCACAGGCGCTGGTCTTGTAGGCTTGCGAATTGTACGCCCCACCAATAAGACCCTGTTCATGCGCGGATACAGAGGGGGGTTAGGGGTGGAACCCCTCCCCCCCCCCCCGGAATCCGAAAATTTTACCAAAAAAAGGTAATATTTGGGCATTTTTGGGGTTGGACCCCCCTTGTCTAAGAGAAAAATTTACCTTTTTTGGTTGGACCCCCTCTGACAAAAAATTCTGGATCCGCGCATGCTGTTTCCCTGTCACTGTCATCATCTGAGGAAGCTTCTGCACTGTCGTCTTAAGACCCTCTGTCCGCTGTAATGAGATATAACAGAAAACATCTGACAAAGCTGTATGACACAAATCACAAAGGACATGCACACAAAAGATGATAATAGTAAAATATACAAGGAAAAACGACATTACAAAAATATTCGATTGTGCTGCGGTTACTATACTACCACTATCTTCTTGCAAGTCAGACTCATCGTCAGGCTTACTTAAAGCTGTAGTTGACACGGCATTGTGGTCCTTACGTCCGAGTGGTATAAATGTAGTTCCTTGAATAAGGCCTTTGTGATTCCGTCGGTAATGTTTGCTGACATTAGCCTGTCTATTAGACTTATAGTCACAGATATCACAAGTGTATTCTTTCGAGGCACATTCAACCACATGACTTAAACGCTTCTGCCGTTGTGCATATAGTAGAACACATAAGGCATCTCTGTGTGTCCCTATACTTGGTCGTTGTTGTTGTTGTTGTTGTTTTTTTTTTTTTTTTTGTTGACCATCTTTGAAACAATAAGGACATGTATTAAAATTCAGTTTCATAACCTTTTTGCCAAATAGGTAACCCTCTAAACTGCCAAAGAGCAGAAAGACTGGCGTCATTGCCAGTTCCTCTGTCATCGGTAACGACATGAGTTTGGGAAGTCTCAACGTTTAGGTCGGTGTTTTCTACTGTTGTCAGTTCGACGGTACTATCTTTGAGATTCTATCCGAGTAACGTCTTAGAACGCAAAGGTCGCATCCTATCAACATGGATCACCTGGTTCGACCCTCGTTTACCACAATCAAGCAGATAGGTGACATCTGATATTTTCGACTGTGTACGGCCCATTCCAATATGTCCCGTAGTAAGTTTGAGTGATTTGTCCCTGATGTATTTTACAGATAACACACAAATTACATCCCCAGGTGAAAATGTTTCCTAGTGTAATTTTTTGTTTCGGTAATACTTTGGCTGGTCATACTTTGTTCAGAGTTTCACTCTAAAGTGTCTGTGAGCATTCTCGAGTCGCTCTAGTAAAAGCCAACACCATTTACCGTGTGACATTTGTTTGATTTGAAAAGGCATTTCAAACATAACGTCCATAGGAGTAAAACTTCCCTACCCAGCATAAGTGCATTAATTTGGCGTGCAGCTTATGGTTTCATGCGAGGACTACTTGTACGCCATCACAACAAAGGGTAGTTGTTCGTCCCAATCGTTATGATTTTCATTCACAAATGCACTGAGCATGGCTGTCCTATTGAAACGTACCACCATACCATCTGATTGTGGATGGTATGGCGTCGTATGCGTCTCCTTTCTTCCAAGTAGGCTGCACATGTCTTGAAACAAGGCACTCTCGAACTAACTATCCTGGTCTGAATGGATAGTCGCCGGTACGATACGCCAAACCTAGTTACGACTTGTTCAACAAGGATTCCAGCAATTGCCCTGTCCTCCATATTTTGCATGTGAAAACCTGTCCTTTTAAAAAATAGCTATAAATAACAAGGACATATTTGTCCCCTGTCTCTGTCATTGGTAGCTCCCCTCAAATGCCTATGCCAAGAGGATCCATTGGGTAGCTGGTTTGTACTAGATTCCTTGGTGGTCGTTTTATTTTTACCTTTTCTCTTGGTACAAAACTCGCAGTCTTTGACATCATGGCGAACATTCGTTTGTAATTTCGGCCAGTAGTAACGTTGTCTGACCCGTTCTAGTGTCTTTCTCATGCCTAAATGTCCTGCCGTTCTTTCTTCATATCAATATTGAAGCACAGTGCATCGCTCATTAAGTGGAACTAGCTCCTGATACGTCACTGTATTGGTGTCCAAATTTTCCCACCTCTTGTAGAGGAAACCGTCAATCAAACATCTCAAAGTGGGATCTGAAGTCAATCTAGGATGGCTTCCCGTCATATGTTGCCCGGTTTACAACATTTTTCTTATTTCTGATATCAGTTACATCAAATCTATCCCTAAATGACGATTGCCTAGGACGAGCAAGTGATGTGGCATTTATACGTTCTCTTGTACGTCAATACACTGTTGCATGTCGCTAGTCGGTCTAACTCTATTACTTGATCTGTTAGGATCATAAAGTGAAACTGTCCTTCTTGGACTGAGTTCTGACATTTGTATGTCCAGTCATATCATCCCTTTTTTCTAGTCCTATATTGCCTAACCAACAGAGTTGATTGTCTAGACAATTTGTATTGTAAGGAGGATATATCACTGTCAAGCCTTGAAATCTCGTATGTAAAGTCAGACACTCTATCCATTATTACAAGATAAAATATAATAAATAAACGATTGATTATGAAATATAATAGCAGTTCGATGGATCACAACGTTGCCACCAAAATATATAACGTGAACTTTCCTAGCGGAATATTACGAAAATTATACTGACGGTTTACCTCTATTTGACATTGAAATTTGCTCTACAAATAAAATACACACCAATTTTCCTAACGACAATCTGTCTTAAACAAATGATTATATTTATTTGAATCAAATATGTACATACAATGTTTGGATTTGTAATCAACACAAATTGACTCGACTGACAGGCCAAACAACTAACGTGCCAATCAAATGACTTTCCACCAAATGATCCGTCACTCCCGGCGTGCCAGTTTATGACTGCTAATAGGTAATTACGTGCCACTGGTCAGGTTGTATTCGGGTCTGGGTGACTTGTCATTTATTCTATAGCCTAACCTTATCAAATGCAGTTAAATATCTAAACTGTTATCCAGACTTTTAAATGATATTCTGGACTGAGACCGATTCCGATCATTTTACACAGATTTGACGCCTTCTATACTAGAAGGTTACCTACTTTGACTTCTCCATATATAAATATATATGGAATTTACACGATTTGACTCTTTCTACTGGGTACATGTGATGGGTGTTGCTAGCAATCAGGAGATGCTCACTCTCCCCGGGCACCTGATCTCACTCGATCATAGTTGTTCACATATGCAGAAGGAGACATTTTTCGTTATTTTCTACTTCATTTTTATTTTCACTGATTTTGTATGTCCTCTGGTTTCATGATTTTCGGACTTATGTAAATCCACCTGAAGTCCCACACCGTTGCATTTCAAGCGCTCTACCTAATTTATCTTGATTTATCTTATAGTCAGCTATTCTCCACTATTGGGTAAGTCGGCTCTATCCGTGCCTTTGCTCAATTCGAACATTTACCTAACAGAGGATTCCTTTGGCTTTTATCTGTTTCCTTGCGATCTGTTCTCATCACCATGTAACATTCTGCTGAAAACACATATGGTGAAGGGTTTATGTAGTCACTGGTTTAGAATAATTCCATTATGCAATACAAGGGTCAAGTCGTAATGGATGATTCCATTTTAACAGTCAATTAGATGCTTGCGTGATTGTTATCATTCAAACGTTTAGATGACTAACATCAATTTTGTTACAATATTATATGTTACGATTTTGTGCACCAGATACGCATTTCGTCAACTTATGCCTCTTCAGTAATCCTCGTGGCAGAATTTTTCGAAAACGCGCTCCTTGTGGCAAAGGTGAGATATGTTTACATCCGACTGTGTGTTAAGTTAATGACCTCATAATTATAATGTGATCAGTTATCTGGAAAAATATAATATTTAAACATCTAGAATACTTCTTTTTTACAATGCTCAAACAATTAGTGTTAGTTGAATCATTTAAAAAAAAATCCTTATAATCCACAATCACGGAGATATCTTACGATAACGGCTAGCGGTGTCCCACCTTCTCCTCAACTTGCAGTTCATGGAGCACATAATTTAAAAACCGAAAATTGACAGTCCGGATTTGTATTTCGAAACTAATATATATATATATATCGTATTTCAATAATATTTGAAGAGCAGAGTTAAAGCCAAAGTGGTCGTAAAAGTGAGCCAAAGAATCAATCCAAGGACAGAGCTATGCATGAGGGAGATATACTCTAGTGCAGTTTAGAGTGATTTACAAAATTTGATGACTGAAACTTTTTTAAGTATGCATTTCACGTCAGTATGAAAACATTGGAAACTATATACAAAAAAAAATCATGAAGTATAATGCTCAACTTTTGAGTACACTTCATTTTGTTAATTTGGAAGAAGAAGAAAACTGACGGTGCCCTCGGGAACGATCAGTCCACAAGCAGTATATACAGTTATATCGAACTTTTCATTCCTTGAAAATTTTCAACTATCTTTTTAATCTTTTATCTGTATTTTAATAAGCAATGCACTCTGTTCACAGTGCACCTAAAAAGAGCGAACAGGAGCGAGATGGATATGTCACTGGGGTCGGATGATGGATAATTAAGACTCTATTTGAACAGTTTTGATTGTTTAATATCAAAGGAAAACCTGTGAAATTGTATAACTATTATAATAACAATCTAGATATACAATTTCGCGGTAAAGTTAAATAAATTTCAATCAAGGACTTGTATCTACATATAAGTCCTTGTTTCAATATATGAATTTATATCAAAAATTACAAAATTTTCAAATTACAAATCACAGATTTTATATTGTATAGAGTATAAATAAAAGTAATTTGACATAGTCTACCAGGCGTCGGGATAATAATTCCATTAACACTTTGCAGTCACATAATATAATTGTTTTAAATAAATGTTACGTCTTACTCTAAGGAGAACTAGAGTTAGAATAATGGAGTTTTGGTGGCAGCTGGGTTAGTATTTAGTAAAATCATGCGCATTCGTCCGATTGGTCATTCCTTTGATTACAACTCATACATACACCATACATACTTAGACATGTACAATGTGACGTATACAAGGACAAGTAAGGACAAGTGAACCGTGCAACAAGACAATACGTATACGGGTGAGAGTAAAACATGAGTGCCGCATTGCGCTATGTAAACTGCAATATAACAATCGAACACTTGGTTACAGATATGATCCGCGCTCATTCTTTATCCGTTTCGGTTTGAGTATTCATTTTCATTTTACTATTCCGGTTTGACGTCAGCAGCAGTTTGTCATCAGTATAGGGAAAAACAATTGTAAACAAATATGTCTTACGCTTATCTTTTTAAGTACATCATCATAGGAGACACAGGTAAGGATATGACAAATGCTGGAAACAATTCCTCTCAATGGAAAACGTTTAAATAAAGCAGCAGATCATTTTTACTTTTGCCTACAATAACGCGTAGATAAATATTGATTCAAAATGGCTGACCAAAATAAGACGTCGGCTGTCAGCTGTTGTTAGTTGAAGGAATGATTTAAAAGGGTTCAGCGATAGTATTCATAATAGACTAACAATATCATTGGTATGGATAATTTACTGTCAAATTAATTGTTTGTATGTATTACATAACTTAAGATAGATATATAGGCTGGATGAAAAATCAATAAAGGATGGAATAAACGATCTATTTCTGTCATTGTATTACTACTCTATTATGATATGTAAATCAATATGATGTCAGTCTTTCCACCTGTCCATGTCTGACATACTGTGAGAAATCTTTGTTGTACAAGGACTCACTGGGCATATATCCTGGAATATTTTTATTTTAGTACTTTGATTAATAGTAATACTGATCATGCTAATACAATTTTGGCATTGTAACTAACTTATTGTGTAAAGGGTACATAGAATCACCTGAATTACCACTATTCATGGGAAATATCACATAAATGACCGGAATTACCGTTAAATGAACCAGAATTACCGTTGTGTGAGTAGATAATAACCCAATTAACCTACAAAGTATAACTTTATACCACATAAAAATTAAAATCTGTTCCTGATGAAAAATGACAATAAATGTCCTTCCTCTGCATTTCAGCAATTTCAGTTAAGGGTCGGGTTTGAGTTAAAGCCATATCGATCTTGTCTATTTGACCACTGCTAAAATCTAATTCTTATATATAAACTTTTACATTAAATTTCATCTGTTCTTTCAGAAAATCCAAAACTGGAATCTAAATTAACCTACAAATCAATATAAAGGTGATTGAAATATAACAGAGTTATAATAAATTTAGGGTAGTAGTTCACACTTCGAACACCGAACCTGTTCTGTTTGTACATACATGTAAACGCAGTGCAAAAAATAACAATATCTTAATGTTCTTTGCTAATATTAACTTTATATAGTGTAAAGTTAAACTTTTTAGGTACATTGGGTTAATATCTACTCACACAAAGGTAATTCCAGTCATTTATATGGTAATTCAGGTGATTCTATGTACAAAGTCTAATTTAAAAGGAAACCAGATTGATGTGTGTAAAATAATGAAAAAAAAGTAAACTGCATAAATATTATATAGTATTCCATGTTGATTGATTGATTTTTGTTTAACGTCACATCAGAGATATTTCACATATATGGTGACGACATCTGCCTGATGAGGGCACAAAAATTTGACCTTCACAACGCACCCACCCAATGCAGTGAGGGATCTTTAACGTGCCATGCATAACACAAGACATGGCCTCGGGTTTTACTGTCTCAACCGAAAGACAGGACACCGGCATGACCAGAGCGGGACTCGAACCCCAGCCTCCCGCTCAGGAGAAGAGCGCATTACCACTAGGCCACGCCGGCTTATGTCATTCCATGTAATTTTACAGGAATTTTCATATCTTCGAATCTGACTTGAGTTAGAGGGCTTGGTGACTCAGAGATATCAAACTGGACCTCAAATCTCACATCTAAAGACCCATGTTATAGTCAAAATTGCGCAAGTACAATACAGCGTAGACCAAAATTGCCCAAATCAAAAGCAGATCAGACCAAAACAGCCCAATTTTTTACTACCAAAACAGCCCAAGTTTTATTTTAAGGTTGGCCCCACAAGTTCTCATTAAAAATATTTCGCAGTATGATTGGATTCTTTATTTCTCACAAATATGCGAAATTTTGTCAATGAACATTCATGGGGCCAATTCTAATTTTCCTTGTTGATTCCTTGTTGATTTTTGACATTTTCTGCTACCATGCGCTACTTCATCATCCTGTAGCACATGAATATAAATGTTTTTTGACTATTCCTTGTTAGTAAATGAAAACAATTCTTACTTAAGTAAATTAAGAAAATAAAATCTTTAAATTTTTATTTTGAAAAATCCCTTAATTTTTAGGCTATTGCACTAGTGTTACTGACCCTAGCCCTTTGTCTATATTCAGACTTACGGTAATATGTATCCATGGTTCTTATAATTTTGTATTCAAGGTTTTACAGTGTTCTTAGTTACGCATCAAAATCAGAGCTCAGAATGCAGCATTTCAGAAAATCGTGCATCCCGCAACATGTTCCAGACTCAATTTTACTTTCGTATGATCAACAGGATTCTCTTTTCTTTCATTTCTCCCAAAATTCTTCATACCTTCTCGATCGCAAATAAAATTACCCATTAGGCTTGAGTAATTGACTAGCGGGAGTTGAGGAGTGATCGAACAATAGGAGGTGTAAATTGATTTATTGCGTTGTTACTTTAGTATAACGGGACTTTAATGATAACATACACATGTATTTACAGCAGACAGTGATGATTTATTTATAACTGAGAGCAGGATGAAAAGACGGAAATTTGGAATTAGCCTTTTTTTTCAGTATTTAAGATCAGTACAATGAAATATTTTTACTCTTCCTGCGATTTCTACTTCTTAAAGATTACAAAATTTCCAGGGACTTGTATATCTAAATTCAAAAGGCGGGGCGGCTTGATTCCTATAAGTTAATTTATTATCATTGTTATGTTTATTCAGGCAAAGCATATAAAAACAAAAGATGTTATTATTAAACATACATAACAGCAAAATAATCAAGCATGTAGAGCATGTAATAAGTCTTTCTTGCATTATCAAATACATATTATTTACAATCCATGTTATTGAAATTTTGAAGTTTACATTGTCTTACGGGTATAATTTCTGCTTTCCATGGACCCCCTAGTCTTTTCTTTTTTTATTTGAATACATAAAATTTTAAACCATCTTTCACAAACCTCTATCACGAACAATGTATATCGAAAACTGGAAATAAAAAAAAGAAGGTGGAAACATTCTCTTTTAAAGAAGAAATGCAACAGCCAACATCCTCTAAATCATTCTTAAAAATGTGTTGATTTATAAAGAAACGCACTAGTATTCATACAAACTCGTATTATAATTTTAAGAGTTCCTCTACATATCAACAGCTTTTTAGGATGGCATTCAAATAATTTATTGATCTAATGTGTTTATTCAGCACTGTTGAACATGTGTATTTACTCTCACCTATGTAAAGTATACTTAGTTATCTGCGTTTCATGATTAGTCTCCTGATCCAATATGGCGGCGCGCTAATGCTATGCAGTTTAGAAAAGATTTTTGCCCTGGTTCATCTAAACTACTGTACATGTAGATATCACAAAAACATTTTCAGAATATGAAGGTTAAGGTATATTTTACTTCTGGATGCCCTTTTTGATGCAACCTCACCACTAGTGACTAGATTTATTCTGGTCTTCATTTAGTATCACCTGTTTTATTGTCAGAATGATATAATTAACAGGAATTTGTCAGAATTTTAGGGCTTTGCTGATCCACTGATGCATTAACATATTTTATCTTGAGATACGAGTATCGGTATACAACTTTAGTCTTTAGTATCATTAGGAAACTGAAAGTGAGGGTCATGACCAAGGGCTGGGTAGAGTTGGTCTCCCCAATTGGTAGTAAATCTGCTGTTTGGGAGGTATTTGGCATGACAATTCAGAAAAGCAAACAGTTCTTGAGTGAAGGTTTGATATTATAATTATGGAAATTTTACCTGTTTTGTTGCTCTTTGAATAAATCTGTTCTTTTTCATTTCAAGTTTCCTATATTTCAAGTATTGTGATACTTCTCATATTGCAAGGTCGGTATCATGATATGTATTGTATCACCTATACCGGTAGTGGTATCATGATATGTATTGTATCACCTATACCGGTAGTATACCGGTAGTGGTATCATGATATGTATTGTATCACCTATACCGGTAGTGATATCATGATATGAATGGTATCACCTATACAGGTAGTGGTATCTGTCCAGCCCTACAGAATTTCTTTTACATTATATATGCTTAAACATGATCAAGGAATGATAGGATGAATAATGTGGTGTGACGGATTCTGGTATCAGCCCGGATAGCTCAATGGTGAGAGCGTCCGTCTTGATAGCAGAAAGTTCTGGGTTCGATTCCTTGGTCTGGCCACAATTTTTCACCCTGCTTCTCACAGAATTTGTTGTCATGAGAGTGACTCTTATGTGATAGAGAACAAGGGTAATTTCTCTGTTGGGAATCAAGATTTTGAAACCTGGCAGGGGAAAGTGTGACGGATGCTTGTATTATCAAAGATAGCTCAATGGTGAGAGCATCAGCCTTCATAGCGGAAGATCCTTGGTTCGATTCCTGGGTCCGGCCATAGTTTTTCACCCTGCCTGTTACAGTGGTATAATTTGAAGGCCAAATAGTTGAAGTAAAAATTTGGCCACTCCATGACAAAGCCAGCAACATAGCTGACATCTCTGAGGGAAATTTCCTTTGAAAATGAATTGTTCTGATGAATTATAAACATGTATTTTTTAAGTTCACAATATATACAACTTATGACATTAACTTATGATGTTCTGTGGGCAAAAGTAAAGAAAAATGGGTCCAAAACATACTTCATGAATTGGACCATCTTGGACTAGCTTACTCATTTAACAATTCAGAAATACCTATGAACATTAAAAATAATCGCAAACAATCAGAACATGTGTCAGCAAAATGTGAAAATAAAGACAGCAATATCTGGGATTTCATTATTAATATATCATTGATAAAAAGTAAACAATTATCACTTACGCTGTTACCTTATCACAATGATACCAATTTGATCATTTGAGGTGAACCAGACAAAGCCCAACAGTCTTACAATGTATCACAAAATAGCCATAAAATGGGTTTTTTTTAGTATTATAGAATTAGTTTAAATTGGTAATACAGAAATCGTTACTTTTGCATTTTGTTCAATCTTTAATCACAGCATGACTTGACTGTGAGCCCACATATTTCCCTTGAATTACACCACATTTTTGAATGAGTGCTATGATTCATTATAAAGATTAAAGTAAACAAAAGTAAAGCAAACATTATAATCAGTTACTGGTACTTGACTGACCATGAAATGTAATTTAGAATTAATAACATAGCACATTGATTATGATGATTCTAAATGCACAATTCATAAATTCATGGATTATAAATTCATATTTACATATATATCGTTGTATAATACTATGTTTAGTGTAAAGTGTTAATGTATTTTAATATTATATCATTTATTTTCAGGAGTTGGAAAATCTTGCCTTTTACTTCAGTTCACAGATAAGAGATTTCAACCTGTACATGATCTAACTATAGGTATGTTTGAGGTTTATCCTTTTTAGACTGTTTTTTGGTCAGAATTGTGACAGCAGTACTAGACCCTTAGGCACTGCAAAACCTTGAGAAAACTACAATGCAATTTTGTGTAGAACCAGGAATAATGCACGAGTGTGTACAGAATCAAAATCACCATACAATTCTGATCAGCATCAGGATGTATGTACAGAAACAAAATCACCATACAGTTCTGATCAACATCAGGATGTGCATGTATGTACATAATAAAAATCACCATACAATTCTGATCAACATTAGGATGTATTTACAGAAACAAAATCACCATACAATTCTGATCAACATCAGGATGTGCATGTATGTACAGAATCAAAATCACCATACAATTCTGATCAACATCAGGATGTATATACAGAATCAAAATCACCGACAATTCTGATCAGCATCAAGATGTATGTACACAAACAAAATCACCATACAATTCTTATCAGCATCAGGATGTATGTACAGAAACAACATCACCATACAATTCTGATCAACATCAAGATGTATGTACACAAACAAAATCACCATACAATTCTGATCAGCATCAGGATGTATGTACAGAAACAACATCACCATACAATTCTGATCAACATCAGGATGTATGTACACAAACAAAATCACCATACAATTTTGATCAGCATCAGGATGTATGTACAGAAACAACATCACCATACAATTCTGATCAGCATCAGGATGTATGTACAGAAACAAAATCACCATACAATTCTGATCAGTATCAGGGTGTATGCACAGAAACAAAATCACCATACAATTCTGATCAGGATCAGGGTGTATGCACAGAAACAAAATCACCATACAATTCTGATCAACATCAGGATGTATGTAAAGAATCAGAAATCACCATACAATTCTGATCAGCATCAGGATAACTCATTTGACCTGGTGAAGGAATAATTTGGACAGATATCAAAGGAGGCTTTGGCTTATGTGAGCTATTGTTGTTAGTTGTTCATCTGTTGTCGATATGTCCATCATATGTCGTTAGTTGTTGTCATAACTTTTTAACTGTAAGACTTAGGGCCTTCATATTTGGCATGAGTGTCCCTAATTGCAATACCTTTCCATTGGTTCCAGAATTTTTATCATGTGACCTTGACCATGACCTTCGACCTGCTTCAATATATCTTTTTAACCATAAGACGTAGGGCCTTCATATTTAGCATGTGTGTCTGTAGACATGCACAATCATGACAATATGTCACAGATCACTGCACCATTCTTGATAGAACCCCTAAAGCGGGGGACCACAATTCTCTGAATTTGCTTGTTGTTTTTGGTCTTTTCTGAAGTTAGATGTTTTTATTTTTATACATCTATCTATGACAGGACGTATTATGGTAAGATGTTGTCTGTATGTACCTTGTAGGCAGGACACAGACCAAACCATTGGGGCTAAGACTGTCAAACTTTATACCTTTACTCCTTATGCCAAGACAAAGACAACTATAGTTTTTCAAGGTCAGAGGTCAAAGGTCAAGGTCGTAGCACTACTTGGTAGGAAACCCTTGTAGGCAGGATACAAATCAAACTGTTAGGGCAAGGACTGTCAAACTGGGTACACTTGCTCCTCATGCCAAGACAAAAATACCTATTGTTTTCCAAGCTGAGCAGCTACCAGTTAGTTTGAAAGTAGAATTGGTCAAAGTATTACTTGCACAATAAAAATTGATCAATGGATTGTGCTGCTATGCTTGAAAATTGGTAACAAAATTCCGGCTTCCATGCTTAAAGACTTTTGAAAAAACAATTAAACCAATTGTAAATTTTTTCATGAAATTCATGATTTTACATGATTGCATATATTAAGTATATTATAAAGTGTAAATGCTGGCTGCATGTATGAATTGAACATCATAATATATAAGCATTGCTTGTTTCAGTTCACCATTTAAAAGTTAATACATATAATATATAAAAATATACATGTATACGGTACATATATATATTGAAATTAAACAAGTCTAGTAATGATATATAAATATTATGAATATTGTATTCAAATGTAAAACTAATCATGAATGTAAATTACACATATAAATATATAAATTCGAAACATGTTTGAACTCTGATGAGTGATGTTCATTTTATCACAGGAGTTGAATTTGGAGCTCGAATGATCACAATAGATGGTAAACAAATAAAGTTACAGATTTGGGATACTGTGAGTTTTGATTTCTTATCAATAAAATCACACCTTTATGATAGTAGGATGTCCATGACTGAAGAGGTTTCCAATTAATATTTGAGTTAAAAATTAAATGTCAATGTCACAGAATTAGTTCTTGGTAAAGCACGTATGGGTTATGATTTGATATATCTGGCTTACAACCACAGAACCAAAATATGTCTCACATAATAGTTTTATACAGAGTGTGTGAAACTTACTTTTTTGATTACACTTACAGGACATATGGTCTAGTAAACTTAAATACTTTGCCATGTCACAGGAAATTTCACCAAACTCACACATTTTGACGCAAGAAAAATGGAGGAATGGCATGTCACAGAGTCCTGCTTTATGTTGTATTGGAGCCATGAAGGCCACTCCTTACACTTCTTCAGGAATTTCCTGCCTAGTCTCATCATATTAATTCCCCCCTTTTTTTGCAAAATCATTGTTTTCATTTGACTTATTTTTAAGTTCTTTTCTGGGATTGTCCCTCTATGTATAAGAGTTTTAAATACATTGTTAGCAACAGGGTTTGAAATTATATCTGACCCTGGAAGAAATCTATTACCAACCATCACCCTTTAAATAAGTAGTATTTAATCACATAGTCCATTTTTTAATTAATTTACCAAAACTGTTTTGTGAGTTTGGCACACTCTTCACATACATATATATAATGTCACAATAATTACTCATGTGTGGAATGACACAAGGGTGTGGCCCGATTTTTACCCAAGATCATACCTCCAAGAGAATGCCGGTATTTGGATGTCCAGTTCTAGCTCATTTTTTCAGATTATTAATTGGAAAACAAATGTGTCAGAATTTCCAAAGTGTTTGTTCTATTTCATAGTACATTAGTACATTATAACATAATGCTTCTTTACTCATGATTACTGATTATACATGTAGTAGATATAAAGAATTTTACTTACTATGGTATAAATGCTGTATTTGAATTTTCTTTATATATTTTACTAGAGTTAGTAGATATGTTTCACAGGAAGATGTTTGTACATAGAAACTTTATTATGGATAATCAGGGGTCAAAATTAACTTTCAACCTACTAGCCAAATGGGCCAGTGAAGATGATTTCCACTGGCCCGAATAGAATTTCACTGGCCCGCATATTAAACTTGCAGAAAAGACAAAATTTTTTATTTCAATAATTCATCCAGTTTAAATTTTAACGTATAATAATATCATACTTGCCAACTGTACCGATTTTGGCGGATTTTTTCCAATTTTTACATACTAATTCCACATTCCGGATTTAGACTTGTCTGTTCCGCTTTCTGCCATTATTGCGCACTTTAGATTAGGGTTACTTCTTTTTTCGTCACACTCTTTTAAAGACTTAACGATATGTTTTAAACGACACATGTTTAAAACGCCGACCTGACGAAGGACGAACATGACAAAAACGACAACAAAGTTACAAACATTGTGACATCAGTACAGAAACAGAAACATAATTCAGCGACCAGTACCGACAAAGGACAAAAAAAAAATACCGACAGTGGCGATAGCTGCGACGAGGCGTCGCATAAAAAAGAAAAAGAATGTGTACAGGAAACAAAACTTCAGAAACGAATACGTTTCCCGTTTTAACGGGATCGTTGCCCAATGTGGTGTGCACATGTGATTTTACTATCTCCCATAGGGGATCACAGACATTACCAGACATATTGGAACTCAAAAGCCAAAACACTTTAGTTTCTGAACAACAGAATGAGAAAATATCGACATTTTTCTCAAAGTCATCAAAGGCAACTTTTTGTACTTTCTTCGTCTTGTGGCATCAGTGTTTCATAAACACAGTTTTCACTTTTTTGTTTGTTATTTCCAAGAAGGAGACTTGTGTTTGTTATCAAAAGTATTGAAAAAGTTGTATAATCTGTTATTCTTTTCTCTGTGGAATTTGTTGATAACTGTCAGTCTGTGAGGTCATTTTATGGTAGAAAATTGAAAATTTTTCTCAGCAGGAGGGGCGTTGTGTCCCCTGACCCTGTTCCTCCTTACCATCTTCCAGGGTTGCCAGATCTGTAATATGATAAAGTTATACATCATACAAGGATGCAGATGTCCAAAGTGTCGTGTTACAGTTTGTCCAAATAATTGGGGTCTAATTCTGTCCAAATGTCAAGGTAATCCCCCAGGCCCTCCTCTTCCTCAGCATCATGAGGCCCATATGGCCTAGTATTTAGCCTCCTTCACCTTTCACCATCAGAGTTCCACAAGTGTATAGCAGGTGATGGATCGTACTATAAGATTTCAGCAGTGTGAAACATGATGCACAGCAAATCATTCAGTACCCTTGGTCTTTGCTTGGAATGCTAGTTGTTCTTCACGAGTTTAATTTCACATAAGCCCTTTCTGCATCACAATGTCAACAAACGTCAATGTCAAAAAAATGCTTTGTTATTTGATGGACAATGTATATACTCGACAAATGTGTCAGCGACTTCAGTGTATAGTATAGGGGGATATGGCAATTGCTTTATTTGTAGAACTGATCTTTGTGTGAATAAAACCAAAGACATTCTGAGTTACTGTAGCTAAATTTAGTGAAAGGGTTTCCAAATTCTTACTGGCCAACCAGACCAGCACAAAACAGATTTCATTGGCCTGACACCAAAACTACGGGCCAGCTGACCAGCGCTAATTTCGACCCCTGATAATTAATACCATAGTCCAACTATCATTTTATTTCAAGGCATATCTTGTGGAATATATTGACTGTGATCTAGCAGGGCATTTTCTAATGTGCATGCTGGAACCCAGGTGAAACTGAAAAGCAGCAAGATATGACTTGATCATGCAAGCATACATATTAGTGACGACATAGACTCATATGTCATATTATTGTTGCAGACATTGCCCACTGTGACTGTACATGATTGTACTGGTGAATTGTAAATACTGTATTTGATATCTCTACAACATTTCTTGTTCAATTTTCAATTTCAGGCAGGACAAGAATCTTTCCGATCTATAACTAGGTCATATTATAGAGGGGCTGCAGGAGCGTTGCTTGTTTATGATATAACTAGGTGAGTAGAAGTCCACCTGGGTGTTCTAGGGTATTTAATAAGTTTATCTCAAGTCCAATTTACCTTTGATGGCTGGTCTGCGTCAATAGGTATTGAATATTGAACAATAGATCCCTAGCCTGCCAATACACCCATCCATTTCCCTTAAATATCAAGATACATGTATTGCATGCAAAATTTTATTATAATGATATTATGTAAGGTCAGACAAGTTTGAGATATCAAAGGGATAACATGAGAAAGTTAAAACCTTTGGTTCAGGTGAGCTAAAAAGAACTCTCATGATAAAAAAATGGATCAGCATATTGAGAAGGTGGTCAGCAATAGGTTAAAACTAACAAGTACTGATAGTGTTATCAAATTGTACTGATAGTGCTACCATATTGTACTAATAGTGCTACCATATTGTATTGATAGTGCCACCATATTGCACTGATAGTGTTACTATATTGTACTGATGGTGCTACCATATTGTACTGATAGTGCTACCATGTTGTATTGATAGTATTAACATATTGTTTTGATGGTATAACCATATTGCACTGATAGTGGTACCGTATTGTACTGATAGTGCTACCATGGTGTATTGATAGTATTAACATATTGTACTGATGGTGCTACCATATTGTACTGATAGTGCTACCATGGTGTATTGATAGTATTAACATATTGTACTGATAGTGCTACCATATTGTACTGATAGTGCTACCATATTGTATTTATAGTGCCACCATATTGCACTGATAGTGTTACTATATTGTACTGATAGTGTTACCATATTGTAAGTAAAATCTTGAGAGTGACATTAAACAATAAACAAATCAACTTTATGTTAAATACAAATAACTGATGTACATGTATATTAGTACATGTATTGATTTATGATAGATATAAGACAAACCAAGGAAATAACCAATTTAATAACTCATTTATTGTGATATCTTGGATTAGCAATCAAGCAAAAGTGACAGAATCAGGTGTAGAGTCAGTGCAACACAACAGACCCCACATCTTCAGTTGTTTAACTTTATTTGAGGTTATTGAGTTTGATATTTCAGATTGTTGTTGAATTCAGAATTCATGCAGCCAGTTACATTTGTTGCATTTTTCTGAAATATGTGACATCATGTCATAAATACAACTAGCTATGAGCAGATTAATAAAATTTTGATAGTGTATTTGACATTGTCAGCTCACCTGACTCAAAGGGTCGAGTGAGTTATTGTGATCACTCCTCAGGCAGCACCCATCTGTCTGTCATTTAACATGAACTTTTCATTATTTCAATTTCTTCAGAAGTGCTGGAGGGATTTTGATCAAACTTGGTAAGGATGAAGGACTCGAGGTCCCATAATGTGTTACATGTACTACTTTTTGGCCATATGTGGACAGGATCCAGGGCGGAGGTGCAAACCCCAGAGGGTACCCTCTTTTAACATACTTCTTCAGATCTGCTGAATAGATAATCAAATCAAGAACATCAGAGTGATCTATAAGGATTTTGCATGATGGCCGAATTTCAAAATCATAATTTTTAACTTACTATTAGATGAATGAAGAAAGCATATAAGCATCAAGTACTTTGATTTTTATTTCAAGCTTTCGTTAACAATATTAAAAAATCTGTTTTATTTGGTATGCAAGATTTTCTCAACTTAAAATGTTCAAATATGTGATTTTGTTGTGTTGACGCTGAAATAACTTGTTTGTTCCATGCTTTTTGTATATACCGGTATATCTAGAAGTGCAAATGAAAATTTATGAAGTTAACCGATGAATGATCAGGTGTATATAGAGAGCCATTACCTTATATTAAAAAGATTTTAATCTTCCATTGTTGCAACAAATAATGGATTTTAAAGAAAAAATAAATCCACTTGACCCCCATATATGAAAGGCCATAAACTATTTTCAAAATATTTGTCATCTTACCATAGAAAGTAAAGAATGCAATAGAAGCTTACTTCTTGCTGAAATATATTGCAATACAAGAACAACACAGTCTTTAGTTTTTGCCATTATGTACCACCAAGCCATGCATCAGGACCCAAGGAGTAGAGTTCTTTATGTATAATGGAATGTTAAGGTTAATGTTAAGATTAATTTTGAGATGGTAAGTTGAATGACAGTGTTAAGATTTATATCTCAGAATTCCTGTACTTCATTTAGTTGCTGCGGTTTGATTATGGATGATTCATTATATTTATCCAAAGTGATATCGTCAAAGTCATTAGAATGCAGCATGCTGAAACAAGACCTTATCTCAGTATCTCTTGACTCTGGTCAAGGCTATATCATGAAGGTCAAGATGATTGGGAAGTGTTATGCTAAAATCAAGTCTAGGATATATCTTGGCAGCCCTTGCTTTGATAACAATCCAACCTAAATAGTTTTTGCTTTTTGACCTAAGATATTTTATGACCTTAATCCAAGGTCATATCACAAAGGTGAAGGTTATTAAAATGCAGCATGCTGAAATAGTGTTGTGGGTAGGCAGACATTTAGTGACTTTGGCACCTCTTATTTAAATCACAAGATTACATTTATTAAGATTACTAAAGATGAATGTTTTTGTTGTATCATTACAGCCCCAATACCTAGACATAATTTAGAATCATTGTTGTTTGATCTGGCAAAAATTATTTTTGTTTCAACATAGAAGTTAATAGCATAAAATGTTCTTTGCAGGCGAGACACTTTTAATCACCTTACTACCTGGTTAGAAGATGCCAGACAACATTCCAATTCGAATATGGTCATTATGCTAATAGGAAACAAAAGGTAACACCTGTTCAGTCTGTTACTGTGTTATATTGATATTTGGGTGATTATCATACCTCACCTTAAGAGATAGGGTTCTCAGGGCTCGACATTAACATTTTTCCCTACTTGTCCATTCAGGCAAGTATCCATGCAATTTACTTGTCCGAATATAAATTTTACTCGTCTGGCAATTTGTCAGTACTGAATTTCTATAACTACTGTAATAAACAAAGTAAAATTCAAACAATTTACTTGTTGTTTTAAGGTATTTTATTAACAAATATACGGAGCTCCTGATAAGGGTAAGAGGGTATTTACCAATTGCAAAATTAGAAAATAAGAGAAAAATAACAAACAAATTGTCCAACAAGTAAACTTCGAACAAGATTTTGAAGTTGAAGACCTTGCTTTGAGAATAAACTTCCTGATTGTTGTTCTCTTACTGCTTTTGACTTTAAATTTCAATTAAAAAGATTACAATTTTTTTAGTTTCTTTTTTTTATTTTTTTTTTTTATATTTAAAAACTATTTTACACAAAAATCACTTGTCCAGTTGGACAAGTACTTAGCAAAATTCGCTTGTCCGTAAAAATTTTCACCAGTGCTGAACAAGCAGACAAGCATTAATTTTAAGCCCTGGTTATACAGTGAACAACATATCTATCTGCCTCAGTATCCATTTATGTGTACATCCATATTCCATCTCCGTCAGTATACTTTGGTTTTAATGTTATTTTATCAAATCTTAGATGATATCAGATGGCTAACTGTTTAGTTTGCTAATTGTATTTTATATGTTTTGCATTACCAAAAAAAGAAAACAAAATATAATGTCACTGGAGCTGACATCTACATTATTACTTATATGGTTTGTTACTGACCTACCATGGAAACATAGAGGGTCAGTAATTCCATAGGGGGTGTGTCTGAAGGACAGGCGGCGTCCATATTGCCCCCTAAGAAATTTTACTGACCCCCTATAGTCATGACTTTGACCCAAGGTCATAGGTCAAAGGTCAAGGTCACAACATACAAAACCTTGTTCGGCCATAACTCCTACCCCTGTGTATGGATTTTTATAATATTTCACAGAATTGTTACACTTAAACCAAGGTCATAGGTCAAAGGTCAAGGTCACAATATGCAAAGTGAGTAAAACCTTGTTTGGGCCATAACTTCTTACCCTGTACATAGATTTCAATAATATTTTACAGAATTGTTACTTAGCACCCAAGGGTGTGTTATGACTTTGATTGTCAAAGGTCAAGGTCACAACATGCAAAGTGAATAAAACCTTGTTCAGACCATAACTTCTTCCCTGTGCATGGATTTCAATAATATTTCACAGAATTGTTACTTAGGACCCAAGGGTGTGTCATGACCTTGATCCAAGGTCATAGGTCAAAGGTTAAGGTTACATCATGCAAAGTGAATTAAACTTTGTTAATATGATAAGATGCTATGGAGATGCTATGTAACATGATAACACAAGTAAACCTCAGTTGTTTTTCATGAAACTTATACAGAATGCTTAAATTGTGTAGGGGAAGCCACTTTTCAGTTTTGAGCAAATTCCATTTTGTTGTTACAGAGTTATAGGACTTGGATCCCTCTTTTTGGATTTCAGTATTTCATAAAAGTATTACCAAAGAGACCCATGTTTGGGGGTAATGAAACCATACATTCCAATTGATCCCGTCCAAAGTAAGCGACAGGCGTATTATGCCATGCTAGGCATTGCTCTTGTTACCCAATGAAATGCGCCAATTTTGTCTGTGATGCAGTAAAGTAATATTTATGCCCTCTTTGGAAGAAGGAGGGGCAGATTGCTTTGCTGCTGTTGGTCTGTCTGTCAGTCAGTCTGTCAGTTTACCAATAGTTTCCATTCATTATCTTTGCAGCAGATTCACATATTGAAATGAAATTTGGCATAGAAATACATCATTACAATATCTAGGTCAAGTTTTAATTTGAGCTTGGTCAAATTATTTTTGACAGAGTTATGCCCTTTGGACTTTCAAGAAATTTATAGTTTCCTCTAATTATCTCCATCATACATGCACAGATCAAACTGAACTTACAAATGCATCATTAAGATATTTAAGGCAGCTTTTAATATTAGTGTGGTCAAATTATTATTGAAAGTTGATTGATTGATTGATTGATTATTGTTTTACGTCACTCCACGATTATTTCACGTATATGGTGATGGCATCTGCCTGGTGCATTGCATACAAATTTAGACCTTTGCAATGGACCCACCCGAAGCAGTGAGAGATCTTTTACATGCCATGCCTGCCGTGACAGCGGACCTCGGTTTTTACTGTCTCATCCAAAAGATAAAACAGTGGTGTGTCTAGGACAGGAGTCGAACCTGGGACCTCTCGATCTCGAGCCGAGCTCCTTATCCACTAGGCCACACCAGCTTTATTATTGAAAGAGCTACACCTCTTAGACTTAGAAAATTTTTAGAAATTCGTAGTTTCTACTCTTTATCTCTGTCACACATCAAACTGAAATTTTGTATACAGATGTATCACTACAATACCTAGGTCAAGTTATAATTTGGTCATGGCCAAATTAATTTTGACAGATTCACACCCCTTGAACTTAGAATATTTCCAGCAATACACAGTTTCATTTCATTATCTTTGCAATGGTTGCACATACTGAACTGAAATTTTGGGTATCAATGCATCCGGACAAAATTTAGGTCAACTTTTAATTTGGTTATGCTTTTATTCTTTCTTTCACACTCTTTGAACTTAAAAAAAATTCCAATAATTTACAGTTTTTGTTCTTTGTTTCCTCAGTTGGTGAATATATTGAATTGAAATAGTTCTTATTATCAGGAATACAATATTTGTTTTTGGCCAATAGATCAGAGATGTCCAACCTGTCGCATTATAGCACGAACGTGCGACAAACGTGCAACTATCGATTCTCAAGTTTAACCCCTTTTTCTTTATATTTTTAGAGCAAAGTTTAAACAATTGAAATCTCGCAAAAATATTCTGCTAGAAAACGAAATATTTATAGAATTATTATATTAAGTTTTGATTACTTATTATTATATAGCTTAATAAGAGGAATTAATTATATATTTGTGATAGTAATGTGAAACATGCCTTCTATCTTAACTGATTTCTTTGAGAATTGAATTATAAACTAATTACATGTACTACCTTATCAGAAATTTTCCATAAAAAATAATTGATTTGAATGAACATTATCCTTTATGCATTCTATCTAATATTATAAATATGAATTGCTCACAAACCAATGTATATATATTAAAATAAGATTTATTTCAACACTGTTAATTTTGTTGCAAAAGTTCACTAAAGTCTTAAAATTGCTAATACTGTGGATTAAAATCTCTTGTTTGGCCCCAAATATGGATGACTACAGGAGGTAACTTCATTGAATTTAGACTACATTATGAATTATTTTCACTATATATACCATCAAAAATCAAACTGGGCCCATATCTCTGGCATCTACTTTATCTTACCATGGTTACCTTATTTTAACTCTATAAAGAATGAAAGTATTTTCAAATACGTTTTACTGAGAATAAATTATATATTATTTTCAAGCTCTTACATATATGACCGTCTATATTAGGTCATATAGCAAAAATGATTCACAAAATACTTGGTTTTAAGTGATTTAGAGGCAAGAAGGGATGTCAAGAAAGAGGAAGGAGAGGCATTTGCAAGAGAGCATGGCTTGATTTTCATGGAGACATCTGCAAAAACAGCTGCAAATGTTGAAGAGGTAAAAAAAAATTTTAAAATGTATCTTTGATGAAAATATAAGATTGGGGGCATATTGTTTTCGTCCTGTCTGTTTGTTTGTCTGTCTGTTGTCAACTTAAACCTTGGCTATAACTTTTGAACCATGAGGGATAGGGACTTCATATTTGACATACATACTCTACTAATGAAGCCCACTCAGATTACATGAAGGTCGATGACAGTGACCTTCATACTAAAAATACTTTTTGGACTTTGGTACTGCCGGGGGCATTAGTGTTTCACAAACACAACTAGTTTACTATATGATGATACCACAATTCTACTTGCAAAGCAAGAAGCTTACTTTTGTCATCATTTTTGTTAGGTCACATGAGTCACTCGGGTGACCTATTGCTATTGATTTTTTGTCAGTGTTGTCCACCATGCTTTACCATTTGAACATTTTCAGCTTCTACTTGATAGCTCTTAGGATGATCACTCATGAAGTTTGCATATTGCAAATGGCATAAGCAGTAAAACTCTACATGACATTTCATGAACGCTATTTTCTTTGACATCATAGTAACAACTATTGTGATGTAGCGTAAACACAGAGGCATATTCCATTACTTACATCAATACAGATTAAATGTGATCAAATAAAGAAGCATAAGTTAATCCGTAAATGCTAGTATATTTTCATATTTTCATTTTATTGCATTGTCTGAGTAAGCATTTTAGATATATCAGATGTCATTTAAAATTTCTCATCTCCTCAAGGTAGTTCTGAATGAGTAGATGTCTTTTGATAAATGTCTCTTGACAGTTACAGGTGTTGTTGATATGTGTTAGAAAACATTATGCAGAGCAAAAGCATTTGGTTATACTAGTATACACATGTATCAAAAAATCGATTTGTATGTATGGTATATATAAATAGATATATATTTAGCTCACCAGGACGAATGTCTGGACAGCTATTGTCATAACCCCAGCATCATCGTCTTCTGTAGACAGATCCTTTAACCTGCATCATAACTTTAAAACCTTTAGAAACAGGGCTTTAATATTTCTCGTGTATTTATTGTGCCAAGACCTTTCATGGGGTACCAAAATTTTTAAAGTTTGACCTATTTTTGAAAAACTTTGGTCATAACTTATGAACAGTAAGAAATAGGGCTTAAATATTTCATGTGTGTATTCCTTGTGACAAGACCTTTCATTGTGTATCAAAATTTTTTACATTTTGACCTTGGTTTTTAAGATTGACCTACTTACAAAGAACTTTAAGCTAGATTGTAACTTTAGAAAGATTAGTGACAGGGCTTTAATATTTCACATATGTATATCTTGTGTCAAGATCTTTCGTTTAGTTCCAAAATGTTTGACCTTGTCCTTGAAGTTTGACCTACTTTAGAAAAAACTTTAACCTTGGTCATAACTTATGAACAGTAAGGGGTAGTATTTAAATATTTCTTGTGTGTATTCTTTTGACAAGACCCTTCATTATGTATCAAAATTTTTCAATGTTTTGACCTTGACCTTGAAGATTGACGTACTTGCAAAAACATTTTGCTTTCTAAATTTCGTTGCCAATGGCGAGCTCTGTTGTCTACTGACAACTCTTGGTTTCATGTCATTGATGATATTCAGGACGTTTTTTTTGTCTTTTAGGCATTCATAAATACAGCAAAGGAAATATACCAAAAGATTCAGGATGGTGTATTTGATATCAATAATGAGGTGAGCATAGTTATCTGTTATATGTGGTCAATGAGATGATTGCACATATATTTATATCATAGAAATACTGTTCTTAGAAGTACATCAGTAGTTTATCGGGGAGAGAAAAAAATGAGGCCATACTGGGGACCAAAACCCAGATCCTTCCTTCTACCTTGGAAATGTTCTACTAACTCAGTTTCTTTGGCCAATGATCTAGACATTGTTAGGCTTTTGTTATATGCTCATTGTTTGACAGGGATGTCTGTCTGTCCGTAACACTTTGTCTAAGACATACTATCTATATGCCTTGTTGGATTAACATCATAATTGGTAGAAATGGTCAGTAGGGGAAGGCAGTGTGCCATGACCTTGTAGCAAGGTCATACCTGCAAAGTCAATGTCACAAGATATGTGATGGGTAAATCCTTGCCTTGGTCGAACTTTCTTCCATGTGCATGGATTTGGATTACATTTCACAGTGTATATGATGGGTTAATCTTTGTCTGGGCGACATATTTATACCCCTTGCATAGATTTGAGTAATGTTTCACAGAATTGTTGCCCGGGACCTAAGGGTGTGTCATGACTTAGAACCAAGGCTGTATCTGCAAGGTCAAATTCACTGTACTTATTTAAGTGGCAAGCATATTATACAACGATAGACATTGCTGTTTTGCTTTGTCTGTCAGTCTTTGTTTCATTGGATCATTGGTTGATTGGTGTTTTACGTCGCTTTCAACAATTTATCAGTTATATCGCAACATGGAAGCAGAAGGTAACCAACCTCTTAAACATAGTGGCACAACCCCGAATCGAACCCACATCATCGGCGCCTCAAGCCAAGTGCTTAACCACTACACCAAGCCTGCCCCAGTTTTTATTTCATAGTTGAATTAAGTACTGTGCTGGAATGCTATGCAATAGGTCTTACGAGATGTGAATCTTCTCCTCACATACCTTTCATTGCTTTTTAATTCATTTGTGTAAGTTGACTTAGGTCATTTGGTAGTGTGATTGGTTGAGCCAAGAAGTTCTGGGTCAGAGCCTTACTGTTGATTGATGGTGTGCCATCTCTCAGAAAGAAAACCATGTTTCAGTATCACCTTGACAGCACATAAAGTAGTGTCATTGCTATAGGTGGGTCTGAAGCAGAGGTTTTAATTCTTGTGTATGCATCAGACAGATGTCATCACAGTGTAAGTGAAATAACCATGTCATGATATTGAACAACAGACAGACAAAACTAATCACTGATTTGTTCTTAATATCGATTTATGCTGCAAGACACTGATTAAGATGATGTCTACCTTATAAAGGTTAAAAATATTTTGTAATGTAAAGACAGTTATGTATGTAAAGCTTTTGACTTGGCTCTTCCTACTTCTTGCAGGCCAATGGTATAAAGATTGGACCTCAGCACTCACCGAGCAATCCAAATATGCCCTCTCCCTCAGGGGGTGGTACTACTGGAAGTGGATGTTGTTAGGAAACTGCAATGCATCATGGGACTCAACCTTTGCTTTCATTTTATTTCATATTTGTACTGTCTTCTCCCAGATCTCATTTCATACTTAATTTGGGATTTACTAATTCTTTGTAAATCTGCATGTCTAAGCCACACCACAATAAAAAGACTACTTCTATGGTAATCAGGACAACCATAACATAAGCCTGGTACCGAATACTGGATACACCAAAGATAGTAATGTTAGCCATGAAATAAAGATCAAATCTGGTGCCCTCATCTTACATTGAATTACTTTTCAACTCTCTTTATTTGTTCATTACTATGTGTATTTCAAACTGCATTCCCTTTTTTAAAAGCAGCTTCTTCAGAGATTTTCACCAAAAAATATACTTTAATGGAAACCCATCAAAAGATTGGGGGCAAAATGGTTCATAAATACATCTGTTTAAACAATTGTATTATGAACAAAGTCAAAATTCGCATTGTATAAAAAAAATGTCCATATTCCCTATTTTGATGCCACTATTTGCCACAATGAACCATAGTATCAACTTCTAAAACATACTCACGATTTTGCATCTTCTTACAAGTTCTGACTGTGCTTAGCAAATTTGGAAGTAATAGAAACAACTAGCAAAGTATTAACTTAGATGACAGTTGATGAAAATCTGTGCACAAACTGCTTTAAGTTTCAAGTATGAGAGAAGTATAAATGTTAAAAAGTAAATAAAACAACATCAAACTGTTACTGTAAAATGATATAGATATATAGTCATAAACTGTCTTTTTATTTTGTATTTTGTTAATGATTGTTTTTGGTTGTAATTTATTCGTTATCATATTTGTATTGTTGGTGTACTCTTTAAATGGCTAGTATTGTATGTTCAACCACTGGCTTGTAGTTCAAAGATTTGATAAAAATGAAATATATCCTGCTTTTTAAGATTAATGTGTATTACAGAATTATTGAGAAGGGCGGTTCAAGATTATAATACACAAATGAATGTGCAATCGGTGGCAAGAGTGGTGTGTGTGATATAAGTGTTATTATATCATTGTTATAATTATGGTCTTCATTTATCATAAGATTATAAGATTAAAAATCATAGGAAAAATTCTCATCTGTGTCTTCTAATCTACGTGTTGCATGTAAGTTTATAATAATATAAATAAATTTGTGATTTTTGATCATTAAGTGAGGAACATGTACCAGTTGATATGTGTAAAATGTATACTATTCTTGGATTCTTTTCCGATATATACTTACTAATAGCATTAAAATTCATGTTTCCATCAAATTCATAATTTTCTGATACACATAAAAAGGTAATGGACAATAATTAATTAATATCTATACTGTAGAAAAACAGTGTTCAGAAGAAATAGGTATCAAGTCAAAGGTGTCTGAAATCCATAATATTGTACATGTATTAGTGATAGATTTATTTATTCTACATGGAATGTACATAAAATACCCCATGTTTAACTGTATATCTGCTTATATGTGTTTCATTTGAATTGTTTCCATCCCAAGCGCTAAAAGTTAGAAAAGAATTTTTATGAATATGAAGTAAATATTACATGTATATGTAATTGCATCAATTTATGGTAAGATATGAAGATACAGATTTGAACATAGGAAAAAAAACCATTTTGAGATGGAGATAGTTTAGAGAAAATTTTATTGACAATGTATATTGAATATGCTATAGTATATAAAGAAACTGATATAGATGTATATGGTCTTTAATGTTGTACTTTGTTGTGTTAGCATGGGATTGTGTTGAGTGCAAGATCGAAGAATCTTCTGAATGGATAATAAAGGAAACAGAAACACATGCACTTGGTCTTTATATTTTGCACCATCAATAAATATTTAAAATGAAAGAAAATAGGGAGGGGTAATGCACTGTTTATATGCTTGTTAAACAGGAGGTATAATGTTGTTTTTTGTCTATCCACGGCTATTTCTTGAAAGTTTTCGGCAATGTTTTGATGAAAACCAGAATTCCAGGATGTTTTGGGGTTTTCTGTTTGTTTCTGAGATACTGAAGTGAAACTTGGTATTCATGTCAAGTATGAGGTCCTGCATTTGAAGTAAGATTTTATAGCTCTCATCAGCCAAAGGCTCATGTGAGCTGTTGTGATCATTCCTCATCCAGTGCCTGTCTGTCATGTGTAAACTTCTTATAACCCCAGCAACAAATTTTTGGAGGGTAAACTGGAATCAGGCTGTCCATCAATCCGTTTGTAGATGCAATGGTTTCTGGGCTCTACAGTGTTATCCTTTTCGCCTAGAGTCAAGATGCCACACCTACAGACTCCCCATGGGATGAGGATGATCTGTATCGATTTTGGGGTCAAAAAGTCAAAGGTTGAGTGTACTGAACATTGATATAGGTAAATACTTTCTGGACTATATAATGTATCCTTTTCATCTAGAGTCAAGATACTATACATGCAGACTCCCCACAGGATTAGGATGATCTCTATTGATTTGGGGTCAAAAAGTCCAAGGTCAAGTGTATTGGACATTGATAATGCGACATCATTTCTGGGCTCTTATGAGTTACTTTTTTCACTTAAGAGTCGCCATATCGCAGATATGGACTGCCCATGGGATGAGGCAGATCCACTCTCCATATGACGAAGGTGATCCTTATTGATTTTGGGGTCAAAAGGTCAAAGGTCAAGTGTACTGGACATTGATATAGGTAAATGGTTTTTAGGCCCTCGGGTGTTTCACAATTTCAGTCTTCTTCAATTCCGTACAACAATTTCCCATATATATATTCAACCTTGGCCTATACCTAAGGGTGTGTGTGTGCGACAAGTCTTTCAACAAAGGCCCTCTTGGGTCAACATCATCACAACACACGCATCTCTCAAAGAAAGCAACTGCACAAGTTCATACTACCCACAACTTCCCCTTCACACCTGAGGTTTTGTCATGCTTTAGACCTGATCTCCATAAGGTCAAGACCATATTCAAACCCTCTGGGGCCTATGCTGCCCCACCCTGGATTACTCCCTTGATAGATCTGCTTGAAAAACGATATTGTAGAAACCTTTAGTACTTCATATCTACCAAGTTTCATCGATATCTTTCAATTAGTTCTGAAGGAGAAGTACATCAAAGCTTATTATTTCATATCCCCATTTGTCAATCTGAAAAATCTTCAAAAGATCCTAGAAAATGTATTTCTATATCATTGCATTGCTCATACCTCCGAATGTCCTCTGGTGAAATATGGGGGCAGGCGTGGTGTAGTGGTTAAGCGCTTGGCTTGCGGCGCCGACGATCCGGGTTCGATTCCCGGGTTGCGCCACTATGTTTAAGAGGTTGGTAACCTCCTGCTTCCATGTCGCGATATAACTGAAATATTGTTGAAAGCGACGTAAAACACCAATCAACCAACCTCTGGTGAAATGAAATTTTATTACATTTTATAAGACCTGTATTTTTCCTAGTTTCACCATTGTTAATTTTCTCAGAATTTTTTTACGTGTGGTCACATCATCGATACATATACTGCGTGGATCTTTAACCAGAGTTATATAATATAGATTGATTTTGTACTAAGTATTAGCAGAAAGGAACAGAGAAAACTGGATGATCAACACGTATGAACGTTTAATACAGGTATCCTGGAACCAAAGTCAATGTGCTCCAAACCCAATATGTCATTGTCCATAATTTAAACATAACCAATCTAAAATCGTACTATTATATATGAAACTTATTATTATTGTAATAATGACATCGATAAAGATTCTCTGATATCGCAAATGCGCAGTTTAACAAAAACTGTACATTTAATACAGGTAAACTACACAAATTCATGCAAACAAAACTTACTGATTTCAAGATACTTGATTTTACAAATAGACTAAATCGAGTTTTCGATTTCAAATTGAAATTCTAAAGTACAAGTACTAGAAAAGGTATGTGACTGTGGAAAACACTGACATTTCCATTATAGAATTTACGAACTGAAGAGTAAATCTTGAATAGATACCGCTGTTTCCCTTTGGCTTGTTCAGTAGCAAGTATGTTTGCTTAGATTCATCTTAAAGAATTTCGTCCATATCGCATGTCTACCGACAAAACACGCCCACTGAAACTTAAAATTTGCATTACTCATATCTTCTATTTGGATTCAGTTTTCATTACTACAAAGTGACATCTATATACCCCCGCTAACAAAGTATGTCTATCCTCATGGTTTCTCCCAAAGGCTTGGATGTACTTTTTTCCTAGTTGAATATACACCATCATATTTACATCACAACTCCTCCATGATTCATGAATGGATTTGAGTGAAACTTTGTACCGGTACATAGGAAGACTACAATATGAACTGTCATATGTAATATAGATAATTTGTTTGGTCAATTATGTTACCTGACAATTTCTGTATGAGTTGTCCTTTTTTAACGTTTTGTTATCTAGTATACATCATCTCGTTATCTAATTCATAGGATTTTGATTTTTATGCATGTGATGGAGATATCACAGGTCTTTTCAGGTAAGCATTATCATGATTATAAAACTTATTTTACAATTTTGTACTCGTAGTGTCAATGTTCAAGTCATGATACTTAGATAAATCTTATCAAAATGGATTGATTCACAAGTTTAAAATTACAATCTTGCAATCGGATCTTTTGTAGAATAAAAGTCATCATCTCGTCAACACAACTTTTTCAGCACATTTTATCTTGGCTTGTACACATAAACTTTTATGCCAACTCTGCTTATAAATAATAAGATTCGTTAATTTGAATGAAAACTGTCATTTATTCCAATGATTAAAATGACGTTATAATTATACCATGTAAAATGCAATGAGGATCACCTCAAAACTCAAATACATACAATGACTAGCGGCGATCCTTTTGTGTTAAAATCGCAAGTGCAAACATGCACAGCATACGATGGACTTTTTAGTACCCAAAAGTTTAATGCTGGTTAATGGGGGTTTTAATTAATTCAAGGAACAGGGACATCGATATATATATGATACCTATTACATGACATACTTTCAGATTCTCAATTTTACTGTTAAATTATGAATCCAATTTTGTGTGTTTTTTTCTTACTTCAGATGCTATGTAATTTAGATAAAAAGAAGTTTTTTAATGAATTATATTTTGCTTTAAATTACGGTTTTCAAATACTTTTACAGAAACTGTTGTTGACAAATCTCTTTAATAGCACGTAAATTACGTATTAAATGCTTTAATGGGTATTAGGATGATCACAATACACAGTTCAAAACGTATTCTAACTTGTAGGCACATTACTGATACAGACGTGGATGTTCTTACGGTAATATTACCAGCGGGTCTCGTAACACTGCTGGTGGATCATCTAATTCTAGTGCTTCGTCGCTGACCCGAAATATATTATTCTGAATGTTTTGTAATTAAAGTAAATTATCTGAAAACTAAGAAGTATCTCCCTCACGTATTAGTCTGTCCTCTGTTCTATTTTGCTTTTATTTAAGGGGTTTTTTTATTGGGGTGTTCTTTCTTTTTGTTTGTTTTTCCCTTCTTTTTGTGTATTTGGCTCTTTCTTTTTGTGTCTTGGCTCTTTCTTTTCAATCTCCAAAGTCGAGTTACGGTCCTTGCACTCCCTTTAATCTCTGCCAACTACTGAAAGTAGTCCCTAGCCAGAAGGCAGAAAATATAGTTTTGCGTGTTTTTGGAAAAATGTCATCGTATTCAAGTTATCTGGGCGAAAATTAAACAATGAGGAATTCATTCAGAAATTACAAGACATGTTAGGTGCAAATGATAGTGTTACTGACAAATTGTATTATATATTAGAATGCTGATTTGTACGCTGAGAAAATATAGTGTGGTGTAAATTCAGGGTTTGATTTCATGTAGAAGCCCGATTAAAACTCAGTGTAACATGGTAAATGCTTTATATTTAACTAATAAAGCCAGTCAAACCGTCTAGAGGCAAAATCTGATTTTACAAGAATCTTGAAAACCTGAGACGTTGACAGAGGTGTGTATGGATAGTAAAGGAACGACAACTCTGCTTTGGAGATGGCCTTCTTTTTGTATTTTTGGCTCTCTCTATTTTTGTTTTTAGCTCTTTCTTTTTTGTGTTTTTAGCTCTTTCTTTTTTGTGTTTTTGCATCTTTCTTTGTGTTTTTGGCTCTGTACATGTATTTTTTGTGGCTCTGTCTTGTGGATCAGTTTGGTAATTAGTCTGCTCTACACATATTTTGGATTTCCAAAGTATCGGCACTGAGTATCACTGAATAGGCATAAGTTACCGACACGTACATATGGTATATACACTGGTATATATGTTCTTATTGTTTCTTTTTTAACCTTATGATACAGCGCATTAGCGACATTTTCCTTTGTTTATCAATATTTCTTTATCTATTGATAAGATATACATATTTTACTTACTTAATGATTTAATATATTGATGGGTATCTTTATATTCATTGGATATGTTTCAGACGAAAACAATCCCAATTTCCCAGTACATTGTTACTGAACACTACATGGATTATGTTTGTGGGGTATAACGAACACATTCAGCAAAGTCAAATAACACGTTCATATAGATCACTGTCTACGTCTCTGTCGAAGTCGATGTATTGATCTCCGTTGTCCAGGTAATTAGTTCTTACAATTTGTTCATCCTCAGAAACCTCTGTACTATTGTTAGCAAACTCGATAGGCTGGTGGACATCCAGATAAAGTACTTCTTCGTTAGATTGCACACCAAGTGGTTCTGGCATCGTTGGAGGTTGGGTGTTCTCTTTTGCTAAGCTTTCTGTGTTTTCCTCGATGATTTTCTGTTTGATGAGGTTTCCAAATGGTTTGTTTACTAAAGTATTCTCAACAGTATCATCATCTGATGTTGAATTAGCGAAAGAAATGTCACTTGAATAGGAATCTGTAGAAGTGGACCTGCTGAGGAAGGTTGGTACATTTTGATTCGATGTAGGAGGATGAGTACTTGAGTTGATAGATTTGAGGTCCATCTTGTGGCACTGATCATGACCTTTTACATGACTATTATCCATAAGGTTATTCTCAGTTGAGGAAACCTTAACACAGAGGGCATGTTGACTATTATCCTCCTTAATGAAATGATTTCCTTTCAGCTGATTAATTTGGGTGTCTTGTACGAGCTCCATCACTGGTACGGTAGTCACAGTGTAAGCTTCTGTGCTATTTTGATCTTCGGAGTCTACTGAACAATGTACACGACTAGAATCACTGGGAGCTGTATGCTCTTGACAGCTATCATGTACAGTCGATGAACATACATCTTGTATTCTAACAGACTGGCGTAAACTATGATTTCGGTTAAAGGTCTCTTGGATTTCTGTTCTATCTTTGTACTCCTTTTCAGACTCCGAATTATCTGTATTAAATACAGGATTATATTTTACCGATCTTGTGATGTATTGTGGTTTGAATCGACGCTGCTTTCTGAAATTTACAGGTTGTGTGATGTACGAATGATCTCGTCCAGTCTCATCCATAGAAGACGTATCAGTCTCTGGATAGTATTCTGTAGAGCTGCCTGTACATGGGAGTGGTAGCACATCCTCAGCATCTTCCCTCTTAGTATTCACATCCAGGCTCTCTAAACTATAAATAGCACAAATCAGTAACATACCATACTTAAATAAAAATGACATGGGAGCTAGGATACAAAATAACTCGTAAAATGTTTATTCAGTTTAATATTTGATACCTGAACATCATATTGGTACAATTGTACAATATGTGAGTGTATACTTAGTGTTTAGGGATTAATAGAATAAAGGTGTTTATATGTTAAATACGTTGCCGGATGTAAAACAGTAACAGAATTAAATTATTTTTTTATGAAAAAATAATGATACATCTTAATATAAAAGTTAAAGTAGATCTTGCCTTTTCGTTATCTTAACAATATCATGCATTGTGAATTCTACAGGGCATGAATAATATTTTTATTACTTATGCCCGATCCTCATTCATTTGACAACCCAAAATTTATTCTTTTCACACAAATGAATTATAGATAAATAAATGTTCTACCGTTCTATGGGCCCACGAATTCCGGGATATGTTATGAATATGATACGTTATATTGGCAACCAATTTATTTTAAATCCGAACACGATGTATGATCAGAAAGTTCTCGGTCCGATATACTGTGATAACATAAATACGTATGAAACCCCAATCAAATCATCATTCAATTATAGTGAACGTATTTGGTACAGAGAATAGTATTTTAAAGCTTTTGATTAAACACGGAATTTGCTGTTAAAGTTGAAGGGTTAGTCAAACCGCCAAAACGAAGAAAACTGAAATTAGAGCAGTGATTTTGTAAGAAGGGAATGACTGCCAAGTAAGTTCGTGAGGATTTCATGGAAACCTTCGGGAACGAGTCACCTTTTTATGGTTCTATAAAAAAGGATTCCTGAAATAAGAAGGGAGAAGGAGAGCATGATGAACAGTCTGGACCAATCCCAATGAGGCCACCGCAATCAAAAACGTTGATATTGTACACACTCTTGTTATGCGTGGCAGAAGGTGAAACTTCCTATATATAGCCAGAGACGTTAGCGAAAATTCAATAAATTTTAAGTGATATCTTAGTCTTTCTAAGTTTTTGGCTAGCTGGGTCCATAGAATGTTGACTGAGGATCAAAAGAGAAACAGGTATGATGCTTCTTTGCATCTTTTGTCTCACTGTGAGGATGATCGCGAGTATTTTATGGGCCTAATTGACATTCAGGATTGAAACTTGTGTTCACTGTTTTGATAGAATAAAGTAAAGCTAACCAGAAGCATTCTGCTCTTGCTGGCTAGTGCACCCACTCACACTTCCAATGTTACAATGACCTCTCTGATGGAATGCAGCTTCATCAGTTTCATCCCCAATATTCTCTTATCACTCTAAAACTAAGGAGTATCTCCCACATGCATAGGCAGTCCTTAGATAGATTCTTTGGTTCACTTTTCGGTCTTCTTGGTTTCAACACTGCTCTTCGTATTTTTATATATTTTGAGAATTCCAATCATTTAGCTACGAGCATCACTGAAGAGACATAACTTGTCAAAATGCGCATATGGTGCACAAAATTAAAAGGAATATATGTTCTATATTTATTAACCCCATCTGACTCCTATATCGATCTGTTCCCAAAAGTAAAATCTTACCTACATGATAAAAAATTTAGTAGCAACAAGAGTGTTATGGACGCCGTAAAAAGTACTTAAGGGACAATCTCTCTATTTCGAAGGGATTCATAAATTGGAACATAGATGGAGAAAGTGCATTAAATACATGGGACCGAACATCATTTAATCAAACCTCATATCTACTTACTGTGCTTGAATCACATCTCTTAAATGTTTGACTGACGGACGTTGAGTTCGGTCTCTGTTCCAGCACTTTTTCATTTCATCATACAGCCAAGAAGGACAGGCATCTGACTGTTCTGGCACCTCTCCCCTCAGGAGATGTTCACGAAGCTATATAGAGATTAGCCAGTACAATGTATAGCTATAATTAAGTACAAATATGTATTTTTTCATCAGAACAATATTAAAGGAATTATGTGATCTGTTGTATAAAATGATTTACTGACTCAGATTGTAAACGTATATTGTCAAAATATAAACTTCCTTTTTCGTTTGCCTATCTATTAATCATACATTAATTGCCAACTTTTCATTCCTAATTCTCTGCCACTACCAATAGTTGTCCTCACCTAGCCCATTCAGAGTAAAAATTATAGTAAATATTATAACATCAGAAATTCTACAAGTAATTAATCTGTCATATACTACTCCTAATAAGTAATTAATCTGTCAAATACTACTCCTAATAAGTAATATAAATAAAATCTGTCACACACTAGTCCTACTAATATTTAATCTGCCACATATTACTCCTAATAAGTAATTAATCTGTTACACCTAATAAGCTATGATACCAGTTAATTTCTATAATACATAACCTGTATATACCTGGCTTCGCCGCACCCGGGCAAAGGGAACACACCTTAGCATATTGGGTACTGGATTACCCCGATGTAAGTCGAGGGCCACATAGAATTCGTGTATTGTCATACAAAGCATGTACACGTCACTTTCAAAAGAGTATAGCCGATTGTCTAGGGTTTCTATCGGTAACCTGTAAGTTATAGTCAACATGAATGCCTCTTGAATATTCTACTTGCTGGACATATACATGTAATATCTTTCATACATTTCATTTATATCATGAACCAAAATTGTGGACCGTTAATTGTGCATTAAAAGAAAACTTCAACCAATGTATGAATATTCTCTTTGTCAAATCATTTCACGAACAACTTTCACTGCCACTTGCTTAAAAAAGATGCTTTAAATTATTTCATAAACATTTCAGATTAGGGTTGTATATACGAAGACACTTTCCGGGCAATGCCGATACCTGATTACTGAGGAGTTTTAAGGCGACATGTACATTCAAGTGGTCACGTTTGACCGGAACAAGCAACATTCAAAAACCGAAGGAGTAAATGCTGGTTTTATTGGGTCAACTCTTTAATTAGATATACGAAGCCCAAAGTGTCCCCAAATTCAAATCTGGCACTCTATTGTTGGCATGTAAAGATGGTGGATAAATACAAACCATAAGTCTGATAATCATGAAAACAGAGGACATACAAAATCAGTGAAAATGAAAACCTAGTAGAAAATAACGAAAACTGTCTAGTTGAAGAGCATATGTGAACCCCTATGATGGAGTGAAATAAGGTGTCAGGGGACAGTGAACATCTCCTGCTTGTTAGCAACACCTATCACATATACTCAGTAGAAAGAGTTATATATTATAGGGTTATCAAATCGGACGTTTTTCACTAACCGGTTAATCGGTACTTTTTCCGATCGAGTATCCGGTTACTCGTATCAATAGACTTTGTTCAAAATAGGCATGATTCCACTTCACTTCACAGTTTTACCATCAGCTGTCCGTTTGAAGTAATTCCAAGCCTTAGACATTTGAGGCGGCATTCTAACAAAATGGCTTCAAATAACACCTACTGTAAAAATTTACAACTCAAGCCTCGTGTAGTACATGTACAAATAAGCTATGGGTAAAGGTAATTAAAGTTGAGTACCTATACATTGATACAAACAATCGATATATAATGGTCCCAAGGCGATTGAAGAAATAACTGAGAGTGTTTTGATTGTCAAAACATTCATAGAGGGAATTGTTCCGTCAATTAACAAATACATGACAAACAGAGCGGAATAATATCTTCATTCTGTTTTTCTGTAAATTATTTTTTTTTCACCGAGTACCCGAGTACTAAGTTTACTAACCGATACTCGGTTCGTTCGACGGTTAACCGGGTACTCGTTGACAACCCTAATATATTATAATATATACATTTATGTAAAAAGTATTGTATTATACTATATTATAATAAAATACATTTTTGAGACATTTATGAGTAAAGTAGATCCTTTAGAATGACCATACAAGAATCAAATACTGAATAAGAAACCAAGAAAATTTCATAATTTATTTTAACTGGTTTACCTGGATCATCCCCCTCCCCGCAAAAATCTAACCTGGCATGAACTAACAAAATTTTAATAAATCAATAGTTCTATGAAAAAAAGAATATACATATATATATCTTGCAAGGAAATGTACATGACCCGCAGTAAGTCCTCAAAGTACATGTACCTTTTTAATTTCAAATCTAATAGGAGAACTGACCCCTGTACTCAGCTTAATTATGATTAAAACCTTGTATTATCTAACCGGGGAATTTTACATACCAATTGGACCTCTCCTTGAAGACTTCGTCAATTATACATTCCTCCAGATCGTGTTCTTTATCGAGGTATAGCATTCTTCCTAGTCGTATTGAATAAATCTAAAAAATAACATCACTGCGTTAAAACGGAATCACTAGAGAGTATAGAGAATGTTCCCCTCATAAACAAAGCAACTCCTCATTTTCTTCTAAATTACTAACTGAATATTCATTTGCATTGCTTAAGAGGTCTTATGAATAAAGGAAGTGAGATAAAAAAAAAAAAGAACGCTTTATCTCCTTACTTGGCAAACTATTTAGGAACTTACATTTCCGTCGTGAATGATGTCATTTGATTCCAGGTAAATCACTTTTCCACATATATCTCTCAGTATGAAGTTACGTTGATGAAGCTTGTAGACATAATTCACTAGGTTGTACACAACTCTTACATATTTAACTTCAGCTCTATCATCGTAAGGATCCCCGTACGGATTTCTAGTTGCAAATTTAATCAGGTTTTCCCCCTTTTTGCACTTATAAATCTACAAAATAAATTTACAATTTAGCATTGCAGTGTCCATATCAAAACACGTATAAATGTGAGTTAATGAGATACAATTTTACAGTCAAAAGAAACACTCTTGACAAATTCTGATCTACATGCACAGATGTTACCTTATGTGAAATCACAAAATAACAAACTAGAACTCTTAAAACTAAAGGTCAAATTTGAAAAACTGAAGGTCAAGGACACCAGGTATGAATGGCAATCGGTGTAAAGGGAAGTCCGTATTAAAACACTTTCTACATACAGATAAGTTGTCAGATATATTCCTATGAAAACAAAATTCAAGATGAATAACGGTATAGTCAAAGTGAATTACAATTTTTCTGAAGAGACATAACTTGTCGAAATGCGCATATGGTGCACAAAATTAAATGGTATATATGTTCTATATTTATTATAACCACTAGGCCGGTGTCACTGCTGGTGGACTGATAGTCCCCGAGGGCATCATAAGTCTAGTTTTCAGTGCTTTTGTACTGATATTAAATATATATACTTCAAATTTTCCGTCATGAAATTATGTAAATCACTCTAAAACTAAGGAGTATCTCCCTCATGCATAGCTCTGCCCTTAGATAGATTATTTGGATCACCTTTCGGTCAGTTTGGCTTCAACACTGCTCTTCATATTTTCATATATTTGAGAATTCCAATCATTCGGCAACGACCATCACTGAAGAGACATAACTTGTCGAAATGCGCATATGGTGCACAAAATTAAATGGTATATATGTTCTATATTTATTACACCATTTTCACATACATTTACCAGGTATCATGGTTAGATCATTCGTGTAAAATCGTAATTGCTAAGAAACAGAGGAAGAAAATCCAGTTCTAAGAATCTAAAGATGACTGCGATGACAGCCGTATTGGATTAAGCGTAACACGTTTCTTCCTATAATTCTAATATAATTACTATGAAATATCAAATGAGAAAGAAAATCCAGTTATTTTCAAGACGGCGGCCAGGATGACCAAACTGGATTATGCAGAACTATTTTATGAATCTAGTTCTAAGATTTTCTAGATGACTGCCACGGTGACTATACTGAGAGAGACGAAATTTGTGGAAAAACATTGCAAGAAAAAAGAGGAGTTAATGGCTCAATTATGTGGCAGAAGTCACCATGGAGCTATACAATACATGAATGTAAATGATATACTAGTACATATAACACATTACAAAAATATTTAATTGTAGTGCAATTACGATACCGACTTAGGACGGTCATTTAATTTGACAAAAGTCAAACAAATGGTGTGGTTAACCGGTTTACGGGCCCACCTTCCCACTCACCGTAACAGCAGAACAATCAAATGACGTACATTTAAAAATTTATAAATAATCCTCCATGTAAAGAACAAGGGTCAACAGGTATCGCATATTGAGAGGTCATAAAACTATAAACACGTAAGGTATTGTAAAACACATAATGATATGAAAATATATGCGACATCAACATGATAAACCGTGCTCTGCCAGTCTGAAAGCGAGCTAAGACCCTAGATCTGTAGGAGTCCCGACTAACAGTCAGAGGGAACGAGGTTCAGGACCATGTCTCCTCTGAAAGAGGTTTGGACAAGGCCCGTCATATAGTCCCCACCGCTCTGTTAGTCAGCGTGCAACGTTCAAGTAAAAGTCTGCATAAGGCGGTAGAGGGGCCAAATACAAGACCTATAGTCTTTTTTTATGATCTCAATGTCATATTGTCTATTTAGATGACATTTGACTGTTTTATTACATGATAAAATATAACGTTATTGGAGCCTTTTACTTTCCTTAGTTTATATACAAGATCACCGTAAAAATTAGGATGGGAAATACCATTGGATACATAGTGTTGAAAAGAAATATTTCCAAATTTAGATAGAAGTTCTGAATAAGATCTGAAGAATTTGCCGAATGTTTTTCTTAGCTTGTGATATCTGTAACCCTGAGTTAAAAGTTTAGTAGTAATTTGTAAGTTTCGTTTATGAAAGTCCAAAACATCGGTGCAGCCTCTGACAAATCGAACTAATATACCTATATCAATACTGAGAGAGAATACCTATATCAATACTGAGAGAGAGAGAGAGAGAGAGAGAGAGAGAGAGAGAGAGAGAGAGAGAGAGGGAGAGGTTGTGACTAAACATTGGAATGCCTATATCAATACTGAGAGAGAGAGAGGAAGGTTGTGGAAAAATATTGCAATACCTATATTGATAATGAATAAAAAAATCTCGGGAACTGTTTGACTTACTATTTACCCTAAAATTGTTCATGGTGCACCACTACCACTGAAATGGAAACTGTCATAATCTATTTTTCTATGAGAGGAAAGACTGTCATTAACTTTTGGACCATATATGCCATAATGCATAAGCCCTAAAGTAGACATGTGAACAAACCTTACATCAATCTGAGAGGCTGTGACTAAATTTCAGGGTAATATTTAAATTCATAATTAAACGGTAAACAGTTTGACCTACATTTATTCCTGAAGTAGGTCATAATGTACCACTCCAGCTGAAATGCGAACTGAAGTTGCATTTCTCTAGGAGGAAGATTGTGAGCAAAATTCAGTGCAATATTTCTATCCATATAGAAAAACAATCCGGGAAACTTGATAGTGTGAAGTCATAAAGTAAATGACGGTCCATCAATGAAATGCAAACTCAATCTTACATTTCCTGAGAAAAATTTTGAAGAAAAAAGAGGAGTTAATGGCTCAGCCATGTGGCAGAAGTCACCAAGGAGCCATGAAAGTCCAAAACATCGGTGCAGCCTCTGACAAATCGAACTAATTGAGATATATAGATACCATATGATGGGAGTCGAGGGACATCGCCATCCAAGTAAGGGAAATTTACAATAGGAAATCCAAAATCCTCACGTTTATCATAAATATTAGTATATATAAGGTGGTTGATAATTTTGATGTTTAAATCTAAGAAAGGTGTAGATTTATCTCAAGTATTAGCTTTATTCAATGTGAGCTCTGGTGGATATATTTCTGATATAAATTGTTCGAATTCAGGGTTGTCGATAATCAAAATGTCATCCAGATATCTGCAAGTATTATTAAATTTGTCAATGAGGTCAAAACGTTTTGATTTTTGAGAGAAACCATAAAATCCCTCTCATAACAATAAAGAAATAAATCTGCTATCAGAGGCGCGCAGTTAGTACCCATAGGAATCCCAACTATTTGTTGATATATCTTGCCATCAAATTGCACAAAAATATTATTCATGAGAAAATCTACTGCTTTACATAATTCCTTGCAAGTCCAGTATTTATATGAAGTATATTGTTTGTTGGAAAAGAATCCGGAGTTATTGGAAGTACATATGTACGTTTTAGATTCTCTGTGAAAACACCATTGTATAAGAGACAGCAACTTGCTTTTAATCAAATCATGAGGCAGAGATGTATAAAGTGTAGAAAAATCAAATGTAGAAATTTGAGTTGCTTTGAAATTTAGCGAAAGAAGTTTGTCTATAACTTCATGAGAATTTTTAATCGACCAAAAGTAAATGATGTTACTATTATGAAATGCGACATCACAATATTTGATATGATCTTTTATAGCAGTTAGAGCAGACGTAATTAGCTTCAATAGTACCGTAGTAGAGCAGTGGCTAGAATTAGATATGAAACGTGATTTATATGGATTTTTTATGTAGTTTTGGGAGCCAATATATGGTTGGTAGATCAGATTTATCAGTTTTAATTTTGAAGTCGGACATGCTCATGAGGTGATCGTGCAAGGTGCTGTCTTTTGAGGTAGGGCTTTCCACATATGTATGAGTAGAGTTTAATTCGTTTTTAAGTACTTCAATATAATATAGTTTTCAAAGAACTATTATGTTATTACCTGCTTTATAAGCAGGAACAAAGACATATTTAGCATGTAAGTCAGCTATCTTCTTTTTAATAGAATTTGCCGTCAATGTATTAGGCTGTTGAAATAAATAAGGATTTTCCGTAAAGTTCTTAATACGGATATCGACAATTCTTAAAATCTCTTATTTCCAATCATTAAGAGCATGAACCTTTACCTGTTCTTTTTTACACCAACGTTTACAATATGTAGTTAAAGCATCTTCTATAACGTCACGGCATCTATTGAAATCTATCCTGGACGGTAACCAATATTTAGGTCCTTTTCCAAAAAGGGTGCGCAATTTCTTGTCCGAAATACAGTTTAGGTCACCAGTAATAACATGACCTGCCGGTTTATAAACATATTTAGAATTTTCACAAGAACACGACTAAGGAGTCTGAAACATCAGGGTTAGATGTACCTTTATTATAATTTAAAATAAGATTTCTTATAGGCTTTTTGTACTGGTAACAAATAAGTGGAGGTTCTAAATTCTCAAAATATTGGGAGATTTTAGATGTGACTCTATGATCACGGAAAATATAAGAAATGTTAAGTAGATCGAAGCCTTTATTAATAAATTTAATTTTGAGAAATTGCTGCTTGGGTGGAAGAGACGGAATACGAGGGAAGAGTTTATTATATGAAAATAAAATAATCAAATTGAGTTTATATCAATCAGAATTGCGTAAACTTCGAAGATCAGCTTCGTCCAGGATAGGTTTCAATTTATTTACCAGAGTAGAGGATAGTGCATGCAAAAGTTCATGACGGCCATTATTAATGAGAACGAATAACAACTTTATACATGCATCTATGACACAAAAATTCCTAAAACATAACCCTGGACGGACAGATGTACGAACAGCGTCATACCATAATACATAACGTCTTACGACGAGCGTATGAAGAAAATGTAGAACTCACAATATGCTTGAGCATTATCATCTGTTAATTACAAATTATTGTGTATGTGTTATGTGTTTTGCAATAAATATCGTTCTACCGGTACGCTTTCATCGTCAACTAAAATCAATTATCGATTTTGATCACAAAATTCAGCTGATATTAGTGCACTCTGGACGGATAAAAATACCTATTATACATAACGAAATAGGTTTACAATTTTAGGGGTGTTTTTAATTACTCCTTATAAGCGATCTAGCGGTGTGGATGAAATATTGAGTAACTTTCCTTTCATATATAAACTTACTCAACACTGTCCAAGCGTGTCCTTGTGGGTTGTACATTTGAAACATATAAAAAGAATGAATTAGTATAAAACTAATAGTTGATGCTGCAAAGTTGTTAATGTCTTACAAGTGATGATTTGTCATCGTGTTAGTGTCTTACAAGCAAGGATGTATAACTAGACTTCCCTGCTTACAAGTCATAATATGGCATCGTGTTAATTGTCTTTCATGTGATGTGTCATCGCATTAATGTCTTACAAGTGATGATATGTCATCGCATTAATGACTTACAAGTGATGATATGTCATCATGTTAATGACTTACAAGTGATGATATGTCATCATGTTAATGACTTACAAGTGATGATATGTCATCATGTTAATAACTTACAAGTGATGATATGTCGTTATGTTAATGAATTATAAGTGATGATATGTCATCATGTTAATGACTTACAAGTGATGATATGTCATTATGTTAATGTCTTACAAGTGATGATATGTCATCATGTTAATGACTTACAAGTGATGATATGTCATCATGTTAATGACTTACAAGTGATGATATGTCATCATGTTAATGACTTACAAGTGATGATATGTCATCATGTTAATGACTTACAAGTGATGATATGTCATTATGTTAATGACTTACAAGTGATGATATGTCATCATGTTAATGACTTACAAGTGATGATATGTCATCATGTTAATGACTTACAAGTGATGATATGTCATTATGTTAATGACTTACAAGTGATGATATGTCATTATGTTAATGACTTACAAGTGATGATATGTCATCATGTTAATGACTTACAAGTGATGATATGTCATCGCATTAATGACTTACAAGTGATGATATGTCATCGCATTAATGACTTACAAGTGATGATATGTCATTATGTTAATGACTTACAAGTGATGATATGTCATCATGTTAATGACTTACAAGTGATGATATGTCATTATGTTAATGACTTACAAGTTATGATATGTCATTATGTTAATGACTTACAAAATATGATATGTCATTATGTTAATGACTCACAAGTGATGATATGTCATTATGTTAATAACTTACAAGTGATGATATGTCATTATGTTAATGACTTACAAGTGATGATATGTCATCATGTTAATGACTTACAAGTGATGATATGTCATTATGTTAATGACTTACAAGTGATGATATGTCATCACATTAATGACTTACAAGTGATGATATGTCATCACATTAATGACTTACAAGTGATGATATGTCATCGCATTAATGACTTACAAGTGATGATATGTCATTATGTTAATGACTTACAAGTGATGATATGTCATCATGTTAATGACTTACAAGTGATGATATGTCATTATGTTAATGACTTACAAGTGATGATATGTCATCACATTAATGACTTACAAGTGATGATATGTCATCACATTAATGACTTACAAATGATGATATGTCATCGCATTAATGACTTACAAGTGATGATATGTCATTATGTTAATGACTTACAAGTGATGATATGTCATTATGTTAATGACTTACAAGTGATGATATGTCATCATGTTAATGGCTTACAAGTGATGATATGTCATCATGTTAATAACTTACAAGTGATGATATGTCGTTATGTTAATGACTTACAAGTGATGATATGTCATTATGTTAATGACTTACAAGTGATGATATGTCATCATGTTAATGTCTTACAAGTGATGATATGTCATCATGTTAATGACTTACTAGTGTTGTTACACCATCATGTTGATGCCTTACCAATGATGCTATAATATCATGTTAATTTCTTACCAGTGATAATATACCATTATGTTTATTTACCAGTCATGATATACCATCATGTTAATGACTTATCAGTGATGATACATCATCATGTTAATGCCTTCCTAGTGATGTTATACTTTCATGTTAATGTCTTCCCAGTGATGTAATACTATCATGTTAATGTCTTACCAGTGATGATATACTGTTGTATTAATGCCTTACCAGTAATGTTATACTATCATGTTAATGTCTTACCAGTGATGTTATACTATCATGTTAATGTCTTACCAGTGATGTTATACTATCATGTTAATGTCTTACCAGTGATGTTATACTATTATGTTAATGTCTTACCAGTGATGTTATACTATCATGTTAATGTCTTACCAGTAATGTTATACTATCATGTTAATGTCTTACCAGTAATGTTATACTATCGTGTTAATGTCTTACCAGTAATGTTATACTATTATGTTAATGTCTTACCAGTGATGTTATACTATCATGTTAATGTCTTACCAGTGATGTTATACTATTATGTTAATGTCTTACCAGTAATGTTATACTATTGTATTAATACCTTACCAGTAATGTTATACTATCATGTTAATGTCTTACCAGTAATGTTATACTATCATGTTAATGTCTTACCAGTGATGTTATACTATTATGTTAATGTCTTACCAGTGATGTTATACTATCATGTTAATGTCTTACCAGTGATGTTATACTATCATGTTAATGTCTTACCAGTGATGTTATACTATTGTATTAATGACTTACCAGTTTTATTATACTATCATGTTAATGCCTTACTACTGATGTTATACTATCATGTTAATGTCTTACCAGTAATGTTATACTATCATGTTAATGTCTTACCAGTGATGTTATACTATCATGTTAATGTCTTACCAGTGATGATACACTATTGTATTAATACCTTACCAGTAATGTTATATTATCATGTTAAGCCGGCGTGGCCTAGTGGTATCGCATCGGACTCCTGATCGGGAGGCTGGGGTTCGAGTCCCGCTCTGGCCATACCGGTGTCATGTCTTTCGGATGAGACAGTAAAAACCGAGGCCCCGTGTCATGGTATGCATGGCACTTAAAAGATCCCTCACTGCTTCGGGTGGGCCCATTGCAAAGGTCAAAATTTGTATGCCCCGCATCAGGCAGATGCCGTCACCATATACGTGAAATATTCGTGGTGTGACGTAAAACAAAAATCAATCAATCAATCAATCAATACTATCATGTTAATGCCTTACCAGCGATGATATACTATTGTATTAATGCCTTACCAGTAATGTTATACTTTCATGTTAATGCCTTACCAGTAATGTTATACTATCATGTTAATGTCTTACCAGTAATGATATACTATCATGTTAATGTCTTACCAGTGATGATATACTATCATGTTAATGCCTTACCAGTGATGTTATACTATTATGTTAATGTCTTACCAGTGATGTTATACTATCATGTTAATGCCTTACCAGTGATGTTATACTATCATGTTAATGTCTTTCCAGTGATGTTATACTATCATGTTTAATGTCTTACCAGTGATGATATACTATTGTATTAATGACTTACCAGTTTTATTATACTATCATGTTAATGCCTTACTACTGATGTTATACTATCATGTTTAATGTCTTAACATGATAGTATAATAAAACTGGTAAGGCATTATACTGTCGTATTAATGCCTTACCAGTAATGTTATACTATTATGTTAATGTCTTACCAGTGATGTTATACTATCATGTTAATGCCTTACCAGTTTTATTATACTATCATGTTAATGCCTTACCAGTAATGTTATACTATCATGTTAATGTCTTACCAGTGATGCTATACTATCATGTTCTTACCTTACTAGTGATGTTATACTATCATGTTTAATGTCTTACCATTGATGATATACTGTTGTATTAATGCCTTACCAGTAATGTTATACTATCATGTTAATGCCTTACTAGTGATTTTATACTATCATGTTAATGCCTTACCAGTGATGATATACCATCTTGTTTTCTATCGATCTGTGGTTGACTAAATGTTCTCAGGTCCCTAACAACATTTTGTCTCTGGAGTTTAGGCATGACAGTTTCTATGAATGCTCTATTAACGTTTTCACTCACAAGTACTAGGAGTCCCTGAAGATAACAAAACAATTATTAGGTTTTAATAAACGCCATTATTAAATTGAGAAGATCATTGCCCTTATACATGTGTGTATGTGTGTTTGCAGGGATAATTATGTCGTTGGTTTGATATAGGAGGGCTAATTATGTTGTGAGCCTCGTACTCAAAGGGGTACGCAGGGATGTTCTTATTAAATTCTACTATTCTCTGACTATATAAGGCCGTGTACCCAAGGACTGGTCTCATTTGGTCAGTTTATATCGACGAGGTAGCACTCTAAAGTAAACAAGTGGCTTTTGCAAAATGGACAAAATCGGTGAAAGAGCGGTGATCCAGTATTTGCATAAAATGTTTAACACATAAGGATATCTCTAATGATTTGGTAGCAACATTAGGGAAAGATGCTCGTTCATACGCTACGGTGAAAAGGTGGGTGGCAGAATTTAAGCGCGGCAGACAGTTTTGAGGATGGCCCCCGTCCTGGAAGGCCTCTTACTGTTGCAAACCCAGAAATGGTAAAAAAAAGTCCATGATATTGTTTTGACTGAGAGACGAGTTAAAGAAAGATATATAGCCAGTACAGCTGGAAAGAGTACATTCCATTCCGACAGAGGATCTTGCACATTATCGTGTGCTAATCTTCACCTTTGTGTACAACCTCCTGCCAACTTTCTTCACTATGAATATAACATTGGTCCATCATTTTACCCCTGAGGCCAAACAACAATAGTAACAATGGAAGCACCCTGGTTCACCCCCGTAAAAAGACTTGGAAGGTTATGGCCTCTGTTTTTCAGGATGCAGATGGTATTCTGCTGATAGATTATCTACAAAAGGGACAGACACTCAATGGGACATACTATGGTTCACACTTTTAAAAAAATATTAAACTTAAGCGCCGGGGAAAGCTCTCTAAAGATGTGTTGTTCCATCAGGACAATGCTCATGTTCACAAGTATGTCATTGTTATGGCTGCCATGTACGATTGTGACTTTAAATTGATGGATCATTCGCCTTATTCACCTGATCTCGCTCCATCAAACTTTCATCTATTTCCAAAACTTAATACAGCTATTTCCGGCATCCACTTTCAGTCCGATGACGAGTCATACATGCAGTGGATGACTTCCTGATTGATTGATTGATTATTGTTTTACGCCACACCACGAATATTTCACGTATATGGTGACGGCATCTGCCTGATGCAGAGCATACAAATTTTGACCTTTGCAACGGACTCGAAGTAGTAAGGGATCTTTAACGTGCCATGCATACCACGACACGGGGCCTCGGTTTTTACTGTCTCATCCGAAAGACATGACACCGGCATGACCAGAGCAGGACTCGAACCCCGGCCTCCCGATCAGGAGTCCGACGCGATACCACTAGGCCACGCCGGCTTGATGACTTCCTGAACAGCCAAAAAAAGTTCTTTAAATGTGGCATTGAGACCCTTAAACACCGCTGGCAAAAGGGTATAGATACTGAAGGGGATTATGTTGAAAAATAATACATTATGTCCGACAAAATATAAATCCTTCAATGTGAGGCTCACAACATATCAATCAGCCCTTGTACAAAGAGACGGATGACAGCTGGACAAATCCGTTCTCTACATGTCACTATGGTGTACAAAAATCATTTCGGTGTTGACTTGTTAATATAGTTTCTAAATATTCTGAGTCCTCCTCACTTACATAAATAAAACATTTGCAATAAAATAAAAAGTCGCATATACCATACTGACAAATATCTCGAAATCCCATGGATAATAAAATTCTATCATACGATAAAACAAATGTTTACTGACAACAAATGTACACTGACAACAAAAGTCAACACAAATAATCAAATCATGTTAGGATCAGGCGTTAACGGTGGCAACACTGATCATCAAATGATAATGGCATCAGGCATTAAAGATGGCAACACGGAACACCAAATGTTAATGGGATCAATCATCCAAATGGCAACATGTATCATCAAATGATGACGGGAGAAGGCGTTTAAAGTGGCAACATAGATGATGATGGGTGAAGTCGTGAGGGGTGGCAAAACGGATTATCATGTTATGAGATCAGACGTCAAAGGTGGAAATAGGTATCATAAAATGATGATGGGTTAAGGCATCCAAGGTGGCAACAAGAAGCAACAAATAATGATGGGATAGGCATCCAAAGTGGCATCACGGAACACCAAATGATGATGGGATCAGGATTTTAAAGTGGCATCACGGGACACCAAATGATGATGGGATCAGGATTTTAAAGTGGCATCACGGGACACCAAATGATGATGGGATCAGGATTTTAAAGTGGCATCACGGGACACCAAATGATGATGGGATCAGGAGTCCAAAGAGGCATCACGGGACACCAAATGATGATGAGATCAAGCATCCAAGATCTGCTTCTCCTGCCAGCTAGTCCGTTATGTATTATTAAGCGTCTTGTCTAAATCGGCTTTATCAAATAACGGATAAAATACAACAAGAGGCCCAAGTGGGCCTATATCGCTCACCTGAGTACCTAGATGATCAGTCATGCATGAAGGAAGAATTCATTTATTTTTGCATTAATGTGACTAAGTCAACACAGATGTGGAAAATATGTCAAATTTTATTTCAGGCTAGAATAAAAAACAACACTTTTTTGCACATCCATTCAGGTGATTTTGATATTAAGCATTTCCTTTGTCTCTGCAAGAAGTCATTCAGGGCAACAAGTTAGTCATTTTCTTTAGGTGGGGCCTTTTGTTGACTGATTTCAAGTCTGGGTCATGAACAACAATTGTTTCAAATATTGTCCAGATCTAACTTAAAGTTGCCTAATTTCATATGCTGAGTGTTGAGAAACATCTAAAACCTTATTTAGATGTGTAAAGAATTGAAAAAAAAAAATTCTCCATATTTCAATTACCAAGTGGTATATGTACCATTGTGAGAACTGCTTTTTAGACATGGTGGCATTATCTGTCAACCAATTTGGATGAAATTTACCAAATTGATAGAGGACCTTTAGTACTTCATGTATTCCATGTTTCATTAAAATCTTTCATTTGGTATAACAGCAGAAGTGAAAAATGTGACTGAATTGTTCCTACACACCCTCATTTGGAAGTCTTAAAAAATTCATAGAAAATCCAAAAATTGAGATATTGACAAAATTCTTTCAAAGTAACAATCCTTACCATAATTATGATCACAATAGTCCATAAGAAATCATCATTATCAATTAACTAGGAAATATGACACTTTTTTTTCTGCATTGAATCACCAAGTCCAAAGAAATGTCGAAAAAAAATTCTAAAATTTGATTTTGGAAGGGAACCAAAATGACAATACGTCTTCTCTCATCCCTCTAGATCATTTCTATACATTCTGTTTGTCTCTGTATACAGCCCGTATGAAAAAGAATATTGTTAAAGGAGGGAACTCTTTTGTGACCTACTTTTGACTATGGTGGCGCCACCTGTAAAGAGGTCTGGACGAAAACAACAGAATTTGAAGAGGATCATAAGTGACTTATTTCTACCAAGATTTATTAAAATCCTTCAAACAGTTTTGTAGAAAAAGTTGAAAATGTGAAAAATGGCCAAATCCCCCCCCCTTTTTTTTTGGAAGTCTTAAACGTAAAATTCCTAATTTCATATGTTGAGTGTTGAGAAACATCTAAAAACTTATTTAGATGTGTAAAAAAAAAAAAAAAAATTTTTTGACCACAGCTGGATTTGAACCGCTACTCTACATATTTCAATTACCAAGTGGTATATGTACCATTGTGAGACCTACTTTTTAGACATGGTGGCATTATCTGTTAACCAATTTGGATGAAATTTACCAAACTGATAGAGGACTTTTAGTACTTCATGTATTCCATGTTTCATTAAAATCTTTCATGTGGTTTTGTAGAAAAAGTTGAAAATGTGAAAAATGGCCAATCCCCCCTTTTTTCTGGAAGTCTTAAAAAATTCATAAAAAATCCAAAAATTGAGATAATGACAAAATTCTTTCACAATAATATTCCTTACCACAATTATGATCAAAATAGTCATTAAGAAATCATCAATATCAATTAACTGAAAAACATGACACTTTTCTTCATTGAAATGACTAAGTCCAGAAACACGTCAAAAAAGCGTAAATTTCTATTTGACAGATCTTAACCCCGAACACAATTTTTAATAACCCATCTTTATAGATTGTTGAAATGCAATTAGTATCCCCATTTATGTACTGGTTCTGGAGAAGAAGATGTTTGAAGAGGGGTACCCTTTTGGGCACTTTTGGTCCCGCCCTGGATCCACCCCTGAGGGAATCTGGATCCCGAACACAATTTTAGTAGGGGACCTTGAGTACATCATTTACACAAAGTTTGATCCAAATCTGCAATGTAGTTCCAGAGAAGAAGTTGAAAATGTGAAAAAGTTAACGACGGACGACGACGACGACGGACGGCGCACTATGACTATAGCTCACTTGAGCCTTTGGCTCAGGTGAGCTAAAAAAGGTTATACTAAACAGAAGATGCTAGCGTGAAAATGATGCTCATAATCTGAAACGTGTCCTTACACATCAACTTCGTATGCATAGAGAATAGTATGTCCGGGTGTGTTCAAGTTCTTCATACAATGTTCTATATTCTGTAATACCTGGAAAGTTATTGTAGGCTCCTCAGGAGACACCAGTTCTGACTCTTGCAATTGTAACACAGTTCGTTGCTTTCTTTGCGACATCCTCAAGTTGAAATATGATTTTCTTGGATCTTAAAAATATAAAAATACACAGCAATGAAGTGTTTAATCTTGACCATATGTAGGCAAATCTGATTAAATCTTCCCTCAATGATAATGGAAATATTAGAAAACACCATCAGAAGTTTTCATTTCACTTTCATAGAAACAGCTTTAAAGATCAATACATGTAAAACTCCTGATGGACTTACATTAAATAAACAAACTAGCCTTCATGTATGATTCCAAACACCTGATGGACTTACTAAAATAAACAAACTAGCCTTCATGTATGATTCCAAACACCTGATGGACTTACAGAAAATAAACAAACTAGCCTTCATGTAAGATTCCAAACACCTGATGGACTTACTAGAATAAACTAACTAGCCTTCATGTATGATTCTAACATCTGATGGACTTACATTAACTAAATAAACTAGCCTTAATGTATGATTCCAGACATCTGATGGACTTACATAAAATAAACAAACTAGCCTTCATGTATGATTCCAAACATTTGATGGACTTACATAAAATAAACAAACTAGCACTCATGTATGATTCCATACACCTGATGGACTTACTAAAATAAACAAACTAGCATTCATGCATGATTCCAAACACCTGATGGACTTACATAAAAAAAAACTAGCCTTCATGTATGATTCCAAACACCTGATGGACTTACATAAACTAAGCAAACTAGCACTCATGTATGATTCCAAACACCTGATGGACTTACATACAATAAACAAACTAGCCTTCATGTATGATTCCAAACATCTGATGGACTTACATAAACTAAACAAACTAGCCTTCATGTATGATTCCAAACACCTGATGGACTTACATACAATAAACAAACTAGCCTTAATGTATGAAAAATAAAAAACCAACAAAAAAATCCAAATAGGAAGGTTTTGTCTCGATACAAACTCATTAGCACAGTTTCAGTTTGCTTGATTTAATTTGAAATACTGAAAATTCTATTTGTTGTAAACTGACGAAAATTGACAGAAAATAGATCTAGTACAAGCCTTCATTATGATGTATGGGAATCCCCCAACGAAATATATCGAATCTATGGAGAGACCATAATGTCTTGTTTTCGGTTCAAATCGAAGAGTTAATCCAGCTTATCACATCATAACATACTGATACGTGCATAAAGATATTTAAGAACATTTAAAGTAAAGAAAATATACAAAAAGTGATAAAATATTATTTTGTCGAATGAAGATGTTCATTTTGTTCATTAAAAAGTATTAACAAAAGTGGCCCAAAACTATGACATATTTGCAGGTATATACTATTTGCAAATACCGGGTATGCTAGTGCATGTATATATCTATTATTTGCATATACCGGGTATGCCAGTGAAGGTGCAAATCTATTATTTGCATATAGCGGGTATGCCAGTGCAGGTGCATATCTATTATTTGCATATATCGGGTCTGCCAGTGCAGGTACATATTTATTATTTGCATACACCGAGCATATTAGTGCAGGTGCATATTTATTATTTGCATATACTGGGTATGCCAGTGCAGGTGTATATTTATTATTTGCATACACCGGGTACACTATTGCAGGTGCATATTTATTATTTGCATACACCGGTATATTAGTGCAGGTGTATATTTATTATTTGCATACATCGAGTATATCAATGCAGGTGCATATTTATTATTTGCATACACCGGGTATGCTGGTGCAGGTGTATATTTATTATTTGCATACACCGGTAGATTAGTGCTGGTGCATATTTATTATTTGCATACACCAGGTATATCAATGCAGGTACACATTTATCATTGTTATACACCTGTTATATTAGTGCAGGTATATATTAATGATTTGTATACAGCGGGTATCCTGGTTCAGGTATAAATTTATTACACCAGGCATATCAATACAGATTCATATTATGATTTGCATACAAGAGGTATAACAATGCAGGTGCATATTTATTATTTGCATGCACCGGGTATGTCAATGCAGGTGCAAATTTATCATTCGTATACACCTGTTATATCAGTGCAGGTATATATTTATGATTTGTATACACCGTGTATATAAGTGCAGGTATAAATTATTTACTTGTACGCTGCAGGCATAGCGATAAAGATATTTATTATTTGCATACAAGAGGTATAACAATGCAGGTGTTTATCTATTATTTGTATACATTGGGTAGGTCAGTACATGTATATATTTTACAGATTATGATGCATACCTGTGATGGATATAAAGTAAATACAGTCTACGCGTGTTCACAAGACGTGTGAAGAGTAAGGAGATAGTTGATGATACATGGAGGTAGGATATGTCAGTTTAAATGTGTTAGTGTGATAGTGTTTGCGATGACATTTACTACGTGATTATTTTTGATATGTAGGAATATATCACTCAACACTTACTGGGTCCTGATACTTTAAAATTTCTAATGTAGTCAGGCAAAACCTTAAATAAATCAATATATACATGCATAAACATAAGAACACAACATGCTAAAAATTAAGAATTCAATACATTTATAAAATTTTCCCCTACTTCTGTTCAATGTCGTATATCTTAGTTTAGTTTCGGCGTAAAGAAATAATCAGTAATTCAATTTTCAGAAGACGAACTTGGCGGAGCATTAATTAAGGCAGGTGGTAGGCGCGTCGTATCTGAGCGGGAGTGGAGAATAATGACCAAGCGAGCTCTGTCCAACATACAAGGAGAAAATCTCAAGTCATACTGGCGAAGGACCAGTCCCCGGCTAAGACCAGTTACTATTTTATTAAGGGTATTCAAAACGTGCATTGACGAAGTTCTAATATGTAATATTTAGTATCCTATGTATTGCTGACAATCACGTGAAAAATTCTCATAAATTCACGTTCCAAAAGCCGAAATAACGTAGTAGCCGTTAACTGGTCTTAGCCGGTAACTGGTACACTTCCAGTATTAGAATTCTTGGTAATAAAGCTGTGTACCAAGTTTCAGGCATAAGTATGTCAACCACGACAAATTCTCCGTTTCATGGAGAAAAAAGTTCGAAAAACTTGGATGTTTACAGACAGACGGTCACACAACCCATTTACAACCTTTGTTGCGGACTGGAAAGTGATGTGTATGGTGAGATACAGAAGTTACTGAAGCCAACATGTCATTGTACCACAACAATGTATCTCGGTAGACCTGGGTCCGGCGCCATAAACTGAGAAAATACTTAAGTCAGTTATTTCATTTTAATGTATTCCATTGTCAAACGTTCAAATACACTGTCATGCAGAATGGTTTAATTCTATTTATCGATAAAATAAAACTCCATAAAATCCAAATCCCAGTTATTAATTCATTGTCTAACAGAAGAAATTGCAAATATGACTTAAGTATTTTCTCAGTTTATGGCGCCGGACCCAGGTGACGGTCGTTTCTCTCCCTGTCCTGCAAGAAACATTTCAAAAGTGAGGAGGGGCAAACCTTGATTTTCGCTTCGTTTTGTTACGTGACCCTCCCCCTTTCCCTGTTCCTACGAGCCTGGTTTGGAACCAATCGAAAAACAACTTTACACTTGATCTCGGATTATTTCCACATGTAAATAATCAAAGTACTCACAGTACATATAGACAGGGCAATTTTACCAATATTAGTCGTTTGCTTTTTGCAAAAAAGTATGAAGTTATTGCCAGTATTAGTTGTAGTTTAGTACATATCAAATTTATGGTAGAATATCCGGCTTCCTGAGTGATTTATTGGACACATTGTCAGGAAAAATGTACCTTAGCCCCAACAATTTGTAATGAAAACATTATTGTGTAACGAGGTAAAACACTGATAGAACTAAGCATATCCTGAAGTACTGAATCGAGCATACATCAACTGTCACAATTCCGTTCGCATCATGTGACCTAGAATTAGCCATTGCAATGGGATTTCCCGAATGTAAATCACGTGAATTAACACTTATCAAATTAATGTAAAGTATGCGCATGAATATCTCGTTACAAAATCTCCATGAATTTTACATAAACCTATATCATTGCGTAAAGGAGTATTTGCTATTTGTATTTCCAATTTTCGTAATTTCACAGATTTTAAAACAGCTTCTTAACGAGAAATTGAAGCGTACTTTCTGTGCTATACTGCTGTCTAGATAGGCTCAAAGCACTATCAGGTCAACATCATCCACTGAACGGCATAACGAAAAACAAGAATCAATTTCATAGGCAATGAACTAGTCTGAAAATGGCATCAACGAATGACTTGCTCCAACATCTTACCAAAAAAGGCACATGCGGAATTTCTTCCGATTACCTCAGATAAGAACTTTCGTGCTTATTCCTTAATGTTTATTTTATTAAAATGGAAAGTTTTAGAATTATGTGTGATGAAACTGAAGAATAGGAAAAATTCACAATGTAAAGATGATGGATAAATCCAAAACATAAGTCTAAAAATCATGAAACCAGAGTACATACAAAATCAGTGAAAATGAAAAACAAGTGGAAAATAACAAAATATGTCTACTTGAAGAGCATATGTGAACCCCTGTGATGGAGTGAGATCAGGTGCCCGGGGAAAGTGAGCATCTCCTGTTTGCTAGCAACACCCGTCACATATACCCAGTAGAAAGAGTCAAATCGTATAAATTCCATATGTATTTATATATTGAGAAGTCAAAGTAGGTAACCTTCTAGTATAGGTGTCAAATCTGTGTAAAATGATCGGAATCAGTCTCAGTCTAGAATATCATTTAAAAGTCTGGATAACGAGATATCATATGGAGTAATAAGAGTCTCGTAACGACCGTAGAACTTCCTCAGTGACGTTGCTAGTCTAGCACATATATAACCCTGGTTGAGCAGCTTAACTGAAAGTCGCCTAGCCCTCAGAACAAAGTCATTGTAATTTGAACATGCTCTAGAATAACGTATTAACTGAGATATGAATACGCTGTATGCAGGCGAGGATGGAATGTTGCTACTTATGAAAGGAAAGTTTGTGATAACGAATTGAAATCGTCAGGTTTGTCATAGAGTGAGATGTTCAATTGACCTTTAATGTCGAAAGACAACATAATATCTACATACGAAGTAGAATGACTACTTTCTGTGGTTTCCTTGACCTCCAGTTCACTTGGATAAATGATGCTAAGGTAATCCGCGTATGAAGGATTATTAATTGAAAGCAAGTCATCTACATATCTGTAAGTGAAATTAAAGCGAAGAGCCAATTGGGTTTTTTTTCCTTGAAAGACTGAATGAATTCAGCTTCGTATCAGTAAAGGAATATGTCAGCCAGAAGCGGAGCACAGTTAGTGCCCATTGGAATGCCGACAATTTGTTGAAAACCCTTTCTTCCAAACACCACAAAAATGTTATCGATAAGAAAGTTCAACATCTGGATGACAGCTGTTTCAGTGTATTTATTTTTGGAATCAGAATTTTCCCTAACTAAGTAAGTTTTATCAAGGCCTATAACTATATATTTGAATTTGCGGCTTCCGTAATTACTAGTAAAACCATTTTGAATAATTTCCGCTACTCTGTCTTTTAATTTCTGATGAGGGATAGTTGTGTAAAGAGTCGAAAAGTCGAAAGACTTGATGGAGTGAATTTTAGTAAAATTTTTTGATTTTAGATGTTCTAACAACTCTTTTGAATTTTTAAAGATCCACATTTGATTAATTCCACTTCTGGAATATACTGTTTCGCAATATCTATGAAGGCCAGATTTAATTTCTGATAATATTTTTGTGAGTAGCATCGACACAGATTTTGTGGAACACTTCGAGGAACCAGCGATAAAGCGTTGTTTGTAAGGATTTTTGTGCATTTTTGGAATACAGTACAAATATGGAAGTTCTACATTTAATTTATTTATGTCAATACTAAACGTATTGAGGACAGATCCTAAACATGTACAAAAATCCTTCAAAGTTTACATTACTGATTCAGTAAAGGAAGTAACCCCAACTAACTTTGTCAGTGTTAAATCAGGAAAGGGCATACTTTTTTCCTTGTATGGTTTTAATGAAAATCTGAAAAAAGACCCATTCCAATTTGCGAAACTCACGCACATTTTCATCATTAAAAATGGATGATTAAATGTGCCAATATTGATCATTTATGGAACAATCTGAAGAAAATACAATTAGTTATTTAAGTCGTTGGTACCATTTCTAACATGCAGATAAAAACCTGTACTTATTGTCCGACATCTACTGCGAATAAACAAGACCTTATAGTAAAGTAATACCTCAGTTTTCATGCTGTTTTCATGCTATCGGATCAAAAAGGAATAGTCCCATGCAGTCATAGTGCTTTTATTGGGGAAATATTAAAAATCAACAAAACTGAATTCAATGTTCCTTTTATAACAATAACCACAACATCAAAGGAAAACAAGACAAAAAGCCAGCAGTAGCAACAACCATCATATTTGTCTGCAGTAAAGAATTAGACTTACTCTCTCTGGATCGCCTTGGTTTTTGTCCAATTCTGGATATCTTTTATCATCGTTATGGCTATCACTTGGTCTCGGATTCAGTTCTACACAAGTAAATATATTGATATAAAAAAGAGTAAAAGAGAAAAATAGAGATCTAATAAAAACTTCCGTGGATATACCACCTAAAGATGAATGTACTACTATACATCCGTAGACATACACATGAAAGTCACAGAAGTATTTAATGCACTTACAAAACCTATTTAGGATAGTCATTTTTGAGGTTACCAAAGTAACCTTAGAGTGGTAAACTGGTCTGCGTTACCATCATCCCACTCACTCTAAAAGCTGTACAATCAACGGGTTAAACATTTTAAATTACTTTTATATCTTATACAAGCTGTACATCAAGGAGAATGTAAACTACTTGGCACTGTAGAAAACTGACGGCTATAAAACCCATACCAGTTCACCATTACAAACCAAAACATCGAAATGTAACATATAAACATCATCGTTTGTATCATTTTTAATTTATAGATAGAGCTGAGGGAAGAAAATAAAACATATTTACAGGTACCTTTCTGTTTGGAAAGAAAATCACTTAGTTTAATAAGACCTGCTTCCAATGTACAAACGTTATCCGAACTTGTCAAGTCAAGAATTAATTCGTGTATTTGACGAGGAATGCATGTTGCTTGTCTCGGTTTCAGGTCTTGGAAAAGTATCTGCGATGGAAATATAAACAAAGACTACATTAAATACACTCTATTTCAAGTTTAATACACAATCATGTCGTTTATATTGGCACACAAAATCATTTCACACTAGAAAAATTTAGTATGAATAAGCAACTGGCTATTGCCTTTGATTCTACATTTGGATTAATGGACAATATTTTATTTATTCATAATGCTATTTTATAGATGTGTGTATTTGATATACCCTGATCGGCCAATATACTGGTTTCGTATTTAAACTTTTCCCCCCTAAACATTCACTCGCTATCGAACGACAAACAGATGTTTGGGTTATATTCCTATAATAAACATGTTCACGTACTCCTTTTTCACCTGCACATCGTGTTAATGTGTCTCACAGGGATGTTACGATACAGCTTACAAGGTTACGATATATCGCGGTATTACCTATAAGACAACATATATCGCGTTATAAGCTTTACGATACGATATATCGCGGTATTACCTATAAGACAATATATATCGCGGTATAAGCTTTACGATACGATATATCGCGGTATTACCTATAAGACAATATATATCGTGTTATAAGCTTTACGATACGATATATCGCGGTATTATCTATAAGACAACATATATCGCGTTATAAGCTTTACGATACGATATATCGCGGTATTACCTATAAGACAATATATATCGCGGTATAAGCTTTACGATACGATATATCGCGGTATTACCTATAAGACAATATATATCGTGTTATAAGCTTTACGATACGATATATCGCGGTATTATCTATAAGACAACATATATCGCGGTATAAGCTTTACGATACGATATATCGCGGTATTATCTATAAGACAACATATATCGCGGTATAAGCTTTACGATACGATATATCGCGGTATTATCTATAAGACAACATATATCGTGGTATTAGCTTTATGATACATGTATCGCAGTATTACCGATATACAATATGTACTGCGGTACATAAATTAATTTATATTATGTATATTATTATTTATGTTTATTTATATTCTTAGGACATTTTATAAATGTTGATTAGAGTTAGCGATCAAGGTCACACGGTCATGAATTATGTACCAGTGAAAAGTCCTTGACACAAGGAACACACATGTGAAACGCGTCATTTAACTGTTAAACAATCGTTCAGGGCAGAAAACAGATAAACAGTGTGGCTTCATGTATTAATTAAATCGCGGTTATATGCTTCAGCTACGTCAAGAAAGCAAGATTTTGTCCGGATTATCGGAGTAAATTAACATACTTTTGGAATTCCGTACCCATATTTCCTTGTCCGGATCCGGAACGCGGATTTCCGGAATATCGGATCAAAATATCATTTGGGAAATTCGTTCCCACACCTTCTTGTCCGGAAAGTGGATTTTTACGGAGCCCGGATTATCGGAGCATCACTGTACAATAAAAGTGTTTTAGGGGATCCGTTCCTCGCGAATATAAAACGCCGCGAACAGGTATAGGGGATCTTTTCGCGAAATTAAATCGTCGCGAATAAAAGACGGTTTACAGTATATCGTAAAATCCCCATTTTTACTGTCCCTGACAAACTATCCCTCCCTTTCATTATACTACCTGCTATCTTATCTTGCATAACATCTACGATATGGTTAAAGACTTACAATCAGGCAAAACCTCTATGTTTCTGTTGATGTATATAAATATACTTGAAAGCTTGTATCTTATCTATTGCAAAACATCTTACCATTTCCAATATGCTATCAATAGAGATGTTGTATAACTCTGTAAACGGTTGACAGCCATGAGTAAACATCTCATAGAGTAACATTCCAGCCATATACTTGTCTGTACTCTGATCAAACCGATTGTGTAAAATTGACTCAGGGGAAGACCACCGAAGAGGGATTAGATTTTCCCTTTCATCTGTAAGTTTTAAAAGTAAGATAAGTAACTATTCTAAGTACTTCATCGTGTTAATCAGATATACATTTTGTATAAATCAGACATACATTTTGTATATCGTGTTAATCAGATACACATTTTGTATAAATCAGACATACATTTTGTATATCGTGTTAATCAGATACACATTTTGTATAAATCAGACATACATTTTGTATATCGTGTTAATCAGACATACATTTTGTATATCGTGTTAATCAGATACACATTTTGTATAAATCAGACATACAATTTGTATATCGTGTTAATCAGACACACATTTTGTATATCGTGTTAATCAGATATACATTTTGTATAAATCAGACATTTCATATATCATGTTAATCAGACATACGATTCGTATATACCGTGTTAATCGGGCCAAATCCTGTATATCGTTTTAATCAGATATACATTTTGTATGTCGGCTTCCTGAGTAATATATTTCAAATTTACTGTGAAAAAGTTGGTTAATCATTCTAAAACAAGTTTTAGTTCAGCCCTAAAATGAGTTCTTGGGCCCTTACATTAAGGTCAATTTGATACTTATTTTGGTCTTAAAATATTTACTTTTCGGATTTCTAAAGTGTCGGTCTTGAGCACCACTGAAGAGATATCACTTGTGGAAATGCGCAAACGCACTAAATCATTACACGTGTATATGTTCTTATAAATCTTCAAAAATATCAGACATACATAAGCGACACACCAGACACATGACTTACACATAACCGTGGCGACACGCTAAACATGTGACATCCATATCTGTGGCAAAACGCTAGACATGTGACTTTATATACCAGTAGCGACACGCTAAACACGTTAAATGCATACCTGTAGCGGCACGCTAGGAATGTTACTTTACGTACCTGTAGCAACACGCTAAACACGTGACTTTACATACCTGTAGCGACACGCTAAACACGTGACTTTATTTAACTGTGGCACAACGCTAGACATGTGACTTGACATACCTGTAGCAAACGAAGAGTCGTCCTTTATTCTAAGGGACATTCCAAAATCATGTAACACGGGAACGTCGTCATTCTTTACCAGAAATTGATTAGCCGTCAGATTTCTGTGAATAATTGCCCTGGAGTGTAGGAAAATGATTGCATTAAGAACGCCAGTGGCCAATATAATCACATTCTGAATGGACAGCCAATGCTTCTCTTTTCTACGCCTGAGGAGGAAATTCGACAAATCATTCCCTTGAATTCTTTCAGTGATGTAGAAGAAAGGCAAAGGTCTTGTTTGATATGCTAGCAATTTAATGATATTGCAGTGAGATTGTGATTCATTCAGATGATGCAAGATATCAAGATGAGTTGTGTTATAATTTGTTAAATGAAGATCTGCCTTTTTAGAATAATCATGCATACTGCCTTTCCCTATACAGTCCAAAGTTGGCCATAAAACATGAATGTCCACCTCAAAGCCGTTAGCGATTCTTCCACTCATTACTTTCCAAGTGGGTGTGTGCATTTTCTCCTCGTAATCATCGGTCTTGGTTATATTAAGATTTAATGAAAACAAGGTTTTTTCAATGTGCGGCACAACCATTTGAAGAAGTTCGGGTGATTTATGATTGTTTTCATGTAGAAGGTACAATGCTTGTTTTACGACTGATTCATCGGGATGAAAGAGCAATGGTTTAATTTCCGCCAGAATATAATAACGACCTAACTGTCCCAAACATTTGCTGTCTAAGAAAAGGGAGAGAATGTCCATTAATTTTTTTCTACACTCAGTGATGATGTTATCAGTTCCTCGATTCTGATTTGAGGCCGCTCTTATCACTGCTTTGGACATCATTACGCAAATCGGCAACAGACTTGTGTTTTTCTGCTTACGATCTAATTTTGCAACACGTTTCATTGCTTCATCTACGAATTTCAGATCATCCAGGTTACAAACACGATGGGCAGAAAGCATCTGGAAAAGATATTTGTTAATATTCAAAATGAACAAATGTGGAAAAATCGATTTATTTGTAGTGAATTGTATTCATCATTCTGAATGTTGTTTGGATATACAATATGGACATCGAAAATACAAATTACCTGATTTGCAATCCCAAACATACATGAACATTTTTCCAATTCTGAAAATGATTCCATTTTTTCTATCATTCGCACTCTATTCTTTTCAATGGATAACGCATCTTTCCAACGACCCATTTTCAGCGTACTGTTTGGCGTAAATTTGGTCATCGAAGTCGAAATACTCCTTAAGGATTTCAAGAGATTGTCGAGAACCAAGTCTCCACTCTCCAGTTTGGGTACTTTATTTATTTCATTGCAGGCTGTTTCTATTCTATTTCTGAGACCTTGATCACAACCCCTCTCCAATATCCATAAGTATAAGATACATAGTAATGTCAGAAGTAGGTGGACCATCATACATAGAAGATCATGGTCTCCGGGATACTGAGACATATTGTCCTGTATCACGTACATACTCTTCAGAATCTCGTCCACGTTGCAACGCAAAATTTCTCTCGTATAAAGCAGTTCGTCGATTACTTCCAATATTTTCACTTGAATTGATCTATTTCTGCATTTTGTTAGAATTACTAGTCCAAGAAGGTTATTGCTTTTCAGAAGGGAAACCCCCTTCACTGCCACAATATACTTTGTCATGTCCTCCAAGAAATCGTCGTCATGGCTACGATTGAAATATTCCACAATATCTTCGGGTACTAAATCGTATTTATCTATAAATGAAATTTAAGTTATTACTACGGGTGCATGATACGCCCGCATCATGTTTTAATGTGGTCTACAAGCCACGTCCTTTCATTTGACACCATAAAAAGTTTTGATCCCCCTTTAGATAAGGAGTAGAAGCCCGGACAAGCTTTTCGGCCCCGCCCATTTTCCCTCATCCCAGGGGACTGACCCCAACTTTGAAACCCACATGCACAAATACAAACCAGGGGCCTGACCCCAACTTCGAAACCCACATGCACAACTACAAACCACATCCTTTCATATGACACCATCAAAAGTTTTGTTCCCACTTTAGTTAAGGACGAGAAGCCCGGACAAGCTTTTCTACCCCACCCATTTTCCCCCACCCCAGGGGACTGACCCCAACTTTGAAACCCACATGCACAACTACAAGCCACATCCTTTCATATGACACCATCAAAAGTTTTTCTCCCTTTCGTTAAAGTTGTATATCCTACAAATCGGTATAATTTCAAAAATAAGGGCATGTAAAACAAAGACTGTATTTTTCTCGTATAGCTGAATTTATTAACTTTGCGTTAATACCATTTTTGTTGCTTCAATCCCTCGGAGATATCAAAATAAAAAGAAAATACTTCGTAAATAAAGTGGGTATTCCATAAATACAACTGTGACCTGACTTCGCGAATGCGCAGTTTAATCAAAACAAATACGATGAAGGGAGACTCAAAAAGAAAACGATTTCAGTAAATACAAACTTTCGCAGACTTGAATGCAGATTTTTAAAATTACTCGTCAAGTTTATTTACCTCGCCCTCCATTAGTATCCATGAGGCAGCGGCTTCCGAATTCGATCACGTGATAAGTTGGTTGTAAACATTCTGTTAACAAACATCGCGTTTTAGACAGCCATATCTCACTCAATACGACGAATTTGATAACAACATTTGCAAGGGTTCTTTTTTAACATGTTTTAGGCTTATAAATATAATCAAAACAATTTAGAATAAATTAACCTGTAATATGCACTGTACTAGCGAACATAGGGTATACAGCTTTAAGGAGAAGTCCGGACAAGCTTTTCTGACCCTGCCCATTTTCCCCCACCCCAGGGGCCTGACCCCAACTTTGAAACTCACATGCACAACCACAAGCCACATCCTTTCATAAGACACCATCAAAAGTTTCGTTCGTCCTTTATTAACGGAGTAGAAGCCCGGAAAACCTTTGAAACCCACATGCACAACTACAAGCCACATCCTTTCATATGATACCATCAAAAGTTTTGTTCCCCCTTTAGTTAAGGAGGAGAAGCCCGGGCAAGTATGGATGGACAGACGGACAGACGACAGCGGTATAGCATAATACGCCCACATTTTAAATGCGGGCGTCTAAAAACACTTTTACGTATCATTCTTTCAATACATTATATACACATACACTCAACACACATACACACACACACACTGTTAGTACATGAAGCTAATACAGATGTACTCAGAGATACACAGAGGGTCACTAAATGGCAATCACAGCTCGTGCTTATACATTATTCCGCTGATACATCACACAATTCTCCCCCAATATTCCATATTCATTCTCTATTTAAAGTTTGCATAAACTTAAATAGGGGAAAGAAAAAGACTCTCTCTTCTTGTGTTTCTGTTTGTGTGTAGGTGTTACTTTATACTAAACTTAAGACATTAACCCTACTATAAATAAACAATTCAAAGGAATATATATATATATATATATATATATATATATATATATATATATATATATATATATATATATATATATTTAATATATATATACTTTGTACAATGTATTTACCTCTTGGTAGAACATGGGCTTTGAGGACGTGAGCACCGCGAGCAACAGAACTTCTGTGTAAAGTTGCAGCATCCAAGTAAATACCTTCCTGATCTTCGCTGATAGCTGTGCGACTTGTTTGATGCAAGCAAGAGCTTGACGTTTTGAAATGATCAACACATTGACTGAGACAGATAGGATTAGTATGAACAGCAGCTAGGGTTTTAACATTAGTACTTGATACACTGCTGGATGCGTATGCTATATCATTGACTTGTAGGTCACCGGTGGATGAACCAACAGCATTATGTGTCAGAGCAGAAGCCATTTCAGTAGAATAACATTGTTGTATATACCCACTTTCCAATCCTGTACTTGTTGAAAGATCAAGTTCTGCATACAAGTTTCCAACATCATCATAAAAAACGTTTCGCTGAATTTCTGTTTTGATCAGCGTTATGAATTCTTGTAAACGTACATCATTGTTTATTCTTTTAGCTCTTTCTTTCAAGTGCCTAAATCTGCTTACAGTGAGTTTCCTATAGCCGACTAAGCACTTGGTGTCGATCACTTCACCGTAGGCTCTCAGAAATTTTTCCTGTGTTACTACAATATGAGAACAACAGAGCAAGATTGCAACGACACATCTGCAGAGAGAAATATAAACATCCTCTTTTTTGGTTTTGTCTGTAATCACAAACTGTGAGATTTTAAAATCTTGTAGGTTTTTGGTGATGACATCATACTCCTTTAAATAACAATTTGGTTCTTTGCACCTTACAATACAGATGTCGCTTTCCTTCCGGCGATTTACAGTAGATGCTTCTGCCATGTGTGTGTTGAATTCTGTAAATATTTTGAGAATGAAATATATTATGCTGTATAACACGTTATATGATATCTGCAAATAGTTCTGACTGGCTATCTCATAGTCGAATTGTATCTCGTTTTCTCTGAGCACACGGGGCACAAGTCTTCTTAATATTACAAGAAATTATTTTGCAAGAAAATAAAACAAACCTCTTATACGCTCGTCGTAGACGGACACATTATGGTATTGCGTTGTGGGTCAGTGCGCAGTTTGCATTTAGGCTAGGACTTTCAAACTTTGCACACTTATTTCTTATGACATGAGGACGAACACTTTTGATTTTCAATATCAATGTCATAGGACAAGGTCTTTTGGGGGTTAGAAATATTTTTTTTTTCATTTGAGAAAGCACATTCTAAACAAAACACAGACCAAACAGTTTATGCTTTTAAACTTTGTACATATATATTTCTTATGACAGGAGGAAGAACCCTATTGATTTTCTAGTTTATATCTGCAAGGTCAAGTTCACAGTGCTTATGTCAGTTAAATTCTTGTCGTGGTGATATCTTTTTACCCCTTGAATGGATTTGAAAAATATTTCAAAGACTTGTTGCCCAGGACCCAAAGGATTGTCATGACCTTGAACAAAGACAATATCGGCCCAGACTATAGGTTTTACACCTTGCATGGATATGAATATTTCACAGACTTTTTGCACAGTACCAAAGCTTTAATAAAGGTCAAGATCACAATGGATATGATGGGCAATTCCATGAACGGGCCATAACTTTTTACACCTTGCATGGATTTGAATAATATTTCACAAAATTATCGCCAAGATCCATATAGTGTGTCATGACCTTGAACCAGATCATAACTGAAAGATCAAGGTCATAGTGTTTATGAGAGATTAATTATTGTCCGAGCCATAACGTTTTACTGCCTGTATGAATTCGGATAATATTTAGAGGATTGTTTCCATGGACGCAAGGATGTGTCACGACCCCAAATCAAGGTCATATCTGCATGGTGAAGGTCGCAGTGCTTATGTATGGTAAATCCTTGTCCGAGCCTTAACTTTTTACTGCCTGCATTGATTTTAGTAATGTTTCACAGAATTGTTGCCCATGTCCCAAAGGTGTGTCATGACTTTGAACCAAGGTTAAATTTATTAACATTATCTTACGAGGGGTTTGCCTCTTTAATGAAACTGAGTAGGAAATTAGGGGGGCAATCTTAAAGCCCTAAATAAGGGGGAAAGAAATGTATCCATACATTCACTTAATCCGTCTTCAAATTAAGTGATGGGCGAATTATTTATAAAAGGTTAAGCGTTGCTCTACATTTTTTTATTTTTACTTTTTTTTCATACTCCCTATTTGATATGGATCAACGAAGCGGAACAAAATTCGAACTTAATCTGTAACGTGTCATGGTAAAGCAAAGTACTAAACATTAAATAATAATCTGTAAGTGTGACAAAAAAAAGAGCCGAAAACTGAGTAATTGAATGAATTTTTAAGTCCAAAGGCCATAAATCAGCAAAAAAAAAATTTAATGACTCAGAACAAAATTGAACTTGATCTGTAACTTGCCATGGTAAAGCAATCAATGTACTAAATATCAAATGATAATCTGTAAGCATGACCAAAAAAGTGCAGAAACTGATTTGTCGGACTTAAGGACGGACGAAGCGCAAACGTAAAGTTCCTTTCGACGAGTTGAAAAGAGTAATAAGAAGTCAATGTGGCTTTTCCTTTATAAATGAGCGCATTCAAAGGGGGATACCATGGGTCAAGACAACGCCCTTTCCCCTGAGATTTTGAGCATAGGAACAGCCCCCCCCCCCCCCAAAAAAAAACTGCTAGATCCTCGCCTGTATATCAATGTGAAAACTGTCAGTCCATATCGCCACAAGGCCTTTTCTTGAACAACCTAGACACAGCATCTGATAAAATGAATGTGTGTATTTAATGTGTAGTCATTGCATATGGTTTGTATTTCTTGAAAAGACAATTTTTATACAGACATATTTTGACAAGAGTGTAAAAACTGTCGAACCCCGGGGAAGTGTCAGATAATACCACACAGCCTTCCCTTGAACAAACTACTTGATATTGTCATAAGGATGTTGTATACCAAACATGAAGATATTGTGGCTTGTAGTTCTTGAAAATAAAAGATAGTTCCTATGTAATCCTATGTAAAAACTGTCGACCCACAGGACGGGGCCAAACATTGCCAGAAGGCCTTTCATTAAACAAACAAGGTACTATATTCATAAGAATTATGAAGTCATTGTGGCTTGTGATTCTTTAAACGAAAACGTTTAAAAATGTTTCCTATATAACCTTAAGCAAAGCTGTCTGACCCTATAGGTTAAAGGTGGGTGTGTGTGTGAGGGGGGGTGGACGGGGGACGCAAATATTGCCACATTGCCTTACTATCAACAAACCTGATTTAACATGTCCCGAGGATACCATACACTGGACATGAAGTCATTGTAGCTTATAGTTTTAAAAAAGAAATTATTAAGAAATAATTTCCATAAAATCCTATGCAAAAATGTCGGCCCGTGGACCGAGGCCAAAAACTGTCGGCTTCTGGGGCGAGGCCAAAACTGTCGGCTCCTGGGGCACAAGGTCACATGATAAAAACTTTTGGTACCAACAGAAAGGTATTGCAATCAGGGACACCCATGCCAAATATGAAGGCCCCTACGTCTTATGGTTAAAAAGTTATGACCAAGGATAAAGTTTTTGTGACAGACGGACAGACAGACAGACAGACAGACAAACGAATGAGATTTAATGTCCCCACATTTTCGCAAAAAGCTCGCCCAAGATTGTCCAATTCATCAAGTATATTTCAGATCCATTCCACCTTTCTTTCAACCGTATCACCACAACAGGCCTTATGAAAACAGTTTAATGTAATTTTACATTAACCATTTAAATATCTTTTAGTTCAGGTGCGCTAGAAAACAAAACCAAAAAACAAACGTAACTGAAAAGTATACATGTGTCATGTTTTAAATTTTGAATTTACTTGGGGTGGTAAATACAAATTAAAATGTAAAGCATGACAACCGATACCTTACACAAAATCAACTACTACGTACGCACTCTTCTCCTTACCTATCAGTCGTTCAACGATTTTAACCAATACCCTCTCTATTACACAAAATCAACTACTACGTACGCACTCTTCTCCTTACCTATCAGTCGTTCAACGATTTTAACCAATACCCTCTCTATATTTAGATTTGCGCAAGAACAAATACTGGTATTCCCTAGGGAATTACCCAATTAAATTTCTATTTATAGATTCCTAGTATCTCTATTTTACCAAGCATACGTTATTGTCGGTGATAGGGTATCACGACTGCATCATTTATAAGCATTGTTCTGTATCTTTATTTGCTGCAATGTAAATAGTTTTATCATTGGTGTAAAATCGTTGGGGTGCGGCCTTACTGTACCGCAGAAACGCATGCAACTTTCCCAATTAAGCTAATATCAAAGGATGGGTCGGCTAGTGTCGGTGTTATATAGTAGTTTTCCCCCATAGTAGTCCCCCATATAAATATTTATATTCATTTATAAATTTATATCGAAATGATATGATAGATAACGGAACTTTTTTATAATTTGTATGTTTACCATTTCGATATAAATTTATAAATATATTACACTGTGCCTGACAAAAACTCATTTCTGGATATATATATATATATATATATATATATATATATATATATATATATATATATATATATATATATATATCACAATTCATTTAGAGAGTACATGATGAACAGGAGAATAATAGAAAAGAATCCCACCCAGGTACAATCTGAACAATCATGAACACAAGAATGAGATTTCCTTGTCCCTTACGCAATGTATGGAAGCTCTACACTCTTTTGCGTAAAAGATATAGTCGACAAGGTTAAAGTTTTTTAAAAGTAGGTCACACTCCAATGTCAAGGTCATTAGGTCAAACGTCACGGTTCAAAATGAAAGATCTTATCACAAGGAATCTATATGTGAAGTTCCAAACCTTTTGGTACAAAAGATACAGCCAAAATTTAAGTTTTGAAAACTTGGTCGAGCTCAAAGGTCAAGGTCACTAGTATGTTTAATGTCAAAGTAGGAAACAAGGGTGGTAGCTTTAAATTAACATTGTAGCTCTGAATAAACAATAAAACTATTGTTCTGATCATTATAGAGCTGCAGTGTTTGACGAAATCTTTTTCAATGGGGTGTTCCCCTTAAAATCCCTATCTGTCGTGTAGCACTTGGCTACCACGTGATCTTAAACGAGGCTTTAGTGTTACCATGACCGTCTACTTCATTTGTTTCTTATTTTACTGAATATAGATATGGGAAAATCTGAGAGGATTGTAAGAAAATGAGCAAGTCATTCTTAGCTGATCGTCCGAATCGAAGTCCAGGGTCCGGCGCCATAAACTGAGAATATACTTAAGTCAATTATTTCATTTTAATTTATTTCATTATCAAACGTTCAAATATTTATCAATAGAATAAAACTAAATAAAATCCAAATCCCAGTTATTAATTCATTTATGAACAGAAGAATATGAAATTATGACTTAAGTATATTCTCAGTTTATGGCGCCGGACCCAGATCATTTCCTGAACATTCCAGTCTAGATCTACTACCCTTAAAGTATACCAAGAATTACATCACAATAATATTGGACGTATATTTAAGATATTATTCAGTGTAGAATACTCAATGTAACTTACCTCTACGTTTGACTATCCCATAACCTATACTGACGATTACGATATGATTACCACACGTACATCCAGGAAGTGATATCGCAAGTGTTGATGGTGGTAACTTACGTTGAGATATAAATAGAACAGGTAAACCCAGATACACAATGACTGGCTCGGACGTTAAAGTGGTAAATAAGGCGATGACCTTTTAAATTACATATTACAAATGTTAAAGATTCGTGGTAGTTCACAGTAAATTTAAGATTCATGCGAATTTTAAGTTTCTTGGAAACGAACTTATTACTTTGAAAACAAGAAACAATTTGGTGCAAGCACCAAAGTGTGGGCCGGAAGGGGATGATGATAAAAGTGCAAAGAATTCATTAAAAAACCAAAATAATGTTTTAAAATTTCTAGTATCACTTCCTTTTCAGCTATAATAGTTTATAAAATTGGTTCAATTAGCCCATTAAGTACATAAGGCAATAGCGAATTTATTAGACGTACGGATTAGCCTGCAATTAGTATGGAAATGTACTTTTAAAATTACTAGCTATATCGTCTATCATTTGTTTTAAGCCGATGGGCTCAGTGGATGAGGTGACCGAAAGGTCCAGGGTTCGACTCCTGCCGTGTGCACATCGGTGAAACCGAGCTCCCGTGTCACGATAGGCGTGGCACGTAAAAGTTCCCCCACTTTTTCGGGAGGGTCCGTTACGTGAAATAATCGTGGATTGACGTGAAACAATAATTAATCAATCAATCTACCATTTACTTTTAACAACAAAACTTAACCAATCTATAAGCAACTGGCTGTTTGCTGGGATAACAAACCTTTACTGGTTAAACTTGTGGTAATGGTGTGGCCGTACTGGTAATCTTACTATTCCAAAGTTTTAATTTATAAACAATTATTAAGGTTTTAAAATCGTCTTGCCATAATAAACAATTGTAAAATATAATTGGTCATGTTAGTCCTTCGTAGCATAGCATTCTGTATTCAGAAACTTTAGGACTTACATCACACTATCATTCAATCGTAACAACTCGTCCATTTCCGTGCACATTTTTTTTTGTAAAAAATGGCGATGTTCCGATTGGCTATGAATAACCGAAAGTCACTTAGGCAACCGAATAATAATTTTGCTTATGAAGAAAGCGCGTCAAATATTAAAAAATTGTGAGATAACACCCATCCCATGAAAATATTCCAACAAATTTTATTCTTAAGTCAGCCAAAGTCTCGAAGATACTACGCTTACATAAATCCATCAAACTGGGTCAACGAGGTGACCCATGCTCTCTCCGCAGTGAATATAATCCTAATTTTATCATTGGTGTAAAATCCTGGGGGCGGGGCCTTGCTGTACCGCAGAAACGCATGCAACTTTCCGAAACTTATATCAAAGGATGGGCCGGCTAGTGCCGGGCCACAGTAATATGTCACGTGACTTCTCATCGTGTGAACCCCCATCTCATCTCTCCTTCTATCGAGAAGGAGAGATGAGACGGGGGTTCACATGATGGTGACTTCTGTGTGTATTGACAATATGTTTAACTGGTAATTTTGTATGTATCATCTACTCAATTGAAACATACAATCATTGAAAGCATTAAAGTTGAAACAGGAAAATAATTTTTATCTAAATTAAATTGTAGTATAGTCAACTATTACAGGGATTAAGATAGAAGCATGCCATATTTGAACTAGATTTTGTCATTTTGTAATAAAAAAAAATAAAAATTTTTCCCTTTGTGGCTGCCTAACTCTTTTCACAAAATACTGAATCCGTCACTTTAAATCTATACTAATAAAACATATTCCAAAGCAATGTCCAGACCCAATACAAGTCTAGAATCTCTGTCATACTGTTCCGACATAAGCACTAGCTAAACCCTTGTCACACAGCGCCGGCATGAACTCCCGACCAGCTTAAGCATCCATCATATAGTGCCGACATATAAGCACTAGCTAAAGCCAGTGTCACATAGTGCCGACATGAACTCCCGACCAGCTTAAGCATCCATCATACAGTGCCGACATAAGCACTAGCTAAAGCCCCTGTCACACAGTGCCGACATGAACTCCCGACCAGCTTAAGCATCCATTATACAGTGCCGACATAAGCACTAGCTAAAGCCCCTGTCACATAGTGCCGACATGAACTCCCGACCAGCTTAAGCATCCATCATACAGTGCCGACATAAGCACTAGCTAAAGCCCCTGTCACATAGTGCCGACATGAACTCCCGACCAGCTTAAGCATCCATCATACAGTGCCGACATAAGCACTAGCTAAAGCCCCTGTCACACAGTGCCGACATGAACTCCCGACCAGCTTAAGCATCCATCATACAGTGCCGACATAAGCACTAGCTAAAGCCCCTGTCACATAGTGCCGACATGAACTCCCGACCAGCTTAAGCGTCCATCATACAGTGCCGACGTAAGCACTAGCTAAAGCCCCTGTCACACAGTGCCGACATGAACTCCCGACCAGCTTAAGCATCCATTATACAGTGCCGACTTAAGCACTAGCTAAAGCCCCTGTCACAAAGTGCTGACATGAACTCCCGACCAGCTTAAGCATTCATCATACAGTGCCGACATAAGCACTAGCTAAAGCCCTTGTCACATAGTGCCGACATGACCTCCCGACCAACTTAAGCATCTATCATACAGTGCCGACATAAGCCCCTGTCACACAGTGCCGACTTGAACTCCCCACCAGCTTAAGCATCCATTATACAGTGCCGACATAAGCACTAGCTAAAGCCCCTGTCACATAGTGCCGACATGAACTCCCGACCAGTTTAAACATTCATCATACAGTTCCGACATAAGTTCTAACTAAAGCCCCTGTCACACAGTGCCGACATGAACTCCCGACCAGCTTAAGCATCCATCATACATTGCCGACATAGACACTAGCTAAAGCCCCTGTCACACAGTGCCGACATGAACTCCCGACCAGCTTAAGCATCCATTATACAGTGCCGACATAAGCACTAGCTAAAGCCCCTGTCACATAGTGCCGACATGAACTCCCGACCAGCTTAAGCGTTCATCATACAGTGCTGACATAAGCACTAGCTAAAGCCCTTGTCACACAGTGCCGACATGAACTCCCGACCAGCTTAAGCATCCATTATACAGTTCCGACTTGAGCACTAGCTAAAGCCCCTGTCACACAGTGCCGACATGAATTCCCGACCAGCTTAAGCATCCATTATACAGTGCCGACATAGACACTAGCTAAAGCCCCTGTCACATAGTGCCGACATGAACTCCCGACCAGCTTAAGCATCCATTATACAGTGCCGACATAAGCACTAGCTAAAGCCCCTGTCACATAGTGCCGACATGAACTCCCGACCAGCTTAAGCATTCATCATACAGTGCCGACATAAGCACTAGCTAAAGCCCTTGTCACATAGTGCCGACATGACCTCCCGACCAGCTTAAGCATCTATCATACAGTGCCGACATAAGCCCCTGTCACACAGTGCCGACTTGAACTCCCGACCAGCTTAAGCATCCATTATACAGTGCCGACATAAGCACTAGCTAAAGCCCCTGTCACATAGTGCCGACATGAACTCCCGACCAGTTTAAACATTCATCATACAGTTCCGACATAAGTTCTAACTAAAGCCCCTGTCACACAGTGCCGACATGAACTCCCGACCAGCTTAAGCATCCATCATACATTGCCGACATAGACACTAGCTAAAGCCCCTGTCACACAGTGCCGACATGAACTCCCGACCAGCTTAAGCATCCATTATACAGTGCCGACATAAGCACTAGCTAAAGCCCCTGTCACATAGTGCCGACATGAACTCCCGACCAGCTTAAGCGTTCATCATACAGTGCTGACATAAGCACTAGCTAAAGCCCTTGTCACACAGTGCCGACATGAACTCCCGACCAGCTTAAGCATCCATTATACAGTGCCGAAATAAGCACTAGCTAAAGCCCCTGTCACATAGTGCCGACATGAACTCCCGACCAGCTTAAGCATTCATCATACAGTGCCGACATAAACACTAGCTAAAGCCCCTGTCACATAGTGCCGACATGAACTCCCGACCAGCTTAAGCATTCATCATACAGTTCCGACATAAGCACTAGCTAAAGTCCCTGTCACACAGTGCCGACATGAACTCCCGACAAGCTTAAGCATCCATCATACAGTGCCGACATAAGTTCTAGCTAAAGTCCCTGTCACACAGTGCCGACATGAACTCCCGACCAGCTTAAGCATCCATTATACATTGCCGACCTAGACACTAACTAAAGCCCCTGTCACACAGTGCCGACATGAACTCTCGACCAGCTTAAGCACCCATTATACAGTGCCGACATAAGCACTAGCTAAAGCCCCTGTCACATAGTGCCGACATGAACTCCCGACCAGCTTAAGCGTTCATCATACAGTGCCGACATAAGCACTAGCTAAAGCCCCTGTCACACAGTGCCGACATGAACTCCCGACCAGCTTAAGCATCCATCATACAGTTCCGACTTGAGCACTTAACTAGCTATAGCCCCTTATCATACAGTGCCGATTTCAGCTCCCGACTAACTTAAACCCCCGAAACATAGTGCCGACTTGAGCTCCGGACCAGCTAGTCTATATCATATGCACAGAGCCGGGTTGCTAAAGCCCCTGTCACATAATGCCGACTTGAGCTTCCGACTAGCTAGTCCCTATCATATATTGCTAGCGTTGTAGCATAGATCCCCCACCGGAAAACGGGCCCCGGCTCAACATTCCCCCTACATGTAGAAACGCCCAGGCCCAATCCTCCTGGGAGAAACCATCCCAGTATAGAATTTCTCCCTAAATAACAACAAGTTTTTCCCCTTTAGCTGTTATTCCCGTTATAGGTATACTACTAGAATTCAATTTGTGTACTGTGGTTGTTCTGTGCATCATCTTTATGTAAAAACTAAGAGATGCTAAAAGGCTATTTGTATAGATATGTAATAGGCGCCCTGATCTACATGTATTTGATCTTTGCATTTCTGTATGGAAGTTTTATGGTTTATCGTTTTATTTATCGATTATTTATAGGCTAATTCTCATGTTATAGCTCCATGGGATACCTTTATTGCTCGCTAGTCGGCTTTAGCGAATTTTAGAAAATATACTTAGGAATCCGACAAGGTGGGGGGGGGGGGCGTTGATATATTACGTACCTTTTTTCTGCAGAAGTTTATCGTGGATGCCTATAAAATTAAAGCATGTAGGAATTCTGCCACATTTAGTTTCCTCGGGAAATGTTAACGATCTATAGAAGTTTCCTTTCCCTATACATATAATGTACATCATGGTTTTTTTTTCTGAGGCTTCTTATTCATTCATTGACCTTTTCATATGTCGCAGTGACAGCGGGATTATAGTATATTTCGTATTTTAGAACACTGTATATCAGTTCTTAATCGAAGTGATCTAGTGATCCTGATAACTACATGTACATAAATTTACTGATGGTAAAGTATATGGCTGTTCAAAGTCAACTCTCCATGTGCTCGTTGGTCGCAAATGTGTTTCCCTCTTTCTATAACTATTTATACTACACTTTTTACTTCTTATCCAAATTATTTGAATTTTTTTCAAAATTTACCTTAAGTCCTGAAATATTTTCGAACCATTTTAATGCTAAAATTGATTCTGATAGTAATTCTTCCTGGGGCCAGTTGTTTGAAACTTTAACCATTGATTAAGTTAACCAGTGGTTAAATGTCATCTGACTATATCCTCGAAATAAGAAGACTTATAGTCATAGTCTGTACATTGATTGATAGCGTATGAAACCAGCATTGTAATGTTATGTAGAAATCTAAACCGAAATCTTGTATATCAAATTAACTGTCTCTCAAACTTTAACCAGTGGTTAGCTTAACCAATGGTTAAAGTTTCGAACAACTGGCCCCTGGTCATTAAGGATAAGGTATTGAGGTATCTTATATTCTAGTCTATCAACAATAGTGTCTTTTATTCTAGTTATTTCTTATATTCTAATTGAAAGAATCTCTGCACAGAGTATAAATTAATATGTTGATATCGGATCGCCTTGTCCACAACAGTTCAATCTAGATTTTATGTTAGTATATAAGACCTTAACCCATCTTTTAATAGAATTTCCAAAACCGAAAAAGTCTAAACAGTTGTATAAAAACACCATCATATAGAATCAAAGGCCATTTCTAAGTCAATGAAGAATAGAAGACCGGGTATATCTTGATTTTCTATATTTCCATTGTCATATATTAACCGCGTGCTTTCCCTCATATACCTACCTGCTATAAATCCATAATGTTCGTTCTTTACTAATAAGCTTACGTAGCACTGATTTAATACGATTTGCTATTGTCCCGAACCCAATTTATAAACTATGTTCAAAAGAGTTATATCTCCAATCTCCAATTTTTAATAAAGTGTCCAGGTCTATTATCTTTAGGGATACATGTAATTATACCTTCTAGTTGAGTAACAGATAGTTCTCCTGTTTTAAAACCACAGTTAAGAGAGTTAACAATAAATGACCCTTATTGTAACCAAAACATTTTTAAAATTCTGCAGTAAAAACATCTAATCCTGGAATTTTATCATTTTTCATTTTCTTCAATACACTAAGAAATTCACATGATCTAAGCTTACCTTCTAAATTATCAGACTCAATATCTGAAAGTCTTATAACATTATATTCATTTAATTCATCCCCTAAATTGTAATTAGATGGACAGTACTTCGAAAAATATAAATTAACATAAAAGTTTGTAGCCTACGTAAGTATTTCAGATTGATCTGTAAATAAAGTACCATTTTCCTTTTTTAAATATGGAATTATTTTGTTGAGGTAATTTCTTGACACTAAGTGACAAAAATATTTTGTTGGTTTTTCACCCTCTGAAATCCATTGAACTCGAGATCTCATTAGGCTTCCTTTTAACTTTTCTTTCCTTATTTCCTCTAAATCATATTTCTTTCCTTTTCTTCTTTATTTTCATTTGTTAAGATTTCTTCAAGAATTTCTAAGATTTGTTAAGATTTTTTTCATATTTATTAAATTGTTTTCAATGAGAACTTTTTTGTTTTTTCTTATAACTTGAATACGATATGGAAATGCCACTCATTTCAAGCAATAAAAGAACTGATCATCAATACTAAAAGAAATAATACAAACACTCTTTGTCGCAAATTTATCTACGTAACATCCATATTTACATGTCTAATATAAACAAGCTTCTAAGAAGTTTATACGAGAAGCTTGTTTATATTGGACATGTAAAGATGAATGTTACATAGATCTCCTGTACTATTCTAACTATTGCTTGATAAAGGCCAGGAGGCCGAAAATTTGCGGCAAAGAGTGTTTGTATTATTTCTTTTAGTATATTTTACTTCCCTTTGGAGGACTACTTATTTGACCATCAATAGTAAATTAAAATGTATCAATATTTTCAATATTATTAGGATTATACACTGGTAGCATATATTGTTGTTTCCCTTCCAAAATCTTCTTTTTTTACTTTATCAACATAAGTGTGATCATAGAGCAGAGTATTAATGAACTTCCAGAGGCCCTTACCCTTTTTAAAGTCATTAAATTTTAGGAGTAGTTTTATCATCGAATGATCTGATCTGTAACTTATGTCGATATCACAGTTTAATATATTCGGTAATAGATTTTCCGGTATTACGAAAAAATCTAATCTCGCTTGTTTAAATGGAATTTTCCTTCACCATGTAAACCTTTTAATATTACCCTTTATTTGATTACTGCTGACTACAACAACGTTGCGACTAACGCCGACATGGCTATGATTAATCACGACATTGCTACCACCCACGTCCATATAGTTACGTCTGATTACAACATCGCTGCGACTAACGCCGACATAGTTATGATTGATCACGACATTGCTACCACCCACGTCAATATAGCTACTGCTGATTACTACATCGTTGCGACTTACGCTGACACAGCTATGATTGACCACGACATTGCTACCACCCACGTCAATATAGCTACAGCTGATTACAACATCGTTGCGACTTACACCGACATAGCTATGACTGATCACATTGCTACCACCCACGTCAATATAGATACAGCTGATTACAACATCGTTGCGACTTACACCGTCATAGCTATGACTGATCACATTGCTACCACCTACGTCAATATATATACGACTGAACACAACTTCGTTGCGACTTATATGCCGACATAGCTATGATTGATTACGACATTGTCCATGCACTAACCTTCAATATTTCGTTAGGCGTCCCTTATATCGTATACAAGCACTTATTCTTCGTGGAATGGACTGACATAAATTATGTATATATTCGATAGAAAACGTTTGCCAGATACAAAGTGTAGCTTCGAAAAGCTGAGTCAGCTGTTAAATTTCGGTGGTCCGTCTCTGAAGGTTTTGCTTTATTCTGAGCCAAAGACTCCCGATTATATTCAAGTTCGGGAGCTGTGCTGGTCAGACTGTACCGTGAATATCATTTTCAATCTTGTATCTTTCCACAACGCGTGCCCTATATGCACCGGGGAATTGTCGTCTTGAAATACGTAATGTTGTTCGGGGAAATGATTAGCTAATACCGGCCACATGTCATTATCAAGGATATCAATGTACTTTTCAGCATTAATATTCCCAGCTACACAACACAAATTCACAGGTAATATCTCTTAACACCTTCCTTCTATCATTTCGTACATTCCGTGCTTCACAGCGATTAGACATTTTTGTCTTCCTGGACGAGTAGTGTTTTCAATGCTTTTTCGGTAGTAAAATCTTTTCGCGGTTCTCGAATGATTTGTTTGTTTCTCGCCCAAGTTCATTCCCCATGAACCTAGATGCATTAATTCAATAATACAAGAAACAATTTGGTGCAAGCACCAAAGTGTGGGCCGGAATGGGATGATAATAAAACTGCAAAGAATTAAAAAAAAAACCAACAAAATAACGTTTTAAAGTTTCCAGTATCACTTCCTTTTCAGCTATAATAGTTTATTAAATTGGTTCATTTAGCCCATTAAGTACATAAGGCAATAGCGAGTTTATTAGACGGACGGATTAGCCTGCATTTAGTATGGAAACGTACTTTTAAAATTACTAGCCATATCATCTACCATTTGTTTTAAGCCGATGGGCTCAGTGGATAAGGTGACCGAAAAGTCCCGGGTTCGACTTCCGCCGTGTGCACATCGGTGAAACCGAGGTCCTGTGTCACGGTAGGCGTGGCACGTAAAAGATCCCCCACTTCTTCGAAAGGGTCCGTTACGTGAAATAATCGTGGAGTGACGTGAAACAATAATTAATCAATCTACTATTTATTTTCAACAACAAAACTTAACCAATCTATAAGCAACTGGCTGTTTGCTGGGGTAAAATAAACTTGTGGTAATAGTGTGGCTGTGCTGGTAATCTTACTATTCTCAAGTTTTAATTTATAAACAATGATTAAGGTTTCAAAATCGTCTTACCATAATAAACAATTGTAAAATATAATTGGTTATGTTAGTCCTTCTTAGCGCAGCATTCTGTATTCAGAAACGTTAGTAGGACTTGCATCACACTATCATACAATCGTAACAACTCGTCCATTTCCGTACACAAATAAGATTTTTTTTTTGTAAAAAATAGCGATGATGTTCCGATTGCCTATTATTAACCGAAAGTCACTTGGGCAACCGAATAATAAGTTTGCTTATGAAGAAAGCGCGTCAAATATTAAAAAATTGTAAGGTAACACTCATCCCCAGAAAATATTCTAACAAATTTTATACTTAAATCAGCGAAAGTCTCGAAGATACTACTCTTACATAAATCTATCAAACTGGGTCAGCGATGTGACACAAGCTCTCTCCGCAGTGAATATAATCCTAATTTTATCATTGGTGTAAAATCCTGGGGGCGGGGCCTTGCAGTACCGCAGAAACGCATGCAACTTTTCCAAACCTATATCAAAGGATGGGCCGGCTAGTGCCGGCCCACAATAATATCGGCCTTGAACTTGAGTGAGCTCCGCCTCTTTTTATATTACTACGCATGTGATTTGCCATACACCGGGTACCACTTCCATATGGCACACATGCGTAGTAATATAAAAAGAGGCAGGGCTTACTTAATTAAATATATGAATTGTAATAACGAAATTAATGCATCTGTTAATTTTGAGAAATTACCTGGACAGATAGAGTATTTTTAGCATTCTAGACACGCACTATATTGCGTGGCGGAAGTACTTTTCCGCTTCAGGAAAAATTCGGTCCTTGTCAGTTTGATATTTTGATTTCAAAAAAGAACCTTTTAAAATGCATTGTAAATATAAGGAATGACTGTCTTTTTTTCTAGGTCCATGGGGAATGAATTGGGGTGAGAAACAAACAAATCAATCGAGAACCGCTTCACGTGATTTGTTTGTTTCTCACGCAATTTCATTCCCCATGAACCTAGAAAACAAGAGGCCCAAGTGGGCCTATATCGCTCACCTGAGTACCTAGATGATCAGTCATGCATGAAGGAAGAATTCATTTATTTTTGCATTAATGTGACTAAGTCAACACAAATGTTGAAAATATGTCAAATTTTATTTCAGGCTAGAATAAAAAACAACACTTTTTTGCACTTCCACTCAGGTGATTTTGATATTAAGCATTTCCTTTGTCTCTGCAAGATGTCATTCAGGGCAACAAGTTAGTCATTTTCTTTAGGTGGGGCCTTTTGTTGACTGATTTCAAGTCTGGGTCATGAACAACAATTGTTTCAAATATTGTCCAGATCTAACTTAAAATTGCCTAATTTCATATGTTGAGTGTTGAGAAACATCTAAAAACTTATTTAGATGTGTAAAAAAAAAAAAAAAATTTTTTTTGACCACAGCTGGATTTGAACCGCTACTCTCCATATTTCAATTACCAAGTGGTATATGTACCATTGTGAGACCTACTTTTTAGACATGGTGGCATTATCTGTTAACCAATTTGGATGAAATTTACCAAATTGATAGAGGACTTTTAGTACTTCATGTATTCCATGTTTCATTAAAATCTTTCATGTGGCTTTATAGAAAAAGTTGAAAATGTGAAAAATGGCCAACCCCCCCTTTTTTCTGGAAGTCTTAAAAAATTCATAAAAAATCCAAAAATTGAGATAACGACAAAATTCTTTCACAATAATATTCCTTACCACAATTGTGATCAAAATAGTCATTAAGAAATCATCAATATCAATTAACTGAAAAACATGACACTTTTCTTCATTGAAATGACTAAGTCCAGAAACACCTCAAAAAAGCGTAAATTTCTATTTAACGGATCTTAACCCCGAACACAATTTTTAATAACCCATCTTTATAGATTGTTGAAATGCAATTAGTTTCCCCATTTATGTACTGGTTCTGGAGAAGAAGATGTTTGAAGAGGGGTACCCTTTTGGGCACTTTTGGTCCCGCCCTGGATCCACCCCTGAGGGAATCTGGATCCCGAACACAAACTTGGTAGAGGACCTTGAGTACTTACTTCCTATGAGGTTTGATGAAATTCTGTGCAGCCAATCTGGAGAAGAATTTGAAAATGTTTCAACCAATCAGAGTCAATGGTGGCCATCTGGGATCACGGACTGGCATAAAAACACAAACTTGGTTGAGGACCTTGAGTACTTACTTCCTATGGAGTTTGGTGAAATTCTGTGCAACAGTTCTGGAGGAGAAGTCGAAAATGTGTCAACCAATCAGAGCCAATGGCGGCCATCTTGGATCACGGATCGGCATAAAAAACACAAACTTGGTAGAGGACCTTGAGTAGCGGATCACGGATCGGCATAAAAAACACAAACTTGGTAGAGGACCTTGAGTACTTACTTCCTATGAAGTTTATTGAAATTCTGTGCAGCATTTCTGGAGGAGAAGTCGAAAATGTGTCAACCAATCAGAGCCAATGGCGGCCATCTTGGATCACGGACTGGCATAAAAAACACAAACTTGGTAGAGGACCTTGAGTACTTACTTCTTATGAAGTTTGGCGAAATTCTGTGCAGCGGTTCTGGAGGAGAAGTCGAAAATATGTCAACCAATCAGAGCCAATGGCGGCCATCTTGGATCACGGACTGGCATAAAAAGCACAAACTTGGTAGAGGACTTTGAGTGCTTACTTCCTATGAAGTTTGGTGAAATTCTGTGCAGCAGTTCTGGAGAAGAAGTCAAAAATGTGTCAACCAATCAGAGCCAATGGCGGCCATCTAGGATCACGGATCGGCAAAAAAAAAAAACTCAAACTTGGTAGAGGACCTTGAGTACTTACTTCCTATGAAGTTTGGTGAAATTCTGTGCAGCAGTTCTGGAGAAGAAGTTGAAAATGTGTCAACCAATCAGAGCCAATGGCGGCCATCTTGGATCACGGATCGGCATAAAAAACACAAACTTGGTAGAGGACCTTGAGTTCTTACTTCCTATGAAGTTTAGTGAAATTCTGTGCAGCATTTCTGGAGGAGAAGTCGAAAATGTGTCAACCAATCAGAGCCAATGGCCGCCATCTTGGATCACGGATCGGCATAAAAAACACAAACTTTGTAGAGGACCTTGAGTACTTACTTCCTATGGAGTTTGGTGAAATTCTGTGCAGCGGTTCTGGAGAAGTCGAAAATGTAGAAAAGTTAACGACGGACGACGGACAGACGACGGACGCTGCACTATGACAATAGCTCACTTGAGCTACGCTCAGGTGAGCTAAAAATGGCGACGATGTTCCGATTGATATAGAATCAGACAACAGACACTGCACCATCACAATGACTCACTGAGATCTTTAGCTCAGGTGGGCTAAAATAGATGTATAGATTCACACGACAGACAATGCACCATTATATTAGCTCACTATGGTCATTACCTCAGTGGGCTAACAGAATTGTATAGAATCAGACGACAGACAATGATTGATTGAATATTACGTCACTCCACGATTATTTCACGTACATGGTGACGGCATCTGCCTGATGCATTGCATACAAATTTAGACCTAAGCAATAGCCCCACCCGAAACAGTGAGGGATCTTTAACATGTCACGCCTACCGTGACACAGGACATCGGTTTTTGCCATCTTATCCCAAAGAACACCGGTGCGCCCAGGGCAGGAATCGAACTCGGGATCTCTCGATCACGAGCCGAGCACCTTATCCACTTGGCCACACCGGCTTAGACAGATAATGCACCATCACAATAGCTCACTGAGGCCTTTAAGTCAGGTGGGCTAAAAGAGATGTATAGAATCACACAACAGACAATGCAATATCACAATAGCTCACTATGGCCTTTACCTCAGGTGAGCTAAAAGAGATGTATAGAATCAGACGACAGACAATGCACCATCACAATAGCTCACTATGGTCTTTACCTAAGGTGAGCTAAAGTAGAGGTATAGAATCAGACGACAGACAATGCACCATCACAATATCTCACTATGGCCTTTACCTCAGGTGAGCTAAAAGAGATGTATAGAATCAAACGACAGACAATGCACCATCACAATAGCCCATTTAAGTCGATATCTCAGGTGAGCTAAAAGAGATGTATAGAATCAGACGACAGACAATGCACCATCGCAATATCTCACTATGGCCTTTACCTCAGGTGAGCTAAAAGAGGTGTATATAATGAAACGACAGACAATGCACCTTCACAATAGCCCATTTAAGTCGATATCTCAGGTGAGCTAAAAGAGATGTATAGAATAAGACGACAGACAATGGACCATCACAATAGCGCACTATGGCCTTTACCTAAGGTGAGCCAAAAGAGATTATAGAATATGACCACAGACAATGCAATATCACAATAGCTCACTGAGGTCTTTAGCTCAGGTGAGCTAAAAGAGATGTATAGAATATGACGCAAACAATGCACTATCAAAATAGCTCACTGAGGTCTTGAGCTCAGGTGAGCTAAAAGAGATGTATAAAATAAGATGACAGACAATGCACCATCATAATAGCTCACTTAAGCCTTTACTTCATTTGAGCTAAAAGAAATGTATAGAATAAGACGAAAGACAATGCACCATCACAATAGCTCACTGATGTCTTTAGCTCAGGTGAGATAAAAGAGATGTATAGAATAAGAATAAGACGACAGACAATGCACCATCACAATGGATCACTTAAGCCTTTACCTCAGGTGAGCTAAAAGAGATGTATAGAATAAGACGACAGACAATGAACCATCACAATAGCTTACTGAGGTTTTTAGCTCATGTGAGCTAAAGAGATGTATACAATATGACGACAGACAATGCAATATCACAATAGCTCACTGAGGTCTTTAGCATAGGTGAGCTAAAAGAGATGTATAGAATAAGACGAAAGACAATGCACCATCACAATAGCTCACTGATGTCTTTAGCTCAGGTGAGATAAAAGAGATGTATAGAATAAGAATAAGACGACAGACAATGCACCATCACAATGGATCACTTAAGCCTTTACCTCAGGTGAGCTAAAAGAGATGTATAGAATAAGACGACAGACAATGGACCATCACAATAGCTTACTGAGGTTTTTAGCTCATGTGAGCTAAAGAGATGTATACAATATGACGACAGACAATGCAATATCACAATAGCTCACTGAGGTCTTTAGCATAGGTGAGCTAAAAGAGATGTATAGAATAAGACGACAGACAATGCACCATCACAATAGCTTACTGAGGTCTTTAGCATAGGTGAGCTAAAAGAGATGTGTAGAAGACGACAGACAATGCACCATTATAATAGCTCACTTAAGCCTTTACCTCAGGTGAGCTAAAAGAGAACCCGCTTACTACTTACAGGTAACTCATTTGTTATCTTTATCAGCCACCACTTTTCCATTGTATTTCATATATCGGTACAAACAATCTTAACTAGATTAATCTGTTTATTCTGTGCTGAATATATACATATATAGAAGACAAATTCATGATCAAGTGTGCAATAATTCTCACCAGTCTTATATAGGCTTGTCGAATGCGAGAAAACAATGTGGGATTATTCTGTCTCATACTATAAATAACTACGCCGCCAACGGTACTACGTTCAAAAAATCTCATCTGCACTATTTTGTGATAATGTTTGAAATTATCAAATGTCTTCCAGGAGCTATTATTATAATGGGTTAAAACTTCACTTACTTTTAGAGAAACATCTTTTCAATGTCGACAAAAGTAAGTTCACTCAGATAAAATGTTGTGAGAAATACAATCTTCCATTATAAACTCGTGAGGGATAGTGAAATTCCACCTCGACCGTGACTCTTGCCCCTTCTATGGAATTTTACTATCCAACATTTGTAATATTAAATGACTTTATTTAACCTAACACATGACACCGGTAGATCTGGAAAAATACACAATTCATAGTTCTTTAGCATCTATCAGAAACCTGCACAATTAGGTAACATTTTCCTCCTTATCTGTACGATGGTCTATTAGAGACTTACACTAATCATGTGACATTTTTCATAGTTTATTGGAAACTTGCACTAATCATGTGCGTTTCGCATTTTCAAAAAATCGTGTATAAGAAACTTGCAACATCATGACAGTTTCCTATTTACACAATCGTTTATTAGAAACTTGCAGTAATCATGGGACAATTTATCTATTCGTACGGTCGTTTATTGGAAACATGCACTGACCATATATTTTCCATATTCCTCCGATCTTTTATTACAAAACTTCACTAAGCATATGACATTTTCCCCTCTACTCATATGATCATTTATTAGAAAGTTGACACTAATCATATGACATTTTAGTTATTCATACGATTGTTTATTAGAAACTTGCACTCATCATATGACACTTTCCCTATTCATGTGTTTGATAATTGGAAACTTGCACTATTTATGACATTTTCCCTAGCTCTGTCCTTAGATTGATTCTTTGGCTCACTTTTTAGACCACGTTGTTTCTGCATGTAAATCTGCTCTTCGAATATTTATATATTATTAGAATTCCAATTATTCGGCCATGAGCATTACTGAAGAGACATATATTGTCGAAATGCGCATCTGGTGCACAAAATTATAACACGTGTGTATACATATATGTTTTAATACTGATAATTCAAATGATCGTTTATTAAAAACTTGCATTTATGTTGACATTTTCCCCTATTTATATGATATTTTATTAGAAGCACTTATCATATGACGTTTCCCTATTCACATAGGCGTAGGAACCGCCTCCCCCTCCAGTTTTTTAATGTATTTTTTCCCCATGGTGATGCATGATTTTGATATGATTTATGTTTGTCGTATTACTAAACATGACTTTTGTACAACAGTCTGGAAAATAGTAACATAGATGACGACAACCTACATATTCGTCAAAATATTCTCTCTAACACACGAAAAGCTCCGATTTTCTATTAGCAAGGTCTTTATTGCATATCAAACAGTAGATGTACTATTCATTCAGTGACAATAAAAATATTTATGGATTTTTGCCCCCCCCCCTCCATTTTTGATTTGCTTCCTACGCCACTGGTTCATACAATCGTTTAAAATAAACTTGCACTAATCATACGACATTCTCTCCGCTATTCATATGCTCGTTCGCTTGCACTTAGCATAAGGCATTTTCCCTATTCATACGGTAGTTATATTAGCACTACTCATTATCAGAGACATATATACGTCTCTGTCATTATACAGTTTACATTGTCAGGTGTACGCATTGGCTAGTCACTTAGATTTTCTTGCAAGTAAAAGGGAGTTATACTATAGGGATTAACGATCGACTTAAAGAAATTCTTTAAGTACACTTCTTTGTTCATCATATTCAGCACAAGGTTTGAACTGAACATCACTATACCCAAAAGCTTGCGGTCCAACAAAACGCAATGCACAATCTGTTTTTAAACACCTTGAAGCTGGCAATACGAGGACAGACACGCGTAGACCGTAGCGAACGTTACCAGTGGCAACTGGTTCTCCCGAATCTGTATCCACGACAGTGATCAGGTCAGGCACACATGCAACTACTTCATCCTTACAGCTTACGTTTGTAAGTTGAGCAACTAGGTTTTCATTTTGAAACTCTATTTTGAGGGTATTTGCCGATTCTACAGTATCTTCAACTGATATATATCCTTTGTTGAAGCCTCCAAGTGTCTCTCTTCTAACCATAACCACTTTACCAGTCATCAGAAGTTTGCCTTCCGATACTTTAATTATGGCATCGATAGGCGAGTTATTTTCTGCGCGAGCTCTCATTACCGCATCACCAATGAACCAGGCACGACTAAGTGAGTTATGTACTGTGGTCTTTGATATCTCATCTTGAGTAAATGCAGATAGAACGACACCTCCACTGCAACCCATCTCTACGACTACTTTGCGGAAATGGTCTTCTAATCGCTTGGAAGAATCAACGTGTAAGACAACAGCTCGTCTGCCTTTGTCGTCTGCTAATGTCGACGGATACGGCTTACATCCATATATAAATGGAGTAAACATCTGAAGCTCCGGGAAAGCTCGACCCATCCCATCACAGTCAACAACAGGGAGATTTAGCTCGGCAGCGACAAGCAAAGGCTCGATGGCATTCATGCCACCTATTTCTGCACTCATTAGAGCTATGACCTGGTCATCGCCGAATGAAGAGGAATTGTGTCCCATGGATGTAATGGTTGTTGATTTATAGTCATCTATATAAGTTATACCATCTTCATGTTTGACGACAGTGTCATCGGTGTTCATTAAGGTACCATTTACAAATCCGCCATATTTGTATACATCTTGCATGCACGTTAACGCACCCACTGTTTCTTTGTTGACAGCTTTTTCATCAGTAATAACAGGGGCTCCCATGAACGCTACCAGTACTATGAGGCCTTTCCCAGATGCCCCATATAAATTCAAGTTACGATGGTCGATGATGCGCATTTGTTTGCCTTCCTCCAAAGCTTTTAATGCTAAAAGTCTTCCAATATAAGGGGATCCTCCACCACCACAACCCAAAATACCCGCTCCAATAGTAAGACATTCAATATCTCTTTCCGACACTATCCACTCTTTCGTCTCTTGATCAATAATAGGTGATCGATCTCCCTCATCTGTCTTCTCTTGTCTTACTATGTCTTGACCTGTGGATGTTTTCACCTGCTTTCTGTATGCTATATCAGCTAATTCGTCTTTGCTACTAGCTTTAACGCAGATTCGTCTATTTACACAACATATTGCGTTTGTATCTATGACAAGATCCCCAACTGCTTTTACTTTCAATCTTGTTGCACAGCCTGGTAAATACGATAAAGGGGTGTCCATCTTTTCAACGATGACCACAGTGGATTCAGATGCTCCTGACGAAATGGCAGCTTGTTTGGTCTTTTCACAGGCGTCAGCCATTACCTTAGCATGTGCAGCTTCAAGATATTTCTTTCTAATTACTTCCTGTTGCTGTTGTGCTTGTTCGTCTTCAATTTTTGATATTTCATATTCAAAAGCATTTGTGTCTATGTGATCTTCTAAACTGACCACATATTCGAAAGTACTTGAAACTTGACTTACAGCTGCACCCAAAGCATTGGCCACGTCAGCGTGATCTGGGACCATTATAGATGATGCACCTTTCAGGTTGGAATTTGCATCAATCAATATACTTCCACCGCCTACTAACACAATGGGAATAGGCTCTTTTGATGTCTTCATTTTATCCACTAACTTTTCCACCATTTCTTTAATCTTTAGCATTGCATTTCTAACTACTGTTTCATTTAATCCCTGAACATTGGATGGATTTCCAATTTTGCACAAACCAGATGCAACAGCAATGTCTGTTGTTGTCAAACGTTTAGTGGAATCCACCGTACTAGCAAAAACATAACATTCATTTCTAATATTGTATCCAGAACTCAGTGGTCCTACGACAACTGAATTACAATCTTCTTCAACTTCCACATATGAGCCTCCTCCAAGACCAATACTTGTCACATCTGGCATTCGAAAATTGGTCCTGATACCACCAATATTAACAGTGGAAGAGGCCTCTCTTGGAAATCCGGCTACAAGCACTCCTACATCAGTTGTGGTACCACCAATATCAATCACAACAGCATCAGATAACCCAGAGAGAAATGCTGCTCCTCGCATGCTGTTAGTAGGTCCCGAGGAGAAAGTACAAACGGGAATGCATTCGGCCTTCTCAGAAGTGATAATTGTGCCATCATTTTGAGTTAAGTACAAAGGGCAATGAAGCTCCAAGGACTTCAATGCTTGACTAAAGCCGTGTATTGTTTTATGACACAGCGGTTTCAGACATTCATTTAGTAAGGAAGCATTTTCTCTCTTAAGTAATCCAATGTGTCCTATCTCATGTGACAATGTCACACTGAAATCAGGTTTGGTCTTTTTGATGAAATTTCGTACTAGCAATTCTTGGTCAGGCTTAACAGATGAAAATATTCCACAGACAACAACATTTTTTATTTGTTTTGATTCTATATCATCCAAGCATTTCCTAACTTCTTCTAAATCAACTGAGGAATTTTCACTTCCGTCGAATTCATATCCACCATTGATCATATAATAGCCCCCAAAAATACTTTTATGGAGATCCTTAGGAATGTCAGTGAATGGTGGTAAACCACGGGAGGCGCTGCCACAAAGTCTCAAGACTGCAACTCTAACCAGACCTTTTCGTTGTACCACTGCATTAACAAAATGTGTAGTCCCTACATTGACCTGCACAATACCTATATTGTGTTGTTCTCTGGCATTGTTAATGGCATCTGCCACTGCTCTGGTGACACCAATGTACACATCAGCAGTGGTAGGTGACTTGGCACTTGATAGGATATAAGGCAAGGATGATTCTTTGCTCACAACTACAGCATCTGTATTCGTACCACCAACATCGACTCCAACTATGACAGGTAATGGGCGTGTAGAAGATTGTAATGCCATGTCTGCTGCTGAAATGATGCAAAAAAGTGGTTATTTTCTATATTCACAGACCTTCTGATTTAATAGTTACCGATGACTTCAGAATCGTTGACTATGCAAACATTTTTTCTGATTACATTCTTACTAATTTTCAAAAACATTCCAAATGCATTTTAAGTTATGTGAATCAACAGAAAAAAAATGCATCTGGTATACAATACGAGGTAGAAACACTTTTCTGGCATGATATAATACCAACTGAATCAAATCAATTACCCGAGATAAATGTGTGTTAACTATAGGATCAGGTTAATATAATTAAAGGATGATGTCATTTTTATTGGTAGCTATAAACTACAAAACTTCAAAATTTCAGATTTCACATGATTATCTCATATCGCTCACTTGAGCAAAATTAGTAATATCAAAATCATTGAAATCAAGATGAGAAATCAGACCCTCCTTTGTAAAGAGAAAATTCAGATAAGGTACTACATGTATATAAAGAATGAAAACCTATGTTTATTGAGTTGGAAATGAATTTACTTAGCTTATACATGTGTACTTTTAAATCAACACACCCTTGAATTCACCTAATAAAGGCCCAGTGGCTAAATATTTGTGAAAAGAATCAAGGTACTGTATCTATATTTTATTTTTATTATAAAAATATCAAAGAAATTGTCCTTAAATGTGCTAAAATGATAAAATCTGAAAAGACACCAAAAACGCATCAAGAATTTGACTTCAGAACATAGACAAACTCTGAAGAGACATTAAAAAAGACTTAGGAACAGAACCTCCCCTCCTGCCCCACCCTCCTGCAAAACAAGAGGCCAAATGGGCCTATATCGTTCACCTGAGCACAAATTGCTTATTTACGATAAAATGACAGCTCATTTTAGTAGAAAATTTTCCTTTTTTCTACAAGACTTTCTATAAGGTTTGGTGATATTTTGTGCAATCATTTTGAAGTGTCCAAAATGTGTCAACCAATCACAGACAATGGCAGCCATCTTGGATTACAGATCGGCACGAAAAACACAAACTTGGTAGAAGACCTCGAGTACTTACTTCCTATGACGTTTGGTGAATTTCTGTGTAGCGCTTCTGGAGAAGAAGTCGAAAATGTGTCAACCAATCAGAGCCAATGGCACCCATCTTGGATTAAGGATAGGCACCAAAAACACAAACTTGGTAGAGGACTTTGAGTACTTACTTCCTATGAGGTTTGGTGAAATTCTGTTAAGCGCTTCTGGAGAAGAAGTCGAAAATGCGTCAACAAACCAGAGCCAATGGCAGCCATCTTGGATTACAGAGTGGCACGAAAAACACAAACTGTAGAGAACCTTGAGTACTTACTTCCTTTGAGGTTTGGTAGAATTCTGTGTAGCGCTTCTGGAGAAGAACTCCAAAATGTGTCAAACAATCACAGCCAATGGCAGCCATCTTGGATTATGGATGGGCATGAAAAAACACAAAATTTGTAGAGGACCTTGAGTAGTTACTTCCTATGAGGTTTGGTGAAATTCTGTGCAGCAGTTCTGGAGAAGAAGTCGAAAATGTGTCAACCAACCAAAGCCAATGGCGGCCATCTTGGATTACAGATCAGCACAAAAAACACAAACTTGGTAGAGGACCTCAAGTACATGTACTTACTTCCTATAAGGTTTGGTGGAATTCTGTGTAGCGCTTCTGGAGAAGAAGTCCAAAATGTGTCAACCAATCAGAGCCAATGGCGGCCATCTTGGATTACGGATCGGCACGAAAAACACAAAATTGGTAGAGGACTTTGAGTACTTACTTCCTATGAGGTTTGGTGAAATTCTGTGAAGCGCTTCTGGAGAAGAAGTCGAAAATGTGTCAACCAATGGCGGCCATCTTTAATTACGGATGGGCACAGAAAACACAAATTTGGTAGAGGACCAAGAGTACTTACTTCCTATGAGGTTTGGTGAAATTCTGTGTAGCGCTTCTGGAGAAGAAGTCAAAAATGTGTCAACCAATCAGAGCCAATGGAAGCCATCTTGGATTACGGATGGGCATGAAAAACACAAACTCTGTAGAGGACTTTGAGTACTTACTTCCTATGAAGTTTGGTGAAATTCTGTACAGTGGTTCTGGAGAAAAAGTCTAAAATGTAGAAAAGCTAAAAGCTTGTCAGGGACATTGAGTACTTTATCCCTATCAAGTTCTATCAAAATTAAACAGTTCTTTTGAAGGTATGAAAAGTTTATGCGGAACAGACATATAGCCAGGCCAGATTAAAAGAGATTACGATAACTGACTTGAGCTATGGTGCAGATGAGATGAGTTAACAAGACGCCCAAGTAGGCCTATATCAGACACATGTACACGATTTGCTTATCCATCTGACAACAAAAATTTGCAAATAAATATACATATTCCCTGATATTTATTGTGTTGTGACTACATTCATTACTGAAAACTGAGTGTAAAATTTGAATTACATGTACCATCAACATTAAGCAAAGCTGTTTATGCGGGCCAAATTAAAATTCATACCCCTCAGATCTATGATAATCAGCAATACAGCAAATGAATGCTCTAAAATCTGTAGACAGATCTGGATGAAAAACATCAATACTTACAAGAAACCATGTGTACTTCATTCCTACCAAGGTTCATCAAAATCCATCCAGTGGTTCTGCAGTAAACAATGAAGAAGTACAGAAGGGTTAACCATATCTCATGGTCCATGGAATAAAAGGACAATATTGTGTATATTGTCATATTCAGACAATTGCGAACCCCAATTAAATCAAGGTGAGACCAGGTGCCCAGAAGGAGTAAGCATCCCTGGTTGCAGCAGAAGCTGAAATTGTGGAAAAATGCCCCCCCCACACCCAATCTTAAACAACAGGGCACTGTAGAACGGTACGTAATATGCCCGCATTTTACTATCCTAAGTGTCATACAAATTAGAACTAAATACCTAATCAGATGTGGTAAAATAGTTCAGTGTTCTTCTTCAATATTTTGTAGGTTAATTAATCTTCTTTACACATCCATCATTTCCCATGTTGACACCTCCCCCCCCCCCCCATCCTTTCAAAAATACACAAACTACAATTGTATTAAATATTGTTCAGATGTAAAATTTCCTGTTCAATATGCACATTGTCATAATGTGATCTTTCTTTGTACTAAGTTTCATCAAAATCCACCAAATGGTTTAGGAGGAGTTGTGAAGACAAGATATTTTGCATAGAAAAGTCCAAGAGTCATAACTCCTGTAAAGTTTTTGGACAGCAGTCCCCTTCAAATATGCACATCTTCATATGGTGTTTTTTCTTTGTACTAAGTTTCATCGAAATTCTCCAAAAGAGTTTAGAAGGAGTTGCAAAGACCAGATATTTTGCATAGAAAAATCTAAGTAAAAGGACCATAACGTTTGTAAATATTTTTTGACAGCATTCCCCTTCCAATATGCACATCTGCAGAAGGTGTTCTTTCTTTGTACCAAATTTCATCAAAATCCCCCTAAGTATTTAGATGGAGTTGCGAAGACAAGGTACCGTATTTACTCGAATATAATACGCACCCGAGTATAATACGCACTCCCTAGTTACGACTGCAACGGAAGAGCTATTTTGTCCCGTCTCTGCCGTTGCGATCCATTGCCTGTCATATGTCGTCTGAAATCACGGGAATTTTTAGGCACGGTTCATCTAATATTTAGTGTATAATATCCTTGAGAATCATTAAATTCTTGACAGTTACCTTAACTTTAATATCTCCCTGGACGCCTGCAACCATAATTTTCATCTGACATGGTCTAAGATCGATGTTTTCGCCGTTTCATTTCACCTACCAAATCTACGTGAATTCTGCCATATTGAACTAGAAAAGTGCAAGGGTGTTTTGACATCTGACCAATCAGCGTCCAGCTTTTATGTCACATGTGTTTCAGCTATATATATATAGGTTTTTTTCAGGGAAGTCCATTTATGCATTTATGAGTTTTTCCTTTTACATCCAATAAATAATGTTTTCTCAACAAGTTGAAATCGTAAGGAAGAGAAAGGCATTTATATGGGAGCAGTGAGGGACTTAGGGTTTACGTTCAGGGAGATATTAAAGTTAAGGTACCTGTCAAGAATTTAATGATTCGCAAGGATTTTATACACAAAATATTAGATGAACCGTGGCTGAAAAATCCCGTGATTTCAGACGACACATGATAGGCAATGGATCGCAACGGAAGAAAATAAAATAGCTCTTCCGTTGCAGTCGTAACTACGCACCCCCCAAAATGACCTCGAAAAGCATGAAAAAACGTCTAACTCCGTGTATAATACGCAGGGGGAAAATCCAAAACAAGATGTCAATTTCGTGTTGAAACAGCAAGACCGCGAGCTGAATTTGCTTTGCCGTATATACCTTTTACAGTGTAATTGCGTAACGTGTATTATTATCAAAAGCGGCACAGAACGACCAGCCTTTATTCATCGTGTGTTATCAACGCTTTTCTCTCTTTCATTTCATTTACAATCAAACTCGTACAGACTTAAACTGTTTTAACTAGTACCCCGTCCCAAACGATCGCTTCATTTTTTCTCTCCCGTTAGAATGAACGTGCGTGTCTACTATACCATCAGGGACGTAGATATATACGTCCCTGATATTATGTGAACTTTACGCGGAGATCGCAAATGTTTGTGAAGAACAAAAACTCATGAATGAATGTTATCTATGGAAAGCCAAAGGGTTCAATATTCTATCTATGTAGTTATGTATTTGTTGTTGTGAAATGCGTTATTGGGTCATTGTAAACATTAAAATGTTAATCTGTAACTTGACATTTGTAGTACATAACTGTTCGTTTACAAAATGAAGATATAAGATGTTGTCTGTGTAAATGTACAACAAGTGAATGCTTTATTCGTTCATTGTAATTCAAAATGTATATCTCCGTAATTCTTATCTGACCTTCCGTAAATTGCAGTTGCCAGTTTTCAGAAACTTGTTATTTGTTGATCCGTGCAATGTTAATTCGGCATTCGTGATTTGTTTTTCAACATTTGTACGATAATGCACCATTATGACGACAGAGGGCGCGCACTACGGCGAATCTTTTGTGAAACATACTATAGAATCTACAGGGATAGTGTACTTAGCAGGGCGCATAAGAAACGCGGAGTGGAGCTATGCTGTGACGTCAGCTATACATAATCTCGAAAGTTGGTAAGTGCCATATATTTAAAATTATGTGTGAAAATAGTAGATCTTATAGCTTTTGCAATTTAGGAGTAGAAATCAGCATACTTGTGGACCTAAGCAAGGGCGGATCCAGGATTTTGTGTTGGGGGAGGCAAAGTTAGGCGAGGGGTCTGGGGCCGAGGGGTCTGGGGACCGTCTAGGTCTCCAGCAAGTCCAGGGCGGAGCCCTGGTTGGGGGGATTTAGGTGGGCGAAGCCCCCCGGAAGCTCCCGCAATTTGGTTTTTTTGGGGCCTAAAAATTGGACATTGTCACTTCAACTGACCGTCCTTCACTGTATATAAAAACATTATACTCATTACTAAATTATCTAAATTAATAGATAAACTCCAAGCGCTTAGAATCTAAGATGTTAGATCCGTCACTGATAGATGACATGTTCTGTAATAGTTATACAGCGTGATAAAAACAAACACGTGTTTACAATCTACAGTAGTAGTATACATATTAATGGCATACAATTTATTTTACAATTTTTGTAATTTATTGTAACTTTACCTTCTTTTTTTTTTTTTTTTTTTTTTTTGGTTGAAGAAAAGGGCTAGTCGCCCTTGAACTTTTCTACGTTTGGACTGCGACATTGTAATGTTGATAAAATTTAAATTACTAGTATTACACGCGCTAGGCATTAAGGCAATGTAAAGATTGAAATATTCTTGGAATAGAAAATTCAGAAGTCGAGCAGACATCGGATAACTCTCTCTCCTTTTTATTTTAGGGGGGGGGGGGGCGAACGTCCCCTCCCCCCCCCCTCTGAATCCGCCACTGCTAAGGCTAAGTTAATGCCCTTACATGTGCTTTCGATCTCCATCTAGACTAGAGTGAATTTTATCAATTCTAAAATCAAGGCCAAGGGAGTCTAGTAAAATGGTGGTTTCGTTAATTTGATAAATGATAGGGACCTAGTACATGTAAATTGACAATAGACGGTGAATCACTCTAAGACTTGTTATTTATATTACGTTGTTTTCTTTTATACTGTACTTGAAAAATGTCATCAAACATAGAAAGGGGGGGGGGGTGTTAGGGGCGGGAGAGAAGAGGCAAGGGGGAGAGAGGAAGAAAAATATATAGTGGGAGAGGGTCTTATACTTCTTTTAAAAACGACAAAAATATCGCACTGGATACGGCAGGAGGGGGAGGCATGGAAGTTGGAGAGGGGTTCACCTCTCACAGAGACTTGTAAATACTGCTGGGCCGCTTTGCGTGGTGTTTTGTGGCCTTCCCCAAATAAACTACTTTAGCTTATATTTATAAATTTCCTGGTGAATTCAATTTGTTAAGGTTAATCTAATTCATATTTTGAGTTTTTTTTTCATCAATAAACTGTACTACATGTATGTATATGTCATATACCGAGAATTTTTATAACCCTTCATTCATTTTCACTGGATACTTTAATAAAGAATATTTATGTTGGCTTGGCCTTAGGTCCACAAGTGTGCTGACCTCTACTCCTAAACTGCAAAAGCTATAAGATCTACAATTTTCACACATAATTTTAAAATATATGCCTATGGCACTTACCAACTTTCAAGATTATGTAAAGCTGACGTCACAGCACAGCTCCACTTCGCGTTATCCCTATAGATTCTATAGTCTGTTTCACAAAAAATTCGCCGTAGTGCGCGCCCTCTGTCGTCATAATGGTGCATTATCGTACAAATGTCGAAAAACAAATCACGAATGATGAAATACGAATGTCGAATTAACATTGCACGGATCAACAAATTACAAGTTTCTGAAAACTCGCAACTGCAATTTACGGAAGATCAGATAACAATTATGGAGATATACATTTTGAATTACAATGAACGAATAAAGCATTCACTTGCTTTACATTTACACAGATAACATCTTACATTTTCATTTTGTAAACGAACAGTTATGTAACGCGTTACTACAAATGTCAAGTTGCGGATTAACATTTTAATGTTTACAATGACATAATAACGCATTTCACAACAACAAATACATAACTACATAGAACCCTTTGGCTTTCATAGTTATCCAAATTGTCGATGCTCGTGCCGTTACGGTCAAGTAGTTTCACCTGTTGCGTAACTATCGATTAAACAATTAAGGATAAATCATTATATCACCCATACAATCTGCTAATCAGAAACCATTGCTAAATAACACGGCGCAAGTATTCTGCCACATTGTAGACTTTACTCCTTTTATCGCCTTGGGCATTTACTACGGGAAGCAGACAGCATACAGACAATAGATATATCTCACGCCTCGTGGGTTTGATTGACGGCTTTAAACTTTAACGGACACACTCTCTTCTCTAAATCCGCTGTAGCGTGAAATCCGCCAGTCCGTGAAATCTGCCAGTCAAACCGGAAGTCTGGTAAATTTCACGCGGGGGTCGTGAAATCTGCCAGTCCCATGAAATCTGCCAGTTTATACGTTTTATTTAAATGAGAAAACTTAAACACATTAAAAGAAATATTTTCATGTAAGCGTACTGATCACCAAATAGTATATTATAGATCTAGAAAAAAAACCGTGTCATAGGCGTACAGATGTACGTGCACACACACGTGTTGCAAAGCAGCAAAGCCAAAGGGTGTCGGACACCTGTAGAGCCGAGGATGATGGATGAATATTTCATAACATTTAATTACAGGTCATTTAGTAACTAAATTATACCTAAACACACTACAACATACTTTACAATAGCTACGAAATAAAAACACCCAAGCTGAATTATAGTCTACCGTTTTTACCTGTACAGGTACTGTATGGAAAAAAATTGAAGATGTAAATTTTTGATATGCAAGAAAAAATATTCGGATGTGTTGCACATCAAAATATGACATGATAAACTGCTAGTACAAATCATTTATCCTAAATTGGAATAAGGAAAAAATGTAACTGAATTAAGTGTACCTGTGTTAATTACACAAGTTTTTTCTTAAATATCTTTCCATATATAAAATCTGATAATCATACTTTTTTTACTTGAGTATGCAGTCCACATGAATTCATTTTCACTCTGAGTAAGTTGACCTGATTTCACTTAATATACAGGTAAGATAAATTTTACTGGTGTAAAAGTGTGATACTTGAAAAGTCGGTATCGTAATTGCACTACAATCAAATATTTTTGTAATGTGTTAAATGTTCTATTATATTATTTATATTCATGTATTGTATAGCTCCATGGTGACTTCTGCCACATAACTTAGCCGGTAACTCCTCTTTTTTCTTTGAAAACTCAAGCCATGACCCATTGAACACATCCTGACAATTTCATCAAAAGGTTGTCTTTAAAAATAATAAAGTTAGTTTAAATGTATTGGTTCAAGGGTTAAAAAATGTCATACTGGTGCTGTTACTTACTTCATAATATTGGTAATTTGCAGTACTGTACACATCAATCCACAATTTTCTCAAAGTACATATTACTTTACCTACCGGTACTTCAAATGCCTGTATCTCAGTAAGTATATATACATGCCACCCTGGCAAGTAAGGCATCAAAATGTTGGTTGATAGGTGTTTTACATTAATTGCAAAATAATTACAAAATAAAGACAAAGGGTATTCATTATATTATTTGAAATATTCCTGATATCCAAGATGTGATTCAGGGCAACGGTAGTTAGCCACTTTCTTTAGGTGGGGCCTTTTGTTGACCGATTTCAAGTCTGGGTCATGAACAACAATTGTTTCAAATATTGTCCAGATCCAACTTAATAGGCCTAATTTCATATGTTGAGTGTTGAGAAACCTCTAAAATCTTATTTAGATGTGTAAAGAAATAAAAAAAAAATTTTGACCACAGCTGGATTTGAACCACTACACTGCATATTTTAATTACCAAGTGGTATAGAATGTACCATTGTGAAACCTAGTTTTTAGATAAGGTGGCACCATCTGTTGACCAATTTGGATGAAATATACAAAATTGATAGAGGACCTATAGTACTTCATGTATACCATGTTTCATTAAAATCTTTCATGTGGTATAATAGCAGAAGTTGAAAATGTGAAGAATTGTCCCTATACACCCTATTTGGAAGTCTTAAAAAATTCTGAGGAATATTGCATTTGTTGTATGTGAAAAGCAGTCTTAACAGCTTATTTTACAAGATTTTAGCCATGAAATTTGCCAGCACATCCACCTTAAAAAGAAATAAACCCATATATAGACTTCAATGTGTTTTATGGATTATTCTTAAAGTGTGAACCAGAACATAGGCACATTCAGATGTATTGTTCCGTTGCAATACCAGAATGAGAGGCAAAATATGCAAAGTTGCAAGGATTTAGCCATGAAATTTGCCAGCACACCTACCTTAAAGAGGAATAAGGTCATGCGTAGTACTCAATATCTTATTAAGACTATACCCAATATCAGAACAATGAAATAAGTAAATTCTGAGGAATATTGCATTTGTTGTATGTGAAAAGCAGTCTTAACAGCTTATTTTACAAGATTTTAGTCGTGAAATTTGCCAGCACACCCACCTTAAAGAGAAATAAACTCATATATAGATTTCAATGTGTTGTATGGATTATTCTCATAGTGTCAACCAGAACAGGATCTCAATACCTTTAAAGGTATTAGACCATTAATATAAGCATGGGATCAGACATGACCCCATGGTCCTCTACATGCATCAATGAACTTTTCTTGACACAAAATTACCTGGTTTGAGGGTGGAGACTTCAGTTGTTTCTAATTAAGATAATTGGCTACTTTTTAAAGAAAAGAGGCTAAAGTGGGTTTAAATCGATAACATGGAACATAAAAACCCCCACTCTACCTTTTCTGTAATCTTGAAATTTTGAAAATGTGAAGAAAATACCCTGCCGCCTTATACATTTCTTGCAGTCTTAAAAAATTCATGGAAAATCCAAAAATTAAACTTTTGTCATAATTCTTTCAGAAAAGCATTCCTTTACTATATTCTGGCTAAAATAAGCATTTCGGTGCATTAAAAGTAACCCAAAGGAAAAATATTGAGGAAAACCATGCTATTGTGATCAAAAGAGCTCGCTTAAGCTTTCAGGTCAGGTTAACTAATAAAACAATCAGGAATAGTCTTATTTATATATACATATATATATATATATATATATATATATATATATATATATATATATATATATATATATATATATGTATATGTATATATATATATATGGATGAACCACCTTTATGTGATTGGAACTTAAATTGCTGCTGTGTGTCCATATATATTACATAACTGTATCTCTACAAATGTCATTATGGTTTTTTCTTTCATTGCCAAAGAAATGGTAACCATTTAAGACATCTCCATCTGTCACATTAAATTTTATTTTATCTCATCACTGCCAGTGTAGAGTTAAGTTCCTTTAATGCTCCATCTTCATCTGGACTTTTCTCTTTTCATATAATCGCTAGTGTGCGTAACTATTTCAAGACTCCTGACGATTAATTAACAAATACATTGTAATCATACTCCTTTCTCTAAACAATTGGATGTACATACCAGATAGATCTACATTAAAAATTCAAACTGCATTTATAAAGATGGATAACTGAACAAATACATTGTATGAGCTGATTCATGCAGTGCTGTGTATTTATTTATCAGAAAATTGGTAGATTTTCTCAGGTATTGAAGTCCAGCGTCTAGATTTACTGTATTTAGCCTAATACTAGCGATAGAACTTTATTAGTAATAGTACATGCAATACTTGGACATTATCCGTGTCATCTTTGCTATAGAGAGTAATAAATAACACAATACATGAAGGAGACGAAAAAAAAGGAACCTAAACAATTTTGAGAGTATGAATAGTTTGAATGAAACCTCGAGCGATAGATAATTAACGTTTTGTATGCGTTTGTATCATCTAAGCTGACTCGTCGTTCAAAGTGAAAGTAGGATATCCATGAGCATTTCATTAAGAAAAAGTATATTTAATAATCGATCATTTTTTGACAGTGCTCAGATTGAATCAGTATTAGATTGCTTTATACTATAAGCAGTAAATGACTCACAATTAACGTAATTTAAAGGAATATATAAACTTTAAATTAGCCTGACTGGCAAATTTCACGGGGGTTGTTGATATGATGCTTGCGCATGCGCACTGGCAAATTTCACGGGGCTGGCGGATTTCACGCTACACCGCAACTGAAGCTTTAAAGCATGGAAAAAATTTTCCAGATTTCTAACCCTATGTATAATACGCATGGAGAAAATGAGGGGTCAAATTGGCGAAAAAAAAGTGCGTATCATATTCGAGTAAATACGGTATTTTAAGAAAATCTTAGTCCAAGGGCCATAATCCCTGTAATTCTTTTTGTACAGCATTACCCTTCCAATATGCACACCTTCCTACGATGTTCTTTATTGTAACAAGTTTCATCAAAATCCTCCCATAGGCAAAGGAATTAGAAGGAGCTGCAAAGACAAGATAGGTGGACCAGACAGACAGATGAATGACAGCAGTATAGCATAATACACCCACAATTTTATGTAAGCATATAAAAATCATGAAAAAATTTAAAAATAGGGATACTGACAAAATTCTATCACAGTCACATTCCTTATCATTATCACATCATGATTAAAAGAAACCAATTCAAAGCAAAATTGTCTACTCAAGGAGAAAAATTACATTTTTCTGCATTGAATTCACCAAAAGGCCAAATAAATGTTGACAAATGATCAATTTGATTTCAGAATGGAACCAACAACAACACTTTTTCACACATCCTTCTAGACTATTCCTTTACATTCAGTATGAAGAAGAAGTTTGGCAAAGGAGGATACCGTCTGTGACTTACTTTTGCCTGTGGTGGCACCACCTGTTGACAGATCTACGAGCATGAATACTTCATTCCTACCATTCATAAAAAACTTTCAAATGGTTCTGCAGAAGAAGTTGAAAAATGTGAAAGAATACACCCCTTTTTTCGACAGTCTTGAAAAATTAAACAAGAGGCCCAAGTGGGCCTATATCGCTCACCTGAGTACCTACATGATCAGTCATGCAGGAAGGAAGAAGTCATTTATTTTTGCATTACTGTGACTAAGTCAACACAAATGTTGAAAACATGTCAAATTTTATTTCAGACCAGAATCAGAAACAACAACACTTATTTTGCACATCCATTCATATGATTTTGATATTAAGCATTTCATTGTCTCTGCAAGATGTGATTCAGGGCAACAAATTAGTCATTTTCTTTAGGTAGGGTCTTTTGGTGACTGATTATCTATGCAGCCAGTCTGAAGAAGTCTGTCAAAATGATAAATTTCCATATAAATATGGTGGTACATGTATATAGGAACATTTATGATCTTTTAATAACTCCTGCTATTTGCAATTCTAATGCATATAAATTTGTCTGGAAACTATAAAACTGGCCAGGAAAATTTGATAGCTTAGAGACACATCTATGATATTTTACATGTGCATTCCTAGTGAAAAGTTCTTTCAATTGATACATAAAGTTTTGATTTCATGCACTTGACTTCTGCATTTCCAAAATATTTCTAGATATGGCTGATGTTTGAGGGTATTAATGTTTTACAAACACATTTTGTTTATTGTAATATTATGCTTTCAGCACCAATTTGCATCACCAATTTGCCATGAATCTGTCATTCACATTATGCAACTTAAAGCATTTTGATGAATTTTGTATATTTACTAATTAACACACATACACACACATATATATGCACACATAGATTTATGTATATAGGTAGATACCTTATGAAGTGTAAGACTTTCAGATGTACTTCCTTCTTCTACTTTATATACAATAGGCAATCTATCTCCTGATAACACTGAATGACTGATTGAAATGTGTGATTTGCCTTGTAGTTGTAGTGTAAAACGTTTTTTCCAAATTCTAATGCACTTGAAAACTTCAATGTGATAATAACATGAATTATTAACACACTTATGTAAAAGCGAAGTTCCTATATATGTAATTCAGTGTTCTAGGATTCAATTACCCGTTACCCGAGGTAAGTGAAAATTGACGTCGGGTAACTGGAAAAGTAAACGCTTCTTACCCGTGGGTAAGTGAATTTTGAAGCCCATGCATATTATAAATGTTAAAGATATTTAAAATCATACTGTCAGTATACAATATGATCCTGAATTTCACGATAAAGTTCGCTTTTAAAACCTAGTAATGATCCAGTAATACGTAATCGTCGAAAGTTGAAATAGTCGGACATTTGAAATGCATTCAGAAACACTCATTCGGACATCCTCGACCTTTTCCTGCGTCTTTTCACGTAGGTACAAGTAAAGGGCGAGTATGTTCCTAGACTGGAGTTACCTGCTCTTGCTTGCTATCGCTGCACGAAGAGACAGGTGACCACTGCCATTCTGGAGAGGCTCGATTCACTCCAGCCTAGTGTTATTTACAGCACAGGCGGTAAGGGCAGATAACAAGCAGTACACACTGGGTGTAGATATAATTCGTCTGCAGTAGCATACGCAGCACTAGTATACAGTATCTGATATAATTTATGAGAGACACGCTATGTATAACCTCGTGGACTGAATTAATTGTGTCAATAATTGTTGATTCAAGATTAAATGAATGAAACAAAACGAGATCCAGAGAGAGAGAAAAATAACCGATTAAGCGTCACTTGAACCTAGGTCAGCCTCGTTATGAATTAGTGGTCACCTGTCTAGATATTTTAAGATTTAGACAGGCAATGCCAGTCTAGTATGTTCCGAATGAGAAGCACTATAGAGAATCTAAATTCGGCACGGTTCCGGAATTCAGATATGCGACAATGCCATTTAGTTTTTACGACATTTTCGTTCAAAACACACGATAATTCGTATAAATATTTCACAAGTGGCATTATGATATCGTCCCTATTTTGGTTTTATGCTTTTAATAATTCCATGGCCTTCGTCCCTAATTTGGTTTTATGCTTTTAATAACTCCATGGCCGCGGCATGAAATACGGAATACCGGAACTTATTTCACGTATAGTTTCGTTTAATAAAACGAAATGTTGTTTCCGGTTTGATGAAAACTTTGGTCAAAGAAAGGTAATTAACGAGAGCCGTGATTGGCTGATGTGGTGTAGGGAGAGAGGGACTACTATTTCAATGTATCAGGAGCTGTGATTGGATGAAATTATTTGATTTATGTATAAATAAAGATTGATTCTGCTGTAAAATCATGAATTTTTATCTCATTTCGCTAATGTAAAGATTTAATGACCTAAAAAGGGGTGGTTGTTTACATTTAAATTTTGGCCAATTTTGGGGGGTATCCCCCTTCCAGCATGATTTTCTCGAAATTAAGGTGGATAACCTATGGTAAACTGTTAAAATTCTGATAGAGGAGGGTCTGACAAACATTTTGATATGTGGATTATATATATCTAAAATGTAGGATGTTGTGTAAATCTTGCTGGAAGTTCGGTAATTTAACATGGGACCCTATGGGAAATGGAATTACTATGCTTTGACCCTTTGGTCAAAGCATAGTAATTCCATTTCCCATAGGGTCCCATGTTAAATTACCGAACTTCCAGCAAGATTTACACAACATCCTACATTTTAGCCATATATAATCCACATATCAAAATGTTTGTCAGACCCTCCTCTATCAGATTTTTAACAGTTTACCATAGGTTATCCACCTTAATTTTTAATTTAATTAATTAATTTCGAGAAAATCATGCTGGAAGGGGGATACCCCCAAAAATTGGCCAAAATTCAAATGTAAACAACCACCCCTTTTTAGGGCATTAAATTTTTACACTAGCGAAATGAGATAAAAATTCATGATTTTACAGCAGAATCAATTTTTATTTATACATAGATCAACTAATTTCATCCAATCACAGCTCCTAATACATTGAAATAGTAGTCCCTCTCTCCCTACACCACATCAGCCAATCACGGCTCTCGTTAATTACCTTTCTTTGACCCTTTTAAAGAAAGTTAAAAATGAGTTTAGAGAGATTCGGATTCAAGTATAACAAAACATCAGATAAATCTAAAGAGAAAACTAGCAAAAGAGAAAAGGATCATATTTATGATAAAGAAAAACGTGAACGTTCTTTTTGTGGCTGAGAATTGGCACTGGCTCCAAACATGTAAAGGGCCATAAAATAAACCCAATCCTCTCATTACCCAGAAAGCAATCTGTGGAGTTCGAGCCCTGAGAGAAACTTTAAAATTGTTGATCAATATTGTGCTGTATTACATTGATTTAATGAGTGTTTAATGTTTTCTATTATCATGATTAAAACGATATAAATTGACATTTTTGTTTGGGTAAGTGACTTTCATGACAGGGTAAGTAAATTTTCGGTTGCCACTTACCCGTTGGTAAGTGGTTTTTAAGAAAATCCTAGAACACTGACTGTAAGACAGTATTATGGACACCTTTAGGACGATGTCATTAATCCTGAAAAGATTATACACAATAACAAGGGATAAGAGGATGGAAGACTTAATATTCCCTCATCTCCTTTATCATTTTATCATTTTCTGCATGGAAAAGCCCCGTCTTTGCTTGATCAAAATCTGGTTTTAGTTCCAATGATTTCTTCAAGTCATTAATGGCCTCAACAAAACGACCTATAAAAGAAAACATTTAATCAAGATAATTATGATTTCAATTATTCAAACTCTTCATTTTCAAATACAACGTAAGATAAACAAGAGGCCCAAATAGACTTATATCGCTCACATGAGTACCTAGATGGTCAGTCATGCAGGAAGGAAGAAGTCATTTATTTTTGCATTACTGTGACTAAGTCAACACAAATGTTGAAAATATGTCAAATTTTATTTCAGACCAGAATCAGAAACAACACCACTTTTTTGCACATCCATTCAGATGATTTTGATATTAAGCATTTCCTTTGTCTCTGCAAGATGTGATTCTGGGCAACAAATTAGTCATTTTCTTTAGGTAGGGCCTTTTGTTGACTGCTTTCAAGTCTGGGTCATGAACAGCAATTGTTTCAAATACCGGTATTGTCCAGATCCAACTTAAAATTGCCTAATTTCATATGTTCAGTGTTGTGAAACATCTAAAAACTTATTTAGATGTGTAAAGAAATGAAAAAAAAATTTGACCACAGCTGGATTTGAACTGCTACTCTCCATATTCCAATCACTAAGTGGTATATGTACCATTGTGAGACCTATTTTTAGCCATGGTGGCACCACCTGTTGACCAATTTGGATGAAATATACAAAATTGATAGAGGACCTATAGTACTACATGTATACCATGTTTCATCAAAATCATTTATGTGGTATAGCAGCAGACACTTAAAATGTGAAAAATTGTCCTTACACACCCGCATTTGGAAGTCTTTAAAAATTCATAGAAAATCCATAAACTGAGATATTGACAAATTTGTTTCAAAATAAAATTCCTTACCATAATTATGATCACATCAAAATAGTCCATGAGAAATCATCATTATCAACTTACTAATTAAATTGGTATTTTACGTTGCTTTCAACAATTTTTCAGTTATATCTCGACATGGAAGCAGGAGGTTACCAACCTCTTAATCATAGTGGCACAACCTGAGAATCGATCGTCGGTGCCACAAGCTAAGCACTTAACCACTACACCAAGCCTGCCCCAATTTACAAGGAAATGACACTTTTCTGCATTAAAATCACCAAGTCCAAAAAAAAATGTCGAAAAAACTTCTAAAATTTGATTTTGGAAGGGAACTAAAATGATAATACTTCTTCACTCATCCATCTTAATCATTTCTATGCATTCTATTTGTCTCTGTATACAGCCAGTATGAAGAAGAAGATTGTCAAAGGAGGGTACTCTTTTGTGACCTACTTTTGACTGTGGTGGTGCCACATGAAAAAACAGGTCTGGATGAAAACAACAAAATTTGAAGGGGATTACAAGCAATTTATTTCTACCAAGTTTTATTAAAATCCTTTCAACAGTTTTGCAGAAAAAGTTGAAAATGTGAAAAATGGCCAACCCCCCCCCCCTTTTTTTTTTGTAAGTCTTAAAAAATTCATAAAAAATCCAAAAATTGAGATAATGACAAAATTCTTTCACAATAATATTCCTTACCACAATTTTGATCAAAAAAGTCATTAAGAAATCATCAATATCAATTAACTGAAAAACATGACACTTTTCTTCATTGAAGTCCAGAAATACGTCAAAAAAGGGTAAATTTCTATTTGACGGATCTTAACCACGAACACAATTTTTAATAACCCATCTTTATAGATTGTTGAAATGCAATTAGTTTCCCCATTTATGTACTGGTTTTGGAGGAGAAGATGTTTGAAAAGGGGTACCCTTTTGGGCACTTTTGGCCCCGTCCTGGATCCACCCCTGAGGGAATCTGGATCCCGAACACAATTTTAGTAGGGGACCTTGAGTACATCATTTACAAAAAGTTCGATCCAAATCTGCAATGTAGTTCCAGAGAAGAAGTCGAAAATGTGAAAAAGTTAACGACGGACGGCGCACTATGACTATAGCTCACTTTAGCCTTTGGCTTAGGTGAGCTAAAAATAAGGATTTATGACTCTTTTAATGGGATATCAGATACTAGAATTTTATATCTAAGAAGAATGGATAATCATCTTAAATGAAAGTGATGAAGACTACTTACTCATTCTATAATGAATAGTGCCTCTATTATAGTAAGTAATAGCTGATAAACCATTTAGACTGATACTATCTGTATAATCCTGGATTGCTCCCTCAAAGTCCACCTCTAGATACTTTAGAAACCCTCTGTTGTTATAAGCTAAAGCTAACTGTTGGTTCTTTCTAAATGCAAAAGAATGGAAGTCATTTATACTATGTCGGGATGATATTACAAACAATACAAACAAACATTAGGAATGTCTTATGTCCATGTTTTCATACACATATGAAGCACTCCTCTGAATATATTCCCCACGATAAAATAGTTTTTATTGGGAAAAAGCAGATGTCATCTCATTTGCCAGCTATGCTATAAATAAAAGTATTTCTTCATTTTTTGTTTGTTAGTGTATTAGCTCACCTGAGCTAAATGCACAAGTGAGCTATTGTCGTAAGATACTGTCCATCACCCTCCAAAACCACTGCACAAAATGTCACCAGACCTTACAGGAACTAAGTACTCAAAATCCTCTACAAAGTTTGTATTTTTCAACCAGATCCATATTAATCCAAAATGACCGACATGAGCCCTGAATAGTTGACACACTTTCGACTTCTTCTCCACAATCACTTCACACAAAATTTAATCAAATCTTGTAGGAAGTAAGTACTCAAGGTCCTCTACTAAAATTTTACCTGTTAACCTGATCCATCATCCAAGATGGCTGCCAAGAACTGATTGGCTGACACATTTTCACTTTCTTTTCATTCACAGCTTCACAAAATTTCACCAAACCTTACACAATATAACTTCTCAAAGTCTTCTACCAAAATTTATCTTTCCACCAGATCAGTCATCAAAAATGGCTGCCATGGGCTCTAATTGGCTGACACTTTTTGACTTCTTTTCAGCAACTGCTGCACAGTGCATCACCAAAACTTACAGGAAGTAACTTATCAACATCCCATACCAAACTTGTATCTTGTATCAAGTTAGCCGCCAAGAGCTATGATTGGCTGAAATATTTTTCAAATTCTTTTTATTTACTGCTTCATAGAATTTCACCAAGTCAAACAGAAAGTAAGTGTTCAAAGTACTCAAAGTCTTCTACCAAAATTGAGCTCTCATTTGTTTGTGAATAAGCAAATGGTGCTCAAATGAGTGACATAGACCCACTTGGGCCTCTTGTTGCTTTTATATCGCATCAAGGCCGATCTGAAAAAAAAAAAATGAAAGGACTTGGAAGTCCTCAAGGTCGGAATTGCATGGTCAAGTACATCAAAGGTAATAAAGTCGTGATCCACCAAGAGATTACACACCAAGCGTGTAATGTTTAGGATCAGTACTGACAAAAACACGGTCTGCGCACAGGTGCTCGTTTTCATATAAACAACGGATCCGCCCTGTACGTCTCCGTCTCGTACTATATAGTTATCTCATTCTCTCTTATCACTTTTGATCTTGACAGTAGTGTGAAATTAGCAATCAAGACAGTCTCCCGCTGTACATGCACGTTTGGGGAAAACCACGTCTACACTTGTAGATCTATAAATAACTGGCTATTTTTAGTAGCATTACACATCAACAACTACCAAGACGTTTGTTTATCGTTGTGACGAGAAGATTGTAGAGTACTTTGAATTCCACTGCTATAAAAAGAAGCGATATTCTCAAGTTTTATTAATTATAATACAACGGATACTAGTACAGACTAGTAGTGTACTTCTTAAATTACGGCACAGCTACACAATAATGTCAATCGTACTTTTTCGGGACTTTCCGTCGAGTATTCGGAAAGACTGCATGTCCTCCAGCGCATGAATATAACTCGTCTAAATCGATGGAATAACGGCACATCTATTTTCTCATCTGATCAAACTTATCTTGTATTGATTCGTACAATATGAACTATAAGTACTAAAAGTAAATCTAATCACGCTTTTTCTAAATATCGACACACTATTTATACACGAGGAAGTATTTTCTGCGTTCCACGCGTTCACTACAGCATATTGTAACGACTAGGGTCTGGAATTGCTACACAATTCCGACCAAAAACATCAAAAAAGCGTCAAAGATATGATTTCGTAAAGGAACAAAAATCACAAACATTTGAAAGAAAAGAACAAATTTGAATCTCACAATACATCCTCCTAGAACACTCAAATACCATTAATTTTTGAAAAATTTCAATTGAAAGTACCATCTTGAACATACTTTTGTCTATAGTGGCAACACCTGTTGACCGATCTGAACAAAAAAACCAAACTTTGAATATACAAAATTTGTAAAGGTCCATTAGTACTACAAATTATTAAATTTGATCTAAATCTGTCACATAGTTTAGGAGGAGAAGTCGAAAATGTAAAAGTTTATTCCAGACAGACAGAAAACAGACAATGTACCATGACAATAGCTCACTTGATCTAGGTCTTATGTGGGCTAAAATTTACCAGAAAAAAATGCAAGAACAGAAAGGTCTGAAAAAAGGTTAAAAAAATTTAACTTCAGAATTGAACCAGCTAGAGCTGTCCTAACGGGACAAATACCCCCAACTGCAACAAAGTTGAAACATGCACTAATACATCCAAAATGCTATAAATGTAATGGATGTCCTACTTGAACATTTCAAGTATAATCATGAAAACAAAAATTCTAGTATGTGTGCACTCTGACCTTGACCTTGTAGATATGACCTTGGTTCATGGTCATGACAAATCTTCGAGTCATGGACAAAAATTTGTGTACAATATAATATCCCTCCAACGTGCAAGGAAGAAGCTATGGCTCGAACAGGAATTCTGTTTTATTATGCAATATGGCCTTGATCTTGAAAATATGACCTTCGTTGGAGGTCATGACACAATCATGGACAACAATTGTACGAAAGATAATCTCCTTCCAACGTAACAGGAAGAAGTTATTGCCTGGACAAGTATTCTGGCTATGTAAGCACTGTGACCTTGACCTTGTATATATGACCTTGGTTCAAAGACATAAGACAGGTTCAAAAGTTTGTTTTAACATAGGCAAATTAAAAGGCATATTCAAGCGAGTGAGAAATTTCAATTTTGCATCTGATAGAAGAGGCTAAAGTCGTCGTTTTGCTTTTCCTCAAGGAATCGTTGAATTGTGGCCATTGCGTCTGTACGTTCGACGTGCGTTACTGGTGCCGTTTCTTCAGTCTCCTCGTCGTCACTGGCGTCGCATGGTCGGTGCTCGACTTCGTGGAAACTCGCGAATATTTTCTTGTCAGTCCGGACAGCTCAGCTCTCCAGGTTGCTATGATGTGATGAAGGCATCAAACTAGCTATTAACATCCTCTTGCGGTCGGTTTCGTCAGTTTCGCTTGCGTCGTTGTCTGACGAGGCAAAGCCAACCTTTCGGAAGCAGTTGGCGATGGTTGTGGGCTTGACGGTGCGCCAGGCCTTACTGAGTAAGTGGACGGCATTTAGTAAGGTCAGTTTCACGCAATGCCGTTGGCTGACAGCGTCGTCTGGTTGATGTTTCCGATGATCTTGTGTACGACATGGCTTCGGCAGTGGTAATTAATTAATCCTTTCATTCCTACTAGGGGTGAAACGGTATACCGCGGTGTAGTTGAACCGCGGTATTTTGTCTTTCGGTTCGGTACACGGTACAGTGATTGCATTTAACGATACGTACCGTGATCGCGTAAATGGTCGAGCTGTACTAAGGGAGGCAACTCCAATATAAAGATATTTAATAAAAGCGTGTCTCTGATTGGTCGACAGAGTTTTATTACACCAATCGCTTGCGGCTTTACATTAACTTGTGTTGTTATGATATACATACAGAAAAATGGCGTCAAAAGAAAGTGGGAAAGTTAAATTAAGGGATCCGCCGGCTTCATACCGGTCTAGTGTGTGGAAGCACTTTGGGTTTAGAGAGAAGGAATCTACAGCCGCCACATGCAAACTTTGTTTTGTTGACATACCATACAGGCACGGCAACACCTCAAATTTAAATACTCATTTGACGAGGCATCACGGCATTGGATAATTTCTATTGAAACGGTGGGCTCATACCTTCACAGAGTTGGTACTTACTCTATTTTGTCAAAGTTAGCCATTAAAATGTTAACCATTCCAGCCACCTCAGTTGAGAGTGAGAGAGTTTTTTCAACAGCTGGGGATATTGTGTTCCATCAGAGGGCCTCACTCTCAAGTGAGAATGTAGACAAACTGGTGTTCTTGAAAAAAAATTTGATCATCCCAAATGATCTTCAGTGAATATAAATACAGTGATTGTTGATAGACTTTGTGACATTTACCTTATTAATTTGTTCTGCAAGTTCTAGTCAAGGCATGACATTTCTTTTTACATTTGTTATTATTTTTGTTTAATATTGTTATTTTGCTGCTGGATGCAGTGACTTAAATAAAAATTAATATGTTGAAAAATTACAATTTTCTGTTATATTCATGGTTAATATGTACCGAACCGAAACAAGAGGCCCAAGTGGGCCTATATCGCTCACCTGAGTACCTAGATTATCAGTCATGCATGAAGGAAGAATTCATTTATTTTTGCATTAATGTGACTAAGTCAACACAGATGTTGAAAATATGTCAAATTTTATTTCAGACTAGAATAAAAAACAACACTTTCTTGTACATCCATTCAGGTGATTTTGATATTAAGCATTTCCTTTGTCTCTGCAAGAAGTCATTCAGGGCAACAAGTTAGTCATTTTCTTTAGGTGGGGCCTTTTGTTGACTGATTTCAAGTCTGGGTCATGAACAACAATTGTTTCAAATATTGTCCAAATCTAACTTAAAATTGCCTAATTTCATATGTTGAGTGTTGAGAAACATCTAAAAACTTATTTAGATATGTAAAGAAATGAAAAAAAATTTTGACCACAGCTGGATTTGAACCGCTACTCTCCATATTTCAATTACCAAGTGGTACATGTATATGTACTATTGTGAGAACTGCTTTTTAGACATGGTGGCATTATCTGTTAACCAATTTGGATGAAATTTACCAAATTGATAGAGGACTTTAGTACTTCATGTATTCCATGTTTCATTAAAATCTTTCATGTGGTATAACAGCAGAAGTGAAAAATGTGATTGAATTGTTCCTATACACCCTCATTTGGAAGTCTTAAAAAATTCATAGAAAATCCAAAAATTGAGATATTGACAAAATTCTTTCAAAGTAACAATCCTTACCATAATTATGATCACAATAGTCCATAAGAAATCATCATTATCAATTAACTAGGAAATATGACACTTTTTTCTGCATTGAATCACCAAGTCCAAAGAAATGTCGAAAAAAATTCTAAAATTTGATTTTGGAAGGGAACCAAAATGACAATACATCTTCACTCATCCCTCTAGATCATTTCTATGCATTCTGTTTGTCTCTGTATACAGCCCGTATGAAAAAGAATATTGGTAAACGAGGGAACTCTTTTGTGACCTACTATTGACTATGGTGGCGCCACCTGTAAAGAGGTCTGGACGAAAACAACAGAATTTGAAGAGGATCATAAGTGACTTATTTCTACCAAGATTTATTAAAATCCTACAAACAGTTTTGTAGAAAAAGTTGAAAATGTGAAAAATTGCCCAAACCCCCCCCCCCCCCTTTTTTTTTTTTGGAAGTCTTACACGTAAAATTCCTAATTTCATATGTTGAGTGTTGAGAAACATCTAAAAACTTATTTAGATGTGTAAAAAAAAAAAAAAAAATTTTTTTTGACCACAGCTGGATTTGAACCGCTACTCTCCATATTTCAATTACCAAGTGGTATATGTACCATTGTGAGACCTACTTTTAGACATTGTGGCATTATCTGTTAACCAATTTGGATGATCCGCACAAACAAAACCTTTGAAAAGGACTATGAGTACTTGCATCCTACCCAGTTTTATCACAATCCTTCAAGTTGTTCTGTAGACCAAGTTGAAGATATGAAAAATTGTCCCCCCCCCCTCCCCTTTTCTTGGAAGTCTTAAAATATTCATAAAAAATCCAAAACATAAAACATTGAAAAATTTTCTTCGCAGTAGTATTTCTTACCATCTAAATGATCAAATTAAACCAAATTAATGCATCAATGTTTACTAAAAGAAAAAAATACCTCTTTTCTGCATTAAAACTACCAAGTACAAAAAAACGTCAAAAAAACGTCAAAAATTTGATTTCGGAACGGAACCAAAAATAACAACACTTCTTCACACATCCCTCTAGATCATTCCTATGCATTCGGTTTGTCTCTGTATGCCCCCGGTCTGAAGAAGAAGTTTGTCAAAGGAGGGTACCCTCTTTGACCTACTTTTGCCTGTGGTGGCGCCACCTGTTGATGAATCCGGACGAAAAACAACAACACTTGTAGGGGACCATGAGAACTACATGCTTATAAAGTTTCATCAAATTCTGTTCAGTGGTTCTGGAGAAGAAGTCGAAAATGTGAAAAGTTAACGACGGACGACAGACGACTGACGACAGACGACGGACGGTGATTGATCACAATAGCTCACTTGAACCTTTGGCTCAGGTGAGCTAAAAACCGAACCGAAGGCTGTGTACCGCAATACGTACCGAACCGTGAGGTGTTCGTACCGTTTCACCCCTAATTCCTACCGCCGCGGCCAATTAGACAATTAACGTGTGATTTGGTCAACAATTGTTACCTGGACAGTAATCTCTTTTGAGATTACCTGGACAGGTGTGAAACCATTATCTCTAATCAATAGGTCGCTCACACCGTAGTAAACAACATGACCTCATTTGTGATACATGGAAGTTTTAACAAAGGTATGCTTGGTAGAATAATCGCGCTGTTCAAATAAACGAAGTCGCTTCTTTATTCTAGTGTAATAAGTGGCAGATTTTCAATAGATTTGATAGAAAATGGTTTTGGATTTCAGGATCTTATTCAATAAAACGAAATATTCAATAATGCGATATTCAATTAAGTTGCTTGCACTGTATGACCTTGGTTCAAGGTCATGACAAAACCTTGGGTCATGGACAACAATTCAGTAAAATATAATCTCCCTGCAATGCAACAGGAAGAAGTAAAGGCCCACACAAGAATTCTGGCTAAGTGTACACTGTGACCTTGACCTTGTAGATATGATATTCAGCTGGTTCAAGGTCATGACAAACCCCTGGGTCATGGACAACAATTGTATGAAAAAAAAAAATCTCCCTCCAACATATCAGGAAGAAGTTATAGCCTGGACAAGAAGCTGGCTATGTAAGAACTCTGACTTTGACCTTGTAGATATGACCTTGCTTCTAGGTCATGACACACCCTTTGGTCATGAACAACAACAGCGTAAAATATTTTCTCCCCCAGAAGTAAAAGAGTAAAAGGAAGAAGTTATGGCCAGGACAAGATTCATGGACAGACGAAAAGGGGGGGGGGGGGCGTGGTGTTGTTGTTTCAAAACAAGACTTTTAAAGACATCTCTTGAAATCACTCTGGTGCATTGAGTTTTTCTTTCTGTTCACCAGAGTTTGTCAAAGGAGGATACCTTCAGGGGCCTATGTTGCTCTATAATGGACCATCCATTGACAGATCTGGTTTTATTGTTGGCCACAGATTTTGTGTTGAACTTAGAATGATTCACATTATTTCATTTTGTGGCCTCCACACCTCTCCTTACAGTCACTACTTCTTCACCATTTATTTTATTTCATTTTCCTTTTAATGCTTATAGGTGTTACATAACATACTTTTTATTCCTTCCAGTTATAGAATGAACCACAGAGAAAATGAACCAATACATCAAACATGTATTATCAAACAATGCAAATTTCATTCATTTATTGCAATTGGTATGACATATTTGTTTAGCCTGTCTTTCTAAAAATCATGCAAGCAGTACTCAGGTGACAGATTCAAATCAAGTACTGATGAAATTTGCTGATTGGTACAAAGACTTGTATTACAAAATTAATGGTCATAGCACTGTAATACATTTTTACGGATTAAATATGACTTCCCAATACCATAGTAGACTTCTTATACACTGCCTTTAAATTGCACACTTTAACTTTATGTGCAATATATAGCTAGGAGTGAAAGAAATAATTACTACATCAACATGCATCATATATAATCATATAATATAATAATTTAATGTATACAATATTGTGTTCTACCAAATATTAATTCTAAAATTCCCTGATTTTCCTATTTTTATCAAATTCCCTGATTTTCCCGGCAGGCATTTTTTTTCATCATTTTCGTTTTTCAGAATCTGAGGTGAATGAAAGACTTCCAACAGCTAGTATAGATGGGGAATATGTCGCAAAATCGTAGTCTGGTAGTAATCTTATTCCATACATTGTAAAGATACTTATTACTGTGTTATGTACTACACCTATATGAAATATTGATGATATGAAGATACATGTGAAGACGAATTCTTTCCCAACTGACATACCAAATACATCATACATAATCATATAATATAATCATTTAATGTATGCAGTATTCTATTCTGCCAAATGTTAATTCTCGTCCAATTCTAAGATTTCAACGAAAAGGAAAACATCAGTAGTAAACTTTATTTGAACAGCAAATTGTAAAATTCCCTGATTTTTCCCCGATTTTCTTATTTTTATCAAATTCCCTGATTTTCCCTGCAGGGAATATTTTTTCATCATTTGTCATTTTCCCTATTTTCCAGAGTCTGTGGCACTTTGAAAAACAACCAAGTTCAAGAATCCTTCAGCTCAGGTGTGCTAAAAGGGTCAAAAATTCATTTCAGAACAGTTAAAACCATCACTTTTTGAAAGGTCTTTTTAGACCACTCTGATTCCTTCAGAGTATTGATCTATGCAGCCAGTCGTCAGAAGTGTGCCAAAAGATCACACTCTCTGGGGCATGTAGTCCCAACCTGCATCCACCCCTTGATAAATCTGACTGAAAAAAAAAAAAAACTTGTTGGGGATTTTGAATACTTCTTTCGTGTTAAGTTTATTGAAAGTCATGACAGTGATTGAGAACGTTGAAATGGACAGTGGAAGTAGAGCTATGACTATTACTCACTCAAGCCTTCGGGTCAGATAAAAACATAACAGATTACCTATTAATCAAATAATACAAAGGGACTCCTGAAAACTGTGGACCTTATATTATATGGTGAACATACTGACAATGCAAAGATAAAGTAAAGATGCCTTTTTGTACCGAGATTTTTCATACTGGTATTATTCATACCTCCTGTATTGGGATGATCTGTACTTGGTGTTTTAATACATAAACTACAAACTATTTGTTTTGAATTGATAGACATTTCTTAGTTATATATCATTCGAAAATAAACATGAGTGATGCATACATAATCATTTTGTCGAATAAAATGGCAAAGAATCTTTCATGCCTATACTTTATTTATAAATAAGAAATACTTGTTTATATAATAATTTGGAATGCATGTTTATTTAGTAACTGGATTAATAAAAATGTACATGTGATTAAAGTTTTTTCTTTTGTTAAGAGATGACTGAAATATGAGAGAGAGAGAGAGAGAGGTTAATTTTGAATTAAAGTTAAGTAATAGTAGCACATGAAAATAAATTGCATATTTTGATGAGTTTGGGTAGTGTTCAATGCTGCCTATATAAGTTGGTAGCATAAACATAAATAGTTGTGTGGTAAAAAATAATTATACTCCACGCAAACAAAGTTGGGGGGGGGGGTATATAGGAATCATCCTGTCTGTCTGTCAGTCTGTCCATCTGTTCATATTTTTCCGGGTAATAACTTCTTACCCCCTTGTCCGATTTGAATAATATTTCACACAATTTTTGTACATGATATAAGGGTGTGTCAAGACCTTGACTCAAGGTCATATCTTCAAGGTCAAGGTCACAGTGCATACATAGCCAAAATCCTTGTCCGGGCCATAACTTCTTATTCCCTTATCAGATCTGGATAATATTTCACACAATTGTTGTCCATGACCAAAGGGTGTGTCATGACCTTGAACAAAGGTCAATCATATCTTCAAGGTCAAGGTAACAATGCATACACAGTCAAAATCCTTGTCCAGGCCATAATTTCTTACTGTCAAGTTGGATTATTATCCAGGATAATATTTCATACAATTTTTGTCAATGACTCATGGGTGTGTCATGACCTTGATACAAGATCATATCTCCAAGACCAAGGTAACCGTACATACTTGGTCGAAATCCTTGTGTGGGCCATAAATTCTTACTTCCAGGTTGTATCTGGAAAATATTTCACACAATATTTGTTCATGACCCAGGGGTGTGTCATAACCTTGATACAAGATCATATCTCTAAGATCAAGGTCACAGTACACACTTGGTCGAAATCCTTGTCTGGGCCATAACTTCTTACTTCCAAGTTGGATCTGGAAAATATTTCACACAATATTTGTTCATGACCCAAGGGTGTGTCATGACCTTGACTCAAGATCATATCTACAAGGTCAAGGTCACAGTGCATGCATTTTCAAAATCCTTGTACGGGTCATATCTCTTTATTGCTATGTTGGATCTGGATAACATTTCAGGAAATTATTGTACATGACACAAGGGTGTGTCATGACCTTGACCCATGGTCATATCTTCAAGGTCAAGGTCACAGTGCACACATCACAAAAATTTTTGTCTGGGCCATAACTTCTTATCCCCTTAGCAGATCTGGATAATATTTCACACAATTGTTGCTCATGACCAAAGGGTGTGTCATGACTTTGACCCATGGTCATATCTTCAAGGTCAAGATGACAGTGCATACATAGCAAAACGTTTTGTCCAGACCATAACATCTTATCCCCTTATCGAATCTGAATAATATTTCACACAATTGTTGTTCATGACCAAAAGGTGTGTCATGACCTTAACTCAAGGTCATATCTTTACAGTCAAGGTCACAGTGCACACATAGCCGAAATCTTTGTCTGAGCCATAACTTCTGACTTCCAACTTGGATCTGGAAAATATTTCACACAATATTTGTTCATGACCCAAAGGTGTGTCATAACCTTGACTCAAGATCATATCTACAAGGTCAAGGTCACAATGCATGCATTTTCAAAATCCTTGTACGGGTCATATCTCCTTACTGCTATGTAGGGTCTGCATAATATTTCACACCATTGTTTTCCATGATCCACAGGTGTGTATCACATTGTACGGAAAGTGTTGTCCGTCTGTGTGTCTGTCTGCCTGTCCATGAAACTTATTCTGCCATAACTTCTTCCTTTTACTTTGGAGGGAGATCAAATTTTACAAAATTGTCGTTCATAACTCAAGGGTGTGTCACGACTTTGAACCAAGGTCATGTCCTCAAGGTCAAGGTCACAAAGCATACATATCCAGAATTCTTGTCTGAGTCGTAACTTCTTCCTTTCAATTTGGAGGGAGATAATGTTTTACACAATTATTGTCCATGACCTAAGGGTGTGTCATTACCTTGAACCAAGGTGATATCTACAGTGTCAATGTCACAGTGCACACATAGCAAGAATTCTTGTCTGGGCCATAACATCTTCCTGTTACGTTGCTGGAAGACTATACTTTACACAATTGTTGTCCATGACCCAAGGATGTGTAATGAACTTAAACCAAGGCCATATCTACAAGTTCAAAGTCAGAGTGCACACAAACAAGATTGTTTTCATTGATTATACCTCAAAGTGCACAAGTGGGACATCCATTACACTTATACTAGTGATGTATCTTGGGATGAATTATTGCATGTTTAAACTTTTTGCCGCGGGGAGTATTTGTCCCGTTAGGATTGTTTTAGTTATAGTTGTCACAACTGCATCAAATTCATTGGTTTTCATGGAAACTACTTTATTCTTATTTATTATTATTAGCATGTATATAGCTTTCAAAACACTCAAGCTGTTTATAAGTAAGAATGATCCAAATATGCCAGTTTCGAGATACCGATCCAGACCAACATTTTTCAATCAAATGATAATCTGCAAGCATGACAAAAAAAAGTGCAGAAAAACTGAGTATTTGGAAGAATTTTTTAAGTCTAAGGGCAATAAATCAGCAAAAACATTAACGACCCAGAGCAAAATTCCAACTTGATTTGTTATGGTAAAGCAATGTACCAAATATCAAATTCCTATCTGCAAGCAATTGACCAAAAAAACCTGCAGAAAACAGCATTTGCATTAATTTTTCAAGTCCAAGGGCCATAAGTCAGCAAAACATTGACAAGCTACAACAAAATTCAAAGGGCTCTCACAACCCTTTTTCGGAGTGAGGCCCGGGGCCCATGGAATTGGGAAAAATAGTGGTGTTTTTTTTTGTATTGGGAAAAATTAAAAGACATATTTTATTATCCATATACTTGTCTCCTTTAATTGTAGCATCAGCCACGTATCTCAATTTACATCTTAGAAATCTAACATTCTGTCTTTGATACTTTTAAAGTGTTCCATGGCTTTATCAAGCAGAGCTGGAGTTAAACTCTGTCCACCCACAGAAATACATCTTATGATACCAGCTAGAGTGCTCTGCTTGATTGATATCTAGCCATCTTATAAAATAAAGCAGCTAATAAATCGTAATTAATGTCTAACTCGTCAATACTGAAACTTGAAACAAGAGGCCCAAAGGGTCCTATATCACTCACCTGAGCACAAATTGCTTATTTACAATAAAATGACAGCTCATTTCAGTAGAAAATTTTGCTTTTTTTCTACAAGACTTTCTATAAGGTTTGGTGATATTTTGTGCAGTCGTCTTAAAGTGTCCAAAATGTGTCAACCAATCAGAGCCAATGGCGGCCATCTTGATTACGGATCGGCACGAAAAATAAAAAAACTCGAGTACTTACTTTCTATGAGATTTGGTGAAATTCTGTGCAGCGGTTCTGGAGAAGAAGTCAAAAATGTGTCAACCAATCAGAGCCAATGGCGGCCATCTTGGATTACGGATCCGCACATAAAACACAAACTTTGTAGAGGACCTCGAGTACTTACTTTCTATGAGATTTGGTGAAATTCTGTACACCGGTTCTGGAGAAGAAGTCGAAAATGTGTCAACCAATCAGAGCCAATGGCGGCCATCTTGGATTATGGATCGGCACAAAAAACACAAACTTTGTAGAGGAGCTTGAGTACTTCCAATATGAGGTTTGGTGAAATTCTGTGTAGCGGTTCTGGAGAAGAAGTCGAAAATGTGTCAACCAATCAGAGCCAATAGCGGCCATCTTGGATTACAGATGGGCACGAGAAACACAAATTTGGTAGAGGACTTTGAGTACTTACTTCCTATGACGTTTGGTGGAATTCTGAGCAGCGCTTCTGGAGAAGAAGTCAAAAATGTGTCAACCAATTAGAGCCAATGGCAGCCATCTTGGATTACAGATGGGCACGAAAAACACAAACTCTGTAGAGGACCTTGAGTACTTACTTCCTATGAGGTTTGGTGAAATTCTGTACAGCAGCTCTGGAGAAGAAGTCGAAAATGCGTCAACCAATCAGAGCCAATGGCAGCCATCTTGGAGTACGGATCCGCACAAAAAACACGAACTTTGTAGAGGACCTGAAGTAGTTACTTCCCATGAGGTTTGGTGAAATTCTGTGCAGCGGTTCTGGAGAAGAAGTCGAAAATGCGTCAACCAATCAGAGCCAATAGCGGCCATCTTGGATTACGGATGGGCACGAAAAACACAAACTTTGTAGAGGACCTTAAGTACTTACTTCCTATGACGTTTGGTGAAATTCTGTGTAGTGGTTCTGGAGAAGAAGTCGAAAACGCATCAACCAATCAGAGCCAATGGCGGCCATCTTGGTTTACGGACCAGCACGAAAAATAAAAACTTGGTAGAAGACCTTGAGTAATTACTTCCTATGAGGTTTGGTGGAATTCTGTGCAGCCGTTCTGGAGAAGAAGTCGAAAATGTGTCAACCAATCAGAGCCAAAGGCAGCCATCTTGGATTACGGATCGGCACGAAAAACAAAAATTTGGTAGAGGACCTTGAGTACTTACTTCCTATGAGGTTTGGTGGAATTCTGTACAGCGGTTCCGGAGAAGAAGTCGAAAATGTAGAAAAGCATGAAGGACGACAGAATTTGAATTTGTCATTTGATCCCCACTTTATTTTCAAATTTTCCTCCAAGGAGTCAAATTGGGAAACTTAGGGTCTAAATTGGGAAAAAAATTAAGATTCTATTTTGAATTGGGAATGGGGCCAAATATTGGTCCTTAATCAGGCAGATCGATAGCCGTGATTCAAATTTTATCTGTAACTTGTCATGGTACAGTAATGTACCAAATATCAAATAATATAATCTGCAAACATGGTGAAAAAAAGTGGGGAAAACTGATTTGCTGGACTAAAACATAGACAAACTGACAGATGGACAGAGTGAAAACTTAAAGTCCCCTTTGTTTAAATTTAACGGTAGGGGACTAATAAAGACATATACAAAGTTTTGGAGCTGAAACTCAAATGGTGCTGCAGATATCACTGTTCGAATAAGTTTCATTGACCTAGCGCAGGATGAATCTTAAAATTAATAAACTCCTCTCTGACCTTGCTTTATATATGTTAGTTTGTGCATGTTCTAGTGGGCAGGAAAATAAAAACAGCACACTAAAAATTCCCTTTTTATATATGTTAATTATGCAAGCGTTAGTTAGGGAGGGATTAACGTATTCTTCAGAACTTCTGCTACCCGCACAGTTTCCACATTTTTTGCTTTAAATATTTTTAATCGGGGAAGGACACTGGTTCTTTCACTGTACTTACTTAGTAAATAATCTGTGTGAGCGCTGCCCGATCGCCAATTCACCAAATGCAAATTCAAAATTGAATTAAATGGCTAAACGTTTTTAATACATGAGCATCAAGTTGGTGAATATACATTTCGCAAGTTAAAAAAGTCTAGTTTTTACATTTTTTTTTTTTCTGTTTATATCGTTAGCATCGCAGCACTTTAATTTCGTTACTTTTAATATCAAGTTTATAAAACTTCAAAGTGATCGCGATGTAAACCATCATTCTGAACAGTGAACATGGCTAAACTAAGTTCCTTAAATTGACACCATTTCAAGGGTTTATACAATCGCCGAGTGGCAAACATCATTAGAATCTGTGACAACAGACGCAGAGTTCAGGTATGGATGTTTGTTGATACGCATCCTACTACCTCATTATGAGGTTGTAAGATGCGTGTCAACAAACATCAATACCTGAACTCTGTGATAACACATGAAGGAGATGAACCACCGATTAAGAAAAAGAAAAATGCAAACAAACATAACAAGTCAACTTGGTTTATGGAGTTTGGACCGTTAATAGAAAATAAATGATGAATTTTATTGTCATTTGTGTTATCAGTCATTTTTTCAATTTTAGATTCAGTTATTTTTTCAATATTAATTTTTCTGAATTTCTAAGTTGTCTTGACTGTCTTTGTATACATGGGTAGTGACTTACACATTTGGCTAATTAATTTGTGCTTGCATTAGCCAAATGACTATTGAACAATTTATGCTACCGCAAACACAGATAATCAAAAGGATATTGATTAATAATATAATGACTGATTGTTTGCCTTATTTTGCCAAGGTTATAGTTTCTGTGTATCAAATAGTTAAATTCTCCACTTTCCTGACTCATGCACTTTGGGTTTTGTCCAGCAAAAGCAATGCTAACACACAAAAACGTTCCTGGCCTGTTTTTCGACTATTGAAGTATTGTAAGTGTTTTGTGCACAAGTTTACGTCAGTTACGAAATACGTGTACACTAGACGGTCTAGTAGACCTACAGTACAGTACACGTACCCGTCATCACCTGCTCTGCTGTGATGTTTGATGAATTCAGTGTATTTTTCAATGGCACGTGATTTGTGTCCTTGCTTCTCTAAAGTCTTCGCTAACTCAAAAAGACCTTCTCCATCCATTATCCATCTGTTGTCTTACATCTGACTCGTTAGGCCTACTTCCGTTCTTTTGCAGGAGATCTACGTAGGCATATTTTGAAAATGAAACTAACACTTACCACTTTCTACTTTCCCTTTGATAGTGAACTAGTCTATTGGTGTTATTTATCCTGTACCGATTCCTTATCAATAAAACTATTTTTCTAAAACTAAATCCTTATAGACTATATATTTTTAGAATCGTATGATCCCACTTCATCAAACTATCAAATCATTTTTCAATTTTGACCACCCTTATCGAAATGAAATCTTGTTTTCTTTTGTGTATAACTTGTTTTCTCTAGTGTTCTCCATTTAGGGCCACCGGTTTTGTGTGTTTCCTACCCGTCTTTTTTGGGGGGGGGGGGGGGGGGCATTCTCTGTCCTTCTTCTTTTTCCAATATGAAGTGCACTCAAAAGTTAAGCGTTATACTTTTAAAATATGTGGCAGTCAAGATAAAAGCTTCACAGGGCAATATGACGCAATTAAAAAGTTAAAATCCTTGGTCCTCATCCTAAGCTGAAGTGGGCAGGTGATATGTTGCCCATTGCAGTCCGGTAGTCCTCCAAGGAGCATGCTGATGTCATTGCTGATGGAAGTCTATTCCAATCCCTCATGGTACTTGGGGAGAACGAGAACCAGTACACATCCCTGGCCCTGTTGGGATGCCACAGGTATGAAGGTATGTTGTCCCCTTGTCCTGGTGTCTGTCTGGATCAGGTATTGTTCTGCAGGAATGGACACTATAGATTATGCTGGATCTTGAATAGCAAAAGAATGCGGATCTTTACTCTTCTGGAGTTAGTTTTACTAAAGGTCGTAAGCCCAAACGTAGACGTAAACTTTGCGACTAAATTTACATGTAAGTCAAATGAATTTTTCTTGAAGTCTATGTTCATGCGTAATTACATTGTTAAACGTTGTAAAACGTTTGAAACTCTTTAGGGAGGAAAGAAATATTTCTTAGCAAAGTTAACGTCTACGTCTACGTTTGGACTTACGACCCTTAGTAAAACTCACCCCTGATCTGTAGCGGATCCCATCAGTCCCAGGAAGTTGACCATGTTGGTGACGCTGCCTGCTTTCCTATCCCAGTAGTTCCTTGAAGTGAATTGTGCAGCTCTACGCTGGACTTTATCTAGTTAATCTGCCCGCTGGTGTGAGGGTCCCATACTCTCGAAGTTGGACATCTGGATATTTGATAAAGAGCATTCGGAACATTTGGGGTAAAGCATCGGACTTTATCATAGAGAGCAATGCATATTCCGGGAGGCATTTTGGTAGGAAGAAGTATTTAAAATATTTTGGCATTCAAATAAGTAAATTTTGAATACATGTTTTACACATTTCCGATCGTATTTTATAATAAAACCCCTTTAGAAATGATACGGAACAGCTTAAAGTTGTATTGACGCTAACGACAAACCCCGAGTTTTACCCCAACAGACTCTCCTGGTATCTACGTAGAGCAATAAAACAGTGACGTCATCATGCTGACTTCGAAGCAACATACTCCAGCGTTGGACGTACAATGGCTTCGTAGTCTCTGATCTGTGCTGCCATCTTAACTGAGCATTTTTTTTCTATCCCGTCCTTCCATAAGAATATTCAGATAGTATTATAAATCATTATTGGATTATTAATTATATGTAACATTGCAAATAGAAATATACATGTGTATTTTCGTGTAGACTGAAGTTGAAGATCTAGACAGGCATTGTCAGTCTAATATTCATGTACATGTATATGTGAGGGGGGTTCCCTGTGTCTATTTTTGCCGACTGAAACATGTTTCTAATTCAAGCGTCATAACTAAACATTGGTATGACGCATTGTACTGCCTTATCGCTTCGCAGAAGGAAACATGTACATGTATTGTTCCTTGTGCTGATTAGCATGTCTGACAGACCAACGTCATTTCCAACAAAGTAGTAATCAAGATGTATTTTATATATGAAGATAAATAAACCAAGTATCATTTCAGGTTTTCTCTCGGACTTGTTCGGTAGCATATAAATTTTTGCTATTTTGCCCCCCCCCCCCACCCACCCAAAAGCGATAATTGACTAGATCTGTTAAACTTTTCAAAGATATATAGAATATCCTGCCAAACAGAGTAGGTTTCATGACCATGGATTGTCAATGCAAGTAGTGAAATTGTACAGTTCAACAGATCTAGCATAGTATATTCAACATATCTTGATAGTAGCCGACGGTTCGAAGAGTAATGCATGAAGAAAAATGAGTTATAGTCAAAACGGCTCAAGAAAAAAATCAAAGGCTTGAAGAGCTACAAAGGCGTCGAGCTAAATTTGATTTAAAGCTGTCAAAAGTAGCAGAAACTGACCAGTTGTGTTCATCTATTTGTTGAATTCCGATAATTTTTGGAACAGAGTAAATGTAAAAGCTTAAGGACCAACAGCCGTATAACAAAATATATAATATCAAAATGTGAATGAAAGTTTTCAGTGGGCAACATAGCTCTCCGGTGGGGCTTTGTCAGAAAGGAAGATGTATATGTTAAACAGTTTCTTGATGGGGTCCGTTGTCATGAGGAAGTCAAGAGTTATAAGTGGTACTGATTATGATATCATAATAACATTTTATTGTTCTTTACGTCATTCTTGCAGAAATATGTCAAATGGCTCATCACAAAGAATGTACATGTGAAATCAATCGAACATCATCGCCTCTTTTTAAAGGATAGAAAGGACGAGTTGTTACTATTGCCTGTAAAACATTGAAGCCTTATGCTTAATTTTATTTAAGATATGGTCTAGGTTAGAGTTTTTGTCTACGCTACTAACACTGACACTAGGGCCATCAGCTTCTATATATCGTCCTAACACACTAGTTATTATTCGGTCATTTAATGATTGTGCACATGTGCCGATTGCATATTGTGAATCACAATCGCACTTTATCGGTTGATTTGGAATAAAAACTTCACATGTGAGTTCTACTTAAAAGGGACATAGTCCGAGACTTGAAAATTTTAGCATGAAAAGGATAAATTACGACAATATCTTATTTTTCCTGTATTACATAAATTATAAACTTTGTGTTAATTGCAAAATTTAAAACTAAAATCCCTCAATGTTTTCGTAGAATAAAGGTAATTGAATCGAATTAAATTCGGTTGGTATCAATTCCCCAAATAAGGCAGTGCTCCGCCCATAATCATGCGCATGCGCGGATATTCACTGTAGAAAACAACAAAAATGGTTCACATGGAGGAATACGAGCAAAAGTATGGTAGAAAATAACTATACACAGACTCAGAGGCCAAAAAAGAAAAGAGGAACAAATGTTAGAATCGGGTAAAGTACGAGTTTCATTGTCACGTGATTTCCTCTGACCGACCTCATCAATATTCAAGGAGTTGGCCTGGTTAGGTTGCAAATTTAAAACGGGCATATCTCGTTAACGACAACAACTTTGGTAACGATACTTTTTACACATCTTAGATAACATACTAGCAATCGATTGCCGTTTAAGAAATCCGTTTACGTTTTTTAATACTTTTCCCGACTTCAATCGGACCATGCTCCTTTAATTTATTTTTCATGCATTCAATTTAAAATTCTGTTTTAATCCATGCTATCATCCTTTATATCCGCATTAAATTTTGTAGGCGATTTGAAAACTTTCTCGACTGCTATTTTCTGTGCCGTCGTGGGAACTTTTCCAAATATGGGGAAAACCATGTGATATCTACATCATCTTTATTTAAGATAGACTGGAGTTACCTGCTCATGCTTGCTATCGCTGCGCGAAGAGACAAGTGACCACCGCCATTCTGTAGAGGCTATTCCTTTTCCAGCTGGTGTTATATATAGCACAAGTGGTAAGGGCAGATAACAAGCTATACATACTGCGTGTAGATATTTTTAAAAATTCGTCTGCAGTAACATACACAACATAAGTATACAGTACCTGATGTAATTTACGAGAGGCTCGTGATGTTTAGCCTCGAGAATGTAATTAATTTTGTCGATATTTGTTGATTCTAGGCAAAATGAAATCCAGTGAGATAAAAATAACCGATAACGCGTCACTTGAACCTAGGTCAGCCTCGTTATGAATTAGTGGTCTAGATACCTGTCTAGATATTTTAAGATCTTTGTGACAAGCATTGCCAGTCTATATTTAGGATTCTATGAAATATTTTATTTGTTCTGTTTTAAACTGAAATTTATATCTAAATATATTATATTATTATTATTATATTATATATATTATTATATATATTTCGGAGATCGGGCGATCGGTCTCTATATTGGCGCTTATATGTCAAATTAGGCCTTGATCGCGTGTGTTACAAGCGTTCTACTACGATTTCGCCAAATAAGGCAATATATCACGTGGTCTTCCCCATATTTGGAAAAATTCCCATGAAGTGCGATTGTAATTCATAATCGACATGCATCATTACGGCGAATGAATATTTTAACACACACACAATAAGCGACAGAATAATAAGTGTTTTAAGGCAATATATTGATAATTCAAGTTAAGCAGACTTATGCTTAAACTTATTTCTGTGCAATGAAATGTCAATAACAAGGATAACAAAGCCGGTTTGCAAGAACGTTTACTACTTTAAGTACTTTAAAAAAGGTACTACTTTGTTACGTGAATTGAGATTGGCAGTGCAGAGGTAAAGTTTTTACGATGGCTAGAAGACTGTCGAGCACACGCTCGATGCCATAAAAACGGTCCACACCACAACGGCCCAAATAAAAAATGGCCCACGCCAAAACGGCCCTTTTTTTTAACAAAACGGCCCAACTTTGTTATATTTTGACAATGGACATCGAATTTGATTTCAAAATAGATTTTTAACCTAGTATTTAAATCATACTTGATACAGATAGTAAGAGGACGATTAATTTGACCTTTTTAATGAATTGCCTTTAGCATAAAATTATTCCCATTTTGGTGTGGGTCATTTAATTTTTGGGCCGTCTTGACTCAGTAATACCAATCCGGAAGAAATGTCATAATTCTGCCCTCTGTAGCAATAGGAGATGACAGATATACGTTTTTTTATGTTCAAGAGAATAAAGCATGTCAAGAGCAGTGCGACTTTTAAAAATAGTACTTAATCTATGGTTTTCATCATGATCAAGGGTAAAATGCGATGTTTCACGGGATATTGTATAAAAGTTAACCAATGATAAACTTCATTTCACTATTACTTAAGAATTGTCCATCCATAACGAAATGTGTAATTTCTTGTTTCCTTGAATTCACCGTTCCACAAAACGCAATTTTTCATTGTGATGACGTCATCTGAGGTCCGACAAAACTCCGACAAACAACGCATTTGTTTATGACGTCATAGATAGAACAATTAAAAAAGTCTGAATGTCACGTTCTTTTACGAACCATGGAAGGGTGAATTGGTTATCAACCTATTTTAACTTCAATTTTTAAAATCTTTTGCAACTTGACCAGTTAGCCCGGCTATTAGTACTGTAAGTACTTTGATTTTATTATGATATCAAGAATTTTACGAAGTAAGTTATCATTTACCAACCAAAACGTCAGTACGGCAGTAAATCACCGATCCACTTTCATTCGAATGTCAAGCACTTTAGCACAACTTTGATGACGTCACGCATGGTTGAACATGTCGGACATTTCAAGTGACTATAACGTCATAAGCATAACAATCAAAGTCATTAACGTTAGATCTAAACATCGCTTTCTGTGTTTAAAGAGGATCGGTGTATCGAGGCTATGTACATCGATCCATCTTCCATCAAAGACACGGCATTTAGCGCTAAATTTGATCGTTGTGACGTTGTGAACTAGGTTGGACAAGTCAAGTTGGAAATTTCATTATGACGTCACAAGCATAACAATTGAAAGTTTGATAAATGTCAATTTCTTGTGGAAAAAAATCAATCGGTATATTCCATGTATAGTAACATACTCAAATTGATACCGGCATTAATCTTTCAGTAACCCATTGACTGATCGTCAAATGCGCGACATCACACCTTATGGCACACTTTTTCATTATGGCGTCAAAAATAAATGACAAATCAAACATGATTTTAACATAGGTACTCGGAACGAAAACTTTGATACGACCCCTATCTTTTCAGTCTATACTTATGTATTTTATAGAGTATAGGCTGAAAAGGTAGGGGTCGTATCAAAGTTTTCGTTCCGAGTACCTATGGATTTTAACTGTCACGTCACAATGGGGAATTTTCACAAACGCTTAGATGATCCAGATTCGTGATTTGTTATGAGGTATACTCCTCGGGATTTATCTTCAAGTTCTAAGTAAAACTCTTATTTTTTAATCTTTTGTTTTACCATAATTATTATCTTAAATGAGAAAATAATGTAATATATATAATGTATGTATACTTCTTCATTGAATTCATATGTGGATTTCAAAATATATATATAACAGGATTTGCAAAAAATTACTGAAAAATTGCATCATGGCCTAGGATAAAACCAAAGTCATACCCCCTCATGCATTCGGAATCTTTCCTGCCTTTACTCATAAAAGAATGCTGCAATATGTAAAAATCAAAACGGATACGTACAGTGAATCAGCCCCATTAAACTACATAATGGGAGTGGTTAAAGTTGGATTTGGGGATCCCTCAATACTGGTTTAAGTGTATAATAACGCACACCAACTTATATCTGTTAACACCCATCGATACTGGAATTACGTGTATAGTAACATACATCGGCCAATACTGGCTTTACGTGTATAGTAACATACATCGACCAATACTGGCTTTACGTGTATAGTAACATACATCGGCCAATACTGGCTTTACGTGTATAGTAACATACATCGACCAATACTGGCTTTACGTGTATAGTAACATACATCGGCCAATACTGGCTTTACGTGTATAGTAACATACATCGACCAATACTGGCTTTACGTGTATAGTAACATACATCGGCCAATACTGGCTTTACGTGTATAGTAACATACATACATCGACCAATACTGGCTTTACGTGTATAGTAACATACATCGGCCAATACTGGCTTTACGTGTATAGTAACATACATCGGCCAATACTGGCTTTACGTGTATAGTAACATACATCGGCCAATACTGGCTTTACGTGTATAATAACATACATCGGCCAATACTGGCTTTACGTGTATAGTAACATACATCGACCAATACTGGCTTTACGTGTATAGTAACATACATCGGCCAATACTGGCTTCACGCGTATCAATAATACTTGACTTGACCGATGCTGGCTTAATTGCTGAATATAGTAAAAAGACCGCAACAAATACTGGATGTGCATGTATAGTACTTAACAAACGCAAACCAATACTGGTTAACGTGTTTAATAACACACTAATCAATATTGGCTTTTGAACAACTGAATGCATAGTAACTTAACACACACCAACCAGTAGATCTACCAATAATTTCTATTGAAACGATTCGACTCATACTTCACGGTGGTGAAGAATATGAGCCGAACGGTTTCAACAGAAATGAATCTACCAACTGTACGTGTCCAGTGCTTAACACACACCAGTCTGCACAGCTTATACACCAATATTGGCTTTCGTGTGCAGTACCACACACCAACCATTCAGGCTTTACGTGTATAGTAACATTCACATAGACACAACAATACTGGCTTTAAAGGAAAACCTGATTGTTACCATATTTTAAGTTTAAGAGATCAGAAACGATGTACATAAGCAAATAAAACAAGAATTAATTTTCTGTCCTAAAACGTTACCGATATACGACAGAAACAGGAGTGCATTTTCACCTGTTTTACATTTAAATGTACAGTAATATAACCGACCAATGCTAGCTTTAAAATAAGTACAAACCCAGTAGGCATGATAATATTTTCGTTTTGAAGATGGAAATCTACAATCAAACAGTGCAGAGCGATAGTGAATTTCGCAGAGCTTTTTATTTGTAATGTCATAAATAGTTAATGCATACGCCACTGAATCCGCCACAGTTTCCAGTATATCAATCAATGATAACATAACATGTATTGTAGATTTTGTATGAGTGCACTAGTGGCGTATTGATTAATTCATTTTAATATACACCATACACGTTATTTTATTAAACATTAAATGCAGCATATTGAAACTGTCATCTTTATCAAGCCATGGTTAACATGAAGACAAAATAAAAACTAAGATCAATAACAATGTGGCGATTACGCGTGCAATGGGAAGCTACTCCTACACAACGTTTACATCGAAGTTCCATCAATATGTATTTATTGATTCCAGAGTAAGTAGGAAGATGGAATGTCAAGGAAACTGCAGACTTTCGTGCTGCCATCACGGAAAAACGAAGGGACAAATCAGAGCGGGATAGCGACACTTGTTTACAAATGGAATTAATTATTGTTAAATTTGAAGGTAAATATATGTACGCATGTATTAGTTTACATAATGGCTTTTGAAGCGACAATTATTTTCACGCATTATGCATGTATTCAGTTCTAATGGTCGATGATATTTTTTTCTACATAGTAAAGATTGTACTTCAATAATTGACTTTCAATAATTAACCTATATAAAGTGTAACAGACCTCATTTCTCTAGAGTATTTTTATATCTTAATTACTATACTTATATTTTCTCTCACAACATATCTTATTTCTCAACCTATGCATGATACCATTTCAATTATTTATTAATTTTCAAAAATATTTTTAAACTATGATATGGCTGATATTTACAAACTGTACCTGTACAAAATATTTATGCATCGAACCCATTCCAAGTAACACAGGACAAAATTGATCTGAAATGGGTCTTTTATTGAACCGTTACTTGGATTCATTTAAACCCACGATCCTCTGGCATCCTAGACTATGTCGCTTTCTACATTAAATCTCGTCAATTTGCTGGTCTATAACTGTGGTAATGGAACTTTAAAAGGTTCTAATACGGCGCTTTGGCCAAAAGTTACTGAAGCACATATCCACTCAGGCCCACATAGTCATTAAAGCACACATTTCCCTCCCCGAGGCCAACATGGTCCCAGAAGCATACATCCCCGGGTTAACACGACCATAACACCGACACACAAAACGGTTACCAATGCAAAAATTCACCCCCATCCCCCAGTCTTGTTTACGTAGGCAAGCACTCACTCTGGGTCAATACGGTCACCGAAGTACACATCCCCTTCCCTGGACCAACACGGTCACCAAGGCATACGCTCCCCTTCACCGAGCCAATGCGGTCATTGAAACATTTATCCGAAGAACATATCCTTCGGGCCAACCAGGTCTTCGAGACACGCATCCCCGGGACAACCCGACATCCGAAGCAACTCGCCACACACCCCATGGTCAACCGTGCTGTGTTTACAAGTGTTTATCATAATTATCCTAACTTTCAATTCTGAATAATTAAAAGTGAGCAGAAAGTTGATAAAAGTAAAGAACTAACTTCGTGACACAATGACATTGAAGTGTTTTACACATACAGTATTGCAAGGTATGTGTGTGCTGTCGTGACATTTTCTCAAGTGATTTTCACCTACTCGCGAATATACTTACTGAGTTACTATTTAAAGCTATATGGGAATCCCTATCTACGGTCGAATGAATAACATGGTTCAATACCAAAGGTCATTGTCACTTACGTTTACCCGGCGTCTACAAGAGGAATACTAGTATACGATAAAAGTTGACAAATTGAAAGTGCATAGTGCGAGTCGTTATTTATGCAATGTGTAGGTAAGCAGAATTTACTCACAAGTCCATAAACATCTTCTTTATATGTGATTATAAACTTGAACGTGCTGTAGTAAGCCATCATGCCATGCCATATCACTGCAATGCCAGCATGAGTATATAGGAAGCAAAGTTTGTTTACGCCAAGTCAAATGTTGGAATTGTTCCTCCATCATCTGAGATAATACATCAGTGGGTTTCAAACTCATGATATTCGACCCGAAACCAGTGAGCAAATGTAGACAATATTTGAACACACATACATGTTACATTCTAAACAGATATGTATATGTATATTTAAATTTTGTTCGTACAACTCCGCTTCAGTTACAGGCCAGGCTAACACAGCGTAGGAACGCGCTGTCACTTCAGCTGTAGGCCAGGTTAACACCGTGTATAGACGCACTGTCACTTGAATTACAGGCCAGGCTAACACCGCGTAGAAACGCACTAGCTGTCACTCAATAATTATAGGCCAGGCTAACACTGCGTAAAACGCACTGTCTCTTCAATTGCAGGCCAGACTAACGCCTCGTGGAAACTTATTTTAACTTCTCACCTTTATCATGTCAGGGTTTATTCACCCGTCGAATGACAGGCTATATGCATAGTACTTTGCTTGAAACGTTCTTTGACCTCTCACATCTGTCATGTCAGGGTTTATCGTGACACTATACTCGTACTGTCCAAAGTCACTGGTACTCTCCACTGTGGTTACCTGTAGTGTCTGAGGTCGCTGGTATTCTCTACTGTGGTTACCTGTAGTGTCTAAGGTCGCTGGTATTCTCCACTGTGGTGACCTGTAGTGTCTAAAGTCGCTCGTATTCTCCACTATGGTTACCTGTAGTGTCTAAGGTCGCTGGTATTCTCCACTGTGGTTACCTGTAGTGTCTGAGGTCGCTGGTATTCTCCAATGTGGTTACCTGTAGTGTCTGAGGTCGCTCGTATTCTCCACTGTGGTTACCTGTAGTGTCTAAGGTCTCTGGTATTCTCCACTGTGGTTACCTATAGTGTCTAAGATCGCTGGTATTCTCTATTGTGGTTACCTTTAGTGTCTGAGGTCGCTGGTATTCTCCACTGTGGTTACCTGTAGCGTCTAAGGTCGCTGGTATTCTCCACTGTGGTTACCTGTAGTGTCTAAGGTCACTGGTATTTTCCACTGTGAAAACCTGTAGTGTCTGAGGTCGATGGTATTCTCCACTGTGGTTACCTGTAGTGTCTGAGGTCCCTCGCATTCTCCACTATGGTTACCTGTAGTGTCTAAGGTCGCTGGTATTCTCCACTGTGGTGACCTGTAGTGTCTAAAGTCGCTCGTATTCTCCACTATGGTTACCTGTAGTGTCTAAGGTCGCTGGTATTCTCCACTGTGGTTACCTGTAGTGTCTGAGGTCGCTGGTATTCTCCACTGTGGTTACCTGTAGTGTCTAAGGTCACTGGTATTCTCCACTTTGGTTACCTGTAGTGTCTGAGGTCGCTGGTATTCTCCACTGTGGCTACCTGTAGTGTCTGAGGTCGCACGTATTCTCCACTATGGTTACCTGTAATGTCTAAGGTCGCTGGTATTCTCCACTGTGGTTACCTGTAGTGTCTGAGGTCGCTCGTATTATCCACTATGGTTACCTGTAGTGTCTAAGGTCGCTGGTATTCTCCACTGTGGTTACCTGTAGTATCTAAGGTCACTGGTATTCTCCACTGTGGTTACCTGTAATGTCTAAGGTCACTGGTATTCTCCACTGTGGTTATCTGTAGTGTATATGGTCGCTGGTATTCTCCACTGTGGTTACCTGTAATTGCTAAAGTCGATGGTATTCTCCACTGTGGTACCTGTAGTGTCTAAGGTCGCTGGTATTCTCCACTGTGGTTACCTATAGTGTCTGAGGTCGCTCGTATTCTCCACTATGGTTACCTGTAGTGTCTAAGGTCGCTGGTATTCTCCACTGTGGTTACCTGTAGTGTCTGAGGTCGCTTGTATTCTCCACTGTGGTTACCTGTAATTTCTATGGTCGCTGGTATTCTCCACTGTGGTTACCTGTAGTGGCTAAGGTCGCTGGTATTCTCCACTGTGGTTACCTGTAGTGTCTGAGGTTGCTGGTATTCTCCACTGTTGTTACGTGTAGTGTCTAAGGTCGCTGGTATTCTCCACTGTGGTACCTGTAGTGTCTAAGGTCACTGGTATTCTCCACTGTGGTTACCTGTAGTGTCTAAGGTCGCTGGTATTCTCCACTGTGGTGACCTGTAGTGTCTAAGGTCGCTGGTATTCTCCACTGTGGTTAACTCTAGTGTCTAAGGTCACTGGTATTCTCCACTGTGGTTACCTGTAGTGTCTAGGGTCACTGGAATTCTCCACTGTGGTTACCTGTAATTGCTAAAGTCGATGGTATTCTCCACTGTGGTACCTGTAGTGTCTAGGGTCACTGGTATTCTCCACTGTTGTTACGTGTAGTGTCTAAGGTCGCTGGTATTCTCCACTGTGGTACCTGTAGTGTCTAAGGTCACTGGTATTCTCCACTGTGGTTACCTGTAGTGTCTAAGGTCGCTGGTATTCTCCACTGTGGTGACCTGTAGTGTCTAAGGTCGCTGGTATTCTCTACTGTGGTTACCTGTAGTGTCTAAGGTCGCTGGTATTCTCCACTGTGGTTACCTGTAGTGTCTAGGGTCACTAGAATTCTCCACTGTGGTTACCTGTAGTGGCTAAGGTCGCTCGTATTCTCCACTGTGGTTGCCTGTAGTGTCTAAGGTCGCTGGTATTCTCCACTGTGGTTACCTGTAGTGTCTAAGGTCACTGGTATTCTCCACTGTGGTTACCTGTAATGGCTAAAGTCGATGGTATTCTCCACTGTGGTACCTGTAGTGTCTAAGGTCACTGGTATTCTCCACTGTGGTTACCTGTAGTCTCTAAGGTCGCTGGTATTCTCCACTGTGGTTACCTGTAGTGGCTAAGGTCGCTCGTATTCTCCACTGTGGTTGCCTGTAGTGTCTAAGGCCGCTAGTATTCTCCACTATGGTTACCTGTACTGTCTAAGGTCGCTGGTATTCTCCACTGTGGTTACCTGTAGTGTCTAAGGTCGCTGGTATTCTCTACTGTGTTTTCCTGTAATGCTAAGGTTGGTAGTATTCTCCAATGTGGTTACCTGTAGTGTCTAAGGTCGCTGGTATTCTCCAATGTGGTTACCTGTAGTGTCTAAGGTCGCTAGTATTCTCCACTTTGGTTACCTGTAGTGTCTGAGGTCGCTCGTATTCTCCGCTATGGTTACCTGTAGTGTCTAAGGTCGCTGGTATTCTCCACTGTGGTTACCTGTAGTGTCTAGGGTCACTGGAATTCTCAACTGTGGTTACCTGTAGTGTCTGAGGTCGCTGGTATTCTCCACTGTGGTTACCTGTAGTGTCTGAGGTCGCTCGTATTCTCTACTGTGGTTACCTGTAGTATCTAAGGTCACTGGTATTCTCCACTGTGGTTACCTGTAGTGTCTAAGGTCACTGGTATTCTCCACTGTGGTTACCTGCAGTGTCTAAGGTCACTGGTATTCTCCACTGTGGTTATCTGTAGTGGCTAAGGTCGCTGGTATTCTCCACTGTGGTTACCTGTAGTGGCTAAGGTCGCTGGTATTCTCCACTGTGGTTACCTGTAGTGGCTAAGGTCGCTGGTATTCTCCACTGTGGTTACCTGTAGTGTCTAAGGTCGCTGGTATTCTCCACTGTGGTGCCTGTAGTGTCTAAGGTCGCTGGTATTCTCCACTGTGGTTACCTGTAGTGTCTAAGGTCGCTCGTATTCTTTACTGTGGTTACCTGTAGTGTCTAAGGTCGCTGGTATTCTCCACTGTGGTTAACTCTAGTGTCTAAGGTCACTGGTATTCTCCACTGTGGTTACCTGTAGTGTCTAGGGTCACTGGAATTCTCCACTGTGGTTACCTGTAATGGCTAAAGTCGATGGTATTCTCCACTTTTGTTACCTGTAGTGGCTAAGGTCGCTGGTATTCTCCACTTTGGTTGCCTGTAGTGTCTAAGGTCGCTGGTATTCTTTACTGTGGTTACCTGTAGTGTCTAAGGTCGCTGGTATTCTCCACTGTGGTTAACTCTAGTGTCTAAGGTCACTGGTATTCTCCACTGTGGTTACCTGTAGTGTCTAGGGTCACTGGAATTCTCAACTGTGGTTACCTGTAATGGCTAAAGTCGATGGTATTCTCTACTGTGTTTTCCTGTAATGCTAACGTTGGTAGTATTCTCCAATGTTGTTACCTGTAGTGTCTAAGGTTGCGGGTATTCTCCAATGTGGTTACCTGTAGTGTCTAAGGTCGCTGGTATTCTCCACTTTGGTTACCTGTAGTGGCTAAGGTCGCTGGTATTCTCCAATGTGGTTACCTGTAGTGTCTAAGGTCGCTGGTATTCTCCACTGTGGTTTCTTCCACTTTCAAGCACCTGCCGCTCAATTCAGCTGAAATACACCTGATATGAAGATGGAGGTCCCATTTCACGGTACACTTTGGCATGTAAAGGAATCTTCACCACTTTAGTTGGGTCAACTGCTTGCGTGGGAATCTCTAGATCAACACCTCAGACGCACGTCGCCACAATACGAGTGAAATAATCGATCAGTCAATCACACAAATGTCTGTGGCATATTTCTGTTGCTGAAGGCACTGTATTAGTGGTATAGATCTTTGTATATCCCAGTGTATTAGTGGTATAGATCTACTATACCCTAGTGCAGTAGTGGTATAGGTCTTTGCATATCCCAGTGTATTAGTGGTATAAGCCTATGCATATCCCTGTGTATTAGTGGTATAGGTCTATACATATCACAGTGCATTAGTGGTATAGATCTACTATACCCCATTGTATTTGTGGTATAGGTCTATGCATATCGCAGTGCATTAGTGGTATAGATCTTCTATATCCCAGTGCATTAGAGGTATAGGTCTATGCACATCCTCGTGTATTAGTGGTATAGGTCTATGCACATCCTCGTGTATTAGTGGTATATCGTCTATACACATCCTCGTGTATTAGTGGTATAGGTGTATGCACATCCTAGTGTATTAGTGGTATAGGTCTATGCACATCCTCGTGTATTAGTGGTATAGGTCTATACACATCCTAGTGTATTAGTGGTATAGGTCTATGCACATCCTCGTGTATTAGTGGTATAGGTCTATGCATATCCCAGTGTATTAGTGGTATAGGTCTATGCACATCCTCATGTATTAGTGGTATAGGTCTATACACATCCTAGTGCATTAGTGGTATAGGTCTATGCACATCCTCGTGTATTAGTGGTATAGGTCTATGCATATCCCAGTGTATTAGTGGTATAGGTCTATGCACACCCTCGTGTATTAGTGGTATATGTCTATGCACATCCTCGTGTATTAGTGGTATAGGTCTATGCACATACTAGTGTATTAGTGGTATTAGTAGGGGGCCAGGTAGCGCAGTTGGTAGCGCGCTCGCTTCTCACCAATGCGACCCGGGTTCGATTCCCGGTGTGGTACGTGAGATGGTGGGTCTGTCACCAACCTGGCTTCGTGGGTTTTCTCCGGGTACTCCGGTTTCCTCCCACACAAACGACACCCTTACGCCAAGATCCGTGCCAACGAGCAAGATTTATATAAGTTGTTAACTTGTTTCTTAATCGTTGTAAAATAAATAAAGTTTAAATTTATTAGTGGTATAGGTCTATGCACATCCTCGTGTATTAGTGGTATAGGTCTATGCATATCCCAGTGTATTAGTGGTATAGGTCTATACACATCCTCGTGTATTAGTGGTATAGGTCTATGCACATCCTAGTGTGTTAGTGGTATAGGTCTATGCATATCCCAGTGTATTAGTGGTATAGGTCTATGCATATCGCAGTGTATTAGTGGTATAGGTCTATGCATATTGCAGTGTATTAGTGATATTGGTCTATGCATATCCCAGTGTTTTAGTGGTATAGATCTACTATACCCCAAAGTATAAGTGGTATAGATCTACATGTATTCCAGTGTATTAGTGATTATATGTCTACGTGTTATCCATTGCTTCTTTGATGTAGGTATACGTGTATTTTAATGTATAAGTGTTAAAGGTCTAAATGTGTCCATGTATATTAGTTGAATAGGTCTGCATGTATTCCAGTACATTAGTGCATATCTTAGGGTATTAGTGGTATATGTCTACTATACCCAGGGTATTAGCGGTATAGGCCTACGTGTATTCCAGTGTTATTAGTGGTGCAGGTCTATGTGTATCTCAGTGTACCAGTGTTATAGGTCTACGTGTGTCCCATGTTTTCATCATGATACATTTTCCACTGTGTTGTAGGTCTACGTGTGTCCCACGTTTCATCATGATACCTTTTCAGCCAGTGTTGTAGGTCTACGTGTGTCCACGTTTTCATCAAGATACATTTTCCACCAGTGTTGTAGGTCTACGTGTGTCCCACGTTTTCATTATGATACCGTTTCCGCCATCAAGTAAGTAAAGCTACGGCGTATTGGACAGGGATTATATAGAGAGCTATTCTCTGTGAAATTCTTTAAAATTTCGATAATAACAGACCAAGCTGTAAGTTTGCAAACGATACGTTCATACAGACACCGTACGAAAATAATAAAATCGATTATTGAGAAGATATCAATAATTTATTTAATGTTTCTGTGACGTGGTTGGTGAACTTAAACAATGACTAGAAATCAACAAAATTAAACAGAAATACAACGACTAGTTTAAGCGATGATAACAGGGGTGTTGTTAGCTACATGTATTGTTTAATATATAGTCCAATTAATATTTTACACTTGAGTCCCATTTTAAAACAATATGGAACTTCCAAGATACGCGTCCACTTCGAAGTTTACATAGTTTTTCGTAAAATGTTTGGCATCCAGTTTCCGGCATGATACAAATATACCCTTTCACGTTAAATGCGGGACTGACGTTTTAGGTAGCAAAATCATCATTGTTCCCGCAGAATGACTTAAGACACAATCAGTACTATATCGAGAAGTAGAAAATTACACTGGAAACGTTACTATTTTTCTAACCAAAAACGTCAGTCCGGCAGTTAACGTGAAAGGGTCTATAGGGTACATGCACAACTATGTACCAAAACATCAAAGTATGAAAGAATGCGAAGAAAGGCACTTAATGTATAATAATCTTTATACTATTTATAAACACAGCGAAAATACAGCAGTGCGACTCTTATTTACATCATTGTTAAGAACTTACGCGAGGATGTTGATGATGGTTGTACCCATTTTATTTCATTTTATTAATATATAGATCTACATCAGCAGTACTGATGATCTATCTAGTGATAAAGTTGGATCGAAAGGTAATGACAACTCTCACATCATCACTAGACAAATCCTCAGTATTGGTAATGCAGATCCATATATTTTCATTTAGTAATATTAATTCTTTAGATATTAAATCACTGTGATTTGTTTTTAATGAATGAAAAAAAAGTTATTCAACTGCTTCAACTACAACACATACTTTTTGTGTTGTTTGGAATAATAAAGCTTATTGTTGTCCCAAATGTTTTATGAGTTTTAAAATGATTAAAAACTAGATATATAAAATGCAACGGTGGATCAGCCATTGTATTATGTCTCATGAAGTGCAATGCTTTGTGATACATGTAGTATAACGTAGAACTTGTGAGTACACTTCGTATTGGAAGAAGAAGTGAGTAAACAAAATTGTCACTTTCTTCTATTTTGGTTTTGCTTTGTATGTTAAAACGGGAATCGAATTTACTCTCTCCCGATTGACCTCAAAATTAGTCAGCCATGCGATGATAACACGCGGAATTTGTTGTCCCGCACTTCGCGCAAAAACAGTGGGCAGCTCTCGAGGTTTGCTTCTTTTATAATAAAATCTTACATTAAATGGCCTTATTTGTCCGTAGACACGTGATCTTTACAAAATTCTTTAAGATATTTTTGAACTAACATAAAGAAATACAAATGAACAAGCCAAAAGAAAAACAATTTACCTGACAGATAAAAAATAAATTTGCACTTCGATGGTAATGCCTGAAATTTTATAATTGAAACCTTAAATTTTGTCTTTAGTGGCGTGCTTAAAAAGTTATATTTAAGAATTTCAGACTGTAATCTACAGTTGTATTTTAACAATGTACTTTTTTCTTTGTGTCGAAAGCACTGCGATAATGATATTTTCTTTTCCTTTTGGTTAAGCATCGTGTGAACCCCCGTCTCATCTCTCCTTCTCTCGTTCTTTAGAATAAAGTGTATTTTCGTGCCAGCGGATTTGGAAGCAGACACAACTTATATATTGGTGAATTTAAAATTTTCATAAAACATAACGCTGGTATTCTTTGGTCTGATATTGGTGGCTTGCATCCAGAGCTTGAAGCAGTCCAAAGATGGAGCACTGACTACTTATTTTGGAAGCACGTTCCAGATGCAGATCGAGTCTGGAAACGGGAACTCTGGTAGATGGATGTTCTTGTGTAGGGAATTAAGTAGGTGACGTTATTGCCTCTGGGTGAGATGGTAGGCACAAGGATAGTTATTGCCGGTATGAAGATGAGATGATTTACTACTTGATACATAATAAGTGCATTGGCTTGGGTTCTGATCTCCTGGGGTGATGGCCAGCCTAGTCGATATAGTATAAATGTAACACTGTTTGTTGTCTGGTAGTCGGAGTTGACCATTCGGACAGCTCTGCTATCTTGTTTTCTCTTGTATGTGGATCCCATATAACGCTTGTATATTCAGTCAATGGTCTTATTATCGTTTGCTAACACTGGATTTTGGTACTCCGAGGGCAGTGAGGTAGGTTCCTGCGGAGGATGGCAAGGGTGTTTAGCCTTCTTTGTTACTAGATCTGTGTGTTGGTTCCACTTCAGATCTTTGTGGATGTAGACCCCAAGATACTTGGCTGAACTCATAACTTGGAGGGTATGTCCATGGACCTGGTAGGGATAGTGAATGATCTTCCTCTGGGAAGTGATATTCAGGACTTGGCATCTCTTGGGGTGAAAATCCATCATCCAGTCTCTTTCCCAGATCTGTAGATTGTCCAGATCATCCTGGTCATGCAGGGCGCCCTTGGTGTATCGTTTGCAAACCGGCGGACCTGATATAACCTCAGGTATGTCATTAATGAATATCAAGAAGAGCAACGGTCCGAGGACATTACCCCTAGGGCACACCGGATTGGACAGGAGCAGAGTAGGATTTCACTTCTTCCAGTAAGACTTGCTTTGTGTGACTGCCAAGAAAGAATCTAATCTAGGAATGTAGGCTGCTCAGTCTGCTCTTCTTTGTCCACATTCTTTGATAAGACTTGGATGGTACGTATCAACTGGCTCTCATGTGATCGCTGTAGTAAAGCCGTGCTGTGCATCATTCAGGATCCTATCGTGGTCTGGATTTCGCATGATGCTGCTGGAGATTATCTGTTACAGTAGTTTGCATGCAACTGAAGTGAGGCTCACCGGGCGATAGATTTCTGCTTTGCTCTTCTCCCTTTTTCAAGACTGGGACAACATCCGCAGTTTTCCACTCCTTAGACAGGAGTCCTTGTCCAAGCGAGGCTTGGAAGAAGAGTTAAAGTATAGGCGCGATCTCTGTGGCCATCTTCTTCGTTATGCGACAAGATATCTCATCTGGTTCTGTGGCTTTGTTGATATGCAGCTGTGTCAAGATCTTGAAGACACCTTCCTCTCCAACACTGATTGGTGGTATGTTGCTGTGGGGACTTGGTCCATTTTCCAAAATTGAATCTGCAGGTTCATCCCTGTTGCAGACAGAGGAAAATCTGAGGATTTCTGCCTTCTTGGAGCAGTCTGAATGTGATCCCTGTGACGCCATTGAGTGGAGCAACTCCTATGTTGTCTGTATGGAGACTCGTAACAATGCCTCAAAACTTCTTTGGATTGACTGTTGAATCTGGACTTACGGACTTATGATATTAATAATATAATTGTTGTAGGCTGAGCGGCAGTTGGTGCGAGCTATCTCTTTAAGTTGTTTAAATCGCCTCAAGTCCTTTGCCTTGCATAGCTTTCGTGCTTTCCAAAAGCTTCTTTTCTTAAGACGAGTTATTCTCTAACATCCCGATTTACATGTACCCATTGTCGTGAATATCACGTTGAAGTCATTTTAGATGGTATATGTTTGTCTTGTCGATGGACATGGGCAGAGCATTGGTTATCACATAATCCCTTCCTGTAAAAAATTACTATAAGTGTATAAATTAGAATACGACCACAATAGTGTGACAACATATTTAAAAACTGCTTTCGCACATCGATACCGTTATGTACGCATCGTTTGTGAATTTTGTTATTAAATGTTAAAGATTTTCTGAAGGTATGCATATCTCTAAATACTGAACTTTTCGGTTTTAGACATCGAGATCAAACAGAATTCTACTGCAAACACCTATAAGTAAGACAAATTTTCATTAGATGACGAAAGTAATTTCGAGACATGTAAATATTCGATTTCACGCCGCAAATTTTTTATTACGCAAGGTCATTTTCGTGAAGATAGGCTTTATAGACGTACAGACGACACAAATGTCATGGAAAGCAACATATTGATGGTTATTGTTTTCAAAGTGAATAAAACCGTTTCAGTTGGAAAACAACATATTGATAGTTATTGTTTTCAAAATGAATAAAACAGTTTCATTTCTATCATACTTTATTATTACTAAGGCGAGACGTTTATCACAAAATGCGAAGTACTTTTATGATGCGCGTGCATAACATGTATGAGTAAATCGGCACACTTCGCTGTTTGACGGGGACATCACAGACGTACGAGTTACATAAATAATCAAATGTCCGAATTGTCCAACCTTGCATGACGTCATCAAAGTTGTGTTTTGATATTCGACGAAAGTGGATCGGTGTATTATATCCGCCACATTTCGGGGGGGGGGGGGGGGGGGGGGGGGGGGGGGGGGGGGGGGGGGGGGGGGGGGGTACTGTAATTAGTTTGTTAGGTTGTCTGTAGGTTCTTTCGACATAAATTTTCTCCACTTTTACGTCACTTGCGATACTGGACTACCGGTATATTATCTACCAACAATTACCAACTGAGTTTGAACTTTGGTGTAGTTGACCTGCTTCAACTGGAGACCTGACTTTTGACGGATATTAATCATCCAGACTTTTTTACACATCCCTTGAGACGTTGGACCGAAACTTGTACACAGTTTTAGTACCAACAACTACACATTGAATTTGAATTTTGTCTGAGTTGATCTACTTTTCCCAGTGTTATAGATTCCCGGGTTGCGCCACTATGTTTAAGAGGTTGGTAACCTCCTGCTTCCATGTCGCGATATAACTGAAATAGTGTTGAAAGCGACGTAAAACACCAATCAACCAACCAACCCAGCGTAATATGTTCTTTGTCTGAAATAAGTTTTCTGCACATTGTTGATATTGGACTGAGAGTAAGCACACACCATTATTAGCAACAATTACAGAGCGAATTTGAAGTTATTGCAGTTGAGCTATTTTTGGTGTTACCATGTTTGTCCGAAACCAGCTTTCCACTCTTTTCCGGAAGGTGACTCGATGGCTTTATCCTCGAGTCATCACACGTTTCCGGACAGTGACTCGATGACTTTTTACTCAAGTTATCACACATTTCGTGACAGTAACTCGAGAACTTTATTCTCATGTCGTCACATGTTTCTGGACAGTGACTCGATTCTGGGCCGTGACTCGATGATTTTATCCTCGAGTAATCACACATTTCGTGACAGTGATTGGAGGACTTTATTCTCGAGTCGTCATATGTTTCTGGACAGTGACTCGATGACTTCATCTTCGAGTCATCACACGTTTCCGGACAGTGACTCGATGACTTTATTCTTGATTCATCACACGTTTCTGGACAGTGACTCAATGACCTTATTCCCGAGTCATCACACGTTTCCGGACAGTGACTCGGTGATTTTGTCCCCGAGTTATCACACGTTTCCGGACAGTGACTCGATGACTTAATCCTGAGTCATCACACGTTTCCGGACAGTGACTCGACGACTTTATCCTTGAGTCATCACACGTTTCCGGACAGTGACTTGATGGCTTTATCCTCTACTTATCACACGTTTCCGGAGAGTGACTTGATGACTTAATCCTTGAGTCATCACACGTTTCCAGACAGTGACTTGATAACTTTATCTTCGAGTCATCACACATTTTACATCTACTTGATTTGACAGTTATGTATTGGCACTGACATAATTAAAATAATTAGGGTAATTAAGCTGTTTGTTTGTTTTCAAATTTCTCCGAAACATTTTTAGCTCACCTGAGCGTAGCTCAAGTGAGTTATTGTCATAGTGCAGCGTCCGTCGTCCGTCCGTCGTCCGTCGTTAACTTTTCTACATTTTCGACTTTTCCTCCAGAACCGCTGCACAGAATTTCCAAACTCCATAGGAAGTAAGTGCTCAAGGTCCTCTACAAAGTTTGTGTTTTTTATGCCGATCCGTGATCCAAGATGGCCGCCATTGGCTCTGATTGGTTGACACATTTTCGACTTCTCCTCCGGAACTGCTGCACAGAATTTCACCAAACTCCATAGGAGGTAAGTACTCAAGGTCCTCTAGAAAGTTTTTGTTTTTTATGCCGATCCGTGATCCAAGATGGCCGCCATTGGCTCTGATTGGTTGACACATTTTCGACTTCTCCTCCAGAACTGCTGCACAGAATTTCACCAAACTTCATAGGAAGTAAGTACTCAAAGTCCTCTACCAAGTTTGTGTTTTTAATGCCGATCCGTGATCCAAGATGGCCACCATTGGCTCTGATTGGTTGAAACATTTTCGACTTCTCCTCCAGAACCGCTGCACAGAATTTCACCAAACTTCATAAGAAGTAAGTACTCAAGGTCCTCTACCAAGTTTGTGTTCAGGATTCAGATTCCCTCAGGGGTGGATCCAGGGCAGGACCAAAAGTGCCTAAAAGGGTACCCCTCTTCAAACATCTCCAGAACCAGTACATAAATGGGGAAACTAATTGCATTTCAACAATCTATAAAGATGGGTTATTAAAAATTGTGTTCGGGGTTAAGATCCGTCAAATAGAAATTTACGCTTTTTTGAGGTGTTTCTGGACTTAGTCATTTCAATGAAGAAAAGTGTCATGTTTTTCAGTTAATTGATATTGATGATTTCTTAATGACTATTTTGATCACAATTGTGGTAAGGAATATTATTGTGAAAGAATTTTGTCGTTATCTCAATTTTTGGATTTTTTATGAATTTTTTAAGACTTCCAGAAAAAAGGGGGGGTTGGCCATTTTTCACATTTTCAACTTTTTCTATAAAACCACATGAAAGATTTTAATGAAACATGGAATACATGAAGTACTAAAAGTCCTCTATCAATTTGGTAAATTTCATCCAAATTGGTTAACAGATAATGCCACCATGTCTAAAAAGTAGGTCTCACGATGGTACATATACCACTTGGTAATTGAAATATGGAGAGTAGCGGTTCAAATCCAGCTGTGGTCAAAAAAAATTTTTTTTTTTTTTACACATCTAAATAAGTTTTTAGATGTTTCTCAACACTCAACATATGAAATTAGGAATTTTACGTTTAAGACTTCAAAAAAAAAGGGGGGGGGGAGGCATTTTTCACATTTTCAACTTTTTCTACAAAACTGTTTGAAGGATTTTAATAAATCTTGGTAGAAATAAGTCACTTATGATCCTCTTCAAATTATGTTGTTTTTGTCCAGACCTCTTTACAGGTGGCGCCACCATAGTCAAAAGTAGGCCACAAAAGAGTTCCCTCCTTTAACAATATTCTTTTTCATACGGGCTGTATACAGAGACAAACAGAATGCATAGAAATGATCTAGAGGGATGAGTGAAGACGTATTGTCATTTTGGTTCCCTTCCAAAATCAAATTTTAGAATTTTTTTTCAACATTTCTTTGGACTTGGTGATTCAATGCAGAAAAAAGTGTCATATTTCCTAGTTAATTGATAATGATGATTTCTTATGGACTATTGTGATCATAATTATGGTAAGGATTGTTACTTTGAAAGAATTTTGTCAATATCTCAATTTTTGGATTTTCTATGAATTTTTTAAGACTTCCAAATGAGGGTGTATAGGAACAATTCAATCACATTTTTCACTTCTGCTGTTATACCGCATGAAAGATTTTAATGAAACATGGAATACATGAAGTACTAAAGGTCCTCTATCAATATGGTAAATTTCATCCAAATTGGTTAACAGATAATGTCACCATGTCTAAAAAGCAGTTCTCACAATGGTACATATACCACTTGGTAATTGAAATATGGAGAGTAGCGGTTCAAATCCAGCTGTGGTCAAAAATTTTTTTTTTGTTTCTCAACACTCAACATATGAAATTAGGCAATTTTAAGTTAGATCTGGACAATATTTGAAACAATTGTTGTTCATGACCCAGATTTGAAATCAATCAAGGCCCCACATAAAGAAAATGACTAACTTGTTGCCCTGAATGACTTCTTGCAGAGACAAAGGAAATGCTTAATATCAAAATCACCTGAATGGATGTGCAAAAAAGTGTTGTTTTTTATTCTAGCCTGAAATAAAATTTGACATATGTTCAACATCTGTGTTGACTTAGTCACATTAATGCAAAGATAAATGAATTCTTCCTTCATGCATGACTGATCATCTAGGTACTCAGGTGAGCGATATAGACCCACTTGGGCCTCTTGTTTACTCTCAATTTACTTATTGACTCTCTGTTTACTTATTGACACTCTATTGATTTGTTGACTACTTACTTATTGACTCTCTATTACTTATTTACTTTCAGTTTATTTATTGACTCTCTATTTACTTATAATGACTCTCTATTGACTTGTTGACTACTTACTTATTGACTCTCTATTTATTTATTTGTTCTCTATTTATTTATTTGCTCTGTATTTATATATTGACTCTCTATTTACTTAATGGCACTCCATTGACTTGTTGACCACTTACTTATTGACTCTATATTTATTTATTTGCTCTCTATTTATTTATTTGCTCTCTATTTATATATTGACTCTCTTTTTACTTAATGACACTCCATTGACTTGTTGTCTACTTACTTGTTGACTCTCTATTAATTTATTTGCTCTCTATTTATATATTGACTCTCCATTTACTTAATGGCTTTCTATTGACTTGTTGACTACTTACTTATTGACTCTCTATTTATTTATTTGCTCTCTATTTATATATTGACTCTCTTTTTACTTAATGGCACTCCATTGACTTGTTGTCTACTTACTTATTGACTCTCTATTTATTTATTTGCTCTCTATTTATATATTGACTCTCTATCTACTTAATGGCTTTCTATTGACTTGTTGACTACTTACTTATTGACTCTCTATTTATTTATTTGCTCTCTATTTATATATTGACTCTCTTTTTACTTAATGACACTCCATTGACTTGTTGTCTACTTACTTATTGACTCTCTATTAATTTATTTGCTCTCTATTTATATCTTGAATCTCTATTTACTTAATGGCACTCTATTGACTTGTTGACCACTTACTTATTGACTCTATATTTATTTATTTGCTCTCTATTAATTTATTTGCTCTCTATTTATATATTGACTCTCTATTTACTTAATGGCTTTCTATTGACTTGTTGACTACTTACTTATTGACTCTCTATTTATTTATTTGCTCTCTATTTATATATTGACTCTCTTTTTACTTAATGACACTCCATTGACTTGTTGTCTACTTACTTATTGACTCTCTATTAATTTATTTGCTCTTTATTTATAGTGACTCTCTATTTACTTAATGGCACTCTATTGACTTGTTGACTATTTACTTATTGACTCTCTACTTATTTATTTGCTCTCTATTTATATATTGACTCTCTTTTTACTTAATGACACTCCATTGACTTGTTGTCTACTGACTTATTGACTCTCTATTTATTTATTTGCTCTCTATTTATATATTGACTCTCTATTTACTTAATGGCACTCCATTGACTTGTTGACCACTTACTTATTGACTCTCTATTTATTTATTTGCTCTCTATTTATATATTGACTCTCTTTTTACTTAATGACACTCCATTGACTTGTTGTCTACTTACTTATTGACTCTCTATTAATTTATTTGCTCTCTATTTATATCTTGACTCTCTATTTACTTAATGGCTTTCTATTGACTTGTTGACTACTTACTTATTGACTCTCTATTTATTTATTTGCTCTCTATTTATATATTGACTCTCTTTTTACTTAATGACACTCCATTGACTTGTTGTCTACTTACTTATTGACTCTCTATTAATTTATTTGCTCTCTATTTACTTAATGGCACTCTATTGACTTGTTAACTACTTACTTATTAACTCTCTATTTATTTATTTGCTCTCTATTTATATATTGACTCTCTTTTTACTTAATGACACTCCATTGACTTGTTGTCTACTTACTTATTGAGTCTCTATTTATTTATTTGCTCTCTATTTATATATTGACTCTCTATTTACTTAATGACACTCCATTGACTTGTTGACCACTTACTTATTGACTCTTTATTTATTTATTTGCTCTCTATTTATATATTAACTCTCTATTTACTTAATGGCACTCTATTGACTTGTTGATTACTTACTTATTGACTCTCTGTTTACTTATTTACTTTCAATTTATTTATTGATTCTCTATTTACTTAATGACACTCCACTTATTGACTCTCTATTTATTTATTTGCTCTCTATTTATTTATTTGCTCTCTATTTATATATTGACTATTTAATGACACTCTATTGACTTGTTGACTGTTTACTCAAGTTTTCAAGTCAAGTCAACTCAAGTTTTCTACTGACTAAAGAGAGCTACATATGACTTCTGATACTTGTATAATTCTCTATATTTATACAGAAAACATAAATATAAACAAAAGTCAGCAGAGAGGGTATATATTATGACGATCTTTGGCATTTAATTAATGTAGGATAAATAGATAATATTGCACATTTAGTTTTCGAACAATAAAGCATTCTTTATGAATTTTCCTAAGTGACACATTAACTATTAATTACAACAAATATTTTCTATAACTTCTGTCTTTACTACGGTATTTATTATTATAAAACGATAGATAAAGCCATCTCTCAGAATAAAATAAAGAAGAAATAAAATAAAGAAGAAATAAATGCAAAGTATACTGTTATCAAAACATCAATAATTAAAGTTTGCCTGTGCTTGGATGCAAACACTAAAGTCGCCCAATCTCCCACGTCCACTTTTAAGTTACCAGTTACCTTTGGGGTAGAGGCAAGAAGTCCATGGATGTATCAAACTTGTCATGAGGAATGAGGAAGTATGTAGTTTTGGAGTGGGGTTCTGAACTATTCTCGAGGTAACTGAAGATTTCTGAAGTGATTGGGATGACCTTTCATCACGCCATTCAAGATAACATATGGTTTTAGGTTCTGTGTTATGGTTTTTTAAGTTAAGTAAAAATGTATGTAAATTTCCCATATGTTTCTATAGTAAAGCTCACCTTTATTTGGGCCCCTCCACAAGGGTCAGATGGGCTACTTGTTGGAAGAAACAGATGATTGCACATCTAGAGATATAGATCTAACATTACATTACGTATGATGAATACCTCTTATAGCTTTTGAGCAATAGGTCCGGTAAGTTCCCGACAAGAAGAAGATGAAGTGGAAGAATAATAATAAGAAGAAACTGTGCACGAACTATAAGTCACCAAACTCCGTTTGGGCAACTTAATAAATAATGCGTCCTCAATAGTTTCATACAAAGTAGAATGTGGGAGAAATACAAATAGAAAAATAGATAAGAAGTTCACCAAAATAAAGGTTTTGGAGATAAAATGGAACGTTTTTCCTACTGGCTTTGACCAGTGATTGAACTAGATTTCTAGCGCAGCGCTTCAGCCCATACTTTCAGGGTTTTTTAGTAAGTTTATCACTGATATGCAAAGAAATACTCTTTAGTGAGTACACAGTGTTGGTTTTCAAGTATTGATTTCATCTAAAGCAATAATTGTTTTTCACACTCGAACCTCATCCTCATGCGAATGACAGTATCTATAGGCAAGTCCGAAACCTCCGATACACATCTTTATTGATACAGGTTCTTCCGTATTTTCCACCTACGCTTAAGAATTCAGGTTAGTTATATTAAACAGAGAGAGAGAGAGAGTTAATAAATCGGAAGACCATTATCTATTACTAGGAATACATTGGGAGACCTCCCCACTCGCCAATCTTTTGAACGGAAAATGAACGTAAATATGCCCAAGTGCGTTCAAATGTATGTCCCGGTACAATAAAAAGACTGCCTTTTACCATGAGACATATATGAGCTTTGGTCATTTTGATTGATGCTGACCACAGGTCTCTCGTTTTTGCTATCGATTCTGTGTATAATTATTGCAAACCCAAACCCAGGCAATCATGTTATTGAAATGGCTGGCTGTATATCTATTTTTGTCTATTTGCAGTATCCTGCTACTCGACGGAACACCGGTAACACCGCATAAATGGATTTTGTGCGTAGACGTCTTTCACAGGGAGGTAGTAGTGACGATGAGGGAAAGTCCATATCGTCAAGTCTCTCGGAGGGAACCTCTCGATTCTTCAGTTCAATGGTAGCGAAGAAAAATGGTCTTTTGAACAATATTTCCAATAAATTTGAAACGGTTTTAAAAACCACCAGTAGTAGTGATGATTCCGGGAGTGGGCCGGACAGTCCAGTTGGAACACCAACCTCAACTCGATCAGGTCAAAGTTACCATAGCAACGGACAACCTCTTAGTGGTGAATACTCCCCATATCATTATAAACCAAACAAGAAAACAGAGCGTATAGGTATAATCAGACATAGCTCCTCCTCCGGATATTCAGATAGCAGCGGAAATGACGAATTTGCGCATACGTCTCACGCTAATATCAGCTTTGATGAACCTCTGTATTCTTCTCAAAAGATAACAAAATACGAAAATCAAGAAGTACCAGTCTTTGAAACTGCAGATTTAAATAAACACGAAGAAAGACTACCACAGTCTCCAGAGGTTGCAGGAAACCTCACTATTAACAAATCAAAGTGTATCGGTTTAAAGAAAATAAATAATACTGATCAAACGAATACGCAAAATATTCATTCCAGTTCGTCTAAGAATACTGAAGAAAAGAATGAAAAAGAAAATAACATAGATAAAATGAATGAAGCTAAGAGACCACCAAAACTTAAACGGCGTTCTAGCACTGTGGATGAAATGTTGTTTGATGACTATGTTCCTCCGCAGGAAATGATTTACGCCGACGAAGAAAGGCACAAATTAGAAACGGAAGATATCAACTTCAATAGGAAAAAAATTCTTCCTATGGGTGATCTTATCTCTTTCGACGACGCAGCCTCAGATGATGTTTCTGAGCGTCAACTAAAGAAGATATCGCCGATGAAGAAGTTACTGGCTCCTAGTAGCAGTAGTATAGACAGCATGGAGTACGAGGGCTCTAACGTCTATAACAGTGTAGATTCTACCTCCGAGTCCGAGTTTGGAGGCTATCAACTTCAACGCTCTTGTTCGATGGGTTCCGAGAACTCTTGGAGTTCCTCTTACAGTATTGATAGCCAGCCAGACGAACTTACTCTGGAATGCATGGAATTCATGAAACAGTATGTTGAGAAAATATTCAACTCGGAGTAAGTAGTATAACCATTCATTGAACGTTTTATTTCTACCGAAATCACGGATCTTTAAGATATAAATAATATCTGTCATTACTTCCTACGATTTATTAACGACACATCTGGTTCCTTGTTTTATTTTGAATAACTATTACAAACATCATTAAATGGTTAAGTAAGAAGGTGTGTACAATATGTAGAGGTTAAATACACGCAGAAGGTGTGTACAATATGTAGAGGGTAAATACTCCCAGAAGGTGTCTACAATATGTAGAGGGTAAATACTTCCGTAAGATGTGTAGAATATGTAGAGGGTAAATACTCCCAGAAGGCGTGTACAATATGTAGAGGGTAAATACTCCCAGAAGGTGTGTACAATATGTAGAGGGTAAATACTTCCATAAGATGTGTAGAATATGTAGAGGGTAAATACTCCCAGAAGGCGTGTACAATATGTAGAGGGTAAATACTTCCGTAAGATGTGTAGAATATGTAGAGGGTAAATACTCCCAGAAGGCGTGTACAATATGTAGAGGGTAAATACTCCCAGAAGGTGTGTACAATATGTAGAGGGTAAATACTTCCATAAGATGTGTAGAATATGTAGAGGGTAAATACTCCCAGAAGGCGTGTACAGAATGTAGAGGGTAAATACTTCCAGAAGACGTGTGCAATGGGTAGAGGATAAATACTTCCAGAAGGTGTGTACAATATGTAGAAGGTAAATACTCCTATAAGATGTATACAACATGTAGAGGGTAAATACTCCCAGAAGGCGTGTACAATATGTAGAGGGTAAATACTCCCAGAAGGTGTGTACAATATGTAGAGGGTAAATACTCCCAGAAGGTGTGTACAATATGTAGAGGGTAAATACTTCCATAAGATGTGTAGAATATGTAGAGGATAAATACTACCAGAAGGTGTGTACAATGGGTTGGGGTAAATACGCCCAGAAGGCGTGTACAACATGTAGAGGGTAAACACTTCCATTAGATGTGTACAAGATGTAGAGGGTAAATACTTTCAGAAGGTGTGTACAATGGGTAGAGGGTAAATACTTTCATAAGATGTGTATAATATATAGAGGGTAAATACTTTTTTAAGGTGTGTTCAATATGTAGAGGGTAAATACTCTCAGAAGGTGTGTACAACATGTAGAGGGTAAATACTCCCAGAAGGTGTGTACAGTATGTTGAGGACAGGCACTCCCAGATGGTGTCCACATACTGTACAATATATAGAGGGTAAATACTCCCATGTGGTACACCATGTAGAGGGTAAATACTCCCAGAAAGAGAGTAAATACTCCCAGAAGATTTGTACAACAGGTAGAGAGTAAATACTTCCAGAAGATGTGTACAATATGTAGAGGGTAAATACTACCCGAAGGTGTGTACAATATGTAGAGGGCAAATACTCCCAGAAGATGTGTACAATATGTAGAGGGTAAAGGTTTGCAGATGGTGTGTATGAAGCATAAGAAGGTAAAGACAAGTAAACATAATTGGAGACGAGACAATATTACGAGTTATATACATAATATTTAATAGGGTCCTAAAGTTAGTATGGATGTGTAAAACCAGTCCTCTAGGGAGCGACCACACTGAAGCCATGAGTAGAGATACATCTAGCAGAATGATGTATATAAGATGTAAATCAGGATTCTCTTCTCGCTTCATCAGCAGCAATGACACATCATAATGGTGAAGCTTCGTACGGGAATGTGATAGAACAATGAATGTAATCCACTGGGCATACAGAAATATATACATGCATTGATAAAGTGTTGTTTTGAATGCAGGAAGTGACATAAAACATAGTGAGTTTGTTAATGAAATAATGAATGAAAGGCATAGTAATTTCAATGGCATTCATTCATTTAATTATTTGTTTATTTATTCATTTGTTCAATGATTGTTTATTGTATTGTCATGCCATTCTACTTACGTTGGACCGGAGTGTGGGGTGAGGAATCATACATTATCAGATTTCAATAAGTACCAGCGTAGTGCTAATGCCCAATAAGCCAAAGCAATCATTCTTGATGATATTGTATTTGAGTTATTGATGGTATTGTATTTGACTTCATACTTTAAAAGATCACTCAATTATTTTGGTTTGTCCATTGTCTTATTCGGGGTTTTAGTTGACTAAAGAAGACCCTTCACTTCTTTTGGTTTGTCCAGTGTAATAGTCTGGAAGTCAGTTCATATTACATAAGGCACATACCGTCACTATAAAAGACCTCTCAATTCTTTTGATCTGTCCAATGTAGTCTGGAAGTCAGTTGACATTACATCAAGCACATACCGACTTTATAAAAGATTCCTCAATTGCCATGATTTGTCCATAGTAGTAGTCTGGGTGTCCGTTGACATTACATCAGGCACATACCGTAACTTTAAAAGATCCCTCGATTCTTTTGGTTTGTCCAATGTAGTTGTCTGGATTTCGGTGGACATTACATCAAGCACATACCGACTCTATAAAAGATTCCTCATTTGCCATGGTTTGTCCATTGTAGTAGTCTGGGTTTCAGGTTACATTGCATCAGACACATGCCGTTATTATAAAAGATCCCTCAGTTCTTTTTGACCATTGTATTAGTGTGGCTTTCAGTTGACGTTGTATCAGGCACATATTGTCACTATTAAAAATCCATCAATCCTTGGGTGTCTACATCTGAGAGTTCGTTACGCTAGATCTTTTGATATTTTGGATTTTCTCCATAAATGTCTGCGAATTTCGACTAAATGTTTAAGCCAAAGTAATGGATACAGCAAGCTTCTTCATATCTTCAGAAGGATGATTTAGGAATACAGTTTTAGAAAAAAAGGATCAGGAAATTGAGGAAACAAGGCAGTAAAGTGGTGAAAAGAATTCTTTATATGACAAATCAAACTTCGCTCTGTCTATATATTGGGCTATCTTAGGAGTAGGTCTTAGTTCACTAACAGACAGCGGATCACGTAAATCTTTGTTGATGTAATGCAGTCTTATATTTAAGTTTTACATATTGTACTTTATTAACAAGAAAACTTCGTATCTATTCATATGTGAATGTAGAAATTTACTGGTGGCACTTCATTATAGTAATAACCATCAGTTTTATTCATGATCTTAAATCATAATTTTCGTCTGTTTTAGGGGCATTCACGACGGGTGTGACTAGGCAAACAGGACATGCTCACTCTTCCCGGACACCTGGTCTCAACTTTGAATTTCAGGGGTTCGTGAATGTCCGCTGTGGTATATTCGTGTTAGTGCCATGTCATGTGACACCAGTTACTTTCGTATTTAACTTTCATTTCACATTTTTATTTCTTTATTGAGCTTTAAGGGAAGAATCCTTCTTTTATTATGATAAGCGAGTCTGGACAATACATATGGCAACAGATCTCACTTTGCCCTACTTCCAAATGTTTGTCATTGCATATGGTTTACTTATTCTTTAGTGGACGTTCGATGATTTGGAGTTTCTTGGTATTCAGTATTCTTTGTTCTGAGGGCTAGGCGACTTTCAGTTAAGCTGCTCAACCAGGGTTATACATGTGCTAGACTAGCAACGTCACTGAGGAAGTTCTACGGTTGTTACGAGACTCTTATTACTCCATATGATATCTCGTTATCCAGACTTTTAAATGATATCCTGGACTAAGACCGATTCCGATCATTTTACACAGATTTGACACCTTCTATACTAGAAGGTTACCTACTTCTCCATATATAAATACATATGGAATTTACACGATTTGACTCTTTCTACTGGGTATATGTGACGGGTGTTGCTAGCAAGCAGGAGATGCTCACTCTCCCCGGGCACCTGATCTCACTCCATCACAGGGGTTCACATATGCTTTTCAAGTAGACATATTTTGTTATTTTCCACTTGTTTTTCATTTTCACTGATTTTATATGTCCTCTGGTTTCATGATTTTTAGATTATGGTTTGGATTTATCCATCATCTTTACATTTTACTGGCGTTCAAAGTTTTTAAAAACTATTCACTTAAATTAAAGCTTACTTTCTTATTCTATTGCGGGAGATTTGTTGATGATATATTTAAATGTTTGTTTTGTTTTATGGGGGAAGGTTGTTTTGATTTGAAGATGGGGAGTTGTTTGTTTGGGGTTTTGTTTTCATCACACCGTTGTGCAGTGAGTGGAAATGTTTGTTCCGTGAAAGAGTTTAATGTTTGTTCGTTCGTCCCACCCCGATCTATACGTCAGTCATTTTATGATAGATGTTGACCATGCTTCACACAAATATTCCCTCAGAATCTAGACCTGTGTCATATAACGTATTTCTAAGTCGCTGCATACGTATTCCTTAAGAGATTTGTCACTACTATAAGTCAGCCGCTTCGTGATAAATCTTTGAGATAATTTCGTCAGAAAATAATGGTCTGTCTTGATTACAAGTCATTTGACTTATTCCAAGGTCTCGCCAGATTCTTTTAAATCTTTGCATATGCTTTGTACAGTCAGTCACTTTGCAAAAATAATCCTCAGAACCCATAGGTGTGTTGTGACCTAGACGAAAGCTCATGTTACGTATTTCAAGGTCACTGCAGAACCATTGCTAAATTTCTTGTCAAGGTTATAAGTCAGTCACATTGCAATAGATCTCAACAAAGCTTCACACAAATATTCCTCATAACATAAAGGTGTTCATGTGCTTGATTCCGTCATGTAACGTATTTCAAGGATAAGGAGACAGGAGTGTTTATTGTCGTCCATGATAAGCATTCTAATCTATATTTTCCCCCGAGTGAGTGTCATGTGGCCGAGTCAGATGTAATTTATCATATATATTTAAGACTTTTTCTCTGGTTTTGATATAATATACATTCCAATAGATAATGTGAAACGTCTTCTTCGTGCGAACCACAAGAACAAGATGGTGATTTAGTGAGATATATTCTGAGGAGATCTAAGTTAAGTTTGCTTCATATGTTACAAAGTCTTGATAGGATAACGTTAAAATTCCTATCTCCTATATAAAAGTATTCTGGTACGTTATGAACGTCCCTTTCAGTGTAAATAATACTTGAACTGATTAAAATTATAATTACATGTATGTTTCATTTCTGTCTCGAGTTCTTTCCAAAGTTTTATAGTAGTAGGAAAGAAGGTGTTTTGAAGTCTTGAGTTTAGAAGAGTGAAATCGTCATTATTTTTTTACATTGTATTATGCCTGACTGATGGTTTTATTACTTTATTCAAGTATTGTGTAGTCATGTTATTATAGATCTTCTGAAAAAAGAAAGCTTCCCCTCTTTTAAAATTTCCCTCCTGGTCTCAAAATATAAGGCCCTCCCTACTCGCGAATAAAGGTAAGCCTGTAACAATCCTTGCCGCTTGTAAATTATTTTTTTCTAACTTAGCCTCATCTACAATATTCCCTTCATACTATACTTCACATATGTATTCTAGCAAAAGTAGCTACACTAGATTTTAAAACATTTATTATAGATTGTTATAATAAAGTATAAGCATAATAAATGTTTTAGACTAAGTAATAAATATTTTACTTAGAGCTTTCCTGTTCAACATGAATATCAATTTACGTAGAATATTTCTTTCAATACGGATTGAAACGGGGAACATCATGAGTAAGACCCCTGTACATACTAAAGACTCTTCATTAATGTTTGAGTTTCCACAAAACTGTTGATTCCCTTATCAAAGATAAAATTGAGCCAAAAACAAATCAGTTATGATGGATGATTTTCTATCCGAAAATATCATATATTTGGAGGTAAGTTATGATTGAAGTACGAAGCCTGAGTTGTTTTCTACAAAACATACAAAGGAAAGCTTGAATCGATAAAACACTGCATTTCTGGAAGTCTAATCGATTTACCTAATACTTGATTGTATTCCTGAATCTGAATAGTGCTGGGTATAAATCAGTATAGACTTAATTATTCGTTCAGAAACATATTTGGAAATAAAGCAATATATGAAGCATAGAGTTACATAGAGCATTAGCGTAAAGGGCTTGACCTTTCTGAATGTCACATGTGCCAAATACGAGGGCTGACTGATATGTTGTGAGCTTCATATATAAGTGTTTGAATGTTGGTGGACATATTGCATTATTTTTCAATATAAATCCCCTATAATATCTATATACTTTTGCTAACGATGATTAAGGTCTCTGTGGGTACCAGAAATAACCGTTTTAGTTTTGGAAATAGATGAAGTCTGATGGAGCGAGATCAGGCGAATAAGACAGATGCTCAATCAATTTAAAGCCACAATCGTTAATGGCAGCAATGGCTATGACAGACTTGTGGACTGGGGCATTGTCCTGATGGAACAAGACATCGTTTGAGTTTAGTATTATCCGTATCTGCTTCAAAAGTGATTTATAGTATGTGCCATTAATTGTTCTTTTTGAGATAATTTACCATCAGAATATCATCAGCATCCCAGGAAACCGAGGCCATAACCTTTCCAGCTGATGGACAGTTTTGTATTATATGGAAGGGGTAAACAAGGGTGCATCCATTGTTTAGACTGTTGTTTGGCGTTTGGGGTGAAAGATGGACCCACGTTTCATCCATACCAACAAATCTCTGAAGAAATTTAGGAGGATTTACCTGTAAAAAGTTCAGATCTGCATGAGATAAAGTGCGCCTTGTATGCCTCTAATCAACTGTCAGAAGTCTTGGTACCCAACGGGCTGAAAGGTTTCTCATTGTAAGATCCTCTGTCAGATTGGACTGTACTCTGTATCGGCTATATATCTTTCTGTAACTCGCCTATCAGTCACAACAATATTATGGACTTTATTGGCCATTTCTGGGGTTGCAACAGTGACAGGCCTTCCAGGACGGGGTCATCCTCAAGGCTCTGCCTGACGCGCTTAATTCAGTCACCCATTATTTTATTGTAGCATTTTAAGGGACATCTTTCCCAACTGTTGCTACCATATCAGTATGGATATCCTTATGTGTTAAACCTTATTTATGCAAATATTGGATCACTGCTCTTGCACTGATTTTGTCCATTTTGCAAAAGTCATTTGCAAATTTGTTTTAACTGTAATGAATAACATTCATTTCTAACATAAATTTGAAAGTCACAGAGTATTGAATGGCAGGCACTAAATGACTTATAGAAATATACATCGGACAAGATTTTAATTTCATTTCTTCTAGGAAATATTTAAGTGATTAGGTATTCTTCTTTAGGTAAGACAGATAAGTGCTGGAATAACCATTTATTCATTCAATCAATTGTTAGATGGAAACTTCTATTTATGGTATAATTCGGGTCAAAAATTCATATTTATACAAATAAAGCACCTATTGTCAATTGATAGAATAATAAGTCCTTTCGGTTGACCGTCCTATGTCGGAAATGTCGTATAATTGAATATCATCATGACGTCTTTCTGTTTGCCTATTCATGTATGTTTTCTATGCTCATGGAAATTTCTATCATATGTCAGACTTAATTTTTCCACTTGTCACTGGAAAACATGCATTTTATGGGATACCTTATTGCCGTAACCGATAATGGAAACAGAAGTCTGGAGCCTCAGTAAAATATCCTACACACAGGGCCTTGTGAATTTATAGTTAGAATAACAATAATTGTACCCATGCGAAAGCGTGGGGACATTAACTCTCATTCGTCTGTCCGTCTGTCACAAAAACTTTAACCTTGGTCATAACCTTTTAACCGTAAAACGTAGAGCCTTCATATTTGGCATGTGTGTCCGTTATTGTGGTACCTTTCCGTTGGTACCAAAATTTTTATCATGTTACCTTGACCAAGACGTTTGACCCACTTCATTGTAACTTTTTAATCGTAAGATGTAGGCCTTCATATTTGGTATGTGTGTCCCTAATTGCAATACTTTTCTGTTGGTACCAGGATTTTTATCATGTGACCTTGACCGTGACCTTTGACCTACTTCAATGTAACTTTTTAACTGTATGACGTAGGGCCTTCATATTTGGCATGTGTGTCTGTAGACATGCACAACCATGACAATATGTCACAGATCACTGCACTCTTACTGATAGAACCCCCAAAGCGGGGGACCACAATTTTCTGAATTTGCTTGTTTCAAAGATGAAATGTCGGGTATTCATGTGTTAACTCATTTTTAACTATTTTTAGTCCTCTACCGGCATCGCCGAAGGGGACTATAGGTTTGCACTCCGTCCGTCTGTCCGTCAGTCCGTCAGTCACACTTATGTTTTCCGGACTTTTTTCTAAACGCTTGTAGATATGCATCCAATTTTTGGTGTGTGAGTATACCACCATGAGTTACAGATCAAGTTCGAGTTTCGTTACGGTCCACTGGTTTTTGACGGAATTACGGCCCCTGGAATAAGAAAATTTCTTTAAAATGGCAGTTTTACGGACTTTTTTCTAAACGCTTGTAGATATTCATCATATTTTTGGTGTATGAGTCTACCACCATGAGTTACAGATCAAGTTCGAGTTCCGTTTCGGTCCACTGATTTTTGACGGAATTACGGCCCTTGGAATTAAAAAATTTCTTTAAAATGGCAGTTTTCCGGACTTTTTTTCTAAACGCTTGTAGATATTCATCATATTTTTGGTGTATGAGTCTACCACCATGAGTTACAGATCAAGTTCGAGTTCCGTTTCGGTCCACTGATTTTTGACGGAATTACGGCCCTTGGAGTTAGAAAATTTCTTTAAAATGGCAGTTTTTCGCACCTTTTTTCTAAATGCTTGTAGTTATTCATCCAAGTTTTGGTGTGTGAGTCTACCACCATGAGTTACAGATCAAGTTCGAGTTCCGATTTGGTCCACTGATTTTTGACAGAATTACGGCCCTTGGAATTAGAAAATTTCTTTAAAATGGCAGTTTTCCGGATTTTTTTTCTAAACGCTTGTAGATATTCATCCAATTTTTGGTGTGTGAGTATACCACCATGAGTTACAGATCAAGTTCGAGTTTCGTTACGGTCCACTGATTTTTGACGGAATTACGGTCCTTGGAATTCGAAAATTTCTTTAAAAGTTGTGATCAAATACTTAATGTCATATGTAATATGGATAATTTTTTTCATATTACATATGACATTAACTTGCTGGCAGCCTGAAAGACAGTATGTTGTGTATGTAGGTGTGTGTGTTTAGGGGGTCTTAGATTTCCATTTGCCGGTAGGGGACTTAGTATTGCCTAAGCAATACTTTCAGAATGCTTGTTTAAATGTAAATATGCTATGAGGTTTTAGCTGTCCGCCGTCATGCGTCTGAGATTGTAACGTTATTGGGAGAACTCAACTCAGTAATGGAATAATAATAAGATGAGGAAGAAGAAGAAGAATTTTTAATATAATTCTGTTATACTTTACTATATTCACAAAAAGAATGGACTATATCATACAAATTGAAATAAACATTTCTTTGTATCAAATAATGATTTTCAGTCAAGTTGGTGTAGATAGGCATCTCTGTGTTGGTGGTGGTGATAGAAGTGCTATAAGAGTAGACCTGATCTGATATTGATCTGTTGATCAGATATGATGAGTAATCGATTAATTATTATTTTACGTCACTCCACAATTTTTTCACGTACATGGTGATGGCATCTGCCTGATGCATTGCACAGAAATTTATTCCTTTGCAGCGGACTCACCCGAAGTATTGAGGGATCTTTGCCACGCCTTCAGTGACACAAGATAGCGAATTTCACTGTCTAATCCGAAAGACAGAACATCGGTCTGCCCACAGCGGGAGTCGAAACCGGGGCCTTTCTGGACCTTTATGTTTTGTCGCTCAATATATTACAATTTTTGTGGTATTAAATTTATTTCTTGGTAAATGTTTATCGTCACATAATTATGTACTATACTGACTGGTCTGAATGATAATAATTTATACTGTTATCTTTGCCTTATGCATGTTGCTGATGTATCCTATGATAAACAAAAAAATGAATTGAATAATATTGATTGGTGGAGGAAAACAGGGTGCCTGCAGAAAAACACCTGTGTTTACAAGGTAAACTATGAGGCTGTCCCTTATACTAATCTGCAGAGTACTTGCAGAGAAACACCTGCTTTCACTATGTACACAAGCTTTCCCATACACATAATCAACAAAGCACTCGATGAAAAACATAGGTATGGACTAGGTGCACTGAAAACTTTCATAGATATAAAAACATCGAGCATCTTGAAAAAATGCCTTCACTAGGTACACTGGCAAGCTTTCACACACACACAATCCACAAGGACATATAGAAAACATCTGCCTTCACTAGGTACATTGGCAAGCTTTCCCACACACATAATCCACAAAGACCTGAAGAAAACATTTGTCTTCACTAGGTACACTGGCAAGCTTTTCCACACACATAATCCACAAGGAACTGAAGAAGACATTTGCCTTCACTAGGTACACTGGCACACTTTCCCACACACATAATTCACAGGGACCTAAAGAAAACATTTGTCTTCACTAGGTACACTGGCAAGCTTTCCCACACACTTAATCCACAAAGACCTGAAGAAGACATTTGCCTTCACTAGGTACACTGGCACGCTTTCCCACACACATAATTCACAAGGACCTGTAGAAAACATTTGTCTTCACTAGGTACACTGGCACGCTTTCCCACACACATAATTCACAAAGCACCTGTAGAAAACATTTGTCTTCACTAGGTACACTGGCACGCTTTCCCACACACATAATCCACAAAGCACTTGAAGAAAACATTTGTCTTCACTAGGTACACTGGCACGCTTTCCCACACACATAATTCACAAGGACCTGAAGAAGACATTTGCCTTCACTAGGTACACTGGCACGCTTTCCCACACACATAATCCACAAAGTACCTGAAGAAAACATTTGCCTTCACTAGGTACACTGGCAAGCTTTTCCACACACATAATCCACAAGGAACTGAAGAAGACATTTGCCTTCACTAGGTACACTGGCACACTTTCCCACACACATAATTCACAGGGACCTAAAGAAAACATTTGTCTTTACTAGGTACACTGGCAAGCTTTCCCACACACTTAATCCACAAAGACCTGAAGAAGACATTTGCCTTCACTAGGTACACTGGCACGCTTTCCCACACACATAATTCACATGGACCTAAAGAAAACATTTGTCTTCACTAGGTACACTGGCACGCTTTCCCACACACATAATTCACAAAGCACTTGTAGAAAACATTTGTCTTCACTAGGTACACTGGCACGCTTTCCCACACACATAATCCACAAAGCACTTGAAGAAAACATTTGTCTTCACTAGGTACACTGGCACGCTTTCCCACACACATAATTCACAAGGACCTGAAGAAGACATTTGCCTTCACTAGGTACACTGGCACGCTTTCCCACACACATAATCCACAAAGTACCTGAAGAAAACATTTGCCTTCACCGGTTACACTGACAAGCTTTCCCCCACACAGTCAAAATAATACTTGAAGAAAAACATCCGCCTTCACTTTGGGAACACTGGCAGGCTTTCACATACACATTACTACGAGTACTTGTTGAAAAAACATTTGCTTTTAGAAGATACACTTGAAGGCTTTCCCGGAAACATAACATAGTTGCTTGAAACACTTGCATCCTCAGCACTAAGTGTTGTAGTGAGACTCCATACTAAAGAAATATTCTAATGAACCTCCAAGAAATGCTTTTTATGCATTCTTAATACAATTATTGTTCTTGTAATACATTTATACAGAAGCGGCATCGGGGTCATCTTTCTAAATTAGATATGACAGTATGCCAGGGACCGTGTATTTTATCTGTAATTTGTTTATCATTGCGTTGGAAGTCGTGCGATGTAACTGCTGCTGGCTGTGATATCATTGAGAATTCGTGCGATGTAACTGCTGCTGCTGATATCATTGATAATTCATCACCTCAGCACAGAGAATCCTGATGACTATTCATTCTGGCTGCTGTCGTAAAAGGTCTTCAAGCATGAGCCCCTGATCCACGAGTATATAAACTAAGTACTTTATTATGATTTAATACAGAGAACTTCAGTGTTTCATTTCACTGAATAATATTATGTCGTTAACTTTGGATTTCTGACTGATCAAAAGGCGATGGATACTTGTCTATGGCGGATCATACCAACATTTTTCGTTGGGTATAACTGGTTAATGGCGAATGCTTATACTTCTTTGCCGCCTATTATCACCGAGCTTTATTTCTACCAGAGACCCGTGGTCCTTTATTTATTACTTACCTTGATACTGCTCCTACGTCATTGTTGGATTCTTCTAGTTCTTATAGACAATTTAATTTGTTTAAATTGTTTAGTAACATTTATCATTTGATTCGTATTCTTGGCATGGACTACATCTACTGAAGTTTTGCCACGGTTATCTCTTTGCATGACTCGTTGTTTTCATTCCAGGAATTGATTTCCCATACTTTATGTCTTGCTTCAATGACAGCCTTGTCCAGTCTGCTTTATGCGCTAATTTACTTGTTTGCTGATAGTTTACTGGTATTTTGTAATATTATCGGAGAGTCCTGGAATAGAATGTGGGATATCAAAGTTTCAGTATATTGGAGGTGTCACTTCGAGAAAAGTAACTTCTCGTACACAAGAAATGAAGGCATAACTACGTAATTTCTTCTCCGTGTAGTTTTACATGTTCTATCAATTTTCTTTTGTCAATTTTTTTCTGAATTTCTCCTTTCTTTTGCAGTACTAGGAGTACTATTGCCTCAGGTACCCTTTTTTATCTGCTCTCTCTCTCTCTCTCTCTCTCTCTCTCTCTCTCAATTACGGCATGACTACCGTGCAGTCGAAGTCATTTCCATTGTCGGACTCCTGATCGGGAGGCCGGGGTTCGAGTCCCGCTCTGGTCATGCCGATGTTCTGTCTTTCGGATGAGACAGTAAAAACCGAGGCCCCGTGTCATGGTATGCATGGCACGTTAAAGATCCCTCACTGCTTCGGGTGGGTCCGTTGCAAAGGTCAAAATTTGTATGCCCTGCATCAGGCAGATGGCAGGTGATATATGTGCATGGAAAATCAAAAATGGCAACTTAAAGGCAATATACGATAGTGAATTTCACTACTTACTGACTCGTCTAATTTGACACAGCTACCGGCCAAATGCAGCTCAAGATGTTTCAATTGTTGTTACTTCTTATCTTAACTTTTTTTTTTCTTTTTCAAACCTGGCACGTAAAAGATCCCTAACTGCTTCGGGTGGGTCCGTTGCAAAGGTCTAAATTTGTATGCAATGCATCAGGCAGATGCCGTCACCATATACATGAAATAGTCGTGGAGTGACGTAAAACAATAATCAATCAATCAATCAATCAAAAACTTAAGCGTTTGCCATATTTTCAAATAAAAAAAATAGATCTTTCCTATTTATTCCTAGTGATGAGAGTTTCTGATTAATATCATAAATTCTTAGTTTGTGGTCTTCGTCTCTACATTAGAATCATTTCTAATAACTTTAACTTTGGCAATATCTTTAAAGTAGTCCGTTTTTTAATTTAATAGTAAAGACAAAAGAAGTAACTGGGAAGAAGCGTGTAACTGTGCATGAGATAATACACCACTTACATATGATAAAAACAATTTATTAAGAAATATGCTTTAATAAAAAAAAAGTATAATTATATAAAACACCGTTATTTAATGGGTAGCAAGGCAAAAGATAGATCAGAATGAATTCCGCACGGTGTGAGGAACAACTACTGTAACAGTAAAACATGAAAATTACCGACATATTGTGTGTGGATTCATACATGTATAGCAGAACAAAATACCGGATGAATTTCCTATATAGCAATGCTATAATTATTAGGTTACAAAAAAACACGGTTATACACCAAAATGTACGTAATAAAGAAGTGTTCTCACAGGATTTCAAAACAAGGCTGAATGACATTTACATAGCCTCATAGGACATAAATTTAAATATAGACTATATAAATACTTACCTAATCCTCCATCTTTACAGAATTATCTAAGAAAATCTCGCCCGGCATCATCTATATCAGTTTGATCCATTTTTAGACTCTCCATTAAAGATTTACTCACTGAAAAGGCGGATAATCACTAAAAGAGCTTTAGACGTTAATGTTTCAATATATTGAGGGGGAAAATAAAGTAATAAGGAATAAATCTACTTATTAATTACACGTAATGATGCAGTTTTCGGTCCGGTTTTTCGAATCATACCTCCTTCCACTGAAACGAAAGATTATAAAATTTCTTTCATAAATGAATGTCTAATTTATGTAGGCAAAGCATATGTATCTATTCTTCTGTGTGTTATATTCAGATAAAACGTTACATGGTATGGTTAACTCATTTGAGTCAATGGCTCGTGTGAGGTAGAGTCAATGACTCGTGTTAGGTAGAGTCAATGGCTTGTGTGAGGTAGAGTCAATGACTGGTTTGAGGTAGAGTCAATGGCTTGTGTGAGGTAAAGTCAATGGCTCGTGTGAGGTAGAGTCAATGACTTGTGTGAGGTAGAGTCAATGGCTGGTGTGAGGTAGAGTCAATGACTGGTGTGAGGCAGTCAATGGCTCGTGTTAGGTAGAGTCAATGACTCGTGTGAGGTAGAGTCAATGACTCGTGTGAGGTAGAGTCTATGACTTGTGGGAGACAGAGTCAATGACTCGTGTGAAGTAGAGTCAATGACTCGTGTGAGGTAGAGTCTATGACTGGTGTGAGGCAGTCAATGGCTCGTGTGAGGTAGAGTCTATGACTGGTGTGAGGCAGTCAATGGCTCGTGTGAGGTAGAGTCAATGACTCGTGTGAGGTAGAGTCTATGACTCGTGGGAGACAGAGTCAAAACGACACTCCTATCATTCGTCAGTTCGTCGATCATTCGATTGTCTGTCAGTTATTAACATTTTCAACTAACTCAGAACTGTAGATGGGACTTCGTTGAAACTCTCTAGGGATGATGCAATAATACATACGTCAAGACGTGGATCCTCTGGAAATTTTTGATAAAAGATACTCTTATTTGGGAAAGTGCCTTTGTTTTCTGGTATAGTCTTGTGTGCAGTAATAAGCGATATAAGCCAATTTTGGCGTCTTGCTGAAGCTGGAATTGTGTTGTATAATCACGTGGCAATCATCCACTGCACTAAGTTCATATTGATTAAATAGAAATTAATTTCTAGCTCTATACATTGATGGCATCAGCTGTCGTTTCACACACGGTACTAATTATTTCCATCATCTTCATGCAATTAAAAAGTTTGAATGATTGTATCACCTTCGACTTAGGAGAATAAGCTATGTATTTAATCGAAGGGTCAAGGGTTCAAATCTGATTTCGTATTGATTTTACTGAACAAGCAACAGCATTGCCTACTATGACCGGTGTTTCTACCTATTCGTCCTGATCCACACTCCGCTACGACTGACCGATTGGATTTTGTTTTGATTATACTGAACGCACATTATTTCTTGTTTCAATCTATCATAAGATGATTTTATTGTACGATTTTGTAAAATGCATAAATTAAAAAATATATATTTCAATCGAATAAAACCGTTGAATGTAGATCACACCATATTTTCTGGAGGTTGATTTTATGCTCCAGTCTATGAGGGGTCACACTATGGTACAGCAAAATCCGTCGATCCGTCCGTCTACAAAGGGATATGGTACAGCGAAGTATGTCAGTCCGTCCATCCGTTAAGCCCATATTGCAGTTTGCCGATTTGATACCCGACGTGCTACAGCCGGAAAATTATCTGAAGTCGGAAAAGGGAAGAGGTCGAAAAGTTTCCTCATTTTATTTATTTTATTCATTGGAGGTTGTTAGGTTCACGGGACTTTTCACCTTTGAGATACGACGTCCCTTTGAGCTTTGACGTCCCTGCGACTCATACTAGGCTCCGCTACCAGTGACTTCAATCAAGGGTTGTACATCCCTAACACAATTCTAGTGAAAAATATGTGATTTTCTAACAAAGAAAATTTTTTGCACCCATATCGATAGATCGGGGACATATTGTTCTTGTCCTGTCTATTTGTCTGTTGTCAACTTTAACTTTGGCCATAACTTTTGAACCGCGAGGGATAGATATTTCATATTTGGCATGCGTATTCAACTAATGAAGCACTTTACAACGACGCCAAGGTCGATGACTTTTGACCTTAACAATGACCTTCACACTAAAAATATCTTATTGGACTTTGTTGCCACCAGGGGCATTAGTGTTTCACAAACACAGCTTGTTTTTTATTTGAGGAACATACATGTACAAGATACAAATAAATTGGCGGTGGCGAAACACTGCCTATCCATATTTGTTTTTATTTGATCAAGAAATGAAAATTAAGTGGTCTAAACATGTTTCCTGCATATTCGGGTAATTCCTTAATCAAACATATCATCTATTAGACTGCATTGCATAGGCTATTATTCTTTATAAATCAGCAGAATATAGACAACTCTATTTGTAGTATAGTATCTTTCCTTTAAGGTTCAGCATCAATTTAGAATCCCATATATGCAAAATGAGAGAGAAAAAATGTCATGATTTTGAGTGCGGCTGTAGTCGTTAGCACCCTACCATTTCATATGTTGGGCAAAGTGTAGAACCATACCCGTTCATATACTGGACATGCTCAAAACATACTCTGAAATTCTACATTCCGTATTCAAGTGCATGTTTTCTTTTTTGATCTGCACAAACGTTTTAGTAATTGATATATTCTTTTATTAAACGAATACCCATAGATATGCATTTTTAGTTAAAATGATGACGATTCATTGCGAGAAAAGCATACCCCATTCCCGTTGCACCTCTGTTTATACCTTTATATATGAAGTTAACCCATCGTTCCCTGTGCGTAATACATTCTTTTTATGTCATATTGTCTTTGCGGAGACGACACGTATCGCAACAAAATCGTAGTCAGTCGTAACTTGATCGGCGGGAGTCCTGACGAAATCGGAATCAGTCGACGCTTTTTGGGCGTAAGTCGTAGCGGCATTTTGCCGTGGCTATATCGGCGTAAGACGGGAGAAGTTGTGATTTAAGTGTGACCAACACGTAACTAGCCGATGTATGTCGCAGAGGTTACAATTTTATTCCAGAATTACTGTCGTTTATAGAAATGAACTATGTACAGTGAAATTAAATGATTAACTTATTATGTAACGTATGTGTTGGTCTTCTGTAATAAAATATTTTATGTATTCTACAGATATGAAATTTCACAAACAGAGAAAGCCATGTTTGGAGAAATGTGTCAGGTAAAAGTATATTTAGATCTGAAAATATGTTGAAAACTAATATGGAATACTACCATATAGAGAATTTTATTTCCAATAAATCTTATATTCTTATACAAACTGTGTGTTACGAAGAAACAGACATTTGTGTAGTCTATTTTTGTACTTCTTTGAAGAACATATATATAAATCGTCAGTGTATTTGTATTTTATAGCATATTCAAGGTCGACTCTGGTTTTCAAGATACGTAAATGCACAGGTACGATTATCACATGAAATAGTAACATACAATAATTACAGGTAAGAATATCACATGAAACAGTAACATACAATAATTACAGGTAAGAATATCACATGAAACAGTAACATACAATAATTACAGGTAAGAATATCACATGAAATAGTTACATACAATGATTACGGGTAAGAATATCACATGAAATAATAGCATACAATAATTACAGGTAAGAATATCACATGAAATAGTTACATACAATAATTACGGGTAAGAATATCACATGAAATAATAGCATACAATAATTACAGGTAAGAATATCACATGAAATAGTAACATACAATGATTACAGGCAAGAATATCACATAAAATAGGAACATACAATAATTGCAGGTAATAATATTCACATAAAAATTTTCATGAAATAATAACGCACAATAATTACAAGCGGTCTACTTCTTAGCGTCTTCCAATGGTACTAGTAACCAGCTCCCACAATGCCCTCATATGACGTAATATAGACAATAATTTAAAATCCAAACACAATAGTTACAAGCAGGTGACCTTTAAGTGTCTTTCAATGGTACTAGTAACCAGCTCCCACAATGCCCTCATATGACGTAATATAGACAATTATGTAAAATCTTAACACATTAATTACAAGCGGTCTACTTCTAAGCGTCTTCCAGTAGTACTAGTAACCAGCTCCCACAATGCCCTCATATGACGAAATATAGGCAATAATATGTAAAATCTTAACACAATAATAACAAGCGGTTGACTTCTAAGCGTCTTTCAATGGTACTAGTAACCAGCTCCCACAATGTCCCCATATGACGTAATATAGACTCTAATGTAAAATCTTAAAGCTGTATAGCCTATGTTCGCATATTATGGGTAAATTTATTCTAAATTGTTTTGATTATATACATAAGCGTAAAACACGTTTTAAAAAGGTCATTGCAAATGTTGTGATCAGTTTCATCGTATTAAGTGAGATACGGCTGTGTAAAACGCGATGTTTGTAAACAGAATGTTTACAATCACGTGATCTAATTCGCAAGCCGCATCACGAGGGCGAGGTAAATAACCTTGACGAGTAACTTTAAAAATCTGCATTCAAGTCTGCTAAAGTTAGTATTTACTGAAATTGTTTTCTTTTGGAGTCTCCCTTCATCGTATTTTTTTCGATTAAACTGCGCTTGCGCGAAATCAGGTCATGGTTATATTTATGGGATACCCTCTTTATTTACGAAGTATTTTCTTTTTATTTTGATATCTCCAAAGGTTTGAAGCAACAAAAAATGTTATTAACGCAAAGTTAATAACTTCAGCCATACGAGAAAAACACAGTTTTTGTTTTACATGCCATAATCTTCGAAATTATTCCAAATTGTAGGGTATACAACTAGTAACCAGCTCCCACAGTGTCCTCATATGACGTAATATAGACAATAATGTAAAATCTTATCACAATAATAACAACCAGTTGACTTCTAAGCGTCTTCCAACGGTACTAGTGACCAGCTCCCACAATATCCCCATATGACGTAATATAGACAATAATGTAAAATCTTAACACAATAATAACAAGCGGTTGACTTCTTAGCGTCTTCCAATAGTACTAGTAACCAGCTCCCACAATGCCCTCTTTTGATGTAATATAGACATTAACGTAAATCCCAACACAATACACCTAACTCATTTTAATGTTCTATATGTATATTTCTGATTACCGTGTTTTTATTAGATGTAACTGCCTTTAATATGATTTTGATATTATCATGTCAGCTTATGCTGAGCAACATACGCCAATAAGCGTTTGAAATTTATTACAGTGTTCTTACATTTTCTGATTTTTCTTTTCATTAAAACGTTATGAAGATTAAGATATGATGTTTCAGAGAGTGCAGAACAAGCGTGTAACGGAGGAGATTTTCTTCCGTATGGTGCAGTATTTCGCTGTTGTGTTATTTGAGTGTAACGAGGTGGAGGATTTCTCTCCGGCTAAATCTCTGATGAATATGTGTTTTACATTCTACCATGAAAGTAAGTATCAGTAAATGATATTTGTTGTTCGAACACTATTCTTTACATAATATAATACAGTAAATGTTGTAATACGCTTACACGCCTACAGAGAACGTTTACAATAATACCAACTGATCATCAAGGATAACTAGTGAAAAAAAAACCCACTCATGACGACCAAAGTTGTAATCAAGTCAAAACACAGTTAAAACCAATAATAATTGAAGCAGAATTTTTCTAATATTCACGGTCACCTGAAGTAAATAAATGATATACAAATATCGTAAAACCCAATATTTGGTAAAGTAACAAACCAACGAAAAATTGCTGTTGACATGAGGTAATGTTTTGGCCAATTTGAGAAATTAAAATGTCGATTTAGAATGAATTAATTGTGAATTATGTTTTCAGTTTCAGAAATAAACATCTACCAAGTCACATGGTACCTCTTATTCTGCACATTATACTACTGTAGGCAGAGTAATGTAGATAATATGTAGATTTATTCGTCAGCTCCCCACCGGAGGAAACTTTTAAGTTTCTCTTCATTAGTTTGTCCGTCCGTCTATTTGTTAGGAATTTGTTCTGCTTCGTTTAACTTAGCACAAATGTTTTTTAAAACCCAACGGGGTGTCATTGTCTTGATCCAAGTTCATATCTCTTATTTGAAGGTCACCAGTTTTACATGGTCCATGTTCTATTCACTCCATAATTTAGCAATCTGTGAATGGATTTCCATCAAATTTTACACAATGTTCCTTACGACCCAAACGTGTGTCATGACTATGACCCAAAGCTTTATCTCTTATTTGAAGGTGATGAGCTAAGCACTGCAATGTTCCATTCCATTCTGTTCTGTGAATTAAATTCCTGTGAATGGATTATCATGAAACTTTGACCCTAGACTGATATGTGTAGGGTTCAGCACTTTACCCCTTGCTCTAAAGCCGTCTATTTTATTTTAACTTCATCGCCGCAATATAACCTTATATTACCTGAATTTCACCAGCTTTAATTACTATTGTTATTCAGACATCTCTACACCTAGATGCTGTTGCTGTTTAAAATTAAATGGAGACTGCATACATGGCATGCATACTTAACTTTTTAAAGCCTTTCAAACCATACAGTAGTCAATGGCAGTGTCAACCTTGACCTTTATTCCAGTTTCACTAATACAGCACTTTTCTACTTACGTTGGAAGGCTGGTATAGGACAGGTATTGCTTTAGCAATACTCTCAGAATGCTTGTATGAAATTAAGATAAAATAATATAATAAATGGGTTTGTTGCATTTGATAAAAAGACACAAAACATAAAATCAACTCCACATATTTTCAAAACAGTTTGCTCAAAATGGAAATTATGTTTTTTGAAAAAATTGTAGAAAGCATAATAAAAAAAACTTGCTTAGTTTTTTTGCTGAAAGAATGATTTGCAAATAACAAAATGGCATTTATAAAAGATCGTTTACGCAGTCCATTTCATTCTTTTTCTGTGTGTTTATGTAAATAAATGACATTATGAATAAAACTCTGTTTTTTTTTTTTTTTTGCTTTTGGGTTAAGCAACAACATTGTTGGCCGTCAATCTGTCCGTCTGTCTGTAGACGCTTTGGTTAACCTCAGCGTTGAAATAAGTATTGAAATATCTACAATTTGTATCCTCAACAGACTTGCATGAGTACCTCATCTGAGGATGGGCAATACGATATGTGCTGCAAATGGTGAATCTAACCTACATTTCATGCCTCAGTTACTTCGGTTAACTTTAGCGTTTATTCATTTTCGAAGAAAAAATAGTGTGCTTCATACTCGACACAAAGGCTATCCTCGACAAGGGTGTGTTTTGACCTTGACATTGACACAAAAAAGATATATCGCTAAGTCCAAGGTCACAGTGACCGTATTGCTATATGACTGACTATCGAGAAAAAGGGAGAAGTAAACGTCTCCTCCTGGAAGGTTAGTCCACTGATATCAGCACATGTAGTAAGTGGGATTGGAGGTGGTTTTATAATTTGGCTGTAGGATAATTGACAAGGATTTGTTTTCCTGTCTGTACTTTTAATGTTGCATTGCACTCGTGTATTGTAAGTTTTACCATAAATGGAATGCGAAAGAGGGGGAACCAACGTTATATCTGAAAATCTTCTGCACGACCCCTCAAACTAAATTATTTCATAAATTCACTTACAAGAGCCATATAGCAGTAATTATGTAAATGACCAACAATAAACGTGTACTTCAGAGATAATTTAGAAGTGAATAACTATATGTACTTATTAATTCGAAGGTTGGCATGGCAGAGTTCAGTTCAAGAATTTCTTGTATAGCTATCTCCGTGAACAACCAATATGGCAGTCTTTGAGATTTTGGAATGCCGCTTTCTTTGACGCAGTACAATCGGAGAGATCAAAAAGACCCGTATGTACAAGGTAATGTGATAAGGACAGTTGTTTATCTTCAGATCAATGTCTTTATATTCTGCCTTTTATATCCAATAACCTTTACTACAATTTTAAAATTGAATATTGCCAATTTGTATGCCCACTCCATGAAATAACCGGGACATATAGTGTTACCCTGTTCCGTCATTCCGTCATCATTCAGTTTCCGCTCATTTTCTCGTTGAAGGTTTGATGGATTAAATTGATATTGGGTATATAGATGTATCAAGGAAAGATGCAGGTCAAGTTCGAATATGGATGGGTCTGGTTATTTTTTGACAGAGTTGATGCCCTTGAACATAGAAAATTTCTTAAAAATGACAGTTTCCGCTTTTTTTTCTCTGTGAAGATTTGATGGATTATATTGATGGGTATATAGATTTATCAAGGGGAAATGCAGGACAAGTTTGAATATGGGTGTGTTCCGATAATTTTTGACAGAGTAATATTACCCTTGAATATTAGAATTTTGTTGAATTTTCAAATATTAGTTCTCTGGCACTATATTTCACTACCTTAGCTGCCAGCGGGGGCATTTGTGTCGCACCGACACATTAGAATTCTAGTTTAATCATAGAATTCCTGTATTTTAAATTAGTTTGAATTACATAGAAATAAAAAATATTACTCGACCATTTCATGTAGCTAACGTCTAAGGAATATGAAAAGCTTGATTACTTCAATTCCGTATACTTTTTTCACACTTTGGTACCCTCGATATAACAAACATGGTAGACACTATTACCACTTTGGTATCTTGTATATGTGTATATCATTTATATCTACAAACTATTCACACTTGGGTACCTTCTATATCACTTACGCCGTAGACACTGTTGCCACCTTGTATGTCACTTATGTCGCTCCAACTGCTCTCAGTTAGATACCTTGTACGTTACCTATTTCGTACATACTGTTTACACATGTATGTACCTTGTATGTTACTTATGTCTTCCCTACTGTTTACTGTCAGGATTGAGGGGCAGGCGTGGTGTAGTGGTTAAGCGCTTGGCTTGCGGCGCCGACGATCCGGGTTCGATTCCCGGGTTGCGCCACTATGTTTAAGAGGTTGGTAACCTCCTGCTTCCATGTCGCGATATAACTGAAATATTGTTGAAAGCGACGTAAAACACCAATCAACCAACCAACCAACTGTCAGGATTGTTGTATGTTACTTTTGCCTCATACACTTTTCACACTTTAGGTTCCTCGTATGTTGTATGTCGCACAGAATGTTCACATCTGGGTCCTTTGTATGTTACTTATGTCGTACACAATATTTCACATTTAGGTTCCTTGTATGTTATTAATGTCGTACATACTGTTCACATTTAGGTTCCTTGTATGTTATTAATGTCGTACATACTGTTCACATTTAGGTTCCTTGTATGTTATTAATGTCGTACATACTGTTCACATTTAGGCTCCTTGTATGTTACTAATGTCGTACATACTGTTCACATTTAGGCTCCTTGTATGTTACTAATGTCGTACATACTGTTCACATTTAGGCTCCTTGTATGTTACTAATGTCGTACATACTGTTCACATTTAGGCTCCTTGTATGTTACTAATGTCGTACATACTGTTCACATTTAGGCTCCTTGTATGTTACTAATGTCGTACATACTGTTCACATTTAAGTTCCTTGTATGTTACTAATATCGTACATACTGTTCACATTTAAGTTCCTTGTATGTTACTAATATCGTACATACTGTTCACATTTAGGCTCCATGTATGTTACTAATGTCGTACATACTGTTCACATTTAGGTTCCTTGTATGTTATTAATGTCGTACATACTGTTCACATTTAGGTTCCTTGTATGTTACTAATGTCGTACATACTGTTCACATTTAGGTACCTTGTATGTTACTAATGTCGTACATACTGTTCACATTTAGGCTCCTTGTATGTTACTTATGTCGTACATACTGTTCACATTTAGGCTCCTTGTATGTTACTAATGTCGTACATACTGTTCACATTTAGGCTCCTTGTATGTTACTAATGTCGTACATACTGTTCACATTTAAGTTCCTTGTATGTTACTAATGTCGTACATACTGTTCACATTTAGGCTCCTTGTATGTTACTTATGTCGTACATACTGTTCACATTTAGGCTCCTTGTATGTTACTTATGTCGTACATACTGTTCACATTTAGGTTCCTTGTATGTTACTAATGTCGTACATACTGATCACATTTAGGTTCCTTGTATGTTACTAATGTCGTACATACTGTTCACATTTAGGCTCCTTGTATGTTACTAATGTCGTACATACTGTTCACATTTAGGCTCCTTGTATGTTACTAATGTCGTACATACTGTTCACATTTAGGTTCCTTGTATGTTACTAATGTCGTACATACTGTTCACATTTAGGCTCCTTGTATGTTAATAATGTCGTACATACTTTTCATACTTAGGTACGTTGTATATTACTTATGCCGCACGCACTGTTTAGGTACCTTGTATGTTACTTATATCTTACATTTTGTTTTCGTCAGTGATGACGGTGATGCGATGCAGGTAGATGATAGTCAGTTTCAACAGAACATTACATTTGGACAGTTAGGGTAAGTATTGTCATTCTGAGTTTCAGCAGTACATTACATTTGGACAGTTAGGGTAAGTATTGCCATTTTGAGTTTCAGCAGTACATTACATTTGGACAGTTAGAGTAAGTATTGTCATTTTGAATTTCAGCAAGACATTACATTTGGACAGTTAGGGTAGGTATTGCCATTTTGAGTTTCAGCAGTACATTACATTTGGACAGTTAGGGTAAGTATTGTCATTTTGAGTTTCAGCAGTACATTACATTTGGACAGATAGGGTAAGTATTGTCATTTTGAGTTTCAGCAGTACATTACATTTGGACAGTTAGGTTAAGTATTGTCATTTTGAATTTCAGCAGTACATTACATTTGTACAGTTAGGGTAAGTATTGTCATTTTGAGTTTCAGCATAACATTACATTTGGATAGTTAGGGTAAGTAGTGTGATTTTGCCAAAGAAAATTATCATTTTGCTTGAGATGCTCAAACATGACTTACTTGTATAAAACCATAAAACCAAATTTTTAAGAGCAGAACTTTATGGCAATGATGTAATAATATTTGTAATTACATGTTTTATGTATGCTTACATGTGAAAGTATGCACATTAATATATAGCAAATCAATATGACCAAGATTAAATGGTCCATATTGTTAAATTTTGTTTACATTTTGGTTCTGACTTGCACATTAAAATGTCACTGAGTATACAGATTTATTTGTGATTGTTCTCGAATAATTGGCAGCTGCTAATTCTGACATGTGGTCAGTTCAACTCTTTTATGCCCCAGCAATCAAAGAATCGGCATATCAAGTTTTGGCCTGTGTGTCTGTCTGTTTGTCCGTTTGTCTGTGGCAAAAACTAATGAACTTTCCACATAATTTTTAAATTGTAAGAGATAGGGCTTTCATATTTCACACACATATTCCTTGTTACAAGGCCTTTCCGTCAGTGCAATCATGTTTGACTTGGTGACCTTGGACCTACATTTCAAAAACATTAGGTGTATCTTTTGAATGATAAGTGATGTGGCGTTCATATTTTACATGTGTACTCCTTGTGACCTTTCGTCATTATCACGGTATGAACTTTTGACTTTGACCTTGGAGTGTGATCTAGTTTTAGGATAACAGTTTATACTGACAAAGTTGCCGCCAGGAGCATTCGTATTTCACAAATGCAGCTTGTTTAGTCATATAATTGAAATCATTGGTATTATAATTCCATATTATATACATCAGAATGTTATATCCAACACATTATGTTACAGAACATTTACCTGCAATATGAGGGCTTTTGGTTTAAGCAAGGAATTGTGCTTAGAATTCCTAAGAAAGCAATCTACAATAGCCAATTTACGCGAAGGTAAGAAAATTTGTTGCTTCATTGGCGTTTCTGTGGATTTAACATAATTGTGATCACTCCTCATCCAGCATTTGTCCGTCCGTATGTCCTTTCGGCATAGCCTTTCTATACTTCCGACTTTTTCTTCAAACTGCTTAGAGATTTTGATCAAACCTGGTTGGGATAAAACACATAAGGTCCCTTAAAGCTGTTTTGGTTTTCGGTCTGATCAGTGGAGGTGTGAACCCTACATAAATAAACAAGCCACACTAATCTGAGTAATCCAGAAGAAGTATTGTCTCTTACAGTTGGTTCCATTCAGAAATCAAAGGTTGACGTTTTTGGACCACGTCGATTTTGTACATTTTCAGTTAATTTTTACAGATCACAGTTATACAGTAACTTATTTGATTATTTTTCAGGCAGTGTCTTAGCATTTCTCCCTCCCTATAGAATTTTTATATAATATAAATTTGCACATATGTTTATTTGTTCTGTTTAAGGGAAATATATATATGCATAAGAAATGGATTACAAAACTAATTTTTAAAGTTTTTTTGTGAAATTACAAAACAAAAAGGATGCAATGTTGCAGCTTATAGTTCGAGTAGTTGGCCTCTTCTGAACAAATAGAAAGATTTTGATGAAAGTTGGGAAAAATAAAATAGTCATGGTCTTTAATTGTTGGTGTATCTTGGCTATATCTACTCAGAGGAAGATGCAGGAATGGGCAAAGAAGATATAGATATACCATCTTTTATGAGGGGAAACTTCAGATACATACAATCAAATCTATATGTATCACAGTACTGTAGAGTGTTGCAGTGTTGTTTTGAGGTAGAATCTGAAGTGAAGTTTTTACTTAAAAGTATTTTATTTCCACTTCTGTTATGTGCCCAAGGTGCACAGGTAAGCGATATATGCCTATATGCAAAATGAAACCAGGAGGTTACGAGTCTCTTAAACATGGCTCAGCGCAATCAAGAAATCGAACCTAAATTTTTGGCATCGCAGTCCAGGCGCTAACTCCCTACATCAAGTCCGCTCCATGAGAACGCAGAAAAGTCGTATATAACAACAGTTCATAGAAATGGCCAATTGACGACATACAAAATACATGGCAATTAACTAGCCAATATAGGAGACCCAAAACATCGCATATAACTAGCCAATATACGAGACCCAAAATATTGCATATAACTAGCCAATATAGGAGACCCAAAATATTGCATATAACTAGCCAACATACGTGACCCAAAATATCGCATATAACTAGCCAACATACGTGACCCAAAACATCGCATATAACTAGCCAATATACGAGACCCAAAACATCGCATATAACTAGCCAATATACGAGACCCAAAATATTGCATATAACTAGCCAACATATGTGACCCAAAATATTGCATATAACTAGCCAACATACGTGACCCAAAATATCGCATATAACTAGCCAACATACGTGACCCAAAATATCGCATATAACTAGCCAGTAAACGAGACCCAAAACATCTTATATAACTGGCCCATATACAAGACAGAAAACAACTCTAATAACTATCCAATATACAAAACCAAAACATCTCATACAACCAGCCAATATTTGAGACCCAAAAAAATCTCCTATAACCAGCCAATATACGAGATTCAAACATCGCATATAACTAGCCAATATACGAAACCGAAAAAATCACATATAATCGGCTAGTTTTCCCGACAGCAAGAAATATACCCAGACTATGCTACTAGTCATTTTCAGTAACGGCAAGAAAGATAACCAAAACAGTTCCTTACAACTGGCAGCTTTATGTAAACATACAAGAAGCATACCACAATATTCTGTAGAAGTGGTCAATTTAATTGACACCGGTAGGAAAGATACCAAAACCATAATACTCTGTAAAAAAGGTCAATTTACCTGACACCGATAGGAAAGATTCTGAAACCAAAATATTCTATAAATTTCCCTGACACCGGTCGGAAAGATACCAAAACCATAATATTCTGTAAAAATTGTTTATTTACCTGACACCGGTAGGAAAGATGCTGAACCTAAAATATTCTGTAAAAGTGGTCAATTTACCTGAAAACAATAGTAAAGATACTGAGACCATAATATTCTGTAAAAGTGGTCAATTTACCTGACACCAATAGGAAAGATACTGACACCATAATATTTTGTATAAGTGGTCAATTTACCTAACACCGGTAGGAAAGATATCAAAACCACAATATTCTGTAAAAGTGGTCAATTTACATGACACCAGTAGGAAAGATACTGAAACCAAAATATTCTGTAAAAGTGGTCAATTTAATTGACACCAGTAGGGAAGATACTGAAGCTATAATATTCTGTAAAAGTGGTCAGTTTACCAGACACCGGTGGGAAAGATACCGAGACCAAACATTCTGTATAACTGACTTAATGCAATGATTTCATGCATGTACATCGTGCAGTTAGAGGTAACAGTGAATGTAAACCTACCAGTGATCAATGAATTTTATATATAATATTTCCGTTCACATTTCTACTCAGCATTGTTGCTATACGAGATTATGATGTACTTTGAGACAATTGTTACTTATAGCTCGTAAAAAAGTTCCCCGCGGCGGGTCTGACTTAAGTGTTTTATACCCTTTTTCCGATGTCATTTGGCTGTGACACTTTCTACACAGTGTTTGTTCACATTTATGTTCATATACATCGCTGAATTTTATTTCTTTCGTCTGTATGTTAAGCCGGTGTGGCCTAGTGGATAAGGTGCTCGTCTCGTGATCGAGAGGTCCAGGGTTCGACTCCCGTCCTGGGCACACCGGTGTTCTGTCCTTCGGATGAGACAGTAAAAACCGAGGTCTCGTGTCACGGTAGGCGTGGCACGTAAAAGATCCCTCACTGCTTCGGGTGGGTCCGTTGCAAAGGTCTAAATTTCTATGCAATGCATCAGGCAGATGCTGTCACCGTATACGTGAAATAATCGTGGAGTGACGTAAACAATAATCAATCAATCAATTCGTTTGTATATTAGGGTATTTACGGCGGGTGTGGCTAGGGAAACAGGAGACGCGTACTCCTCCCGGGTACTTGATCTCACCTCTGTATTTCAGCGGTCCGTGAATGTCCACTGTGTTACATTGTTGTTAGTGCCATAGTTACGTGACATCAGTTACTTTCGTATTTTGCAAGTATTTTATCGATTGAATATATTAATATTTTATTGTTTCAGAACAAATTCAACTTCTCAAAGACAATGTGGAGAAATGGAAAGAACATTGACGCATCCTATAAACCCTACTTAAATAATCACAAAGGACAATGACATTGACACATCATATAAATCTGCTGAAGCAATTTTAAGCGGTAGAAGCATCTTTTAAAATATTCTTAACTGCTCATAGAAATGAATGTAGACTTTACAGCTTCTTCATTGCACATGACATAAAAAAACGAATGCGATGTAAAATGCTGCAGAAATAATTAAAGAAGGTCATTTGATCTATGCAGCTGAAAACTGAAACGAAAATAAAAGAAGAACAATGGTGTATAAAAATCACTTATATGTATCTTTATAAGATATAAAGAATGAGAGAGAATTACATCTTGCGTCTGTATTATAGTTTTCACTAGTATCACAAACCTTCTGATCGCCTCGAATATATCTCATGACTCTGTTAGGTTGAGACCAGTAACTCTCGTACACGTTGTACCCCAGTATTGAAGTTTGAACGAAGTAAAACCAAGCACCTGCGAGTCTTTTTCTCTGTCTATACATATTTAATCAATTTACATCGTCACCATCTTCGCAAGTCGAGTGTTACAATCCTCTATGCTACTTCTTTAGAAGAACATAGTAGATCGTAACATTTGACTTGCGAAGATGCAACGTCACTAAATCTTATCCCAAGATCTGATCCCAAAATCCATAAAACTTTAAAGTAAAGAGTTTATTTCTCAGTTTTTTTTTAAATAGTGCACTCGACCATTGCATCATAAAACCGACCGTATTCTCTCTCGTATAGAAGGTCTGTCAGGGGTTAAAGTTTATTTCAAATACATGTAAATAGAAACTTTGTCATTCCATATTTTGATCTGCATATCTCAGGAAACATGTGATGACATTTAGTGACTGATTATGTAGATCTACGTATGCATAAAAAAAGACATATGATAATTCCCTTGTTCTGTATTTAAGGCATTCACGGCGGATGTGTCTAGTCAAACAGGAGACGCTCACTTCTCCCTGGCACCTGGTCTCATCTCTGAATTTCAGTGGTCCGTGAATGTCCTTTATAGTACATTGTTGTTAGTGCCATAATCATGTGACACCAGTTACTTGCGTATTTTACATTATTTCGCTCAAACTTCAAAACTGGGTGACCGTACCGCGTCGGACGCGAACGAGAGTTGCTAGCCTTAAATCTACCACACAGAAGAGATATAACCAGGCGATCAAATGTATACGTACATAGTAGTATTAAAGAAATAAGTAATGTATAAACTATTTCATTCTAAATGTTAGCGATGTTTAGTAGTGAGCACTAAATAAATACTATACAGTCGCACGCGTGTAGACTGTACAATATACCATTTAGTACATAGCTTTAGTTCAAAGTTATTCATTAGCTGATTGCTGAGGTGATATCAGAACATGTGTGGTCAATAATAAATACGTAGTAGCATATCATGTACACACGTGTGTTCATCGTTATATGTTGTTGTTTGTGTTACATTACACGCGTTTCTCATGCGTCATATCCGATGTGAATCATATATCAGTATATCATGTTGTTGTTATTGTTGTTGTTGTTACAAATTCCTAGACATTGCCGAATAACAATACAAATATGCAATCCATCATTCCATAGAATGTAGAATAGCCTGTCTTTGTCTTTGTGTGGTCATATATACTTACTCTGTTTCAAATAATATATGCGATTGTTAATTATATACATGGCATTAGTAAATATCGTTCATGCAAATAATTCTACACTACATTTGTGTGATTGTCATACATAATCAATAAAATTTGCTATGAGCAAAATCTTGTTTGCATTATATTTTAAAACGTCTTATATACAGCAAGCAAACACTATGTACAACCAAAATGAATGGTAGTGCTAAAGATTACCTACAAAGCCAATCTGATTAAAACCGTATCTTTAGTCCGCTTCTCTCTTTGTCCCATTGCGTATAAAGATCTGGCGAACCTCTGTAAGAAGTCACGTTCTGGTGAACACTGATGACGTTTCAGTCACCGAAACTGGTATTTCCCATAGCCAATCAATGACTCGGCTAGGCACGTGATAGTGACGCAATATGTAACAAATATTGTTCAAAAACTACCTTGTAGGTCACGCACGCTGGGGATGATAATTTCATTCCTAGGAATTTGCACTGATTGGCTGGAAATCAGAGTTCACCAGGACATGACCCCTTACGGGGTTTCGCCAGATCTTTATCCGCAATGGGACAAATAGAGAAGTGGAATAAAGATATGGTTTTAATCAGATTACTTTGAAGCGACCAAGTAGTATGCAGGTTTATACCCAATACAGAATGACAATAATTGAGAGTAAATTATAACCACATCTATAGATGACCGCTTTCAAGAGCAGCCAAATCGCTGACATAAAACATTCATATACTTCGTTGTCCTGCTGATCGCAATGTCCATGGACAGGTCATATATGATGTGTATGACGAGACTTCGAGTTAAACCATCTACTCGAAACCGACGAGGTGGGGATGGAACACCGGCTATCTCAATCAATTATCTAACGGATAGTACAAGTTAGGCTGGTCTTTGACCAATGGAGCTAATGAACTAAATAATTTCTTACGAGACTCTTTAAATAAAACAATAGAACTAATTCAGAAATTACGCAAAGTAATACAGCTTTCATCAGAGTGGACCAAACACGTCAAGGCACGGTATATACATACAGGTATTATTACTAAAACGACGGTCGATGAATGTTACATGTTACTATAAATACATGTCAGGGGTCACAGACTGATTTTACAATTAGCTTGATCCCTCGCATACCATTAATATAACTTGAGCCAAATTTGGTGTGTTTGTTAACATTGACGAGTTCTTCCTGACCGATGCAAAATTTGGTGACATTGACATTGATTTTGTGCTTCAGTGAACACAGACTGATTTTACATTTAACTTGATCTCTTTCACACTATCAATGATACTTAAGTCAAACTAAGTAGGTTTGTATATATCGATTAGTCTTCTTGACTGATGAAAACCTGGTAACCTGGACCTTGATTTCATGCTACAATGAAAACTGATTTTGGATTTGGCTTGATTTTTAGCACATTATTAGTAATACTTAAGTCAAACTTGGTGGGTTTGTAGACATTGATGAGTTCTTCCCAACTGATGTAAAATCTGGTGACCATGACCTTGATTTCACGCTTTAGTGAACACAGACTGATTCTGCTTTAAGCTTGATTTCTTGCATACCATAAATGATACCTACATCCAACTTGGAAGGTTTGAAGACATTGATAAATTCTTCTTGACCGACACTAAATTTGGTTACCTTGACCTCGATTTTACGCTTCAGTGAACACGGTGATCTCTTGCATACTATTAAAGATACCAACTTTAAACTTGGTCAGTTTGTAGATACTGATAAGATCTTCCCGACCAACACAAAATTTGGTGACCTTGACCTCGATTTTACGCTTCAGTGAATACAGTCTGATTTTGCATTTAATTTGAACTCTTGCATACCGTTAACAATACCAACTTCAAACTTGGTCAGTTTGTAGACACTGATTAGTTCTTCCCGATCAACACAAAATTTGGTGACCTTGACCTCAATTTTTCCGTGAACACAATCTGATTTTGCGTTTAGCCTAATTTCTTGCATACCATTAATTATACCAACTTCAAACTTCTGGAGACATCTTAAAACTTACAGAGACATGTTTCTGGATAAGATTCTACAGGTAGGGTATAATGTTTTGCTTTGCAATCCGCTCTTCCACATGATTTGATTAAAAGTAAGTTGGTGTTTCTCATACCTTTAACAGAGAATCTAAAACATACCTCTGTACTTCCAATAACTCTGGATTCTTTTCGAACTAACAATATACTTCATTTTAGCGCTGAATTATGTAAAACCATAGAGTTTTGATGGACAATATTTACGTGCAGTTTAATGGCAAGATTTATCGGTAAATAGCTGAGATTCCTATAAGTACTTACTGCGCACCTCTTACAGCAGATTTATTTCTATATTGCTATGACAGGGACTTAATGCACTCCACTCAAAAATCTAAACAATTTGATCTGATCAATTAATTCAATGATACATCTAGATATCTTGATGACATCTTAGTTATCCATAATCCTGAGTTTGAAAGATATATACCTGAACTATACCCACCCGAACTTCAATTAAACAAAGCCAATATTTGTGACACAGAAACACCTTTCTTTAACATTAAGATAATCAACAATAAAATTCATGCTAATATTTACTATAAAACGTGAAACATTTGGTAATTTCTTTATATCGTATTCAGAACTTTTATCTAAATTCGGAAATATCACTTTTCAATATGTATCCAATAGAATTTCCCATCCAAATTTTTACGGTGATCTTGTATACAAACTTAGGAGGCTCAGAGGTTCAGACAACTTTATTTCGTCGGGGTCCAAAATAATCAAACGCCTTCGTAATAGACAATATGACCCGGAAATCATCAAAAAGACTATTAGTCTTACATTGGACCTCTACAGCCTTATACAGACTTTTAATTGAACGTTGGATGCTCACTAACAGTTCGGAGGGGACTAAATGACGGGTCTTGTTGAAACCTCCTTCAGAGGAGACATGGTCCTGAACCTCGTCCCCTCTGACTGTTAGTCGGGACTTCTACAGATCAAGGTTCTGAGCTCATTTCCAGACCGGCAGAGCTTTGTTTCCTCATTTTGTTGTCACTTTATATAGTTTTGATACCATGATGTTTTTCTACATTTCCATGCGTGTTTGTATATTTTTATTACCTCTCAAATTGAGATACTTGTTGACCCTTGATCTCTATATGGAGGAATATTTATATTTTTAAATGTGTGTCCTTTGATTATTCTGCTGGTGCGGTGAGTGGGAAGATGGGCCCGTAAACCAGTTTAACACACCGATTAATTGACTGTTGCTATATCAAATGGCCGTCCTTAGTCGGTATTGTAACTGCACTATAATTTAATACTTTTGTGATGTCCTTGTGAGTTTTTTTTTCATATCATTACATTATATACTGCATATTTACATGGTCATTTCTATCATACGACTGAGTAAGTAACTTTTCTTTCTCCCTTCACACATATCACTATAATTACTTGTACGTGGTCACAACAAATGGTCATGTTGTGTGTGTCTCATACATATCACTATAAATACATGTCCATGGTCACAGTAAATGGTAATGTTGTGTGGGCCTCACACATATTACTGTAAATATATGTCTGTGGTCACGGAAATGGCAATGTTTGTAAGGACATACATGAATTTATTGAGCCAAACACCTTCATGATAATGATAATGGCTCTTGCATCTCACAAAGTATTAAAGCAATGTTATGATGATATATGATAATTATATATCATAAAGATTTCTATTGCTCACAATTACTTCTGTTTTCAAACAATGACATTTCTTGATACTAATTTTAACAATTTACACGAGTTTGAATTCAGCAACAATTAAGACTTTGACATAATCATCAAGCACATAAAAATGAGAAAAAAATTAATATATTACAAGATATTTGATGTATCTTCTTTCAGGTTCATATTTTTCACATTGCCATAAAAAACTGCGGCTAATGATAGCGAGACCCAATCCCAAATAAAAGGTTAACTATGTAACTGCAAAATTACAAAGAAAAACACACTGTGCGGGCATGACAACATGAACTCTGGAGTTATTAGAGAAATGTGAGTGTGTAATCGGAAACAACAGCAATAACAGTGTTAATCAAGTCCGCGAGAAAACCCAAATTCAGTTATCTCTGAATCTAAGTTCAACAACGCACACAACCACTGGCTACGTATAACCCACATTCTTATTCACTTGTTTGGTTTGACAGTTCTGATAGGTCCACACGTTAGCGTTCAGACATGTATAACCACAATATACTGTCCTCAAATGTACTGCTACATTGTACATACAGTAGTCATTATGAATATTTCAATTTTATTCTTAATACTTCATAGTACAATTGCCTACGACTCTATCTATTAAAAATACTGTCTATAACAACTGCGTCCAGAGCTCTCAACGTCCATCTTAAGTCTCGTATAAAGGACGATTTTCAAGTTCTACCATTCACGTGCACAATTACTAGTATTACAATAAAGCTGAACCAGCAAAACTGACAATATACATGACGTACCACCATGTAACATGCTTTCTAGCAGCCCAATCGCAAACGAGCATGAAGAATCTGGCACCATCGATCACCAATAAAGTAATATTAACTAGTAGTAGTTCTACTATTCTTCTTCAAATATTTTTTAAATTTTGAATTAATTTGATATTTTCTGGTTATGCATTCAAAATCTTTAACAGTTTGGATTAGAAAAGAATTCTGGTAAATATTTGTATTACATTTAAAGTTCGGAGATTATCATCAGATCTAAGGTTTCTTTGGCTGACCTGACAAACACTGGGTAGGATAAGATCCTTTAATTATGTAGGGACATAGGCGACTACAACTCCCCCTCCTTTACAAAATATCTAGATCCGACTATGAATCAATTGTGTCAGTGTAGTATAGGATGGTAATGATACATATTTAGCTTATATATGTATTGACATAACATATGGTAATATTCGCATTACGCGGAGTAGTAATTATATATCATATGGTGATGTCGCTATATAATAACAGTCATTCGGAAGTTCTTTAGTTTTATTATAAACGGTTCGGAGCCCGATTTGGCGCGGCAAAAATGGTAGACTCCTATTCAGAGGAAGTTCTTACACAATGTGAGATTGTTGCTCTGGTTGGTAATTTCAAACGCGATAAGACAGAGATACAGAAGTATTCCAACACATATCGACTCTGAACTCACGCGGCTTGGCGTGGCTACCATTGCCATTGGAGAGAGGCATTACTGTACAATATATTCCAACATCTCTTCTGAGAAGTTTTATCTAAGATTTTGTAAAAATAAACTAGAATTTCATAAAAGTGCTAGTAACTTTGTAACACAGTCTGAAATGCGAATTACTCCACTATATTATGACATTGAAAAGAGCATTCTGATTTTCTGGAATCAGAATACAATCATGTACTTTAACCATAGTAAATTTAAAATTATTCAGAATCGTATATAATTTCTCTGTATCTCTTCATCAAAACAATAAGAACTCTTGGTTTAGCAATGTACAATACCTTAAGAAAACCCTCAACATCTCAATACATAAATTATCCTTCATTAACTATGTCTAGGTTTAAAAATCATGTATGAAAAATTTATTTAAAAAAAATAAAATAAAATAGAAAACTGGCATAAAAACATAGTAATATATATATATATATATATATATATATATATATATATATATATATATATATATATATATATATATATATATATATATATATATATATATATATATATATAAAATCAGTGTTTATACGAAAACAACATCACATAAAAGGTGATATAATAATGTGTTATGGAGTATACATAAAATAACAAAAACATTGCATACAAGGGGAAACATTACGTCTTTTTAAAGCATATGCTCCACGTGACGTCCCTTTTGTATGATAACGGCGTCACAGGGTGATTGGAATAACAGCTTTGCAAGTTTTAGTGGTGATACATTTGATTTCTCTTTTTATATTCATTTTAAGTTCACATATAGATGCAGGACATGGGTTGTATACTTTGTCTTTCAAGTATCCCCACTTATGGACTCAAATCGGATAAGCATGTCGGCCATGCGTGCTATGTCTTTAGAGAAACGACTCGGTCTCCGAATGTCTCCTCGAGCCACTTGAGCTCTAACCCAGAGGTATGTGGTGCTGTGCCATCTTGTTGAAACCAAATATGTTGTGGATCGAACCCCTTCCACCTTAAGGCTGGAATAAATTTCTGTTTCAAAATCTTCAGATAACGTTCATTATTGAGTGTCTCTGTTTGTCCGTCTGTGTCTTCAAAGAAGAATGCCGCCAAAAACCAAAAACATACAAATGTACTGAACAGCGACATAGAGATCCATCCCACACTTGGATCAGTCTCTTTCGGTCCAAGATGTCACTGATTGACACTTCATAGTCTTCAGTGGCGAAGCGGAGGGTTCTTTCTGTATTTTTTTTCATATTGACTATTCTCCATTTACCACAGAAATGCCATTCTACAGAACAATAATTAAAATTTGATAGTATAAATGAATTACATGTAATCATAAGACCCTGTTTGGTTAAAAAGATTTTTTCATGTTCTTTTTAAAATAGCCAGCTGTTTAGAGGCTTTTTTGACAAACTTCTGTAACACGATCATCAAATTTCAGTAAAAGGTCAGTATTTACACCCAACAAAGTTACATTGTCCTCACATTTGATCAAAGTGTTGGATATACTAAAAGATGTAATATTATCACTTGCCCCCAGACAAATAGACGGAAATTTGTCTGGGTTGGCTTTCATAGAATTAAAATCAAACCTCACCTATGTAACTCCCAATAAGCTCGACCGCTCCCCCGATTGCCTACAACCTAACGAGGAGCCATAGGGAAGGCAGTCGAACGTTTTGGACAGGTTCATTAAAATAGTAGCTACACTATTATGCTGGTCTAAAGGTATTTTCCAATCAGGACAAGTAAAAGGAGAGTCATCTGACATCCGAAACACCCTCGAAATGCCCAAAGGAAAGGACAAAAATAATATCAAAGAATGTTATGAGCTGATCATGTATGGCATGTTCAAAAATTTTCGAGATTGTCTGTAAAACACTAACAGGCCTATAAGGTTTTTCTCCCAAAGGGTCTTTTTCTTAAAAATTGGTAAAACTTGTGCCAGTTTAAGGGGACGACCATTTGATTATTTATTTTCAGATCTTTGAGGGATAGAATATTTATTTCTTTGATATCCTGGGACAGATTATTTATTTTCTTGACTTTTTTGTCGCCAATAATAATACTTGCTAGAATTGCATTGTAATATATAACATTAACAAAACACATGCTGAAATAAAGTAAATTCTAATAATATGCAAATACTACTTTAATTGTATAGGTCTTTATACTACTAGTTTCTATAATGAAGTGTATACTACCCCTCAGTCTCTGGCATCCAGGGGGAGAATTTCATTTTATTACTATATAAAGATGTGATAAAGTGTTGCTGCTTTGGCGTCCTGTCCGAATGATAATATTTTATTCATTTTTGACTTACTTTGTGGAGAAAATTTGGTAGATATTAAGCAAAGATGTTCTTGTACAATTTTACATGTTTTAAAAGTTTTAAAGAAACTTCAGACTTATGGCCATCTACAAGCATTGTTCGATATCATTGTGCAGTGTTTTCTACGTCTCTGGTGAACAATATAGGCCCACTTGGGACTTTTTTATTACTTTTGTTATCATGTATGTTAAGTGAAGATACACGTTTTTGTTGGTTACACTTTTGTTCACATTTTAATGTTATGGGGTTTTTTTTTTTTTATTTTACATTTGAATATACATGTATATGTTAAAATCATTTGACGAATGTCCTGTTACACTTATTTGAATGAAACTTAAAGGAATGAAACAGTGTCAACAAATATGGCCATCATAAATTTTGAAATGCACATGATTTGATTTAAACATCAACTTTGCATATGTGCTCAGGTGAGAGATGGGGCAAATTCAGTTAAAACCCGTTTTTGGCCACTCATTTTAACGTTAACATATCAGAGAGCCTAGCATATAAATGTCAAGGGCGAACAACACAAGGGGGAGTCGAAGAAAGGGATTGGTAATTCGCGGCAAGGGAACGCGAATGACACTATTCCGAACAAGAACCTGAAGAGAAATCTTTCAGAAAGCAAATTGTAGGGCCCTTGTCCATGTCTGCCCCTCAAAACATACATGCAAATGTATTTTTAAAGCAACAATTCTATTAAGTTTTGTAGAACATAATGAATAGCACGATTTGTCCATTGCTATAAATTCCGCTGAAATACGAGTTATACGTATGATATCAGCAGCAATCTTGCGAGCCAGAATAAATATCAACGTGCATTCTATAGAACACTAAATCTTATATTTGCATGATCTAGTATATATGTACATGCTAGCAGCCAGGATTTTTTATTTCCAACATTTTCAGGGTCAGAATATTTATTTCCAAAAAGTGCCAGCCCCCCTCCCCTTCAGGATCACGAGTCCCCTAAGGGTTCTTGAGAAGCTATTCAGTGTATGAAAAGTATATTTGATGAGACTAGATCTACATATAGGCTGAGTAATTGTGTAAGCATAGGACTTCAATATCTTGGCAGAAATGCCATCCACTCCTGTCTCTTTCTTGGTTTGGAATCTAGAAATGGATATAGGTTGAGTCAACATGCTTAAAACTAAAAGGATGGCAATCGGAACACCGTCGCCATTTTTTTACAAAAATAGATACGGAAATGGACGAGTTGTTACGATTGAAAGGATGGATGGGAAGGTTGGACTCTTCCTGAATCTTTAAATACTTGGGCGAGAGTCAAAACAATTCTCGCGGATCATGTCCTTGGCAACATTTATGGAAAAAGTCATTAAAGATATGGCAGACTTCTTTCTTATCAGAGATTATCTTTCCCTCCTCATTTAAAACAGTACACAGCCACAGTACATCAATTACGCAGTGGAACAAATGGAGAAGGGGAATAAAGATATGTGTTAGTGTATAAAGGGTCACCTTGGCTCAACTTTTCCTTCCATAGACCTATAGTCATATGGGCATCCCACTTGCTTTTACGAAGTGAGGAATGGGGAAATGTGTGTAACGTGTAGGAATGTGGACTTTGGTTTTTAATTTTGATTTAATACTTACATCACGCTGTATGCGTGCTACGGCTGAAACCCCAGTTTGCGCTTGATGAAGATGCGTATTGTTGAGTTGGTAGTCGTCGCCACGTTGAATGACAGTTGCAGGACAGGTGACGGTACTGTTACGTACACTGCATCGCCAGTGAGTGGTTGTGGTAAACTGCCTCTTGAAAGTGTAGGTGTAGCCATTGCTGGAGACCGGTTTGCGTTTGGCGCGTTGAGTTCCGGAGTCAACTATTGCGTAGGTGATCTCGGCTTCCTGGGTGGAGATGTCAACTGAGTCGTCGCTGATGGAATCTTCGCATGGTTGGTGAACGTTGTCGATGGAACAGCGGTTAGTGATGTCAAACGTTGTGGCCTCTGCGTAGGGGATCGTTGCGTCTGTTGATGTCTCTGCGTAGGGGATCGTTGCGTCGGTCACTACGTTGGGTTGACAGGTGATGTTGAGTCGGGTGCTCTCGGCGACAGGTGGTGAAGAGACGGCGCAGATAGAACAGCAGTACTCAAGACCTGAGTGATTCCGCATGGCTTGCCGGTATTCATCTCTGGTAAAACCAGTGCTGGTACTATGGACTCTAGCATTGCAAACCGAGCAGGTGACGTACTCTTGTCTAGGACGAATGGCGTTCTCGCACTGTGTACAGTTGTGAGACATTGTGAACTTTGATGATTGATTATTGAACTTGACGCTTTTATATTGTTTCTTGAGCTTGGGTCGTGTTCAATCCCGTTATTGGAGCTTGGATAGCATCATTATCAAATCTGATCAACTACCAGTCTCCCTCTGTCGATGTATATAATATCCCTTAAATTACCTTAATAAACATAATGTGATAATGGATGTCCCATCAAAAAATTAAGCTACTAAGTACCGCAATTACCATTATGGCTTCGATCTAAAAAAAAAATTAAAGACGAGAATTAGATCTATACTAATAAATTTAAAGCATTTTGGGAAAAATGTATTTACGAAGTTATTTTTGAATAATATATTATGAAATGGATATTTGCATAAAATGTATCATCGAACTGTATTATTGACATTTTTATATTATTAAAATAAATACTCTTTTAATAAAAGAAATTGATATGAAATATGTGAAATATAGATATTCAAATTTTTTTTCGATTTATTCATTTACTTTTATTTATCTATCTATTTTTGTAACATTTAAAAATTTTGATAGGGCATCTCGGCCCGCTTGAAAATCAATTAAGTCCATATTATTGATTGTATTTTGTTAAATTCTGAACGGACATCTCGGGCCGCTTGAAAATTGACCAAGTCCAAATTATTGATTGTATTTTGTTAAATTCTGAACGGACACCCCGGCCGCTTGAAAATTGACTAAGTCCAAATTATTTATTGTATAAATTCAAAGAGTATAAATCAATTTTAAATTTATATATACAATATACGGTCACATATATGATTAATATTGAATATTCATATCTAAACATGATAATATTCAATTTATTCATTCAAAAAATAAGATATTAAAAGTTCTTTTCATCGGACATCTCGGCCCGTCCAAAAATTTTCGAAGTCAAATAATTCATGAATATATATGTCTTGAACTTTTAATTTTTATCACATAGGACAGAGACATATATACACATTGTGTCTCTGCATAGGAGTATAAATGGACATTATCATATGTTTTTCCCTTGTTTTTAAAGATAAGAAACTAAAAATTCATATCATAACATCGACTTTAAAAAGGGGCCGAGTTGTCCGGTAAACGGGCCGAGTTGTCCGGGGTCCGAGATGTCCGCGTACCTTATTTTATATCGTTATAGGTTTTAGCTTTTACAAGTACTTTTTACTTCCTACCTGTCATAACATAAACTTAACGATTATACGTGTACTTGCATTAAAATTAATGTACGTGCATTCTGTGTAAACTGAGCTGTAATTGTTATTTTTGTCATTAGATACATCAGTCTTAGAATGAATTCTAGACATTTAACGGCGGATTACTCCACTTTAGTGAGATTTGTTTCGGCCCAAGGACAGGAAGAAAGGCCAAGCGACTCCAATTCCGATACAAAGTTTATCAAGAGAAAAGAATGCAAATTATCTGGAGAAGAAGCCAAGTCATTTTACGAGGAAACATTGAAAATAAAAGATGAAAATCCGGGATATAAATATGATGTAAATAAAAAGTTGATAATCCAGGAGAAAACGAAAATGTTTTCTCATTCTTCACCATGTTCCACTAAAGTTAATTCTCTACACGATTTTTTAAGACATGCTCAAAATGGTGATGTGTCAAAATTAAGGAAATGCTTGTCAAAAGGTGTAGATATAACATTATGTGATGAATTTGGATGGAATGCTTTGATGTGTGCCGCTCATAATGGACATTTAGAAACTGCAAAGCTTCTGCTCGAGAATGGAATTAATCAGTTTCAAAGTGATCTAAAAGGAAGAACTGCAAGTGTGTTGGCTAGAATAAAAGGACACCAAAATGTAGCTGATTTAATTGAAAAATTCAGAAGTAATGATCAACAGCATATTACATGTATAACTTGTTCACCAGAAAAAAATACTGAAATGGAAAATACCAAAGAGAAGGACTTCTTCTGTGATGTGTGTAAAATTAATTTCTCTTGCACATCAAAAATAAATCATGACTCATCAACTGTACATTTATTTAATTTGAAACTTGCACCTAAAGACGATCCATTTGTTATTCCACCTAGCAATGTTGGTTATAAACTTATGGTAAAAAGTGGTTGGGATGGACATAAAGGACTTGGAGTTGAAAGTCAGGGGAAAAAGTACCCAATAAAGACCATTCTTAAGCGAGATCGAGCTTGTTTAGGATCCAAGGAACAAAGTGAAAGAAAGGCAAAAGTGACACATTTTGGTGCAAATGACAAGACTGCTGTCAAATCAACAACCAAAAATATTGATCGAAGGATGTCAGCTAAGGCACTGAGCAGAAAAGCTGAAAATTTAAAAAAAAAGAAAGTTAAAAACTGGGAGAGAAATTTGAGACATCATATGAATTATGACTAAATTTAAATAAATCAATCTAAAATACAAAATACTTGTACTGTCTACTTATACTGGTTTGATAAAATGACTTTAACTTAATCATTAATGATAGTTTTAACATGCCCAGTGGATGTTAACCTTAGAAATGTGCCTCCAGGTCAAGCTTATACATGTATGTGTACATTTATGAGCCATGGATAGAGTACAAATCAAAACTTAGTACTGTTAGTGTTACAAGTCCGTAGCATCTTGATATTTATTTCTACGCCTACTAATGCATCAGAGTTGGAGCAATATTTCTACATTAATCAGATTTTAATGGCTTCATAGCACTCATTACAGTCAGATGAAATATCAAATTATCTGGTTATATTGATTCTTGGCGTAACTCCGGTTGCAACATAGCTATGACAAAGATCATGAAATCAGTAACAACTGTGAAAAGTAGTAAGCAAATCCATACAGCTTCTAACTTCTAAGGTTGTACTTGTAAGGATCAGGTACATGTACATGTACCAAGTTTGGTCAAACTCAAATGTTCAATGGACTGTCCAGTGTCCTTGAATGTAGGCCCATGACATTGTAAACATTACCTTAGGTCATGACACACCCTTGAACATAAGATTTTTTTATAGAAAATTATACAGCAGATCATTCTAGTGAATATAACAAACAACAGTACTTTACCTGTCATACTGAAGTCTGATATTTGTAAACACACACTCTTGCATCATGTTTATCAGTTATTTAAGGAAATGTCTTCATACATCTGTGCTAAATATCAAGACAATCTCAATGAATAGATATATTTAGCACATTAATGTTCCCTCTTGTGTACACATTAATGTTCCCTCTTGTGTACACATTAATGTTCCCTCTTGTGTACACTTTTTATACACTGTATAGATTTATCACTCGACTTCATTTTTGTTGAGCAAAAAAAAAAAAAAAAAAAAAAAACCACATGAATTGTTTAAAAGTAGATCTTTCTGGAGTATTTTAGGTTTTTAAGATGTTTCTTATATAAGACCATATCAAAGGACCTGAAGGTCCTGAAAGATACTCTTACTGACATCTTGTTGTGAGTAGAGATCTATATATATATATATATACATCACACTAAGGACACCTCGACCTCATTTTGTATGAAGTTGATTGAAATGAGTAATGTTAATGAAAATAAGGTAGTGCACAGAGAAACCTGCTTATAAGGTTATCCCAATCATGTGTAATTCAATGGCAGTGGTGGGTTCAGTAATGGGGAGGGTTTACAAGTAAAAATCCAGATTTGGCACCAAAAACGGCCCAGTAGTTGACTAATACACATGTGGGCCCCCCTTTTCGGAAATCCTGGATCTGCTACTGCATGTATTGCAATGAAAATAGTCCGAGATTCTATGCCCTTTTCCCACTTTTGATATCCGCGGTTTGTGGAAATTCCAACGCTTGATGAACAGAATCGCTCTGACTCTCTTTCACAAACCACCGAAAAAAAGCGAGGAAATAAATTGCAAACCTACCATTCTCCCTCTTAAAGTATATTACACAAAAAGGTAACCTTTTAAATAAGTGCTTTAGACGAAGAAATGTTTTAAATTTTTATTTATTTTAAGATTGAGTGAAGATGTCACACATGAGAGAATTTTTATTCTGATTGTTAAGCACTGTTTTAAGTTCTGTAGGACAATACTATATAAGTTCTCCACCTGTAAATATATATTCTTACTTTTAAGTCACTATATTTTATACTTTTAATACCAAAATCAGTTTTACGCTTTTATGAGCGGTACTCCAAGCAGTGGAGGAAGTTATACACAAAGAAGAAGAAGGAAAGACAGAGAATCTCGGACTACAGTGAAAACTGTAAAGTTGTCCTTAGACAAGTCGATTTGACCGTAGTTCAGGTAAAAGAAAGTATGGATAAAAATCAGCTCATAAAACATATAGTTATACATTTGTAGTTTGAAATGTTTTATCTTTATTATTATATGAAATGTGCGAAAAAAATTTAAAGTGTAAAAATTAAGAGAAAATAGAAGAGACGAGGAAATCGACGATTACACATACGAATGTTGGTCACCACGAATGTCGATCGTGCGAATAGACTGATGAACATATATTCATACACGTTCGCCTTCTCCTTGGCAGGGGAGCGGACGTTTTTTGACAGAATTCACACGATTGTGGTCAAAATTTATCTTTAAGAAAAGACTCTTACAATGAATCGATTAAATCGTCAAAGCTGTCCTCGCTAGAATAGACAAACATTGACACAGATATCGCATTATTTCTTCAAAGGTTGTAGTTGGGTGGACATAAATCTGACCTTTGAACCTTGAGCACGATAAGAGTAAGATACTCATTGAGAAGGAGTATCTTAATAAAAACAGCCTTCCCCAGCTTGAATTGTGGTAGGGCACAAATGTTGTCTTCTACCTTCTGCAGATCGTTTCACAAAAGTTCTTACAATTTTTTTTATGGATTTTTCATAAGTTTTACCATGAGAGAATATGACTTTAAACATCAGTATGCAGAATATGAATTTTTTATTGTTGTATTTTGGGATGAAAAATATCATGAATAATTATTTCTAATTCATGTTCCCCCTATTTGCAAAGTCTAAGGTTGAAAGTTAGGGGAAATCCTTATTTTTTTTTGTAACTGTTGCGAAATGACAAGTTGTATACTACATGTAGCTAAATATTATATCAATGTGTCCTGTTGTTCCTGAGAAGATTTTGTCAATCGTCCTTCTTGTTTGTCCCCTTACATGTGTCAAGGAAAACAACTGCTATTTGAACGAAACTACATCTCATTACCTATAAAGATCATACACGCATATTTCATTGAAATAAAATATATACACCAATTTTTGGGAAAGATGCCCAAGCTCACCTAAGTATCTAGATTATCAGTCATGCAGGAAGGAAGAAATTTATTTTTGCATTACTGTGACTAGGTCAACACAAATGTTGAAAATATGTCAAATTTTATTTTAGACCAGAATAAAAAAAAATAAAACAACAACAGTTTTTTTGCACATCCATCCTGGTGATTTTGATATTAAGCATTTGTTCTATCTCTGAAAGATGTGATTCAGGGCAACAAGTTTGTCATTTTCTTTAGGTGGGGCCTTTTGTTGACTGATTTCAAGTCTGGGTCATGAACAACAATTGTCTCAAATATTGTCCAGATCCAACTTAAAATGGCCTAATTTCATATGTTGAGTGTTGAGAAACATCTAAAACTTTATTTAGATGTGTAAAAAAAATGAAAACAAAAATTGACCACAGCAGAATTTGAACCGCTACTCTCCATATTTTAATCACCAAGTGGTATATGTGAGACCTATTTTTATACGCCCGCCGAAAGACGGGATGTATTATGGTATGGCTATGGAACGTAATAACTTTAGTAAACGTCAGCTGTATTTCATGAAACTCATAAAGAATGCTTAGATAGAGTAGAGGATGCCGCCTTTCGATTTTGAGCAAATTCCGTTTTGTCGTTCCGGAGTTATGGGACTTGGATTTAAATTTTACTATGAAAAGATGCTATGGAACGCGATAACTTAAACATCAATTGATTTTCATGAAATTCATACAGAATGCTTAGATAATGTAGAGGAAGACGCTTTTCGATTTTGAGCAAATTCCATTTTGTTGTTCCGGAGTTAAGGACCTTGGATTTAATTTTTACTATGAAAAGATGCTATGGAACGCGATAACTTAAACAAACGTCAGTTGTTTTTCATGAAACTCATACAGAATGCTTTGATAATGCAGAGGAAGCCGCCTTTCGATTTTGAGCAATTTCCGTCTTGTCGTTCCAGAATTATGGGACTTGGATTTTATTTCTAATATGAAAAGATGCTATAGAACGCAATAACTTAAGTAAACGTTGGTTGATTTTCATGAAACTAATACAGAATGCTAAAATAGGGTAGGGGAAGCGGCGTTTTGATTTTGAGCAAATTCTGTTTTGTCGTTCCGGAGTTATGGAACTTGGATTTTTACTATGATATATGTAAGATGCTATGGGGATGCTGTGTAACGCGATAACTTAAGTAAACGCGAGTTGTTTTTATGAAACTTATACAGAATGCTTAAATAGTGTAGGGGAGGCCACCTTTTGGCTTTCAATATTTCATAAAAGTATTACCAAAGAGACCCAAGTCTGGGGGTAATAAACCCATACGTTCACATTGCTCCCGTCCAAAGTAAGTGACGGGCGTATTATGCCACGCTAGGCGTTGCTCTTATTTAGACACGGTGGCACCATCTATTGACCAATTTGGATGAAATGTAAAAATTGATAGAGAACCCATAGTACTTCATGTATACCATGTTTCATTAAAATCTTTCATGTGGTATAACAGCAGAAGTTAAAAATGTGAGGAATTGTCCCTATACACCCACCCTCATTTGGAAGTCTTAAATAATTCCTAGAAAATCCAAAAATTGAGATATTGACAAAATTCTTTCAAAATAACATTCCTTACCATAATTATGATCAAAGTCGTCCATAACATATCATCATTATCAATTAACTAGGAAATGTGACACTTTTCTGCATTGAAATCACGATGTCGAAAAAATTTCTAAAATTTGATTTTATAAAGGGAACCAAAATGACAAGACCTCTTCACTGATCCCTCTAGATCATTTCTATGCATTCTGTGTGTCTCTGTATACAGCCACTATGAAGAAGAAGATTGTCAAGGGAGGGTACTATTTTGTTACCTACTTTTGACTGTGGTTGCGCCACCTGTAAAGAGGTCTGGAAGAAAACGACAGAATTTGAAGGGGATCATTAGTGATTTATTTTTACCAAGATTTATTAAAATCCTTTGAACAGTTTTGCAGAAAAAGTTGAAAATATGAAAAATGGCCAACCCCAACCCCTTCCTTCTTATTTTTAGCTCACCTGAGCCAAAGGATGTGATCAATCGTAGTCCGTCGTCCGTCGTTAACTTTTCACATTTTCGACTTCTTCTTCAGAACAGCTGAACAGAATTTGATGAAACTTGGTATGCATGAAGTGCTCATGGTTCCCTACAAGTGTTGTTGTTTTTCGTCCAGATCCGTCAATAGGTGGCGCCACCACAGGCAAAAGTAGGTCACAGAGGGTACCCTCCTTTAACAAACTTCTTCTTCAGACCGGGGGCATACACAGACAAACTGAATGTATAGGAATGATCTAGAGGGATGTGTGAAGAAGTGTTGTTATTTTTGGTTCTGCTCCGAAATCAAATTTTTGACGTTTTTTTCGACATTTTTTGGACTTAGTAATTCCAATGCAGAAAAGTGTCATGTTTTTCAGGAAATTGATAATGATGATTTCTTATGGACTATTTTGATCATAATTATGGTAAGAAATATTACTGTTAAAGAATTTTGTCAATATCTCAATTATTTTTATTTTTGATGAATTTATTTTATGAAAAAAAGGGGGGGGGTTGGCCATTTTGTCACATTTTTAACTTTTTCTGCAAAACTTGTTTGAAGGATTTTTTTTATTAATCTTGGTAGAAATAAATCACTTATGATCCCCTTCAAATTCTGTCATTTTCGTCCAGACCTCTTCACAGGTGGCGCCACCACAGTCAAAAGTAGGTAACAAAAGAGTACCCTCCTTTGACAATCTTCTTCTTCATAGCGGCTGTATACAGAGACAAACAGATTGAAGAAGTCTTGTCATTTTGGTTCCCTTGTTATATAGTAGTTTTTCCCCTCTGAAAAATGGCTATATAGTAGATTTCCCCCCTTTACGTAACGGTTTGGAAATTATACGCGCTGTCAAGTGTTTAGTTGTAAATGTGTACACGTCTTTCTTTTTATATATTTACCATATTACGGTATTTTCTCCTAGTATTTCATGGTCGTTTATTTGCGTGTACATGCCATTCATTCTTCCAGATTGTAATTTTCTATCCGATCTCTCAACGAATATGACCGCCAAGGTCAAGGACTTGGTTGATGCATTTTCAACTTCTCTTTTGAAGTGTTACATTACCCTGTTACTTTTATGGGTAAGAGAAAGGACGTGTGGTGCCAAAACCCAATCCCAATATCTTATTGCTGTAAGATTGCCATGGATAATCACGAGATGCTTCCACGCCGTGAGATATCCCCGCCCAAACCATAACAGACCCGTTCCCCCTGAATATGTCACTGTCCACCAAGTAAGCGTCAGAATACCGCAAACCACGATGTCAATAGACAAGTTGTCGTCCATCTTACCGTGCGTGAAGCGAAATTCATCAGTGAACAACACATCTCCAATGGCAATGGGCCGAATAAAACCGATCAAGGGCATCATAAGGAGTACGCGTGTGGAATATGAATCTGTAACGGTTGGAAAATTATGACCAATGTTAAAGTTTCCAGAAATGTTGGCCAAAAGTCGTGTTGGACGTCATTACATTTGCACGTAAAAATTTTGGTATCACTTGAAAGGGCTCATCTTAAGAAATATGAAATATGAAAGCCCTACCCGTTGGAAAGATATGGCAAATGTTAAGGTATAGTGTCGAAGCCCTACACTTTTTAGTACAAAAGATATAGCAAAGGTGATAGGACTCACCACAAGGACTCTCTATGCAAAATTTCAAAGCCCTAAACCTTTTAGTACAAAAGATAAAGCAAAGGTTAAAGTTTTTGAAGAGTAATCAAGCTCGAAGGTCAAAATCACTGGGTCAAAAGTCATGGTCCAAAATGAAAGGTCTCATCACAAAGAATCTATATATGAAGTTTCAAGCCCCTACACCTTTTGTACAAACGACATAGTCAATGATTTCCCACTGAGTAAGAGTCACAGACAGGTGAAAAACTAGATGCCCCCGAATTTGATTCCGGGATACATAAAAACGAACTGCTGGTGTTTTTTTCCCGTAAGTATATATGCAGGTTTCTCGGATTAAATAAAGATATCTCGAAATTCTAGTAGATATATTTCTATTCTAAATAAATACATCTGTATTTGGAAAAGAGATTAAAATTGAAGACATTTCTATTTAAGAGATGTCTCTAAATTCAATTGATATATTTTCTTATCAAAAGTTGTGATAACTCTATTTTAAACAAAAATCTCTCTTTTTGTTGTTAACAAGGTAACAAGCTGGATTTACTTACATGTATGTGTGAAAAGAAAATCCGGAATTTCAAATTGGGGGGATAATTCACTATATAGTAGTTATTCCCCGGGGGAAAATGGCTATAAGAGGGGGGATGGCTATATAGCCAAATTTTCCCCGGGGGAAAAACTACTATATAGCCATTTTCCGGGGGAAAACTGCTATATAGCAATTTTTCGGGTGGGGGGGGGATGGCTAGGGGGAAAAACTACTATATAACACCCTTCCAAAATGAAATTTTAGAAATTTTTTCAACATGTTTTTGGACTTGATGCAGAAAAGTGTCATATTTCCTAGTTAATTGATAATGATGATTTCTTATGGACTATTTGGATCATAATTATGGTAAGGAATGTTATTTTGAAAAAAAATTGTCAATATCTCAATTTTTGGATTTTCTATGAATTTTTTAAGACTTCCAAATGAGGGTATATAGGGACAATTCTTCACATTTTTAACTTCTGCTGTTACACCACATGAAAGATTTTAATGAAACATGGTATACATGAAGTACTATAGGTCCTCTATCAATTTTGTACATTTCATCCAAATTGGTCAACAGATGGTGCCACCATGTCTAAAAAATAGGTCTCACAATGGTACATATACCACTTGGTAATTAAAATTTGACCCCGAGTGGGCGTTTTGCCCCACCCTACTCTACCTCTAAAATTCGAGCACAATATGAAGCATATGAAGTCATATACATGCATCTCAAGTTATAACCAGTGTTACGATTTTTTGCCGAAGACAGTCAAACGGACATAAAAACATAGCATAATTAAAGATTACCACGCTCATCTCAAAACACTATTTGTCAAAAAAAAAAAAAAAAAAACGATGGATTGATTATTGTTTTACGTCACTCCACGATTATTTCACGTATATGGCGACGGCATCTGTTTGATGCATCACATAGAATTTTTACCTTTGCAACGGACCCACCCAAAGCAGTGAGGGATCTTTTACGTGCCACGCCTACCGTGATACGGGACCTCGGGTTTTACTGTCTCATCCGAAAGACAACACCGGTGTGCCCACTGCGGGAATCGAACCCGGTACCTTTCGGTCAGAAGCCGAGCACCTGATCCATTGGGCCAAATCGGCTTCAAACAAAAAACAAAACAAAAAGAAAAAAAAGAATGATAGGAATTTCTATAAAACATTATAACCTTGAACCTAGTCGCTCAAGCGTAAATCAGATGAATGCGCTTATATCAGCATCCCAAGATGAACCTTTGTATTTGTCGTTTTCTAAAAATAATCGATAATAAGCATATTTTGACATAGTAACCCATTGTTACCTGAGCAATTTAAATACAGAACATCGTCCTGTATCAGATATATTTTTGATATATAACTTTCTTTACAGCAATTTTCAATTATCCAATAATAACACAATCTGATTTAAACTATATCTTTATTCCGCTTCTCTATTTGTCCCATTGCGTATACGCAATGGAACAATTAGAGAAGCGGAATGAAGGTATGGCTTTAATCAGATTGATAATAACAACAAGCTGAAACACTAATGCCCTCGGCGGCACCAAAGCCGAAAAAGTTATTTTTAGCGCGAGGGTCATTGTCAAGGTCAAAGACCTTGGTGTCATTTGAAAGAGCTTCATTAATTGAGTATGCAGGTCAAATATAAAGTTTTTATCCCTCACGGTTCAAAAGTTATAGCCAAGGTTAAAGTTGACAACAGACAAACATACAGACTGGACAAAAACAATATGCCCTCGATCTATCGATCCCACGGCATAAAAAAGCACTTAATACGTATATTTTCATAATGATTCTTCTCGAATACCTACATGTATGCAATGTACTATACATTTTGAGGAGTTTAATTCATCCATGTAAGCCGGCGTGGCCTAGTGGTATCGCGTCGGACTCCTAATCGGGAGGCCGGGGTTCGAGTCCCGCTCTGGTCATGCCGGTGTCATGTCTTTCGGATGAGACAGTAAAAACCGAGGCCCCATGTCGTGGTATGCATGGCACGTTAAAGATCCCTCACTGCTTCGGTTGGGTCCGTTGTAAAGGTCAAAATTTGTATGCCCCGCATCAGGCAGATGCCGTCACCATATACGTTAAATATTCGTGGTGTGACGTAAAACAAAAAAAAATCAATCAATCAATTAATCCATGTTATTCACAATATGTCGGCTCACTGCATCCACCATCTTGCATATGCCTCATAGATTTGACGAATCTCATTAACGGCGAGTGGCGTAGGAAGTGAAGTCGAAGTGTTTTTTGTTAACAGATTTGATCGAATTCTTACGAAACGCCTTGGAAATGGTTAAGACAGACAGTTGGAAAGAAGAACAGACAGACAGAGACAAAAACTATAGCTTAAATCAGCAAGCAGCTGAAACACTATACAATGTAAAAAACTTACAAATGATATCACAGGGCATCACATTTTGCTTATAGTGCAATCTATTTATACTTAAACCTATTTATAGTGATATATATCTGTGGCGGATCCAGCATTTCTGAAAAGGGGAAAAGAACACATCTGTACTATCTAAACTATTCAGCCATTTTATGGTGCCAGATCTGGATTTTTAGTAATAAATATGTGACGAAAAGGGGGAGTACGCCCACCCCTCTAAATCCACCAATATATATATATATATATATATATATATATATATATATATATATATATATATATATATATATATATATATATATGCTATAGACTGCACTATACAAATTAAGTCTTTCAGGAAACAAAAAAAAAGCCGCCTTGGCCTAGTGGTATCGCATTCGTCCCCTGACCGGGAGGCCGGGGTTCGAGTCCCGCTCTGGTCATGCCGATGTCCTGTCTTTCGGATGAGACAGTAAAAACCGAGGCCCCGTGTCGTGGTATGCATGGCACGTTAAATATTCCTCCCTGCTTCGGGTGGGTCCGTTGCAAAGGTCAAAATGTGTATTCCCCGCATCAGGCAGATGTCGTCACCATATTCGTGAAATATTCATGCTGTGACGTTAAACAAAAATCAATCAATCAGGGAAAAAAACATCAATGATTACGATTATGTTGGTAATTTTTAATAGATATTTAATAAATTAACATAAAAATTTATGGTCATTAAATATAAGAAGTGAAGTGACAAAAGCTATAGTTTAATTAAACAAACAGCAGAAACACATTACACATATTACAACTGTATCACAGTGTATCACATACGACTAGCACATGGACTGTGTTCATCAGAAATATACAGCACACATCTATATTTAGCATCTGTATACAATCACATATGCCAGTCTTACATATGTATTATTGTACACAATTGTGTTTTATAAATGAATTTATGTTATTATTAGTCTCAATAATAGTGAAATCAAAAGGAATGAAACGACGAATCTCCTGTACACAAGAGGACGATGGCATATAGATATTATTGAGTCAAAATAACCCATATACACTTGGAAATCAGCATAAAACTAACTACAAAGGTAAAACATCTTTAGCTCACAGGAGCCAATGATATAAATGAGCAAATGTCAGAACACATTATCTGTTGACTGTTTGTTCGTCTTCCATAAGTTTACCAATTTTTGAGAGGAATTTTGATGACACGCAGTGTTCACACTCTCTAAAAGTTTTATTTTTCAGCTGGATCGATCCTAGGTAAAGTAAAATAAATCCAGGAGAGTATCCTCCTTTAATAAACCTCTTCAGACCGACTGCCTAGAAAGAACAGCAAACCAAATGCATCGGAGTGTTCTAAATAATGTGTGAGGAAGTGTTATTATTTTTGGCTCCGTTCTGACATCAAGTATTTGACATCTTGGACTTGAGCATTTTTATGCACATTTTTAAGTGATTTCTTTGATCTTCTCCTTGATAGCTGCTTGTTATTCATGAATTGTGTTCATGTAGTTTTATTTAATTCAAAGGAAATGAATGATATTGTATTTCAATGGTAAAATATATTACAATTTGTAACGAACTGGACTACAAAAATTTGTTCACAGTTTCAGAAAAAAAAAGCCCAATGCAGATGCCTATATTCTCTTGCTTATGGTGTTTTTGACAAATGACTCTAACTTGCTTCTCTACATTGAATAAATCATGACAATGAAACAAAATTGTGTGAAAAGGATTAAGTCAGAAATCTTTTTTACAATTCTTTTTCTTGCATGATCTGGTTAATATACACAGTGCTACAAAATATTTAAACACTTGTTTCGGTGCAAAATGAAAAAAAATGTTTTTTTAAGCAATCTTTCAACTACCATATCCTTCAGTATGCTAGACCTTGACTATATAAAAATAAGAAAAAAGGTAATAAAAAATTTAAAAAAATAAATTTTAACATGAAACTTTTATATAACCCTTAAAATAAATATTTTCTAATAATAACTGGTAACAAGAGCAATGCCTAACATTGTATAATATGTCCGTCACTTAAACTGAAGCCGGATACATAAGCACTGTGACCTTGACTTCACAGATAAGACCTTGGTTCAATGTCACGACACAATCCTTGGGTCATGGGCAACAATTCTGTGGAATATTATTCAAATCCATGCAAGGGGTAAAAAGTTATGGCCCGGAGAATAATTTAACTGACATAATGATCGTGACCTTGACCTTGCAGATATGACCTTGGTCTAAAGTCATGACACACGCTTGGGTCCTGGGCAACAATTCTGAAATATTATTTACATCTACGCAAGGGGCAAAAAGTTGTGGCCTAGACAATGATTTAACCATCATATGCATTGTGATCTTGACCTTGTAGATAAAACCTTGGTTCAGGGCCATTACACCCTTGGGTAACAATTCTGTGAAATATCATTTAAATCCATGTAAGAGGTAAAAAGTTATAGCTGGGACATTCTATACTGGACGGACACTGACAGACAACGCGATAACATAATAAGCCTCGCCTGAAGATGAGCATATGAAAAATGTTTTATTGCTAATATATACATGTATATATTGAGTATATCAAGAAAATGGCAAAAATATATGGAAATGACTTTCAGGAAAGAAGCCAAAAAAGTATAAAAATTTGATTTCAATATAGAACCAAAGTAAAAACATTTCTTCAACATCACACATTCAGTTTGTTGATCTATGCAAGCTGTCTGAAGAAAAACTTAGTTAAAGCAGAGTACTTTCTTGGGCCTATGCTGCTACACCCTTGATCCATCCATCTAAGGATCTAGCTAAAAAAGGAACACCTAAGCGAACTTCAATACTTCTGTAACTTCCAAGTTTCACCAAAATCATTCAAATATGATAAATCCTCTTACACTTATTGGCTTATTTTCTTAATCTTATAAAGAAAAAAAAACTGCAAACAATAGAATTCTAAAAATAATTTTTGTACTCCATTTCACTCCAAGTACAACTTATTTCAACAGAATCAATTATAATACCCAAAATCAATGCACTATAAGTAACATATAAAGACAATTTACCTTGTCATATGCAAATATGTCAAAATCCAAAACGATATAAAAAAGAGCATTAAAAGTTTGATTTCGGAGTGGAACAAAAAACAACATCACTTCTGACACTTCGGAAGAAAATGTATGTCAAATGAGGGTGTACCATCTAGGTCCTAGGTCATCCCGCCCTGGATCTATCACTTGATGGACCTAACCAAATTCAATAACACTTATAGGGGACCTTGATTACTTCATCTCTACCAAGTTTGATCAAAATCCCTTCAATGGTTTTGGAAAAGAGGCTTTAAAACTGTGAAAACATAATGCCAGACAGACAGACTGACACAAGACCCCCAAATAAAGCTTTGTGAGATTTCTTCTTCAGTAAAATGGAAAAATGTTCAACAAAATTGACACAAAAGAAGTGCTCAAGGTCCCCTACTGGTAAAATAAGTTTTTCTTAATCCATCAAGGGTGGATACAAAATGAGGTAAAGTAGATCAAGAGGTAAAGTAGATCAAGAGGGTAATTACTATCCTCTTTAGAATCTTCTTTAGAAAATCTGCTTGGAATAAAAAAAACTATGTAAATGCGATAAAAACCATATTTAGAAGGTGTTAACTCATAGATATAATCTCTATGGAAATGTTGACTGAAATAGCTGAGATGAATATAAGAAGAAACAGGCACACATTTTACCAATGAATGATGATAATAGTAATTGCTACTGTTACATTAGACCTATTGCACAAAAATGAACATTTACATATATATATATATATATCTATTTGTATGAATTAATTTCAACTACATGTATTTCTCTAAATAACATGCTTGATTTTCCTTCAAGGTGTTTTTAGCAATGCTTTTTTTGTTTAGCAATGCAACTCTAGTATCATTCATCAATGTAGTGGTAGCCAATGTTAATGGTGGTAGAAACCAATTGATCAGACCAAGATTTGACCTATGAATGTTTGAATGCAGTACAGATTTAATCCAAAAAACCACTAAGACCCTATAAAAGATCTTGCTTTAACGTTTGATAAAACATGAAAATTTATCAGGGGTGAAACATATAAGTTTAAACATCACTAACATATAACAAAATACAGTTAATGTACATTAAACAATTATTCTTCCATCTATATCATTGCATGCAGTACTATGGTTAAGAGTTTGGCTTGCAGGCAGTCAAGGTCTAATTCTGGTACTGTGCCGCCAACTTAAATTGGCTACCTCCATCCTCGAGTTGAAAGCAATGTAAAATACTTCTTCACAAACCTTATCTTATAATGTAAATAATTTTAACTATATATATAGGGTAATCCAGTCAAAAAAACTATGTTAGACAGAATACTTGTGTTCTTTGCCATCTACTGTTAACATTACAACTGTCCTACTGTCCACCCACACCAGTCTAACTAGTTTAAGCAGATTGGTAAGGGCTGTCACTGGAACTGGGGGTGTAGCTGTCTGCTTTATACATTTTGTCTGTTGTGAACCAATCCCAAACAAAGAAGATGATGCAGTCTGCAATTCATAAAAAAAAAAAAGATAAATTCTATTGCAGTTGTCTGAAGTATCAAAGTAACTTCTGCAGACATAAAGGGGACAATGAAATACAAGACACTTGCATATCAATAATACAAGGACAATGTACTAAGTCATTTCTCATAAAAACTAGAAAATGACAAAGTCATGTTGAGCCTGCTGTGTGACCCTGAACATCTTGACATCTTGACATCTTTTTCATATTTTCAAGCAAAATGTGGAAGGATTAACACTGTCATTCCTACACAATCACTAACATGGTTTGTATTGGTCATTCAGATTGATTTTCAAGCACTTTACCAGGACTTTTCAACATGATTTTCAAGCAAGTGATAATACATGGTAACACCTTAGTCACACAAACACTTAAATACATGTAGAATGTACTGCTGGTCACATCCAAACATCAAATAAGCTAACAAGTTACATTTATGTGCTATATAAATGCATGTAATGAAGAATGCTTTGTAGCTCAAGATTCAAAATAAGAATGAAAAGAATAATGGTTACTGTAAAATCAAGCATTTTTCAAGGCAATTACCCTAAAATCAAGCACTTTTCAAGCTATTTCATTTTCAAACACTATGTATGGACTACTTAAAAAATCAGGCACTTTTCATGGTATGTACGAAAGATGTCTGATTAAAGCACAGTTCTCTGTTTACACCTACTGGCATAGAGATTCTAGCATCAGTAATTACAGTAAGAGTCATCTTCTATAAATTTCTCATTTGCATTTCAACACAAAAGAAAAGCTGCACAACATACAAATTTTATTCTCCAAAATTACACTAAGTGGCATGTTTTGGTTGTCAGAAGTATATATAAAATCAAAGCTGAATATAGAAGACAAATGAGATGCTTTGTTTTTATGTACTGTAACACTTGTGCCACTGATTGTCAAAAGACCACTTAGTCAATTGATATTTGCAAATACAAAGTTGTGTTTCAATTAGATTGATTCCAATACTAAATAGGGCATCCACATCAATGCAGAGCCCTTAAAATCAATTCCTTTATAAAACATATGTTTCAAAGCATTTCGTTTTTATGTACACAAATATTCTTAATTCTCTAGACCTTTCATCTCAAACGAGTATATTCTATAGATAACAAGAAACAGTATGCCTAAATTTATATTTCCAGATAACAAGAAACAGTATGCATAAATTTATATTTCCACAGGTAATCTTACCTGCCAGAACTTGATACTGCTATCAGTGTGAGAGAATGTGACCAGATATTTACAGAGGTAGTCTTACATGCCAGAACTTGATTCTGCTATCAGTGTATGAGAATGTCACCAGATATGCACAGAGGTAATATTACCTGCCAGAACTTGATTCTGCTGTCAGTGTGAGAGAATGTCAACTGATATTTACAGAGGCATTCTTACCTGCTAGAACTTGATTCCACTGTCAGTGTGAGAGAGCATCACCAGATACTTACAGAGGTAATATTACCTGCCAGAACTTGATTCTGCTATCAGTGTGAAAGAATGTGACCAGATATTTACAGAGGTAATCTTACCTGCCCGAACTTGATTCTGCTATCAGTGTGAGAGAATGTCACCAGATATGCACAGAGGTATTCTTACCTGCCAGAACTTGATTCTGCTGTCAGTGTGAGAGAGCATCACCAGATACTTACAGAGGTAATATTAACTGCCAGAACTTGATTCTGCTATCAGTGTGAGAGAATGTCAACAGATATTTACAGAGGTAATCTTACCTGTCAGAACTTGATACTGCTATCAGTGTGAGAGAATGTGACCAGATATTTACAGAGGTAGTCTTACATGCCAGAACTTGATTCTGCTATCAGTGTGAGAGAATGTCACCAGATATTCCCAGAGGTAATCTTACTTGTCAGAACTTGATTCTGCTATCAGTGTGAGAGAATGTGACCAGATATTTACAGAGGTAATCTTACCTGCCAGAACTTGATTCTGCTGTCAGTGTATGAGAATGTCACCAGATATTTACAGAGGTAGTCTTGCCTGCCAGAACTTGATTCTGCTATCAGTGTGAGAGAATGTGACCAGATATTTTACAGAGGTATTCTTACCTGCCAGAACTTGATTCTGCTGTCAGTGTATGAGAATGTCACCAGGTAATCTTACCTGCCAGAACTTGATTCTGCTGTCAGTGTGAGAGAATGTCACCAGATATTTACAGAGGTAGTCTTGCCTGCCAGAACTTGATTCTGCTATCAGTGTGAGAGAATGTGACCAGATATTTTACAGAGGTATTCTTACCTGCCAGAACTTGATTCTGCTGTCAGTGTATGAGAATGTCACCAGGTAATCTTACCTGCCAGAACTTGATTCTGCTGTCAGTGTGAGAGAATGTCACCAGATATGCACAGAGGTAATATTACCTGCTAGAACTTGATTCTGCTGTCAGTGTGAGAGAATGTCAACTGATATTTACAGAGGTATTCTTACCTGCTAGAACTTGATTCCACTGTCAGTGTGAGAGAGCATCACCAGATACTTACAGAGGTAATATTACCTGCCAGAACTTGATTCTGCTATCAGTGTGAGAGAATGTCACCAGATATTTACAGAGGTAGTCTTGCCTGCCAGAACTTGATTCTGCTATCAGTGTGAGAGAATGTGACCAGATATTTTACAGAGGTATTCTTACCTGCCAGAACTTGATTCTGCTGTCAGTGTATGAGAATGTCACAAGGTAATCTTACCTGCCAGAACTTGATTCTGCTGTCAGTGTATGAGAATGTCACCAGATATGCACAGAGGTAATATTACCTGCTAGAACTTGATTCTGCTGTTCTGCTGTCAGTGTATGAGAATGTGACCAGATGTGCACAGAGGTAGTCTTACCTGCCAGAACTTGATTCTGCTATCCGTGTGAGAAAATGTGACCAGATATTTTACAGAGGTAGTCTTACTTGCCAGAACTTGATTCTGCCATCAGTGTGAGAGAATGTCACCAGTTATTTTACTGGGGTAATCTTACCTGCCCAAACTTGATTCTGCTGTCAGTGTGAGAGAATGTGACCAGATATTTTACAGAGGTAATCTTACCTGCCAGAACTTGATTCTGCTGTCAGTGTGAGAGAATGTCACCAGATATTTGCCATCAGGTGACACACATACAGCTACAACTGGTCCAGAATGGGCTGTGATCATCTGAACATCAGTATTTAATAATACAGTTAGAATATACTGATCAATCTCATTTTCAGATTTGTATTGATATCTAAGAGAGGGTAAGTTTGCATAATGGAGGTATTTTGTATTGATTTATATTTTAAGCACATAAAAAAGTAAGAGAGATAAAATAAATGAATAAAACTCTACACATGAACACATTTTTAACATTCTTTAAGATTAATGCCTACATCAAAATACAGGTAAAATCATTAAAAAGGTTTTGAAAGACTTGTGTAAATTTGTGACATGATATAATAGGGAAATTGCTTCAAAATCTGATCTTTTATAAAATGCAAGTGACATATGTGTACTCTTATATATTTTTTGGTATACCTGACATTTTGAATGTTGCTTAAGATCATAAAATGCTAGTCCTCCATTTTTTGCTCCAACCCATATTCTCTTTGATGCAGGACAAACACTCACCATACTGAACCTGACAAGAAAGACCAAGAATTTTATGTAGTATTTGTTTTTATTCAAATTATTTTTATGTTTTTAAAAGTATGGATAAAATACTGGGCATCAAGTCAGAGATAACAGAGCAATAATTAAGTAGATTCATTTTGCAATCAGGCCCCATATTGTTTATTCAAAGATCAAACAAGCATGACAAACTTTGTAGAAAATATACCCAGTTAATGTGTTTGTGATGGACTTGGTACTGAATATTCAAATGCGTATAAAATATGTTTAAGAAAACTTTCACAAAACTCTTCCACCTTTACTTTCACTTAACATACCTACAAATGGCAGGAAATATTTCTAGGAGTCCTTTTGACTTCAGTTGAGAACTATCAAGACAATGTATTGTGATATCCATGGCCTGTATAAAATGGTGGTACAATTTGTCACAAGATTACAAAATGAATGTACAATAATAATATGATTATTTTACAATATCAAACATGTGATTCAGAGATAAAATAAAATCAAAGTACTGGTACTCAAAGTACTATCACAAGATGATTTTGTTTGTAATGACATATGAACTGATAGTACTGATTTTGTTTGTAATGACATATGAACTGATAGTACACAAAAATTGATGTATGTTTAGACATGATGAAAATAACATACTCTACAAACAATGTGGTTCTGGATAAAAGAAAGAGTACTGCTGACCAGTGCTAGTTTAAGACCCCATGGACCAATTCATATTTGTATTCATAACAAGAGGCCCACGGGCCTTATAGGTCACCTGAGTATTGTGTAACAACTTTCAAATAACTTTGGTTCGTGTCTTAAACCAGAGGTCATGAAATTCACAATGCACAATTTTGAAAGAGGCACTATTGCTTATCATTATTTATTTATAAACTTAGCATGCTTACTCTATTTACTTAATACCCAGAGATTGATTGGAGTATAAACAAAGAGAAAATGCATTTCCACTTTATAACCAGTTTTGTACCTCACCCCAAAAGAACCACTGACCCTGGGGCCATTTATTTGGGGGGGGGGGGGTTTAAAAATAACCATTTTGCTAGATGCACCTTTTTTCATCAGAAATATATATACTTGGAACCCAGGAGCAAAGGAAAATATATTCAAAGAATTAATGTATTTTCACTATATAATCAATAAAGCCCCACCCTAACACCATAATACTGACCCTGGGGCCATAAAATTCACAATTTTGGTAGAGGCACCCTTGCTCATCATAACTATGTGCTTTGATAGAAGCAGAGAAGAAGATTTTCAAAGAATGTATGCATTTTCACTATATAATCAATAGGGCCCCACCCTAACATCAGAACCCTTAACCCTGGGGCCATAAAATTCACAACTTTGGTAGAGGCACTCTTGCTTATCATAACTATGTACTTAGTTGGTTTATTTAATACCCAGGAGCAGAGAAGAGGATTTTCAAAGAAATAATGCATTTTCACTATATAATCCATATAGGGCCCCGCTCTAACACCAGAACCCCTGACCCTGGGGCCATAAAATTCACAATTTTGGTAGAGGCACTCTTGCTTATCATAACTATGTACTTTATTTGTTTATTTAATACCTAAGAGCATAGAAGAAGATTTTCAAAGAAATAATGCATTTTCACTATATAATCAATAGAGAGCCCCACCCTAACACCAGAACCCCTGACCCTGTGGCCATACAATTCACAATTTTGGTAGAGGCACTCTTGCTCATCATAACTAAGTACTTAGTTAGTTTATTTAATACCCAGGAGCAGAGAAGAAGATTTTCAAAGAAATAAGGCATTTTCACTATATACATTTTTAGCCCCGCCCTAACACTAGAACCCCTGTCCCTGGGGCCATGAATTTCACAATTTTGGTAGAGGGCTCAATGCTGAATACAGTCATGTCAACAGTTTGGCTGCTATGTGTCCCGGAGTAAAGAAGAAGATTTTGAAAGATTGCATTAATTTTAGTGGTTTTGGCTCCACCCCTCAGCCCCTGGGGGAGCAGGCACCATGAAATTCACAATTTTTGTTCCCCTTCAGCCATAGATGCTTTATGCCAAATTTGGTTAAAATTGGTTCAGTGGTTGCAGAGAAGAAGCTGAAAATGTTCAAATGTTAACACACGACGCACGACGAACGACGCAGGACGAAAACAGATAGCAATAGGTCACCTGAGTTACTCAGGTGACCTAAAAATAGAAATCAAAATCTTATATATCATTATTAGATCAGCTGTATTGATGTTGTTTTGTAGAAGCATGGACAAGGTTCATCCACGGTTCATGGGGAGTATATGTGTGAAATTTCATAACAATAAGGGCAGGGATTTTTCAGAGTATTTTACTTTGGGTCTATGGTCCAGTCAAACTGAAAAAATTTGTGGCATTTTAATAAAATTGGGAATTTTCAGGGGTTTTTTTTTCCCTATAAAGCAATTTTATTTAGACAGTTAAATCTGCTACATATGACCCAAAGTAAAAGAAATATAAAATAATATATAGTTTTAGAACTAAGTGAGTGTATTGAATCACAAAGCAAGTTTCCTTTTTTTAGGTCTTCTTTAAGGTGCTATCCAATGACAACTAGAGCTGTCCTAACAGGACAAATACCCCCTGCAGCAACAAAGCTGAAACATACAATAATTAATCCCAAAATACATCACTAGTATAAGTGTAATGGATTGTCCCACTTGTGTATTTTGGGGTATAATCAACAAGGTTATACCAAATGTGTCTATTGTGACTTTCACCTTTGACCTATGACCTTGGTTCAAGGTCATGACACAGCCTTGGATCCTAAGCAACAATTCTGTGAATTATTACAATCTGTGCACAGGGTGAGAAGTTATGAACTGGACTTTTTGTCTATTATGACCATGACCTTTGACCTTCGTTTAATGTCATGACACACCCTTGGACTCTAAGCAACAATTCTGTGAAATATTATTAAAATCTGTGCACAAGGGAAGAAGTTATGGCCCGGACAAAGTCTTACTTATTGTGTCTATTATGACCTTCACCTTTGACCTATGACCTTGGTTTAAGGTCATGACACACTCTTGGTTTCTAAGCAACAATTCTGTGAAATATTATTGAAATCTGTGCCTAGGGTGAGAACTTATGGCCCAGAAAATGTTTTACTTATTGTGTCTCTTATGACCTTGAACTTTGACCTATGGCCTTGTTGTCAAGTCATGACACACCCCTGGATTCTAAGCAACAATTCTGTGAAATATTATTGAAATTTGTGAACAGGGGAAGAAGTTATGATCTGGACAAAGGTTTACTTATTGTGTCTATTATGACCTTGACCTTTGAACTTGGTTCAAGATCATGACACACCCTTGGATCCTAAGCAACAATTCTGTGAAATATTAATGAAATCTGTGCGTAGGATGAGAACTTAAGGCCCGGAAAATGTATTACTTATTGTCTATTATGACCTTGACCTATGACCTATGACCTTGATTCAAGGTCATGACACACCCTTAGGTTAAAATTGACATATTTTGTGTAAAGTTTGCTCCTTATATATGTTTGGACATCTTTCCATTCCTAAGAGGAAAACAGAGGGCATGCTGATCTTTGATTTTGGAAATCACTCTTATTTGATGACAAGTGCAATTTTCAATATGAGCCAGTATTTTCTCTGTCATTTGAGAACAATAAATGAGTCCGAGTCATCATAAAATAAATGATTTACTCACTGTTTTTGATGAAATAATAGAAATATTTTTTAGAGTTCAAATTGGGATATTTTGTCTTTTGTTTAGGGTTTTTTTTTTTAATACTTCGATCATTTTTACAGTGGGAATGAGACTGACAATTGGCCCCAAAAACACCCTTGAAAAACCCCTGAAGTGGTATGTAAATACAGTTATAGCCCAGAAACTATTTTCACTCCTCAAGGCCCTATGATCTTGACCTTTGACTTTTTTGACTCTGAAATGGAAAGAGCACATCCTTGGCTCATGGTGAGTATGTGTGTGAATTTCATTAATATATCTAAACAAATGTAAGGATTTAGAGTCTAAATACCATTTTCACTCATCAAGGCCTTAACTTTTGACCTTTCGATCCTGAAATCAATAACACACATCCTCGGCTCATAGGGAGTATGTGTGTGAAGTTTCATTACTAAACCTATAGTTTAGACTTAGAGTCTGGAAACCATTTTCACTCAGCAAGGCCCTACAACCTTGACCTTCAACCTTTTGATCCTGAAATTCATAGAGCACATTCATGACTCATGGGGAGTATATGTGTGAAGTTTCATTACTACACCTATATAATTGTAGGAGTCAGAGTCCAGAACCTAATTGTTGATGCCCATCACCCAACCCACATAAAATTAAGAGGCAATTTGCAACTGCAAGTTGGCTAAAGAGTACAATTAATCTTGACATCTAGGTTAGAACACCAGATAACACGAGGCCATATCAGTCACCTAAGTATGCTTATTGTCACATTATAAGCAATCATTGCATTTAATGTCTAAACATTTCTCTCTTACAAAGAGTTCTGTTATATGTCATTCCAATCTGATTTAAAGTGTATGAACAAAAAGACCCACATGTACAATGTAAAATTTTGGTACAGACTAACAGAGGGACTAGACAAAAAATTGTGCAAGTCTTACAGTAGGAGGGTGTTTCTGGATAATCCACAGGATCATGTATCTTCTGGTTGAGAAATTCATGCTCTTCCTAATCATGTCTCTAGCCGTTTTTTCAAATGAATACTGTACATCGTTTATATATAGATAGTTTTCAGATGCAAAAAATTTAATAGGAGTTACTTCCCTTTTCTACCATATTGGCAGTAAATGACTGAATATTCGTGCATAAATCAACCAAATTGTGTAAGGAAATTCTCCAAACTAAGAACGCTTCTTGAATTTTTGCAATTGTTATGCAATAATAAAATTATTGAACAATGTCAAAATGTTTTCAGAGGAGTGATTATATAGACAACTTTCTCAAATTATTCACTGTAATTGGTATGAACATGAAGCAAAAACTCCAGCTTCACCTTCAAAATGGCGGAAAAGGGAAGCAACTCCAATCAAATTTCATGCATTTGAAAACTATCTATTTGACTATTTCAGATCAACCTCACAAGCATAATCTCAAAAAGATGTCCTCATCTTGGAAATAGGATATTGTCAAAAAACTTTTTTGGCAGGGGGGGGGGGGGTTGTAATGGTTCATATCTCTTGCATAGGAAGCTTTATTACAGAATTATAGATCCAAGTTTGATCACTGTTGCATAGTAAGCTATGAGTCTATGAACTACATCTGAATGACATTCATGTACATAACTTTGACATCATATGGAAATGTTATCAAAGAGAAAGTGTATAGCATTGAAATGAAGGGAGTTAAAGTGGAAAAATAATGACAATTTTTTCAATCCCAGGTATTCCTAAGTACATGAGGCTGAAAACCTTTTTATCATACCTCGTTCATAGGTCAAAGAATGGTAATAAATGAGACAGCTGATTGGCTGATCTTTTGTTGGGAGAGCAGAGCTACTATTTCAATGTATTAGGGGCTTTGATTGGATAAAATTATTTGATAAATCTACAAATAAGATTGATTCTGCTGTAAAATTATGAATATTAATCTCATTTTGCTAATGTAAAGTTTTTATGACCTAAAATGTATGGTTGTTAACATTAGACATTTGGCTAGTTTCTCAGGATGATCTCCTTCCAGCAAAATTTATCAAAATTAAGGTAGATTATCTATTGTAAATTGTTAAAATTTTGATTGAGGAGGACTGATGAACATGTTTAAATATGACTTATTTAAAGCTAAGATAAAGAAAGTTGTGTAAATCTTGATGGAAGTTTGGTAATTTCACATGGGACCCTATCAAAAAAAGGAATTACTGTGATTTAAACTACTATTATCATTTTCTAATGTTTCTCAATTGAATGACATTTAAGTAAACAGCATTGATATGGTATGGAAATTTATCAAAGAAAAACAAAAAAATGGTACTACAGTCACCATTTCCATATGTTTCACTTCTGCAATTTCAGGAAGGGAGGGACTGTCAGAACATGGTTGATCCAGTTATAAGAAACACAAATATCGAATATTTATTTTGGCCTTAATACTATTTCTAATTATGCATTAGGTCTTTCTTCACAGAGCAAAGGAGTAGATAAGATTTTCTAAGATTCAAGACAACATCAGTGTACAGCCATTTTGGCTCCGCCCTAAAGACGAAATCCAGTCCTGGGGGTAATGAAGTTTACAATATTGGTAAATGGTTTTATACTCTTGTTCATGCATTCAGATTCTTAACAGGCTGTGCAGGAGTATTGAATTTCTTGTAAGAATATGCTATATTCAGCAATTTCGGGACCACCTAGGACCCTATGGCTGCAAGAGTTCTATGATAATAAAACAAACCTCCACTAGCTGAGCTGCTACATCATTTGGCATCTTTTCCACTAAAAGCTCAACAACACGCAATATCTCTGCCTTTCCTCTGACTAGGACAGTATTCTGTGACTGAGAATGCTGTGCTTGTGCTGTTTGTGCTATAGCATTATATCGAGCTACTTCCTTTGCCATAGTTATGATGAATGCTGGGGGACGAGCTGTGGCAATTAATGAGAGAGCACGCCGGGATGTTCTACAAGCATCTGCTACTGGAGATAGTGGCAAACCATAGGTCAAGCTGAAAAAGATAACTGGCACTCAAGAGCACTTTACAAAGAGCATCTCAAATGAGCTTTATTCTTCCTAATCTATTTTAAGTATCTTGGATAATACCATATTATTAGTTGATATTTAAAGGGTCAGTCAAAAAATAAAAGTACATAAATCAAAAGACATATATCAAATATGCACAAAATAGCATGTTGCATTGAAACATAACCCAATCCTATAAAGATAAAGAAATTTGACCCATCGTAATTACAACATCTTTAACACATCATCCGGTGCGGCCATCTTTTGCTCTGCGAACATAAACACACTACGGCAAGTTTTCTGATTTCATACCTAATCTCGGACGGTAAATCACTGTCATTATGTCAGAAAACGGTATCTTAGGATTAGATGCATTGGAACCAAAATATTCCGCGGTAGAACTATAGAATCTCCCAGATGACAAGGAGGAATCAGAATCAGGTGTAAATCATTCACAATTTCCAGTATCAGAATGGTGCTCTTATATATACTATAGAATCTCCCAGATGACAAGGAGGAATCAGAATCAGGTGTAAATCATTCACAATTACCAGTATCAGAATGGTGCTCTTATATATACTATAGAATCTCCCAGATGACAAGGAAGCATCAGAATCGGGTGTAAATCATTCACAATTACCAGTATCAGAATGGTGCTCTTACATATACTATAGAATCTCCCAGATGACAAGGAAGAATCAGAATCAGGTGTAAATCATTCACAATTACCAGTATCAGAATGGTGCTCTTATATATACTATAGAATCTCCCAGATGACAAGAAAAATCAGAATCGGGCGTAAATCAATCACAATTACCAGTATCAGAATGGTGCTCTTATATATACTATAGAATCTCCCAGATGACAAGGAAGAATCAGAATCGGGTGTAAATCATTCACAATTACCAGTATCAGAATGGTGCTCTTATATATACTATAGAATCTCCCAGATGACAAGAAAAATCAGAATCGGGCGTAAATCATTCACAATTACCAGTATCAGAATGGTGCTCTTATATATACTATAGAATCTCCCAGATGACAAGGAAGAATCAGAATCAGGTGTAAATCATTCACAATTACCAGTATCAGAATGGTGCTCTTATATATACTATAGAATCTCCCAGATGACAAGGAAGAATCAGAATCAGGTGTAAATCATTCACAATTACCAGTATCAGAATGGTGCTCTTATATATACTATAGAATCTCCCAGATGACAAGGAAGAATCAGAATCGGGTGTAAATCATTCACAATTACCAGTATCAGACTGGTGCTCTTATATATACTATAGAATCTCCCAGATGACAAGGAGGAATCAGAATCGGGTGTAAATCATTCACAATTACCAGTATCAGAATGGTGCTCTTATATATACTATAGAATCTCCCAGATGACAAGGAAGAATCAGAATCGGGTGTAAATCATTCACAATTACCAGTATCAGAATGGTGCTCTTATATATACTATAGAATCTCCCAGATGACAAGGAAGAATCAGAATCAGGTGTAAATCATTCACAATTACCAGTATCAGAATGGTGCTCTTATATATACTATAGAATCTCCCAGATGACAAGGAAGAATCAGAATCAGGTGTAAATCATTCACAATTACCAGTATCAGAATGGTGCTCTTACATATACTATAGAATCTCCCAGATGACAAGGAGGAATCAGAATCGGGTGTAAATCATTCACAATTACCAGTATCAGAATGGTGCTCTTACATATACTATAGAATCTCCCAGATGACAAGGAGGAATCAGAATCGGGTGTAAATCATTCACAATTACCAGTATCAGAATGGTGCTCTTATATATACTATAGAATCTCCCAGATGACAAGGAGGAATCAGAATCGGGCGTAAATCAATCACAATTACCAGTATCAGAATGGTGCTCTTATATATACTATAGAATCTCCCAGATGACAAGGACTAATCAGAATCTGGCGTAAATCAATCACAATTACCAGTATCAGAATGGTGCTCTTATATATACTATAGAATCTCCCAGATGACAAGGAAGAATCAGAATCAGGTGTAAATCATTCACAATTACCAGTATCAGAATGGTGCTCTTATATATACTATAGAATCTCCCAGATGACAAGGAAGAATCAGAATCGGGCGTAAATCATTCACAATTACCAGTATCAGAATGGTGCTCTTATATATACTATAGAATCTCCCAGATGACAAGGAGGAATCAGAATCGGGCGTAAATCAATCACAATTACCAGTATCAGAATGGTGCTCTTATATATACTATAGAATCTCCCAGATGACAAGGAGGAATCAGAATCAGGTGTAAATCATTCACAATTACCAGTATCAGAATGGTGCTCTTATATATACTATAGAATCTCCCAGATGACAAGGAAGAATCAGAATCAGGTGTAAATCATTCACAATTACCAGTATCAGAATGGTGCTCTTACATATACTATAGAATCTCCCAGATGACAAGGAGGAATCAGAATCGGGTGTAAATCATTCACAATTACCAGTATCAGAATGGTGCTCTTATATATACTATAGAATCTCCCAGATGACAAGGAAGAATCAGAATCGGGTGTAAATCATTCACAATTACCAGTATCAGAATGGTGCTCTTATATATACTATAGAATCTCCCAGATGACAAGGAAGAATCAGAATCAGGTGTAAATCATTCACAATTACCAGTATCAGAATGGTGCTCTTATATATACTATAGAATCTCCCAGATGACAAGGAGGAATCAGAATCGGTGTAAATCATTCACAATTACCAGTATCAGAATGGTGCTCTTACATATACTATAGAATCTCCCAGATGACAAGGAAGAATCAGAATCAGGTGTAAATCAATCACAATTACCAGTATCAGAATGGTGCTCTTATATATACTATAGAATCTCCCAGATGACAAGGAAAAATCAGAATCGGGTGTAAATCATTCACAATTACCAGTATCAGAATGGTGCTCTTATATATACTATAGAATCTCCCAGATGACAAGGAGGAATCAGAATCGGGTGTAAATCATTCACAATTACCAGTATCAGAATGGTGCTCTTATATATACTATAGAATCTCCCAGATGACAAGGAAGAATCAGAATCAGGTGTAAATCATTCACAATTACCAGTATCAGAATGGTGCTCTTATATATACTATAGAATCTCCCAGATGACAAGGAGGAATCAGAATCAGGTGTAAATCATTCACAATTACCAGTATCAGAATGGTGCTCTTATATATACTATAGAATCTCCCAGATGACAAGGAAGCATCAGAATCGGGTGTAAATCATTCACAATTACCAGTATCAGAATGGTGCTCTTATATATACTATAGAATCTCCCAGATGACAAGGAGGAATCAGAATCAGGTGTAAATCATTCACAATTACCAGTATCAGAATGGTGCTCTTATATATACTATAGAATCTCCCAGATGACAAGGAGGAATCAGAATCGGGTGTAAATCATTCACAATTACCAGTATCAGAATGGTGCTCTTATATATACTATAGAATCTCCCAGATGACAAGGAAGAATCAGAATCGGGTGTAAATCATTCACAATTACCAGTATCAGAATGGTGCTCTTATATATACTATAGAATCTCCCAGATGACAAGGAAGAATCAGAATCAGCTGTAAATCATTCACAATTACCAGTATCAGAATGGTGCTCTTATATATACTATAGAATCTCCCAGATGACAAGGAGGAATCAGAATCAGGTGTAAATCAATCACAATTACCAGTATCAGAATGGTGCTCTTATATATACTATAGAATCTCCCAGATGACAAGGAAGAATCAGAATCAGGTGTAAATCATTCACAATTACCAGTATCAGAATGGTGCTCTTATATATACTATAGAATCTCCCAGATGACAAGGAAGAATCAGAATCGGGTGTAAATCATTCACAATTACCAGTATCAGAATGGTGCTCTTATATATACTATAGAATCTCCCAGATGACAAGGAAGAATCAGAATCAGGTGTAAATCATTCACAATTACCAGTATCAGAATGGTGCTCTTATATATACTATAGAATCTCCCAGATGACAAGGAAGAATCAGAATCGGGTGTAAATCATTCACAATTACCAGTATCAGAATGGTGCTCTTATATATACTATAGAATCTCCCAGATGACAAGGAGGAATCAGAATCGGGTGTAAATCATTCACAATTACCAGTATCAGAATGGTGCTCTTACATATACTATAGAATCTCCCAGATGACAAGGAAGAATCAGAATCAGGTGTAAATCATTCACAATTACCAGTATCAGAATGGTGCTCTTATATATACTATAGAATCTCCCAGATGACAAGGAAGAATCAGAATCAGGTGTAAATCATTCACAATTACCAGTATCAGAATGGTGCTCTTATATATACTATAGAATCTCCCAGATGACAAGAAAAATCAGAATCGGGTGTAAATCATTCACAATTACCAGTATCAGAATGGTGCTCTTATATATACTATAGAATCTCCCAGATGACAAGAAAAATCAGAATCGGGTGTAAATCATTCACAATTACCAGTATCAGAATGGTGCTCTTATATATACTATAGAATCTCCCAGATGACAAGGAGGAATCAGAATCGGGTGTAAATCATTCACAATTACCAGTATCAGAATGGTGCTCTTATATATACTATAGAATCTCCCAGATGACAAGGAAGAATCAGAATCGGGTGTAAATCATTCACAATTACCAGTATCAGAATGGTGCTCTTATATATACTATAGAATCTCCCAGATGACAAGGAAAAATCAGAATCGGGTGTAAATCATTCACAATTACCAGTATCAGAATGGTGCTCTTATATATACTATAGAATCTCCCAGATGACAAGGAAGAATCAGAATCAGGTGTAAATCATTCACAATTACCAGTATCAGAATGGTGCTCTTATATATACTATAGAATCTCCCAAATGACAAGGAAGAATCAGAATCAGGTGTAAATCATTCACAATTACCAGTATCAGAATGGTGCTCTTATATATACTATAGAATCTCCCAGATGACAAGGAGGAATCAGAATCGGGTGTAAATCATTCACAATTACCAGTATCAGAATGGTGCTCTTATATATACTATAGAATCTCCCAGATGACAAGGAAGAATCAGAATCGGGTGTAAATCATTCACAATTACCAGTATCAGAATGGTGCTCTTATATATACTATAGAATCTCCCAGATGACAAGGAAGAATCAGAATCAGCTGTAAATCATTCACAATTACCAGTATCAGAATGGTGCTCTTATATATACTATAGAATCTCCCAGATGACAAGGAGGAATCAGAATCAGGTGTAAATCATTCACAATTACCAGTATCAGAATGGTGCTCTTATATATACTATAGAATCTCCCAGATGACAAGGAGGAATCAGAATCGGGTGTAAATCATTCACAATTACTAGTATTAGAATGGTGCTCTTGTGAAAATTGTGAAACAATGGGTACACCAGAGGAATGCATTTGCTGTGCAGCATGCGAGTATGTTCAACCAAATATGGAAGATAATATGTGCATTAGAGAGCATCCTTTGTTTGATTTAATTGTATGTAGTCACTATGTGCTTGCTGTGGCTTTCATCCAAATCATGATATATAAACGTTAATTTTCCCATTTACTAAACATTACTTGACATGGTCTATTATGGAAAAATATACTACATGTTGAATATAAAACATAGATTCAAGATATAAAGATGATAGGAATTTCAACAATCTGATTAAAACCATATCTTTATTCCGCCTCCCTATTTGTCCTATTACACCGCATATAGCATATATATGTTTCAGTTATATTAGTCTAAATTCACACACAGCCCTTTCATTAGTACAGTTAAAAGCTTGACAGGAAGGCATTTTCAATAAAACAATAAAATACATGTCAACAACATTTAAGAACTTTGCTTGTAGTGATTACATTATACGCATCCGCTGTTTTAAATACAGAAAGGAAACCGTAGTTCTGATATCAGAACCATGTGGTATACATCTGGAGGCTACGAAACATAACCACCTCTTCATTTTCTGAGAGGTCAAGATGACTGCGCGGACGTAATATTAGAAAACATGATAATAAATGCATTGTTTTATCTTTACAAAGCAATTCTTAATTAATAGGATTGTGGTATAGTGTTTGTATACGCATCAGTTTCAAAAGACATCCGGATGTGCAGTTGTCTGACCTTACCCTTTAAGTTTTTATTTACCATAAAATTTCTAACAATAATACATTCAGATAATTTTCAAGATGGATTTGGCAAGAATGCAAATATCTGACCTGTAAACTGACATGTGAACTAACATGAATGACATGTGAGCTGACATGAATGACATGTGAGCTAACTGACCTTGGTACTAATCTGTCAGAATCCACACAAAGTTCAAGGAGTCCCAGTAACACAGCTGATACATCTAAGTAAGGTTCCCATACCGTGAAGCCTCTACCTATCAGATCAATAGCTGCCCTACGTATTGGAGTGTAAGCAGGTAACTTACGGCTTGGTGGCTGTTGTAAAAGGAATGTCAAAGCTTTACCTGTAATGATAAAGTTATTTAAGTAATACCACACTGTTTAATACAACACAAGGATTATTTCATTGTGGCAGCCAGTGGTGGAGAAAACGAAGGTGCCTGGGGGAAACAAACACCATTCAGAGAATATACCCCATGCTTTCCACTGGCACTGGCCTGTTCACTCCCTTCAATATATACACCAGCACACTTCCATTGGCACTGACAGATTTCGACATATAGTCATCAAGCTCGATAGGATGTTACATGATGTACATGAAATGTTAAATACAAAAGGAACTGGTGTCACATAGCTATGGCACCAATAACAATGTACTACAGTGCACAAATTCAGAGGTGAGACCAGGTGCCTGGGAGGAGTGAGCTTAGGTCTGTTACATCCCTTCAGTAGGCACATAGTACACTTTCCACTGGCACTGACAGGTTAAAAGCACTTTAGTCTGTTAAGTCAATTTGACTCAAAAGATGCACAGATTGAAAGTGGAAATCTTAACTTGCTGCAATTTGAATTTGTTAATTCATGACATTTGGCTGAGAATAGTATCTAAAACAAAAGAGATACACCACCATGACTGCTGAGAATAATCCTGGATATATATTGTTTTATAGTTCAGTCCAACTTTGATAACTAACAGTGTAAGTGACCATCAAAATCACTTCAAGTTTCAGTTTTGAGTTATCAAAGTTACTGTGTTGTTAACACAAACAGGCACAAAAAGGGGAGATCAAAATTTTCTATCACTGTTTGAATGAAGTAAGGAGAAGTATATAATTTAACACAAAATCTTAATTGCATATTGCAAGTTAATTTAAAATATCATTTGAAAACAATTAATGATTAAATCTTTACTGATAAACTTTACATACAGTTACAACAGAATGGAAATGAGAAACAAATAGCATACGCTATCCTCGACACTAATAATAAATATTCCAGTAAATGCTATTTTCAAAATTCTGTATTAAAAAATCCTTTTTGATGATTGTGTGCAGCGCTTGATATAGTTACTTTTTGTGCATACTTTGCCAAGTTATACAATGTTCTAGGAGATGTCTTTCTTTTTGATAACTAGACAACTGACAAAATTAGAAGGGTTCCACAGGATGCCTGTCACCATGACCTTGACCTTAATCTGGTACAGCATAAAGGTTTTGTCATAAGGAATGCAGATGTCAATTATGAAACCCTACTACTAACGGTTCAATAGTTATGGTCAATGATAAAATTTTTCAAATGCAGGCCAAAGCTCACCATCAAGGCCACATGATAAAAAATTTTCGTACCAAAGAAAAGGTCTTGTCATAAGGAACATACATGCCAAATATAAAAGTCCTACTTCTTACAGTTCTATAGTTATGGTCAATGCTGAAGTTTTTCAAATGCAGGTCAAAAGTAACTGTCAAGGTCACATGATAAAAAATTTTGGTACCAACTGAAAGATCTTGTCATAAGGAACACACATGCCAAATATATTGTAGTGTATTAGATATGGCCAATGTTAAAGTTTTCGCTGACAGCCAGCAGACAGACGGACAGACAGACAGAGTGATGACTATAGGGCACCCACTTACGAAGCAGGGCCCTAATCAGTTTTCAGGGGTTTTCAAATTTCAGTAGTTTGAATTTTAGTAAGTGACAGTGAAATGTATTGAAATGTTGTTGAAACCTACTGATTACTTGAAGTTTTCGGGAGTTTTTGATGTTCAACAGTGTAATGTAAGATATGGATCAAAGATCATCAGCTGTCCTTCAAACAATCATGGGTGTTATTTCAGTCATAGAGTGAGAAGTTTGCAAAAGTAAAGTTGTCCTAAACTAGCCTCCTGTGTATGTGTATTACAGTTTATAATAACTTACTAGTATGTCTAGAAAGTGAATAGTTTGTCAGAGTGAAGCCTTCCTGAGCTGACTTTTTATTTGTCTTCTTGGATTCATCAACTTTGCGTCTGCTTGGCTCAATTTCGTGACCAAACTCTGCCCCTATCACTCCAAGCATCACAATGGCAGTGGCTTGCTTACGTCTACTCTCAAAAGATGATGACATCTTATGCAATGGTGATTCTGAATGATTAAACATCAAATATTACATAAAACTTAATCATTTATAAGCTGGCAACATTATGTAGTTTTATCACATCTTTTGCTGTTTATGCAGTGAAATATTGCTATGTTATAAATTAATTCATGGCATAGTTGACCGGTGTCTGATGAAATAAACACTTTTATACGGAGTGTAAACATGTGATAAAGAGAATCTGAAATGAATTTTCATTCATGTTGTATTTATGAAACTTGTTGTATGTTTTAAATAACTTGTTTCATAAATACCGTATGAAATGAAAATTCATTTCAGATCCTATGTATACAGTATTTAATTAAGATTATGAAGTAACGTTAAGATGTGAAACTCTTTATGAAAACATTAAATATCAATACATTAGAACATTTCATATAAACACTCAAACTTTGATAACTGGAAGCAAGACAGGCTTCTTTACCAGATAACATGGGATCATCCTCCTCCTCCTCTTCCTCCTCCTCTCCTCTCTGTCCCTCAGCATTCATCAGGCTCAGATTAGGATCTACATAGGTTGGTAGATATGGTGACCACGCATCCACAATGGCCTTCCTTCCCTCTGGGCCTATCCTGCGCAATTCTGCCAGCAATAATGCCTGGCCAGCCTCTCTAATCTGTAAATCAAATCCAGACAGTTACCTGAAACTCACGGTATCATTCAAGGAATTCAATAAGAGCTGGCACCTGGCGAAATGCCACAACTTCAAATGATTGAAATTGCCAGTCTGAATTTCCTCTATCTTGAATATACTACTCACATTCGCTCATACAGCACTCAAAATGACACACCTCAAATTTTTAAATCACCTCCTCAAACAATTCTTATTGAAAACCCTGATCATTACATGTATTTACAAGATTTGTTTTCATTAGTCACAGCTAAATGTATACATCAGGATAATATAAACGAAGTAAATCTGTTGCATAAAATCTTTTGTGTACATAAGGCATTATGGGCAATCTACCTTTGGGGTCATAATAAACCTAAGTAGAGATATACCTATCAGTAATGAGCCTTTTTAAAAAGTAACAGCATTTATCAGTGATCTCTACAAAATATCAGGTTAAAAGAATCAACACATTTTCCCTTGTTTTGCATGAAGTAGGTACTTTACTTGTATTTTTTCTGGCACTGCAATATCATCAGAAATTATACACACTGTTACTGCTTGTAAAACCAAATGGTTCCCAATTTGTGTCCCAATCCCTTTCCTAATAATTCTACTATTCTCTTATTTCTATTATTGGTACTATATTAGTGAGGTTGCTCAAATTGGGAGCCCTGTGGTAAAGCTTACCTTTCAGAATGAGTGAGGTTAAAAACCTTTGAAGTTAAAATGCAACAATACAACACACACAAAGTACTAGAATTTCTTTGATACCTTGATTATGTCTATAGTAGATAATATAAATCAAATTGCTTCATCAACAGACAGTAATACATTTTATTTGCAAGGAACTCATTTTCCTAAAAGTAAAGTAAAACTCCATGTGAATATAAAGCCCAAGCTTCCTTCAGGTAATCTGACTGACTATCAAGCTACAAAATGTATATGGCTTCTCACATTGAACTAGAATGTGTTGTCTGTGGGACTTTTTGTACAACTGCAGCACAGTCCAAAACAGCTATTTTTATCAAAGAGGTCATGTATAAGGTCACAAGGTCATCAACCTTGGTTTCATTTGAAATGGCTTCATTTTTTCTATTGACATCTCAAGCATAGACTTATAAACAAAACTTGACATAAATTCCTTCCTAATAACTAAAGCATCAGTTTTACTAAAAGTAAGTTAAACTTTGAGGTCAAAGTCATTGGTCACAAGTCCTTGTCATAAGGAATATACATATGAAATATCAAAGCTCTATCACTTGCCATTCAAAAACTATGGCCAAGGTTAAATTTTTTAAAATGTAGGTCAAACTCCAAGGTCAAAGTCACAACATAAAAAAATATGTTTTGTCGGAAAGGTACTATCATAAGGAATACACATGTGAAATATGAAAGCCCTATCATTTGTCATTTGAAAATTATGGCCAATGTTAATTTTTTCAAAAAATAGGTCAGACTCCAAGGTCAAGGTTAAAATGTCGAAAATTCTGGTGTCAACAAAAAGGCTTTGTTACAAAAAAAAAACCACATGTGAAACATCAAAGCCTTATCACTTGCAATTCAAAATTTTTTGCCAAGGTCAAATTTATTGAAATGAAGGCCAAACTCCAAGGTCAAGTTCATAAGGTCAAAACTTTTGTGCCAACTATGATGTCTTTGTTAAGTTTGCAAGTTTTCTCAACTTACTATACTAATTATATAAAATGATATGGCCAATAATGTGAAAATGTGACAACCGGATAGACGGATGCCAGACAAAGTGATCCATATGTGCCGCTATGCTTTGCAGGCAACACAACTAGAACTGACCTAACAGGCTTACAGTCAGTGTTGCCTGCAACAGTCATCCCCTGCCACAATCTGTACCTTCAAGTTGACTAATATGTTATTAGCAACATGAAACAGTTATGTAAACTTGGTAACCTTTTTCATGATTTAATAAGCAATAACATTGACTTCTGTGAAATTTATATCAACTTATAATGAAATTGACAGCAAAAATATAGCATCGTTTTAATCATATCTGGAATCAGTATCTATAGTCATCATCTGGAAACTGAAACAGTGATGAATCACTTTTTTCAGTAATAAGTCTACAACTGAACTATGCAGATGTCTATTTTTAGTAACAGTGACCCTTAGATTTAACAATTTGACCCCAAAATCTATCCCACCCTAGACCTATACATAAGCTAGCCTTATATGAAGCTTAAAAGAAATCAATAATTCTTAACTCAAGTTATTGTCTGGCGAATGAAATACCATGATAAATGTCTATTTATAGTAACAGTGATATTTAGGATAGACCTTTTGACCCCAAAATCAATCCCACCCTAAACCCTTACATGAGCCTAGCCTTATACAAAGTTTGAAAGAAATCAATCATTTCTAACTCAAGTTATCATCTGGAAACCAAAATACAATGATAAATGTCTATTTTTATTAAGTGTGACCCTTAGAGTTGACCCTTTGACCCCTAATCAATCTCACATTAAATCTTTATACATGTATAAGCTATCACTGTATGAAGTTTGAAGCAAATTGGTCATTCCTCACTGAAGTTATTGTCTGGAAACTATCTGGACAGATGGATGGACAAACGGACAACGACAACCACTATAGTCCCTTCCAAATAAATAAGTTAGCCTTATATGAAGTTTAAAAGAAATCAATTATCTTTAGCTCAAGTTATTTGGCAAATAAAATGCTGTAATAAATGTCTATTTTAAGTAACAGTGATTTTTATAATTGACCTTTTGACCCCAAAATCAATCTCACCCTAGACCTTTACATGAGCTAGCCTTATATGAAGTTTGAAAGAAATCAATCATTCCTAACTCAAGTTATCATCTGGAAACTGAAATATAATGATAGATGTCTATTAACTTTTTGACCCCAAAATCAATCCCACATTAGATCTTTATGTAAGTCTGAAGCAAATTGGTCATTTTTCCCTAAAGTTAATGTCTGGAAACCATCCGAACAGAGAGACGGACAACAACAAACACTATAGTCCACTCCAGTTTCACTGGCAAGGGACTAATAATTCAAATAGTATAATGAGACAAATAATACCCAACCCCCTCCACTAGCAATATAGATGAACAACAACAATTTTGATCAAAGGTTTACAGTGACCATGAAGTGGTAACAATTTTGACATCCTATGAGTGAAATATTATCATTATGGTTAATTTACTGGTGTTTTCTGTTGTTAAGTTTCAACAATTTTTCAGTAATATTATGAGTTTAGGATTAAAAAGCATTGAATTACACGAGCCAGAAGTTTGAAATTTAAATCACTGGTTAAACTAACCAGTGGTGAAAGTTTCAGAGACAATTAATTTAATTAGTAAGATTTCTGTATAAAAATCTAAATTACTATACAAAGTTTGTTTCATGTGCTACAAATCAGTACACAGACTATGACTTAAAATCTTTTCATTTCAAAGACATAGAAGAAATTTAACCACTAGTTAGCTTAACCAGTGGTTAAAGTTTCGTACAATTGATCCCAGTCCGGTAAATGTTTTGCAACTCTGACTTTTGTCCTTTTGACCATTAAAACCATAGGGATACTCCTTGGGTCATGGGTATCCAATGTGCCAAGTATCACAACTCTAGGATTAAAATTTAGTATTCTTTGATCTTAAAAATTCATGGTGTCTATCTAACAAAAAATTCCAAGTTCCAGTGTCTTAACTCCTGCAGGAATTATTGAGTAACATTCCTCTTCCTTCATGCACATCTACATATTGTGATCTCCCTTCATGCCATGTTGCATTCATATCCAATCAGTAGCCGCAAGTAGTGGCCCTAAATGAATGACAGGGCTACTACTTGCGGCTAATCCATTCAGGTATCCATTCATGCATCTAGAGTTTGATAAGATGATACTGTATATTTCACAAAAAATCGAAATGCAGAGGCAATAATTTTGAGTACAAATTGCCATACATCAGTCATCTGCCTTCATGAACAAATGAACTGATTTTCCTCCCTACCAAGTTTGGGTAAAATCCATTTAGTTTTATTTCTAGAAATTCTGGGCAGACAGACAGATTGACTGATTACTGTTTTATGTTATCCACAATTATTTCACTTATATGGTGACAGCATCTGTCTGATAAATTTATACTGTACCTTACAACAGACCTTATCGCAGCTATACCCCTTTATACTGTACCTTACAAAAGACCATATGAAATCAGGAAGAGATCTTTTATGTGTCTGTACTTTCACTCTCATTAGAAAGACAAGACAACAATTTGCCAACAGTGGGAATCGAACTAAGGTCCTCTTGGACATAAGCTGAGCACCTCTGAGCTACACAGACAGACATAGGGATTCCTTTCCACCGGTACAGCAAATTTATTTATTTGAGATAACTGCAAAAAATAAAGTTACAAGAAAATAATGTAAGTGATTTACAATAGTTTGATAAACTCACCTCGAGACATCTATCCTGCCATCTGCGAGCCAACATCTCCAGCTGAGGGGGTCGAAGGTGAGTGGTGCCTACCATCTCTGGAAGGATAACACAGTGCAAGGTAGCTAGGAGGCTCCAGCCTTGCTTGATCTGGGATTGATGCATCATCTGAGCATCTGTCTCATCTTCACTTGTATTGTCAGAATTATCATGGGAACCTGACACAAGCAGACCGAGGTGATTTGTGTATTTCTTCCTACAATCAAAATCAATCAGTTGATTAACACAGATTTATTTTACTCTTTTTATGTTTTATCTTACTGCATTTGATTGCAGTTGATAAATCCAAAACCAACTTTTTTAACAGGTCTATGGCAGATCTCTCATGACCATTACCCATTTAGTTAGAGAGGTTTGTAATAAACAGAGGCCAAGTTTATTAATGAACTATCAAATGCCTATACCTTTGGGTAATTACTGACATCTAATATCACAATATTCATGAACCCTTATTAATCACTCCTGGGGGTCAATATTCTATATAGAACCTGACAAGTATATATAAGAAATATATATATATCCCTACAACTAATGGCAAATGACCAATAGATATACTATAATTTTCATAATACTCCACAAACATTGTATATTCAAATCAATAGAAAAGTAGAAGTGTTGTTATGCCATCAATGCCAATTTGGCAGCGAAGTTTAAGAAATTTCTGTCAAAGGGGCATAAATCTTTCAAAAATTATTCAACCATCACCAAATTTAAACGTGACCTAGATATTATCATGATGTATATGTGTACTAAATTTCAAGTCAATACTGGTATGTGCATTTACTGCAGAGACAGAGCACATAACTGTTAATTATTGGTACGTCCAAGGGGTATAAGCCGTCAAAAATTATTCAACCCGAACTAAATCATGACTTGACCTAGATCATCTTATGATGTATCTGTATATCAAATTTCGATTCAATATGCGCTTTCACTGTACAGATAGAACAGGGACACTGGTTATTATTGGAAATTTTTAAGTCCAATAAATAAACCTCTGTCAAAAATTATTCAACCAAAACCAAATGAAAACTTGACTTAGATTATTTCTTGATGTATCGGTATACCAAATTTCAATTCAATATGTGCACCAGTTGCTGAGATAGAGCACGGAAACAAAATGATGACGGTGTCATACAGTAAACCTTCTGCATCTTACTATTACTATATAGAGAACCTACCCACTCCCTCCCCAGAAGGTTTACTGTATACAAAACCTCCTCCCAGGGGAAGATTTACTATACAGAAAACCTTCCCTCTTGTATAAAAAATCTTCCCCTCTGAAGGTTTACTTCATAGTAAACTTTCTATCTTGATCCGGAATCCTAAAATGAGCATCAAACACCATCACATATGGGCATATAATTCACAAATCACAGAATACAAGGGCACCAGATCATCCTCTCATAACAACAGATAACTTAAATGACATATTTCATTAATCTTAAATATAATGAGACCTTGTTTTTGAAGTTGTAGCTGTGGAGATTGCTCCCTGATCACATCATTATTAAAACCTAATGTTTTTCAGTGTAACAGTATGACTATTAATCCTTCTATATACTTGATTAAGATTTCTACAGTCATAGATCCATAATAACCTTGACCTTTTACACTTGATCTTTTTCAGTAAGATACACAAGTCTGTCCAAAAGATTTGGTGGAAGGTTTCTACAATGATAACTATTAGTAAACAGTCAGTCTAAGGCCTTTTCATTTGTGATAGAAAGGCTTTACTTTTACAATTCAATGATGACATCAACCTTTGACCTGTTACTGGAAACTAAGAAAGTTAATCCTTTTGTCATTTGTGGAAGGATTGATTATTCTACTTATTGTTTTAAAAAGAACAAGCTTACAGTCAGTGTTGCATGCAACACTCATCCTCTGCCGTCATCAGTAAGTTTGATGCGAATGTCTTAATTGGTTGCTGTAACACATAGGATAGTTACCTAAATAATTGACCTTTTCACCCAAAATACAACCCCACACTAGAAGTGTTCATAAACTAATAATATATCATAATTACATCAACTGAATTGGTCATTTCTAACTCCAATTATCATCTGGAACCATAAAAATCTATTTTTAGCAACAATGATTTACATATTTGTCCTTTTGACCCCAAATACAATTCCAAACAAGTACTCTTTATAAACTATCACTGTGAGAAGTTTCATTAATATTGGTCTATCATAACTCAAGCTATCATCTGGAAACCAAAAATCTATTTTTAGCAACAGTGACCTACATATTTGACCTTTGTGACCAAACACAATTCCATGCAAGCAATCTACATAAACTATCACTGTGTGAAGTTTCATCAATATTGGTCTATCCTACCTCAAGTTGTCATCTGGAAACCAGACAGACAGAGAGACAACCACAAACACTATGTATAGTCCCCTCAGGTTTCACCAGCAGGGGACTAATGAGTGGGCTCGTGCGTTCTCAGAGATCTTGGTATGTAGAAGAATTCAGTATATTGGTGATGCCTATTATAATACCATGTACCTATTATAAGAATGTTACGCAGAAAATTTAACACAACATCTTTATTTGGATTGACTCTGTTTAAATATAGCATTTACTTCTTTTTGTGTAGATTAATAAAATCCGAGTATATAGCGGTTTGGGGAAAGGTTTACTATAGGTGATGTTCTACTGTATACAAAATCTTCCAACAGTGGGTAAGGTTATCTATATAGTAGTCCATCCAGGAAGAAAATCTGCCAGGGGTAAGGTTATCTATATAGTAGTCCATCCAGGAAGAAAATCTGCCAGGGGGAAGGTTATCTATATAGTAATCCATCCAGGAAGAAAATCTGCCAGGGGGAAGGTTATCTATATAGTAATCCATCCAGGAAGAAAATCTGCCAGAGAGAAGAGGTTTATTATATGATAATGGAGAGGGGTAACACAATGTGTCCTGACCATTTTCAGTGGTGGGGCATAAAAATTTTTTCTCACTATTTACATGAATTATTAAAAATATAGTAATCAAACATAAAACTAAAAAAATTTAATATATGCTCTTTTGAGAATAAAAGCATACTTTTTTGAAATTTTCACTGGTCTCCCTGTGGCAAAGGAAGCATGACTCATACTCATTAGTGTATTGGCAGTGGATATTACACTCAACAAGTGTTGAGTTGTCACTGCACTCGAAATCTGCCATCGTGCCTTTGTTGAGAAAACCCTCATCTCCTGTCTTAATGCATCGATGCTATCTGTCCTTAACATTGATAACTTCTTCATGTGGTCTTGTTTATTCATTTCCAGTTCCTGATCACTGTCTGTAAAGTCTGATGGTATTGGTGTTGTGCTTCCTCGCTGTGCCAGAAGAGTTGGTTTTGGAGAATCTCTCATGTCCTCCAGCTGATTATATGAAGCAGACATAGCCTGCTGCATCAAAGTAACCTTTGTAATGGATGTCTTCTCTGTACAGCTTTCATGTAATGCATCACTGCATACTTTCTTGTGCCAGCCTGGTAGCATCAAAGACATGTGTCCAGTGCGAGAAATAAGTCCAAAAGATATTGGACATTTAGGTTTCATAAGACCTAGCTTATTGACACAAAGTTTATCTAAGTCTGGGTCTAGTCCCCAGGCATGTAGACATGACATAAACAGTTGGGCTATTTCTAACGTTAAATTACTTTCTATTTGCAGTGACTCTGGTTTGGAGCGTTGTTTTTGTGAATGAGATGGTGAATTCCTGTTGCTATCTGTAGGTTGGTCACCTCTGTATTGAATCCTTTGACCCACAATGTCTGCTTTTTCCTTCATTTTCGCAACCATTCCTAAACAAGAAATCACTCTACCAGGTAAAGATAACTATTTGACACATTATACATAAACTAAAATATGTGCAAGTTTAAATGAGGTGCATTTTCCCTTAAAGAAGGACATATCATACACTATTTCATTTCTTAAAGAAACTCTTGTTCTAGGAGCATTTTAATAATTCATGTCAAACCGCTATATGTTACTTATCCCAGTACAATAAATGTACTTATCTTTTTTTTTCTGATACATTTTTCTCCACAATTTCAAATGAGAACAGTTCTACCTGTGAATTTACTTTGGATTTCTGCACCTTCAGATGAGTCAGCCATTGAAATAAGACCTTTAGCTTCCAGTTCTCCAGGTGACATTAATGCAAACTCCTCTGTCAGACATTGTACTATTAAACAAATCATACAACATAATAAACTTCCTCATTAATTAATTCAATTGTTCACTGATTTACAATATCAAACAAGTTCACCAAACTGAAAACTTTTACTGAAGAAGAATAATTTAAAAGTTTTAAGCACAATTTGAGACAATGAGAGAAAAACAAATGTAAATCAACTAAATGGGAACTAAAATGGAAAATACCTGGTCAAAAACAATTCTACAAAAATTTGGAAAAATAAGCCACAATGTAGTTTTCAAAAGTAGCATGTTACTTGATAGTTATAAAAGAGGAGCAATAGACATACAAGATGACTACCAAAATGATCTGAGAAAGTTGCTTTGCCTTGCAGATGGCAAAAATTGATATTTTCTAATCACCAAACTCTACTATTTATGAAAGCTCTGTACAAACTAATAGAAAGACAGATAAATATTACAATAGCAGATACCTATAATAGCCTCTGTATCAAAGAAGATTATGTGAGAATCAGGATCCCTGACATTAGTTCTGACACCTTGTATAAACATAGGATATGTCTGAGGTTTAAGTAGGTCAGGTCGTGACCCTGGTATCTGTTGTTGTTGACCCATTTGTTGCTGAAGCTTTTGTTGTGCCAGGTTCTTAAAAGTTGCTAAATTACGGCGTTTTAAGGCCTGAGTAAGAGTTATATTAGGGTTTATTAATGTCTCTAGTGGTGTAGCATTCTCATCACAGTTGTTCAGGATTTCCTCTGCTGTTATACCATGAACAACTCTGTCTAAATGACCTGCAATACATAAATAATTCAATACATGTATAATGCATGGATCCATATTAGAAGATACATACAGCAACTTATGAAAACATATATACCAAGAACATTAAAACCAAAACTAAAACAAAACATACTTAATGAAAGTACCTTTATTACAAAATACAGGGAGGAGTGAAAAGGAATATTGAGAAAGTCATTAAAATCGGAATCAAGAGAAAGACATACAGAAATAAACCTAAATATGCAAAGTAAGAACCAGACAATACAAAAATGTTAATCGATGTATATTATCAATTGATTAATAAAAAGTGGTGGGAAATGATAAAAAGAATAAACTTTCTGAGGTAATGTGACAGAAAGGACATAAAGTACACTCAATATTACCTGTTTCCATTTGCCAGACATACACTGTGCCATCAGAACAACTTACTACCATAAAGTCATCTAGAGGGCGCCACTTTATTGTCTGAACTGGAAATAAGTGACGTCCAGCCAACATAATGCATTTTCTTTCCTTTAAACTTAGAAGAGTCACAGAGTGATCACTGGCAACTGAACAAATTGTAGACAGGATTCGAGGCTGCAATCACACAAATGTGCATTTATGTACCAATAAATGTATAAATGTAAAACAGGAAAAACTAGAAAACTGAAAAAGTCAGAAGGGCCCCACCATGCCTCTCACGAAGAACTTTGCCTTAATTTGGTACCAGCAGAAAGGTCCTGTCTTAAGGAACGCAGATGTCAAATATGAAAGCCCTATTTCTCAGGGTTCAATAGTTATGGTTAATATTAAAGTTTCAAATGCAGGTCAAAGGTCACCGTCAAGACCACATGATCAAAAACATTTTGGTACCAACAGAAAGATCTTGTCATAGGGAACACACATGCCAAATATGAAAGCACTCCTTCTTATGGTTCAATAGTTATGGTCAATATTAAAGTTTTTCAAATGCAGGTTAAAGGTCACTCTCAAGGTCACATGATCAAAGATTTTGGTACCGATGGAAAGGTCTTGTCATAAGGAACACACATACCGAATATGAAAGTTCCACCTGTGACAGTGTATTACATATGGTCCCTGTGACAGTGTATTACATATGGTCAATGTTAAAGTTTTTTGCTAATGGACAGATGATGGACATTACAATATTATACTTTTCTGACAACAACTATTAATTTCATGCATCACACTTAACAAATTTCAATTTGCATTATCAACTATCAAGTCTATCACTTTGGAAGTATAATGGAGTTTCACATGTTAAATAAATTCTGATTAAGAAAAATCATAAAGGGCAAATTTTACAGATAGGAAATATTCACGCAATGTACCATAGCTGTTTAGGTTACGTGCATCTAGTATTCAGATGAAACAAAGAACAAATATAACACTTTCAATGAATCAGAGGTAGAGAGAAATATTGGGGTGGAAGGAGGTAGATTTTTCGTTTTCATTTCAATACTATATAAAGTCACTCACTTTCATGTGTCTGGTAAATCTATGTCATGTCCAGTCAATTTAGAAAATCTACAGGGCAATTGTTTGGCATATGCTCAGATAGTTTTTGAAACTCTGCCAAACAATAATTAAGTTTCCACTTTTACATTTATTTGTGCAATATCATATGTAATATGAGAAATAAAGGAATTTTATGGATAATAGGTCAATGTAACTTAACTGTTATAATATGGAATCAACTGCAACAACAAAATAAATCAAAACGTTGGCAATGTGTACTTAATCCAAATAACATCAAAATCTTTCCAATACTCAAATTATGTCAGGAAATAAGAGGTTCATAGGCTTAGTCTCCCGAGTCTATAGCCACTACCATACAAGTTCTAATCCATCTCCTGAGTCTATAGCCACTACCATACAAGGTCTAATTCATCTCTCGAGTCTATAGCCACTACCATACAAGGTCTAATTCATCTCTTGAGTCTATAGCCACTACCATACAAGGTCTAATTCATCTCTTGAGTCTATAGCCACTACCATACAAGGTCTAATTCATCTCTTGAGTCTATAGCCACTACCATACAAGGTCTAATTCATCTCTTGAGTCTATAGCCACTACCATACAAGGTCTAATTCATCTCTCGAGTCTATAGCCACTACCATACAAGGTCTAATACATTTCCTGAGTCTATAGCCACTACCATACAAGTTCTAATCCATCTCCTGAGTCTATAGCCACTACAATACAAGGTCTAATTCATCTCCTGAGTCTATAGCCACTACCATACAAGGTCTAATTCATCTCTTGAGTCTATAGCTACTACCATACAAGGTCTAATTCATCTCTCGAGTCTATAGCCACTACCATACAAGGTCTAATCCATCTCCTGAGTCTATAGCCACTACCATGCAAGGTCTAATCCACCTCCTGAGTCTATAGCCACTACCATACAAGGTCTGATCCACCTCCTGAGTCTATAGCCACTACCATACAAGGTCTAATCAATCTTGCGAGTCTATAGCCACTACCATACAAGGTCAAATCCATCTCCCAAGAATATAACCACTACCATACTAGGTCTAATCCATCTCATGAGTCTATGGTCACTACCATACAAGGTCAAATCCATCTCCTGAGTCTATAGTCACTACCATACAAGGTCAAATCCATCTCCCGAGAATATAACCACTACCATACAAGATCTAATCCATCTCGCGAGTCTATGGCCACTACCATACAAGGTCAAATCCATCACCTGAGTCTATAGTCACTGCCATCCAAGGTCTAATCCATCTCCTCAGTCTATAGTCACTACCATACAAGGTCTAATCCATTTCCTGAGTCTATAGTCACTACCATACAAGGTCTAATCCATTTCCTGAGCCTATAGTCACTACCATACAAGGTCTAATCCATTTCCTGAGTCTATAGCCACTACCATACAAGGTCTAATCCATCTCCAAAATCTATAGTCAGTACCATACAAGGTCTAATTCATTTCCTGAGTCTATAGCCACTACCATACAAGGTCAAATCCATCTCCGAGACTATAGCCACTACCATACAAGGTCTAATCCATCTCCGGAGTCTATACAAGGGTTTTAAAGTTCAAATTGGGACCTATTTTAGCAGCAGAAAATCTGCCTTAGGGATAAAAATATTCACTAATTTTGGTAAAGAACTTAATGCTTTTACTAACCTGAACCATATGACAATTTTACTTTCAGTACAAAAACAGAGAGTACTTTCAAAGACTAAGTACAAAATCACTATATGATTCCATTGGCTAATCCTAGCCACTAGACCCCTGCCCAAACAGTCATGAATTTCAGAATTCCACTCAGGGGTTTTTTTGCACTGAATAACCATGAGTGACTCGGATGACATGGTCCATACATATTAAATAGCTACACAGATAAACTGACCAATATGGTAATTATAGTATTATTTTCTCCTTACTGTGTTACTTACGTTACAATTATTTGGTGGAACTAATAACTGAGTGATTTCCCCTCCATGAACAGTAAAGGTGTGTAGTTTACAGCCAGAATAGATATCCCAAAGCATGACCGAGAAATCAGCTCCACCAGAGAGAAGATAATGTGGTTCATAACGTGTACTATCATTGAATGGATAAAGCAAGCAAGTCACACGGCTATCATGCCCATGCAAGATTTTCACTGGAACATCAGATATTGAATGTTTTGGAGCTGAAAATACACATTAATTCTGCAATTATTATTTATATTCTATTATAGTATTGCATACTGCAATGCTTAATGACTTTGTGGGTAACATCATAGGCAAAAGGTTTTCACAGAATCTCCTATTCTAAATGCAATCTACTCAAAATATTGACACCAGCAACTTATACCATTTTAAACAATTCTGATATCTATAGATAAAAAGCTTTGACATGTCTGTTAGGGCCCTGCTACTTGCTCTTATCATTGGTGCTATTTCTTCAAGAGTACATAAATACTGCCAAGTTTAAAGCTGAAACTAAGTTACATCACAAAGGGCAATAACTCTGACAAAAATCAATAAACAAATCAAAGGACTCAAAAGTCCTGAGAGTCGGCTTTGCTGATTTTAAGTATGTAATCATTTTACCATTTTAGTGGCGGATTCAGGATTTCAGGAAAAAGGGGGAGGGGGGGGCAAAAATTAGGTCACTGTTGCAACTACATCGTCATTATACCTATGTACAAAATGCTAATAAAATTTGCTCTCTTCATACTATCTTACGGCAAAGAGTTTGCAATTGCTTGTATCCGAAATGAACGTGCAATCGACAACTTCATGGCAACAAGTTTTATTGCATTGTTGTCACGAGTCGAAGCTGAGCCAAGGAACGACATTCCTTCAAGTGGGACATTAAATAACCATCTTATTCACCATTCTCATAATGTTTTAACATCATTTATCTTTAGAAACATACAACATTTACCTAAATATTTATATTGCATTTTCATTATCAGAGGAAATGCGGGAAGATCGATCTTTAAATTTGTCATATATGTGAAAAAGAACTAAAGTTGCAGAACATGTTGGGGAAAACTTTAATTGAAATATCTCGATAAAAAAAAGCGATACAAGATCAAGACAAATGCTTTGTCCGGAGAATTACACAATCGAGTACATCCGACGGTGTCGGTGGTAAACACATCATAAAGTAGTCACAACTACATATTATTATGCGAAATATGAAAACATTATTGCAACTCCTTTTTCGAGTTATTGAAACTAGTTTATGTTTAGCTTAAATTAACTGAAGGTCTAAAGGTACATTGTGCTGATCAAGAATTTTTAAGACAACATCAGTAATTTTTCGGCACTTTCTTTTTCAGCGGCGTAGTTAGCTCTATATTGGTAGTGAAAGTTGTAACCCCTGAAAAGAAAGTGATTGCAATGAGTGCAGCTTCACTGAAGACGACTCAAAAAATTGTCATGGATCATCACCTACAACATGGGAGAAAGTCAAAAGATGACTGACCTAGTTTACAGACAGACAGACAAACAAACAGACAGAGTGAATACTATAAGTACCGGCATCTATACACTGCACAACAAAAATTCATAATTTTACTTAACTTTGATCTCTATAAAACATAAAAAGTTTTTTTTTCAAATTTTAGTACAAAACTGGAAACAGACTTTTGGGGAAAATTACTACAGTAGCAGCAAATACATGGCTTCTTTTGAGAAAATATATATACATTCACTCTAAAATGCTTTATTTTTGTCAGAATCAATTTTCATGAAGTTATTAAGAAATGACATGTGCACAAAGAACATTACAGATGATGAATGTGTTATATTCTGAAATTGAAAATATATCTGAAACTCTCAATTTATGCAATGCATGTAAACACATACTTATCTAGGAACCCCAGCTGGTGTATTTATTAAAGAATCATTATGACACAGACAGAAGCCATTGTTAAAAGTTGTCAAAAGATGACAAAGCTCGATGGTGTAGGATTTTGATCATTTCATGGACATCATGTTATGAGAGCTTATATATATTAACAGCTCAAAAGGTATAGCCCAGTTTAAAGTTTTTCAAAAGTAGGGAAAAGTCCAAGGTCAAGTCACTAGGTCAAAAGTCATGGTACCAAATGAATGCTCTGATCATGAGGCAACTACATGTCAAATATCAAAGCTCTACTACTAATGATTCAAAAGATACAGGCCCAGGTTACAGTCTTTTGTGTGCAAGGATGCGAGCGCTGGAGGTATGACAATAACTCTCTGGACATTTCGTACCAGCGAGCTGAAAATTACTAAACCTTAAGAGATATAATTATTTACAAAAACTTCAACTTCGTATTTTTGGACGATGCTGAAAACACCAACACAGCAATGACCAGGGATATGAAAATATTTTTCTGGGTTTTGTCCAAGAGAAAAGAAAATAGTTAAAACCAAGATAATATACAACCTTCCATTATAAGTAGCATAACCTACCATCAGAACTGCCTCCTGTCTCCAAGAGCTGATGGATAATACTTTGTGTAGCTGATATAATCACTATGGAACCATTTTCTCGACCGAGAGCTAGCTTTCCTTGTGATGGTATGTAGATGGTCGATGTGATCTTCAGAGGCCTATTGTTTAAATCACACTGGAAAGAACATAACAAATGTTGTTTGTTTTTGATGTTTGTTTTATGTCACAAAAAATTGCACTTAAATGATGAAATACCTGTGTGATGCAATGTAAAGAAAGTTAGACCTTTACAACAAATCCATATAATAAAGTGAGGGATCTTTTCATGCCATGTCCATGATAGAATGGAACCTCAGTTTATCCTGTCTCAACTAAAAGATAGGACTAACTAGCCACTGGCAGTACTTGAACTTGGGACCTCTTGGTTAAAAACCATGCACCTAATGGACTGAACTCATAATTTAAACACTATCACTTACTAATAGTCACAATGTTGAAACATTTGGGTTTACCAAATTGTTTATTAAAGATCTTACTGATGCTTATTGATGTAGTCATTCTTATTCAGTGATCTTATGTACAAGGTGACTACATGATGAAACAGGGATGTATGGGTGACATGTGATTAATCAGGTTGTACCATAAGTAACATTTTACAATCTTGGAATATACTTCCATTAGCTGGTTGTTGATTAAGATTATCCCATATTTCTTGGCATATAGTCAGATTGTAAAGCAAGTTTTTAACAAGATCAAGGTCACAAGGTCAAATGTCGTGGTAGCAATTAAAAGCTCTGGTCATAAAAAAACCTATGTGTGAAGTATCAAAACCCTACCCTGATTGAATAAAAAATATGTAGATCTAACCAAAACTTCAGTTTTTTTTAGAAGTAGGTCAAAGTCCAAAGTCAAAGTCACAAGGTCAAAAGTCATGGCATAATTTGAAAGCTCTGGTCATATTGAACCTATATGAGAAGCATTAAGTTTATACTCCTCTTCAACCAGAAACTTAAGCAATATTTTGACAGACAGCCAGACAGATGGACAGACACTGCAAATCTATAGACTGGAACAGCTTTGCAATCTGGCCAAAAATTATCAATGATTCCAGCCGGTGGTTGATAAAGGTTATCCCACACTTCTTGTTATATACTTACAAAATCATCAATGATTCCAGCTGGTGGTTGATAAAGGTTATCCCATACTTCTTGTAGTGTCGTACTACAACGAGGTGGCAGTGCTGTAAAACAGTGAACATTGTATAAACAGAATGTCAATATGAAAAACGGTGACCATTGTATAAACAGAATGTCAATATGAAACTGCCTTTACATTATTTACCTCGTATCTATTTCATTCCAAAATGATAAAAACACTCTATAGCCATGAAATTAGCATTGACATTACATCCATTCAGAAATCAAATCTCATGCCTCATGAATTAATCATGTAGATAGTGTTTTTATTTTTATTTCTCTAAAAGAAGATTTTAAAGAAAATATATATATATATAGAAAACACCCTGTCTATTTGTCCATCTAGTTAAGAAGATCTGAAAGCAGATTTCTCTTACAGTATAAGAGATAGGGCTTTCATATTTGACATACACGCATTCACCTAACAAGCACTACATTTTGATACAGATGGGTGCAGTCCTAACATAACATACACGTTAACGCAAAAAGTCCCCACAAGGAATGCTGTAACATACGTGCAAGGACTGCTTGACCAGACCTGTATGCTCCTTGCGTTAACGCAGGAGGAAATTCATGTTAATGCAATTTATTTCTCAATGTCTTCAGTCCAGTCGCACGTTCACATATTCACATGCCTACATTTGTAACTCTATCTATGTATTGGTACGGATGGAATAAAATGGATTTAGTAAAATCACCGAGAATGTTGCCATATATGCTTGTATTAAATATAATGTTAAAATAACACCTTGCATTATGGTTTCATATGTAATATAACAAAGGAAATTACCGCACAGGCATGCAATAAGGTATATATGAAAAACTTTGTCAGTTTATACTACAAACAAACTAGCAAAATTTACTTTTTTACTTATTTAATTCATTTATTTTTTATCAATTTATGTATGTACCATATTTATTTTATATTTATTTATTTATTGTTGATTAATTTATCTATGTTTTTATTTCTTATTTAATTATGTATTTATTATTATCTTATTTTTTTTTTTGTAATTTAGCTATCTTTTATTACCTATGAGCATTATAATTATCATCATTATTTCTATTTTTATTAATTTCATTATTACCGGTATTATTATCATTGTAAAATAAGAATAAATTTATATTGTTCAATGTTCAGAAATTGCAATCAATATTTTTAAAATTCAACTCTACGCACTCAAGGGTTTTAATTCTAAATACGGTATTTTATTGACACATCTATATGTTCTTATATTTAGATATACAATGTATATAGTGATCCTCCTTCAAATCCTACTATATATACATGCAAGTATAAGTTTTATGTTGTAAGCAAGCGAACGTAGTTATCAAGCACATTCACGCAGCAGTCAAACGCATTAACATGGTCTTGAAATTAAGTTCACGTGGAAATCTGCGTTAACACAAATGCATGTGCTCAGCAGTCCTGAGCACATGAGGAAAGCAAACTTCACGTTAACACAACGTTAACATAATGTTATGTTAGGACTGTACCTCATTGTACCAAGATATTTGACCTGGTGACTTTGATCTTGAACTTTAACCTTGTAATAATAAAATTTATCGATTTCAGAAAGCAGATTTCTCTTACAATGTATGAGACAAGAATTTCATAATTTTTTTCATTGATTATACCTCTTGAACACAGATCAGTACGGGTTAGGGTTTCAATATTTGGTATCCTTTATCTTCGCTGTTTGTGAAATTTGGCATACTTTATCTTCTCAATTTATTATATTTGGTATCTTTTATTTTCACTGGTTGTGATATTTGGTATACTTTATCTTCACTGACTGTAATATTTGGTATACTTTACCTTTGCTGTTCATGATATTTGGTATACCTTATCTTTGAATTTATGATATTTAGTATACTTTATCTTCGCGGTTTATGACATCTGGGGCCAGTTGTTCGAAACTTTAACCGCTGGTTAAGCTAACCAGTGGTTAAAATTTGAGAAACAATTAAATCAATTTATAAAATGTCTGTATAAAAATCTAATTTACTTTATAAAGCTTGTTTCAAATGCTACAAATCAGTACACAGACTATGACTTAAAGTCTTCTCATTTCTAGGCTATAGTCAGACAAAATTTAACCATTGGTTAGCTTAACCGGTGGTTAAAGTTTCGAACAACTGGCCCCTCGTATACTTTATCTTCACTAGTTAAGATATTTGGTATACTTTATCTTCACTGGTTAAGATATTTGGTATACTTTATCTTCACTGGTTAAGATATTTGGTATACATTATCTTCACTGGTTAAGATATCTGGTATACTTTATCTTTGCTGTTTATGATATTTGGTATACTTTATCTTAAAGTTTGTTATTTATGATATTTGGTATACTTTATCTTTGCTGTTTATGATATTTGGTATACTTTATCTTCACGGTTTATGATATCTGGTATACTTTATCTTCACGGTTTATGATATTTGGTATATGTTATCTTCACTGGTTAAGATATTTGGTATACTTTATCTTTGTTATTTATGATATTTGGTATACTTTTTATCTTCACTGATATATATGGTATACTTTATCTTTGCTGTTTATGATATTTGGTATACTTTATCTTCACTGGTTACGATATTTGGTATACTTAATCTCTGTTATTCATGATATTTGGTATACCTTTTATCTTCACTGGTTACGATATTTGGTATACTTTATCTTTGTTATTTATGATATTTGGTATACTTTTTATCTTCACAGGTTACGATATTTGGTATACTTTATGTTTGCTGTTTATGATATTTGGTATACTTTATCTTCACTGGTTACGATATTTGGTATACTTTATCTTTGTTATTTATGATATTTGGTATACTGTATCATCTCCATTTATAATATTTGGTAAACTTTATCTTTGCTGTTTATGATATTTAGTATACTTTATCTTCACTGGTTACGATATTTGGTATACTTTATCTTTGCAGTTTAGGATATTTGGTATACTCTATCTTTGGTGTTTATGATATTTGGTATACTTTATCTTTGGTGTTTATGATATTTGGTATACTTAATCTTTGCGGTTTATGACATCTGGTATACTTTATCTTCACTGGTTACAATATTTGGTATACTTTATCTTTGTTATTTATGATATTTGGTATACTTTATCTTCATTGGTTACAATATTTGGTATACTTTATCTTTGATATTTATGATATTTGGTATACTTTATCATCTCTGCTTATAATATTGTGTATACTTTATCTTAGAGGTTTCTGATATATAGTGTACTTTATCTTCACTATTTAGGATATTTGGCAAACTTTATCTTTGCGGTTTATGATATCTGGTATACATTGTCTTCACTGGTTATGGTATTTGGTATACTTTACCTTTGCTGTTTATATTTTGTATACCTTATCTTTGCTATTTATTATATTTGGTATACCTAAGCCGGCGTGGCCTAGTGGTAGTGGCCTAGTGGTATCGCGCTGGACTCCTGATCAGGAGGCCGGGGTTCGATTCCCGCTCTGGTCATGCCAGTGTCCTGTCTTTCAGATGAGACAGTAAAAACCCAGGCCCCATGTTGTGGTATGCATGACACGTTAAAGACCCCTCACTGCTTCGGGTGGGTCCGTTGCAAAGGTCAAAATTTGTATTCACCGCATAACGCAGATGCCGTCACCATATACGTGAAATATTCGTGGTGTGACGTTAAACAAAAATCAATCAATCAATCAATATTTGGTATACTTAATCATCTCTATTTATGATATTTGGTATACATTATCTTTGTGCTTTAAGATATCTGGTACACTTTATCTTCACTGGTTACGATATTTGGTATACTTTATCTTTACTATTTATGATATTTGGTATACTTTATCTTTGCTATTTATAATATTTGGTATCCTTTATTTTCTTTTTATGATACAAACTTATGGTATACAATAACGTTCCATATAAAAATTTTCACAAAGCAGTATCTGGCCTCAATATAAAAACATACTTGTATCACATAGCAACCTGACCTGGAAGTCTATCAAAACTTTCTTGTCGCACTAGTTTCATTTGTCTTTCTGATACTTCTGGTAGTGTCCAGATAACAACCTGGCCTTCTGAGTCCCCCCTCAGGAGTAAACGAGATGGTCTATCACCACGTCCTATGTGGAAGGTCATAGCAGGAGCACAAGCCATAGTCTGTAATATATACTGAGTAGTACAGCAGTCTTTTTTCATTAAGGATTGAATATAAAAAATTCTACATAATACATAAAATATAAGTTTGATGATAACAAAATGACATAAATATGATTAAAATACTACAGTAAAAACTTAGTTCTTTATTCTCCTATTTCAGTTTTATATCTAATGAGTACAGTATGGCTCGTAAGTTAACAGACAAGGCTTGTAATAGAAAGGTCATGTGTTTTAGCTTCTCTAGCCTTTTGGTCATAAGGAATGTGTTTCCAAAGACCAAGATATAACAAGAACAATGCCTAATGTAGCATAATACGCCCATCACTTAAATTGAAGTGGGAAACATAAGCCTGGCCTTGACCTTGCAGATATGACCTTGGATTCAAGGCCATGACAAACCCCTGTGGCCTGGCAACAATACGGTGAATTATTGTTCAAATCCATGCATGCATCATAAAGTTATGGCCTGGACAAGAATTAAACTGACATTAGCATTTAGACTTTGACCTTGCAGATATGACCTTAATTCACGGTCATGACACACCCTTGGGTTTTCATAAACAGTTCTGTGAAACAGTATTCAAATTCATACAAGGGGTAAAAAGATATGGCCCAGACAATGAATTATGAATCATAAGCATTGTCACCTTGACCCTGCAGATATGACCTCGTTTCAAGGTTATGGCACACCCTTAGGTCCTGGGCAATAGTTCTGCGAAACATTATTTAACTCAATTCAAGGGGTAAAAGTAAAAAGTTATGGCCCACACAAGATATTTAACTGACATAAACACTGTGACCTTGACCTTGCAGATATGACCTTTAACATCAATAGGCTTTGTTTTCCTGTCCTTCTGTCATAACAACTAAGCTTACAAAGTGTAAAAGCTCTAGCATAAACAGTTTGGTCTGGATCTTGTTTACAGGGTGCTTTTTTGAAAAATTGTTATTTTTGCATGAGAAACCAGAGTGTTCAATACAGGCCAGTAGCCAGCCAAACCGACCATGAACTTAAATGCTTGTGCTTGCTACTTTCACAAAATGCTTTTAAAATGAAGGAATGAATCTAATTTTTTTTTTTGGTGGATGGAGGTATACAATGGAAAAACAACGAAAAACTGCATCATTGAGTGTAGTGCATGATGCATACGTTTTCTGTCATTTCTTCATGGTTTGTAGTAAGACCTCAATGTTCCCTGTTTTAGATTCAAATCTGACAGAAAAGTTGACGCAACTGCACAAAATGTAAACAGTGAAACAAGAGCTTTTTAAAAGACTTACTAAATATATCAAACATATTATATATAAATATACAGGTGAAAAATTCTAAAACTTTAAGCAAGATAAAACAACAAATAAACATAAAAGCGAAAAAATATGAAAATATCATTTACCATATCGCTTTCTCTGCTAGTCAAAAAGATTTGAAATTGAGTCAGAGGCATCTGTGTTTCACAAATACATCTTGTTCAAAAGAATGATAAAAAGATTTATGTACCTGCTCTGAATACATATCCAATATGTAGTATGCATGAGGTGATGATGGTTGGGGACTCGTCTTCCTGAAATCTATGCTTTCTGGATTGGCACTAAAAAAAAATCAACATCTCTGCATACCCTATTATAAACAACATGAAAGTCTTTAGATTTTTGAAACTCCAAATTGTTGAAAAAACAGGTAAAGCATCATTTTAAATGAACAGGAAGATACAGATAAACTGACTTTTTTTTTTTTCTTTATCAAGATTAAGAATAATAATTTTAAATTATACCCTCCAGTGCTAATTTTTGGTAATCATACTTTTACATTTCGTTTTTTTTCTTCAGTAACACAGATGTACCAGTATGAATGCTAGAGTACATTAGACAACATTGTAATGTTAAATGTCAACCTCCGTATTGATTTGAGGGAAAGAAGTTGGAAATGTGAAAAGTTTAAACAAAGATGAAAGATGCTGGTGATATCAACATCCTGATATTATAAGTAGACTTCATTTGAAAGAAAAAAAAATGTACACCATCTTCCATGGGATATTACATTGGTCAAAAATCTGCAGATTGAATACCTGTATGTGATTAATTACTAACCAATAATCTTGTTTTTATATAACTTTTGTTTAGTATATTAAATGCAACAAGAAGATAATATAATGTATATGAAAAATGTTCCATGCCAATTTACGTTTCAAATGAAATTATAAGCATTTAATTGGTATAAATGTCAAGTGTATGTATATCTAAAAGTTTTACCTGGTTACATAATTTGGATTAAAGAAATTTGACAGCATAAGTCAAAACAGAGTGACAGACTTTGATTTTATACAATCATGCATAGCCAATTATAGTTAATACGCCATGTCAAACAGACACTTCATGAGCACCTTTATTCCTATAATTTTCCTTCATTATTTTCTATATATTGTTGGGCTATTTTATATATTTAATACCTTTATTCTTTAATATCCCCTTTTGCTTGAAATAATTCTACGAGTGACTGATATTTGGTTTCAAAGAATAGATAATATGGTCTGAATACCCACCAAAGTCTAAGAAACAAAAGTTTCTGTAGAAGCTATCAGTATACAGAACAAATGTTTTGTTATATTGACTTCCACAGGTGACTTTTCACCAAAATTGTTTTTCATAATAAAGATACATAGCCAATTTAAATGAAGGACATACACTTTCACTGGTAACTCAAAAGTTTAGTTATGACTAAGCCTGTCTAAATTATTTATACTTTCACGATTTTGTCTTCTTTTCTTACTATAATTATGTACCTGGTATGTAAGATCATTACCATCTTTAGGATACCTTCTACACATACATGTACATGTTATAATTCTTTCCTTTTATAACATGTTTCGGACAAAATGATTTAAGGAGGTACTTTCAACCTACGAATCCTAATTTTGTTATAAACTTCATTACTATTCTATCAAATATTCATCAGATTTATTATCTACAAAAGTATTATGTGTTTATGGACAGTAGACTTTAAACTCAAAAAACTTTATGTGTAACATGCACTTAAGCTTATATATAAAAATATGAATACACTAAAAATACCTAAAATTATCATTCAAACTATTAAACATTTTGTAACTGTCATGCACAATAAATTCTATAAAAACAAACTCAATAAAAACTAATAAAACTATTTTGTGCAACTTCTACAAACAAATGACTTCAGTGTCATATATATAACTATGTAGGTATATACATGTATATTAAAATTGCTTATTTCAGGAAAACAGCAGCAAGCTGCCTTCAAACAATTTTTTTGTACATATCATTTGACAAATATAATTATAAGTGCATTTACAGAAACTATCATTTATAGATATACATACATAACACTTTAATGTTGAAATGTAAAATTACACATACATAGACATCTGAATTTCCAAAGCAATTTGGAAAACAAGATCTACATTTTCAGACTCATAAAGTGAGCATTTTGACTTTTACATTGATATAGTAAGCATTTTAATTTTTTGAGTGATAAAGTGAGCACTGTGGCCTGTAGACTGATAAAGTGAGCACTTTGTGATAAAGTGAGCACTATGACCTTTAGACTGATAAAGTTAGCACTTTGACTTTTTAACTGATAAAGTGAGCACTTTGATCTTTAGACTGCTTAAGTGAGTACTTTGATCTTTAGACTGATAAAGTGAGTACTTTGATCTTTAGACTGATAAAGTGAGTACTTTGACCTCAAACTTATAAAGTAAGCATTTGACCTTTAGACTGATAAAGTGAGCACTTTGACCTTTAGACTGATAAAGTGAGCACTTTGACCTTTAGACTGATAAAATGAGCACTTTGACTTTTAAACTGATAAAGTGAACACTATGATCTTTAGACTGATAAAGTGAGCACTTTGACCTTTAAACTTCAAATCTTTACATACAGCAGCTTCATATATTAAAGTCCAAGTGTTGGATTATGATTTATACCCTGTAAGGAGATTACCATATTCTCTCCTGCTATATATTCTAAATTTGTGTTTGGATTTTCTGGATGTCTAATAATAAATACTTATTTATTTAAACATTTATCAAGTTAAAGAGATTTAGATGTCTCAATATAAACTTCATACCAAACATGTGGTTCTAGCCAAACTAAAAGGAAATTTAAAATACAAACTGCACACTTATCTTTGCTTACAGTGTGTTTACTGTAGGAAAGCTGTTTGCATGCTTATAATTTCCCATGTAGTTTTGAAAATAGAACAGTACTTGTAGAAGTTGCCAAAATTATGAAACATAGGTCAGTAAGAGCTGTGTTCTTTAAAGAAAGCAAAATTACCAAATGTTTAAAAAAATTATGCACAAAATTATAAAGTGGCAATATCTTTAATTATCTAACAAGCATCTGAAGCAAGCCTCAGAGATATTCCTCTATGCCATCAACAAACAAGAGGCCCAAGTGGGCCTATATCGCTCACATGAGTACCTAGATGATCAGTCATGCATGAAGGAAGAATTCATTTATTTTTGCATTACTGTGACTAAGTCAACACAAATGTTGAAAATATGTCAAATTTTATTTCAGACCAGAATAAAAAACAACACTTTTTTGCACATCCATTCAGGTGATTTTGATATTAAGCATTTGCTTTGTCTCTGCAAGATGTCACTAAGGGCAACAAGTTAGTCATTTTCTTTAGGTGGGGCCTTTTGTTGACTGATCTCAAGTCTGGGTCATGAACAACAATTATTTCAAATATTGTCCAAATCTAACTTAAAATTGCCTAATTTCATATGTTGAGTGTTGAGAAACATCTAAATACTTATTTAGATGTGTAAAGAAATGAAAAAAAAAATTTTTTGACCACAGCTGGATTTGAACCGCTACTCTCCATATTTCAATTACCAAGTGGTATATGTACCATTGTGAGACCTTCTTTTTAGACATGGCGGCATTATCTGTTTACCAATTTGGATGAAATTTACCAAATTGATAGAAGACCTTTAGTACTTCATGTATACCATATTTCATTAAAATCTTTCATGTGGTATAACAGCAGAAGTGAAAAATGTGATTGAATTGTTTCTATACACCCTCATTTGGAAGTCTTAAAAATTCATAGAAAATCCAAAAATTGGGATATTGACAAAATTCTTTCAAAGTAACCTTCCTGGCCAAAATTATGATCACAATAGTCCATAAGAAATCATCATTATCAATTAACTAGGAAATATGACACTTTTCTGCATTGAAATCACCAAGTCCAAAGAAATGTTGAAAAAAAATTCTAAAATTTCATTTTAGAAGGGGGCCAAAATGACAATACGTCTTCACTCATCCCTCTAGATCATTTCTATGCATTCTGTTTGTCTCTGTATACAGTCCATATGAAAAAGAATATTGTTAAAGGAGGGTACTCTTTTGTGACCTACTTTTGACTATGGTGGCGCCACCTGTAGAGAGGTCTAGACGAAAACAACAGAATTTGAAGAGGATCATAAGTGACTTATTTCTACCAATATTTATTAAAATCCTTTGAACAGTGTTATAGAAAAAGATGAAAATGTGAAAAATGGCCAATTCACCCCCTTTTTTTGGAAGTCTTAAAAAATTCATAAAAAAATCCAAAAATTGAGATAATGACAAAATTCTTTCACAATAATATTCCTTACCAGAATTATGATCAAAATAGTCATTAAGAAATCATCAATATTGATTAACTGAAAAACATGACACTTTTCTGCACTGAAATGACTAAGTCCAGAAACACATCAAAAAAGCGTAAATTTGGATACATAAATTCAATGCTAGACTGTCCATATGATAAATGGATAGACTGCAGCAGTGAAAGAAAGAAGAAGAGGAAAATGATGATACTATATACTCTTCATCTTTAAGCTACAGGAGGGAATCAAAATTTAACCACATTATCTCTGCTTTTTAACAGCTTAATGATTGTGATTTCTCCAATTGTTATAAGCAAAATACTGGTACTTGTATTATCAGGCTTGAAATGGAATGGGCAAATCTCCTAAAGCAAAATGTAAGCAAGGCAGAAATCAATAAATTGAAAATGACATTGATCAGATATTGACAAACTGTAGGGCTCCCACTCACAATATGACCTCTAGATGACAGGAATAATTCTTAATTCTGTATATGTACCATAATGACACAGAAACACATATGCCAATGTTATATGGATATTTCTTTACACATTTCAAGACACAAAATAAAGTAAGCATCAATAGTTAGTATACTGTTCTTTTTTAATAATACTTGTAATATAAGTACATGCATATGCGCTGGAGAAAGTGACTTTATGTTTCAAGAAAATACACAAAGATCTTGCAAATTAGTTTTATACATGTAAAGAAACAAATAATTTATGCAAAGGGTCCCTTACTGACCTAGAATAAGTTAATAACTAAAGAAGCCACCATTAAAAATTCAGAATACTAGATGTTATTTACCTTGTATTTAACACCTTTCCCCTAAGTAAACTTAAAAATAAAAATTCCAGTGAAATGCAGTGTCTAGAAAAAGCCACTAATACAGAAATACAGGCTGTGTTAATCTATACATAATTAGAATATTGAATAAAAATTGAAATACAAATACATGTATACATGTAATTAAATTATAAATATACATACTATAAATTAATTTTGTCACTAAGGAAAGAACAGAAACTTCCACACTTGTATAAATACTAGATCTATATTAAATAGATATGTTTTATTACATGTATAATGAAAAGTTAATAAGCATATCAAATGAAATGAATGTATGTATAGACTTACTTTGTTGGCAGTTTATACATGTATAGACATATGGGAGGACTTACTTTGTTGGCAGTTTATACATGTATAGACACATGGAAGGACTTACTTTGTTAGCAGTTTATACATGTATAGACATATGGGAAGACTTACTTTGTTGGCAGTTTATACATGTATAGACATATGGGAGGACTTACTTTGTTGGCAGTTTATATATGTATAGACATATGGAAGGACTTACTTTGTTGGCAGTTTATACATGTATAGACATATGAAAGGACTTACTTTGTGTATACATGTATAGACGTATGGGAGGACTTACTTTGTTGGCAGTTTATACAATCATGTATAGACATATGAAAGGACTTACTTTGTGTATACATGTATAGACATATTGGAGGACTTACTTTGTTGGCAGTTATACATGTATAGACGTATGGGAGGACTTACTTTGTTGGCAGTTTATACATGTATAGACTTATGGAAGGACTTACATTGTTGGCAGTTTATACATGTATAGACATATGGAAGGACTTACTTTGTTGGCAGTTTATACATGTATAGACATATGGGAGGACTTACTTTGTTGGCAGTTTATACATGTATAGACATATGGAAGGACTTACTTTGTTGGCAGTTTATACATGTATAGACATATGGAAGGACTTACTTTGTTGGCAGTTTATACATGTATAGACATATGGGAGGACTTACTTTGTTGGCAGTTTATACATATATAGACATATGGGAAGACTTACTTTGTTGGCAGTTTATACAAATATCCCTTCCCTTCATTACTCCACACAATAACTTTATCTACACTGATAAAATCGCCTCCTGACCATCGTTCTCCACAACGATTTGATTCTGAACACAGTAACGTGAAATCCCCAGCGTCATAGATCTGTAAAACACATTTAATACAATACAATGACAAAGCCACCATTTTATACTGCACATATCCTACATTCTGCATTTATACATACTTGTACTAGTACTTAAATTGTTATAACAATCCTCACAGGTTTTGCCTCTGTCTGATTGTTCCTTATTTTATAACACATCAAGATGAAATGTGTACAGAAGTCTGATGCATTTGCACTGAATTCAGACCTTCAAAACAGACTGATACAAAGCAATTTGGTGTCTTTAATGTTCCAACATCTACTGTGACACACAATACATGTATCATCAAAAAGACAATACATAGACAAGATGTTGTCAGGACACAAATTTGTGACCTTTAAACCATGAACCTACAAACAACTGAGCTTCACTAGTACACATATATTGCCTTCACTGCACTAGTACACATATATTGCCCTCACTGCACTAGTACACATATATTGCCCTCACTGCACTAGTACACATATATTGCCTTCACTGCACTAGTACACATATATTGCCTTCACTGCACTAGTACACATATATTGCCTTCACTACACAATTGTTTCTTACTCTAAACAACAAAAACAATATTTGTGTAAAGTATGCTGCCAAATTCCACTGTTTGATCTTCAATTCCAGACAAAATCTACAATTAAAGATGTCATCAAAAGTGTGTTGATATTCCACAGCGTCAATAAACTTCTAATTTTGTATCATTAAATCACTAGAATACAACGAAACAAGAGCAACGACTAGCGTGGCATAATACGGCTGTCGCTAAATTCAGACCGGATCAATTCGCATTTGTCATGATTTTCATGCAAAAACATCTGACGTTTACTAAAGTTAATTGTGTTTCATAGCATTTTATCATAGGAATAAGTCCAAGGGCAATAACTCCTGCAAAATTGGTCCTATCCAACCCATCTCGGAACTTGACCTGCAAAAAAAAACTTGAACTTGTATAACTTGTATAAGCCCCCCCCCCCCCCCCCAACACACCCCCCTCCTAAAATTATAAATTTCTCAAAAATAAAGAAAAATATATCAATACCTGTAAAATATGTGAAAGTTGGTACATTTTACTTGTTTCATGATAAATTTCATAATGTTTTTACCAAAATTAGATTTTTAATGAATTTTCAAAACAAAATCTTGAAATTTTGAAATTTATAAGTCCAAGGGCCATAAATCCATCAAAAGTAGGTCAATTGGATCAAAACTCGAACTGGTACAGATGCCACTTGAAATAAAGGAATATGGTCAGCCCCCCCCCCCCCCATCAAATTATAAATTTCTCAAAAATGAAGAAAAAGATAATAAAACCCGTAATATATGTGATGGTTGGTACATTTTACTGGTTTCATGATAAATTTCATAATGTTTTGACAAAAAATTGATTTTTAATGAATTTCTGAAAAAATCTTGAAATTTATAAGTCCAAGGGCCATAAATCCGTCAAAAGTAGGTCAATCTTAACTAAACTCGAACTGGTACTGATGCCATTTGAAATAAAGCTATATAACAAATTTCAACTCAATATCTTGAAAGACGGCAAAAAAAAGTCAGGAAAACATGACCCCAGACGGACGGATGGACGCATGCACGAGCGCATGGACGTACGAACAGCGCCATAACATAATAAGTCCCGATTAATGACGGGCGTATAAAAAACTAATTCTTACTACTACTGGTATATCTACATGATATATATTATAATTAGGCAGAAGTTGGTCATTAGGATTTCTAACATCAAACAGTTTACATTTCTGACATCTACTTACTGTTTAACAAGGGGAAAAATAATATTTAAAAGTTTAAACATGGTTAAAGTACATTCTCAAGGCATACATATGAATATAAAACGTGTCTCTTTATATAATTTCATATACCGGGTAAATACTGAACCTTGGCCTCCACCTTAACAAGCCCTTCTGAAGATTGATTGATTGATTTATTGAATATTGTTTTACGTCACTCCATGATTATTTCACATATATGGTGACAGCATCTGCCTGATGCATTGAATACAAATTTAGACCTTTGCAACGGACCAACCCAAAGCAGTGCAGGATCTTTTATGTGCCACGCCTACAGTGACACAGAACCTCGGTTTCTACTGTCTCATCCGAAAGACAGAAAACCGGTGCGCCCAGGGTGGGAGTCAAACTGGGACCTCTCAATCACGAGCCGAGCACCTTATCCACTAGGCCACACCAGCTGCATTTCTGAAGAAGTTATGAATATGACACAACTGACCTTTTGATCTAATCTTAAACAACTTAAGTAAACAAGAGGCCCAAGTGGGCCAATATCGCTCACCTGGGTACCTAGATGATCAGTCATGCAGGAAGAAAGAATTCATTTACTTTTGCATTACACAAATGTTGAAAATATGTAAAATTTTATTTCAGACCAGAATAAAAAACAACACTTTTTTGCATATCCATTCAGGTGATTTTGATATTAAGCATTTGCTTTGTCTCTGCAAGATGTCATTAAGGGCAACAAGTTTGTCATTTTCTTTAGGTGGGGCCTTTTGTTGACTGATTTCAAGTCTATGTCATGAACAGCAGTTGTTTCAAATATTGTCCAGATCCAACTTAAAATGGCCTAATTTCATATGTTGAGTGTTGAGAAACATCTAAAAACTTATTTAGATGTGTAAAGAAATGAAAAAAATATTCTGACCAAATTTCAAATACCAAATGGTATATGTATCATTGTGAGACATAGTTTTTAGACATGGTGGCATTATCTGTTGACCAATTTGGATGAAATGTACAAAATTGATAGAGGACCTATAGTACTTAATGTATACCATGTTTCATTACAATCTCTCATGTGGTATAACAGCAAAAGTTAAAAATGTGAAGAATTGTCCCTATACACCTTCATTTGGAAGTCTTAAAAAATTCCTAGAAATCCAAAAATTGAGATATTGACAAAATTCTTTCAAAGTAACCTTCCTGACCATAATTATGATCACAATAGTCCATAAGAAATCATCATTATCAATTAACTAGGAAATATGACACTATTCTGCGTTAAAATCACCAAGTCCAAAGAAATGTCGAAAAAAATTCTATAGTTTGAATTTGGAAGGGAACCAAAATGACAATGTCTTCACGCATCCATTTAGATCATTTCTATGCATTCTGTTTGTCTCTATATACAGCCAGTGTGAAGAAGAATATTGTCAAAGGAGGGTACTCTTTGTGACCTACTTTGACTATGGTGGTGCCACCTGTGAAGAGGTCTGAACGAAAACAATAGAATTCGAGGGGGATCATAAGCGATTTATTTCTACCAATATTTATTAAAATCCTTCCAACAGTTTTGCAGAAAAAGTTGAAAATGTGATTTTTGGAAGTCTTAAAAAATTCATAAAAAATCCCAAAATTGAGATATTGACAATATTCCTTACCATAATTATGATAAAAAGGAAATCTTCAATATCAATTAACTGAAAAACATGACACATTTCTGCATTGAAATTACTAAATCCAGAAACACGTCAAAAAAGCGTAAATTTCTATTTGACAGAACTTAACCCTGAACACAATTTTTGATAACAACAATCTTTATAGATTGTTGAAATGCAATTAGTTTCCCCATTTATACCGTGGTTCTGGAGGAAAAGATTTTTGAAGATGGGTACACTTTTGGTCCCGCCTTGGATCCACCCCTGAGAAAATCTGAATCCTGAACACAATTTTAGTAGGGGACCTTGAGTACATCATATATACAAAGTTTGATCCATATCTGCAATGCAGTTCCAGAGAAGAAGCCAAAAATATGAAAAACTTAATAACAGACAGACGATGATGACGGACGGCGCACTATGACTATAGTTCACTTGAGCCTTCGGCTCAGGTGAGCTGAAAACAATAACTTCAAAATGGTAGGGTTATACAAGTTCTTCATTCATCTAACAAAACTTCATTGAAATCTCAGTGTATTCATATATACATGCCCTCTCCATTCTCCTAAGACAAGTATCTTTCAAAATACTCAAAATGATCAGAGTTACCATTCTACTATCTATAAAGTACCACATACTGAAATTTTTACCTTAACCCCAAATCCAAGTGAAGTGAAGTGTATACACATTATCAGTTGATAAATTTCTCTCACACTATTTAATCATGACCTTGACCTAGATCTTATTAACTTGAAAATCAACAGTCTCACCAAGGAGAACATCTACGTATGAGCATAATTTTGATGATTCAATCCTAAATGGTACAATTTATACATTGCTGACAATTTTTCCCAACAATATTTGACTGTGACCTCAATTCTATGACATTGAAAAACAATGACTGTTATCCTCTCATCATAGGGAATAAATGTGCCATATCAGATGATCCTAATCCCAACAATACAGAAAAACAAGCTGTGTTTATAAAACACTAATGTTCCCGGTGGCAACAAAGTCTAAAAAGTTATTTTTAGCATGAAGGTCATTATCAAGGTCAAAAGGTCATCGACCTTACTGTCATTTGAAAGGGCTTAATTAGTTGAGTACGCATGTGAAATGTGAAGTCTGTATCCCCCATGGTTCAAAATCTAAGGGCAAGGTGAATGTTGACAACAAACAGACAGACAGACAGACAGGACAAAAATAATATGCCCCAATTATCATAATGGGCCATTAGTGTTTCATTTCTATCACATTTACTAAATTTCCCTTTAGACGTCCTAGAGAAGTTAAACATGCGATAATACACAAGATCACCAATATTCATTCTGTTCATCTTTTGTATTTTAGTCATCTACTAAATCTATTGTTCTAAATGTATAATGATAACATGCCATGGACAGAAGAGAATAATAGATAAAAGTGGTCACAATAGGTCAAAAGAACCTTTCTTCTTTGAAGCCAAAAAACATGCTTAATTGTAGTTAAATGAACTTGTTCACTACCAAATAGCAGGTAATTTCTGCTGCCTTATTAATTCTGCAATATGATTGTCTCAACCAGAATCCTGTCTTGGTATTTCATTTAACCAATCTACCACTAATAGTTAAAAAAAATATGGCCCAGGTTGATTTTTTTTGTGCAAGAGGATGCTGATGCATGGGAGTATGACAATAGCTCTCCGAACATTTCGTCCTGTTTAGCTAAATAGATGATGTTTGTAAAATATGCCAGCTGTGGTAATTTTGTCACTGATCTTTGACTTTTTAACCAAACAATCAATAGGCATCCCCTTTTTGATGAAATTTAATACATCAAAATTAGATTTGTATACAATACATGGTACTTGATTTATCATTATGAAACCAACCAGTGGTGCCCTTGACTTTTAATCCCAAAATTGATATGCATCTTTCCCATTTCATGAGATTAAATTATCCAGATACCAATAATTGCAATTTTTATTACTAGTAGTGACCATGAACTTTGATCTAGTGACCCCAAAATCTATAGGCATCTATGACTTCTTATCACTATCTATATACCAATGATATATATGTATGATACTTGCTTTATCATCTGGAGAACAATGATTTCCAACTTTTTTTAACTAGTAATGACCTTAACCTTTAAACCTATTCACACCATAATCAATAGGCCTCATTCCCTTTATACATGTATAAGTACATGTATTCACTAATCAAAATTTGGTATGGATAGGATGCAATGAATTTAGTTATTGGAAACATAGTATGTGACAGAATGATGTAAAGACAAAAGGACAGATAAAGGACACACTAGTTAATGACATGGTCATGACTCTGGCAGGGACATAAACCTACTTCAAATTTCTGATGATCTTAAAAACATAAGTGAAAGAAATATCAGATATATAAGACATTAATTATCTTATTTACCGGTAATTAGTGTTGGTCTTGGTTTGATAAAACTAATTTACAATAACATAGTTCATGCTCTGGCATGGTTGTGAACAATTATGTATGATACTAAATATTCTCTAAATTTAAGACCATTTCTTGCCACCTCAACTGTTCAGGAAAATCTATCAGGTGCCATTATATGATATTGCCAGGACCAAAGAATACCAAGAACTGTCCTAATGGGACAAATATCCCTTTCAGCAGCAAGTCTGAAGGACTAATTTTGTTCATGGGATCCTAATGACTTTGGATGAATGTCATGACACCTTTGAGTTGACCCTTAAAAATAAAGGTAAAATTTCAAGGTCAAGTTCACCAGGTATGTATGTCAATCGGTGTAAATGGAATTAGTTATGTTCAAGAAACAATTTTCAGCTATCTAGGTTTTGTGACCTTGATCTTTCAAAAGCCAAATCAGTAGGACACACCCATGACTGATGGCAAGTCTGTATTACGTATCACCAATAGATGTAAAGGGAATTCAGTTACAGTATGGAATCCCTTTTCAACTATCCATGATCTGTGATCATGACCTTTGATCTTTTGACCTCTAAATCAATAGGGCACATCCTTTACTGACAAGTAATCTGTGTGTGAATTTTCCCAACCAGAATGGGCAAGGGATTTCAGCTATGGTCTGGAAACAATTTACACAGACAGACATACAGATGGACAGAGACAGGCAGGGTGATTCCCATATACAACATTCCACCATTTGTGAGGGGTAAAAAACCACAGAATCAAATTCAATAGATTGTGTTTCAGTTAAGAAATTTTTTACCTTAGAAATAACCCACTATATAGTATTGTATATAGAATCATTCTATGCTTACACTCCATATAGAATCTACTAAACAGAAGACAAAAATTTTCCTCACAAAAGCTTCCTATTTGTGTGTTATCAGCTAACAGATCATCTGGATAATATGTGTCTTGTTACCCTAGATGTAGCACTTATACTAGGACAAAAATCAACCTTTATACACCTGTAAAGTTTTTACATTAAAGTGCACAAAAAAGAAATATTTGACCTTAAATACAACATGTACAATGTTTGTTTGACTTTAAAATCAAACAAAACAGACACAAAATAACAAGAGGCTTCAAGATTCCAGTATAACCTATATCTATTTTAGTCAAATTTGTAAATGCTTCTATGTGGATATAATGTTTGAACAAAATGTTGAAGTAAGTTTAATTGATATAGGACTTAATTATAATAAAACTTCATGTACTTTGAACTGAATAAAACAGCTTGAAAGACAACAAGGAAATCATCAAGGAAGGCCTCCCCACACCAAGATATACCATATACACATATGAACAATATGTTATTAACACGTATCATACTTATGGCAATACTACCTACAAGATACAAGATGTGCGATCAAACCTATTGCTTTTCTTTTTAGAATTTGTATGTGTAACACAATACCTTACTGTATTAAATCTATTTCACTGCAAAGATGCACAATGTTTATATCTGTTTTCAATCCATAGTGTCCCAAACTTTACTTAAACTTTTACAAATATTTGTGGTGTCTCGGATAAATACGGATCTCTGGGTAATAAATATATCAGTGACTGCGGTATAAAAGACAAATTCAACAACAAAGAAGTACTTGTACCAGATGCCAGATCAAAAAGTTTGTGGAAAAAATTTGTCAGACACTACACATGTGAATTAAACTCTGACATGCTGTACTATTTTTCAATGGAGCACTTTGAGCACAATACCCCCTCAACACACTTTCTGCTATTATATTTAAAACATGTCAAAAACAAAAAAACAAACACTTGAAACTATTTTTCCAATCCCAATGTTTTTAGATAACATTTATATCCCTGAAATCTGATAAGACAAACTAATAAATGCATTGTCAGTTAATACCTATAAGAAGAAAATCAAAGAATCACATTATAATGTGCAAAATTGTGAAAGTCCAGAAAAATTTTGATTTTGGAGAATAAACTGTTGGAGACCATGAATACTTCTTTACTGCCAACTTTCATTAGAATCCTTCTATTGGTTTTAATCCAGATTGTAATCATAGTTAGAGTGTCATTAGACAGTCTCGTTCTCTTCTCTTCAAAATTATGCATACCAGTTATAAACAAAATGAAAAGAGGTAAAGAAATTTTTCTAAACTGGATAGAACCAATAAGGCCCACCCTCCATGAATCCATAACTCCTGCCTCTGAGTTATCAGTTTTAAAATTTTGATAGACAGCTACATTTTTTTCTGGTTTCATTCAAGAATCTGATCAAGTTTCAGAGGTCCAGAAATTCACTGTTTAAATTATAATAATAATAGTGATTTTTGCTCATCTGGTAATTATTCATGAAGATTATCAAGTTAATCACTGTGATGGACATCTTAAAACATTACATAGTTGTCATATTTTGTTATCTAAATGAAATTTTCAATCATCTTTAAAACATCAATGCAGTACTAGAGCAGACATGGCTTAAGATAATCATATCTGAGTGCTTCAATATTCATTGAAATTAAGGAAGAAGAACTATAGTACAAATGACAGTAAATGTCCTTTCATGAAAAGGGGCTATATCATGTTTGTGTCCCCAACTACAGTTTATATGAAATTTTGGTTTATCTTATAACTGTTGCACAGAAATAAATTACAAATGTACCTGATTAAATGGAATACACTGCATCTTAAAGCATAACACACAAACTAAAATAAGTAACTTAAAACCTTAAGCTAATTTTGAACTGACTTTGGCCATCTTTTGAGCCAAAGCAGAAAAATTTATTACACACCATACATAAGTATACAATATTTTGAAGATACAAATGGAAAATGAAAGCCCTACCTCTTACAATTCAACTTACAAGCAAAATTAAAGTTTTTGAAATGCAGATCAAAGGTCACAGTAAACGTGAAAAGGTCAAAATTATTGTAGCAACAGAAAGGTCTTGTCACAAGAAATATGCATATGAAACATGAAAGCCCTTTCTCTTACTATTCAAAAGTTACAATCAATGTTAAAGTTTTTGAAATGCATGTCAAACGTCCAGGTCAAGGTCAAGAGGTCATTGATCTTCATGTAATATGAAAGAACTTTATTACTGGAGTACGCATGCCAAATACAAAGTCTCTATCTCTCACAGTTTAAGTTATGGCACAGCTTAAAGTTGATAACAGACAGACAAACAAATATACAGGACAAAAACAATATTCCCCCAATTTATCAATCTGAGGGCATTAAAATAGGATTTTATCTGGTATTCTTACCTGCCAATATTTAGAACAAACGATGAGAACTGTTCTTTGATTATAATGACAGCAAGTTAAGGTCTGAGCATTCAAACAACGGATCTGCTTTGACTCATTCTCATATATGGGCTGGAACTATAGAATGGTTCATTCAGGTAATGATCAGGTGTTCATGACAGCATATATATCATTATTAACTGAAAACCATAAGAGTGTGTAATACATTATAAACATAACTTTTTATAGATAATCAGGAATCTGTATAAGATCAACACAGATAAGATCAAAATAAAAAAAAAAATCAACATATCAGCTAAAATATGACATGCTACAACATTAAGATAAGCAAAAACTTCATTTGCAATCCAAAAAGCCATTTCATTTTTTAATTACTTTGTGAGCTATGAAGTTTTGATTTCAAAGTCAGACTAAGTTACCATTTAATAAAAACAGTGTAACAAATTTCATATCAAATAATGAATTAACTTTTTGAAATGATCAGAAAACAATTTTCAACAGAATAGATTGTAGTATTTATTGCACAGGAGTATAAAAGAACTAACCCTTGACTCATTTCCTGTAAGGGTCCAGACTTTAACAGCTCCAGAATTAGATATTGCCACCACCACATCATCTAGAAACAATTCATGAAAGTAATCTAGGTTTTATGAGATGTAAATTATATGTATACCATAGTCAAAGCTTCTTACACACATTAACTATGAATACAGTATAGTTCAGGAGGTATAAATTTGAAAGACTCATCAAATTCTGAGGCAATGTATAAATTTGTTTTGTACATTGTCATAGAAGTGTCTTTCAGTAATTTTTTTTAAATTTAGACTTTTTCACATGTATGTACTGTAAGCTCAGTACATGTATCAAGTGAAGTAACTACATGTATAAACAATTCTTCACATAAGCTTTACATAAATTTCATTTACTACGGTATGTCTAAACTAAGATGTTTTGTTGTTTTCTATTTTGCCAAAATAATCGGCATTCTCTGCTTAAGTTCAAAGCAACTTACCAATGTGATTTGTAATTCAAATCAGTATTAAATGGAGATTTCCTTATCATTTTCAAATATACACTAATTATATTGTATCACTCATTTCATTTGGGTGTCCCATATATAAATCAATTATATCTGTTGACAGATACCGAAGAAAAATAGCTACACTTGTGGGGGACCTGTAGCATTTTATTCCTATGTTTCATCAAAATCCACTGAGTCTTTCCAAATTAAAATTTGAAAATATGAAAAAATACTCCCAACTTCTTACAAACTTCTTAAAAAAATTCATGAGGAATCCAAATTTTAAATTTTATCAAAATTCCTTCAAAAAAACATTCCTTTACTATATTTTGAGTAAAATAAGCATTTCAGTACATCAATAGTCAACTAAAGAGAAAATATTTATGAAAACCATGCTATTTTGCACAAAAATGTTAAAGTAAAACAAGAGGCCCAAGTGGGCCTATATCGCTCACCTGAGCACAAAGTGCATATTTACAAGCAAGCAAGAAATTCTGTGCAGGGGTTCTGGAGAGGAAGATGAAAATGTGTCAATCAAACAGAGCCAATGGCGGCCATCTTGGATTACGGATCGGCATGAAAAACCTATACTTGGTAGAGGACCTTGAGTACTTACTTTCTATGCAGTTTGGTGAAATTTTGTGCAGTGGTTCTGGAGAAGAAGTTGAAAATGTGTCAACCAATCAGAGTCAATGGCGGCCATCTTGGATCACGGATCGGCATAAAAAACACCAAACTTGGTTGAGGACCTTGAGTACTTACTTTCTATGCAGTTTGATGAATTTCTGTCTAGTGGTTCTGGAGAAGAAGTCGAAAATGTGTCAACCAATCAGAGTCAATGGTGGCCATCTTGGATCAAGGATCGGCATAAAAAACAAAAATGTGGTAGAGGATGTTGAGTACTTACTTTCCATGAAGTTTGATGAAATTCTATGCAGCTGTTCTGGAGAAGAAGTCGAAAATGTGTCAACCAATCAGAGTCAATGGCGGTTATCTTGGATCACGGATCGGCATAAAAACACAGACTTGGTAGAGGACCTTGAGTACTTACTTCCTATGAGGTTTGATGAAATTCTGTGCAGCCGATCTGGAGAAGAAGTTGAAAATGTGTCAACCAATCAGAGCCAATGGCGGCCATCTTGGATCACGGACTGGCATAAAAAACATAAACTTGGTAGAAGACCTTGAGTACTTACTTTCTATGAAGTTTGGTGAAATTCTGTGCAGCAGTTCTGGAGAAGAAGTCGAAAATGTGTCAACCAATCAGAGCCAATGGTGGCCATCTTGGATCACGGATCGGCATAAAAAACACAAACTTGGTAGAGGACTTTGAGTACTTACTTCCTATGAAGTTTAGTGAAATTCTGTGAAGCATTTCTGGAGGAGAAGTCGAAAATGTGTCAACCAATCAGAGCCAATGGCGGCCATCTTGGATCACGGATCGGCATAAAAAAAAAACACTTTGTAGAGGACCTTGAGTACTTACTTCCTATGGAGTTTGGTGAAATTCTGTGCAGCGGTTCTGGAGAAGAAGTTGAAAATGTAGAAAAGTTAACGACGGACGACGGACGCTGCACTATGACAATAGCTCACTTGAGCTACGCTCAGGTGAGCTAAAAAGATGTCAAAAGCATGTCAAAAATTATTCATCCAATTTCAACGAGACTAGAAGAATTGTCCTAATGGTACAAAAACCATCTTACGTTGTAAAAAGTTTCATCAAAACCCTCCAAAGGGTTTAGGAGTTGCAAATATGATTTTGGTGGGCAGACGAACAGACAACAGGGGCATAGCATAACGTACCTACATTTTCATTAGGACATATAAATACTTGTTAAAAGTACCGTAACTTTTTACTCTAGAAAAAATCCCTTTGAACTATACAGCTCTTTGAACTATACAGGATTCAAATTATAGCTTGACTTTTGAACTAAATTAAATTTCATTGAAGATAAGCGAGGATGAGAATGTTATTAATTACAATAAATTATCCGTACAAAGAACATTCTGTGTGTTTAAACCTTTAGGTAACTTCCAGATCAATTATAGTCATTACTGCAAGCGTATTTATACATGATATTTTTTTCTGCAATAACTTTAATTAGGTTTATTTGTAAAGTCTGCTAATTACGAATTTATCATTTTTTCATTCCATCAGGTAAAAATATCATGAAAATCCTTTGATGCAAACTCAAGTTATTGGATGCCAAAGCAGACGGACAGACGGACATTGCAATACAATAATACGTCCTGACTAAAGACGGGTGTATAAAAAATTGTAAAATTTTGTTTGTAAATTAGTATGTCCCATAAGGGTTGAAAAACTGACTTAAACAAATAGTCAAAATACATAATACTGCCCTTATTACAATGTGTTAAGCTTTTCTATCTATGAAACTCTTTGACCTATATAAGGACCAATATAAAGATAAACTTGCACCCCAATTTTTAAGCACCTCAACCTATACTCTACATCAACTTAGTCCATAAATTGTGTTACATGAAAATCACATTCTGTAGTACACAATTTAACGAAAGAGACAAAATGAAAATACACATGTAAATGAAATGTGTTGTATGCACACCTTTCATTTTGAAAATTTGAATTTGAAAGTATTCTCAACAAGAGTAACACCTCGTGTGGCAAAATGTGCCCGTCACCTAGTTTGAAGGGGTGACATTTGAAAGAAGGGAAACATTTTCCCTTTCCCTACATTTCTGTGAAATATTATTCAAATACATGCAATCAGTAACAAGCAAATTCAGAGAATTGTGGTTCATCGCTTTGGGGATTCTATCAGTAAGGGTGCAGTGATCTCTGACATATAATCATGGTTGTGCATATCTACAGATACACATGCCAAATATGAAGGCCCTATGTCTTACGGTTAAAAAGTTACATTGAAGTAGGTCAAAGGTCACGTTCAAGATCACATGATAAAAAATTTCGGTGCCAACAAAAAGGTATTGCAATTAGGGAGACACTTGCCAAATATGAAGGTCCTATGTCTTAAGGTTAAAAAATATGACCAAGCATAAATTTTTTGTGACTGACAGACAGATAGACAGACGGACAAACAGATGAATGCGGTTTAATGTCTCCACGCTTTCATGAAAGCGGGGGACAAAAAGTTATGGACCTGACAAAGATTTATCCATCGTATGCAGTGTGACCTTCATCTTGAAGATATAACCTTGGTTCAAATTCAAGACACACCCTTGGATCCTGGATAACAATTCTGTGAAATATTTTTCAAATCTATGCAAAGGGTTGAAAGTTATGGCCAAAAATAAACTAACATCATATGCGTTGTGACCTTGACCTTGCAGATATGACCTCTGAGCCAAGATCATGACAAACCCTTGGATTGTGGGTAAGCATTCTGTGAAATATTATATAAATCCATTCAGGGTAAAAAGTTATAGCCTGGACAAGACTTTAACTGACATAAGCTCTGTGACCTTGCAGATATTACCTTGAAAATCAATAAAGTGCTTATCCTCTAGTCATAAAAAATAAGTGTGCAAAGTTTAAAAGTTTTAGCATAAACAGTTTGGTCTGTACCTTGTTCAGAACTTGCATTCCTAAAAATTTATTTTTGCCCCACAAATGACCTTGATCTTTGCTCTTAATATTGAAAATCTGTAGGATTCGTCCTTCTGCCATAAGAAATAAGTGTACCAAATTTGGAAGTCCTAGTCTAAACCCCCAAACCTGGGTCTCTTTTGTAATATCTTTATGAAATATTAAAATCCAATTCTGTATGAATTTCATGAAAAACAGCTGACATTTTCTAAAGTTAAGTTATCGCATTTCATAGCAGTTCCATAGCATCTTTTCACAGTAAAAATAAAATCCAAGTTCCATAACTCCAGAACAACAAAACAGAATTTGCTCAAAATCAAAAAGTGGCTTCCCCTACACTATTTAATCATTCTCTATGAGTTTCATGAAAAACAGCTGACGTTTACCTAAGTTATTGCGTTCCATAGCATCTTATCATAGCAAAAATAAAATCCAAGGCCAATAACTCCGGAACGACACAACAGAATCTGCTGAAAATCAAAAAGCGGCTTCCTTTACACAATTTAAGCATTCTGTATGAGTTTCATGAAAAACAACTGACGTTTACTAAAGTTATTGCATTCCACAGCATCTTATCATAGCAAAAATAAAATCCAAGGCCCATAACTCCAGAACAACAAAACAGAATTTGCTCAAAATCAAAAAGCGGCTTCCCCTACACTATCTAAGCATTCTGTATGAGTTTCATGAAAAACAACTGATGTTTACTTAAGTTATTGCATTCCATAGCATCTTATCATAGCAAAAATAAAATCCAAGGCCAATAACTCTGGAACGACAAAACAGAATCTGCTAAAAATTAAAAAGCGGCTTTCCCTACACAATTTAAGCATTCTGTAGGAGTTTCATGAAAAACAGCTGACGTTTACTTAAGTTATCACGTTCCATAGCAGAGGGAGAGATGGACATCACTATACCATAATATTTTTTTGAATGCCTGTCTTTTGACGGGCGTTCAAAAAAGTGTGGTCTCAAAGTAAATTAATTATTATGGTATAGCATTACTGGCTTTCTTTTTGCTATTTTAAGAACATGATACATATATATTCAGAACAATAAATAAATGTTATATACCTAGTAACTCTTGTTTGACTGGCTTCAATATACAGCAGGCACTGATCCAATCAGGTGCTACCTTGGACGACAAAGTGAACAATGTTTCGAGGGAGTAAGGATTGATAATAAGGATCTCTGGGTAATATCCATTACACACAAGTCGCACATCTTTCGAAACACTGAACTTATATCCCTAGAACAGATCATTCAAAACTAAAACCTATATAACAGATTAATTTTACAATTCATTTCAGTTTATTCAAATGCCATACAATATACAGAAATAACATATTTACAAACTATACATATACATAACATACAACAATGAAATACTAACATTACCATAAATATTTACAAAGTAAAAATACTGAAGGAATGTTTTACAGTACATTGTTGAACACAAAAGGAAAGTGAAATAAACATATATGAATAAACTATATAGTCTGTATAGATCTTTGTTTTGATGACAAGTACAAGTACTTCCCAAGATTTTTTAGCTGTTTAACCTTATTTATACTGAGTAATTTAACTAAATTGAAAACATGAGGCCTTCTATAATAATAAGGTTTCGTATACCGGTACTTAATTCTAAAAGTCTATAATAAGGACATACTAACATAAAGTGAAATTCATCTTTTCATTTTGGTCACAACTAATAATTAATATCAATACATGTATATTGTTGTCAAAACTCACAATGAATATCAATACATGTACATTGCTGACAACTCACCATTGATATATTGTTGACAACAATATGCCCCAACTTTTTTGAATAGGGGTATATAAATAAACCAGAAGTCTCTGTCGAGACTGGAGCTCTACTGTTATCCTCTACTCAAACAACAATTTACCTTCAGAGAAGAAGGGTAAAAATATATTTGGACCACACATGTATGTTTTGTATTGCACATGCACAACTAGACCACCTACCAAACATGATGAGATCATAATTAAGTCTCACAGACATATACAATAAGAGAAGAAGTGGGAACAAGATTTTGGGACCAGGCCCCTTTGTGGGGCCCCAGGGGGTCCGAACTGGTCAAAAATTGCACATGCACAATAACACCACCTATCCAACAAAAGGAGACCATAATTAGGTCTCTAGGCTATATACTTTCAAAGAAAAAGAGGGAACAAGATTTTGGGACCACACCCCTTTGTGTGACCCAAGGGGGTCCGGACTGGACCAAACTTATACATGCACAACGACATCACATATCAATCATGATGAGACTATAATTAGGTCTCTGGGACATATACCTTCAGAAAAGAAGAGGGAACAAGATTTTGGGACCACGCCCCCTGTGGGGCCCAAGGAGGTCCAAACTGGTCCAAAATTGCACATGCACAACTACACCACCTATCCAACAAAATGAGACCATAATTAGGTCTCTAGGATATATACCTTCAGAGAAAAAGAGGGAACAAGATTTTGGGACCACACCCGTTTGTGGGACCCCAGGGGGTCCAGACTGGACCAAAATTATACATGCACAACTAGATCACATACCAAACATGATTAGACCATAATTAGGTCTCTGGGACATATACCTTAAGAAAAGAAGAGGGAACAAGATTTTGGGACCACGCCCCTTTGTGGGGTCCCAGGGGGTCTGAACCGGACCAAAATTGCACATGCACAACTACACCACCTATCCAACAAAATGAGACCATAATTAGGTCTCTAGGATATATACCTTAAGAGAAAATGAGGGAACAAGATTTTGGGACCACGCCCCTTTTTGGGACCCCAGGGGGTCCGGACCAGACCAAAATTATACATGCACAACTACATCACATACCAAACATGATGAGACCATAATTAGGTCTCTGGGACATATACCTTCAGAAAAGAAGAGGGAACAAGATTTTGTGACCACGCCCCTTTGTGGGGTCCCAGGGGGTCCAGACTAGACCAAAATTGCACATGCACAACTAGACCACCTATCCAACAAAATGAGACCATAATTAGGTCTCTGGGACATATACCTTAAGGATAGAAGAGGGAACAAGAATTTGGGACCACGCCCTTTTGTGCGACCCCAGGGGGGGCGGACCAGGCCAAAATAATAAATGCACAACTAGATCACATACCAAACATGATGAGACCATAATTAGGTCTCTGGGACATATACCTTAAGAATAGAAGAGGGAACAAGATTTTGGGACCACGCCCCTTTCTGGGAGCCCAGGGGGTCCGGACCGTACCAAAATTGCACATGCACAACTAGACCACCTATATAACAAAATGAGACCATAATTAGGTCTCTATGATATATACCTTCAGAAATGAAAAGGGAACAAGATTTTGGGACCACGCCCCTTTTGTAGGGGCCCCAGGGGGTCCAGACCGGACCAAAATTGCACATGCACAACTAGACCAGCTACAAAACATGATGAGACCATAATTAGGTCTCTGGGATATATACAATCAGATAAGAAGAGGGAACAAGATTTTGGGACCACGCCCTTTTGTGGGCCCCCAAGGGGTCGGAACTGGACCAAAATTGCACATGCACAACTAGACCACCTACCCAACAAGAAGAACCCATAATAAGGTCTCTGGGGTATATACCTTCAGAGGAGAAGAGGGAACAAAAAATTGTTTACGGACGGACGTCCGGACGGCTGGACAACGGACGAAGGACCATCGCATGAGCTCGACTGGTCGAGACCAGTAGAGCTAAAAATCATTCGATGGTAACTAAATCAAAACTTGGCCTTAATATTTCATGATGTATCTATATGCCAAATTTCATTTCAATATGTGCACCAGTTGTGGAGATAATGAATGGAATCAGTTAAAGTTACATACCGGTCGACTAACCTACCTAACTAAATATTCTCATGATGTATCTGTATGCCAAATTTCATTTCAATATATGCACTAATTGCAGGAATAATGAATGGAAACTGTGAATTATTGGAAATTTTCTAAGTTCAAGGGGTGTAACTCTATCAAAAATAATTTTATGGTAACTAATTCAAATCTTGACTTAGATATTCTCTTGATGTATCGGTATGCCGAATTTCATTTCAATATGTGCACCCACTGTGGAGATAATGAACAAAAAGTGTTCAGATTACTGACCTAATGGTACCAACCGATCTACCAACCTACATGTACCAACCTACAGCAGCAAAGCAATATGCCCCTTCTTCTTGGAAGTGGTGCATAAAAAGAGAATCAATCAACTAAAGCTTACCTGTTGCCAAGGCAACAGGGCGGGTCTTCCTCTTTAGAAAGAAAAAAAGAAAAATATGTAGGTAGAAAGAAGGAAAAAAAAAAGAAAAAAGAAACGAGATACTCCAATGTGTATACGCATTTATTGCGGCATCACAGATATGCCGATTAGGACAAAGGAGAAGTATATACATAGATACATGTATATATCTCATCAAGACACTATGTAAACACACTCATATAATTAAAGTGGCATGAAAGCCAACAGCTATAGAAAGTCAGTGTATTACAGAATTCCTATTCAGAAGCATGGTGACGTAATGCAACATAGGTAGATAGAGTATGTGTATTGCGCATTTCAACGATCAAGTTAGCTGTATATATAGCACCGAGATGACTACTATAGTAAGGAGAGAAAGAAACTCAAATTTAAGTAAAACATACATATTGTGGGATTCCTTTATAATTGTCGATTAGATATTCCACGAGGAAAGCGCAGTAACTCGCTATTGAATTAATCGTGAGTTACTGCACTTTCCCCGTGGAATATCACACATGTTTGAAGTCTTCTATAAGAACAGTGCTGTGCGAGGTATTAAGCAAGGCAAATTCAACGCGCTTCTCTAAGTGTAATCCCGACGCTAGGAGAAGATAAGTTTATTGCGTTCTTCATCACTAGCGGGTAGAGTGCAAAAAATGTGATTTTTGTTTAAGAATTCAAATTCAAAATTCTTTCTCAAACTCTCATTTTTATTTTTTAAGATGAATAAGAAAATACATGAAAGTTACGCAAGTAAGATATTTTTTTAAAATCTTTAAATTGCTCACTTTCAAATACTGAGAAGCATGTTTCATACTAAAATCATTATGGAAAATCGTTTCGTAATACTCTGGAAACGATAAGACTAAAAATAAAAAGGTTTTGCAAATTATGTAATTGTTTTAAAACTTTAAATTGAAATAGCGGCCAAACTAAAACAGATAGATATTATCAGCCAATAAAGTTTGTAAAGATATGAACCTAGAAAATATGACAGTTCAAATTTGGAAAGTGTAGCATTAAAAATAACGCTGTAAAAGGGAGAATTTAAAATTTAACCCATTGTTACTTAATGGTTTTGAAAACTTTCATTTTTTAAATTTTTTTCACTTAAACGGGTAATGGTGCCTGTGAGAGTTTATGGACACAATATGAAGTGTGTACATACATGTAAAACCGTTTCTGAGAAAATGGAATTGAAAAATCGGGGTGAAATTTCGGCGTTTTAATACCCTTTCTCAATAGGGTTGTCCAACGATAGAGGGAAGGGGGCTGAAAATATAATTCAAAAGCGCATACCCTTCTCCTTTGCTGATTGAATTTTGGTGATCATATAATAAAAACTAAGAAAGTTATGAAGCAATTGCTAATTAACCAAATTTATGAAAAATTTAAATTTCTCGATTAAAAATGGATTTCAAATATTCAAAGAAACTTTTTCACCATGAAATTGACATTCTAAATCGTATTGTACCATTTTTTAAATGCTTAGACTTAAAACAAAAGAGTTTAAAAATTATGTAATTTTAAAATTTAAATAATGGCTTAACCGTTAACAATTGATAATCGGCATTAATTTCATTGTCAAGAACACTCCTATCAAATTTGAAATGAAGAGTTGAGGAATCTATCTAAAATAATAAACTTGTTTTTGAGAAAATTTAAAAAATTAGCACTGTTACGTAATTTTCTTTAAAACCATAATGTTAAAATTTTTTTTTCTTTTTAATCAATTTTCCCTGGCTCAGCAAGCAAGAAGCCGAGATGAAAAGATTGTTGGTCAAGCCGTTTCTGAGAAAAATGCAGTCAAAGTGCTGAGAATAAGAATAATTATACTAATAACAAATGTAAAAAAAAAAACTTCAAAATAACAGAAGACCCTAATTACACAGTTAACACTCACTATAGTGCTACTTGTTCCACCAGTAAAAGCCAATCACATTTTGCATTAAGTCCAGTGCCACTTGTTTTACCAGCATATTCAAATGCTTACTGTAAGTGTTATATTTGGAATAATCATGGTGAATTTTTATAAAAGCACATTCTTAACATGTAGTATAATCTCCATAAAACTACAAAACTACCATAGTCACAATGGCCCCCCAAGATGCCTGTCACCATAACATTGACCATCGTCAGAAACCCATTGCCCATTCTCTGCTAGTGCTGCATGTGCAATGGGACGTTGGTCTCTGAGATGAACCTTGATCTTAATTTGTAAAGGTCAGTAGGAGGAACTTTGGGCACCAATAGAAAGGTCTTGTCATAAGAAACGCACATGCCAAATATGAAAGCCCTACTTTTTACACTTCAATGGTTATGGTCAATGTTAAACTTTTCAAATACAGGTCAAAGGACACTGTCAAGGTCACACGATCAAAACTTTTGGTACCAATTGAAAGGTCTTGTCATAAGGAACGCATATGTCAAATATGAAAGCCCTACTTCTTACAGTTCAATAGTTATGGTCAATGTGAAAGTTTTTTTCAAATGCAGGTCAAATGCAGGTCACCATCAAGACCACATATCAAAACTTAAGGTACCACCAGGAAAGTCTTGTCATAAGGAACGCACATGCCATATATGAAAGCCCTACTTCTTACACTTCAATGGTTATGGTCAATGTTAAACTTTTCAAATACAAGTCAAAAGTCACTGTCATGGTTACATGATCAAAAATTTTGGTACCAACAGAAAGGTCTTGTCATAAAGAACACACATGCCAAATATGAAAGCTCTACTGGTGACAGTGTATTAGATATGGCCATTTGCTAAAGTTTTTTGCTAACGAACAGATAGACGGACAGACAGAGTGATTACTACAGATTACCCACATATGAAGCATGGCCCTAATAAGACTGTTCATATGAATTTAAATCAAACACTGACAAACCAGGCACCCCACTTATGATATATAACACTTGTATATACACTTCACATTATAGTATTCTTTAAGCTATGCTGGTAAGGACCAATCCATAATACATAGTAAGGAATATTACCTGCATACTTGTATGGATGTGGGACATTTTTGTATTTTCTACACATCTTCCATCAGTAATATCCCATAAACACATTTCCCTGAAAATGTAACAGCAAAGATATACATACATGTACACCCTTATAATGAAACCTTAAGTTTAGAGAGTACACTAAGAGTTATCTAAATTTCTTCCCTGCATTAATATGGTGAATTCTGACCTGTCAAGCAATCTCATTAAGCAATCTTTAACACAAAGAAATTAAAACTTCAGGTTGTATCAAATAATCTGACTAAAAGCCATAAGTCAGTATTCTAAGTTAGAAATGAACCAAGCAAAAATACATATTAAAATGTACTTCTTATCAAATTTGTTAAAATCTTACCCATTTTCTGAAGCACTAACAATGAAAGGGGCATCTAATTTGCTACTGCCAAGAGCTAAGCAACTAATGGATGAAGTATGGCCAAACAGCATACTCCGTGGGAAAATCTACAATAGATATTCAATAGAAAGTAAATACTAAAAAGATCCTTAATTTAGTTTATCACACACAAACGAAGGACTAAAAGAGTTTACCAGGGTATTTGTTTGATTCTTGTTTTACATCACACCAAGATTACCAGTATTGTTGATGACATCTGCCTGATGCAATGCACAAAAATTTAGGACTATGCAACAAATTCACCAAAAGCAGCGAGGTATCTTTTACATGCCGATCTACCATGATACATGACCTAGCTTTTTACTGTCTCATCCAAAAGACAGAACATCAACCAGTCACAAGCCAAGCACCAAATCAATTAATTTTGGTCAAGGACTAAATAAGTGAGAATCTTGATGATATCTAATAGTGTGATCATGTGATATAAAAACTGAATTCATTTAGATTCTGATATTATCATTATGATCATATATTGAATTTAATTAAAAGACAACACTTATGTTTTTAGACTTTTGATTACTTGATTCACTAATTTTTGAACACAGATTTACTACATGGTATTAATGTAACACCATGCTGTCTGTCAAAACTCATGACAAAGAATTACTACATAGTAGATCTAATGTAACATCATGATATGTGCCAAAAGTTATGACAAAGAATTACCACACAGTAATTTAACAGGATATGTATGCAAAAGTCATTACTCCTGGGGGTGTTTCTGGGGGGGGGATATTTTACATGTACAAAATGTATATTATATTATTATATTTTGAAACTATAAGTTTTTGTATTCAATCAATAATGAGAATAAAAGAAGAAAGACTGTTAAAGTCAAAAACATTTCATTATATGAATATGTATGTATATGTATACTCAACCTCCCAATTATCTGTGACATCCCATACACCAATCTGTCCATCATTACATCCTGTTACAATATTACGTTGATTTGGTGTCATCAATATTGCAGATATACAGTGAGTGGGTGGGTTTTGACCCCAAAGTACTATTGGTACAACCAGATTATTACTTGCTGCCATCTTTCTTGTAATATTTCAAATACTTATTTCAAAACTATGGGTGTAATCATTTCATCTCCCTAAAATAAATGAAATCATCATTAATACATCATACAGATATTTTAATCGTCAAATGGGAAAAACTGATTTCGGAAAGAGTAACACTCAGAAAAAATATAAGAGGATTAGAAAAGGTTATAACATGTGACAACACTATAAATATGAGGTATGTTCAAAAAGTTCACACCCATTATACTTTAATACAAAAAATACATAAAACTGCAATCATGAGGAAGACCACACGATAAAGGGTGAATGTTTTGCAAATGAGTTAAAGAGGTTACATCAGGAGATTGTGAGAAAAAGGACAGGAAAGCTCACCAGTGGCATTCTGCTCTTGAAAGATAATGCATCCACTCACACTTCCCAAGTTGTAATGCAACTGAATGCAGCTTCATTCTTCCTCATCCCCCATATTCTCCAGATTAGCCCCATTGACTTCTATCTGTTCCCAAAACTAAAATCTTACCCATGTGGTAAGAATTTTGGAAGCAATAAGGGTGTTATGGATGCTGTATATGAACACTTAAGGTGATCAGAGTGGAACATTCTGTTGAAAAACTATGACAATTCTTTTAATCTAGGGCATTCCTAGGTATATCTATATGGGACAAAGACGTTTTTATTATACCCTTATATTATCAATAGATTGAGTATTGAGTAACATTCGTAGATGTTTTTGTTTACATACAAGTTCATTTGACCTGATTTTTTAACTGTTTTTTGACAGTACTTGAGTCAATTAGAGTTTACTTTAAAAAAGGGTTAATAAACAATTACCAGGTAACAGATATACTTCTTTCAGATGAAATAGGACTTCTTAAAAATAATAAGTCAGGACATGCATATCCATTTGTACATCTGTGGGAAAAATGTTCTATATTTAAAAAGTACTAGTAATTTATAATAAGTTATTTTTGCTTCATAGATTATATTTTAAAATGTGCAATGCCTCGCAAAATTTGACCTTTAACATAGGAAAAGAGTTTTCCATGTAATGCTACACCATGAACATTGGCTGTCATGTTATATTACATCTTTTTCCATTCCTAACATGTGAGCTAATTAAATAAGTAAGAAATTTACTAATTACCAGGATAGATTTCTTGACATTAGTTTTAATTACTCAGTAAATATAATCAATCACTTGAAACTTTTCATTAAAACATTCAGATATACATTGCAATTATATTACACAATTAAGTTAAATCAAGCAGTTGTGTATGGGCAGTGATGAATAAAGTCTGATCATTGTAATCCAATGAGGGAGATAAACCCTAGACAAATTTAGGAAAACAAGGTTCAATTGGAACACTCTATAGTATGGAGATATAATGTAGATGTGTGAAAAGGTATGATCAAGATACAGTACAGTCAAAGTGTTCTGTAATTTTTCCAACTGTCACAGTGGGCCATATCCAAGTGTAAATTCAAGAATTACGAAAGTGTGAATCAGCACAGGTAAATTTCAACCTGGATTCCCAATGTGATTTCAGATGTTTTTCCCAGTGTGCCTTGTGCAATATCTCCAAAACACCTGAACTGTACTGTGAAAAAAAATATGAAAAATAGGGCACCACTGAACAGCACATAATACGCCATAATCACACCGACTACAATCCACCAAATAGTTTCGGAAGAGTTGCAAAGACAAGGTATTTTGTATAGAAAAATCTAAGTCCAAGGGTCATAATGCCTGCAAATTTTTTGGGAAAGCATTTCCCTTCCAATACCCACATCTTTATAAGTGTTACTTCTTTGTACAACGTTTCATCAAAATCAACCAAAGGGTTTATGGTAAGAGAAGTTGTGAAGACAAGGTATTTTGCATAGAAAAATCTAAGTCCAAGGCTCATAATTCCTGTAAATTTTTTTGGACAGCATTCCTCTTCCAATATGCACATCTTCATTTGATGTTCTTTCTTTGTACCATCCCTCATCAAAATATCAAAATCCTCCAATGGGTTTATATAAGAGGAGTTGTGAAGATAAGATATTCTGCATAGAAAATTCTAAGAAACTCAAAGGCCATAACTCTGATACAAAAGGTATGTTTGCTCAAATAAAATAGGAGCTGTTTGCATTTCTTTGGCAAATGGCAGAGATGTGAATGATTCAGATTATATTTAAAAAAAACAGCAAATATCACACAAACTGTAGAAAAGTCTGTTTATCCCCTTCTAGTGACAGACTGGGGAAAACTTATTAATGCCAGGCATTTCTTTAATGTTTATATACTGGTATGTATGATATTTGTTTCATGATGGAATGCACCGAATCTTTCTGAAGGATTTGCTTATCAAGAGTGCATGTTTACTGAATGTAAAGAATTGACTGATTGTGAAATGCCTGTTATCGCACCTTTTGCAACACTTTTCATAATGACGTCATAAATAAAACTGGCCAGTCAAACATGAATTAAGCTATGATGTCATAATGAAATGGCGCAATGAAAGTGGTTCTAGTTGGACCTGGTGATCCCTCAATAGGATCATGTCTTGTGGTCAATACAGAGTATACATTGAATGAATAAACATGGCCCCAAGGTTGTAAAACTTTCACTGTGCTCAACACAAACTCCGTGCTCGAACTCTGAGAATGTGCTCATTTGAGATTGCCAATAGAGTTTGAGATTGGTAGAGGTTATAGATGTTTTGAGCATGTGCTCAATTCAGCACATACTCAAGATCGTTGAGCGTGAACTTAACGGGTAATTTATAGGAACATTATGTGAACTTTTACATAATTTTATTTTGAATTTCACACGATATAATATAATTAGCTAATGTATGAGTTTTGTCATAAGTTTGACATTGTTTTATACATAATGGATAAACTATGCAATGTACCAAACTTCATGTATTTTGGTGGTCTTCTGAAGGAAAAGTTGTTTGCTGAAAACCTCAAAAATCGTCCGGGAACTTAGGAAATGTAACTGGCAGAGTAGAGATTATGTATAATATCTTAATATTTAAACTATCAATAGAGAATAAATGCAATCATACAGAGTCGTATCATTAAGCTGCCACATGTAACAAGTAGATGTACACATTCATCCCAGTTCTCTTGTCATCAACATAATAAACGGTGCCCTGCAACTCCAACTTCCGTATTCATGCGATCAACTAGTCAATAAAAAATAGTCCTTTCAATATTTTCATGGAAAATCTGTGAATTTATAACAAGATATAATAAAATGAACTTCTTATTGAGTAGAAAAGAAACAGTAGGATAAACATTACAAAACTGAATGTTAAATGTCTTTCTGAAAATCTATATAGGAACATAGTGCTATAATTTTCTAAATTAGCAAACCTATAACGTTGTAATTTATAGATTATAGAGCATAGCGTAGTAATTTTTAAAAACGATTAGATGTAAAGTGCTATATCAAAACATGCTTATCGCATTATCACATCTACGGTGCGGACCTAACATTTATTTATTTATTTATTTTTGTTAGAGGGGGTCCAAAATATTACGGAACGTGTAAAGCAAGGACTTATAACCAACTTGTTATATATATTTAACTTTTATGTCTTATGCTGATATAGCCATCGCGCATGACGTTATGAGAACCCTCTCACTATCGCCAGAGACATATATACACAGACTGGAAACTCGCCGCTTCGTCCGGCATATGATGCCCGTCCTTTTGTTATGCTAATTAGGTGACCGCGCTCTACAATACACCGATTTTAACCGTCGGGTATCGCCCGGGGACGTATAGCGCAGTTGGTCTTTTCCTGCTGACGCACTTCAGTACAAATTCTACGGGCACTTATTATTTTTTTTCTTCTTTTATATTTTTTTTTTTGTTAATTCTATCGATGTGTAGAAATAATATTCTCCTTTTTCTTTCTAACAAAATCGAGACAAACTTGTATCTTTAATCATTATAAAAAATATTTTTAAAACCAAGATTTTTACTGAGACGCCTTCATTTCCTGCGTTTTTAAAATAATTATTTCTATTTATATATTTATTCATTTTAAACAGCGTTTAATTGTTGCCATTTACGAGTTGTTGATATATGCAATCAATGCCCCTGCCTTTACTACTGTTTGTTCACCACCCCAGGGGAAGCTCCAGCGTCTGTCTTTGTCATTCATGGGCAGTAAATAACAATGTTGTGTTTATTTAAAAATTCAGATGGTAAATAGCAAACAAAATAATGTATTTTGCACTGTTGACGTGGTATGAGCTGTTTTACTCCCTCCTATGTAAAGAAGTAAAAAGAAATTGGCGATCCAGGCGTCTGAAGAAATTTCGCATTACAGTCCAATTACGTGTTGATAACTTCTTCAATTCGTACTTAAATGGCAACTTTAATTTGTTAATGTGTCTGTGCCCCCCCCCCCCCGCACTTATTATTTTTATTTATTTATTTCTTATTTTATTTTCTAAACAGCACTTGTTGCCATTTTATAGGAGTTGTTTATATTTATCTTATAAGGCTCAGCAATCAATGCATCTAGGAAGGTAGTAAATAACAATTTAATGTTTATTTTAATGTTCAGATGGTAAATCATAAAACAAAATAATTTCTGTGCCTGTTGTGCACACTTCACGTGATACGAACAAGATTTACTCCTTTGTAAAGTAGAAGAAGAAAAAACCACACAAACAACAAAAACAAAATGGCGACCCGCCGACCACAGAAAATTTGCATTGCAAGATGTCCCCTTACGTGTTTATAACTGCTTCAGTTCTTACTACAATAACAACTATGACTTCTTTGATGATTATAGCATGACTTTCAATATAAAAACAATATATATATCGACAGGTCATATGATTATTTTGCTCTATATGGTATGGTATCGGTTTTCTTGTTAAAAACGATTGAATATTTACCGCGTAGATAAAATTGGATTAAAATCAAATAACGAATAAAGTCTTCTACACCCAATAATATAAAATGTGTCTGAAACCTTTCTTAACACACACGTGTGAGTTTAGTCATGTAAAGGACATTAAGTTTTGTTGTTTTAACAATTTTTCTTGCCGTTGTCGTTTCTCAGCGGGTTCGGTAGTGAGGAGAAAAATGTCGCGAGGTCCTCAAATACGACCGGGTAATTATGCATGATTTACAGATAGTTCATATGAAAATTAAAGCACTATGACTATAATAAACATTGATGGTGCTATAAACGAAAAATGGTGGCATGTGCTTCAATATTGTGTAAATGTTTTGCATAAACCCAAGTGAATGTTTTCAGAGGTCTATCACAACTAATGGCTTCTGATCGGGGTTATGTCTACACATTGAATAGATCATATATGAAATGTTTTATGATTCAAATGATTAGTATATTGCTTTTTTTGCTTATCTGAACTACCTTTGTTTAAAAAGCGATGAAAATTTCTCTTCTTTGCAAGCTTAATGCTTTCAAGCGAATGAATGCCGAGAACAATATGGCGGACTTCCGGCTTATCGAGATGCCTGTCGGGAAATGTTACTTATGTCAGGGAGCTATATAGCTTTCAATGGGAGTTTCCAGTCTCTGTGTATATATGTCTCTGCTATCGCCATACAAAATAATTCCAAAAATTAAAGGGGGGAAAGGAATGTTAATACATGACAATAACCATCTAAGCCAGTCAAATTTTTGTGTATACATGTGTGTTAAACCAGAGACATGTGTATACATGTGTGTTAAACCAGAGACATGTGTATATATGTCTCTGGTTAAACCCCCTCTCAAATTTGCAAATATTATCATATGCCGGACTCCACCCCCAAATCTCATCCCGAGGGTTTAAGATCCCCAATGCCCTTGGATCCACACATGCATCTGATGACCAAAAACAACATATTTATATTTTGCCGACAGCCTGCTGTACGTATTAGACGTCGATTGTTACATTCTATGACAATCACTTAATAACCAAACTCATCGCGGAAAAGTCATTAAGAAGATAACATTGTGATAATTTCCATTTTAAAATTCTTCTTAGAACATATCAATTACATGTCAATTATCATAGAAGAAAAAAGAGGAGTTACCGGCTCAGTTATGTGGCAGAAGTCACCATGGAGCTATACAATACATGAATATAAATAATATAATAGAACATTTAACACATTACAAAAATATTTGATTGTAGTGCAATTACGATACCGACTTAGGACGGTCATTTAATTTGACAAAAGCCAAACAAATGGTGTGGTTAACCGGTTTACGGACCCACCTTCCCACTCACCGTAACAGCAGAACAATCAAAAGACGTACATTTAAAAATTTAGAAATAATCCTCCATGTAAAGAACAAGGGTCAACAGGTATCGCATATTGAGAGGTCATAAAAATTTAAACACGTAAGGTATTGTAAAACACATACTGGTATAAAAATATATGCGACATCAACATGATAAACCGTGCTCTGCCAGTCTGAAAGCGAGCTAAGACCCTAGATCTGTAGGAGTCCCGACTAACAGTCAGAGGGGACGAGGTTCAGGACCATGTCTCCTCTGAAAGAGGTTTGGACAAGGCCCGTCATATAGTCCCCACCGCCCTGTTAGTCAGCGTGCAACGTTCAAGTAAAAGTCTGCATAAGGCTGTAGAGGGGCCAAATACAAGACCTATAGTCTTTTTGATGATCTCAATATCATATTGTCTATTTAGGAGACGTTTGACTATTTTATTACATGATAAGATAACGTTAACGGAGTCTTTTACTTTCCTTAGTTTATATACGAGATCACCGTAAAAATTAGGATGGGAAATTCCATTGGATACATACTTTTGAAAAGAAATATTTCCAAATTTAGATAGAAGTTCTGAATAAGATCTGAAGAATTTGCCGAATGTTTTTCTTAGCTTGTGATATCTGTAACCCTGAGTTAAAAGTTTAGTAGTAATTTGTAAATTTCGTTTATGAAAGTCCAAAACATCGGTGCAGCCTCTGACAAATCGAACTAATTGAGATATATAGATACCATATGATGGGAGTCGAGGGACATCGCCTTCCAAGTAAGGGAAATTTACAATAGGAAATCCAAAATCCTCACGTTTATCATAAATATTAGTATATATTAGGTTTTTGATAATTTTGATGTTTAAATCTAAGAAAGGTGTAGATTTATCTCAAGTATTAGCTTTATTCAATGTGAGCTCTGGTAGATATATTTCTGATATAAATTGTCCGAATTCAGGGTTGTCGATAACCAAAATGTCATCCAGACATCTGCAAGTATTATTAAATTTGTCAATGAGGTCAAAACGTTTTGATTTTTGAATTTCATATACAATCTTTTATATATTATCAATGCCAATATACTGTACTGTATCAAACCAATGGGATACAAAAATGAAAGCAGTTGGACTTTGGCAAAAAAACCTCTGAGTCTGTGCATGTTAATCTTTTGCTGTCTGTCATATTTTTGTGAGTTATATATAAAAGACAAAACTTGAGTTTACTGCTGGAAAGGCGGCTAGAGAATGATCACATAAAATATACAGTCAAACACTGTGTACCATAAACAATTTCATTGGCTAACGTTATCTGTAATTTAATGAACCTCTTTCCTTCAACTGCGGAGCTGTGACATTGGACGGCAAATTGATTAATGTTCCCTCCAAATTGATTACGTTGTAATGCAATAATTGACGTCATTCTGATCGATTCGGAGGGGACATTAATGATGTTGCCGTCCTATGTAACAAGTCTATCGTAAAGGGATTGAGGTCTATTGACAGGCTGATTCATCTGCTCATAAATAATGTACATAAATAATATGACTAAAATCCTTTAATACTTCGAAAGATGGAAATTTTAATCATCTTAGTATTTAATCAAAATGTAAGAACTTTGTTATATGTAATAACAAGCTGTGTTTGTGAAACACTAATGCCCCCGGCGGCAAAAAGTTCAAAAAGATTTTTAGAGTGAAGGTCAAATGATCATCGAGCCAATCTCATTAAACCATATCTTTATTCCGCTCCTCTCTTTGTCCCATTGGTGTCATTTTAAAATTAGGCCGGGGACTTCATTAGTTGATTACGCATGTTAAATACGAAGTTTCTCTCCCTCACGGTTCAAAAGTTATGGCCAAGGTTAAAGAAGCCAGACAAACAAACAGACAGACAAGAAGACAAATAAACAGACAGACAGAAAGACAAATAAACAGACAGACAGATAGATAAACAAGCAGACAGACAGACAGGACAAAGGCAATATGCCCCCGATCTATTTCAAGTATTTATAGTGGATATACTATACTGCAATACTTGCATAAAGCATAGGCGGATCTAGAAATATTTGAAAAAAAAGGGGAAAAGGGGATTGGGGTATTTACAGCCTCCATAAACTAGTGTTGTGCACTATGTGGCCCAGAAAGAGGAGTTGCAGTCCTTAAATGATCGAAAATGACCATGCATTTTGATAAATTATTCCGACCAAGAAATTAAAAAAAAAGGGGGGGGGGGTTGCAACCCCCTCTAAATCCATCAATGATAAACGTTCTTACGAAGAAGAAAGACTTACATGCTTTAAGTTATTTGATTTCTTTTCACTGTCTGTCTAAACTTTATATGTAAACAGACAATTTAATGGTTTACGGTATATTTGGGTGACGATTGTCACGTCAACTTACCGTCATGAGTCGGTACCGCTACTGCATTACATTCTTTTATTTTTGTGATGTCATTGTGGTTTGCTTTGCATGTTTGCATGCTTCAGAAGTCCAGTCATAAGCTTTTTATTCCTTCCGAATTGTCACTTTTGAGATAGGATTGTGAGCAAAAATGGGGTTTCCGTATGACAATGCATTTAACTGCTTTATTTACACCAATGATAATTTGTTCCGACATATGATAATCACATGATAAACACCTCGTAACACCGAACATGTAACATGTACAACGTACATGTAACACATAGGAAAATCATCTATAAAAAAATAAGAGTTGATTTCGTTCACCATATCCATGTGTCCAAGAGGCGACTACACATGATGAGAATGTTTCAATGACTATCTGCTGTATCCTATGTAATGGTTCGAGAGTTATGATCAAGGTTAAAGTTTTTGTCTACGGACGACGACGACGACAACAACGACAACCCCGGCAGTATGACAATAGCTTTCCGGACATTCGTCATGGCGAGCTAAAACTCCCCAATTTCTGGGGAGGGGGTTAAAATGACGAACCTTTTCACCAGGAAACACCTTTTGATCAAATTGAGACGCTACAGTGAGGCCGAGAATCTTTGGAAGACAGGGAATGAAGTTCTACTGTTATTGACTAACTACGTTTATCATTTTATGCTTTATAAGTATGTAAAAGACCTGCATGCTTATTGGCAATTTAATTACAATACCAGTTCAACCGTACTGGATTACCCAAAACCATTTCCCTAAAACTCACATGATATAATTGGAAAACTCATACAATTATTTTATCCAAATTGCAATGTATATTGCAGAAATTGCAGCATAATTACATGTATTTCCAAAATGGTCGTCACGGTGATCACGTTTGATGGCCGTTACATTTCATAACATACATGTAACATAAGCTTTTACCTGCATTCCACAGGTATCTTGAAGATCATTTCAACTAAGATTCATCTAAATCTCTGACAAGAGTTGTCAGAAGACAACAGAGCTCGCCAGTGCGGGGTCTTTTTCATCATAATATAGCTTGAGTAAAAAGCTGACTCTTCAAATAGATAATCAGTTCTCAAGAAAAGCTAGAGCTGTCTACATAGCAGGACTTATATTCCCGTCCAAACTTATAATCAAACATGGAGATCAAGTTCACAGGGTGAAAAATGTCAATGCCTACAGAAAGGTCTTGCCACGAGGAATACACCTGTGTAATATGAAAACCCATCTCTTCAGTTCAGATTTTACGGTCAAGGTTACAATTTTCCAAAAGTAGGTAAAACTCCAAGGTCAAGGTCACAAGGTCAAAGACCATGGTTCTATATAATGCAGCCTTCCACAAGGTATCCACTTCAAGGTCAAAGGTCATGGTCCCAAATAAAAGGGCCTTCCACAAGGTATCCATGTGTGAAGTTTCAAATCCCTATCCCTTTTGGTTCAAAAGTTATATCCAAGTTAGTTTTTGAAAAGTAGGTCAAACACCAAGGTCAAGAGGTCAAAGTTCATGGTCCCAAATGAAAGTGTCTTCCACAAGGTATCCTTGTGTGATATTTCAAAGCAAAACCCTTCTTGGTTTAAAAGCTATAGCCAAGGTTAAAGTTTTTGAAAAGAAGGTCAAATTTTAAGGTCAAGGTTACAAGGTCAGAAGTCATGGCCCCAAATGAAAAAGCCTTCAACAAAGTATACATGTGTGAAGTTTCAATGCTCTACCATTCTTAGCTCAAAAGTTATGCCAAGGTAAAAGATATTGAAAAGTAAGTCAAAGTCAAAGTTCAGGGTCACAAGTCAAAGATCATGGTCCTGAATGAAAGCTCTTTCCACAATGTATCCATGTGTGAATTTTCAGGACTCTACCTCTTTTGGTTCCAAATTAATAGCCCAGGTTAAAGTTTTTGTCTATGGACGATGACAACAACGATGACGCCTGGGTATGACATTAGCTCTCTGGACTTTCGTCCCTGGGAGCTAAAAACCGAGGAAACAGAGTTTTAAGACTATAAGGCGGTCGCTTTGACCCTTCCCTCAGTTTTATGAGATGTTAAATACTTTCTTCTCGTACATTATAGCAGTTGCATTAATATATGACTAATAATTGTGATAGACTTTTTAAAATTCATAACATTCAATAACTTTATTCCAGAAAAATAAATGCATGTAAAATACTTTAATGTCTAAATAAAATTAATAAAGCAAACACTGGTATTATACCGAAAGGTTTACAAAACAAAGATTGCACATTGGTAACACCAAAATAGGAGAATAGTAATATTTACACAATGAAAAAAAAATAGTAAGTAAAAATTTCGTAAGAATTGAACAAATAAAACCAAAAATTTATCGATTTCCTCTCAAAATAAATGTGACTCTGGAACTTTACTGGTCATATCTTTTCAATTGCTTCAAAACAACAAAAAATATACATAATATTTTCGAGATATCTGTAATGGTGGACTGGTTATATTTGATTACCGGTATGTAAAAGTCTGCCAGCATAATGAGGAAATCATTCTGTTAAACTTTCATTAACATCATTCATACAAAATATAATGCGACCATTCTCTTTTCTGTCATCCAGAGTCCGAAACCGAAATCCTTCATGCACAATTAGACAACATACATGAACATGTACTGGTAGAAAAACATATGCACATATAAAACTATGCGTAATACTGGCACATTGATGTCTATAGCTGACAAGAAGATAAAGAACATTGTATGATACTTATTGCTCTGAACCAGTTCAATTTATGAAAATAGCAAGTAGTCACAATTATATAGTTTAACAATTAGTCTGATTTACAGCTAAACTTTTCTCTAGACTGATAGAGCATTTAGTTAAACAAATTATAATACAATATATAGACATGTATCATATACATGTAAAACAGAATGCTAACCTGATGATTACTCAATAGATTTATACAATGAGTATAATACACAGTAAGTATGGCACAAACACTGGAGACAAAATTCTTACACACATTGAACAAACATGTACAGAAAAATCTGAATGCAACATTTGTTAGACATTCTGTATCCATGACCTAGTCTTCAAATTTTCCAGAGAAGAAATTTTCAGTAAGGTCACAATGTATTCTTGTCACTGACACTTATCCATTAATTCTTGAAAAGTACTTCAAAAATAAGTTATAATATTGGGGATACACTGTACTTATCTAAAGCTACATGTATCTTACTATGAAAAACACATCTTAATATTGTTTGTTTGATTCTTGTTTTATGTCACACCAAGATTATATGGTGATTGCATTTATTTGATGCAGTGCACAGCAACTTGGACCCCAAAATCAGGGAGGGATGTTTTACATGCCACCTCTACTGTGACACAAGACTTCAGTTTTCACTGTCTCTTCCCAAAGACGGGACACCTATGAGCCTCCAGCGGGAAAAGAACACAGAACCTTTCTGTCAAAAGCCAAGCACCTTGCACCTTACTGATTGAACTTTGCTGGCTCACATCTGAATAGATACTAAAAGTTAGTATGATCTTGACATTGATACAGCATGACCTTGACAATGATACATCACTCCACCAAGAAATACTTCACTCATTTCACAATTTGTCCACTTGGTTTTTATTAAGTGACAACAACAATGTTGATATAAATGCTTTGCACATTCAATTTTAACAATTAACGAAGCAAATATTAATGTAAACCACTTGATAAAAGGCAAGTGGCAAAAATTATGTGAAATATGCATGTTCAATATGTATTACTTCTATTATTTTAAAGGAACATTTTTCTGAAAAATATGAAATAGGTTAATTCTATGAAGTAAGATCTTGAATATGTTATCCAAAAAAGAACAACACTTAGGAAAAATATTTTAGGAAATTCTGGTTTTTGAGTACATCTCCAAAGCAATGACTTTTCAAGGTTATTGAAATTTCTAACCAATGACAGCTTTTAGGAACAGTAAACTTAAAATACCAATGGATTCAGAGCAGAACAGCATGAAGGATCAACATAAAATAAAGAAAAAACAGGGACGGACAAAGAGACCAATCCATTCCATATATCTCATTTTATAATACTTTTAGTGGTAAATTTATGAACTTTGGTTTAAACAATATTTGTTCAACAAACCATTTTCATCTTAAAATCAGCATGTGTGCAAAACTTAGTTAGGTTTTACAGAGCATCTGTCTGGTAAAACTTCATACTTCAATGAAATACATGTGACAACGAAAGTTTTACCACACTGATCCAATTATTATCAGATATCTTTTTTTGATCAGGTGAGTTTTGCAAACACTATAATATTTACATGATATATAATTCTTATCCATATTCATGATCATGACCATTAAACAAGAAAATAAAACTTGTTGATCACATACGATATAGAAAATTATCATGCCAATCAATTTGTGCACATGAAAAATTGCATTATTTTTAAATATCTTATTTCATCACCAAAATACTTATGCATGCCAATTATTTATTTGCTTGAAAATAGCAATATGACATTTGTTAGACTTGACAACAAAATAAAAATACTGCCACAAATATGAAATTTTATAGAGATTTAATATGATCAAATTTATGGCAATACTGTTTAGCTCTATTATTAATATTTGTTATATTCCACCCTACTGAATGTAACTATGGGATATATTCTACTTAAACCGAAGTCTGGCTGAAATTAGCAGACAATAACTCCATTTGACAAATAATAATAGTTTTAGATTAAAAAAGGCAAGCTAGAATCTAAGCAAGTTTCAGTGACTCTCTTCTAAAACATTCCAGTATTGTGATTTTTTTCATGCCCAAAAACTAGTGGCCCATACTGTAGCAAATAATCATATAATGAAAATATCACTGTACTTTAATCACAATCATAATCACATAACCACAATATATTCATACCTAAATCACATTCATGATCACATAATGATAATATCATCAAACCTAAATCACATTCATTATAAAAAATTACAATCATTTATTTGTTTGTATGTCTTGTTACTGTTATATACCACAAAGATCTGTATGAGCAATTTCAAAAATAGATGAAGTAAAATGAAATTTAAGTAATTATATGAATTCTTGATGCAACTTTCCTCAATTAGAAGACAATAAATAAATATTAAAAGTGAATGATATACTTACTGAACACATAAGAAAACAAGAGTTCTCAGTAGACAACATAGCTCACTGGCCGCGCATTGTCACAGGGAAAATATATATTTTCAACGTTTCCTTAATTTAAGCTCAAGGTCATGGGATTAAAAATTTTGGTACAGACAGAAAAGTCTAGCCATAATGAACATAAATGTGAAATATAAAAGCTCTGTCCTCAGTAATTGATAAATTATGGGTAAGGTTTAAGTTTTTGAAAAGTAGGTAAAACTTCAAGGTGAAGGTTGTGGGGTGAAAAATGATGGTATCAATGGCAAGGTCTTGTCACAATAAATGTACATGTGAAATATGAAAGCCCTATGTTTAAAAGTTCTGAAAGTATGGCCAAGATTAAAGTTTGGTTTATGCTGCTGATGCTGACAAAAGGGCAGTGACATCAGCTCTCTGTACATTCATCCCTGTGAACTAACAAAAAGGTATCTTATATATCATATTACATGTATATTACTATGTGGAGTTCATTTCCCATATAGTGAGATTCACTCTTTCATTCCCTTCTAATCTTAAAAATATTGTTTGATTTGCATAAACCTTTATATGAGAAGGAGCATCACACTTCCCTTTGTATGAAAGGCAAGGCAAGGTTAACATAAACATAGATTCAACCTCATCATACTTTAATGAAGCTACACAATTTTCTTGATGTTATCTTATATTACCTTAGAAAGGAAAAGGTATGTCAAACTCAAGACTATCATTAAAGCAATAAAATCAATGATGTGACAAGCTCTAATTTTTTAAAAAATTAAATGTTCATGACATATCTAGCGGAACATGTTTATAGTTATTAAAGTTTCAATAATGGCCCAGTTTGTTATCAGGTATAGTTTGTTTGCCAGTTGTAACCGTTTCTGACCTGGCAAACAGCAGGATATGAATCGAATTTGACTGGAATTGCTCAGCATAGCTTATGGACTTTATAACTAGCCAATACCATAGGTCTGAATTTTAAAGTTACAAATTCATAAGCAGACTCAATACTAACCAAATTGAGAGCAAACTGTATGCCTCGTCTGAAACAAAATAATGCATACAGAGTAACAGAAAATAAACCAAATTAATTCTTATTTTCTTACAAAAAGTAAATACTAATTTTAATGACATTCATTATGCATATTAAAATGAGGCCACTGCCTCGATAGATATCTGGCAAGATAATTCAGATACATGTACAATCATCTATGTTAAAAGTGACAAGAATCATGGTCCATACATGTATACTTCTAGTAAATCAGCAATGGCTATTGAAATAAAATTATGCCCACTTATATATATAATGTGTCTGGAATAAATTGTATATCTGCATATTAAAATATAAATGTAATAATATGAATAATGTATAAACCTCACACAAAAAAAACTCTTAAATCTATTTCATTTATTACATATCTTCCAACAATGAAAATGTATATTTATCAATTAACATAATGGTATGGAAATAACTATGATAAATTAGTATGTTATTATTCACTTGAGACACAATACTTTATGGTTTAAAAGACAATCTTCGCTCACATTGTATCAAAACAAATTTTCGAACTGAAACTCATTAAAGATGACATGCTTATAGCAATGGGATTTGACCCAAGTGAACTTGTAAAAATAAATGTTAGAATTAAGTACACATTTTGATATTGGTACAATTCTTAATCTATGTAATTATATGATTTCTATTTTTCTAAACAATAATTTTCATCCTGATTAAAATATTTTGCCACATGTCAGTTTGCAGAGTACATAAGTAGCGTGGCATAACATGCCAGTCACTTAGTATGAAGGGATGAAATTTGAAAGTAATAAACCATTCCCCCTTTGCCAACAATTCTGTGAAATATTATTCAAATCCGTGCAATGGGTAAAAGTTATGGATTTACTAATGATTTACCCATCCTATGCAATGTGACCTTGTCCTTGCAGATATGACCTGGGATCAAAGTAATGACACACCCTTGGGTCGGTAACAATTTTGTAAAATATTACTCAAATCTGTGTAAGGGGTAAAAAGTTATGGCCCAGACAAATATCTATACATCATATGCAATGTGACCTTGATCTGGAGGATATAACCTTGATTCAAGGTCAAGACACATCCTTGGGTCCTGGGCAACAATTCTGTGAAATATTATTCAAATTGATTTTAGCAGTAAAGAGCTGTTGCCCGAACAACGATTTACACATCATATGCATTGTGACCTTGATCTTACAGATATGACCTTTGAGTCAGGTCATGACACACCCTTGAGTCTTGGGCAACATTCTGTGAAATATTATTCAGATCCATGCAATGTGTAACAAGGGTTTCCTACCAAGTACTGCTACAACCTTGACCTATGACCTTGAAAAACAATAGGCAACTTCTTCTTGGCTAGAGGAGTAAGAGTAACTAGTCTGACAGTCCAAGCAACAACAATGTGATGTATATCCAGCCTACCATGGTTTCCTACCAAGTAGTACTACGACCTTGACCTCTGAACTCTGACCTTGAAAAACAATATGCATCTTTGTCTTGGCATAAGGAGTAAAGGTACCAAATTTGACAGTCTTTGCCCAAACGGTTTGGTTTGTATCCTGCCTACAAGTTCTGGACACATGGACAGACAGACGGACAAAACCATACCATAATACATCAAGTCAAAGACAGGCGTATAAAAATGAGAATATCACAGGATTCTCTTTGCTATGTAGATGCTACCATTGACCTATTCCTGACATGGATATGAAATCATATGCATTGTAGACAAGAACAAGTTATGTGACTACCTAGTACTCCAGTACACATGTTTGATACTTAAGTTAACAACTCACTACATTGCATTTTAGATTTCAACAGCACAGCTGAATGTTGTTTAAGATATTTTTAATTTGTGTACTTGCTAACTTAATTTGTTAACCATTCTCAGTTCCATCTTGTCTTGTTAGCTCCTGAAGTTTACTTCTTCATCCGAGTTTGAATAATTATAGGGGTTATTAATATTTAAATATATATGTTACCCAATGAAAGGCCTTGGCACAAGGAATATATATTTGAAATATTAAAGCCCCTTCTCTAATGGTTCTAAAGTTATGATCTAGGTTAAAATTTTTGTCTACAACAAACGATGACAACAAAAACGATAGCGGAGATATGACAATAGTTCTCCGGACATTCGTCTCCGCGATCTAATAACAATGGCATTATAGTCTTCATATCACAAGAAACAACCTTTAAATTCTTATTGTTTAATACTCTATTGAAGACGTACTTAATATCATTTTGCCTTAATAAATTATCATAGATTTAGATATAAGCCTTGGACCAGTTGTTTGAAACTTTAACCATTGGTTAAACTAACCAGTAGTTAAAGTATGAGAGGCAATCAACTTAATTTATAAGATTTCTGTATAAAAATCTATATTAGTATTATTACATTATAAAGCTTGGTTCATATATTACAAATCAGTACAGAGACTATGTACTACAAATCAGTACACAGACTATGTACTACAAATCAGTACACAGACTATGTACTACAAATCAGTACACAGACTATGACTTAAAGGCCTTTAATTTCATAGTCAGATGAAATTTGACCATTGGTTAGCTTAAACAGTGGATAAATTTTCATACAACTAACCCCTATATTCCAAAGGACACAAGGGACCTAAAGCCCATTGTTAGAGCATATCATCATTTAATGTTTCCTAACTGCAACTCTTGATAGCATGAAGGTTAAAAAAATCTGATATGTGAATGATTCTGCATTGAAATCATAACGGTATCATCATAATTATATCAAAATATATCCACACTACACAATCAATGAAAATAGATAGTGTTGATTTCTGTATTGATATGAAACACATTAATAGCACTTAACAACATATACTGTTTAGTATGTCACATTAGAATATTCCATCATATATAATCCTTTCCTTTGTTAGAAATTTCCGTAAATAACAACATAAATAATCCATCATGCAATCACCAACTGCTTCAGTTCCGATTGTGTTTAAAGCTGATACTTTACAATGATAACATGATCAGAACAAGAGAAATGCTTAGCAGGATATAATGCGCCTGTCGCTTAGTTTGAATGAATGAAATCTGAATGTATGGAAACATTCTCTTTTTGCCTATTATTCAGGACCTCAAAATGACACATGCTTTGGCCCTGGGCAACAACCCTGAGAAATATTATGGAAATCCACAAAGGCAGTAAGAAGTTGTGGTAAACAGAAGAATTTAACCCCCTCCTTTTTTTTCTTCTATGTCAAAAAATGTAAGAGCACAGAAAAAATAAAATCCTGTAATATATATTAAAGGTCATACAAAACTCTAGCACCTACTTAAATTTGAAAGATTTGGAGTGAAAAATGAATTTCTGATAATTTTACAATAAAAACATAGAGTAATCAAAGATTACAAAGCTCACCTCATAGAATTTTTGCCAATAAAACAAAATATAATCCCCATAGCAGAATCAAGATCTTTGGTAGCTGTCCAAATAAAAAAAATGTAAAACTTTTTCACATGTTGCTTTCTTCTCAACAAGTGCACTGAAGCGTAAAATATAGGTCATGACCTAGATCTGAAACTTAAATCCATCTCTACATACAAAGATACAGCATTTGTGCAAGTTTGGACTTCCTAGCTGTCCAAATAAAAAAATAAAACTATTTAACATTTTGCTCAAAGTTTCCTAACAAGAAACTACTCTACATACAAAGATACAGCATTTGTGCAAGTTTGGACTTCCTAGCTGTCCAAATGAAAAAATAAAACTTTTTAACATTTTGCTCAAATTTTTCTTACAAGTGCACTAAAGCGAAAAATATAGGTCATGACCTAAATCTGAAACAGGCATGCACATCTACACATATAGATAGATCATCCATATAAGTTTAGACTTCCTAGCTACAATAATTCTCGAGTTATTGCCTGGACAGACGCCTACGATAGGGTGATAGCATAAGCTCCCTCTCACTTTGTCAGATTAGCTAAAATTCCAAGACCCTTAACTCTGAACAAACAGGGATATCTTCCAAATTGAAAGGCATCTTCTTTTATTTTATCAGAGTATTCTGTATAACTTTTATGAAAATCCATTCACAATTACTAAAGTTATTGTGTCCCATAGGAACTGCCATTATTCTATATAGTCCCATAACTCCATAATGACAAGACAGATTTTTTTCAAAGAAGAAAGGGCTCTTCCTTTCTTGTTATTTAAGCATTCAGATTCTGTATAAGTTTCATGAAAAAGATGTTTACTGAAGTTATTGCATCCCATAGCGGAAGGATAGACAGATCTCCATACCATAATCCGTCCCATTTATGACAGGTGTATAAAAAATCACTGCCTCTTTTGACAAAGCTATATAATTGCTATTACAAAGAAATCATCATCTCTGGAAATTGATTTATGATTTGATCCCTTTTGGTGTACTAGTTTTATTTTAAGAAAGTATTGGTCACCTTCTCTCTTCAAGTACATTTTCTTTTCCATTTCTCACAAAAACATCATCTTCAAGAAATTCCGGTGGGTCCAAGTTTTGAGTCACATTTTGAGTCTGACTTTGAGATCTACTACTTAAATGGTCCACTGATACACTACGGCGAGTCAGATGTGATGATGATTGTCTCCGAGGGACTGCAAGTTTTTGATTAAATATGGACTCATGACTTCGAGCAAGTATTGCAAGAGCTGCACTGTAATTAGGAGGGGGAGTTAAGGGTGTTGGTTCATCAAACGAATTAAGCTGATTCTGAAATGAAAAGTTATGGGTAGAAATACCATTTAACAAAATTATTCAATGCTAAAATTTATGTGAAATTAACTAATAAAATAACATTCTGAAAGCAGCTGGTTGCCAAGCTGATAAAATTTACTCCATCACAGAAAATGAACTAAACTACTTTGTACTTTAAAATGTCTGAAACAGGAACAAGAGGTCAAAATGAGTCTATATAATTCACCTGACCACCTTGAACACATGAAAAACTTAGAAAGTATCAGAATGTTCTCTAACAAGAAAGTATTCTTTTCAGAAATTTCATTTCAAAATTGAGCTACATCATTTTAAAACTCTCAAACATAATGAAAACAACACAATTAAAGATAATATCAAAAAGTGTCAAAACAAGATTTTGAAAATAGAATTAAAAACAACACTTTTTGCAACACCTTTCTAGGTCATTTTGATGCGTTCCATTTGATATTCTATGCAACCAGTCTGAGGAAGTCTATTAAAAGAGGGTACACTCTTTGGCCTATATTTCCCTACAATGGATCCAACCCTCTACAGATCTGGCATAAAACAACAACAACAACAACTGTAGGGTACCTTTAACACTTCATAGCTACTAAGTTTCATGAAAATCTTGCATTCAGTTCTGAAAACGAAGTCCATCAAAGATTATCATTACATACTAATAGTATATCCCACCTTTCTAAATTCAAAATTGCAAAAATGTGCTTTATATTCTGTTTCTTTTCAAATACATTTATTGCAATACAATCACTTTAAATACCCAAAATCAATCCATTATAGGCAACTTACATGAAGGAAATCTAAGAAATTACCTGTAAATAGTTTAAAATGATTAAGTCCAAAGTCCCTTTGGACCTAAATCACTCCGCCCTCAATCTGATGACGGATATGTAAACAAGACACCCAAGTGGGCCTATATCATTCACCTGAGACATAGAAAACATTGCACATAATGATATTAAACAACAATGCTTGTAGATGGCCATAAGTTTTCAGTATCTTTAAAACTTTAAAACATCTAAAATTATATAGGACCATCTTTTCTTGATACCCACTAAGTTTCATCAAAATCAATCCAGAAGTAGTGAAGAAAAAGTAGAAAATGTGAAAAATCAAACCTCCCTTTTCACTTTGTAGCCTTAAATAATTCTTTGACAATAGCTTTCCTTTACTTTATTCTGGCTAAAATACAGTAACTAAGTGCATCAAAAATCAACCAAAGGGAAAATATTATGAATGCCTTTTTGCACTGATATAATCCAAAAGCAATTCAGAAACCAATAAAATATTATCATGTGGAATGGACTCCAAAACAGCAGCACTTCATACATCCTTCAATATCACTTATCTCTCTGATGCATTCATTTTGTGTATACACTATGCAGCAGTGCTGAAAAAGAAGTTTGTCAACAGAGGGTACCGTATAAGATTTACTTTTAGCTATGGTGGCACCATAACTATAGCTATAGTTGACAGATCTAGAAGAAAAACAACTACTTTTGTAGGGGACATATAGTTCTTTATTCCTATTAAGTTTCATCAAATTGACATTGAGCTGTTCCAAAGTAAAATTTGAAAATGTGAAAAAAAATAACCCCACTCTACCTTTTTTACCAATCTTTAAAAATTCATGAAAAATCCAAAACTTAGAAAACAACTATACTTTTATGGGACCTATAGTACTTTATTCCTATTAAGTTTCATCAAACTCCATTGAGTCTTTCCATCCCCTTACTATATTTTGGCTAAAAGAGGAACTGAATGTGGACATGACTTTGTGGAGATCAGGTCAAGAGCATGACAAAACCCCAAGAAGGGGAAGTTGTGGGTAGTATGAACTTGTGCATTTACTTTCCTTGAGCGATGTGTGTGTTGTGATGATTTTGATCCAAAAGGAGAGGCCTTTGTTGAAAGACTTGTCATACACACACACTTAGGTGTCAGGCGAAAGTTCAATATATATGGGAAATTGTTGTACAGAACTGAAGAGGATTTAAACTGCGAAACATATGAGAGCCTAGAAACCATTCCCCTACATCAATGTTCAGTACACTTAACTTTTGATCTTTTGACATAAAAATCGATATGGATCATCTTTGTGTCATGGGGAGTTTATATGACCATTATAGTGATTTAAGGTGAAAAGGGAAACCCATGAGAGCCCTGAAATCATTCTCCAGTACACATGACATTTGACCTTTTGACTCTAATATCACTAGGGGTCATCCTCATCCCATAGGGAGTCTGTATGTACAGTATCTTGACTCTAGGTGAAAAGGATAACACTATCAAGCTCGGAAAACCACTGCGTCCACAGATGGACAGACAGATGGATAGACTGAGAGACAGACAACCTGATTCCAGTATAACAAAAGTCAACCTTAGGGAAGATATTGATGAAAACCAAACTATTTTGCATGAAAATGTTAAAGTTTGAAAAGATGTCAAAAATGCATCAAAAATTATTTATCTGATTTCAATGAAATGAACTAACTTGAAACATACATTCTTCTAGATCACTTAGATGCTATTAGTTTTATTATCAATGCAGTGGTTCTAGAGAAGAAGATTTACAAAAATGGGTACTCTCTGAAACCTAATTTCTAACCATGGTGATGCCACGTGTCTACAGACTTGGACGATATGAACATACTTGATAAAGGACCTGTAGTTCTTCATGTGAACAAAGTTTCATCAAAATCTTCAAACAGTTCTGAAGAAGAAAATAACAAATTTACAGATGATCAGATTGACAGAGAGACAGTAGGTGATCAAAAAGGCTCATCTGAGCTGAAAGCTGACAATAACACTTATTAGAAACTTGGGAACTACATTTATACCAAGTTTTTTCAAAATCCTTTCAGTGGTTCTGAAAAACAAGTTGAAAATGTGAAATGTTTATGGAGGACAATGGACCAATGAAGGATATCACACTATGAAAATAGCTCACTTAAGCCTTTGAGGTAAACCCCCTTTCATTCTATTTTTTCTTTAAAGTTCATATACAATTAAAACTTGTTTAGTCAAAGTCAATTGGACTAGAGCAAATATTTCGACTTTACTGAAATTTGAGATAAACATCAGCTGTTTACCTACCCTTTTTCAATCTTTCTTATTAATATATAAATGTACATGTTTACCTGGTATTTTTTCATATCTTACATCTATGTAATGTATCTATCTACCAACTAAATCTTAATCAGAATGTGTCACTTTAATTGCAAGTCTTTAATTGAAGATGTTATTATTGAAATTGAAAATTAGAAAAATCACATCACCTTTATATTCTAAATTCATTGCATAATGTACAAGCTGAGATAATGATTCTAACTCATAATCTGCCGAAAATGAAAATGTCTTAACTAATGAGACAAGTATATCTTAAAATAACAAACGCCGATGTAATCTAATCTAATCATCATCTATCAAGATGAAATGGTTTCACTGTCAACCTCGCTGGCATAATTGGTAGTTTCCACCTTTATTACCATGTTAATCAATTTGTTTGTACAAACAATTTCACTTGAGATAATGAGTATGAAATGCCTCAACATAAGCAGAATTTCAAATTAACCAACTTCAACTCAACCAACATAAAGAAATTCAGTCTGGACAAAGTGAATGTATTACAACTACAAGTCACAAAGGACACGATCCCTAATGACTTATGCCATGAAATCACAAACACAACCTAGACAAAATGTGTATACTACACTCCAACACTAGTCATGATACTTAATGAACAGCACAGTGACTACATCTGTGCATAAGATTGTGGTGCCATATATCGGTAAGCATGGTCACATGGTCAATGCAGACTGTGTAAATGCTGTTCTTTGAGAAGAGTGATCAAGATCTTAGTTTCAGGAGCTGAAGTGCTGGGAGAACATTTCAAACCATTTTGAAAAAAGAATTGGAATATATAGTATACAATATAGTATACAATATAGTGTTCATTCATCAAAAAATAACAAAGTAAAAATGAAGATAAACACGTAGCAGTTTTTTTAAACTTAAAAGGATGATAGCTCCTAAATGATAATAGACAGAAAATAGAATAAATCAATGACACAAATCTATGTGTAACTGACTAAGTCCAATAAGACATAAAAAAAAGCTTTGTTTGTGAAACACTAATGCCCCCAGCGGCAACAAAGTCTAAAAAGATATTATTTCAGTGTGAAATATGAAGTCTCTATCCCTCACAGTTCAAAAGCTATGGCCAAAATTAAAGCTGACAACAGACAAACAAACAAACAGACAGACAGACAGGACAAAAGCAATATGCTCCCCATCTATCGATCCGGGGGCATAATAACATCAAAAATTTGATTTCAAAACAGAACCAAAATCAACAACATCTCCTAGGACACGTTGAAATTTGCGTCATTCTACTGTGACTTCCTAATTTAAACATTATCATCATACAGAAACAAAGTTTAAAACTGTAAACATCTTTTCATGTATGATTTACTATAAACAACAGCTGTGTTCAGAAGATATAGCATTCTGATGTGAGCATGAATCTTAAAATATCTATTCATTTTCTTTTTTGATAAATCATCAAGTAAATTATGGCAGTCTTTAATCCAGACCCTTCCAATCGAAATTTTCCAGACAAATAAGCAACTGAGTATCAGCATAGCAATTCTGTGACTTTTTTCTTGTTAAAACATGATAAATATTCAGTATTTCTATGTGCAAAGATTAAAATGATATTAGGTACAATACATAATTTCACTGACAAAGTTCTTGACATTTTTAGTAGTTTGAGTAATTGAGTATCCAGAGTCGATGTGCTTACCTGTCTTATTTGCATAACAGGTGTAGGTGGATACAGATTTGTAGTTACAACTTCTTCATATGTAGGCGGAGGAAGGAATAATGAAATTCTGTCAGCACTGTCTTCATCTGTTTCTTCATTTGCTATATCCAGGGAAGATTGAAAAGCTTCAATAATATACATCTAAACATGTGGTATTATTCTTCAATCTTAAGTTAACCTTAATATACCCCTGAAACTTTTGTCCAGGAATTACTTTATTGTAAAACAAGGATATTTATTGCACATATCATTTTAACACTTTCAGTGCAAGATTATATGTTTGGGCGAAGATTAAGTTTTGCTCTAAACTTTTCATGACTGATATGATAGAGGGCTGTATAATCTACTTTCAATAGGCACACAATTTACTGATTATTCAGTTGGTTGGTTGATTGGTGTTTTACATCGCTTTCAACAATATTTCAGTTATATCGTGACATGGAAGCAGGAGGGGACCAACCTCTTACACACAGTGGCGCAACCCACGAATTGAACCCGGAACGTCGGTGCCGCAAACCAAGTGCTCAACAACTACATCAAGTCTGCCCCTCTGCTTATTCAGTAACTGACAGTAATTTAAAATAATTTATTAATGATAAGCATACAGGCTACAGTTATAGCAGCATACTAGTCTTCTTATATAGCAGAAAATATCAGCAACAAAGGTGCTATTTCTCTTGATTTTGATGTAACTGCTGATTACCGGAATACCCGGTACAAAAATTCTTGAGATATAATTTCATAAGCAAATGTACGGTAATTATATAAGCTAATTTTTAGCAGATGTCAATAACCTGTGTAGCCACATTGTCTGATGATTTAGCCCATAATAGACATCCCAGAGTTATGTGAAACAGAAATACTCCTAATTTAAATATGAAAACATTTCGTTTCATTGAATCATTTTTATTGAAAAATCTATATACCCGGTATTTCTAAATGTATACGCTACCGGTAAATGAAAAACAGGGCACCACTGAACGGCACATAATACGCCCACATTTATTATTCTAAGTGTCATACAAATTAGAACTAAAAATTAAATCAAATGTGGAAAATGAAGATTACCTTTGATACTGGTAAAATAGTTCAGGTTTTTTTTTCTTCCATTGTTTGTAGATTAATAGACCATCTTTATACATCCCTCATTTCCCATGTGGACACCCCCTCCTTTCATAAATACACTGATACAGTTGTAGTAAATATTGAGGAGATATGAAAATTCCTGTTCAAAATGCACATCTTTATAATGTGATCTTTCTTTGTACATGTACTAAGTTTCATTAAAATCCTCCAAAGAGTTTAGGAGGAGTTGCGAAGACAAGGTATTTTGCACTGAAAAATGTATGTCCAAGGGTTATAACTCTTGTAAATATTTTTGGACAGCATTCCCTTTCCAATACACACATCTTCATATGGTGTTCTTTTGTGTTCCATGTTTCATCAAAATCCTTCAAAGCATTTAGGGGTTGCAAAGACAAGAAATTGCTAAGTAAGAAATTTTAAGTTCAAGAGCCATAACTCTTGAAATTATTTATGGTGTCAAAGACAAGGTATTTTAAGAAAATCTGAGTCCAAGGGCAATAACTCCTGTAATTTGTTTTGGACAGCATTTCCCTTCAAATAGGCACATCTTCATATGATCTTCTTTCATTGTACCAAGTTTCATCAAAATCCCCAACAAGGGTTTAGGAGAAGATGCAAAGACAAGATAGATGGGTCAGGCGGACAACAGCAATATAGCATAATAGGCCCATATCTTTATGCAGATGTATAACATCATACTTGCATGTATCATTGACACCAAAATTAGATTGCCAATTATTTCAGAAAACTGTTGGATGAAACAGTTGACTAAAAAATAAAATAAAATAAAAAAATGCTCAAGAACAAATCAACTTTCATGTTACTTAATATGTACAATGTGCAAATTTGTCCTAAATACTATTCTCAAAATATGCACTATATATTGCTGTACAAAATGAACATGATTTACATACTAATCAAGCAAACACTGTACAAATCACCAAGTGGTCTACATCATACCATGCTACATGTATGTATTTTCTGATTTTGATCTGGTAATATTCTTTTCAAATGTAACTATGTAAACGTGAGCAGTAATCTAAAATCTCCATGTAAAGTTGATGTACCAAGTGTAAATTGTACCAAAAGTTTTTCAATTTAACCATTGCTAAAAAATGTCCACAGGGCCCTTCTCTCTGTATTATCCATCATTTATTTACTTACTTTGTGGACATGTACAATGTCTCTCTAAAAATCTCTTACATATTTACTTTGTGTTATGGCTGCAGGGCCACCCTCTCTATATTGTCCGACACTTAATTACACCACATCTACACTATATTTACTTTGTGTATAAAATCATCAGGGTCACTCTCTCTATATTGCCCTACACTTTACTACACTATATTGACTTGGTGTATAATGTTTGCAGGGTCACCCTCTCTATTTTGTCCTACACTTTACTACACTACACCTACACAATATTGACTTTGTGTATAATATCTACAGGGTCACCCTCTTTATATTGTCCTATACTTTATACTTTGCTACACTTATTTACTTACTTCGTGAACGATGTCTGCGGGGTCGTGCCCTCTGTCGTTGTTGGAAACAATAGAGAACAATCAGGAAGATGACTACGGCTAATCCTACTACTATCATGATCAGAATTGTATTCTGGTTCATCAGTTGTTCCTCCGCTACTCAGAATAAAGATTGTAAAATGTTCAATACGTAAGGCTTCAGAATAATTTTGTAATGCATTTTGCATCTTAATATCTCAATAAAGAAAACTAGAAATAAATTGCGACACAAGTGCCCCTGCTGGCTGCTAAGCTAGTGATATAGAATTGCCAGAGAACTAATATTTTCAAGAAATTTTCTATGTTCAAGGGCAATTACACTGTCAAAAATCACCAGACCACACCTATATTCAAACTTGACCTGCAGCTTCCCTTGATACATCTGTATACCCAATATCAATTTAATCCATTTAACCTTCAAAGAGAAAATGAGCAGAAACTCAATAATGACGGAATGACAGAACTGGGTAACACTATATGCCCCCAGCCATTTCATGGCGGGGGCATAAAATCATTGGAAACCATAGGTCTGTGACATTTCCTTATTTATCTAACTGCCGTTTTCAGATAGACGGTTGCTGAAATACTGTAGGAAACAAGCTTACAGTCAGTGTTGAATGCAACACTCATCCCTGCCACAACCTGTACCTTAGAAGTGACTAATACCTTTTTAGCAAAATGAAACAGTTATGTGAACTTGGTAACCTTTTGTATGATTTAATAAGAAATAACATTGAATTCTGTGATGCATATATCAAGTTCTAGTGAAAATAATCAGCAAAAATATAGCATTGTTTTATTCATATCTGGCATCAGTATCTATAGTCATCAACTGGAAACTGAAACAGTGATGAATCACTAAATTCAATGATAAGTCTACAACTGAACTATGCTGAAGTATATTTTTAGTAACAGTGACCCTTAAAGTTGATCTTTTGATCCCAAAATCTATCCCACCCTAGACCTATATACATATGTATAAGCTAGCATTGCATGAAATTTAAAAGAAATCAATTATTCTTAACTCAATTTATTATCTGGCAACCAAAATGCAGTGATAAATATCTATTTTTAGTAACAGTGATCCTTGGAATTGACCTTTTTACTCTAAAATAAATCCAACCCTACACCTTTACATAAGCTAGTGTTACATGAAGTTTATAAGAAATCAATCATTTTTAACTCAAGTTATTATCTGGCAAATGAAATAGTGATAAATGTCTATTTTTAGTAACAGTTATTTTTAAAATTGACTTTTGGACCCCAAAATCGATTCCATTGATTGATTGATTTTTGTTTTACGTCACACCACGAATATTTCACATATATGGTGACAGCATCTGCCTGATGCAGGGCATACAAATTTTGACCTTTGCAACGAACCCACCCGAAGCAGTGAGGGATCTTTAATGTGCCATGCATACCACGGCACGGGGCCTCGATTTTTACTGTCTCATCCGAAAGACATGACACCGGCATGACCAGAGCGGGACTCGAACCCCGGCCTCCCGATCAGGAGTCTGACGCGATACCACTAGGCCACGCCAGCTTAAATCGATTCCACCCTAGACCTTTACATGAGCTAGCCCTATATGAAGTTTGAAAGAATTCAATCATTCCTAACTCAAGTTATGTGGAAACCGAAATACAATGATAAAGTCTATTTTTAGTAAGAGTAACCCTTAAAGTTAACCTTTTGACACCAAAATCAATCCCTGACATTAGATCTTTATATAAGCTAACATTATATGAAGTCTGAATCAAATTGCTTATTCCTCACTGAAATTATTATCTGGAAACCATCACAAACCTACTCTGATTTAAGACTCTTTTGAGATAAATTAGTTTCAGTTTAACAATTACATTTCATAAACAGCATATATCAGAACATCTTCACGAGTCAAGGGGATGCGTTACGTAAACTTCCCTTTACGTAGCGCATCCCCTTGAACCGTGAAGATGATATCAGAGCATTGTAGGAAACATAAGTACTCAAAGAAAACTACTGACAGATTGCAGGTACATTGGCAAATCCTCTAAACCTGACAAATGGCTGGTAAATTGGCATACCTTCCTAAACTGACAGATGGTAAGTATTGTAACATGCATTCCTAAACAACTGACAGATGGCAGATGTATTAGCATGCTTTCCTAAACAACTGACCGAAGGCAGGTATATTAGCATGCATTCCTAAACTGATAGATGGCAGGTATAGTAGCATGCATTCCTAAATAACTAACAGATGGCAGGTATTTTAGTTTACATTCCTAAACAACTGTCTGATAGCAGGTATAATAGTATGCATTCCTAAACAACTGACTGATGGCAGGTATATTAGTATACATTCCTAAACAACTGACTGATGGCAGGTATATTAGTAAACATTCCTAAAGAGCTAATGGATGGCAGGTATATTAGCATGCATTCCTAAACTGATAGATGGCAGGTATAGTAGCGTGCATTCCTAAATAACTGACAGATGGCAGGTATTTTAGCATACATTCCTAAACAACTGACTGATGGCAGGTATATTAGTAAACGTTCCTAAAGAGCTAACGGATGGCAGGTATATTAGCATGCATTCCTAAACTGATAGATGGCAGGTATAGTAGCGTGCATTCTTAAATAACTGACAGATGGCAGGTATTTTAGCATGCATTCCTAAACAACTGACTGATAGCATCGATTTATATAACTTAGTTCAATGTTACATAACACAGCCTTGGCTATGTAAATATGTTATTTTATTCCATCATTTATTCATATTTCATGTCACTGATTTAGCTGTCAGTGTCTACACTTGTGATATCTGTCCGATCTAAACAGGAAGATGGCTGATTTACCTAGTGTAGGGATGTCACAATTCTGCATATGCACTACAAGTATATGCAGGAGCAGGAATGTTGTGGCAATATTGGCTCTACTGGAATGTACCGAGGGGAAAGATCAATTCAATTTACATGGGGCTCTGTGAGGGATGATTGTCACAACTGATGCAGCCAGTGATACCGGTAGTTTGGTTCTCCAAATGACAATTTGCTTCCAAATACAAAATCAATGGAATGTGTTGTAATTCCGCATCCTTGGTTATTTTTTTTATTTAAGGACTGCCAGATTTCTATACTGGAGGAAAAGAAATGAGGAACCACTTTTGTATACACAACGTGTATATACCAACCACTATAATTGAAAATGTAGAGGACATTTTTACATGACTCATGAACATGAACTGTAGGACCACACTACCAATATTGATTCAAAGAAATAACCAAAATTTAAGTTTTTTAATAGTAGGTCAAAGCGAATGGTCAAGGTCACAAGTCATGGCATAATTTGACAGCTGTGGTCAAAATAAGGAACCTATGCATAAAGTATTATGTTTATACCCCTCTTAGTTGCTGAGCTAGATTTTGCTTCAACCAAAAACTTAACCAAACTAGAATTTGCTTCAACCAGAAACTTAACCAAAATGTCGACGGAGAAACCGACGTAGGGTGGACATTGTTAATCTATAGACCAGAAATGCTTTGCATTTCAGTCAAAAAATGACTGATGGCAGGTATACTGGCATACCTTCCTAAATTACTGGCTGATGGTAGGTACATTGGCATACCTCCCTAAACTACTGACTGATGGAAATTACATTGACATAACTTCCTAAGCTACTGACCGATGGTAACTATATTGGCATACCTTCCTAAACTACTGACTGATGGAAATTACATTGGCATACCTTCCAAATTTACCGCCCAATGGTATGGCATACCATCCTAAACTACTGACTGATAGTAGCTACATTGGCATACCTTCCTAAACTACTGACTGATAACTCCTTAACTGAAACTTGACAAAAATGATAGTCTAAGGTGATTCCAGTATAGGGTTTCACAGCCTTTAGCTCACCGAGGTACATCCTTGGCTATGAGCAGTTACATGTAGGTATGTAACAGGCCTATCTTTGACTTATCACAAGCCGGTGTGGCCTAGTGGATGAGGTCCCAGGTTCGACTCCTGCCCTGGGAACACCGGTGTTCTGTCTTTCAGATGAGACAGTTAAAACTGAGGTCCCATGTCACAGTAGGCGTGGCACGTAAAAGATCCCTCACTGCTTCAGGTGGGTCCGTTGCAAAGGTCTAAATTTGTACGCAATGCATCAGGCAGATGCCGTCACGATATACGTGAAATAATCGTAGAGTGACGTAAAACAATAATCAATCAATCGACTCATCACATGTACAACTGACATCTAACCGAAAGTACTAAGAGGTTCCAACAAGAAAATTTCTAATCATAAAACAATTAACAGATTACTCCTGAATTCCAAATGATTCTGAGAAATATTAACATCTTTAATATTTAAGATAAAAAAAATTGCCAAGGCAGTGGATAGTAATGTTTTGTGATTTGTTTTTATTTCCTAAATCTTCCTTAGAATTTATTTTATATAATTCAAAAAACACATCTCTATCTAAATACATAATGTGCACATGTCATGAAGTCTAGTATTGAAAAAGCTTTCAAAGATTATTTTGCACGTACTATTACTAAATGACATAATTACTTTATTTTGCATAATTTTTCAAATAAAGTATATGCACATTACTTTCTTTCTTCCTGTTACAGTACATCATAATTAAATATTAACTAAAATTTCTTACGACACAAATCTATTCCTGGAATACATTCCCCATTCTCACATCTGCGATAATTCCCAGCAATTTGACAATTTTCGTCCAGAGTGTTAAAATTTTTACGATTTGTTTTATTTGGTAACATTTTTTTGTTTCGAAATCCAAAATTGAGATTTGTTGGATGTGGCTGGTGTGCATTTTGTTTTCGAGCCTGACTGGTCACCCTTGCATATTTAGTGGGATAGTGAGTCTCCATGGTATCTACAAGAAAGAAAGTAAATAAACTGTACACATGTATAAACGAGTCATACTGCATAAAAGACACACCACTGTCATCCAGCTGTGAACAAGTTGCAGTCAAGTTCACTTGTGATATATCTTGTTTATTACTTAAGGTCATATTAATATTACCTCACATATTCCGGCATTACAAAATACATACCACACTTTATTGGTACACAAACACATGTATGCATACAGTATTATGGGATACCCAGCATTTCAATTTACCTTCTTACAATAAACATATTTAGATCACATGCATCAAATATGCTTCTGCAGCTTATAAATCTTCATCATAAAATGTAAATGAAATATTATACGTATCATAAATTGCACTAAATTAAATTTGTTAAACTATTATATAATAGTGTGATTTAAATGAGAACTTTGCTGCATATGAAGAGCAAACATACGATATTTTGTCCTGAAGCATGTACAAGTGATTTATCATTGTAATACTATAAATGTAAATGAATATCTTCATTATGTTTTAATCATTTAAACTGCTAGCAGCTTTCACTATGATTTATAGTTCCAAACAATGTCTATGATGCATTTGGTATAGATTTTCTATGTATCATCACATAATTTTTCTCTAGGGACTTAACAGTAATATGAAATAACTTTTCCTAGTCTAAGAGCTCAAAGCATTTCCTGAAGTGTGTAACTGTAACAGAACTATTGCAACACTAAGGAATATGGTATAATGTAGAGATACTCTGTATTTATCTGATTTCAACATACTAATTATTGACAAAGGTTTATAAATTTAAATCATACATAGTGGTCTTTGACCTAATATCACAAACTAAAGTTACAAAAACACATCATGTCCTATTATTTGCCATTAATGACAATATATTGGTAAAGACAGTAGTCTTTCATTTTTATAACTGACCTAAGAAATGTTTTTCAAAAACTAAATATCTAATTCTTGAAACAGAAGTGTACCTGTACATATGTGTATGTATCAGTTGAAACAATAGGTGTTTTTATGATTTATATGACTGCAGCAAAACCATCCATGTAATGCTATTACTAAATTAAATTATCATTCAAAATTAGAAATCAAGAGGCCTAGGAAGACCTTATAGCGTTCACCTAAGCACAATTTGCTCATTCACATAAAACAGACTGCTTGAAAAACTTTGCAGATATATATAAATATATTCTCTTGCTTATTGCCTTTTGATTACTGATTGTGGAATTTGAAGCCAAATTAAGCAAAACTTAAGCAAAACGAAACAAAATGTAATCAGAAATTCCTCATGAAAATCAACCCTTGAATTCTACATGTATTAATTCTAAATATTTACAGCATTCCTATGCTGTACACCCTGTTCTGTTGCAAAAGGAAATGAAAAAGGTTTTGCACACAGTGGTGTAAATGCTATCCTTCAGCATGCCAGTGCTGGCTCAAATATACAAAGTTTCATTTTACAATACCTTCAGTAGTTCTAAAAATGAAGTTGCAAATGTGAAAATGCTATGACAAATGATGGACAGAATACTAAAATAACCTTATCTTCGGCAAGATCTTTTAAGCCAATACTTTGACAGGTGAACTAGTGTAAAATTAATGATAATATAATAAAATGTCAAGCAAAGTTGTCACCTTCTGAAAGGAACATGGCTGACTACAATAATGTTACCCTACCCAATTTTTACATGTACAGGTATTGGCTTTTGGAAGTGGTAGTGTAGTGAAAACAAAGATGAATAAGATAAAATTTTATCATTCTACAAAAACTGAACATTTGACTGCAAATTAATTCATAATTTACACACAGTAGTTACTAGAAAACAACTTTAATCTTGATCTGCTTGTAGGACAGAAACCATTTACCTATTATTAGTAACAATAACTTTGACTTTCATTGAATTTACAGTCTAAACACAATTGCAAATGTTCAATAAAATTGATTTGTACATGAGCACACCAACTGTAACACCAAACCACCACCCCCCCAAAATAAACCACTTTTATTTACCACGTTTACTAAATAAATGCTCGTAGAAAAATTCCCCATCTAGGGGTTGACTAGAGTGTTATTATACTTTCTTCCTGATGTTATGTAGCGATGACACTTTCTACACAGTGTTGGTTCACATTCATTTATATATACAGTGCCGAGTTACAATTTTTTCTTCTGTATGTAAGGGCATTCATGGCAGATGTGGCTAGCCATTCAGGAGACATTTACTCCTCCTGGGCACCTGGTCTCATCTCTAATTTCAAGGGTCTGTGATTGTTTCTTGTGGTACATTGTTGTTAGTGCTATAGTCACTTGACACCATGTTGCTTTCATATTTTACATTGATTTCTAAATAAACCCATCCGATAACCACAGTCAAGGTTAGAATGTTTTTGTCTGAAACAGGATGGTATATGTCAATATAGTCAGGTCTATGCCACTTGAAAAAGGTGTAGACCCAGTGTCTGTGTTATCTCTGTACACATCTAAATTTAAACAAGACAGTGTTAATTTGCATTTAATTTATAAAACAAAATGCAAATTCATGAACTGCACATCCTTAAAATCCTGACACAAAGTATTAAACAACGAAAACTAGGTTGGGCATGATAAATAACAAATGATGTGTCAGGAAACAGGAAATCAATATTTTTTTCAAGCTGCAGTTTGGAGTGACAAAATTAAATTCACAGTGAATTCTTAATCTGTTACATCTATCAATCTCTCTTGGAACAAATGTTATTAAATATTTAGTTGTTGCAGTCAATATGAGACCCAGCATATCTTCAGTGATAAGCCTGTCTGGCTCAGAGCTGAAAGGACTCAGCTTCAGTGATAAGTCTGTCTAACTTAGGGGTGAAAGGACCCAGTTTCAATAATAAGTCTGTCTAACTTATGGGTGAAAGGACCCAGCTTCTCTGATAAGCCTGTCTGGCTCTGGGATGAAAGGTCCCAGTTTCAGTGATAAATCTGTGTAACTTAGGGGTGAAAGGTCCCAGCTTCAGTGATAAGCCTGTCTAACTCAGGGGTGAAAGATCCCAGCTTCCGTGATAAGCCTGTCTCGCTCTGGGATGAAAGGTACCAGCTTCAGTAATAAGCCTCTCTAACTCAAGGGTGAAAGGACCCAGCTTCTGTGATAAGCCTGTTTGGATCAGGGTTGAAAGGTCCCAGCTTCATTCATAAGTCTGTCTAACTTAAGGGTGAATGGACCCAGCTTCAGTGATAAGCCTGTCAGGCTCGGTGGTGAAATGTTCAAGCTTCAGTGATAAGCCTATCTAACTAAGCAGTAAAAGGTCCTAGCTTCAGTGATGTCTGTCTAACTTTGAGGCAAATGGACCCAGCTTTAGTAATAAGCCTGTCAGACTCAGGGGTGAAAGGTCCAAACTTCAGTATTAAGTCTGTCTAACTCAGCAGTACAAGGTCCTAGCGTCAGAAATAAGTCTGTCTAACTTAGGGATGAAAGATCCCAGTTTCAGTGACAAGCCTGTCAGACTCAGTAGTGAATAGTCCTAGCCTGTCAGGCCCTGGAGTGAAGTCCCAGCTTCAGTGATAAGCCTGTCAGGCTCTGGGGTGAAAGGTTCCAGCTTCAACAGTTAGCCTGTTAGGCTCAGGGGTGAAAGGTCCCAGCTTCAGTAATAAACAAGTCAGGCTCAGGGGGTGAAAAGTTCCGGCATCAGTGATAAGCATGTCAGAATCAGGGGTGAAAGGTCCCAGCTTCAGTTAAAGTCTGTCTGGCTCAAGGGTGAAAGGTCCCAGCTTCAGTGACAAGCCTACCAGGCTCTGGGGTGAAAGGGCCCGCCTTCAGTGATAAGCCTGTCAGGCTCAAGGGTGAAAGGTCCCAGGTTCAGTGATAAGCCTATCAGGCACCGGGGTGAAAAGTCTAGTTAGAGTCTGTCTGGCTTAAGGGTGAAACTTCAGCTTCAGTGATAAGCTTGTCCGGCTCAGAGGTGAAAGGTTCCAGCTTCAGTAATTAGCCTGTCAGGCTCAGGGGTGAAGGGCCCCAGCTTCAGTGACAAGCCTTATCAGACTCAAGGGTGAAAGGTCCCAGCTTCAGTGACAAGCCTTGTCAGACTCAGGGGTGAAAGGTCCCAGCTTCAGTGACAAGCCTTGTCAGACTCAGGGGTGAAAGGTCCTAGCTTCAGTGATATGCTTGTCAGACTCAGAGTTGAAAGGTCCCAGCTTCGGTGAGAATCTTGTCAGACTCAGGGGTGAAAGGTCCCAGTTTCAGTGACAGTGATAAGCCTGTCTGGCTCAAAGGTGAAAGTTTAAATCTTCAGTGATAAGCCTGTCTTACACAAAGCCAAAAACTCAAGCTTGAAGGATACGATTATCTGACTCAGGGGTGAAATGTTCCAGCTTCAGTGATAAGCCTGTTTGGTTCAGAGTGAAAGGTCCCAGCCTAAGTGGTGAGTCTGTCTGGCTGAAGAGTGAAAGGTCCATGCTGCACTGACAAATGTCCCAGGTTCAAACCCCACAATCAGTTAGTCAGTTTACAGTCTTTTGGATTAGATAGTAAATCAAATTTCAGTGTGGTGGTACATTTTGTGTTATAAGGTTATTTACTGCATTAAGTAAGTCTTTTGCAAGACCAAAATTTGATTGAAATGGCTTTGGCAGATGCTATCACCATATACCAGTAGCTGAAATAATTTTGGTACATTCTACACATGTAAAACACCAAACAAACATTCAATCTGAAGAGATTGATTAAATAAGAAACAATCGTAGATATGACCATATCAATCTGATTAAAACCATATCTTTATTCCGCTTCTCTATTTGAACTCTGATTTTCAGCCAATCAGTGGATCGGCTACAAATTCCTTTCAATGACATAAACATCCACAGAATGCGTGACCCACAATGTAGTTTTTGAGTTTTGTAGTTTTAGTCAAAGGACTAATATTGCTTCTTATAGCCAAGAAAATAAACAAAGTTCGTAATTACAATATCATAATGATAAATGTATAATCTTATTTAAAGGTCATGGGAAACTTAAATTATACAAATTTATGTTTTTGCTTAAATAAAATATATATGCTTTAAATAACATCCTCATATTTTTGTTTTTGAAAAAAAATTACTCGTTCTGGAGATATTGATATTTGAATATAAATGTAAATGTGTATTGCTTCGGCAAGTCTCATGGATTTTCGTGACTGTGATCTCGCTTCTTTAAGTTCTTAGTGATAGTATGGATATTCCTTTCATTGTCTTTCTACAAGTATGTTGTAAAACTCTACTTACAAACATATTCAAAATTTTGAATATACATGTATTTTGAACAATTGGTTGTTAATTGACATGGGCCTTTTGTTGCTTTCAATTTCTAATTCTTGAAAAATATTGGTGGCACTCAAAATTGCAAACAAATAGCAAGTTATCAAGTTAGAAAATAATTTTGGTCAAACTAGAGCAGTCCTAACGGGACAAATACCCCCTGCGGCAACAAAGTAGAAACATGCAGTAATTCATCCCAATATACATCACTGGCACAAGTGTAATGGATGTCCCACTTACAAGCATATTTTGAGGTATAATCAATGAAAACATGGTTTTACCCATTCTCTCCATTGTGACCTTGACCTTTGACCTAATATCTTGGTTCAAGGTCATGACACCTCCTTAGATTCTAAGCAACAATTCTGTGAAATATTAATAAAATCTGTGCACAGGGGAAGAAGTTATGGACCAGACAAGGTTATAACAATTGTGTCTATTGTGACCTTGACCTTTGACCTATGACTTCAGTTCAAGGTCATGACACACCCATAGATCAAAAGCAACAATTTAGTGAAATATAATTGAAATCTGTGCACAGGGTGAGAAGTTATGGCCTGGACAAAGTTTTTATTATTGTGTCTATTATGACCTTGACCTTTGACCTATGACCTTGGTTCAAGATCAGGACACACATCTGGATCCTAAGCAACAATTCTGTGAAAAATTATTGAAATTTGTGCACAGAGGGAGAAGTTATGACCCGGACAAGGTTTTACTTCTTGTGTCTATTATAAGATCAAGTTTGACCTATGAACTTGCTTTCAAGTCCTGACAAACCCTTGGATCCTAAGCAACAATTCTGTGAAATATTATTGAAATCCATGCTCAGGGGAAGAAGTTATGGAACGGACAAGGTTTTAGTTATTGTGTCTATCATGACCTTGACCTTTGACCTATGACCTTGATTCAAAGTCATGACACACTCTTGGATCCTAAGCAACAATTCTGTGAAATGTTATTGAAATCTGTGCACAGGGTGAGAAGTTATGGCCCAAACAAAGTTTTTCTTATAGTGTCTATTATGACCTTGACCTTTGACCTATGACCTTGGTTCAAGATCATGACACACCCTTGGATCCTAAGCAACAATTCTGTGACATATTATTGAAATCTGTGCACAAGGTGAGAAATTATGGTGTCTATTATCACCTTGACCTATGACCTTGGTTCAAGGTCATGACACACCCTTGGGTCATGCACAACAATATTGTGAAATATTATCTAAATCCACCCACCCAATAAAAAGATATGGCCCGGACACGAATCGGGATGGACAGACAGACGACACGACAGACAGACAAACTTCGTTTGCGGGGGTTATAATAATCTTATAATACAGCAAACCAAGAGATGAAATGCTAAATCTAATTGGCTTATTTTAATGATTAAAATCACTAAACAAATCATGTCAGTGGGTAGATAATCGTCAACTTGTTTGTTTGTTGTGAATCTGTGAATTTGTTGTATCTGTATCTAGAGGTAAGTTCCATGTCCTTACTGGTAGATAACATGTAGTATTGTATCTAGAGGTAAGTTCCATGTCCTTACTGGCAGATAACATGTAGTATTGTATCTCGAGGTAAGTTCCATGTCCTTACTGGCAGATAACATGTAGTATTGTATCTAGAGGTAAGTTCCATTTCCTTACTGGTAGATAACATGTAGTATTGTATCTAGAGGTAAGTTCCATGTCCTTACTGGCAGATAACATGTAGTATTGTATCTAGAGGTAAGTTCCATGTCCTTACTGGTAGATAACATGTAGTATTGTATCTAAAGGTAAGTTCTATGTCCTTACTGGTAGATAACATGTAGTATTGTATCTAGAGGTAAGTTCCATGTCCTTACTGGTAGATAACATGTGGTATTGTATCTAGAGGTAAGTTCCATGTCCTTAACTGGTACATAACATGTGGTATTGCTATCTAAGCCATTCAACTTTGTACATTGTATGCATTTTACAATATGGTGTCAGATTCAAATACAATCTTGCATCTTTGTATTATTCAAAAGAACAAATGGAGAAAGGGAACACCAAGACCACCATGTGTTACATTAAACATGTTAAACAGCTGCACTTGTTGAGGGATATATACAGATTGACAGTAAAATTTTGCTCGATCTTTAACACACCTTTAGATAGACTTTTAACAATATATACTGATAGCTGGGTGAAAAAGGGATACCCAACAATCACCCCTCCAAAAAAAATAATAAAACAAAATATAAAAAAACAGTCCAAGTGTTTTGAGAAATTACACAAAATATAATGGGAAAAACATACAAAATCACAGTAGGAATCCGAGTGGAGATTTACTTGTACTCATTCACACCACTGTAAAATACACAGTATATTGTGTAATTCTTGAATTTACACCTAGATTTGGCCCACTGTGGTGGGTGGCAAAATTACATGAACACCTAGACTGTACTTTATATACATGTAATCTGATTTGATTCTTGATAATGATTCCATTTCATTTATTAGTTATTTTGTTTCATTTTGAACATGTCTATGTGTTTTCATTTTGTTTCCTCTTTATTTAGTTTCCAGTTTTATAGGTACCTGCTTAAGAGTAGTAGTAAGCAGGGCAAGTGTAGAGAGTCTTGTGACTGGTACATGTATAACTGAAAGTGACTTATGCAAGATTTCACAGTATTCATAATAGAACAATAAAGCGTCAAAAGATGGTATGACCAGATTGCAAAGCATAACATTACAGTCTTTTGGTAGAATTATATTAAAAAACATGTCTCTTTTAGTTTGAAGATGTTTCCTGAGGTTTGAAGTTGGTATCATCAATGGCATGCAAGAAATCAAGCGAAGTGAAAAATCAGACTGTGTTCACTGAAGCGTAAAATCAAGGTCACCAAATTTTGTGACCATTGAGAAGAACTCATCAATGTCTACGATGTGACCAAGTTTGAAGTGGTATCATTAAATGTATGCAAGAAATCGAGCTAAATGCAAAATCAGACAGTATTCACTGAAGCATAAAATCAAGGTCAAGGTCACCTAATTTTGTGTTGGTTGAGAAGAACTCATCAATGTCTACATACTGACTAACTTTGAAGTTGGCATCATTAATAGTATGCAAGAAATCAAGCTAAATGCAAAATCAGACTGTGTTCACTGAAACATGAATTTGAGGTCAAGTTCACCTGATTTTGTGTCAGTCAGGAAGAACTCATCTATGTCTACAAACTGACTATATAATAGTTTGAAGTTGGTATCAGTAACTGTATGCTAGAGATCAAGCTAAACACAAATTATTGATGCTGGACGGATGGATGGACAGACAGACATCACCAATTCAAAGACCAGACTTGCTTTGCAATCTGGTCAAAAATTATAAAAAAGATGGATTTAACCAAAATAATGGCAATGTAATAATGAGAATTTTCAAATATTTACTGAAGGGTAACTTTGTAACCAATTTCAGAGGCTGAGCATAAATAAACAAGAACTAAATATAAATACTTTGGAATTTGGACTTCAAACTAATAAGGTCACATTTGTGGGAGATACTGATATATTTTACAAAGGAAGTTACATGTAACCTTTCAACTAAGTGACCCTTCCAGTTACGCTCCTAAAGTTTTAAAATATATCAGTTGACATCATAATACTTGACAGCTTTGGACAAATGTTAAAAATAAGGCACCGCTTTACCTGCACATAATTTGCCCTCATTTTGTTATCAGAGGTGTCATACAAACTAGAACTCAAGATCTAATCTAACTGACCCATCACTTTCGAAGAATATTTATTGAATTTCATGATATCACAAGACACTTTCAATATTTTTTTCGAAGTATCGTATGCCGAGGTGCAAAGTATTGTGACATCATCTGATTTAACAATCTTCATGTATACTGGGTAAATGGAAGGGTCAATTGTGGTTATTCAAATAACCTTTGATATTGGTAAAATATTTCAGTTTTTCTTCTTCAGTTCTTTGAAGGTTAAATGATCTTCACACATCCATCATTTCCCATATGGACACCTCCTCCCCTTCCTTTCATAAATACACTGACTACAGTTGTATTAAATTTTGAGGAGATGTGAAAATTCCCCTTCCAATATGCACATCCTCAAAATGTCATATTTCGTTGTACATGTACTACGTTTAATCAAAATCCACCAAAGAGTATAGGAGGAGTTTTGAAGACAAGATAATTTGTACAGGAAAATCTAAGTCCAAGGGTTATAACTCCCTTAAATTTTTTTGGACAGCATTTAACTTCCAATATGCTTATCTTCATATGGTGTTCTTTCTTTGAACCAAGTTTCATTAAAATCCCCCAAAGGATTTAGGACATTCAAGGACGAGTTTTGAAGACAAGGTATTTTGCATAGAAAAATCTAAATCCAAGGACAATAGACAAGACCATAACTCTTGTACTTGTTTAGGACAGCATTCCTGTTCCAATATGCACATTTTCATAGATGTTCTTTCTTTGTATCAAGTTTCATCAAGATCCTCCATAGGGTTTAGGAGGAGTTGTGAAGACAATGTATCTTAAGGAAATCTAAGTCCAAGGGTCAACGATCACAACTCCTATAAATGTTTTTGGACAGCATTAACCTTCCAATATACACATCAACATATAGTGTTTTTCATTGTACCCAGTTTCATCAAAATCCCCCAAGGGTTTATGAAGATTTGCAAAGACAAGATAGGTGGGTACAGATGGATGACAGCGGTATAGCATAATACGCCCACATTTTTATGCAGGTGTATAAAAATGTATTTTGACATCAAACACTTTGACAAATATTCTGCCAAAGTGATGGCTCAATTGTTTCGAGTTTATATCTGCACAAATGCTGCAGCTACGAACTCTAAAACCGTAAGTTAAAAAGGCAACTTCTTCAGTAAACTATATTTAGTATGTTACACAGGTTCAGTAACAGTTCCTTTAGAAATTTTTGAGGTTTTCGGCAAACAACCTTTGTTATATTTGACCAAAATACATGAGATTTCATACAGTGCATGCTTCCTTAATATATAAAACAGTGTCACACTTATTTTTATTAGGTATTATTTTTTTAGAATACATTATGGATGCAGGCTTAGAAAGTCTATCCCTTTCAAATACAATGTACATGTATATCATATAACTTGTTAAATTTGTTAGCTCGGCGTAATGGCTCAATAAAGTTAATCAATCATAACAGTAGCAATTTCCTTTCCAGTGTTCATCCAGCTGTATTTTCAAATTTTTGAAAACAGTTTCTGCATTGATAATATGTTGTGGCACATTATTCCAAAGTTCCAAAGAATTTTTCCCTTCAATCTAACTGAAATCCTTTTAAAATAATTTCATAGAATGACCTCTGGTTTTATGAAAATTAGCCATTGGGAAAAATTTTCTTGTATTAACTCTACTATTGTATATAATTTACTATTTTAAAAAGTGTTTATCATATCTCTGCTTGTCCTTTGGTGTTGAAGATCCAATCTCTCCAAATGTTCAGAATAACGTTTCTAAACCTTAGATGTAGTTTTGTAGCTCTTCTCTGCACATTTTTAATCATCTCAATATCTGCTACATGTACTTTGTATGGATTCCATACACTGGCAGCGTATTCCAAATGGGATCTAATTAGAGCTTTGAACAACAGCTTGAATATTTCATTTGTAATATTTTCCAGTTGTATTTTCCCCTTATCCAAGCATATCATATTTTCTTTTTCATTTCCCTTCCCAACTTTACATTTGTTTGGACAGAATTTAAGTAACCATTTATTGAACCAGATTTGAAGACTCTTACTTTGTCAGTATAATCTCAAATTATCGACAAATAATGGAGAAGAAGAAATGGGTATTTCTGGAAGATTCTTTATAGTATATTACAAATAAGATTGGCTCCATAACACTCCCTTGAGGGATACCACTGATCACAGGGTATTTTTTCGATGGCTCACCATTCACAATAACTCGGCACCTATTGCTAAGGAACTCCTTGATCCAATTTATAATTTGTACATTTATTCCATATCCCATCAGTTTTGTTATTAAACGCTAGAGTGGCACTATGTCAAAAGTCTTCATAAAATCCATGTAAATCACATTCAGTTGACCACCATAGTCTATATCCAGCACTGTGAGTAGTTGTAAATGTAGCTGAGTTGACCTGCCAGGAATGAAGCCAATTTCCTTTGGGCTTAAATTATTTTTGTCTATATAACAGACAACACTGTCTCTAACAAGCTTTTCTAGAGTTTTCACAATAATAGTCGTTAGACTTGAGGTCTGTAGTTTCCAGGTTCTGACTTTGCTCTGTTTTTAAAATTGGCTGTTATATTTCCTCCTTATATGTTTGAGGTGAATTTCCCTCTGATAAGGATTTATTAATTAAAGGTTTTTGACAATGGTTTATTTATGTTCATTGGCAGTTCTTTCAGAACTCTTGGGTGCATCTTGTCTGGTTCTTAGGATTTGTTTTTATTTAACTGTGCCAGTAATTTTTCAACTATATGTGAATCACATTCATAGACTATTTCCTCCATTGGGTGCCTTATTTGTCTCTTTTCAAAAGGTAGAATGTCTCCCAGGAGTTCATGTGTAAAAACACAGCTAAAGAATTTTGTTAAAACTTCTACTATGCTGCTGCAGTTTGTTGCCATTTGCTGATCATCCCCATTCATCCCCCTCATATCTGATATCCCTGTTTTAGCTTTCCTTTTGAAATTTACATATTTCCAGAAGCACTTTGGTAGTAACTTGATGTTTTCTGTTACGCTTCTTTCAAATTCTCGTCTTGCTTTTTTTTATATTATGTTTTAACTGGTTACAGATATTTGCATACTCTTTGTATTCAGTCTCATCTTTGGTTTCCATGTATCGCTGCCATGTCCCAAATGCATGTCTTTTGATTTTGTTCAAGATGTTCTCTTTAAGTGATTGTTTTTCCTTGTAATTTCATTTCTGATGCCTGGGATGACTTTTTGGAATATATCTATTTACACAAGTGTGAATAATATCCATAAAATTTTTAATCATGTCTTCAATGTCGCCCTTTAAAATCCCATCCCATTCTATTGTGACATATTTTGTCATACTACTGTAGTTGCCCTTGTTGATCTCAAGTGTGGCCTTTTGTTGACAGATGAAAGTATTTCACACCATATATAAAAATTTAAAAGTAGATGGTCATCACTTTTAAACAGACTGTTGTAATGAACTTCTCTGTGGCCTAGTGGATGGGGTACTCGGCTCGTGATCGAGAGGTCCCGGGGTTTGACTCCCACCCTGGGCACACCGGTGTTCTGTCTTTCGGATGAGACAGTAAAAACCGAGGTCCCGTGTCATGGTAGGCGTGGCACGTAAAAGATCCCTCACTGCTTTGGGTAGGTCCGTTGCAAAGGTCTAAATTTGTATGTCCCGCATCAGGCAGATGCCGTCACCATAGACGTGAAATAATCGTGGAGTGACGTAAAACAATAATGAATCAATCAATCATTCATTATTATTATATCTAAAATATGTAATTCATTTTCTTTCCTAAATCTTGTGTACTTAGTTGTACGTTGGCAAAGAAAATGTTCTTTTAAAAACTCAATGAAAGACTCAATTTTTTATCGTTGGTAGTAGACCAAGAATTCCTGTTTATTTTCAACATATTAAAATCTCCCATAATTAGTAAATGGTGGTATGATCTTGTATTTGACACAATGTCTATCAGTTTAAAAACTTTATTGGTGTTCTCATCTGTTGAGTTAGGGCTTCTATATACACATCCCACCAATATGTAATATTTTTTTACTCAAACACTTTCCTTGAAATTGTTTGTATGTTCACTTCTATTCCGCTATACTCTGATTTTGTTCTCCATGTTCACTTCTATTCCGTTATACTCTGACTTAGTTCTCCATGTTCACTTCTATTCTGTTATACTCTGACTTTGTTCTCCATGTTCACTTATTCCGTTATACTCTGCCTTTGTTCTCCATGTTCACTTCTATTCCGTTATACTCTGACTTTGTTCTCCATGTTCACTTCTATTCCCTTATACTCTGACTTTGTACTCCATGTTCACTTCTATTCCGTTATACTCTGACTTTGTTCTCCATGTTCACTTCTATTCCATTATACTCTGACTTTGTTTTCCATGTTCACTTCTATTCCGCTTATACTGTAACTTTGTTCTCCATGTTCACTTCTATTCCATTATACTCTGACTTAGTTCTCCATGTTCACTTCTATTTCGTTATACTCTGACTTTGTTCTCCATGTTCACTTCTATTCCGCTATACTCTGACTTTGTTCTCCATGTTCACTTCTATTCCGTTCTACTCTGACTTTGTATAACCCTGCTCCTGTTGGTCAGTCTCCTACACTATTGTTTAAGAAGAGGTCATATTCATCAATTAGAAATTCTGATTTTTTAAAATTTTTTCTCTCTTTCTTGTTTGATGAGATAATTTTTAATGGAAATCGATTTGTATTTTTTGTGCTTCTGAAGTTCTTTAATACTTTTGATGAAGTTTCTTATGTTCACTATTGTGTTAAAAACAGTCAGTATTGGCCTATTCTTCTTCTCACCCCTTTGTGTTACTTTACTTAGTCTAGAGACTTTCATAACTTCATCTATTCTCACTTGCGGTTCGTTGGTAATATATTTTTAATTTTATTTTCATCTGCTTTCCATTGTTTAGGACCAGCACTGCTATTTTGCTACCAGATACTAACATACTGTGATCGCTTTTCTTCCTATCCTCTAACCCTTTTATGATATCTTACGTTTCTGTGTTATATTTGACCAGGCCATTCGACTGATTTTATCCGAAACTGCAATAATTCTTTCTTTACAATGTCCCTGACATGTATTTCATCACATTTCTATGAGATCTTCTCTATTGTCTTTAATCTTTCCTCATAATTCTTCATGAGCTCTGTACACATTTTTGTTCTATCTTGAATTCTATTTCGAGTTTTACTTCACGATGACCCAGTAAGGTGTACAAAACCACATAGAGTTAGAGTTAGACAGAATATTATACTTGTTATTTCCCTTGTCAAGACATCTCACACAGTAATGCTCACAGAATATTTGCAATCCATGACTTTATCTAAGTCCTCAAATGCATATCTACACATCCTGCAGATCCTTGCAGCGCCGACGATCTAGGTTCAATTCCCAAGTTGCGCCACTATGTTTAAGAGATTGGTTACCTCCTGCTTCCATGTCACGATATAACTGAAAAACTGTTGAAAGCGACGTAAAACACCATTGAAACAACAAACCAACCAACCCTGCAGATCCACCCATCATTTCCCATGGAGTTTTAAAAGCACCATCCTTGAATTTCATATTATTCTTTGGCCTTTTGGAGGATTTTGCTTGGAATGAGCACTTGTATTGGTGTCACAGGGTTAAATACATGTAGGCAATAGTAGAATGTTTCCTTAATACTAACTCTTCAAAAATGCATGAAACTCTTAACATTTTAAGGAAATTACTCGGCATCTTCAGAGATTGGAACAATCCCGTTCACTGCCTTTGACACCAGGACAAAAACTGACCATTAACCAAACATTTTATGCATTTTTACAACTCTCCTTTTCGGCCATGTTTACCTACTTCACTGTAATAGATCCTGGATGTTCTAGTCTATTGATATTGTAAGTGGATAAAAAGACATGACATTTGATAAAGTCAAAAGTCAATCTCTTTTAAAAATGCATATAATGAAAATAATGCATTATTTGAACTTAAAAATTGATTTTAGGTTCATTGGTCAAGAGCGCCTTTCCCCCACTCTCCTTCAAATATTTATTGTATTTCTGCAACTCCAGATACACTGTAAGCTTATATCAAAGATAAAAAAGCGTAGCCCCTCCTTTGGGGTAAGTCCTACATAAGACATGATATTTCTTAAGAATTAAAGGGTGTGATTTCCATATAAAATGTATTTCCACAGTCTTCAATTTTTTAACCAATGGTAGGGAATGAACTTGTGATTACATGGTCGCAATGCCCCAATGGCTCATTGGTTACACAGAGACTCTGAAAATGATGTGTTAAGCTTTAGATATAAAGTCATGATTTGTGTTTCATTATTATTATTATTAATCTAATAAAGGCTTAAGTGGGAAAAGGCCGAAGTGTCTGGAGGCCGAAGTGTCTCGAGGCCGAAGTGTCCAGGCTGAAATATCTTTGGGCCAAATTGGGAAAAAGCCGAAGTGTCTGGCAACCACATAATGTCATAAATCATTTTCCTTGTCAACATACTTTTCCATGTCTTTATACCTTGCTAGATGTGTTTGGTTGTATCAGTGTGATAGTGACAATGGTTTATTGTTTTAAAGGGTGCAGGACGTTTCAGTACAAGGACATTTCGGTACACGAAAATAGGTCGTTTTGGTACATAGTACAAAGACGTTTAGGTACATGATTTTTGTCGTTTCGGTATAGGTACCTAAATATCAGTACAGGAACAAATTAAAATGGATATTATGACAATCTATCAAGAAGAAAGTAAAAAGATCAGCACTACATGTAGCAAACTGCTACAGAAATGTGCCATGCTGTACGACCCATCGGTATCTCAGGATATGCGATATGTGTGACCTTATCTAAAAAACAATAATGAAGACTATATACAATGTATATATATATATGTTTATTTATTCATTTATTTATTTTACTCATATGCCTTATCTTTCTCGCATACTTGTTATCATGCATACTTCAAAAATACTGTAAAAGATCATTAGCCGAACAGCAGACATATAGACATAAACTTTTTAACTTTTGTATGAATGTAAACTGCATTTTTCTTGAAGTGCCTAAAGTTAAAACTCGGTTGTTAACATTGTGGAAGGTGTAAGTTTCTTAAGGAACTTTTTAGCGAGGATATGAAATATTACTTGATGAAGTGTACGTATACATATACGTTTGGGCCTACATCCTTTAGTAAAATTAATCCATGTGTCTATAGGAGTAAGCGTCACCTGTTTGGCTAGTCACACTTACTGTCTCTTCTTCTTCTTCTAATATGAAGTGTACTCAAAAATTGAGCATTATACTTCATGTGGCAGTCAAGATAAAAGCCTCACAGGGCAATATGATACAATTAAAAAGTTAAAATCTTTGATCCTCATCCTAAGCTGAAGTGGGCAGGTGGTATATTGCTCATTGCAGTCTGGTAGTCCCTCAAGGAACATGCAGATGTCATTGCTGATGGAATCTGTTCCAATCTCTGATGGTACGCGGGAATAAGGAGAACCGGTATACATCCTTTTTCGCTGCTGGGATACGAAAGTTATGTTGTCCCCTTGTCCTGGTGTCTGTCTGGATTAGGTATTGTTCTACTGGAATGGCCACTAGATTTTGCTGGATCTTGAATAGCAACAGAAGGCGGATCTTTACTCTTCTGATCCCAGGAAGTTGACCATGTTAGTGACGCTGCCTGCTTATCACCTTTCTTGTATACTGGAACAATAGAAGCTGATCGCCAGTCGTCTTGGACGGTGCCTGAATCCAATGAGATCTGGAAGACTTTGGTCAATGCTGGAACTATTTGGTCTGCATACTCCTGTAGAAGCCTGGCTTGGATTCCATCTGGTCCTGTTGCTTTGTGGTAGTCGATGTTCGTGAGTAACTTGTGGACTCCAGCTTGGTTGACTTGGATTGAAGGCATAGCTGAATGAGGACTTGAACCTTTGTTGGTTTGACTGTATGAAATTGCTGGTTGAGTATTTCCGCTTTGGATTCAGTATCACTATAGAGGAGTCCATCTGTCTTCCTCAGTGGGGCTACTCCTTGTGAGTCCTGACGTTTGCTCTTCAGGTATGACCAGAATCTCTTGCTGTTGTTCTGCATCTCTTCGCATACTGTTTGGTCTATGGGCTCATCATGAGCTGTCCTCATTTCCCTCTGTGCTGCTGCCTTGAGTTGTCGATATTGGGCCTGGTTCTTAGGGTTCTTTGTGTGCTGTGCTTTCCTGAAGGCTTTCTGGCGTTGACGTAGTAGGCATTTGACCTTCGTTGTCATCCATGGATTTGAATATCAGCTCCTACTGATCTAGGTGCATGGGAATGGCATCTTCTACTATCGTTGATATGGATCGCATACTGTTTGGTCTATGGGCTCATCATGAGCTGTCCTCATTTCCCTCTGTGCTGCTGCCTTGAGTTGTCGATATTGGGCCTGGTTCTTAGGGTTCTTTGTGTGCTGTGCTTTCCTGAAGGCTTTCTGGCGTTGACGTAGTAGGCATTTGACCTTCGTTGTCATCCATGGATTTGAATATCAGCTCCTACTGATCTAGGTGCATGGGAATGGCATCTTCTACTATCGTTGATATGGATCCTCTGAAGTCAATCCATATGTCGTTGGCTGTTGTGTATTCTTTTGCCATGATGTTGTTCACTACTGTTGTTATATGCTGACTGACCACCTCTCAATTTGCTTTGTCTCACAGTAGTATTTTTCGAGGGCATGACTGCTGGTGGTATGTTACTATGTATGAAGAGAGAGATCTATCATCACGATATCATGGTCACTTTTCCCAATTGCTGGTAAGGTTTTGCATCTGTTGATCAAGGATTGATGTGATGTGAAGAGGAGGTCAAGGATATTGCTGCCTCTCGTAGGGAAGGTCACTACTTGCTCTATGGCTAAATCATCTAGTAAGTTGAGATATGCATCATTCACCTGTCTAAGGACATTTCGACTTTTGATGGTACCAGACTCCCAGTCGATGTCAGGTAGGTTGAAATCTCCTCCTAGTAGAAAGTAGGCTGATTTGTGGTCAGATCTCATGTCACACACAGACTAAAATATAGTGAATAAATCACCGAAACATATGTACCGAAACGTCTTTTTAGTGTACAGAAACATCTTTTCATTGTAGCGAAACGTCTTTCTTATGCACCAAAACGTCCTTGTACCAAAACATCTTGCATTCGTGTTTTGACCCGCAGAATGTCGGAGAGCGTGGTTGCTAGTCATGTGACCCATTACCGCCATTAGGAAGGCCATATGTAACACCCTGAAGTAACTGCCAGTGTTCGGAACCTAACCCGCAGAGTCATGTTATCTCTGATGAGGTACTGACCCGGCTACATCAATAGATATCAAATGCCTAATTTCTACTGAAACAGTTCAGCTCATACAGTCACTGTAACAGTGCGTGTAGTGGTGAAGTACGATTCGAAACGTTTCAATAGAAATTATCGTCTGCCGTAATAATACACACACGATCCTATGATATTCGTACAGTACGGTATATAAATACGTATGTTTTATGCAATAATTGTTGATGTCTATAATACTCTATTTGACTTAAAGTAAAACATAACGTTTGCAAGTTTTTATTAATTTTCCATTGGATATATTCCGTATTAATAACTATTATACAGAATAAAACGAGACGTTATAAAAATCATTAGAGACATCGGGGCAAATTACAGGATATAGCCATTCATATATCATTTTCATCTAAATATAATGGCAAGGAAGACCATTTTTATATACATTACATACCTCTTTGGTATCACGTAAACATCCTTCTTTTAAAGCGTTTGTATCACCCAGCGCTCAGTTTTCCTTCTCCTTCTTTTAAGCGTTTGAATTACTCATGTGTCATTAATAAAACAACTCAGAAAAAGACGATTCGTCCACCACCCCTACAAAAGCTACAGGGCAGATGCAGAAATCTATATCCCGGCGAGGGGGGGGGGGCACAAATCAAAATGCAGCCGAATGTCTGATAAGGTGTGTAACACCGATGGGAGTACTGTAGGTCGGGGTCAAGGGATCTCCTTTTTTTCTGAAAAATTGACATAAACTGACACATCAGATTATTCTCAGGCTCTTACTTCATCATCCCTTTTTAAATTAAGGCAATTGCCATGTTGCCTATATGAACAATACGCCACTACACAACTATAGATTCCTCCGTTATGTAATTTTTTACTTTTCCTGACGTTGGATGTGCAATTTTGACCTTTGTTGAAAAAGACCTTCTAATCTTTATTAATATAGAAAAAGTGAAATATAAAATATATGTTTTTATATAAATGCAATGAATATCATAAGAGAACATCACCATAATAAAATCATATTTATGCATACCAACAGATATTATTTACTGGAGGCAAGTGATTGATCGAAGAGTAAGTCAGGTACCTACAGATAGGTTGAAAAGGCAAATGTAAAAATAAAGTTAACTTGAAACTGTAGTTTACCGCTATTTGATAATTTCCATCAGCTTCAAGGCCTCCATAGTACTAATAGACGTAAACGGAGATATAAGTATTTACTATAATAAGATAAAAATGTCACTCATTGAAATGGAATTGTAAGCTTTAAAACACTGTACCGCTTCTGAACTCCACACCCTAAAATACCGGTAAATCATTTGAATAACGAAGAACAACGATAGAGGGGTGGACGGGATGAAAGGGGAGGGAGGGGGAAATGTGGAGGGGAGGTTCTATCCCATCAAAAACAAATTATAGTAACTAGTAGGACGAACATGATGACATCTATTGCTTGAGGGAAGTAGCCGTTATAAAAGCCTTTGAATGAGTTGCTTATAACGTCAATAGTTATCTGTAAAACACTTTTATATTCAAATTCAAATTCTCAAATTATTGGCCCAACACATCATATAACAATAATGGTTATTACCCAAGAATAGTAAAGTTAAACAATATGATATGCAAGGCAATAATGTGTCGTACTATTTTGATTATACAGTTTGTCAGACTAAATGTAAGTACTCATATTGGTGGGTGACTCTTGGGCCAAGGTTTACTATAGATGTACAATCATTTATATTCTGTGATATATTTAATGCCATAACTTTCCTCGGGATACAATAGTTTAACACACATAGAGGGAGAAAGTAAAACAAAAGAAGCATATACATTATATCCCTTTTCGTTTCTTTCGAGGTCAATTCTGGAGAAGTAGATGGACATCGAATGTCGGATTCTTTTGTATAAACCGATCTTCCCTGTCGCCACTGGACAAGCATAGCGATGAATAGTACACTCAAGGTTACTATTATTGAAACGTAAAGAAAACTATAATAAACAATAAGTCTTAGTTCCCAGGTTAGCGTTTGTTTCTCGATTTCAGTCAATCTATTTTCATGTATTCTTCTCCTCAAGGATTCGTAAGTGAACACCGATGTAAGTTGTTGTATTAACTGATGTTCATATTTCCTCAGTAGGCCTACATATACTGCGTATGCTTATTTGTAATATGATTTACTTTTTTAATACTTGTAAGATAAAATAAGATGTTTACTCACGAATGATAGGGATTGCTATTCCCACAGCAGCCCTACACTCGGTACTGGCGCTGGATTGATGACGAATGTGAGCAATGCAGGATGGCTGTCTTGTGTACCGTAATGGGTTATATGTTCTAAGGTGTAGTTAGTCTCTGGCCCCAGACCATCTAAGTCGTACCAGTCAGCACTTCAGTATTATAGAACTTCTACATTTGAGTATTATATAACTCCTACACTTGAGTATTATAGAGCTCCGGCACTTGAGTATTATAGAACTTCTACACTTAAGTATTTAAGAAATCCTAGATTTGAGTATTATAGAACTCCTACACTTAAGTATTATAGAACACCTACACTTGAGTATTATAGAACTCCTACACTTAAGCATTATAGAACTCCTACATTTAAGTATTATTGAACTCCTACACTTGAGTATTATAGAACTCTTACACTTGAGTAGAACTCCTACACTTAAGCATTATAGAGCACCTACACTTGAGCATTATTAAAATCCTACACTTGAGCATTATAGAACTTCTACACTTAAGTATTTAAGAAGTCATAGATTTGAGTATTATAAAACTCCTACACTTGAGCATCAGATAACTCCTACACTTAAGCATTATAGAGCACATACACTTGAGCATTATAGAACTCCTACACTTGAGTAATATAGAACTCCTATACTTGAGCAAGTATTATAGAACTCCTAGACTTGAGTATTGTAGAACTCCTACACTTGAGTATTATAGAACTTCTACACTTGAGTAGTATAGAGCTCCTACACTTGAGTATTAGAGAACTCCTACACTTGAGTGTTATAGAACTCCTACACTTGAGTGTTATAGAACTCCTCACTTGAGTATTATAGAACTCCTACACTTGAGTATTATAGAACTCCTACACTTGAGCATTAGAAAACTCCTACACTTGAGCATTAGAGAACTCCTACACTTGAGTATTATAGAACTCCTACACTTGAGTAGAACTCATATACTTGAGTATTATAGAGCTCCTACACTTGAGTATTATAGAACTCCTACACTTGAGTATTATAGAACTCCAACACTTGAGCATTAGAGAACTCCTACACTTGAGTGTTATAGAACTTCTACACTTGAGTGTTAGAGAATTCCTACACTTGAGCATTATAGAACTTATACAGTTGAGTATCATAGAACTTCTACACTTGAGTATCATAGAACTTCTACACTTGAATATTATAGAACTCCTACACTTCAGTATTATAGAACTCCTACACTTGAGTATTATAGAACTCCTACACTTGACTATTATAGAGCTCCTACACTTGAGTGTTATAGAACTCCTACACTTGAGTGTTATAGAACTCCTATCCTTGAGTATTATAGAGCTCCTACACTTGAGTGTTATAGAACTCCTATACTTGAGTATTATAGAGCTCCTACACAGGAGTATTATAGAACTCCTATACTTGAGTATTATAGAACTCCTACACTTCAGTGTTATAGAACTCCTATACTTGAGTATTATAGAGCTCCTACACTTGAGTATTATAGAACTCCTATACTTGAGTATTATAGAACTCCTACACTTGAGTGTTATAGAACTTCTATACTTGAGTATTATAGAGCTCCTACACTTGAGTATTATAGAACTCCTATACTTGAGTATTATAGAACTCCTACACTTGAGTGTTATAGAACTCCTATACTTGAGTATTATAGAGCTCCTACACTTGAGTGTTATAGAACTCCTACACTTGAGTGTTATAGAACTCCTCACTTGAGTATTATAGAACTCCTACACTTGAGTATTATAGAACTCCTACACTTGAGCATTAGAAAACTCCTACATTTGAGCATTAGAGAACTCCTACACTTGAGTTTTATAGAACTCCAACACTTGAGCATTAGAGAACTCCTACACTTGAGTGTTATAGAACTTCTACACTTGTATGTTAGAGAACTCCTACACTTGAGCATTATAGAACTTATACAGTTGAGTATCATAGAACTTCTACACTTGAGTATCATAGAACTTCTACACTTGAATATTATAGAACTCCTACACTTGAGTATTATAGAACTCCTACACTTGAGTATTATAGAACTCCTACACTTGAGTATTATAGAACTCCTACACTTGACTATTATAGAGCTCCTACACTTGAGTGTTATAGAACTCCTACACTTGAGTGTTATAGAACTCCTATCCTTGAGTATTATAGAGCTCCTACACTTGAGTGTTATAGAACTCCTATACTTGAGTATTATAGAGCTCCTACACAGGAGTATTATAGAACTCCTATACTTGAGTATTACAGAACTCCTACACTTCAGTGTTATAGAACTCCTATACTTGAGTATTATAGAGCTCCTACACTTGAGTATTATAGAACTCCTATACTTGAGTATTATAGAACTCCTACACTTGAGTGTTATAGAACTTCTATACTTGAGTATTATAGAGCTCCTACACTTGAGTATTATAGAACTCCTATACTTGAGTATTATTGAACTCCTACACTTGAGTGTTATAGAACTCCTATACTTGAGTATTATAGAGCTCCTACACTGGAGTATTATAGAACTCCTATACTTGAGTATTATAGAACTCCTACACTTGAGTATTATAGAACTCCTACACTTGAGTATTATAGAACTCCTACACTTGAGTATTATAGAACTCCTATACTTGAGCAAGTATTATAGAACTCCTAGACTTGAGTATTGTAGAACTCCTACACTTGAGTATTATAGAACTTCTACACTTGAGTAGTATAGAGCTCCTACACTTGAATATTAGAGAACTCCTACACTTGAGTGTTATAGAACTCCTACACTTGAGTGTTATAGAACTCCTACATTGAGTATTATAGAACTCCTACACTTGAGTATTATAGAACTCCTACACTTGAACATTAGAGAACTCCTACACTTGAGTATTATAGAACTCCTACACTTGAGTAGAACTCATATACTTGACTATTATAGAGCTCCTACACTTGAGTATTATAGAACTCCTACACTTGAGTATTATAGAACTCCAACACTTGAGCATTAGAGAACTCCTACTCTTGAGTATTATAGAACTCCTATACTTAAGTGTTAGAGAACTTCTACACTTGAGTAGTATAGAGCTCCTACACTTGAGTATTAGAGAACTCCTACACTTAATTGTTATAGAACTCCTACACTTGAGTGTTATAGAACTCTTACACTTGAGTATTATAGAACTCCTACACTTGAGTATTATAGAACTCCTACACTTGAGCATTAGAGAACTCCTACTCTTGAGCATTAGAGAACTCCTACACTTGAGTATTATAGAACTCCTACACTTGAGTAGAACTCATATACTTGAGTATTATAGAGCTCCTACACTTGAGTATTATAGAACTCCTACACTTGCGTATTATAGAACTCCAACACTTGAGCATTAGAGAACTCCTACACTTGAATGTTATAGAACTTCTACACTTGAGTGTTAGAGAACTCCTACACTTAAGCATTATAGAACTTACACAGTTGAGTATCATAGAACTTCTACACTTGAGTATCATAGAACTTCTACACTTGAGTATTATAGAACTCCTACACTTGAGTATTATAGAACTCCTACACTTGAGTATTATAGAACTCCTACACTTGAGTATTATAGAGCTCCTGCACTTGAGTATTATAGAGCTCCTACACTTGAGTGTTATAGAACTCCTACACTTGAGTATTATAGAACTCCTACACTTGAGTATTATAGAACTCCTACACTTGACTATTATAGAGCTCCTACACTTGAGTGTTATAGAACTCCTACACTTGAGTGTTATAGAACTCCTATCCTTGAGTATTATAGAGCTCCTACACTTGAGTGTTATAGAACTCCTATACTTGAGTATTATAGAGCTCCTACACAGGAGTATTATAGAACTCCTATACTTGAGTATTATAGAACTCCTACACTTCAGTGTTATAGAACTCCTATACTTGAGTATTATAGAGCTCCTACACTTGAGTATTATAGAACTCCTATACTTGAGTATTATAGAACTCCTACACTTGAGTGTTATAGAACTTCTATACTTGAGTATTATAGAGCTCCTACACTTGAGTATTATAGAACTCCTATACTTGAGTATTATAGAACTCCTACACTTGAGTGTTATAGAACTCCTATACTTGAGTATTATAGAGCTCCTACACTTGAGTATTATAGAACTCCTACACTTGAGTGTTATAGAACTCCTCACTTGAGTATTATAGAACTCCTACACTTGAGTATTATAGAACTCCTACACTTGAGCATTAGAAAACTCCTACACTTGAGCATTAGAGAACTCCTACACTTGAGTTTTATAGAACTCCAACAATTGAGCATTAGAGAACTCCTACACTTGAGTGTTATAGAACTTCTACACTTGAGTGTTAGAGAACTCCTACACTTGAGCATTATAGAACTTATACAGTTGAGTATCATAAAAACTTCTACACTTGAGTATCATAGAACTTCTACACTTGAATATTATAGAACTCCTACACTTGAGTATTATAGAACTCCTACACTTGAGTATTATAGAACTCCTACACTTGAGTATTATAGAACTCCTACACTTGACTATTATAGAGCTCCTACACTTGAGTGTTATAGAACTCCTACACTTGAGTGTTATAGAACTCCTATCCTTGAGTATTATAGAGCTCCTACACTTGAGTGTTATAGAACTCCTATACTTGAGTATTATAGAGCTCCTACACAGGAGTATTATAGAACTCCTATACTTGAGTATTATAGAACTCCTACACTTCAGTGTTATAGAACTCCTATACTTGAGTATTATAGAGCTCCTACACTTGAGTATTATAGAACTCCTATACTTGAGTATTATAGAACTCCTACACTTGAGTGTTATAGAACTTCTATACTTGAGTATTATAGAGCTCCTACACTTGAGTATTATAGAACTCCTATACTTGAGTATTATAGAACTCCTACACTTGAGTGTTATAGAACTCCTATACTTGAGTATTATAGAGCTCCTACACTTGAGTGTTATAGAACTCCTACACTTGAGTGTTATAGAACTCCTCACTTGAGTATTATAGAACTCCTACACTTGAGTATTATAGAACTCCTACACTTGAGCATTAGAAAACTCCTACACTTGAGCATTAGAGAACTCCTACACTTGAGTTTTATAGAACTCCAACACTTGAGCATTAGAGAACTCCTACACTTGAGTGTTATAGAACTTCTACACTTGAGTGTTAGAGAACTCCTACACTTGAGCATTATAGAACTTATACAGTTGAGTATCATAGAACTTCTACACTTGAGTATCATAGAACTTCTACACTTGAATATTATAGAACTCCTACACTTGAGTATTATAGAACTCCTACACTTGAGTATTATAGAACTCCTACACTTGAGTATTATAGAACTCCTACACTTGACTATTATAGAGCTCCTACACTTGAGTGTTATAGAACTCCTACACTTGAGTGTTATAGAACTCCTATCCTTGAGTATTATAGAGCTCCTACACTTGAGTGTTATAGAACTCCTATACTTGAGTATTATAGAGCTCCTACACAGGAGTATTATAGAACTCCTATACTTGAGTATTACAGAACTCCTACACTTCAGTGTTATAGAACTCCTATACTTGAGTATTATAGAGCTCCTACACTTGAGTATTATAGAACTCCTATACTTGAGTATTATAGAACTCCTACACTTGAGTGTTATAGAACTTCTATACTTGAGTATTATAGAGCTCCTACACTTGAGTATTATAGAACTCCTATACTTGAGTATTATAGAACTCCTACACTTGAGTGTTATAGAACTCCTATACTTGAGTATTATAGAGCTCCTACACTGGAGTATTATAGAACTCCTATACTTGAGTATTATAGAACTCCTACACTTGAGTATTATAGAACTCCTACACTTGAGTATTATAGAACTCCTACACTTGAGTATTATAGAACTCCTATACTTGAGCAAGTATTATAGAACTCCTAGACTTGAGTATTGTAGAACTCCTACACTTGAGTATTATAGAACTTCTACACTTGAGTAGTATAGAGCTCCTACACTTGAATATTAGAGAACTCCTACACTTGAGTGTTATAGAACTCCTACACTTGAGTGTTATAGAACTCCTACATTGAGTATTATAGAACTCCTACACTTGAGTATTATAGAACTCCTACACTTGAGCATTAGAGAACTCCTACACTTGAACATTAGAGAACTCCTACACTTGAGTATTATAGAACTCCTACACTTGAGTAGAACTCATATACTTGACTATTATAGAGCTCCTACACTTGAGTATTATAGAACTCCTACACTTGAGTATTATAGAACTCCAACACTTGAGCATTAGAGAACTCCTACTCTTGAGTATTATAGAACTCCTATACTTAAGTGTTAGAGAACTTCTACACTTGAGTAGTATAGAGCTCCTACACTTGAGTATTAGAGAACTCCTACACTTAATTGTTATAGAACTCCTACACTTGAGTGTTATAGAACTCTTACGCTTGAGTATTATAGAACTCCTACACTTGAGTATTATAGAACTCCTGCACTTGAGCATTAGAGAACTCCTACTCTTGAGCATTAGAGAACTCCTACACTTGAGTATTATAGAACTCCTATACTTGAGTAGAACTCATATACTTGAGTATTATAGAGCTCCTACACTTGAGTGTTATAGAACTCCTATCCTTGAGTATTATAGAGCTCCTACACTTGAGTGTTATAGAACTCCTATACTTGAGTATTATAGAGCTCCTACACAGGAGTATTATAGAACTCCTATACTTGAGTATTATAGAACTCCTACACTTCAGTGTTATAGAACTCCTATACTTGAGTATTATAGAGCTCCTACACTTGAGTATTATAGAACTCCTATACTTGAGTATTATAGAACTCCTACACTTGAGTGTTATAGAACTTCTATACTTGAGTATTATAGAGCTCCTACACTTGAGTATTATAGAACTCCTATACTTGAGTATTATAGAACTCCTACACTTGAGTGTTATAGAACTCCTATACTTGAGTATTATAGAGCTCCTACACTTGAGTATTATAGAACTCCTACACTTGAGTGTTATAGAACTCCTCACTTGAGTATTATAGAACTCCTACACTTGAGTATTATAGAACTCCTACACTTGAGCATTAGAAAACTCCTACACTTGAGCATTAGAGAACTCCTACACTTGAGTTTTATAGAACTCCAACACTTGAGCATTAGAGAACTCCTACACTTGAGTGTTATAGAACTTCTACACTTGAGTGTTAGAGAACTCCTACACTTGAGCATTATAGAACTTATACAGTTGAGTATCATAGAACTTCTACACTTGAGTATCATAGAACTTCTACACTTGAATATTATAGAACTCCTACACTTGAGTATTATAGAACTCCTACACTTGAGTATTATAGAACTCCTACACTTGAGTATTATAGAACTCCTACACTTGACTATTATAGAGCTCCTACACTTGAGTGTTATAGAACTCCTACACTTGAGTGTTATAGAACTCCTATCCTTGAGTATTATAGAGCTCCTACACTTGAGTGTTATAGAACTCCTATACTTGAGTATTATAGAGCTCCTACACAGGAGTATTATAGAACTCCTATACTTGAGTATTACAGAACTCCTACACTTCAGTGTTATAGAACTCCTATACTTGAGTATTATAGAGCTCCTACACTTGAGTATTATAGAACTCCTATACTTGAGTATTATAGAACTCCTACACTTGAGTGTTATAGAACTTCTATACTTGAGTATTATAGAGCTCCTACACTTGAGTATTATAGAACTCCTATACTTGAGTATTATAGAACTCCTACACTTGAGTGTTATAGAACTCCTATACTTGAGTATTATAGAACTCCTACACTTGAGTATTATAGAACTCCTATACTTGAGTATTATAGAACTCCTACACTTGAGTGTTATAGAACTCCTACACTTGAGTATTATAGAACTCCTACACTTGAGTATTATAGAACTCCTATACTTGAGCAAGTATTATAGAACTCCTAGACTTGAGTATTGTAGAACTCCTACACTTGAGTATTATAGAACTTCTACACTTGAGTAGTATAGAGCTCCTACACTTGAGTATTAGAGAACTCCTACACTTGAGTGTTATAGAACTCCTACACTTGAGTGTTATAGAACTCCTACATTGAGTATTATAGAACTCCTACACTTGAGTATTATAGAACTCCTACACTTGAGCATTAGAGAACTCCTACACTTGAACATTAGAGAACTCCTACACTTGAGTATTATAGAACTCCTACACTTGAGTAGAACTCATATACTTGACTATTATAGAGCTCCTACACTTGAGTATTATAGAACTCCTACACTTGAGTATTATAGAACTCCAACACTTGAGCATTAGAGAACTCCTACTCTTGAGTATTATAGAACTCCTATACTTAAGTGTTAGAGAACTTCTACACTTGAGTAGTATAGAGCTCCTACACTTGAGTATTAGAGAACTCCTACACTTAATTGTTATAGAACTCCTACACTTGAGTGTTATAGAACTCTTACACTTGAGTATTATAGAACTCCTACACTTGAGTATTATAGAACTCCTACACTTGAGCATTAGAGAACTCCTACTCTTGAGCATTAGAGAACTCCTACACTTGAGTATTATAGAACTCCTACACTTGAGTAGAACTCATATACTTGAGTATTATAGAGCTCCTACACTTGAGTATTATAGAACTCCTACACTTGCGTATTATAGAACTCCAACACTTGAGCATTAGAGAACTCCTACACTTGAGTGTTATAGAACTTCTACACTTGAGTGTTAGAGAACTCCTACACTTAAGCATTATAGAACTTACACAGTTGAGTATCATAGAACTTCTACACTTGAGTATCATAGAACTTCTACACTTGAGTATTATAGAACTCCTACACTTGAGTATTATAGAACTCCTACACTTGAGTATTATAGAACTCCTACACTTGAGTATTATAGAGCTCCTGCACTTGAGTATTATAGAGCTCCTACACTTGAGTGTTATAGAACTCCTACACTTGAGTATTATAGAACTCCTACACTTGAGTATTATAGAACTCCTACACTTGAGTATTATAGAACTCCTACACTTGAGTGTTATAGAACTCCTACACTTGAGTATTATAGAACTCCTACACTTGAGTATTATAGAGCTCCTACACTTGAGTGTTATAGAACTCCTATACCTGAGTATTATAGAGCTCCTACACAGGAGTATTATAGAACTCCTATACTTGAGTATTATAGAACTTCTACACTTCAGTGTTATAGAACTCCTATACTTGAGTATTATAGAGCTCCTACACTTGAGTATTATAGAACTCCTATACTTGAGTATTATAGAACTCCTACACTTGAGTGTTATAGAACTTCTATACTTGAGTATTATAGAGCTCCTACACTTGAGTATTATAGAACTCCTATACTTGAGTATTATAGAACTCCTACACTTGAGTGTTATAGAACTCCTATACTTGAGTATTATAGAACTCCTACACTTGAGTATTATAGAACTCCTACACTTGAGTATTATAGAGCTCCTACACTTGAGTGTTATAGAACTCCTACACTTGAGTATTATAGAACTCCTACACTTGAGTATTATAGAACTCCTATACTTGAGCAAGTATTATAGAACTCCTAGACTTGAGTATTGTAGAACTCCTACACTTGAGTATTATAGAACTTCTACACTTGAGTAGTATAGAGCTCCTACACTTGAGTATTAGAGAACTCCTACACTTGAGTGTTATAGAACTCCTACACTTGAGTGTTATAGAACTCCTACATTGAGTATTATAGAACTCCTACACTTGAGTATTATAGAACTCCTACACTTGAGCATTAGAGAACTCCTACACTTGAACATTAGAGAACTCCTACACTTGAGTATTATAGAACTCCTACACTTGAGTAGAACTCATATACTTGACTATTATAGAGCTCCTACACTTGAGTATTATAGAACTCCTACACTTGAGTATTATAGAACTCCAACACTTGAGCATTAGAGAACTCCTACTCTTGAGTATTATAGAACTCCTATACTTAAGTGTTAGAGAACTTCTACACTTGAGTAGTATAGAGCTCCTACACTTGAGTATTAGAGAACTCCTACACTTAATTGTTATAGAACTCCTACACTTGAGTGTTATAGAACTCTTACACTTGAGTATTATAGAACTCCTACACTTGAGTATTATAGAACTCCTACACTTGAGCATTAGAGAACTCATACTCTTGAGCGTTAGAGAACTCCTACACTTGAGTGTTATAGAACTCCTACACTTGAGTGTTATAGAACTCCTATACTTGAGTATTATAGAGCTCCTACACTTGAGTATTATAGAACTCCTATACTTGAGTATTATAGAACTCCTACACTTGAGTGTTATAGAACTCCTATACTTGAGTATTTTAGAGCTCCTACACTTGAGTGTTATAGAACTCCTATACTTGAACATTATAGAACGTCTACAATTAAGCGTTAGAGACTTCCTACAATTAAGCATTATAGAAATTCTACACTTAAGCATGTAAAGATGATGGATAAATCCAAACCATAAATCCGAAAATCTTGAAACCAGAAGACATACAAAATCAGTGAAAATGAAAACCAAACAGAAAACAAAGAAAAATGTTTACTTGAAGAGCATATATGAACCCCTATGATGGAGTGAGATCAGGTGCCCGGAGAGCGTGAGCATCTTGCTAGCAACATCCGTCACATATACCCAGTAGAAAGAGTTTAATCGTGTAAATTCCATATATATTTATCTATAAAGAAGTTAAAATAGGTAAACTTCTAGTACGGAAGGTGTCAAATCTGTGTAAAATGATCGGAATCGGTCTCAGTCCAGAATAGCATTTAAAAGTATGGATAACGAGATATCAAATCGTGTAAACTCCTACACCTGAGCATTAGAGAAATCCTATACTTAAGCATTAGGGAACTCCTAAAATAAAGCATTATAGAACTCCTACACTTAAGCATTATATAACCCCTACACTTGGAGACGAAAGATTTCAAAGATGATGAATAAAACCAATTGAAATAATCATGGGACTAAAGAGATTACAACCTCAGCAAATTGGGGAAAAATCGAATGCAAATCAAAGAGCGATTACAAGAGGAATGTGTATGAACCGTATAACTGGAGTAACACATTAAACCGGTAACCATGTCCTAAGACATAATTGGAGTAACACATTAAACCAGTAACCATGTTCTAAGACATAACCGGAGTAACACATTAAACCGGTAACCTTGTTCTAAGACATAAATGGAGTAACACATTAAACCGGTAACCATATTCTAAGACATAACTGGAGTAATACACTAAACCGGTAACCATGTTCTAAGACATAACTGGAGTAATACACTAAACCGGTAACCATGTTCTAAGACATAACCGGAGTAACACATTAAACCGGTAACCATATTCTAAGACATAGCTGGAGTAACACACTAAACCGGTAACCATATTCTAAGACATAACTGGAGTAACACATTAATATAAACCGGTAACCATGTTCTAAGACATAACTGGAGTAACACATTAAACTGGTAACCATATTCTAAGACATAACTGGAGTAACACACTAAACCGGTAACCATATTCTAAGACATAACTGGAATAACACATTAAACCGGTAACCATATTCTAAGACATAACTGGAGTAACACATTAAACCGGTAACCATATTCTAAGACATAACTGGAGTAACACACTAAACCGGTAACCATATTCTAAGACATAACTGGAGTAACACATTAATATAAACCGGTAACCATGTTCTAAGACATAACTGGAGTAACACATTAATATAAACCGGTAACTGTTTTCTAAGACATAACTGGAGTAACACATTAAACCGGTAATTATGTTCTAAGACATAACTGGAGAAACACATTAAACTGGTAATCATGTTTTAAGACATAGAGTATCCAAAATAATATTGTATATTACATCACAAGGTAAATTTGTCAATACTATATACAGTATTATATAGTCATATTGTTATACTAGATTGACGATATACTTTAGATGAAATATTACAATCTATAACTTCCGTTATGACCTAATAGTGGTTGGTGAATTAAAAGTCAACTGTTTACTGTACGCGGATGACCTTGTGCTTTTAGCTAGTTATCCCAGAGGTTTACAAAAATGCATTGACGTTCTTCATGACTTTAGCAGTTGTTGGAAGTCTGGTAATAAATATCTAAGGTCATTATCTTCAATTCAAAAGGAAAATCATACCTTAATTACTTTAAATACAGTAATATAAGTCGAAACCGTCAACAATTACTGTTATCTCAGCATAACCCTAAAATGTAAAGGACAATTTCATCATTTAGCAATCTCCAATCTTCTGGAAAAATCAAGAAAAACTTACGTTATAAATAAAACAACTATAAGCTTAAACAACCCTTGTAGAATGAAGCCAATTCTGCTGTATTGCAGTGAACTACTGGGTCTTGATAGTGCTTCTAAGAATGAAAATTATAAGCCATATGAATCATTTCATTCCAAGTTTGTTAAAGAAATCTTGGGTGTTCATTGTAAAACATCTAATTTTACATGTTTATCTGAGTTAAACAGACTTCATTTAAATAACTATATTCTAATTTTAATCCTTTAAAATATAAAACTTAATGGCGTGCAAATATCCACTAGCTCGCGATGTATTTGTTGAAACCTGGAATCATAATCGATGGATACTAAACTTAAATGCTGCATGTCAAAAATGAGGATTTCCTCAACTTAATGTTCTCACATCAACCTTGAACTGATTTGAATCTATTCTTCCTCATATCATTCAACGTATTACCAATTTATAAAGACTAAATGCTGAATTACACAACTTAAATAAATGATCTTTTTTAATATTCTAAATATGTAGAGCAAATTATGTTGATCTCTTAGAAAATAAATCAGACAGATCTACTTTGGCAAAGACTAGATTAAGCGCTCACAAATTGCACACTGAACAAGATAGACATCTAAATATACACACCGAAAAAGTGTGTGTAACAAATGTAGTGATAATAAAATCGAAGATGAAATCCACCTCCTATGGCATTGCAAGTATTATGAGAGTGAAAGGATAAAATTTTATGAAAGAAGTTTTCAAATAATGTCAAAGGATCTCATTTACTTCGCGATTTGTCTATGTTTGTATCATATTTAACTGTAATTCCTTTGTAGAGTCAAGACTAGTTTCAAAATATATTGCGTCTACCTACTGAAAAAGAAGTATAAAGGTTTTATTAAACATATTGTGTCCCTCATTTACTCTGTTTTGTCTAAAATGCTTTACTGTACTATCTACTAGGCAAATTGTATAACTTAATAATAATCATTTCAATAAGGGCAAATATAGTGTACATAATTAGCATGTATTATCGTGTACTATTTATGCCACTATTTACCTAAATTGAGTATACTTTTTATGGGTCATTACCATGTATTATTCATGCGTTTGTGCCAATAAATATATTGCATATTTGTGTCTGTTGTCTATTTGTGCTTTTGCGGTGAGTGGGAAGGTGGGCTCTCGTAAACCTGTTAACCACACCAATTGAGTGACGTTAGTTACTTCAGTTGACCGTCCTAAGTCGGTATCGTAACCTCAGCACAATCGAATATTTTGTAATGTCGTTCCGTGTATATTCTGCTGTTGTCATTTTTCGTGTGCACGTCCTTGGTGATTTGTGTCATACAGCTTTGTCAGATGTCTTCTGTTTTATCTTTGATAAAATACACCAGACTCAAACTAATATAACATAGAGTATCTACCTTCGGAAAATGACGATGAAAAAATCTTTGAAAACTTACAAATGAATTTATTCGAATACGTTTGTAGTAAAAGAAATAATAATAATGATAACCTTCTGTGATTGTTTCCGAGAATTTGATCCTGATGTTGAAATTCCCGGTGTCATTGGCGACAAATTGGTACTGATTCTTGTAAATGACGCTCTTCTTGTCATGTGCTTGTAAAGTCACCCTAACATAAATCTATAACCTTGTGTATGAAAATACAAATTGTACATAGATTAGATTAGATTTCATATTTAAGCAACAAAATGCTTCAGAGGAATTCATTTTGATAAAGGTAGGTTAGTTACATGGTATTGCACTACAAAGCACAAAACTCCTCCAAACACCACGAAAATATTGTCTATCAGAACCTCCAGAATTTTGATGATGTCGTCTTCAGTATATTTCTAGTCTAAATCAGAGTGTTCCTTCGCGAAATATGTGTCCTCCCATCCTAGAACAAGATATCTGTATTTGTGATTTCCATTTTTGTAAAGAAAGGAGTCTCGTTTTATCTGGGTCAGTCTACTTTTTGAGTTTTTGGTGAGAATGGTAGTGCAGGGCGCGGAAAAATCAAAAGATTGTATGCTGGTAATGTGGGGGATTTTAGATTATCTAAAAGGTCCTTAGAATTCTTTAGAATCCTATTGATTCCGCTTCTGGAGTATATTGTTGCACAGTATGGTTAAAGACCATGTTTGAAGCGGGTCAGTATGTTCGTAAGCAATATGGATAGAGGTTTGGTGGGGCACTTAAAAGATCTGGTGATAAATCTGTTTGTAAGGGTACTTGTGCATCTTAGGAATCCAGTAGATGTACGGTAAATCAAGGTCGTTTGTTAGAATTCCGAATGACCGGAGAATGGATTTCTGATTGTCAAGTGTTTCAGAGACAGATAAATTTGTGACTGTGTAAGTTTGATTTCCAGGTGCTGAATGTAATCCAAGTTCCTCTATCAGACATTTGAATTGATATAAAATTCTTAAGCCATGTGAACAAACGGGGTTCTATGTATTTCGGACTTTTCTCAAAAGGTAAATAGACGGTCAGCAAAAAGTAATGAGAACTAGATTTATGAATCCCTCGGGAACTATCAGCCAACCAGCAGTGACACCAGCCTAGTGGTTATAATAAATATAGAACATATATTACCTTTCAATTTTGTGCACCAGATCCGCATTTCAACAACTTATATCTCTTCAGTGATGCTCGTAGCCGAATGATTGGAAAATGTATTTCTCACTTAGAAATGGTTTTACAATGTTGAAACATTTCTTTTCACACTAACATTGATATTTAAAATTCAAAATATTTAATTTGTAATAGTTTGGTAATGTTAACACTTGAAATAAAAAAGTGTCTATTACGTATCTTTCTTTCTTTCGTTCTTTTGTTAATGAAATAAAATAGCATCTTACCAGGTAGAAAATAGCTGCTTTTTATAATTTAAATAGCCTGACATTTAAAACATGACAGCCAATATTTTAAGAGTTAAACATAATAAAACCTGTACCTCGAAGAGAGAAGTGATAAGAATGGAATCCGAAGATCCTAATAAAATAATAAGATATTAAATGTGAAGGTATCAAAACGTGCCCCACTTTATCTTTATGGACCCCTGAACGTAACATATGAGATCTGGCATTATGAGCAGAGAAAATACTATCAGTCACTTCATTTAACTTTATTCCACTGTCAAATATTCATATGAAATCTTGAGGGCATACTTTTATGTATGATTAAATAAAACTCAGTGAATAATTCATTGAAAAAATAAAAGAATTTGAAAATTTGAACTAATTTGATTGACTAACTTAGACTTTTTCTGAATGGTTGAATATCTGCATTCTGATTGGTTAGTATAAACGAGCATTTCAATACACTTCAAATGTCTCCTACATAATTTGAATTAACTCTGATATTTCACAAAATATTATACTGCTGTCCATATGTGTAAATTAATCAAACAGTTTCAACGGTAATATGTACAATGACATTGTAGAAAATACAGATCTACTCATTAAAATAGGTATTGATGTTCAATTAAACTCTTTAACTTTGTTGAATACACCAATACAATATTTTCGCACGTCTTTACACTATACAATTATTATCCGAGTGTAACATTTTCGGCACAAATGCATTCATGCCGTAAACACGATTTTAAGGTAAACACGAAATGGACTATATATCGTGTATAGTTTCACATCAAGTCGTGTGCTTATTCCAATGTAAAACCACGATGAAACCAGGTGCACGTCTCCTATTTGCATGAAACATCTATTGCAAAAATTCCTTTCATCCTGTTAAAAATAAATTGTCCGGTATTTTTAAAAAGGTAAAATCTATATTATCATATCCCGCTATGTCGGTAATATGGAAAGAAGAGCCTCAAAATGCATTAGGTCCCTATATCGACTCGAGAATTTCCTCCTACATAATTTCAGACATTTTCTAACATATTTTGTTTGCATAGATTCGTAGCAAGTAGCTGAGCCCTCAGGACGAAATCTTCGAAATAAGAACACGCACTGGCATAAGGTATAAGTTGTGAAATGAAAACATCATAGGCAGAATTGATCCAAGGTTTTCCTCAGTGTCTTATTATTATTTTTTTAATGGTTTATTTCAATACAACTGAATACATGTATATCATTTACATAAAAACAATAGAATTGATCAAAAGATGCAAGTATTTCATATGCATTACAGGAATTCTATAACTTGAAACATTATTATTTTTCATATATACATACCTTTACAATCTAATGATATTACAAATTATGTATGTAAAACAATGTTTGTATATAAAGGTTTTATCCAGTAATTAAGTAAATACACTGAAAGACAATAAATCTCTTAAGAGTTATTTTTATAGAATTATAAAATAACAATTAAGTATTGTTTATCTACCAAAGATTATGCTAAATGATATACAATTACACACACAGTATTCACATATACACAAAAACCCACATATCTATTTTAAGTATCCATATACATAAGCACAAATATATGTGATTAAAGTGTGACAACCTTGAGAATGATGTTTATATTGAAATACATTACATCCCAATTAGCCTTAGCTAATACTTATAAGCATGTACCAATTATCAATATATCTTTATTTATACTGTAGATATACATATTAGTAACCTTTTCAAAATTATTATAATAAAAAGCAATTATTATCATTATTGTAGGCTGAAGTGCAACTCAATTTATGTCAAGAACTGGTATAAATCTATTCCATTCTGTTACAAATTTATCATATTTTCCTTTTGTAATAAATATTAATCTATATACATGATAAACATTCTTTAAGTATATTTTTAATCCCTTTAAAGTTGGTAGCTGTTTTTGACACTTCATTTTATATATGTAGAATTTTATATTAAATAATACACAACTATCTGCTGAGTTATGGATAGGTCCTAACAAAAAGTTTTGTTTAGTCAAATCCATTTCAATAGAATGCTTTTCAAATTCACTTTGAATTTTAACCAGTAAAGCTTTAATCATATCACAATCCCAGAGAAGATGTTGAATTGTCTCTATTTCAAGATCACAAAATGTACATTGTGGGTTATCAGTAAGTCCCATTTTAAACGCAGATTTATTTGTTGTCAAAATATAGTGATTTATTCTGTATTGAAACCATTGTAATTTTGGATCTTTTATTAACTTTAATGATTGGTAAATTATTTTCCAGCTATTTTGGTTAAATTCTGTAAATTCACTATGCTATTTTTGCTGGGATTTTATGATTACTTTTTTTGTCTTTAAAATATTATACATATCTTTTGACCCTTTGTTTAATTTAATAATGTTAAAAATATTATATGGTATCCAAGGTCCATACACTTTGTCTAATCTTTTTCTTTCAAATTTTTCACACTATCTTTTAATTGCAATCACTATTCCATTATATTTTAGAAAATTTGTTCTAATATCATATTTCTCTAAAAAATTTTCATAAGAATAAAATTTACCATTATGATCAATCATGTCATTTATATATATTATTCCTTTTTTGAACCAATGTTTAGTTTATAAAATACACATTCTCCATTAATCATAATATTAGTATTCATTCGCAATGGACTCTCAGCTAAGTTGTTTGTATCTTGAATTTTATTATTTTGTTTATCTAGCATTTCTTTCCAAGCAGTAAACGTATCTTTCCAAAATTTGTATTTTCCTGAATTAATCAATTCAGTAAGATATTTTTCTCCACATTGTAACAGAAATTTTATATTTACGTTTTGTGATATCAGAGTTTGCCATATACCCTCTGAGTTTAAAATTCTTCAAATCCAAGTTAACTTTAATGCCATTATATAAGTTTTTAAATCAATCATATTTAATCCCCCTCTTCTATATCCTTAACTATTATATCTCTTTTAATCTTATCATTTTTTGAATTCCAAAAAAAGTTAAAAAGAGAGAAGTTCAAACTCTTCAGAAAGTCATTGTCAGAATTTGGCAATGAAATAAATAAATGATTAAATTGTGATATTAAAAGCGATTTGATAATAGAAATACGTCCTATTACAGATATATTTCTTTTATCCCACTGTTTCAAAATGGCTTGCATCTTTATCATTTTCTTTCTATAATTTAATTCACATATATTATCCAAGTTTACATCAAAATCTATTTCTAGTAAAGTGAAATTCGATTTCCCCCAATTTATGCCCCAATTTTTACAAAGTTTTTCCCTACTGTACTTTTTATTACCTATCCATATAACTTGTGTTTTATCAAAATTGACTTTAAGTCCAGATATTTCTTCAAACCATTTCAAAATGTTAAGCGAAGTATTTAATGATTCTTCTGATCCATCGAGTGAAAGGGAAGTATCATCTGCATATTGTGAAATTTTATGTTCTACTCTATTCACAGTTATTCCTTTAATTCTTGGTTCATTTCTTACTTTTAAAGACAAAATTTCGGCACATAGTATAAAAAGATAAGGTGAAATGGGATCTCCTTGTCTACATCCTCTTTGTAAAGTTAAACTATCTGATAGATTTCCCCCCTGATTCACTTTTGATTTAATATTTTTATACAATACAGTAATCCAGTTCTGAAACGAAGGACCAAAATTAAAGAACTTTAAAACTTTACTTAGGAATTCCCAAGGGACAGAATCAAATGCCTTCTCAAAATCTATAAACAAAAGTAAACCTGGAATATTTTCATCTTCAGTATATTGAAGAATGTCATAAATTAGCCTTGCATTTTCCCCAATATATCTTCCTGCAATAAAGCCGGATTGTTCTTTAGTAATTAATTTATTTAAATATGGTTTAATACGATTTGCTATTACCCCTGAATCAATTTTGTATATAGTATTCAGTAGTGTTATTGGACGCCAATTTTTTTTAAATATTGCTGAGGTTTATTTTCTTTAGGCAAACAAGTTCCCTCTTTCTGCGTAACAGATAACTCTCCTAATTTATATCCAAAATTAAGGGATCTTACTATAAATGTGCCTATCTTATTCCAAAACATTTTTTAAAAAACTCTACTGTAAATCCATCTGAACCTGGACTTTTGTCATTTTTCATTTGTTTTAGAAAAACACTAGCTGCTTTTTACACTAATATCCCCCTCTAGTTTATTGGATTCTTCATTTGAAAGTATAGGAACATCTATTTCTTCAAACTCCATTTTAAGATCAATGTTTTTGTCTAATTTGAGGTTTCTTTTAGAATAAAGTTCTTCATAAAAAGTTTTAGTTTCTATCAGAATTTCTTTTTGGTCAGTTATATTTCTACCTTTATTTTCTATTTTAGGCATCATTTTACTGGTAAAATTTCTTGACTCTAAATTAAGAAAATATTTCGAAGGTTTTTCTCCTTCCATTATCCATTTACATCTTGAACGCACAATACTTCCCCTTAACTTCTCTTTTCTAACATTTTCTAATTGTACTCTCTTATTTTCCAATTCTATATTATTATCACTTTGATTAGCTTCCTCTAACTTTTTTATTTCCGATATTAAAGAGTTTTCTTTTTCATTTTGTATTTTTTTCTTATAACTGGAAAATGAGATAGTTTTTCCCCTAATTTCCATTAAAAGTGTTTCTAGAAATAACTGGTCATTAATAGTGAATTGTAATGATGCTTTATCAATATTGTGAATATTTTCAAAATTATATATAGGTATTGCATATTGCTCAATTGTTTTCATTATTGTTTCATTTACTATTTTAACATATTCCTTGTCATGTAAAAGTGAATTATATAATTTCCAAAGCCCTTTTCCCCTTTGAAATTCATGAAATTCTATTTTTAATCTTACAATTGAATGATCAGACCGATATCCTGGTTCAATCACACAATCTTTTAAACTTGATACAAGATTCTCTGATATTAAAAAGAAATCTAATCGAGATTGTTTTAACGGGTTTTTCTTCCTCCAGGTATATCTACGTGTAAAAGGGTATCTTTCACGATAGGGATCAATAAGTCCAATTTCTTCTTTTATTTCCAAAATTTTATCTCTAGCTCTTGGATTATTTATATTCTTATAATTAAAATTATCTAAATCTGGATTTTGTACTAAATTAAAGTCTCCACACATTATTAAATTATTTTCAATATTTTCTATTCTGGTTATAACATTTTCGTAAAATTCTGGGAGATCTTTATTTGGTCCATATATATTACATAAACACACCTTTCTATTATCGATTAACATATTTACTATAATATAGTTTCCGTTAATGTCACAATGAACTTTTTCTATTTTATATTCAAAATTATTATTAAACAATACACGTACTCCTCTCGAGTTAGATGAGTATGAGCTAAACAGACATTCAAATCCCCAAATGTGTAAAATGTGTGTCTTGAAGACAATATATATTAGCTTTAAATTTCCTTAAATAGTTAAATACATCCTTTCTTTTTTCATAGCCACCCAGTCCTTGACAATTAACAGTAATAATGTCAACCATAATCTACTGGTTTATCTAATATTTGTATATAAAAGCCACAGTATGACAGGTACACACTGAAATGACATATATATATATATATATATATATATATATATATATATATATATATATATATATATATATATATATATATATATATATATATATATATATATATATATATATATATATATATATATATATATATATATATATAAACATCATATATAAGAATATAGAAAATAAGGTATCCCAAAGAAAAGATTGAGGAATAATTATCATCATCACAGTGTCGATAGATAACATTGTGTAATTTGCCCCATTTCAATCAACGCAATAGTGGGGAATACAGTAAAATGAAACATATATTCAATATTTATCTGGAATCACATAGACACAGTCTTATTATTATTTGACAAAACGTCCGTCGTCGATGTATGCAAAATTGGATCAGGATGCTATTTCTTCCCATTGGAGAGTAGACAATGTATGAATTCTGCTTCGAATCAGTATAGGAAAATGTCAGCTAGAAGTGGGGTGCAATGAGTACCCATTGAATGCCTACAGTTTGCTGGAAAGCTTTCCCATGATAAAGGAAGAATATATCATGTAGCATAAATTTCAGAATCTTGATGATTTACTCTTCGACATTTTCTATTAGAAGCAGAATGCTCCTTAACACAGTGTGTGTCGTCGTGACCTAAAACAAAAATGTATATTTGCGTATACCATTTAAAAAAAAGAATGTGTTTAGAAGAGAAGCAATTCTGCTTTCCAATTTCTGGTTGGTCGAATAAAGAAGTGAAAAGTCAAACCACTTGATGCTAGTAATGTAATTGATCTGAGATTTGATATTTAATAGAAGCTCATCTGAATCCCAGGGGATACACACCTGACTGACTCCACCACTGGAGCAAGCAGTAGAACAGCGCCCCCAAGACTATAGAAGGAGGCTTGGAATCCAATAAATGTATTTTAATTGATCAGAATCATCTGAAAGAATACCAAATGAACAGACATTTGTGATTATCCAAATTCTCTGAGGGAGACAAATTTATAACTGTGTAAGTTGTGGTACTAGGCGCTGACTGAAGACCAATATCTTCTATCCTTTACATAAAATAGTGAGATTAGCTACTTTGTCAGCAGAAACAATGATGAAATTTTCGTGCAGTCCATAGTGGCCCTGATGCCATCACCAACAGCAATGATAGCATAGGATAAAGATCGTAATTTTAACTTGATTTTGAATTAAAAGAAAAATTGTCGATTTGAATGTCCACGAAAGGACACACAAGATACACCCTTTATACACCAAGTATTATACAGAGAAAAAATGAGTGCAAATCTACATACTCGGGATGAATTTGCAATAACACTACAATTTAAGGAAAACATTTATTATATATGGCGCTTAATCATTGTCATTACTAATACTTACGTGCTGCCGAATGCTTACTGAGTACCATTGAGGGAACGGTCATTTGATTCTGAAAGGAGGGGGGAGGGGTTGGCAAAATTGGTCGAGTCAGACTATTCATTTTCAGTTATTTGTGTGAGGAAGTGTTGTTGTTTTCGCTTCCTGTCCGAATGATAATATTTTATTCATTTTTAACTTACTTTGAACTATGTTATTTTAACGCAAAAAAGCAATTCATAAATATTTTTTATATATCTAATATATTGATTTTTCATATTCTTAAATTTGTCGCCTAAGTTTGTCGCCACTACTTCTAGACTGAATTTGAGAAAACTTGGTAGAAAGTAAGCAAAGATGTTTTTGTGCAATTTTACATGTTTTAAAATTTCTAAAGAAACTAAAGACTTATGGCCATCTACAAGCGTTATTCAATATCATTGTGCAGTGTTTACTATGTCTCAGGTGAACAACATAGAACCCCTTGGTATTCTTTTTACTTTGTTATCATATATGTTAAGTGAAGATAGACGTTTTTGTTGGTTTCTGCTTTTGTTCTCAATTTAAAGTTATGTTTGTTTTTATTTTACATTTGAATTAATGTGTTAAAACCATTTGACGAATATCCTGTTGTTGTTGAATAAAACTTAAAAAGAATGAATCACTGTCCACAAATATGGCCATAATAAATTTTGAAATGCACATTATTTAATTTAAACTTCGACTTTGCATATGTACTGAGGTGAGGAATGAGGCAAAATCAATTAAGACCCCTTTTGGTTACTCGTTTTAACGTTAAAATATAAGATGAGTGGAAGTCAGGGAAAGGGATTGGAAAGTGGCGGCAAGGTGACGTGAATGACATTATTCCAAACAAGAACCTGAAGAGAAAATCTCTCAGAAAGCATATGGTAGTGCTCATATCCCCTTGTCTGCCCCTCTAAATGGACATGCCTTTTTTTCAAAAGCTACAATTATATGAAGTTCTGTCGAACATATTGTATATCATGATTTCTACAAGTTTATTTACTACAAATTATAGAATAGGGTGCAAATTGGCGAGTAAAGCTAACCGGAAAAAATCAACGTGTTTTCTATAGAACATTCAGTTTAATATTTGCATTATCTGGTATATAAATATACTAGCAGCCTGGATATGTATTTTCATTTCAGTCAAAGCCAGATTTTTTATTTCCAGCATTTTCAGGGTCAGAAGATTTATTTCCAAAAAGTGTTAACCCCCCCCCCCCCTCTTCAGAATCATGTCTTCGTCCCCTAACACCCATGTGTACCATTAATATTTAGGTGCTGCCGAATGCATACTGAACACCATTAATGATTACGTGCTGTGGAAAGTGTATTGAGTACCATTAATACTTACGTGCTGCCGAATACGTATTGAACCTTACATGTTTATATTTTTATGACCTCTCAATATGCGACACCTGTTGACCCTTGTTCTTTACATGGAGGATTATTTATAAATTTTTTAATGTACGTCTTTTGATTGTTCTGCTGTTACGGTGAGTGGGAAGGTGGGCCCGTAAACCGGTTAACCACACCATTTGTTTGGCTTTTGTCAAATTAAATGACCGTCCTAAGTCGGTATCGTAATTGCACTACAATCAAATATTTTTGTAATGTGTTAAATGTTCTATTATATTATTTATATCCATGTATTGTATAGCTCCATGGTGACTTCTGCCACATAACTGAGCCGGTAACTCCTCTTTTTCTTTCTTGAACACCATTTCTACAAACGTATTAGAATAAATTCATTTGTCAATCCTTCCATAAGTTTTCAAAGGTTTTTTCATCGTCATTTTCCGAAGGTAGATACTCAATGTCATATTAGTATGAGTCTGGTGTATTTTATCAAAGAGAAAACAGAAGACATCTGACAAAGCTGTATGACACAAATCACCAAGGACCTGCTCACGAAAAATGACAACAGCAGAATATACACGGAACGACATTACAAAAATATTCGATTGTGTTGCGGTTACGATAACGACTTAGGACGGTCAATTAAAGTAACAAACGTCACTCAATTGGTGTGGTTAACCGGTTTACGGGCGCCCACCTTCCCACTCACCGCAAAAACAGCACAATTAAAAGACACACATTTAAAAATTTATAAATAATCCGCCATATAGAGTACAAGGATCAAGAGGTTTCTCAAGGAGAGAGGTCATAAATATTTATTACACACGAAACAATAATAGAATAATATGTCGCTTTCAAAAATGTGTAAGGAGATATCAACATAAGTAAACCGTGCTCTGTCTGTCTGTAAGCGAGCTCAGATCTTTGATCAATAGGAGTTTCAGACTAACAGTCAGAGGGGACGAGGATCAGGGCCTTGTCTACTCTAAAGGTTTGGACAAGGCCCGTCATAGAGTCCCCACCGCCTTGTTAGTCAGCGTGCAACGCTCAAGTAAAAGTCTTGATTGGGTTGTAGAGGGACCCAATACAAGATCTATAGTCTTAGCGATGATCTCGGAGTCATACTGTCGATGTCGAAGGCGTTTAATAATTTTAGAACCAGCCTATATGAAATTATCGAAACCTTTGACCCTCCTTAGTTCGTACACTAGATCACCGTAGAAACTGGGATGGGAAATTCCTCTACCTATTGTTGAAAAGTAACATTTCCGAATTTAGATAAAATGTCTGAATAAGATCTATAAAATTTACCAAAATTTTTGCGAAGTTTATGATATCTATAACCCTGAGTAAGAAGTTTAAAAGTAATCTGAGAATCTTTTTTCGTGAAAATCCAAAACGTTAGTGCAGGCTCTAGCAAACCGAACCAATTGACTAATATAAATACCATATGATGGGAGTCTAGGGGCATCATCATCTAGGTAAGGGAAATTTCGAAGAGGAAATCCAAAGTCATCACGTTTATCATATATGTTGGTATGAATATTTTTGTTAATAATTTGATATTTAAGTCCAAACAAAGGTGTTTCCTGGTCGGAAGTATTGGCTTTGTTTAATTGAAGTTCAGATGGATAAATGTCAGATATATAGTTTTCAAACTCAGGGTTATCGATTACTAAAATATCATCAAAATATCTAGAGGTGTCATTGAACTTATCAATAAGGTCGAAACGTTTAGAAGTTTGAATAGAATGCATAAAGTTTCTCTCATAACAGTATCAAAATAAATCTGCTATAAGGGGAGCGCAGTTAGTGCCCATAGGAATCCCAATAATCCATTGATAAGTCTTGCCATTAAATTGTATATAAATATTATTCATTAAAAATGTAATGGCATTACACAACTCAGTACAAGTCCAATATTTATAATTATCATATTGTTTGTTAGAGAAAAATCCTGATGTAACTGAAGTACAGAGGTATGATTTCGTGATTGCTAATATTTTATTTACATATATATTGTCGTGTTTCTTCAACTTCGAGTTGTGGATATCGGATCAATATCTTTGGTTTGTACTTAGACTCTCTGTTGAAACACCAGCGTGTGAGAGACAGCAATTTGGTTTTGATTAAGTCATAAGTTAAAGAGGTATATAATGTCGAAAAAGTATTAACGTTATTAGCCTCAAAATTTCTCAATTGAAATTTTTCAATGACTTCGTTACAATTTCTGATAGACCACAAGTAATTGGCGTGATTTTTGTTAAGGACAGCATTACAATACTTGATAACATGGTCTTTAACTGCAGTAAGAGCGGAGGTAATATATTTAGAAAGCACAGTTGTAAAGCAATGACTAGAATTTGATATAAAACGTGATTTATATGGATTTTTGTGTAGTTTGGGAAGCCAATACATTGTTGGGAGATCATTTTCATCAATGCTTAAATTGAAGTCTCACATAGCTTTACAGTGGTCAGATAGGATCTTGTCTTTAAACAATGGGGTTTGAACATATGTAGAAGTAAAGTTCAATTCCGTTTTAAGAACTGAAATATAGTATATTTTTCAAACAATGATAATATTATTAGCTGCTTTGTCAGCAGGTAGGAACACATAAGTATTATGTAAATCGGCCATTTTCTTTTTTTTCTATAGACTGGACTGGTATATGATGTGGTTGTTTGAATAAATGTGGATTACTTGTAATTTTTAAGATTTCACTTCTCCAGTCATTCAAGGCATGTATATTTACACCTTCTTTTTACACCATCGTTTACAATAAGTGTTTAATGCTTCTTCAACAATATTCCGACATTTGGTAAAATCTATTCTGGAAGGTAATCTATAATTTGGCCCTTTATTAAAAAGTAAACGTGAATATTTATACAATTTAGATCACCTGTAATGATATGGCCCTCAGGCTTATAAATGAATTTAGTATCATTGCATGGACAGGACGATGGAATAGAGTCAAGAGAATTAGATTAGATGTGACTGCAATGTAATTAAATATAAGATTTCCAATAATTTTTTTGGGGGGGGGGGGGGTACTGATAGCAAATCAGAGGTGGTTCAAGATTCTCGAAATACTGAGGAATTTTAGATTTGACTCTATGATCACGAAACCTTTATTTACAAATTTAATCTTGCGATTTGGAGGAAGCGATGGTATACGTGGGAAAAGTTTGTTATATGAAAATGCTATAATCATTTTAAGTCTAAATCAATCCGTATAACGTAAACTTAATAGATCAGCCTCGTCCAGGATAGGTTTTAATCTGGTGACCGGAATACATGATAATGTATGTAGAAATTCGTGTCTACCGTTATTTCTGGCAATCCGCAGTAGATCGTCTAATGACTTATCTAATATACCATTTTACGGCGACGACCGTGCGACCTGTGTTTCCTCTTAACGTCTGGTCTTAGTGAAAGTATATTGATATTGTTATGGTAAGAGAAAAGTTACCTTGTTGAAAAATTCGGTCATTGAGACCAAGGGAATATGGGGTTTGTAGACGTTTAATCGAATAAAGTTCAGCCACTAAACGTCGTTTTCTCATTTCAGATTTAGTTTCTCCGAGTAGTTTTGTAAAGCTTTCAATGCAATAGGAGTAATAAAAACGTTATCAATATTGTGATCATATTTGATGAAGTGATTGTAAAGAAAGTTTTTGTATTTACGTTTAGAATTATGTCTGATTTTATATGAATGATTACGAAAAAGGTTTTTCAGTGTTTGGGAAGTTCACCTACATACTGAGCCCCACATCCCCTTGCTACTCGGATTATAACGTTTATTAAATTGGGTGTATTTCATTTGATGTCCTCGTTTATTCTTATGTTATACGTGTTGCCATTAACAGTGGATTTAATGGTGGACTTTCAAGAGATGTGATGGCAAGTAAGACATCTCTTAATGTTGAACAAAGAAATCTTAGAATACCCGCTGTGTTTAGATTTTATGGATCTTGAAATTATTTTGGATTGATTATAAGGATAGTTATATTCAATCCAAAAGTTGAGTACCATTAATACGTACGTGCTGCCGAATGCGTACTGAACACCATTACATCTAATACTTACGTGCTGCCGAATGCGTATTGAGTACCATTATTACTTAAGTTCTGCCAAAATGCTTATTACGTACCATTAATATTTTCAAGAAATTCATTATTTTTTCCGTTTTTGGTTTTGATGAATCGAAGTTCACATCCACATAATCCATGAGCGTGTTTTCCATAGCATGAAACGATTGGATCCAAATTCGCTCTCTGTCCCCATTAGACTTGGATGTATTGAAAATTGGGGTCTCGATGAAGAATTCATTGACTGGAAACCATACGTTTGGTTGCAATCCGGTATCCAAAGTGCCATTGTGATCTTAATGCTGTGAACGTTGGGGATATTCTAAAGCATTCTCCTGCCTCTTACCTTCTCAAAAATATAGTCTACTCCCATCGTAACACCGAGACCATATTCGACGTCGCTAACTTTGGAGGTGAAACCGATCTACGAAATTTAGTAACTTATTGTCAACATGTAATTTATCCTCAAAATGTTCATTCTACTTTATGATTATTTAAATGTTTAAATCTGACTTCCACCAGAAGTTCGTTTCATTAGCAGCGCTGACCACTTTCATTTTGAAGTAATTGTTGATTGTCGATATGGAGGATGTGCTATCATATAGTGAATGTTCTATTGTAGATACAAGGTTGTTGTTGTGCAGTATGAAGTCTCCTGTACAGAATGTCAGAAGATCGTGTACAGTGACGTCCTTTTATCTATATGATAAATTACCTATATGACTTAACCACCGAACACGTAAACTTTCTACGAAACATTAGGAACAGGTCTAGTATACAAGCAGGACACGGTTACTCCTTTAGAGCCCTGGTTTCATTCCTTGTGAGATTTCGCAATTGTTTCGCAATTAAATCAAAACCTCCAAATTTTCAGTGAATCTTATCTGGGTTGTGAATATAGGATATACAGTGGTACTTTTGATCCTGGGGTAAAGAAAGGGCCGGTGTGGTAACTTTTTCTGTATGAGTCTTTATAATTTTATAATCTTATATTTAAAAACTGCCCATAAAAATTTCCACACGAACGTTTATAGAATAGTATGCTAGTATCAAAAATATGTAAGGCGACATCAGCATGAGTAAACTGTGCTCTGCCCGTCTATAAGCATACTCAGATCCTTGATCTGTGGCAGTGTCGACCAAATGTCAGAGGAGACGAGGCTCAGGACTTTGTCTCCTCTGAAAAAGGCTGGACAAGGACCGTGCACGCCATAGGGTCCCCACCGCCCTGTTAGTCAGCGTGCACATGGTATGTACATTAATTAAAGTCAAATAGATACACCAGGAATTTGATGACAGTGAACCAAACATTTCCGTCCTACAAATCAAAATCAAAATACTCATCCTTTTAAACTTTCAATTTGCGTCCATACTATAGAGACGAGATGGCTCCTTAAGAAAACAACCGTTATAAGTACAAAGGAATAAGTGTACAGGAAAAAAACTGAGACGTGACAGGTGGTGTGCGTGTAGCGTTAAAATAGATAGTATGAGTGAAAGCTTATAATGAAATCTAACGAGAAAGAATTCAAGTGCAATTGACCCAACTGTTTCGACTGACGTCATACACACATATGAACAAAGAGGAAATAACTCTAATATAAATACTTCATTTGCAGTGGAATTTCCTGTATTGCTTTTAATCTAATATCGAAGAGCATGCCACCCAAGCTCTCGTGTTAAAAAGTATTTTAATATATCAGTTTATACGGTGTAATGCATATGCCCTCATAAACAATATATACTCTCCAACACACATCATACTTCTGGATGCATTTCAAACTCCTTGTTACGTACAAAGAGGGATAACTCTAATCATTGCTGGAAAGCCCAAGAAAGGTTCGAGAAGACTTAGATAAATCTAGAAAGCGGGGAAGGGGGTGTTCAAGTGTTCCTTTTGGACCCCCACCAAAATTTATATCTTTTTATACTTATTCATCTCATAATTAATCAAAACGATAATAAAACCAATATTATATTGATTTTAAACACTTTCAATCCAAAATATATTCTTAAAGTATCAAATGATACATCATTTGGAAAAGAATCAAACAGAGTTGGGGATCCAAAAGGAACTCTTTCCAGTTAAGTTACTCTCTAAATGTTTCTCCCACGACATGCTTGACATTGTAAAAGAATAACCAACTCTTATAATATTTTTTTAGAGATATCAAACTATTTTCCTTTTTGTCAGTTTTTACTCTACAATAAACATTAATACAAAGGACATTTGAAATTACTTAAAAAGACACCAGAACTTTTTCCAAGATACAATTTGTGTTTTCAAATGCATATATTGACATTCTTTGTTTAAAATGTCACAGTTGGTTCATCTTCTTTAGTTTATTCAATATTCTAATGCCAGTAGGAGGTCTAGAAATTGCTTGACTGGATCGCACATTTTCTCGTTCGAGTTCGGATTTGATCATATCAACCGCTTGTGCCACAGGGGTTACCAAATTCACCTTGATATGTTGATCTGCAGTAGGAATAATAGGAGGCCTATTTATAAATCCAGATCCGACGATTTAACGTCCCTTGTGGTCTGGTTGCACTGTCCCTCCTGAAATGTCTTTAAAGTATTGGATCCATTTCTCTGATATGCAAGGGACCCATTTTCCTTGTTTTAGCATAGTTAACTTCTATCGAACCCATTTTGGTTACGACAGTTTGTCACATCCTCTTATTAACTTTCTCTGTCTTTTGTATAATCGTTTTCTTCCTCTTATCTTCTTTATCTTTCTCGTATTTATCAAAATTACACATGGCTTCAAATAGATATCGCCTTTTATGAAGTGCCATCTTTATAGACTTTAGTCTATCATATCTTTTCTATAACTTTTCATGAAAGGACCGTCACTCATTTGTAAGTTACTAAGAATGAAGTCTCCATAGTATTGATTGAATTTCCTCATGTCTTTGACCTCCACCTTTTCATCTGATTTCTTGTTTGCTTTGTTATCTTTGTTATCATCCTCAAGATATTTTTGGTATTTTTTGTCCCACTCGCATTCGTTATCGGCTCCATACGATTGTAGGTTTCCTTTTCTTCATTGAATAACTACCTTTCATCCTTTTCTTTGATAAAACGAATTCTTCGTATTCCTTCTCCTCGTGGCTTTCTCTTTTCCTTTTAAAAGACTATTTTGGACACCAGTTCTTGACATACCATTACCTTTGTAGGTCATATTCTCGACATCTACACCACAATCATCACAGGAATGCATTGTTTTATACTCGTTAAATAAAGCTTTTACCTGGTTGATATTTTTCTCCTCTGTCAATTTGAAGTGTTTGGGTAATGGTTCTGGTATAGTGTCTCTTATAACATCCTCATATCCATTCATGCGCATGCGCAGATGGTCACATGTTGAAGGTTTTTAAAATCTATCAACAAATATTCATAGGGCTTGGATGTTGTGTCTTGAAAATGACTTAACATGTATAACTTTTCGCACTACTAGAGGAACTCACCACTGCCAAGACCATAGGGGACTTCACAACCAAGTTAGACCAGAGGCTGTAAAACTTGAAGGATCTCTAAGCCAGGACTAACAATTTACATAGTTTTAATCTTTTAACTTGGAGGCTGCCTGCTTTATTTGGGCGTAGTTACATAAACTAAACATTGAGCCCAACTCCTAGACGAAGAAGAACTATGAAATGTAGTACCACAGGGCCCGCCGGTAATTAGTTTAATTAGTTACTACAGTTGTGACAAAGTTCAAGTTCAGACTATTTACATGTGTATTAAACAAGCATGGGCTGAGAGCAACAATATTTTATTATATACCCAGTTTGGTTTAAGACCACACCATGGTACCACTTACTCAATATTTGCCCTTCAAACGTTTGTTAACAAATATCTTTCGAGCAGAAGGAGGCTATACTGTTGCTTTGTTGATTTAAAAAAAATCATTTGATATTGTTAATCGGGTGAAAATGTGAAACAAAATTTCTTTTTACGGTTCCAAGGTAAAGCATTAGGAATTTTGAGCACTTTGTATGGTATTATAAAATCTTCTGTTCTGCTAGATGGTAAATTTTCTTAATAATTTAATTTAGGTATTACACAAGGGCAGATAATCTCGCCGCTCCTATTTTCTCTGTATGTAAATGATTGTGGAATTGAGTTTTTACTCAAAAGCAATGGACCTATTGAATTGCAAGAGTTATCGCTCTTTTTACTAATGTACGCTGGTTATATTATGGTTGCCATGTCGGAATCAGCTACAAGTTTTATAATCTTTGTTGAATACTTTAGAATTGTATACACGTAAGTGATCACTCACTGTAAATGTGGAAAAAAGAAAAAAAACCAATTATTTTCGGAAATGGTAGAGTACTAAGAGATTATATGGTATTTAAAGGAGAAAAAATCGAGGTTATTCAGTGATAAAGTTTGCTACTTTAGAATTTTACTAAATTTCAATGGAAAATTTCATATTATTTAAAAAGTTAACAACTGGCATTACTGTGCAAGAAAGCTCTTTTTGCGCTGAAAAGAAGGTGTAATAACATGAGTTTGTATTGTGTTACACTTTTCTCACTGTTCGGTACTTACGTTGGTAATATTGCATAGTACGGTTGTGAAGTTTGGGGATTTCATTCTACACCTGACATTGGAAAAGTACACGTTGACGTTTGCAAAGCCTTACTTGACGTTAAAAGGTCAAGACCTAATGCAGTTGTTTATTGTAAACTGGGTAGATTATCTTTAGAACGTGTGCGACAAATACGCATTCTGAAAGTTTCCAGTAATAATTGAATTTTGAAATCAAGTTATGTTCAATGAGCAATTACGCAAGTCTAATTGTAAAAAAAAAATGTGCAGTAATGATAAATATATTGTCAACACTGGGTTTGTTACAGTTATGGTAAAATCATCTTTGTGAAAAACCCGAATATATTTTAACAGCTGTCAAGCAACGTTTATTTGAGATTACAGTGTGTGTAAACAAAATATTTTAGCAGATATTAACGCTTTTACAAAGTGTTCTTTTTATATACATATTGTCAGACAAATGCTATTTAAAAAGATCAGAATTCAGAGCTGCAACCCAAACGCATCCGCATATGCGTGATTCGATATGTAGCCATAATAATAAAACTCGGAATAGTAGTGTGGTCCTTATTCAAAACCCTCTTAAAGTCATCAATAAATTTTGATAATTTGACACTTTCCGGCAATGAATTCCAATCAGAAGATGTTTTAGCTATGGAAAAATTTTGAAAATTAACTTGAACTTGATCTTGGCACATAGTCATAGAAATTTGTGTCGGGTCTCAGATTACGTTGACTGACTTAGTAAACGCTGGGTGGCGCAAATATGCAAGTACATTTATGGAAAGTTATCATACGGTTTAAATCTGCGAGATTGTAAGCTTTCCATCCAATTCCCTCTAATATTTTGGAATTTAAACAAGATCTTGTAGTTCCAGTTACTGTAGTTTCAGCTTTTAATTTTTATTTTTCATACAGAATACAATTATCCCAAATAATGTCACCGTATTCTAAGACTGGCCGATTAAAAGTAAAATACATGATTTATAAGGTTTTTCGATCTAATTCAAATTTAATGTTGACTCTTTTCCATACTTTGATGCGATTCCGCTCCTGTTACTGCTATATTACATTCCACCTAGACAGAATAATCCAGTCTCTGGTCGCTCCTGTTACTGCTTTATCGCATGCCAATCCACACCAGACAGAACAATCCAGCCTCTGGTCGCTCCTGTTACTGCTATGTCGCATGCCAGTCCACCCTAGACAGAATAATCCAGCCTCTGGTCGCTCCTGTTACTGCTATATCGCATGCCAGTCCACACCAGACAGAATAATCCAGCCTCTGGTCGCTCCTGTTACTGCTATGTCGCATGCCAGTCCACACCAGACAGAACAATCCAGTCTCTGGTCGCTCCTGTTACTGCTATGTCGCATGCCAGTCCACACCAGACAGAATAATCCAGCCTCTGGTCGCTCCTGTTACTGATATGTCGCATGCCAGTCCACACCAGACAGAACAATCCAGCCTCTGGTCGCTCCTGTTACTGCTATGTCGCATGCCAGTCCACACCAGACAGAATAATCCAGCCTCTGGTTGCTCCTGTTACTGCTATGTCGCATGCCAGTCCACACCAGACAGAACAATCCAGTCTCTGGTCGCTCCTGTGTATTGCTATGTCGCATGCCAGTCCACACCAGATAGAATAATCCAGCCTCTGGTCGCTCCTATTACTGCTATGTCGCATGCCAGTCAACCCTAGACAGAATAATCCAACCTCTGGTCGCTCCTGTTACTGCTATGTCGCATGCCAGTCCGCACCAGACAGAATAATCCAGTCTCTGGTCGCTCCTGTTACTGCTATGTCGCATGCCAGTCCACACCAGACAGAACAATCCAGCCTCTGGTCGCTCCTGTTATTGCTATTTTGCGCATGCCAGTCCACACCAGACAGAATAATCCAGCCTCTGGTCGCTCCTGTTACTGCTATGTCGCATCCCAGTCCACACCAGACAGAACAATCCAGTTTATGATCGCTCCTGTTACTGCTATATTACATTCCACATAGACAAAACAATCCAGTATCTGGTTGCTCGTTTTACTGCTATGTCACACCACACTGGAACCGGTGTTACAGAGTAGGCTTCCCCCTCCCTGGCCGAGATAGCCCCCCCCCCCCCCTCCCGGAAAACTGACTCTAGAGTAAATTTTTCCTCGGAAAGATTACTATAGAGTACCCTCCCCCCAAGGGGAAAAGTTACTCAAGAGTTGATATTTCCCGGTTAAAGATCTATTGTGGGGTAGTTTTCCCATCAGAGTAGAATCACCCTCACCTTATATATTATTTTTATCCTGTCTGTCTGTCTGTCCGCCTGTTTGTCTGTTTGTCTGACAATTTTAACCTTGGCCATAACTTTTGAACCGTGAGAGATAGAGACTTCCTATTCCACAATCGTAATCAACTAATGAAGCCCTTTCAAATGACATCAAAGACCTTGACAATGATATCCACACTGAAAATAACTTTTCTGACTTTGTTGCCATCGGGGGCTTAGTGTTTCACAAACAAGTCTTGTTCTCACTTATTATTATGCCATTGCATCATTGATTTCGAGGGCGTTTGTGCGATGACTATGGTGCAAATATGGCTTCTAGCTGAAAAAAAATTTGAAAGCGGCATAAAACACTGATAAACTTAACATAAAATTAGAACATCGCAAGAAAATGTATCAAGTGTAATGAATTCAACTTTCCGACCATGTGGTCAAGGAAGAACGAAAAAGTAGGCTCCAGAGTAGAATTTCCCCCATAAATAATGGGGAGAAATTCTACTCTAGAGTAGATTTGCCCCAACGGAGAAGAACTACTCTGGAAATGCCAGGGGGAAAGCTTACTCTAGAGTAGTATTTCCACCGTTCAGGGAAATTCCCGGGGAAAGCTAGTCCGAAATTCTCTGCCCTTCTCCCACTTTTGATATGGGCGGTTTGTGGTATAGGGTCAGAAAGACTTTGCTCATCAAAAGCTGGAATTTTAGTGATACCAGCCGGCATCGAGATGTATCAGCCTCTGGTGACTAATAAGCATTTGCACAGCGAATTTGCAATCTATATTCCAATAAATGAACATTTAACTTATTCGATACAGCGATATCTTTTCCAAATAAGGTCTATAAATTCTACTAGCAGCCTTTTTATCTGCAAAAACAACAATATTATCATTTCGCAATTTGTGATTTGATTTGTGTATACAGTATGACGTCAGATCTCGCCGAACGCGACTTTGCATTCTTGACACTTCTACGAAAACGTTTTGGTGCCTAGTGTTGTTGTGTTGTAAGTAGGTATCATGACAAAAATAAAATTGACTTGCCGAGATTAATCAAATTTGATGACGTAATTAAGTCGAAAAAGTGCTGCAAACTGTCCTTAAACGAGTTTTTTGGGGCAACTTGTCATCTATAAAACAGTTAGTTGATTATCTTTAAGTCAATATAACTTTATGCGATTTTTCTCTTGTCAACTTTTAATTGAATTGTCGTAACAAAGTCGCCTTGCCATGAAAATCAAGAATATTGACATCAATTTTGTTGATATGTTGGATTAAACATGCTACTGACGAGAATTATATGTCGAGTTGTTGTTTTAAAAATACCAATTCGAGATTTCGTAAGTCAATTTTTCTTCGAAATCGAGTTATCAAACTCACTTATCGATATAGTTTTTGACAACTTGACGCCAAAGCCATCACTTCAGAGACTTTTATAAATGACGAGGATCAAAGCAAATGACCATTGGGCAGAGTTGATGTGCACTTTCCATTGAAAGTGTGATAAGCCATTTTGTTTTGATATCTTGTCTGAAACGTAAAGCTAAAAGAGTAGTCGGGAAACGGAACGGAGTGTGAATAAGGGGAGGGAAGTGGGAAGGGTAGTGGTTGGGACCAGGGGCAAGTCATCAGAGAAAGGAAGGATCCTGAAAAACCCCTACTTTTGCAAAAGAGATCTTTTTTCCTCATTACTATATAGAAAATATATATTAATTCCATAAAAGAAAGCCCTAAAGAAAACTCCTCAAATCGCATGACAATTTGCTCTCGAATGAACACATTCTATATGCTCAGTCAGTTATTTTGTTTCTTTTGTTTTTCAAAGGTGCCTGTACCATTTGATTTGGGATTTTTTCCTTTAAATAAAAGCTAAAAGATCAATGTTTGGGAAGAATGTAGACAAATACTGGGGAATAATGAATGTCGACAATGAAATTTTCATTCGGAAGGGTCTCTTGAGAAACCTCTTGATCCTTGTTCTCTATATGGAGAAATATTTATAAATCTTTAAATGTGTGTTCTTTGATTGTGTTGCTTTCGTGGTAAGTGGGCAGGTGGGCGCCCGTAAGCCAGTTAACCACACCAATTGAGTGACGTATATTGCTTTAATTGACCTTCCTAAGTTGGTATCGTAACCGCAGCACAATGGAAGATTTTTGTAATGTTTCTCCGTGTATATTTTATTATCATCATGTTTAGTGTGAATGTCTTTGGTGATTTTTGTCATACAGCTTTGTCAGATGTCTTCTCTTTTCTCTCTTTTAACGGACTTGATTTGGAGAAAAAAGACTGGATACTTAGAATATAAAGTGGCGGATTTAGAAGGAGGGCTCCCTTTTACGCTACACGGTTTGCAAGGTTTATACAGAGATAAAGATTAAAAACACTTAAATAATTAGAGCAAAATCCAGACTTTACACCAAAATGGCTAAGTAATTTGGCAAATACTTGACTATCACATGCCCCCCCCCCCTCTTTCCCTCCTGCTTTTTCGGAAATCCCGTATCCGCCACTGATGTTATATATATATATATATATATATATATATATATATATATATATATATATATATATATATATATATATATATATATATATATATCGATAAGTGTTACTTTATTGCATCATGTCGACTTCAACAAAGTCAATAGTTCGAGATTTTCTACGAAAACGTTTTGGTGCCTGGTATTGTTGTGTTGTAAGTAGGTATCATGACAAAAATAAAATTGACTTGCCGAGATTAATAAAACTTGATGACATAATGAAGTCGAAAAGTTGCCGTCAAGTGTCCTTAAACGAGTTCTTTTGGGCAACTTGTCATCTATAAAACACTTAGTTGATTTTCTTTAAGTCAAGATAAATTTATGCGATTTCCTTTATGTCAATTTTATAATAAATCGTCGTAATAAAGTCACATTTCCATGATAATCAAGAATTATTGACATCAATTTTGTTGATATGTTGCAATAAACATGCTACTAACGAGAATTTTATGTCGAGTTATTGTTTAAAAAATACCATTTCGAAATTTCGTAAGTCAATTAACCCCCCCCCCCCCCCCCCCCCCCCCCCCCAAAAAAAAAACTCGTTTCAGGACAATTTACGTCAACTTTTCGACTTCATTGCGTCCTCAAGTTTTATGAATCTTGGCAAGTCAATTTTCTTTTTGTCATAATACGTACTTACAACACAACAACAACAGGCACCAAAACGTTTCCGTACACTTCAGCAGCTGATACATTTTTGTAAAGAAAACACGATGCAACCTCGTCACGAATGCAAAGTCGCGTTTGGCGAGATCTGACGTCATACTTTTAAACACAAATGACGAAATGGAGAATCTTGTCGTGTTTTCAGATAAAACGGCAGATAGTAGAAGCTATAGAACTTATTTGGAAAAGATATTGCTATGATCGAGTAAGTTTAATACTCATTTATGGGATTATACGTTGCAAGTTGGTTGGGCAAGCGTTTATTTGTCGCAAGAGGCTTGTACATCCCGATACCGGCTGGTATCGCTGAAATTCTAACTTTTGGTGAACAAAATCTCCCTGACCCTCTCCTACATGTACAAACTGCCGATATCAAAAGAGGGAGAAGGGCAGAGAATCTCGGACTAGGAGATAGCCTACTCTGTAACACCGACAACGAGACCAGGAGATTACCCGCAGTCCCGTGTCTAATACGTTTGGCCTGTTTTACTTACTTGAGACTTAATGTGAAATGTTCTATTCACCATATATCTCTTCACTCCCAAACCTAGTAACGACTGTTTTAAACTACTTTTACTTCAGCATGCTAAAAGGGTCAACTTTGAAGCCATGTATAAGTAGAATCTGTGACCAGCTCACTTTAAGGAGACCCGAATGATAACTGTGTCCCTAAGAGAGACTGGATAATGCAATGTAATAAATTCCCAATCTTAGGTATGTACAACTCCCAAGCATAATGAGATAACAACAATACATGTGTATACTCCTCCAGGAAATTCTCAGGTTGATGTTGATGTTGGGTCAGAGAGTCATAATTCTATTCATATCTTATTGATGGTAATTTTAGAAACTTTTATACACTATCGTCCCTTTTCCCTCACTGCCTCCATGCCCTTTGCATGAAAATCGATATCGTAAACATTGTGTCAAGGTTGTACGCTCCTCCTTGAATCTGTCTCCCAATTTTACGAAAATGCTGCCCAGATAATGAAATTTTATGACCAACAAGCAAAATAAAAAGAAAAAAAAGAACACTGTCAGTCAGGTATATTAATCAAGCCAAGTACAACCACATCTGAGCTTTACCGGTTTAATTGTATACTCTGCTACGTTATTATACTAATTCTGTCCTTTCACCTAAATTTTGCAACTTGCATCAGTCTTATTATCATTATCATCGTTGATTTTACATTCATATATACTGATGATGTTCATCAATAGATAAGAAGAACTTTGATATATCCATAACTACAACATACCTTAAATGAACTAGAAATTAGACATTACAGAATCCAATTCATGTGGTTCATATTTAGATTTTCTACTTGATATTTACCGAGATAAGAGACTAACTACTTCATTTTATGACAAACGTGGTGACTTTTATTTCCCCATTGTTAACATTCCATATACAAGTAGTAACATTCCTCTATCACCTGTGTATGGTATTTATGTATCTCAGGTTATCCACTTAGTCCAAGATTCTCCCACTTTTGACATCGACGGTTTTTGAAGAGGGTCAGAAAGAGGTATTTTAGCGATACCAACCGGTATCGGGATGTACAAGCCTCTAGCGACAAACAAACCGAAACGTTTGCACAGCAAACTTGCAACCTATAATCCTGTACATTGAAATTTAACTTACTCGATCATAGCGATGTACTTTCCAAATAAGATCTATAACCTCTGATAGCTGTCGTTTTATCAGAAAACACGGCAAGCTCTCTTCGCCATTTGTGTATACAGTATGACATCAGATCTCACAGAACGCGACTTTGCATTCGTGACGAATTTAGAGGTTGCCTCGTGCTTTTGCTTACAAAAATGTGTCAGCTGCTGAAGTGTCACGAATGCAAAGTCGCGTTCTGCAAGATATGACGTGATGCTGTATACACCAGTGGCGAAATGAGAATCTCGGACTAATGATCCGGTATGCTCGATCATCCTCTGAGTATTGTTCCTTTAGCTATTGAGGCAAACTACTAAGAGAAAAGTTACTATCACAAGGATATAAGTTATCACGCCTTAGGTCAACATTCTGCAATTTTAGGGCCGTTATAAAGACCTTATTTGCTCATATCACATGATATATCGATGTCTGACAGGTTGACTTCCTTATTTCAAAGTATTTAGACCGTCTACATGACCAATACTGTATTATTTGCACTGTCCATAACATATACTGCTTGTGATTACGACTGTGCCGTTTCCTACTTCTGCGACTGCGAATAATACTAATTCGCATACACTTATGGTGTCACGGCGGGTGTGAACAGTCGGCAGGAGATGCTTACTCCTCTAAATTGCCATGTTGATCGAACTTTGAGTTGTGGAAATCCGATCAGTACTTCGGAATTTTACTTACTTTTAAATTTTTCAAATGCTGCTCAAATGTTCTATGAAAGAAACGAACAGTATTTAAAAAAAAAACTAATACAGTTTTTGTTTGCTCCTTGTTTCGTGTCCCGCCACGATTATCTCACTTATACCGTGACATCTGCCTAACTGATCGCATAGCAGAAGAAATTAAGGATCTTTCACGTATCATGTCTACCGTCGTAGAAACTAGGGATCTTTTACATACCATGTTAACCGCCGTAGAAATAAGGGGTCTTTTACGTGTTATGTTTACAGCCGTAGAAAGTAGGGGTCTTTTACGTGCCATGTCTACCACCGTAGGAATTAGGGATCTTTTACGTACCATGTAAACCGACGTAAAAATTAGGGATCTTTGAAGTGCCTTGTCTACCGCCGTAGAAATTAGGGGTCTCTTACGTACCATGTCTACCGCGGAGCCTCGTTTTTACGCTGTCGTCTCAAATACATATCAAAGAGCTTCCGGTGGAACTCGAATCCAGGACTTCTTTGTTACGAGTCAAGCACCTTACCGATTGAGTACCACCGACTCAGATGTATGATGGATGAAAGGATGGATGGAAGTTTACTCAGTTCAAGAATGATAACAAAATGTTATATACTAATGGAACTAACAGGATGTGTTTAAACATAACGTGATATCACTTGATTTATTGACGAAATGATGGCATGGGATCTGCTGCATGACATATCCATGTGAATTCTAGCGGATGTGGAGGAGTAATGAAGGAGGTCAATCCTTTTTCAATTAATGATTGTAAATCTTTCTGGAGACTCTCAAAAGTCACAACCCTCACCGGATGTAATGTTCACGACAAGTATACATAAAGCGGTCTCGATCTATCATGTGACAATTTCGCTTGTCGCGCTGCTAATAATACATTCATAACAGTTTAAGGTGAAATGACATGTGAGCAGTGAAAATGGAGAGTTTAATGAAGCCTTTGGTTGTGATCACACTTTTTCATTTGATCTCTGCAAATCTAGAGAAAGACTTGAGACTTCTATCTCGGATTCTGCCCGGGATTTACTCTAACCGAGAGCAATACCTCAAAGATGCTTCTCTTCCGTCCGACAAAAGACACAAATCAGTTCAAGCCATATTTCGTCCAGTCCAAATATCATTCATGACGGATGCTTTTAATATCTATGTAGAGAAATTTTCAAATTACAACAAAAAGCCTTTCAAACAATGGATATATAGTTTTGAAACGAACCATACTCAGAAAGCCATCAAACTCAAGATATATGACATTCTGAACGATGATAAGAGGAAGATGGTGGCTCACAATGTGAAAGCCATAGCCAGAATAAATATGCGGGACCTTCATCATCGACCACAGTGTGATCTGACATGGCGAAAGTTTACAGGGAAAACTTTCCATGGAACTACCAGTCGAAATTGTCTCGCCAATCCTAGTGGGGAAAAGGTATTGATTACAATTACGTAGAGATTTATAATCAATTAACAAATCTGTAATTGATTCAACATTTATATGTGTGTATGTGCGTGCGCGTGTGCATGCGTGCGTTTGTGTGTGCGTGCCATATCTGATGTACCAGTTGACATAAGGAAATACATGAACTGAAGTAATCACATTACATAATGAATATAAAACCTGTAAAGATGTGAAGGATATAGATAAAAACAAAGGAGGTATTTAACCTCTTTGTAAATGAAATGTCAAGTTTTTTCTCGATGTATGTTATTATTGTTATTATTATTGCCTTTTATAAGAATATGTTTTACTGCTAATAGTCTATGTTGTGCAATAAGTAATTTGGAAGACAATGGATTTATTAGGAGGTATTTATTATAGTTAGTCTTGATCATTAACTAAAGACTGGGAAATAATTTTGAAATAAAAACGCATTCTACATTACTATTAAAATTATATCGCAAAAGTGTATACAATCAATAGCAAAGGAACAAACAAGAATAAAATATCAAACACAATGTCCGAATTACTTAAACATTCTCTGACGAATTCCGTCATTATTAACCCGACTTGGGCAATTTCCTGATGATGAATTACAAAAATCATTGAGCATAACAATGTATAAGACAAGTAATCCTTCATCAAAATAAAACAATGTGATCTTAGGATGGACCAGCTATATTATCTATATTACACCTGTATTTGAGTCCCCGTGTGATCCATGGACCCATCACTGACTTACTAATCGCCTTTTGGATACATGAACTATTGTCGTTCATTGCATTGTCAAATATAAAAACAGTCCGTGACATTTCAGCAGGAGCTAATTTGACACATCACCTTAAACATATGTGTTTTTCTGTTATATTGCATGGTTATGAATGAGATGTTGACAATCTATAAAAACAACGAGACCGATTCGCTTTATATATTGTTACTCCTCAATAAGGCAAGTATTTGTGCGGAACAGATTTAATGGTAATGGTTGGTGACTGAACATCTAGGTACCGTGATTCTTTATAGAATGATTAACATACAGGACAATTTATATATATATATATATATTTATGAAAAATGCTACTTATAACTTTCTGTGTTACTATAAACAATGGAAAAGACGCATACAACCACCATCAGCTGATAAGAAATTTCAATTCTTTCTTCAGAGTATTCATATCATTATACTCTCATTTTCATTCCAATGACTGATCCACATTACACGCCTTTTAATGTAATAATGCATATAATATCATGATATTTTAAAACGATGGGAAACTTTATTCTGTATATAGTGTTACAATAAATGAGATGGTAAGTTACCATTAATGGTAATCTCTGAATAGCTTATTTAGAGATCGCTTCCGTATTAGTGAACATTAGTCTCTGTAACTTCCGGTTACAATCACGCACCCGTTATACATATACATGTATTTATATTCAAAGATTTACTAATTGCCAGATCTGAAGTGATGACATGCCACACCGCTTTACTTTGTTTAATATCTGATTTAATCGCATTTTAGTATATATTTTATATACCTTATAAAGTTTTTCATGTTCTATCCGCACAATGTGATCCAACCGATATCCTATACAGAGAATTTAAAATAATCAAGGTCCGGAAAGAGGAGGATCACTTGTATTACGATCTTCTATTGATCGGAAACACCCGACTTGAACCCTTAGTCCCTTACTCAGGAAAACATCAGAACGAACATATTTATCAATATGATTTCGTGCTACTAAAGAAGTGTCAGAAGGTGATCTACACAACAGGAAAGTAGTTACCGTACTTACATAACAAAATTTTGACCGACTTGGTACAGACAGGATGGCATCATCAGAATATTAAAATCATTGCTTCTACTTCACAAATAAAGGGAAATGACCATCGACTCATCCGACATTTATAAAAAGCGAACACTTTTTAATATTTTCTCCTTTCCTTTATTTTTTATCCATCAATCAACAAACAGTAATAGGTAGGTAGGTGGGTGGGTCGACAGACAGAGGTAGGTAGGTAGGTAGATGGGTAGAAATGTCGGTCGGGGTTTTTTTTTTTGTTTTTTTTTGTTTTTTTTGTTTTGTTTTGCTTCCTTTTGTTTATCATCCCATTATTATTATTATTGTTTTTACCATTTATGTTTGCTTGTTTTTCTTGATATGACAATATCATGATTATTTCACTTTAAAGATGGATCAAATGTACTCGTTTATTTGGTCATAGGTTCAGATAGTGATCACAGCCAGCTTAACAGCTCGAGGTCTACAATGGCAAGAAGGCTGGTTCAGGCTTTCTGATGGATCCCCTATGCTGTCAAGTAATGGACCATATATCTATCAGAAAGTGAAGAAAATCAAAGGACAAAGGTAATATGCATTCAGTTATTCTTATCTCCTTCCTTGAGTCTGTTTGTCTGTTGGTGTCTGTCCGTCGGTGATTCCAACACAACACAGTTTCCAGGTAATACCTTATGTACTATACGTGAGATTAGAACTAGATTTTTACATATTTATATCAAAGGGTCAAAGTCATAGCATCTGAACTAAGAGTGATAATATGGTACAAATAGGATTTTCAGACACCTCAAGATTCGAGCAACATTTGTATCTATTCTTAACGAGTAGATTTTAGGTCAAGGGTCAACGAGATAGACTTAGAGTGTAAATATGTTTAAAAACGGTTTCAAGATAACTCGAGCAATTTATTTCAGATTCTAAAACATTTTCCTAAAACCTCATTAATTAAGAGTAGAGGAAGATGTCTATTGATTTTTAAAATCAAAAGTCAAGGTTATAACAACTAAAGTGAAATGTGTGGAAAATATCAAATTAACCAAAAACAAAATAAAAACCCAAAAGCAAAAACAAAACAAAACAAAAACAACCCCAACAATTCGGTATTTTTTATTATTGTTTTGTGCCTTTGGAACGTAAGTTAATGGATCCGGTGCAGCCATTCACTAATACGCAGAATATTACAGACATTAGGGGTCATTCACTAATACGCAGAATATTACAGGCATTAGGGGTCATTCACTAATACGCAGAATATTACAGACATTAGGGACCATTCACTAATACGCAGAGTATCACAGACATTAGGGGCTATTCACTAATACGCAGAATATTACAGACAATAGGGGCCATTCACTAATACGCAGAATATTACAGACATTAGGGGTCATTCACTAATACGCAGAATATTACAGGCATTAGGGGCCATTCACTAATACGCAGAATATTACAGGCATTAGGGGCCATTCACTAATACACAGAATATTACAGACATTAGGGGTCATTCACCAATACGCAGAATATTACAGACATTAGGGGTCATTCACTAATACACAGAATATTATAGACATTAGGGGTCATTCACTAATACGCAGAATATTACAGACATTAGGGGCCATTCACTAATACGCAGAATATTACAGACATTAGGGGCCATTCACTAATATACAGAATGTTACAGACATTAGGGGTCATTCACTAATACGCAGAATATTACAGACATTAGGGGCCATTCACTAATACACAGAATATTACAGACATTAGGGGTCATTCACTAATACGCAGAATATTAAGGCATTAGGGGTCATTCCCCAATACGCAGAATATTACAGACATTAGGGGTCATTCACTAATACGCAGAATATTACAGGCATTAGGGGCCATTCACTAATACGCAGAATATTATAGATATTGGGGGCCATTCACTAATACGCAGAATATTATAGATATTAGGGGCCATTCACTAATACGCAGAATATTACAGATATTAGGGGCCATTCACTAATACGCAGAATATTATAGATATTAGGGGCCATTCACTAATACGCAGAATATTACAGACATTAGGGGCCATTCACTAATACGCAGAATATTATAGATATTAGGGGTCATTCACTAATACGCAGAATATTATAGACATTAGGGGTCATTCACTAATACGCAGAATATTATAGATATTAGGGGCCATTCACTAATACGCAGAGTATCACAGACATTAGGGGCCATTCACTAATACGCAGAATATTACAGACATTAGGGGTCATTCACTAATACGCAGAATATTATAGATATTAGGGGCCATTCACTAATACGCAGAATATTATAGATATTAGGGGCCATTTACTAATACACAGAATGTTACAGACATTAGGGGCCATTCACTAATACGCAGAATATTACAGACACTAGGGACCATTCACTAATACGCAGAGTATCACAGACATTAGGGGCTATTCACTAATACGCAGAATATTACAGACAATAGGGGCCATTCACTAATACGCAGAATATTACAGACCTTAGGGGTCATTCACTAATACGCAGAATATTACAGGCATTAGGGGCCATTCACTAATACGCAGAATATTACAGGCATTAGGGGCCATTCACTAATACACAGAATATTACAGACATTAGGGGTCATTCACTAATACGCAGAATATTACAGACATTAGGGGTCATTCACTAATACACAGAATATTATAGACATTAGGGGTCATTCCCTAATACGCAGAATATTACAGACATTAGGGGCCATTCACTAATACGCAGAATATTACAGACATTAGGGGCCATTCACTAATATACAGAATGTTACAGACATTAGGGGTCATTCACTAATACGCAGAATATTACAGACATTAGGGGCCATTCACTAATACACAGAATATTACAGACATTAGGGGTCATTCACTAATACGCAGAATATTACAGGCATTAGGGGTCATTCCCCAATACGCAGAATATTACAGACATTAGGGGTCATTCACTAATACGCAGAATATTACAGGCATTAGGGGCCATTCACTAATACGCAGAATATTATAGATATTGGGGGCCATTCACTAATACGCAGAATATTATAGATATTAGGGGCCATTCACTAATACGCAGAATATTACAGATATTAGGGGCCATTCACTAATACGCAGAATATTATAGATATTAGGGGCCATTCACTAATACGCAGAATATTACAGACATTAGGGGCCATTCACTAATACGCAGAATATTACAGACATTAGGGGCCATTCACTAATACGCAGAATATTAAAGACATTAGGGGCCATTCACTAATACGCAGGATATTACAGACATTAGGGGCCATTCACTAATACGCAGAATATTATAGATATTAGGGGCCATTCACTAATACGCAGAATATTACAGACATTAGGGGCCTTCACTAATACGCAGAATATTACAGACATTAGGGGCCATTCACTAATACGCAGAATATTATAGACATTAGGGGTCATTCACTAACACGCAGAATATTATAGATATTAGGGGCCTTTCACTAATACGCAGAATATTACAGACATTAGGAGCCATTCACTAATACGCAGAATATTATAGATATTAGGGGCCATTCACTAATACGCAGAATATTATAGATATTAGGGGCCATTCACTAATACGCAGAATATTATAGATATTAGGGGCCTTTCACTAATACGCAGAATATTACAGACATTAGGAGCCATTCACTAATACGCAGAATATTATAGATATTAGGGGCCATTCACTAATACGCAGAATATTATAGATATTAGGGGCCTTTCACTAATACGCAGAATATTACAGACATTAGGAGCCATTCACTAATACGCAGAATATTATAGATATTAGGGGCCATTCACTAATACGCAGAATATTATAGATATTAGGGGCCATTCACTAATACGCAGAATATTACAGACATTAGGGGCCATTCACTAATACGCAGAATATTATAGATATTAGGGGTCATTCACTAATACGCAGAATATTATAGACATTAGGGGTCATTCACTAATACGCAGAATATTATAGATATTAGGGGCCATTCACTAATACGCAGAGTATCACAGACATTAGGGGCCATTCACTAATACGCAGAATATTACAGACATTAGGGGTCATTCACTAATACGCAGAATATTATAGATATTAGGGGCCATTCACTAATACGCAGAATATTATAGATATTAGGGGCCATTTACTAATACACAGAATGTTACAGACATTAGGGGCCATTCACTAATACGCAGAATATTACAGACACTAGGGACCATTCACTAATACGCAGAGTATCACAGACATTAGGGGCTATTCACTAATACGCAGAATATTACAGACAATAGGGGCCATTCACTAATACGCAGAATATTACAGACATTAGGGGTCATTCACTAATACGCAGAATATTACAGGCATTAGGGGCCATTCACTAATACGCAGAATATTACAGGCATTAGGGGCCATTCACTAATACACAGAATATTACAGACATTAGGGGTCATTCACTAATACGCAGAATATTACAGACATTAGGGGTCATTCACTAATACACAGAATATTATAGACATTAGGGGTCATTCCCTAATACGCAGAATATTACAGACATTAGGGGCCATTCACTAATACGCAGAATATTACAGGCATTAGGGGCCATTCACTAATATACAGAATGTTACAGACATTAGGGGTCATTCACTAATACGCAGAATATTACAGACATTAGGGGCCATTCACTAATACACAGAATATTACAGACATTAGGGGTCATTCACTAATACGCAGAATATTACAGGCATTAGGGGTCATTCCCCAATACGCAGAATATTACAGACATTAGGGGTCATTCACTAATACGCAGAATATTACAGGCATTAGGGGCCATTCACTAATACGCAGAATATTATAGATATTGGGGGCCATTCACTAATACGCAGAATATTATAGATATTAGCGGCCATTCACTAATACGCAGAATATTACAGATATTAGGGGCCATTCACTAATACGCAGAATATTATAGATATTAGGGGCCATTCACTAATACGCAGAATATTACAGACATTAGGGGCCATTCACTAATACGCAGAATATTACAGACATTAGGGGCCATTCACTAATACGCAGAATATTAAAGACATTAGGGGCCATTCACTAATACGCAGGATATTACAGACATTAGGGGCCATTCACTAATACGCAGAATATTATAGATATTAGGGGCCATTCACTAATACGCAGAATATTACAGACATTAGGGGCCTTCACTAATACGCAGAATATTACAGACATTAGGGGCCATTCACTAATACGCAGAATATTATAGACATTAGGGGTCATTCACTAACACGCAGAATATTATAGATATTAGGGGCCTTTCACTAATACGCAGAATATTACAGACATTAGGAGCCATTCACTAATACGCAGAATATTATAGATATTAGGGGCCATTCACTAATACGCAGAATGTTATAGATATTAGGGGCCATTCAGTAATACGCAGAATGTTATAGATATTAGGGGCCATTCACTAATACGCAGAATATTACAGACATTAGGGGCCATTCACTAATACGCAGAATATTACAGACATTAGGGGCCATTCACTACTACGCAGAATATTACAGACATTAGGAGCCATTCACTAATACGCAGAATATTACAGACATTAGGAGCCATTCACTAATACGCAGAATATTACAGACATTAGGAGCCATTCACTAATACACAGAATAATACAGACATTAGGGGCCATTCACTAATACGCAGAATATTACAGACATTAGGGGTCATTCACTAATACGCTGAATATTACAGACATTAGGGGCCATTCACTAATACGCAGAATATTACAGACATTAGGAGCCATTCACTAATACGCAGAATATTATAGATATTAGGGGCCATTCACTAATACGCAGAATATTATAGATATTAGGGGTCATTCCCCAATACGCAGAATATTACAGACATTAGGGGTCATTCACTAATACGCAGAATATTACAGGCATTAGGGGCCATTCACTAATACGCAGAATATTATAGATATTGGGGGCCATTCACTAATACGCAGAATATTATAGATATTAGGGGCCATTCACTAATACGCAGAATATTACAGATATTAGGGGCCATTCACTAATACGCAGAATATTATAGATATTAGGGGCCATTCACTAATACGCAGAATATTACAGACATTAGGGGCCATTCACTAATACGCAGAATATTACAGACATTAGGGGTCATTCACTAATACGCAGGATATTACAGACATTAGGGGCCATTCACTAATACGCAGAATATTATAGATATTAGGGGCCATTCACTAATACGCAGAATATTACAGACATTAGGGGCCTTCACTAATACGCAGAATATTACAGACATTAGGGGCCATTCACTAATACGCAGAATATTATAGACATTAGGGGTCATTCACTAACACGCAGAATATTATAGATATTAGGGGCCTTTCACTAATACGCAGAATATTACAGACATTAGGAGCCATTCACTAATACGCAGAATATTATAGATATTAGGGGCCATTCACTAATACGCAGAATATTATAGACATTAGGGGTCATTCACTAATACGCAGAATATTATAGATATTAGGGGCCATTCACTAATACGCAGAGTATCACAGACATTAGGGGCCATTCACTAATACGCAGAATATTACAGACATTAGGGGTCATTCACTAATACGCAGAATATTATAGATATTAGGGGCCATTCACTAATACGCAGAATATTATAGATATTAGGAGTCATTCACTAATACGCAGAATATTACAGACATTAGGGGCCATTCACTAATACGCAGAATGTTACAGACATTAGGGGCCATTCACTAATACGCAGAATATTACAGACATTAGGAGCCATTCACTAATACGCAGAATGTTATAGATATTAGGGGTCATTCACTAATACGCAGAATATTACAGACATTAGGGGCCATTCACTAATACGCAGAATGTTACAGAAATTAGGGGCCATTCACTAATACGCAGAATATTACAGACATTAGGGGTCATTCACTAATACGCAGAATATTACAGACATTAGGGGTCATTCACTAATACGCAGAATATTATAGATATTAGGGGCCATTCACTAACACGCAGAATATTATAGATATTAGGGGCCTTTCACTAATACGCAGGATATTACAGACATTAGGGGCCATTCACTAATACGCAGAATGTTATAGACATTAGGGGAATTCACTAATACGCAGAATATTATAGATATTAGGGGCCATTCACTAATACGCAGAATGTTATAGACATTGGGAGCCATTCACTAATACGCAGAATATTACAGACATTAGGGGTCATTCACTAATACGCAGAATATTACAGACATTAGGGGCCATTCACTAATACGCAGAATATTACAGACATTAGGGGCCATTCACTAATACACAGAATGTTACAGACATTAGGGGTCATTCACTAATACGCAGAGTATCACAGACATTAGGGGCTATTCACTAATACGCAGAATATTACAGACATTAGGGGCCATTCACTAATACGCAGAATATTACAGACATTAGGGGTCATTCACTAATACGCAGAATATTATAGATATTAGGGGCCATTCACTAATACGCAGAATATTACAGACATTAGGGGCCATTCACTAATACGCAGAATATTATAGATATTAGCGGCCATTCACTAATACGCAGAATATTATAGATATTAGGGGTCATTCACTAACACGCAGAATATTACAGACATTAGGGGCCATTCACTAATACGCAGAATGTTACAGACATTAGGGGCCATTCACTAATACGCAGAATGTTATAGACATGAGGGGAATTCACTAATACGCAGAATATTATAGATATTAGGGGTCATTCACTAATACGCAGAATATTATAGATATTAGGGGTCATTCACTAATACGCAGAATATTACAGACATTAGGGGCCATTCACTAATACGCAGAATGTTACAGACATTAGGGGCCATTCACTAATACGCAGAATATTACAGACAATAGGGGCCATTCACTAATACGCAGAATATTACAGACATTAGGGGCCATTCACTAATACGCAGAATATTACAGACATTAGGGGCCATTCACTAATACGCAGAATATTATAGATATTAGGGGTCATTCACTAATGCGCAGAATATTATAGATATTAGGGGTCATTCACTAATACGCAGCATATTACAGACATTAGGGGCCATTCACTAATACGCAGAATGTTACAGACATTAGGGGCCATTCACTAATACGCAGAATATTACAGACATTAGGGGCCATTCAACATACGCAGAATATTACAGACATTAGGGGTCATTCACTAATACGCAGAATGTTATAGATATTAGGGGCCATTCACTAATACGCAGAATATTATAGATATTATGGGCCATTCACTAACACGCAGAATATTATAGATATTAGGGGCCTTTCACTAATACGCAGGATATTACAGACATTAGGGGCCATTCACTAATACGCAGAATGTTATAGACATTAGGGGAATTCACTAATACGCAGAATATTACAGACATTAGGGGCCATTCACTAATACGCAGAATATTATAGATATTAGGGGTCATTCACTAATACGCAGAATATTATAGATATTAGGGGTCATTCACTAATACGCAGAATATTACAGACATTTGGGGCCATTCACTAATACGCAGAATGTTACAGACATTAGGGGCCATTCACTAATACGCAGAATATTATAGACAATAGGGGCCATTCACTAATACGCAGAATATTACAGACATTAGGGGCCATTCACTAATACGCAGAATATTACAGACATTAGGGGCCATTCAACATACGCAGAATATTACAGACATTAGGGGTCATTCACTAATACGCAGAATGTTATAGATAGGGGCCATTCACTAATACGCAGAATATTATAGATATTAGGGGCCATTCACTAACACGCAGAATATTATAGATATTAGGGGCCTTTCACTAATACGCAGGATATTACAGACATTAGGGGCCATTCACTAATACGCAGAATGTTATAGACATTAGGGGAATTCACTAATACGCAGAATATTACAGACATTAGGGGCCATTCACTAATACACAGAATATTATAGATATTAGGGGCCATTCACTAATACGCAGAATATTACAGACATTAGGGGCCATTCACTAATACGCAGAATATTATAGATATTAGCGGCCATTCACTAATACGCAGAATATTATAGATATTAGGGGTCATTCACTAACACGCAGAATGTTACAGACATTAGGGGCCATTCACTAATACGCAGAATGTTATAGACATTAGGGGAATTCACTAATACGCAGAATATTATAGACATTTTTGGTCCTTCATTAAGAATAATATAAGATAACAAACAATGACTTCCTAATAACAAATAAAAGTAATAAAATAAAAGTCAAAATAATTATTTCATTTTCAATCTCTTTATTTTGAGACTTCCGTCTCATCAATGTAATCACATTTATATACATACAAATACATCAATAATTATTATATAAACGACATCATACAAATGTACATAACATAATGGAGGGAGAATGACATGTCATTCTTAACAAAGGCTTGAATGTACTCTGTTGTTAGATCCAGTGTAAGAAACAAAAGGCTTTAAACATATATTTTGTACTGTCCTGGGAAAACGCTTGGAAAATTAAGAATACAAAGCACACGGTAAGTTTGCTTATTGTCGTCGATGGTCAAGGAATTTATCTATCCAATAATTAAGTCTGGTGTCTGTACACCTCAGACTTACCGAGATATCATGATCTGCATTCCGTATTTCTTACGAAATAATTAGGTCGAAAATCGCTGGTCCGTGTCCGATACACTGCCGCCATCAAATGCATTCGTTTCGTATGCAAACGCTAAAAACACGCTATGGGCATTATCAGTCCGTAGAAACATGCTCATTTCTTAGTAATAAAATGGTAAAAGTAAAATTGAATGGGTAGGAAATACATGTATGTTAACCAAGTAGAGAGTTACGAAGAATAAAGGTCTATTTGATGTATTTCCCCAATACACTGAATTCCTTTATATTATTCACACTCATAAGTTGTACAAATTTAAACATAGATTATCTACACCAATAATACTGTATAATATATTTCTTTCTTAAGTAATAATAGGATGGACATTTTAAGACAAAATGAAATTCATCTTCTATGTCACAATGACATATTTTGCATTTTTATTTTCATTTCTAGGAATGTTTTAAGAACGATCCGATTCAATTAACAAGCTATGCGAAGACAGTCTAATTTTACAAATCTGCTTCTTATATGGCATGAGAATTGATTTACATAAGTAATATTGTAGACAAAAATTATCCATTAGGTGTGTGTAAACTTCACATTTGTGAAGGACTGATATATCAGCAAATAACGATTGCTCAAAGCAGGGACGTATCTTTAGATATATACGTCCCTGCTCAAAGTGAACTACAATTCTTTGTGTAGTAAAAAGTTAATGTCCGTCAGTAGCTAAAATACGTTGTTGGTTCCACCAACTACATCGAATTTGGCTGCTCTCTACATCTCTTTGTTTGTTAATGATCAAACGTTTCATCTGTTTCAAGTTTATGTTAATGTTCTGTAGATATCAACCAAGACTCGTGAAGAGAATAAAATCTTTCGAACGAGAGCACAGATTAAAGTCCATCTACAAAAGAACAAAATATAAACAAAGAAAACATTTACATCTGGCTGAAGAACACAAGCATATTCTTGCAGATGGCCATGTTTATTTCAAGACAACTCGTATCCACTACATGTCATCCTATGCAGAACTCAAAGATGCGATACTCTCGGGATCTCAAGTACATTTCCATGCAAATATGTCCACGTGCGTTCGAGGTGGCGCCACTGATGAATTTGGTCTCGTGTTTGGAGGTTATATCGATGTATATGACATTACAAATAAAGAGGAAATGATCAGATTTTCTACAACAAAGCGGACAAATCTTAACTATGGTAAAAAAATAGGTTTAATGGGGAAGGTAAAAACACAAAACACTTGAATTTTGGGAAGAAAGTTTAGTATTCTTTAAATTGTCAAATACTCAACAAGTATGTATCTACAAATTTTATCAGTCATGTGTTTGTGAATAAGCAAATGGTGCCTACTTGGGCCTTTCGTTGACGATACGGGTGACAATGATCAAATAAACAAATATTAAATGTAAACCTTACATTAAAAGAATAAATCTTCATTCAGCAATCAACGCTATGATTGATTATTAAAATCAGTAGTCAATACTGTTCAAGGACCATTTAGTGGTTCTCTTTCAAAATCCCATATCAAAATGAATACTCTTATAGTATCTCCGTAGTAAACTCATTGAAAAAAATCTTAAAATTAAGAATGAAATTCCTGCATTATATGTCAAGTGTGCGGAAGAAACCGCCCAGCGTAATTGTTTTTCTAAAGACGAGGTCAAGAAATCATCAAGAGCATGTTCCTGTTTATGCATCCTCAATGGCAAAGGTCACACGTTTCTTAATGTTATGTTTGAATCTCGGAAGTTATCGAAGCTACTAAAAGAATGTTTACTAGATGAAACAGCAAGTTTGTTTTTTTCTTCTTTTGGCAATAATAAATAAACATAATAAACATAAACATAATAATAAACATATAAAACCAAATAAAATTCTGCATGCTAACATCTGTCGTCGCCTGATGTGTTAACATCATTTAGCTAACACTAAGTAACGAAGGCTACTATAACATGCATGCTACAAACCTTTGTGGATTTAATACATGCTTGGATCCAAAAGGGAGTGTGTAAGGTGAAATTACATACAGGCACACATGTATACAAATCTTGACTCGCCTTTGTTATGTATTATCCTTCTTCTCCCCTTTTATATTTTGATAATTTCGCAGTGAGAGCGAGAGATGGTCTCAACATCCACCCATTTCATGCTCTCTTCGATATCCCTTCGATATCCTGTGCTATGCATTAAACCTACTAGTAGTTATTTATCAAAGTATCAAAACTGCCTTGAATCCCAGAAATATGACTTAATTCTATATTTACGATTCGTCAATTTGTTTCGTCTTGATGTATATTCTACACCTTTTTTGGACCCATCCGCCACTTTTTCGTTCAACGTTGGTTAAACGGTTTTATGAATTAAAGGTGTCGCGTTTCTTTTGGTCTTTCCGATTTCCTCGTTCTTGAAAGAGACTCCGGATTTTATACCATATGTCATTTAGGTTGAAACATCAACATGTCAAAAGTAAAGGAATAATGAACAGAAATTGTAGTCTTTCTGTGATGAATAATGAATGATATATATATATATATATATATATATATATATATATACTTTATTATTAAATTACATTATATAGCTTCAGACTGATGAAAAGTAGTTTATTTCAGAAATACGAGAGAGTTTGAACGAGATCCGGGTGTATAAAGATGGCACCATAGTGGTTGACATGTATCAGCTGGATGTCAAGGACGGCCATGTCATTCAGCAGTCAATGGGTGTGTGTAAAATCTACGATCCGAGAGTCAGGTAATGGCTGACACACTGGAATGTATAACATGCCAGATAAGCAGACTCGCGATGCTGCCACTGTAAATAAATACATTGGATAATCCAAACTGATTGAACCCTCATTAACTAAATTGCACTTGACATACATACGTTATGAATTGGAAAGCCCAGTGTCATAATTTGAATCCTAAACATTTTGCTCTCGTTACATTATTTACGTCTACTTTATATATCAAACTGCGGCGTTTGAGCAATTTCGCTGTTTGTTTAATTTATGAACTTGCTGAATGAAGCTGTAAAACGTAATTCCTATCACTTCCGTAGGAAGCAATTCAAAAGAAGTGTGTGTGTGTGTGTGTGTGTGTGTGTGTGTGGGGGCAAACTCAAAACAAAATTTGCAATATGATACCACTGTTTTAAGTCACTTTTTGTGCCAAGCAGACTTGCTTGAATCGCATAGAACCACACATTGACCATTGGTGGATTTAGAAATTTTTGAAAGGGGGAGGGAGTGTAGCCTGCCAATTGACAATTTCTTTATTCTCACAAACTGTACATAATGTCAGTGTAGAGAACATATAAAATATTTACATATATACAATACATATTAGTGCATGCGTGTAAACAAACAGGAGGTTGGACTCTGTCCTTTATAAAACTTATGAAAGTACATAATTTTGATAACAAAATTTTATCGTTTGACTTAAAAAAAGATTTGCCATAACTACTAATATGGTTTTAATCAGATTGTTTGCAAAAGTAAATGTTTTCCAGAGCCCGGACACTTGTTATCTTTGCGTGATGAAAATAACTTGTAATATTAACGCTCAAAAAGAAAAGAACAGATTATTTATACATTTTGCTGCAATACAACTTATCAGATTGCAAATCAATTACATTTTGAGAATAATTTAATGAAAACAATTTAGGAGATTAATTAGATAAAACCCTATGAAACAATTTTGATGGGCCTAAATTCTGTTTCCCGATTGGTGTTCAAAGAGGTGTTATTTTTCCTTTCATTACCCCGGTTCCTACGGCATTGTATATACATACATATTAATATTTACATGTCGACTTTTCAAAGGACATGTCCTTTATTTATGAACCACAAGGTCGAGGTATCTCTACTTTTCACTTATCACCGCTCCTTCATCCTCCTACAATTCCCACAAAATACTGAGAAAATTCCAACGTTTCTTGACAAAATAATGATGTAGTCAACTCTCATAGATGTTACACTTTTTTATGTTATCCCTGCCTTAAACAACAGTGAACACGCTTTTGAGATGATCTAAGAGTTGTGTACACAATCGGTGTCTAAACAAAATTGTCAAGCTCACGTCTGTCGACCCTTTTTGCTAGACCATAATTTATTTATTTTGCAAGCTGAAACAAATAAAATACTACACAATTGACCTATAAATCTAATGAACTCTGAAACTTTCCAGTGAATTTTTTTTTTTTTTTTTTGCTTAAGATATATTATTTGCGGTAAACGAAAATGTCAGTAAGTTCCGAAAATCCCGATTGATTCTGTTTCCCGATTAGTGTTCAAAAAGGTGTTATTTTTCCTTTCATTTCGAAATCAAAGTTTTGAAGAATTATTTGCTTCTTTCAGACTTACTGGCATTATCTGAGTGTGATTGCATATTTTCAGGTAATTGCACTCATTTTTTCATTACAAATGTTTAAAATGCATCTATTTATGTGTGAGGGAAATAAGTATATATAATTGGATTGCAAAGTTGATTTTTCTTTCTCAAGATTAAAAAAAAATTATTCGGGCTATTATAGAATTCTTTATAAATAATGGAAAGTGTTTAAAGAAACTTGGTTGAAATAAAGATCTCAAGTGTTGTACTTTTGCTAAATCTGCTCAAGGACAGATCCAGAGTGAGGGCAATATTGGTCTAGGAGGGATCTTTTCCTTGTTAAGTGAAAACTAGATGCATCATAGTATTCTAGAGAGATGTGGCATTGCTATTGCTGGGAAATATTTATTATTATATACGTTACCATTTTCATGCTGTTTTTCTATTGTAGATCAGGCAGCATTAGCTTCAGCATACTTGCAAAACACAACCCTGATTCTGTTCTGACTTTCGGAAATCTTCTGACTGCCTTGATAAGGGGAGAAAGGATCAGAATGGTCGCGGATCTTTCACTATGTTCTAATGCCAAAACAAACCTTAAATACGTATCGGGCGTGATAACAGGTATATTCAATAAATATTTTCTTATTTAAAACGGTTTAATGATCAGAGTTTATCGATCAACCAAAACAGGAGAAGAGTAACAGAAAGTTTAACTGCTTCTGTTAGACGGACCCTTTTAGCTTATCCTTCCGAGAACTCAAGTGAGCTTTTGTCATAGCGCGCTGTCTGTCGTGCGGCGGTTTTTTTTTTCTACATTTTCGACTTTTCCTCCAAAACGGCTTAAAGGACTTCGATGAAGCTAAGCATACATAATGTACTCAAGGTCTCCTACCAAAATTTTGTTCATGACTCAGATCTGTTCAAGGGGAAGGGGGGGGGGGGGGGTGCTGAGCTAAGCAAAATCTTCTCTGAGAGCGCTGTATGGATTTGAAAACTAATGGCATCTAGGAAATCTACAAAGATGGTTTATTGAAACTGTGCTCGGGGTAAAAGTCTGTCAAATATAGATTGACGTTTTTCGATATCTTTTTGGCATTAGTAATTTCAATGCTGAAAAGTGTTTTTTCTCTCCCTCAGTTTACAATGATGCTTTAAATTAGATTAAAATTAGGTTATTTTAGTCAAAATTAGGATAAGGAATGTTACTGTGAAAGAATATCTGAATTTTTGGTTTTTTTATGATTTTTTTAAAGACATCTTAAAACATTTTCAGACTTTTCTCCACAACTGCTCGAAGGATTAAGATTAATATACTAATGTTGTTGTATTTGTCCAGATCTCTCAAAAGGTGGCGCCACCTGGCAGATGCAGGTCACTAAAGGCTATCCTCATTTGATAATTAAACTTCTTCTTCATAACCACAGCTTACTGAGACAAATCAAATTATATGACAAATACATCAAAATCATCTAGAAAAATTTGTGAAGAAGTTTTGTTGTTTTTTTTTATTCCAGTTAGACATCAAACTCTTGACGAGTTTTCAGCATTTTTGTGGACTTGGTCATTTTAATGCAAGAATCATTGATTGATTATGATGCACTGTTTTGGTTAAATTATTTCAGAATTAAGAAGAGGAATGTTACTGTGACAGATTTTTGCTGAAAAATTCATGTTTGGATTTTTTTCTTTCTTTTCTTTCTGCATGGTTGATGAGCTAGTTTTGAAGACTGGTTGTGATGATACATTGTATGATGAAAATAGCCTGAAAAGACCACACACACACTCTCCTTTGACAATCTTCTAGATATTTTTGCCAAAAAATTATTTCATTTAATTTTTTTGAAATCACAAGTATTAGGTTTTTGGTTTTTATTCACATTGAAAAAAAATTAAAAAGTCGAGATCGAAATTATTATTATTATTATTATCTATAAACAATAGAGACGTATAACAGATGTGATGAGGTGCCAAGAATACTAATATTACACGGATATTTGTTATTTCTATTGTTCAGTAACACAACAGTCTATATTGACTACGTTATAATCTTTGAAAATGTGTGTTTCTTTATTATTATTACCGGTATTGACAACTCTTACTCACTTTTCTGACATAGTTGAACTTATTAAGGTATCTATGGCAATCAGGTGAGCGATACAGTCCCTTTTGGGCCTCCTGTTATAAAATATCAGATTTTACGAGGACGAAAATATCAATTTTTAACAAATGAGACCGAAACAACCAGTCTATTTATGGAGCATTATTCATGTAGTTTAACATGATAAAAATGCAATCGTAATAGAAGTATTGATTTCTTTGTAATAACAAAATGTTTTAGATACAGTAGGTTTCTATATCCAATTATCCGCATATCTACTCACTAGATTATTGATGGCAGTGTTTTACTATGGCATATTGTCGGACATTTGTCGTCTCCTATTACATGCAGTTATTCTGTAAGGCCCAGACTACCTAACTTTGAATTTTGAAATCTGATCCATTGCGCAAGTCACATGACATTACAAGGTCCTTGGGATTTTAGGAACCATGCAATATAGACATTTGAAGAGTTTCATAGTGGTGGACTATGGCAAGCTAAAATAAACCAATTTCAATGTAGCATTAAGGTTTAAATTTCTATGAATCATTATACCTCTGACAAAATTCATAAACTTATTTGTATGTTTCTTTTTATACTCTGAGAATTATTCTTCTTTTCTAGATTATACCGTGTCTAAAGACGAGACAGAACTACGCACGTCATTTGGTCGGAAATTCACCAATATACATTCGATTGCCATCGTAAATTTCAGGAACATTTTTCTCGTCGCTAAGAAAGGCATGAAAGCCAATCTTCGAATAACAGAGGAAGAACCATCTAAACACATAGAGAACACCTTTAGTACACAAACATACAGGTGTGACACGGGAATCAACTCCAGTGCTAGAAGTGTCACATTTTATAAATTCACGCACTGAACATAGAAAATCCGCTGTGTCAACAATCGTTAATATGACACAGTTATGTGTTTCTTTCGTCTCTGTTGCAGTTAAGTCGGTCAACAAGGATTAAAGAATAAATGAAAATAAGAACTTCATTTATTAACTTTATTTCAACCATCGTTTTAAATGATAAAATCCCGAAAGGTATTGTGAAAACTATGCCCTTATCTGGCTTGTGAACTATATGTACCGCTTTTTTATATTAAGATTTGTAATATTTCTCTTTGTATATATTGTTTTTGTTAAATTAAGTTATTTCACTATTCTTTTTTTCATTACTTTTTGTTTACTGAAACGAAAAATGCAACACAATGAATCTTCCCATTCATCATACTGAACCACTTCATACACATGAAGTTTCAAGTCAATCCATACAATCGTTTTGATTTGTATTTAATGTAGTTGTCCATGATTGTTAAGATTGATATTTTCATTCCATATTAATTTTGTATTAACAATGGAGATAAAGGTGTGATGATATGGATCCATCAGGATTTCATTCCATTCAGTAGTTTCAATCCAATCTTCCTTAATGTTTTCCACATAACAACATTCTTTTATTTCCTGGTTGTGTGGATGTGTGTGTGTGTGTTAGTGTGTGTGTGTTTGTGTATAGGTGTGTTTGTGTATCATTGCTATATATCATTCAGCTTCATTCATAGGGTTTCCATATGAATGCTGAATGGTAAGGTTAAAGGGAAATAAACCACACCATACCATATTCAATCTGCGTTTATCTTGTAATTTTCTGTGATTTCAGATTATACAATCACGCTCTATCAGAAAAGCTACTTATTGTCTGAAACTCTATTAAGTTTTTATAGTTAGAAGTATTGTATAGGACTGTTTCTGTAAGTATTGTTTAGAACTGTTCCTGGAGGTTTTGTATAGTACTGTTCCTTGAAGTTTTGTATAGGACTGTTCCTGTAAGTATTGTTTAGAACTGTTCCTGGAGGTTTTGTATAGTACTGTTCCTTGAAGTTTTGTATAGGACTGTTCCTGTAAGTATTGCTTAGAACTGTTCCTGGAAGTATTGTATAGTACTGTTCCTGGAAGTATTGTATAGTACTGTTCCTGTAAGTATTGGTTAGAACTGTTCCTGGAAGTTTTGTATAGTTCTTTTCCTGGAAGTATTGTATAGTCCTGTTCCTGGAAGTTTTGTATAGAACTGTTCCTGGAAGTTTTGTATAGTACTGTTCCTAGAATTTTTGTATAGTACTGTTCCTGGAAGTTTTGTATAGAACTGTTCCTATAAGTTTCATATAGTACTGTTCCTGGAAGTATTGTATAGAACTGTTCCTGGAAGTTGTGTATAGTACTGTTACTGGAAGTATTGTATAGTACTGTTCCGGGAAGTTTTGTATGGTACTGTTCCTGTAAGTATTGGTTAGAACTGTTCCTGGAAGTTTTGTATAGTTCTTTTCCTGGAAGTATTGTATAGTACTGTTCCTGGAAGTTTTGTATAGAACTGTTCCTATAAGTTTCATATAGTACTGTTCCTGGAAGTATTGTATAGAACTGTTCCTGGAAGTTGTGTATAGTACTGTTCCTGGAAGTATTGTATAGTACTGTTCCGGGAAGTTTTACATAGTACTGTTCCGGGAAGTTTTATATAGTACTGTTCTTGGAAGTGTTGTATAGTACTGTTCCTGGAAGTTTGGTATAGAACTGTTCCTGTAAGTTTTGTATAGTACTGTTCCTGAAATAGCTCCAGCTATTGTATAGCTCCATGGTGACTTCTGCCACATAACTGAGCCAGTAACTCCTCTTTTTTCTGGAAGTATTGTAAAGTATTGTTTTGATAAGTTTGATAAAGTATTGTTCTTGGAAGTATTGTATAGAACTGTTCCTGGAAGTTTTGTATCATACTGTTCCTGGAAGTGTGGTATAGAACTGTTCCTGTGAGTTTTATATAGTACTGTTCCTGGAAGTTTTGAATAGTACTGTTCCTGGGAGTTATGTATATTACTGTTCCTGGAAGTTTTGTATATTACTGTTCCTGGACGTGTAATTGATTGATATAACTAGGTACTGTTATTGAGGTCCATGAAATATTTTGTAGAAATCTCTAAAACTGTAAAAATTGTGAGATAATGAGAAGATGCTAGTAAATGAATGTTCCATAACCATATGTAACGAAGTTGCTACATTAAAGTCCAGCTCCTGTTGGATCCACCCAAGTTCTAGGTGGTATCTTGAGATACCTCGGCGCGGACGTAGTGGCCGGAGCTGTCTGGCCGTCTTTGCCCCGGATCAGTGCTTCCTTGATCTTGGTATGCACTCGCTTCCTCTTGGATTCAATATTTCTCTCTGTTTGCTTCATTTTAACTCTAACATTGAAGAATATGATGAAAGCCAAAACAGTCAGAAGCATGGCGATCATGAGAACGAAGTACATCATCAGCTTGTGCCATTCGTAACACGTGATTCCAGAAACCACGCCTACAAAGAAGAAAGTATTTTTAAAAAGTCGACACAAAATAAAACAAATTTACAGTTTTGCTTACAGTATCATTGTTATATAATATACATCTTTATTTAATTTTGTTCACGTAAACTGATTCGTATGTCAAACGATAATATGCAGCGACCTCTACATCGATAGTTTAAAATGCAGTTCCATTTCATACGATCATAAATCAGGAAAGACAACAATAAGAGATTGCAGTTGGTTACGATTGGTTTTTGTGTTTTGTTTCAAAGTGGCAAATATCAATATCGATGATACTGTATCAGTCATAACACAATGTTAGTATACGAATTGAAGGGAGAATGTAAGATAAGAATGCAATAATAACACAACATCAGTGTACGAATTATAGGGAGAATGTAAGACAACAGTACAATAATAACACAACATCAGTGTACGAATTATAGGAAGAATGTAAGACAACAATACAATAATAACACAACATCAGTGTACGAATTATAGGGAGAATGTAAGACAAGAAATACAATAATAACACAACATCAGTGTACGAATTATAGGAAGAATGTAAGACAACAATACAATAATATCACAACATCAGTGTTCGAATTGAAGGGAGAATGTAAGACAAGAATACAATAATAACACAACATCAGTGTACGAATTATAGGGAGAATGTAAGACAACAATGCAATAATAACAGAACATCAATGTACGAATTATAGGGAGAATGTAAGACAACAATGCAATAATAACACAACATCAGTGTACGAATTGAAGGGAGAATGTAAGACAAGAATACAATAATAACACAACATCAGTGTACGAATTATAGGGAGAATGTAAGACAACAGGGCAATAACAACACATCATCGGTGTATGAATTATAGGGAGAATGTAAGACAACAATGCAATAACACCACATTAGTGTACGAATTATAAGGAACATATAAGACAACAATGCAATAATAACACCACGTTACTGTACGATTTATATGGAGAATATTAGACAAGGATGCAATAATAACACCATATTAGTGTACGAATTATAGGTAGATTGTAAATCTACATGGAAATGATTTTAAAAAAAACCCCGCTAGTACACGAATTATAGGTAGAATGACTGAATGTAAGACTAGAAGGAAATAATAACACCACGTTAGTGTACGAACTGTTGGAAGTATATAAGAGATCAATGCAAAAAGTCTTTATTTCGTTTTCAACTGAAATATAGTTAGTCCGGTACTTTTGTGATAATATGAGTCACGAAAATATCTGAATTTGAAACAAAACTGTAATGTAAAATATAGGATAAGGGTTTGTATACAACTTTTATTACTGGAATTTTTCTTACCAAAGCAATGTAGTTTTTACATGTTATACCCATACGTAAAAAGCTGTTATATGTCGGACTAAAAATACATGTATATTTTGTCTACAGGAACATAAAAAAATTCCCAGACCCAATGCCGATTTCGTTCCCGAATTTAATCGTATACGTACATTGAATATGTGCATTTAACACATATGTACAAAAGTAAAACAACAATTACTTTACTGCAAAGTAGTATCCAACGATTTTGGGGGATTTTCCCTTCTTTTCCTGAGGAAAATTAAAAAATCAAATATGTATTTGGATGCCGCTTTTCTTGGCTAGAGAGAGGGGGACTAGTATCATTTCAGTCTTACCTGGTACCTCAAGACATGCATCTGTTAATTCACACACTGTATAGTAAAACAAAGTCCATCTGGCATCTACAAAATACATTAAACAGAACTTTAGACCTAGTTGTATTCGATATATTATTCAGAATGACGGTAAACATTTGAAAATACATGGCAATAAGATCACTCGAGTGGATTCGTGATGAAACAAATAAAAAAAAACAACGCAAAAAACAACCAGGATAAAGACATGTCTCTCGTGAGCAAATTGATCAGTAAACAACAATGGCTATATAAATATAGAACGGGACTCGAACCCAGCTTCCCGATCAGGAGGCCAGCTCGATACCACTAGGCCACGCTGACTTCATTCGGTTAGAGGCAGACGCATGCCAGCAAGGTGATTCGGTACCATATGTCGGGGGTTCGAGTCCCCGGCGAGGTACGATTATAAGTGAAATATAGGGTGCCTTTTTAGCTGTAGTGTCTATATATATATATATGACGTCAATTTACTTTCACTGTTTATATACTTATATTGATTATTTAAAAATAATTTAGTTTGTTGAATATTTATCGTAATACTTCAGTTATGTCACTTGGTTGAGTATTTATTTCAATACTGAGGTAATTTTATTTTGTTGAATATATAAATCATTATACTTTGATCTCAGTCCATTCACTTTTGTTGAATTAAGTTGAATACTTATATTGCACTGAAATCCTTCCACTTCGTTGAATACTGATATTGATATTAAAAGTACATGTGTAGGAGTTTTGTTGCTACTTACATTGATATTCTGTGGGAGTATTACACATGTACGATCCTACAAGGTCTATAAAATTAGATGTAAGATACTGTGTAAACCATAGGTTGGCGCATGTGCAGTCCCACAAGATTCCGGACATGTTAACGTACTTCAAGGCGTTAAGACCACTGAAGATGTTTGGAATGACGGTAAAATTGTTCCGAGATAGGTTTATTTCCTGCAGCTTTGTATTTTGTGAAAACATCGTTGTTTCCAAATTCGCGAGGCCGACGTTGTCTAAAGTAATAGATACGACCGATGTTAAAGGGTCAAAGAAACCCGAGGAGATATTTCCGCCGATAATTTCCGTGTTTTTGAATGATATTCCACCAATTGGATTCGGAATATTAGAGAGTTTGGATACAGTGAGGGACGATAAACTGTCACTTTGAGTCTGTGCAATATAACCACCCTCAATTTCAAGGAAGTGTAAATTTAGATTACCAAAGACTGCTGTCGGTAAATCTGTGATATTGCAGTTAACTATCCGTAGCTCATGAATGTATGTGACGTCAGCGAATGAAGTAGAACTCAACGTGATGGAGGCCGAATTTATACAAACGATTTCTAACGTCGCCTTATACACCGTGCTGGTGACTGACATTGAGGTAAATCCTGTGAACGGTGACGTAAAATCACCACTGACGTCATACACTTTTAATCTCTGTGGCGAAGGGTTAGAAAAGTCGGAATAGGTCAGTGGGAATGTTGCATTTATAAAACTACAAGAATAAAGTCCGATCGCATTCGTATAATCCTCATATGTACATCCAGCTGGAAATGTGGCGCAATTAACACTCACAAAAAAGACGAAAATCGCCGCAGTATACACGTAACTTCTCATATCTAGATTACAAGTTTTCTGGATATATTCACATGTATCTGGTCAAACGCTTTACTATCTTTAACGACTTTAATTCTCTCCATGGATAACATTTTATTTGTATACGGTTTCTAAAGTTAAGCATTTAATAGAGGCAGTTCCTTAAGTAAGTTAAAGTAGTAATATCAACATTCTATATCTCAACAATGCGGAATATTTTATCCGGGATTTGGGTTTTTATTAAATGTCACGCTCTGTATTGTTTAGCGTTGTTCTTTATAAAGTTATAATCATAATGCACATTTTTCTTTTTTGAAAATTTCACATGTAGTTCAGTAGTTCAGAATAGTATATACATATTTAGATTATTCTTTTTGTAGAGAACTTAAATTTCAATATCATTATTTTCTACACAATTACATACGGACGACAATTATATTACAAGTTGGATATTTATAGGTAACGGAATACTTGGATCTCTTCATCTTATAGGATCCAATGTTGTTGACGCATTCTACGATAACTTACATCTAAATGTGTTCCCTACAATCTCTCGCACTTTCTATCGCAAGTGTTCATATGGAGTAGGTTTTATTTGAAAGGACTACTACCCTCCCTCCTGTCATCGATTTTTGTCTATGGATGAATGCATGTACTTTGTACAAGACAGTTACCTAGTCATACTTCACTAAATAGGTACAACGAAACTTTATTAATACTGTGTGTGTGTGTGTGTGTGTGTGTGTGTGTGTGTGTGTGTGTGTGTGTGTGTGTGTGTGTGTGTGACATAGACAGACGAATATGTATGTATGTATGTATGTCTGCCTGCATGCATACCTGAATACCTGCTTGCTTGCCTGCCTGCCTGCCTACCTGGATTGATGAATGGATGCATGTATATACACAAAAATATTGTGCTGTATATTTTCAGTCTTTATTGGCAAAAATGACACAGTTTCATGCTATATTTCTCAATGTTATACATTTAGTCAAGCTGTTTCAGTTTAAGTTTTATTTTCAGGAAATTTTACACCAATGATGTGGTATTTTTGTTTCTTCCTGAAGCAGATGGGTCCAAACTTCCAATCCCAAAAGCGTACGCATGAACAGAAGACCCACTCTGTGTTGACGGTCTACTGCCTGGGAGAACTTTTTGCGTTACTGTTTTCGATCCCAATCCCCTAAACCCTGACATGGATGCCATGATACTGCCATCGCTAATACTGCTTCCTCCCAAACTTCCAATACCTGTTGCGGTTACTTTACTAGATGTGAAAACTGAATTTTGGAAATTTGACGGTTTAGAAACAACCGAATGGCCTTGGTTATGCCCCTTCGCTTTTGGCCCACTTATTACATATAGACCATCTGCTGTAGAACTTCCAGGATTCAATCCTGGTAAACCAATGGATCCAGGTTTAAAGTTCCCTACGACGCCACTTTCACCACCATTTAGGGATCCGATTCCGTTAGCGACCGGTGATCCTTTTCCTGAGTTACCAATACCGAGTCCCCCAATACCAGTGGCATGTACGGAACCTGAATGTAATGCACCTGTTTGATCAACGTTTCCGACAAAATTCATCGACCCCTTATCGGAACCTAAGATATAATTATTCGTTCCTCCATTGGAGTTTCCAAGAGTTTCTGTATTCAAACCATCCGCATCATGTCCTGGTATAGAACCAGTTAGTGAATCATTTGTTGATACGGAATTTCCCCCAATACCATGAAAAACTCCGGAACTCAATGTGTTGACCACGCTGTTTATTCCCATGGTATTGTCGACAGAACTATTCAATGGCTGCAACATAACATGGTAACCAGACGCTAAAGATGGATTCTTCGAAACCACTAATGTAGTCGGCACGTTCGCGGCTGGTGTACCAGTTATATGAGCAAAACTGGTGCTGGTAACATTTTCTGTGGTTGTACTGTGGTTCATATTTATTTCAATTCGGCTTTCATTTTTTGAGCCACTAGAGAGACCAAAAGAATGGACTACATCGGGTATTTGTATAGGTTGAATAGCCATAACATTGGTTGTGGTGGGATTAAACTGATTTCCTTCCATCAATTCTTGGTTTAAACTTGTGGGATCGAAATGACCTGTCAAGCTTTGTACACCTAAATCTTGATACGTCATACCAGATCCCATTCCGGGCTGAAACTGTTGCTGTTTAATCGCCACCATCATCTCCGCGTTCACTTTGTCAGCATCAAAACTAGTTCCCGTTTCTGGGATTCCAGACCCTGACCCATGTTCCTGTACCGGACCTAGGGAACCTATGTCTGTTATTTTTGACATGTATTTGTGAACATTTTCATTCGGGTCATACGCACTTGCAAATTTCCAAAGTGACGACTGCTTGCCGCTAAACATACTATCTCCGTTCGGATCGAACTTACTCTGACCAATATCTTGATTCTGGATTTGCTGCTGTTCACCGTTATTTACTGACTGTTTATATAAACTGAAATATTGATGTACAGTATTCTTCACATCAAACGGGTGATATGAGCCAAACACTCCTTCGTTTGTCCGCATTTTCATGTACTTTTCCATCAATTTATTTGGGTCGAAGCTGCGCCGAAGTGGCACACATTTTATGTCTATAACGAAACAATTTTACGTACATATATTAAGTGTCAGATACGTACTTAACTGATTAATATCAATTATATTATTTATTTGTCTAAAAAGCATATTGGCCTTCAATTTATCAAAACCTTTAGGGTTCAATATAGCTTGTTATAAAACATGGATTTTCAAGAAAGGAAACATAAGTAAATTGAATTTTCGGTTACACTCCGTTACCCCGAAGGTCCGATATTCCGAAAGCCCGTTACTCCGAAGGCCCTTTACTCCGAAGGCCCGATACTCCGAAGGTCCGATACTCCAAAGGCCCGGTTCTCCGAAAATTGTTTTTATTTCTCGACAAAAACAAGGATTTGCTCTGTAATTAGAGCACTTAATGTTCTAAACGGTAAACGTTCTACCATTTCATCAGACGTGTCCCCCTTCCTGCACTTGCCCCAGTCTATTTTATTTTGGCAAGACTATTTGACAGACTTATAAAATTTACCGTTTCTGGAAACGTAGAAACCTAGAAAGGTTCTAAAATCTTCAGACTTGCATGTATAGATAAAGCACTTCAAAATGCAAGTTAAAGAAAACTTTAATGAATTTCATGAGAAAGGACCGATAAATAATGCAAGAATGGGAAGGGGGTTTAGACTTTTTATCAGCACTGAGTTTAAACATCAATCAGAAGTCTTGGATTATTTCTACCTAGAATTTCAACAAAACACTACCCGATTTCCAATTTATCAGACTGATAAGAAAAAGAAAAATCGTGATTTCTATTATGATACACATGTATGCGACTAAAGAACTTGGTTTAGTTGATTATTCATGATAACAGAATAGAAGATTGTGCGAAAATGGCAAGTAAAAATTTTGAAGGCGAGGAAAGCATTAATGTTCTCTCTTCTCTTTTTATACAGGAGCGTGAGTATTAAAGGGGTACATTTTTATATCTTCATGAATATATAAACACTTCAATTGATCTGATTCTTCGATGGTCAAGGAAGGGGGACCATACCCCATTTTAGGGTTTCATGCTTATGCTCCCATCCACCTATTATCCAACCCAAGTTTATATCCTTGATATATGGAAACCTCTCCTGAGGGATTTCAACATTTTTCTTGAACCATTTCCCATGCAAAACAATAAAATTTATTGGGAGGCGTCATTGTTCTCTTTATCGGAGTACATGAAAAGGTAAATATGATGTACTTAGATAAACGTTTTATCTATATTGTCCCACGGGGCTTCTGAGGTACCGTCATCTGATACGTATCTGAAAACACCCAGACAAGAAGTTAATTGGGTTTTTCGGAGTACCGGGCCTTCGGAGTTCAGACCTTCGGAGAAGCGGGCCCTCGGAATATCGGGCCTTCGGGTAAGTGGGCTGTCCCCGAATTTTCAAGGTAAAATAAAAAATTACGTGGCCCTAATTGGCTTCCGTACGATATAGAGAGCATCATAAAAACAACACATTTTGTTTGTCTGAGTTTTGTCTTACGAAACCAGTAAGACTTAAATCCGGGACCTGTTAGTCAGAAGGTCAGCATCTTACTGATTGAGTTACACAGGCTCGAACAAGAATTTGAGGATATATTGATATTAATATTATGAGATATATGATGCTGTAAATATTACCTCTGACGATGAAAGATACACAAAAAGTCCAAATAATATATACAGAAGTCATGATCTCTGTCTTCCAGCTCACACCTTAGCTCGATTAGGTTTTCCAATCGACAGGTGTATCATTATCACTTTGAAGGTCAGAACCTTGGATTAAGATCTATTTTAATTACATGAAATTCATGTTTCCAACATTTCGTTTATCAGAATTCGGCGAAGACAATGTACATTATATCTTCGACGACACAAAGCATGTAACAATCGTTCCGTTGCGCAATCGTTTCTTTGCTTCATCTTTACATTGGCATTGTGTATCACCATCGCATTTAAAACTTCTAACTTTAAAACATAAAACACCATGTATCTTAGTCAATGAAAACTTAGAATAAGACAAAACAATAGTGTGTATCTGATAGGGGATTTTAATACGTAGTGTTTCGCCTCGAGCCCAATTAATTGTTATAGTTACAAATGTATTTAATTAAATAAATTTCCATGACTGTGGTTTAAGAAATGCCTACATTATCGGCATTCCGTTTGCCTGATTCATTAGTTAACTGACTGTTTGATTTGCATTTATTTGTTATTTAATTCATTTGTTTTTCGGTTTATTTGTAATTTTGTATTTGATGACATGTTTAATTTGTATTGTTTAGGTAGGGGTTTTGTCGCAGATGGGAGAGGCAGGGGCTAAATATTAAATTGACAATTTCATAAATACAATGTATAGATGAAAAAGGCATTTTTTAACCTATCAGCTAATGTATGCCTAGTGGGAAGGAATCTATCATCAAACTGTTTCTTTGGTGTATTATGTAACAAACATTTGTTATCTTGGCTTCTCAAAGAAAGGATGTGTTAATGTACGTGCCGATGTGAGCAGGGATCACCAAAGTTTAGATAGATAGCAACAGAATAGTGGTTACATGCGATTACGTACAAGACTAAGGTAGTATCTCTCTCTCTCTCTCTCTCTCTCTCTCTCTCTCTCTCTCTCTCTCTGGTGATACCTGCTCACATCGGCACGTACTTTAACGAATCCTTTCTTTGAGAGAAGCCAAGATAACAAATGTGTTATATATATATATATATTCAGACATTTCTACTTATTAGCATATTTCCTGGCCACAAGACGTAGCCCTATATTTCCTGGCCACAAGACGTAGCCCTATATTTCCTGGCTACAAGACGTAGCCCTATATTTTGTTTATAACATAGGCACAGGTCTTGAGGCTACGTATTTCCCTATATTTCTATCATTACTCATACTAGACCATCTTTCACTTAAAACTCCGACATATCCAGTGTTGAAGTTCTAGCATGATTAGTCAAGGGTGGGGTGGCATAACGTCGGCAGACACTGCCCCCATCGCCCATCACCCTAGCGCGTGTACGGAAGACTACTATTGATGAGGTATCTTCGGTCGATTCTGGGTCATTATAAATCAATATACAGGCTTCTATTCTTTTTGACTATTAACACATGTACAACTACATGTACAACAACATCTGAATCAATACCCAGGCCGAAATAATGTCCGCTTACCACACTAAAGCGGCAGAAACCTAAACAATAGGTCAGATCATTTTATACAGTGTGTAATTGTGTTATTAAGCAAGTGTTCTCTGTTTTCAAACTGAATGGCGCAGCTATTTACTAAAACGCAGCGTAGAATTCACAATCCACATCCACAGCTAGCGCGGGCGCCTTACATATATATTCCCATTCCATAGTAGTAAGGAATATAACGTTACTAGACGAGGGATGCAGGTGAATGGTAAAGTGGCCGTAGTGACCGGTGGCGCTCAGGGGCTAGGCAGGGCGTTTATCGAGGCACTCCTGGAAGCTGGTGCTAAGGTAGGTTGATATAGTATAGAATTTAGTGACTCTCTCCACATTCATGAATGTCACTCAGCGCGTGGTACAAATATGTCACTGGCATACTTCTTATATAGAACAGGGTCATATCTTACATGGATCCGTCGTGAGCTTAATCAAGGTGAGGAGTCAAAAACTAGGTCATTATGCATTATGAATATCTACACATCGCATCTGAAATTGTTTTTATTTTGAACTTTTAAAAATTACTGTCGGTCACACGGATTAGCATTTAAATCTGCATTTTCATTTTTTCTTTAAACTTTGGCAATCCCGTCTGAGACAATTTCCAGTAAGTGGTGTTTTTTCCCCAGCGTGTCTATCATTCATCACGAAGTCGTTACTTCGTGGAGAGTGTATCGATATCGTAGCCAGTATGTATTTATATAGTGCCTTACCTATTGCACGACAAACAGCTGTACTACCATTATCAAAGTTTACATTGTACGATGCGATTAAATATCCTCTAGCATTCCACCAATAAAACCGTGTGATCGTGGAATGTAGCACCCAAACATGCGATGTCCCTAACTCCCTTTACTATTTGAGGTAGTTGTTTCTCTGAAACCTTTTTATCCTTCCATTTCTGTATTAAAACTTTTGTTGTAATCTCGTCGGCTTGCCTTTTATGAGATGTACTGAGCGAGGGTATTCCGGATGGAAATGGGACTATTTCACTGTACGTATCCGTTTTGAGTTTTACATATTTCAGCATTCTTTTATGAGTAAAGGCAGGAGAGATTCCGAATGCATGAGGGGGTATGACTTTGGTTTTATCCTAGGCCATAATGCAATTTTCAGTAATTGTTTACAGATCTTGTTATTAATATTTTGAAATCCCAATTTGAATTCAATGAAGAAGTATACACAGATTATATATATTGCATTACTTTCTCATTTAAGATAATAATCATGGTAAAACAAAAAATTAAGCAATAAGATTTTACTTAGAAATTGAAGATAAATCCCGAGGAGTATACCTCATAACAATCACGAATCTGGATCATCTAAGTGTTTGTGAAAATTCCCCATTGCATAAAAATTTCCGAAGTTTCCAAATGTTCTGTTTTTGAAATTATAAATCTTTTATCAAACGGAAATAAATAATTCGAACAATGTATTAGGTGAAATAATTTTCAGTTTTGATTATGTTTCTAGGTATGTTTCTGTGACGTTAATGTTGAGAAAGGTGAATCAACTGCTGCTGAATTCAAGTCCAAATATGGTGATGACAGCGTCTTATTTCAAAAATGTGACGTCACGAGTCAGGCGGAAATGGAAGGTATACATTGCATTTACTGTAATAAACATTACAAGTGTTTCCCGGAATGTATTTTACGGTTCAGACTTTTAATAAAGCACATGTTGAATTAACGGCATGGAAATGTAAACCAAAACTGTTATCTGCTTTGCTATGGTGCGAAACCCGATGCTACACTCAAGGCCCTTTACTGATAGCACGTTGTAGAGATTTTGATGATATCTGTTCATAGTAACTATTCCCAAAAGGATATTCCTCGTACAGAGAAGATAATCAACGAACTCTTCGATTGATTTCTTTTCTATTTTCTTACTTTAGTTTGCCTTTTAATGCATTCACTTTGTACATTTATATTTTATATGTGAAAAGATGTATAGAAAGTTTTAGACTGCGAAATTCCTTTCCTAGACTTTTTTTCTATTTTATGTAGATTTAGAAAAAAGAGGGGGGTATTTCACATTCTATGGAGGAATCGACAGACATCTTCAGAAGTATTTGATGGATTTAGGTGATACGTGGTAGGGATGTGGGGCATGTGTACCACTACTAATGAGGTTTTTTTTCAGATAGATATGTTTAGTGATGAATTTACGGTAGAGTAACGTAGGTCCAGGAAGTACTTAGCTCGGAGATACTTCGGCTTCAGTAAGTCATAATAGCTAAACGCACTGGATAAAACGGTGTGTATTATACTTAGGTTTAATTCCGAAATCAAGTTTTGGTACATTTTTATATTCCTTTCTTAAAAAAAAATATACCATTGTCTCACCGAGGTAAATTTCACTGACTCAAAACCTGATGTATGGTATCAAATGTTACTATCTGTACAATTTCATATGCTCGTGACACTCAGATGAGCGATATAGGCCCAATTGAAACTCTTGTTCTTGTGGTGACATAGATTTTTATAATCGATAAACACTCCAATGTTAACTTTTCCCGAGTGCCCAAACATAATCTCCCTCAATGTTCTACGATTGACCTAAACCTAATTGTTTTGCCATGACACTGAAATACAGTACTTAAGATATTTCAGATAAACCGTTTGTGTTTTTAAAATGTCATTGTTATTCCAACATGAAAAAATTTTCAGCTTTGCAGTAGCACAACAAGATCGATGATGACAAGAAAAGAGAATTCTCAATCCTATTTAATCTCTCAGAAATGTTTTTATGTCCTTAAATTTTCTTGTTACGATTAAGATTGTTATGGCAAATAGTTCATGAGTAACTATTGATTTTTATAGAAGGAAAGGGGGGGGGGCAGGAAGATTTTAGTACAATGGATTTTTTAATTTAGCATACGTAAGGGAAGGGGGGGGGGGGGAGAAGTACAAAAAAAAATCGGTTGCTCCCTTATTCAATAGACACCCAATTTATATTAAGAGTGGAATAAATTTACTACAATAGTGACAGTGAATCCGTCTAGTTATTTTGACTGTCTATGGTGCGTATATTCACGCTACTGTTGCATACTTTCGCAGTCGTAACATAAAGCTTATTTGCCTTACTGGATGGAGCAATAATTTGTACAAAAGTTCCTTGTAAAATGACGATGCGTCATGAATTTAGACCAAGGTCATGTCGCCTACCATGTCTTTTGAGGTGTGTACATTACCTTTATTGACCATGCATGGGATGTAAATAAAGTATGTTGTTGTTGTCCATAACCAATACAAAGTTTGTGACCTAAGGCCAAAGACATGTGACCAAAGTCAAGGTCACAATGAAAGTCAGTCTTGAAAAATTGACTGCTCAATAAATATTTTTTTTTTACACAATGCATTGAATGGAATGTAAACCTTAATGTATTGCGACACCTGATCCGAAGAACTGTAGTGACTCGACAGACGATTCTTGTTCGTGACGAAGAACAACGCTTTTAAGAAAGAACGTCTAAGTAAACTGTAAATCACCTTTGTCAGAATTTGCTATGCTTTATTTACAATTTTGACATTATTTCCAAATAAACGTCTGCAACACAAACTTTAATTCCTTATTTAATTCTGTTAAGAGAATTGTAGCTATATTGATATGGCTACAGTTGTCTTCGTTGTTAGCAGCACAAAACTTTTTTTTTATTTGTTTTACATTTATTATACACAGCGGAAAGTCAGACCTTCAGATGTTCTACCTTTATTGAGTAACTTGGTAAGAAATGAACTCCAATGTTAGCTGAAGAAAAAAGTAAAAGAGCATGATCCTCTAAGTGCAGTTTTAAACTATCCATTAAAACTTTAAAAATCATTTTCCGTTTGGCAGTATTTCTCTTACAGAACTTCTTCCGACAAAATTGGATATTCAATGATACGACCTTGTTCACCAGACCGAGAACACGTTAAACTTCCTTGTAAGTTATAGGTTTGTTCATTTCAAAATCAAAGTGAAAGTTAAGGTGATGCTATATCTGAATACCTAGCGATCTGAGTTTCTTTAACAGTACAAAGTGAAACAAACGTGATGTTATTTTTAATATATGGAAATTGAAGAAAATAGCAAAAGAAAAACTAAGCTGTAATTACTTAGTAACAAAAATCAATGGAATTTAACATATTATGCGTTTGATGTAATGATTAATTGCAGATCATCTTATTTTGCCAAGGTAAGTCCTGTTTCTGAAATGATCAAATTCTCCACTCTTTGTATTTCCGTTTCTCGGGCCACCCCTCACACAACGATCATTTTGGCTTGTTCTCTGTCTTTAACTTATTACTGCTTTGCCTAAAAGGTATCATGAATAAAAGATTCTAGCATTTACATTACTTAATGTTATTCTACATTAATCTGAAAGATATTAGTTACGGCTGTATGTTGCTCGATAAAAATATTCTTTCCCACAGTACAGTAATCACTGAATTGAATACGAGAATGGGGTATACTTACATCTTTAGAATATCTACCACTAAAACAAAAGCTTCTCCAGCATGTGTCATTTCAAAATATGTACGAACATACAAAAGTTCAATTGGTTGTATTTTTGGTTGTTGTACTGGTTGTATTGGTTGTACTGTTCCTTTTAATTAGGTATCAATAATAATAACAACACTACAGTCTTTTGTTATGTTACGACGACTGATTGATATGTTGTGAGCCTCATATGTGAGGGTTTGAATTTTGGCGGACATATTGCATTATTTTTCAACATAATTCCCTTCAGTATCTACACACTTTTGCCAGAGATGTTTAAGGACTTCAGTGCCACTTTTAAAGTAGTCCTTTTCTTGGCCGTTCAGAAAGTCCTCCATGTATGACGTCATCATTTGACTGGCAGTTAGTAGTCCGTTTTCAGTCTATGCCTTCTTTGGCGGGGGTAAACCAGGGTATTTCTAATATTTAGACTATTGTTTGGCCTCTGGGGTGAATTGATGGGCCCACGTTTCATTCATAGTAACACATCTCTGAAGAAAGTTAGCAGGATCTGCCTCTTAAAGGTTCAGATTAGCACGCGACAAAGTGCGCCTGTTGTGCTCCTGATCAACTGTCAGAAGTCTTGGTACCCAACGGGCTGGAAACTTTCTCATTTCAAAATCTTTTGTCAGAATGGAATGTACCCTTTCCTGGGAAATACCAACTGTACTGGCTATATATCTTTCTGTAACTCGCCTGTCAGTTGTAACAATATCATGGATTTTATTGACCATTTCTGGGGTTGCAACAGTGACAGGCCTTCTAGGACGGGAGTCATCCTAACGGCTCTGTCTGCCGCGCTTAAATTCGCCACTCATCTTTATACTGTATGAAGGGGCATCTTTCCCTAATGTTGCTACTATATCAGTATGGATATCCATAGGTGCTAAATCTTTGTTATGCAAATATTGGACCGCTGCTCTTTCACTGATTTTGTCCATTTAGGAAAAGTCACTTGCCGCCTTGTTTACTTCAGAGTGCTACCTCGTTTATATCAACTTAACAAATGACACCAGTCTTCGAGTACACGACCTTAAACAGTCAGGGAATAGTACAGCTGAAAAAGGAAATCCCTGCCTTATAGTAGAAGTATACAGGACGTCTCTGTCTTATAGTAGAATTATACAAGGCGTCTCAGCCTTATAGTAGAACTATACAGGACGTCTCTTACTTATCGTAGAATTATACAAGGCGTCTCAGCCTTATAGTAGAAGTATACAGGACGTCTCTGTCTTATAGTAGAAGTATACAGGGCGTCTCAGCCTTATAGTAGAAGTATACAGCGCGTCTCAGCCTTATAGTAGAAGTATACAGGACGTCTCTGTCTTATAGTAGAAGTATACAGGACGTCTCTGTCTTATAGTAGAAGTATACAGGGCGTCTCAGCCTTATAGTAGAAGTATACAGCGCGTCTCAGCCTTATAGTAGAAGTATACAGGACGTCTCTTTCTTATCGTAGAATTATACAAGGCGTCTCAGCCTTATAGTAGAAGTATACAGGGCGTCTCAGCCTTATAGTAGAAGTATACAGGATGTCTCTGTCTTATAGTAGAATTATACAAGGCGTCTCAGCCTTATAGTAGAAGTATACAGGGCGTCTCAGCCTTATAGTAGAATTTACAGGACGTCCCTGTCTTATAGTAGAATTATACAAGGCGTCTCAGCCTTATAGTAGAAGTATACAGCGCGTCTCAGCCTTATAGTAGAAATATACAGGGCGTCTCTGTCTTATAGTAGAAGTATACAGGGCGTCTCTTTCTTATCGTAGAATTATACAGGACGTCTCTGTCTTATAGTAGAAGTATACAGGACGTCTCTGTCTCATAGAAGAAGTGTATAGGGCGTCTCTGTCTTATAGTAGAAGTATACAGGGCGTCTCTTACTTATAGTAGAAGTATACAGGGCGTCTCTGTCTTATAGTAGAAGTATACAGGGCGTCTCTGTCTTATAGTAGAAGTATACAGGGCGTCTCTGTCTTATAGTAGAAGTATACAGGGCGTCTCTGTCTTATAGTAGAAGTATACAGGGCGTCTCTGTCTTATAGTAGAAGTATACAGGACGTCTCTTTCTTATCGTAGAATTATACAAGGCGTCTCAGCCTTATAGTAGAAGTATACAGGGCGTCTCTGTCTCATAGAAGAAGTGTATAGGGCGTCTCTGTCTCATAGAAGAAGTGTATAGGGCGTCTCTGTCTTATAGTAGAAGTGTATAGGGCGTCTCTGTCTTATAGTAGAAGTGTATAGGGCGTCTCTGTCTTATAGTACAAGTATACAGGGCGTCTCTGTCTCATAGAAGAAGTGTATAGGGCGTCTCTGTCTTATAGTAGAAGTATACAGGGCGTCTCTGTCTTATAGTAGAAGTATACAGGACGTCTCTTACTTATAGTAGAAGTATACAGGGCGTCTCTGTCTCATAGAAGAAGTGTATAGGGCGTCTCTGTCTTATAGTAGAAGTATACAGGGCGTCTCTGTCTTATAGTAGAAGTATACAGAGCGTTTCTTTCTTATAGTAGAAGTATACAGAGCGTCTCTTACTTATAGTAGAAGTATACAGAGCGTGTCTTACTTGTAGTAAAAGTATACAGAGCGTCTCTTACTTATAGTAGAAGTATACAGGGCGTCTCTTACTTATAGTAGAAGTATACAGGGCGTCTCTGTCTTATAGTAGAAGTATACAGGACGTCTCTTACTTATAGTAGAAGTATACAGGGCGTCTCTTACTTATAGTAGAAGTATACAGGGCGTCTCTTTCTTATAGTAGAAGTATACAGGGCGTCTCTTTCTTATAGTAGAAGTATACAGGGCGTCTCTTTCTTATAGTAGAAGTATACAGAGCGTCTCTTACTTATAGTAGAAGTATACAGAGCGTCTCTTACTTATAGTAGAAGTATACAGGGCGTCTCTTACTTATAGTAGAAGTATACAGGGCGTCTCTTACTTATAGTAGAAGTATACAGGGCGTCTCTTTCTTATAGTAGAAGTATACAGGGCGTCTCTGTCTTATAGTAGAAGTATACAGGGCGTCTCTGTCTTATAATAGAAGTACACAGGGCGTCTCTGTCTTATAGTAGAAGTATACAGGACGTCTCTTACTTATAGTAGAAGTATACAGGACGTCTCTTACTTATAGTAGAAGTATACAGAGCGTCTCTTACTTATAGTAGAAGTATACAGGACGTCTCTGTCTCACAGTTGAAGTATACGGGGCGACTTTGTCTTATAGTAGAAGTAAACAGGGCGTCTCTGTCTTGTAGTAGAGGACCTACATCATTCTATGCCACAACCTAGTTTCAGAATATTTTTCATTTACCACCGACAATAACAGATATTTTGATTTTGAGATATATTACATTACATACATACCGCAGTTTTTATATTGTGATATATCGCAATATAATTTGGTATATCCTTGACCCAAGTTCATGCGACACACCTCAAGAGTATAATGGTGGTGTTTTTATGGCTCCCTTCGAAGAAGAGTGGGTATATTGCTTCGCTGTTGTCGGTCGGTCGGTTGTTTGGTATGTCTATAGGTCCGTAACCTGAACAGTTTCCGTTCATAATCCCCGCAACGTGTGCACATATTGAAATGAAATTTGACATACAGATACATCATGTGAATATCTAGGTCAGATTTTGATTTGGTTACCATCGAATAATTTTTGACAGAGCTACACCCATTGAATATGGAAAATTTCTATGAATTTACAGTTTCCGTTCATCATCTCTGCCGTGGGTGCATGTTTTGAAGTGATATTTTTCATATGTGGGTTGGTTAAGAGTAGTAGATGACCCTAATTGATTTTCAGGTCATAAGATCAAAGGTCTCCGAGTGCATGTAGTACTTTTTACAGTTGCACAGTGTTGTACCAGAAGAGAGGCATGTGTGTTTTACAAACATATCTTGTTAAATCTTTTTAACGACCATGCATTATACAAATTCATGGCATTGAACTAAGGTCATAAAGCCGAGGTCAAGGTCAAATGGGAACAAAGTCTTGAAAAACTAGTCCTTCAAACATTTACATTAATGGATAGATTGCGATAAAACTTAAGATTTTTTAGCCTATGTTTTGTGAAGAAAGCGTCTTTTGGTTTTGATGCACCCACTTAATCAGAATAAAAGGTAAATTATGCTATCCCTCTGAGGTTTGTCTGTCCGACCGTCCGTCTATTTTCACTATTACGCCGCAATTCTGTACCTCAACAAGGGGGTCTAGACAAATTTAATGATGACATATGACAGCTCATGGCTTGCAGTTGTGCACTTGTGTTTCAAAGTTGGGTTCTGGCCTTTGGGTGGAGGACCGGCCCTTGAGTGGAGATCCGGCCCTTGGGTGGAGGTCCGGCCCTTGGATGGAGATCCAGTCCTTGGAATTGGATTGATAAGTGCGGTGATAACAGTCTTTTACCTTCTCTTTTTCCAAATGATAAGACCCTGAAAGAATCTAATTGTAGCATATGATAAATAATCATGGTACATCAAATACATGGTACATATCTAGAGTTGGTTGTGCACATAGGTTCTAAAGTGGGGCTCTGGACCCTGGAGTAAGGTTCATGGGAAGGGTTCACAATATCTTGTCTGCGTTTCTCCTTCTAAATCACGAGGCTAAGTAATAATGTTGTGACATGTTGAGTTCATGACTTGTTTTTAAAAATCGCATCAGTGTTTCTCCCTATAACCTACTATAGATACAGCTGATCTAATGATGTGTACGAATAGTTCACCTTTCGCAGTCTTTTCCTTGGAAGTCTGGTCCCTGGGGGCGTAGATGCGGATGTATACTGCTCCTTTAACGGAGCCCAGTATTTTCTGGAAAGTTCTCAAAATCGAGGTCAAAGTGGAATTAAATCCTCTCCAATATTTTTCTTTTATTTTATATCACCCATGTGTGTGTGGCGATGCTAATCGAGAAGACGTTCATATATTAAAATATATTTAAATTGCACGATAGGGTTCCTATGGTTCTGTATGTCTGTATAGTATGTTGATAAAATATCGTGCTAATAACGTCATGTGTCGGACCTAAGTCGGCCATTTTTTGCATGGGAAAGTTTAATACTATTGTAACGAGGGTATGTTGTTTTCGATGTATTGTAATATCGTTTTAGTGTATTGTATCTAGCCAGTATAGTTCACTCAGAAGCCCAGTGTGTTCGCAGTTCACTCGATAGCCCAGTGTTTTCGGAATGCACTGGGAAGTCGGAAACCCAGTGTGTTTGAAATTCTCTTGGAAGCCTAGTGTGTTTGGAGTTCACTCAGAAGCCTAGTGTGTTCGGAGTTCAGTCGGAAACCCAGTGTGTTTGGAATTCTCTTGGAAGCCTAGTGTGTTCGGAGTTCTCTCAGAAGCCCAGTGTGTTCGGAGTTCACTCAGAAGCCTAGTGTGTTCGGAGCTCAGTCGGAAACCTAGTGTGTTTGGAATTCCCTTGGAAGCCTAGTGTGTTCGGAGTTCAGTCGGAAGCCCAGTGTGTTCGGAGTTCTCTCAGAAGCCTAGTGTGTTCGGAGTTCAGTCGGAAACCCAGTGTGTTTGGAATTCTCTTGGAAGCCCAGTGTGTTCGGAGTTCAGTCGGAAGCCCAGTGTGTTTGGAATTCTCTTGGAAGCCTGGTGTGTTCGGAGTTCAGTCGGAAACCCAGTGTGTTTGGAGTTCACTCGAGAGCCCAGTGTGTTAGCAGTTTAGTCGGAAGCCCAGTGTGTTCGGAGTTCACTCGGACAGCCCAGTGTGTTTAGATCGAGATTGCCCTAGTTCATGTCTGACAGACATGTTCTGTCCTATTCGGCATTTGGGGGAGACACAAAACCGAGGCTCTACGTCACGATAGATGTATTCACACTAAATCTCTCAAACTTTGGATGGGTCCCTTGCAGATGCCTCCATTTCTATCTGTTCAATGCATTAGATAGGCGTAAATCAATAAACAAACACACAAACATTTAGTGCATTACACCATTTTACACTGAAAGCTGGTGAATGTCAAAACCTAACAGGTACAGATCTTTCTCGCCGTGTTATTGAGAATATTCGCAATATGATTGCGATATACTAAATAGCATTGCGAATATACGTAAACATTGTGAATGAATGAACTTGTTGCAAACATTCGCAATACAAATATTTTCCAGTGGCGGATTAAGAGGAGGGCCCGGGAGGCCTGCCCTCCCCCTTTTTGGCCACATATTTACTAGTAAAATTCCAGATTTAGCACCAAAATGGCTCAGTCGTTTGGCTAATACACATGTGCCCCCCTCCTTTTTCGGAAATCCTGGATCCGCCACTGGCTTCCTTAAACATATTTCTACTGTAGTGACATTGCAGTGTAGCTGCCTATTTAGTTTATTATTCTGTCTGTGTAGATAAGGATTTGATTTATGACAACTGCTTTACTAATCAGTATCAGCTGTATGAAGATGGAAGACAACATTGTTAAAGTTTCATTGGCGGATCTACAGGAAAGGCTTCGAGGATGAACATTTTGTCTTAAACAGATATCATTTTGCTAGTATTTGAGCTTGAGATCCTTGATATACTACTGTATATACTGATGAATCTTACGATACATACCGTTACTCTGGAATACGATGGCGTGACACTGGAATACGATACCGTGACTCTGGAATACGATTTCGTGACTCTGGAATGCGATGACGTGACTCTGGAATACGATTTCGTGACAGTGGAATACGATATCGTGACTCTGGAATACGATATCGTGACTCTGGAATACGATACCGTGACTCTGGAATACGATACTGGAATACGATGTCGTGACTCTGGAATACGAATGTCGTGACTCTGGAATACGATGACGTGACCCTGGGATACGATGTCGTGACTCTGGAATACGATACCGTGACTCTGGAATGCGATGCCGTGATCTGGAACACGCTACCGTGACTCTGGATTACGATGTCGTGACGCTGGATTACGATGTCATGATTCTGGAATACCATGCCGTAACTCTGGAATACGATACCGTGACTCTATGTCGTGAGTCTGGAATACCGAATGGTTTACAGAATTAATGTCATTCAGGGTTATTATTTATGTACTTGTGAGAAAGGTTGTGATAGCCGAATCAGTTTGTGGTCGTTAGACAATATCTATCCTCTTGTGGGCTTTGTTCTCGTCAGACAAAATCAGTCCACTTGTGGGATTTTCCATGTTAGACCATGTCAATCCACTTGTGGACTTTGTTCTTGTTAGACTATATCAATCCACATGTGGGCTTTCTTGATGGATTGATTACTGTTTAACGTCACTCCACGATTATTTCACGTATATGGTGACCGCATCTGCCTGATGCCTTGCACAGAAATTTATACCTTTGCAACGGACCAAACAGAAGCAGTGAGGGATCCTTTACGTGCCACAGGACCTCGGTTGTTACTGTCTGATCCTAAAGCCAAGACCAAGGTGCGCCTTCGGGTATATAGCTGTCCGAAATAATGCCAGTACTTTGGGATACATAGCTGTCGAAATAATGCCAATACAGTGGGGCATATAGCTGTCGAAATAATGCCTGTACAGTGGGGTATACAGCTGAATGCACTCGAAAATCGGAATAACGCCAATACAGTTTGGTATATAGCTGTCGAAATAACGCCAGTACAGTTTAGTATATAGCTATCGAAATAACGCCAGTACAGTTTGGTAAATTGCTATCGAAATAACGCCAGTACAGTTTGGTATATAGCTATCGAAAAACGCCACTACAGTTTGGTATATAACTATCAATATAACACCAGTACAGTTTGGTATATAGCTATCGAAATAATACTAGTACAGTGGGATATATAGCTGTCGAAATATTGCTATTAAAGTGGGGTATATAGCTGTCGAAATAATGCCAGTATAGTTGGGTATATAGTCATTGAAGTTTGTAAAAGTGTACATTATAAGCAATTATGCATCAATTATGCATTAATGGATTTAATAAAAAATAGTGAATTTAATGAAAAAAGATTTACTGAATTTTGCTATCAATACTTTTATTATGTGATAGAAAGTATTAATATGAAAATTATTTTAACATGGTTTCTGAGATTCTTCACGTTATCCCTAATCTGACAACAATTCAAATAATTTTCAAGTATTCGTTTAGTTTTTATTTATTTCATTTTACTCCAATAAACATTTACTTATTATTTATTTATTTATGGAATCTAAAACGTACAGTAGTCTGAAAGACAGCATGGAACAGTCTGCTATATACTGAAACACATTGCAAAGTAAGAAAACAAAATTATCAAGAAGTAACACAATACTACTGTTCTAGATCAAGATATATATATAGCCCAGCAAAAGACATTCTTCATATTCCTGATGACGTGCACATTCCTGATGACGTGCATATGTAAAAGCTGCTCTGTGTCTCTGAAGACCACACACGTTTCATCTGCTCAAGACATTATCTCTCTTATCTTTGAATTCATGTCGGATTAAAACAAAAATGCAGAACCGAAAGAAATAATAAAGATGGCAGAAATGTCTTTATTATAAGGGAAAATATGACATTTTACAAATTGTCCTGAAATTTGAGCACCAAAATGTAAAAACTAAGATGTCTGGGTAAAATCAGCTTTTCCTATTTGGCTGGCCACACCCGCCATAACAGTGTTGACTAATACTATATAAAGAGTGTAATAGCCACACTTCTAACTCCTCTCAGAATTTACACTGATGTATAATGTAACAAATTGCTTTATTGCAATACAGTCGGTGTTTAGTAGTGTATTTATTATGAAGTCAATATGCAATCAAAATGAACGTGTATGAAATATGTATATTTTAAATATCTGAGATTGGTTGGAAAACCATATTTATTCTAAGAAGATAATGTGTTAATTAAAGAGAGTGTGGCATGGATATATCCTCCCTTCTTTACCTCAGTAACTCGTTATGTTTAGTTTCTCAATACTTTGAAACAGCATCCTTCACTGCAGTTTAAAGTGTTTCTTCCCGATGTCTGAATACCACTGGCAAAGTTTTCTATCAATCATCAAGATAAAATGATCACCATAAACTAAATCTTTCCGATTTTGACAGATCTGTGTAGGGCAAGATTCAAGAAGGAGAATTTGGCTAAGTAGAAAGCTTTTATTTCTAGATAAGAGTATCCGCGATAAAGCCGTTAGTGCTTCAGTTTTTATACCCATGAACATATCCAGGAGAGAGTGCTGGATAAAGTTGTGCAACACTTAGTAATGTTCTTCATAATATTCAATTACCATCTATGTTTTGATAAAATAATGTTATTGCTTCAGTTTTTATACCCGTGCACATATCCAGGAGAGAGTGCTGGATAAAGTTGTGCAACACATAGTAATCTTCTTCATAATATTCAATTACCATCTATGTTTTGATAAAATAATGTTATTGCTTCAGTTTTTATACCCGTGCACATATCCAGGAGAGAGTGCTGGATAAAGTTGTGCAACACATAGTAATCTTCTTCATAATATTCAATTACCATCTATGTTTTGATAAAATAATGTTATTGCTTCAGTTTTTATACCCATGCACATATCCAGGAGAGAGTGCTGGATAAAGTTGTGCAACACATAGTAATCTTCTTCATAATATTCAATTACCATCTATGTTTTGATAAAATAATTTTGATTTCGCCAATGAAAAATTACATTCCTTCAAATTTACTGTATTAATTTTATACTTTTGTCTTGTATTCCGATCAAATGCCCTTTATTTCTGGAATGCATAAAGCCGGCGTGGCCTATTGGTAGCGCGCTCGCCTTCTGATCGGGAGGCCGGGGTTCGAGTTCCGCTCTGGTCATGCCGGTGTCCTGTCTTTCGGAGGAGACAGTCAAAACCGAGGCCCCGTGTCGTGGTATTCATGGCACGTAAAAGATCCCTCAATGCTACGGGTGGGTCCGTTGCAAAGGTCAAAATGTGTATGCCCCGCATCAGACAGATACCGTTACCATATACGTGAAATATTCGTGGTGTGACGTTAAACAAAAATCAATGAATCTGGAATGCATAAATTAGATTAAGTATACGATGTATGATGTTTTGAAATATTTAAAACCCATTACAAATAAAATTTCCCTCAGCGTTGAATTTCCATCCGTTATTCGATGCTTCTGTGTAAAACATATTGAAATACTGATTGACAAGTCGATTCTATTGCATGCATTAATGAAACATCTGTTTTCGTGTTCGAATGGAGCAGATGTGTAAACCATTTGTACCATAATGGCTTCAATTGATTATACAATCCTTGATAGTCTGCCAAAAAGAGCTATCTGAGATGTAATGTACGATGAAGTTCTTGATTCCATTTCAATTGTTAAAAAGCGCTCGTCTGTATGTTACATGGTAAACAAAGCGTGTTTTTTTTTCAAACAAAATACGTAAAGTAAAATATAAACAAGATGTAAGCAAACTTGCTTCTTAAAGGTTGACAGTATACATTCCTTGTATCTCACTTCTTGAAGGTCTACAGTATATATTCCTTGTATCTTGCTTCTTAAAGGTCCACAGTCTATATTCCTTGTATCTTCCTTCTTGAAGGTCTACAATCTATATTCCTTGTATCTTGCTTCTTGAAGGTCTACAGTCTATATTCCTTGTATCTTTCTTCTTGAAGGTCTACAGTCTATATTCCTTGTATCTTCCTTCTTGAAGGTCTACAGTCTATATTCCTTGTATCTTGCTTCTTGAAGGTCTACAGTCTATATTCCTTGTATCTTCCTTCTTGAAGGTCTACAGTCTATATTCCTTGTATCTTCTTTCTTGAAGGTCTACAGTCTATATTCCTTGTATTTTGCTTCTTGAAGGTCTACAGTCTATATTCCTTGTATTTTGCTTCTTGAAGGTCCTCAGTCTATATTCCTTGTATCTTCCTTCTTGAAGGTCTACAGTCTATATTCCTTGTATCTTCCTTCTTGAAGGTCTACAGTCTATATTCCTTGTATCTTGCTTCTTGAAGGTCTACAGTCTATATTCCTTGTATCTTCCTTCTTGAAGGTCTACAGTCTATATTCCTTGTATCTCACTTCTTGAGGGTCTACAGTCTATATTCCTTGTATCTTCCTTCTTGAAGGTCTACAGTCTATATTCCTTGTATCTTCCTTCTTGAAGGTCTACAGTATATATTCCTTGTATCTTATTTTACACTTTTGCACTTGTATCCAAAAGGAGTTAGATTTTCAGAACGCATTGTTGTATAAATGTAACGCATTGTTGTATAAATGTAATAATTTCAATTATTACAAGTGATAAGATCATAAGGCAGTAAGATCTACAGTATGCATTTCTATATGAATGTTATATTTAATTATTTGAAATCATATGAATTCCTTTTTTTCACTTTGGAAATGTGTGTTTGGCAATCAATTTGTTTATAGCTTATGTTTGCTACTGATAATGATGATATTTGTTAGAGAATAGCTGATTTTATGGGCAGGGTTATTATGACGATATGAAGAAATTGTATATTGTATTCTAAATTATAGAATTTAAATGTATTATGTATATTCTATACCTAAATAGATAAACTTAGAGAACTTGTTTCACTCTATCAAATATCTCTTAAACCTACTTTATCATGACGATGTTTATGAATATGACATCATAGTTTGGTACATAATGGTATCGTGATTAATCCGTTGGTAGTGTGCAGTATGAGGAGCGAGTATATCCGGCTGGTTAGCCACACTCGTACATACACTTTCTTTGATAGTATGTGTTAGGAAGAGCGACTATATCCTACTGGTTAGCCACACTCGTATTTGCACTTTCATTGGCAGTATGTGGTAGGAGCAGGTATCTCCTGCCGATTAGCCACATTTGTACATACACTTTCCTTGGTAGTATGTGGTAGGAGCGAGTATCTCGTGCTGGTTAGCCACACTCATCTTACACATTCATTGGCAATATGTGGTAGGAGCGAGTATATCCTGCTGGTTAGCCAAACTCGTACATACACTTTCCTTGGTAGTATGTGGTAGGAGCGAGTATCCCCTGCTGGTTAGCCACACTCATCTTACACTTTCATTGGCAGTATGTGGTAGGAGCGAGTATCTCCTGCTGATTAGCCACACTCATCTTACACTTTCATTGGCAATATGTGGTAGGAGCGAGTATCTCCTGCTGGTTAGCCAAACTCGTATATACACTTTCCTTGGTAGTATGTGGTAGGAGCGAGTATCTCCTGCTGGTTAGCCAATCTCGTACATACACTTTCCTTGGTAGTATGTGGTAGGAGCGAGTATCTCCTGCTGGTTAGCCACACTCATCTTACACTTTCATTGGCAGTATGTGGTAGGAGCGAGTATCTCCTGCTGGTTAGCCAAACTCGTGCATACACTTTCATTGGAAGTATGTGGTAGGAGCGAGTATCTCCTGCCGGTTAACCACACATATGCATACACTTACCTAAGTAATATGTGGTAGGAGAAGCGACTATCTATAGCTGGCAAGCCACACTCGTACATACACTTTCATTGGTAGTATGTGATAGGAGGAGCGAGTATCTCCTGCTTGTTAGCCACACTCGTAAATGGGGTATTACCGAAAACACGATATTGTCGTCATAAACTGGATAATGGGGTATGCCCTAAGACACGATATTGTCGTCATAAATTGGATAATGGGGTATGACCGAAGACACGATATTGTCGTCATAAACTGGATAATGGGGTATGACCCAAGACACGATACTGTCGTCATACACTGGATAATGGAGTTTGACCGAAGACACGATATTGTCGTCATAAACTATAAAATGGGGTATGACTGAAGACAAGATATTGTCGACATAAACTAGAAAATGGGATATGACCGAAGACACGATATTGCCGTCATAAACTGGAAAATGGGGTGTGACCGAAGACACAATATTGTCGTCATAAACTGAATAATGGGGTATGACCGAAGACACGATATTGTCGTCATACACTGAATATTCTAATGCACTTTGTTTGTAACACCCGATCTCATTGGCTGTCCGATTTTAAAACTGCAAGGGTATTCACGATACCCCTGCAGTTTTTGATATGACGTCACGATACCCTGCAGTTTCTGATTTGTGACGTCACGATACCCTGCAGTTTTTGATATGACTGTGACTAGCGACTTGGCTTAGAAAACCATAACTCTGTGCTTCTAACGTTAGTTGTAATTATTTTGTCAAATGCATTAGAATGTGGTTACCATGCTTGTGTTTTACAAAAACTGACAGGGTATCGGCGAATACCCTGTCAGAAATTGAGTTTCACTGCGAGGCGTTAGCCGAGCTGTGAAACGGCTAACGCCTCGCAGTGAAACTCAATTTCTGACAAGGTATTCGCCGATACCCTGTCAGTTTTTGTAAAACACTCGCATGGTAACCCCTAAATGGGGTATGACCGAAGACACGATACTGTCGTCATACACTGGATAATGGGGTATGACCGACGACACGGTATTGTCGTCATACACTGGATAATGGGGTATGACCGAAGACACGGTATTGTCGTTATAAAACTAATAGTAAAGAAATGATTTACTAGCATAGAACAATAAGCCATTGTTGTTCGTGATTTGGTGTATGAAATCAGCAGCATGAGCTCCGTAAAGCAAAATATATGGCTTGCCTTTGAAATTGCAAATAAAAGGAATAAAAATTCAAAGGCGATTTTGGCCTGATTGGTAGCATGACGTATTCTATGTGGTGACTCGTAGACTTATACTTCATCTCCCATATTTAGTACATCCTGTATTGTATGACAACGTATAGTGTTTACATGCATTGGGCGTAGACACATGAAATCATTTTACGTTACACGATAAGCTTGTCCTGTTTTTAACACACGCAATTTCACACAAGTACACGTTTTAAGTAGCAAAACGCAGTCCAGTGATTATCTATATATCAACAACTGCATTTCAATTACGTTTAACACGTATTCTGATATATGTTTTGTATCTTTTTCAGACCTTTTCAAAGTGACCAAGGAAACCTTTGGTTCTATTGAAATAGTGTGTAACAATGCCGGCATTGGCGGAGAACAATATCCTCTGTGGGAGAAAGCAGTCGACGTCAACCTTGTAAGTCGATATGGTCAATATGGTGCTAACTAGTGTACCACATGTGTAGGAAGCAAATCAAAAGTAGAAGCTAAAGTCTTATATTATATACTTTTAGTGCCTAAAGAGGAGATTAATTTTTTTTTAATTTTTGTTATGTGTTATGTTTTATGATCAATCAAAAGAAAGAGGAGCCCTTCTACCTTTCTGCTGTCTACGTCAATGCGCACACGAATGCCGTGTGTAATATGGCATGTTCGAATTTATGATCACTGAACGCGAGATGCTCACACAGAAAGACGTATTGCCAAAAATTTTATTCCTTTCTCAACTTAACCGTTAACTATAAGTTTAACTGTAATTTTCAGTTTATTTTAATAATAAAAATACTCAACATGTTTGGCATCAGTGTTATTTACATCCCTGTTCTGACTTTGTGACTCTATTGCTTCCTATACAGTGTTGGTCTACGTCCATCTCATTTGTGCAGTGTCAATCTGTCGTCTATGTTTTGAGCATCTTGCAATACTTGGACACGTGGTCTTTCTACTAAATTCAAAGTATCCATGAATGTTGATAGCGGTACTTCGATGTGAATGTCAACGTGGTGTAACATCGATTTCTTTTGTATTTTATATACTGTATGAATACATGTACATAATACATTGCCTTTGCCAAAATCTGTTTTATTGAAACAATGAGTGCCCAGTATTTATATATGATACGGTGGTAATGTTATCACACTATACCAACAGACACATAATCTACTTCATTTACATTGGATAATTGTAATATAAATGATACCATTAGTGGATAATTGTAACATAGATGATACCAATTCCACTTTTATTCTCGTAATAATGCTCTTGGTCCTTCGACATTTGCCATATGTAATTGTAAAGTACTTTGAAAAATTTCCCATAATTTTTAAAGTTCAGATGTGAAAGAAATTATTTTCAAATATAAATGTTTGAATGCAAGTATTGTTGTCATTCTGGAGTGGGTATTACTATACTATAGTCTTGTTGTCATTCTGGAGTGGGTAGCACTATACCATAGTCTTGTTGTCATTCTGGAGTGGGTATTAATATACTATAGTATTGTTGTCATTCTGGAGTGGGTATAACTATACTATAGTCTTGTTGTCATTCTGGAGTGGGTAGCACTATACCATAGTCTTGTTGTCATTCTGGAGTGGGTATAACTATACTATAGTCTTGTTGTCATTCTGGAGTGGGTATTACTATACTATAGTCTTGTTGTCATTCTGGAGTGGGTATTACTAAACTATAGTATTGTTGTCATTCTGGAGTGGGTATTACTATACTATAGTATTGTTGTCATTCTGGAGTGGGTAGCACTATACCATAGTCTTGTTGTCATTCTGGAGTGGGTATCACTAGACTATAGTCTTGTTGTCATTCTGGAGTGGGTATTACTATACTATAGTCTTGTTGTCATTCTGGAGTGGGTAGCACTATACCATAGTCTAGTTGTCATTCTGGAGTGGGTATAACTATACTATAGTCTTGTTGTCATTCTGGAGTGGGTATTACTATACTATAGTCTTGTTGTCATTCTGGAGTGGGTATTACTAAACTATAGTATTGTTGTCATTCTGGAGTGGGTATTACTATACTATAGTATTGTTGTCATTCTGGACTATAGTCTTGTTGTCATTCTGGAGTGGGTATTACTATACTATAGTCTTGTTGTCATTCTGGAGTGGGTATTACTATACTATAGTCTTGTTGTCATTCTGGAGTGGGTATTAATATACTATAGTCTTGTTGTCATTCTGGAGTGGGTATTACTATACTATAGTATTGTTGTCATTCTGGAGTGGGTATTACTATACTATAGTATTGCTGTCATTCTGGAGTGGGTATTACTATACTATAGTCTTGTTGTCATTCTGGAGTGGGTATTAATATACTATAGACTTGTTGTCATTCTGGAGTGGGTATCACTACACTATAGTTTTGTTGTCATTCTGGAGTTGGTATTACTATACTATAGTCTTGTTGTCATTCTGGAGTGGGTATTACTATACTATAGTCTTGTTGTCATTCTGGAGTGGGTATTACACTATAGTCTTGTTGTCATTCTGGAGTGGGCATTACTATACTATAGTCTTGTTGTCATTCTGGAGTGGGTATTACACTATAGTCTTGTTGTCATTCTGGAGTGGGTATCACTATATTATAGTCTTGTTGTCATTCTGGAGTGGGTATTACTATACTATAGACTTGTTGTCATTCTGGAGTGGGTATTACACTATAGTCTTGTTGTCATTCTGGAGTGGGTAGCACTATACCATAGTCTTGTTGTCATTCTGGAGTGGGTATTACTATACTATAGTCTTGTTGTCATTCTGGAGTGGGTATAATTATACTATAGTCTTGTTGTCATTCTGGAGTGGGTATTACTATACTGTAGTCTTGTTGTCATTCTGGAGTGGGTATCACTATACTATAGTCTTGTTGTCATTCTGGAGTGGGTATTACTATACTATAGTCTTGTTGTCATTCTGGAGTGGGTATCACTATACTATAGTCTTGTTGTCATTCTGGAGTGGGTATTACTATACTATAGTCTTGTTGTCATTCTGGAGTGGGTATCACTATACGATAGTCTTGTTATCATTCTGGAGTGGGTATTACACTATAGTCTTGTTGTCATTCTGGAGTGGGTATTACTATACTATAGTCTTGTTGTCATTCTGGAGTGGTTGTTACTATACTGTAGTCTTGTTGTCATTCTGGAGTGGGCATCACTATACTATAGTCTTGTTGTCATTCTGGAGTGGGTATCACTATACTATAGTCTTGTTATCATTCTGGAGTGGGTATCACTATACTATAGACTTGTGGTCATTCTGGAGTGGGTATTACTATACTATAGTCTTGTTTACATTCTGGAGTGGGTTTCACTAGACTATAGTCTTGTTGTCATTCTGGAGTGGGTATCACTAGACTATAGTCTTATTGTCATTCTGGAGTGGGTATTACTATACTATAGTCTTGTTGTCATTCTGGAGTGGGTATTACTATACTATAGTCTTGTTGTCATTCTGGAGTGGGTATTACTATACTATAGTCTTGTTGTCATTCTGGAGTGGGTATCACTATACTATAGTCTTGTTGTCATTCTGGAGTGGGTATCACTATATCATAGTCTTCTGGAGTGGGTATCACTATATCATAGTCTTGTTGTCATTCTGGAGTGGGTATCACTATATCATAGTCTTGTTGTCATTCTGGAGTGGGTATCACTATACTATAAAATATATGTTTTGAATATTTTGTTTCCAAAAGTGAAAAAGGATAGGCATTAAGTAATACCAAGATGAGGAAAGCCCCCTCCTTACAATACATGATATACAAAATTCTTACCATGACGACTATGACCATTAATACCGCTACCATGACGACTGTAACCATTAATACCATTACCATGACGACTATAACCATTAATACCATTACCATGACGACTATAACCATTAATGCCACTACCATGACGACTATAACCATTAATACTATTACCATGACGACTATAACCATTAATACCATTACCATGACGACTATAACCATTAATACCATTACCATGACGACTATAACCATTAATACCATTACCATGACGACTATAACCATTAATATTCACGATTGTGTACATGTTGTTCAGAACAATTCAACAATTTTAGTGAGCCAGACTTTTACATTGATATGTATTATGATAAACATCAAATAGATAAATGTATTCATAATATTTTGAAATGATAAAGAAAAAGAGATATGACGGTTTAATGATTGAAACAGATGAGGAACATGATGACTAAAACTGATAACATTGTCCCTGAGTTTGCTGTTTGCAAGCAAATCCTGGAATGCCAATGATACAATACTCTTATACCAATGTTTTAAAAATATTTTCCTGGTCAATTAAAAATTCTTCACCAAAAAGTAAAATTAGAGGTATCCTATCTACATGCAGATGAATTATCTTATAACGGGAAATTACATGCGGAGTTTGATTTCATATCAGTCAGCTTTATTTTCTCTCATTTCAGAAAGGTGAAATTCGTGGAACGTTATTGGCATTAGATTACTTACGTACTGATAAAGGAGGGTCGGGAGGTGTGATAGTCAATATATCGTCAGCAGCAGGTAAGCTTGCGAACGCGAATCTTGATCCTCTACAAAACCACGGAAATGCCTCCGATCGTGATAACACTTACGATGATTCTCCGAGGTATTTCTTCTCATTTTCCGATGTACCATGTTCCAGTATTTACCGCTGATCACCCATTCCCAGCATGCACTTTATCTCCGTAACATTTTGCGTCATTTCACTGAAGGGGCGTTTACATGACGTTCTTAAATTTAGTAAGTTGTGAACGTCTTTCACATTTTCTTAAATTACACCTATTCATTTCATTTCATTCATTTCTTTCAAAATTCAAAAGAAAAGGTAAAAGAATCTGACCCAGCCGCATGACAGAAGTCAGCACTAAAATGCACTGTACTGTTACTAATGCAATAATTCAACACACACACATATACGAATTTACAAACACTTTCGATTGAAGTCCATTTGTGATACCGACATAGGACGGTCAATTGATATGTCAGTAATCAATCCCCACCGCCCTATTAGTCAGCGTGCACGTTTAAAAACAAATGTAAAAAAAAAGATCAAGAAATAGATTATTTCAATAAGAATGAACGAATGATATGTGCAAACGTGTAAACGTGTGTCATTATATGGTACAATTTGCATGTACCTCAAATCTTCATTTACTTGCTGATACGAATATAAGATATATAATATAAAACAAATATAAACATGTCACACATTACCTGCCCTCGTTTTCACAGTAGATAGAAATTTCGAATTTATGTAAGCTCTTTAACGTTAGTATTTTTCAGTATATTGTACTTTAATGTCCTAATGAAAAGGACATTTCAGTATGAAGTAAAACTTCATAATCGTTATAATTATGAAAATATATGTGCGTTGACTTCTATCAATGTTATTTCAATTTCAGCCAATATTTGAAAATTGTAAATGCATGCAAGATAAAAGTCACCGAGTTCATAGTTGACCATAGTGCTAAACACAGAGTTTCGCACACATTATTTTACAAAGCTCTGTATATTCGTTTTCATTTACCTTGTGAAAGCCTGTTGACTCTTTTCGTAAAACAGTTATTTCCCATTTTAGACGGTATCTGACATAAAACAGTTATGACGTCGTCAATTTCCCATGAAAACGTCATTTGTGGACTATCATTTCCCTGAGTTTAGGTCAGTTTCCATAGAATGTGATGACGTCATAAGTGTTTTACGTCAGATACCGTCCCAAATGGGAAGTTACTCTGTATAACGAAAAGACCGAATATCTCGGAAACATATCTGAGAACGCTGTATACACAGGTATCAAAAACAAAACATTTAGTTTGGATATTAAAACAATGATATATAAGTTTACAGTTAAGAGCATATAACACTTTTCTGCCTTCTTCAGCTGCGTGTTTTGAGATAAATTGCGTGTTCCATTGTATTTAAGACCATAGTTTCTTTTCTTTTTTTTAAAGACAATTTTAGTTTTCTCCGTGTTTTAATAAGTCATCACACCTTGTATTTATGTAAGGTCATATTTTGTGAATCATTCGGCATTTCAGCCATATAGAACCATATCATCGCCATATATGAGTAAAACAAAATCCAAAAAAAAAACATAAACAAAACCAAAAAATAGCCCGATTCATTTGACTGTTTCCTCCAAGAAGGCATTTCACAGTCTTTCAAATGGAGTACTACAAATAGCAGAATCGTCTTACTCCTATTTGGCAGGTGATCTCTATGAAGTGCTTGTGTATTTAGGGACTGTGGGGATGTGTACATAGTATTTGCCTCACTCGTCAAGACGTATAGGGAAAACACGCAATGTAAATATCTTCCAAGTTTGTTTGGCACGTTATCTTTATGTTGTTAACTAAACGTCAGAACATACTTTATACTCTCTGAAAAGTTATTTCCTTATAAATTAAAACGTTCTTCTGTCATGTTCTCGCACTTTAATTTTTCAGCGTTAAACATAAATCCATACGGACCTGTTTATATAGCTACAAAGGCAGCCGTTCTCTCATGGACTCGTAGTATAGCGGTAAGATACCACACATGTAGGAGTGTATGACAACGGGGAAGCGGCAGAGCACTAGCTCCACATTCAAAAGTGGAGACACAAGTCTGTTTGCTACTCCCTCAATCTTTCACAGAAGTATGAATTTTAATTAACATCCTATAAATTCCTAGATGTCAGTTTACATATGCCTAGTGTTTAGAGGCCTTTGGTAAGGTATACACCTTATCTCTAAGGCATTCCTTCCATTGTTCATTTGATTTAACTAGGATACATATATCAGAACAAATTGTCATAATACACAAGGATCTGTGGCAAAATCACTCTTACAAATATTTGAATTAAAGCAAGTGTTTACAGACATATTATTATATATTGAGTGAGATTATTTTTAGGCAACTACTATAACGACTCATTGACATCGCAAAACTATCAACACGACTGCTGCGACATAGTCCAGTGTTGAACTTTAAAAACGCCATGGCTTGCAAAAATGTCAATCGTTACTTGCTATATCTGAAGTAATATTGCGAATCCCTATTGAATTTAGATCTCACACTGTAAATCCCTATTGAATTTAGATCTCATACTGTGAATCACTATTGGATTTAGATCTCACACTGTGAATCACTATTGAATTTAGATCTCACACTGTGATTCACTATTGAATTTAGATCTCACACTGTGAATCACTATTGAATTCAGATCTCACACTGTAGATCACTATTGAATTTAGATCTCACACTGTGAATCACTATTGAATTTAGATCTCGCACTGTGAATCACTATTGAATTTAGATCTCACACTGTAAATCACTATTGAATTTAGATCTCACACTGTAAATCACTATTGAATTTAGATCTCACACTGTAGATCACTATTGAATTTAGATCTCACACTGTGAATCACTATTGAATTTAGATCTCACACTGTGAATCACTATTGAATTTAGATCTCACACTGTGAATCACTATTGAATTTAGATCTCACACTGTAGATCACATGTGTCACATTTTGCTATACATGTATTTTATTTTGGCAACTCAAGCTGTTTTCTATTATTTATAATGAAGTATATAAGGGAAATGAACACTATGTGACATTTATGGTGACATTTATAAGCTAATGTACATGTATTTGTTTTTGGGGTTTTTTTCCCTTTTTTAACTATGTGAATTATTTGTCAAGCTAACTTTTTATGAAATATATAGGACATATTGTTAAGGGTAATCATTTGCTCCTGTTTAGATCGGTAGTCGGCGGAGATGGAAAATAAGCGTAAATGGTATAAAAGTCGTGCAATGATTGCTAACTGAATTCACTTTTCGTTTCTAAATGGTTAGTTGACCATTTTGAGGGTAGTGGTCACCTTTATATACCTCACAGTGACATAAACTGGGAGTTCTTGTGAAGAGCTGACAATTCACTTCACCGTACTTTCCTATACACAATAAGGATTTTACAATCGCAATATGTCTGTAAACATCTGGTACTAGCAATAGCTTTATTGTACCTACAATGTTTATGTATGTCTGTTACATTCTTCATGCCACATTTTATAGTATTTATAACTAATATTTGCATTATGACGTAGATATAGTGTTAAATTTCTTGTATTATTCTACCAGAACAATCCTATTGCTTGTACAAATGGAGTACGTGTGAATGTACTTTGCCCAGGCTTTGCTGAAACGGAATTGGTGAAGAACATTACTGAAGAAACCACCTACAATGTCAAAGTTGCACAACAGTTTGTCAAAAACACACCATCCATGAGGTCAGTTTTAGTTTAAATCTTACGCCACATTTCCTGTTACGGTTCATGTCATTTTTTAAAGATACTGAGATAATAAAGGTTCTTTCTGTAACTTGTTGACATTGTAAATAATATCTAATTTATCATACCGAAAGCGTGTATAAAAGGGAGAAGTATACTCGTTCTAAATCAGTGCGCATGGAATTGTAACTCGACCGTGATCGTGATTCAATGTGTCAGATTTACTACAACTGCAAGTTGATTTAGATTTCATTTTATTTCACCTTAACCTATGACTGGATATGTTTTATATCTGTTGTACAATTCTACCAGAATGATACAGATTTCATTTTAGTTCACCTTGACCTATGACTGTATATGTTTTATATCTGTTGTACAATTCTACCTGAATAATACAGATTTCATTTTAGTTCACCTTGACCTATGACTGGATATGTTTTATATCTATTGTATAATTCTACCTGAATGATACAGATTTCATTTTAATTCACCTTAACCTATGACTGTATATGTTTTATATCTGTTGTATAATTCTACCTGAATAATACAGATTTCATTTTATTTCACCTTGACCTATGACTGGATATGTTTTATATCTGTTGTATAATTCTACCTGAATAATACAGATTTCATTTTATTTCACCTTGACCTATGACTGTGTATGTTTTATATCTATTGTATAATTCTACCTGAATGATACAGATTTCATTTTATTTCACTTTAACCTATGACTGTATATGTTTTATATCTATTGTATAATTCTACCTGAATGATACAGATTTCATTTTAATTCACCTTAACCTATGACTGTATATGTTTTCTATTTATTGTATAATTCTACCTGAATGATACAGATTTCATTTTAATTCACCTTAACCTATGACTGGATATGTTTTCTATTTATTGTATAATTCTACCTGAATGATACAGATTTCATTTTAATTCACCTTAACCTATGACTGGATATGTTTTATATCTATTGTATAATTCTACCTGAATGATACAGATTTCATTTTATTTCACCTTGACCTATGACTGTATATGTTTTATATCTATTGTATAATTCTACCTGAATGATACAGATTTCATTTTAGTTCACCTTGACCTATGACTGTATATGTTTTCTATTTATTGTATAATTCTACCTAAATGATACAGATTTCATTTTAATTCACCTTAACCTATGACTGGATATGTTTTCTATTTATTGTATAATTCTACCTGAATAATACAGATTTCATTTTATTTCACCTTAACCTATGACTGTATATGTTTTATATCTATTGTATAATTCTACCTGAATGATACAGATTTCATTTTAATTCACCTTAACCTATGACTGTATATGTTTTATATCTATTGTATAATTTTACCTGAATGATACAGATTTCATTTTATTTCACCTTGACCTATGACTGTATATGTTTTCTATTTATTGTATAATTCTACCTGAATGATACAGATTTCATTTTAGTTCACCTTGATCTATGACTGTATATGTTTTCTATTTATTGTATAATTCTACCTGAATGATACAGATTTCATTTTAATTTACCTTGACCTATGACTGTATCTGTTTTCTATTTATTGTATCATTCTACCGGAATGACACATATTTCATTTTAGTTCACCTTGACCTATGACTGTATATTTTGTATTCTTATTGTATCATTCTAACAGAATAATCCTACGAAAGCCTAGAAAGGTAAAAAAAGTAGGATAAAAAAATCTAAAAGTCGTAATTACGAGATAAAAACCCGTTCTTACGAGATAATAAATCATTATTACGAGATAGAAAGTTGTTCTTACGAGTTGAGAAAGTCGTAATTAGGAGAAACTTACGGAAACGTATTGGTGCCTGGTGTTGTTGTGTTGTAAGTAGGTATCATGACAAAAATAAATTGACCTGCTGAGATTAATAAGACTTGATGACGTAATGAAGTCGAAAAGATGCCGTAAACTGTCCTTAAACGAGTTCTTTTGGGCAATTTGTCATCTATAAAACAGTTAGTTGATTTCTTGATGTCAAGATAACTTTATGCGATTTCCCTCATGTCAGTTATAAAATAAATCGTTGTAAAAAAGTCGCATTTTCATAAAAATCAAGAATTACAAACATCAATTTATTGATATGTTGGAATAAACATGCTACTGACGAGATTTATTTTAGAACTACATTTATACAGGATATTCAGCATATAAATAATGATCTTCAAAAAGAATATCAGTAGGTATTACTTCTTCGCATCATGTCAACTTCAACAAAATGAATATTTCGAGATTATTATACATATACGGAAACGTATTGGTGCCTGGTGTTGTTGTGTTGTAAGTAAGTATCATGACAAAAATAAAATTGACTTTCCGAGATTAATAAAACTTGATGACGTAATGAAGTCGAAAAGTTGCCGTAAACTGTCCTTAAACGAGTTCTTTTGTTATTATATTATTTTATTATATTGTATCATTTTACCGGAATAATCCCATTGCTTATTTCATATTTATTGTATTATTTTACCAGAATAATCCCAGTGCTTGTGTTATATTTTATTGTATCATTGTACCAGAATAATACCATTGCTTGTATCATATCTATTGTATCATTTTACTGGAACAATCTCATTGTTTGTGTTATATTTAATGTATCATCATTTTACCAAAAGAATGGGATTGTTTATGTTATATTCATTGCATCATTTACCAAAGCAATCCCATTACTTCTGTTATATTTACTGTATCATTTTACTAAAATAATTCCCTTGGCCATGCAAGCTATAGTCATAGTGACATGTCAGTCACTCCGGTTGTAAATTTTCATCTTGTAAACTTCCTCAGAATGACCAGAAGAATTTTTATGAAACGTCGTCACTTTTGATCAGTAAAATGAAAAGTTATCAAATGACATAGGAATCAAGAACTCAACATCACCTACAAGTTTTGTTGAGAAAATGTTAAATTGGCATAATTTTTTGAAATACAATACGAAAGGAACTGGTATCACATGACTATGGCACTACCAAAAATGTACCACAGTGGACTTTTACGAAACCCTGAAATCCAGAGATGAGACCAAATGCCCGGGAGGAGTGAGCGTCCCTTGTTTGACTGGCCAGACCCGCCGTGAATGTCCTTACATACAGACAAAACAAATATAATTCAGTACTTTATTTGTACATGAAAGTGTCACTGTCATATAAAATCAGGAAAAAGAAACACTTAAGTCAAACCTTCCACGGAAACGTTTTTCGAGCTCCACGTTGCTAAGGGAAAAAGTGTGACGTTAATGAAAAATACGAAAGTGACTGGTGTCACATGACTATTTTCAGTAACAGTTAAATAGGAGTCGGTGATTTTATATAACAAATAAAAAGGAAATTAAAGATATATCTAAAGTAAACAAAATGAATTAATTTATAGATTAATTGTTGAAGGTAATTGGATAAGAAATTTGGAAACACATACGCCTAATGGATGCAGTGTTAAAACTAATTAATATATGCCTTTATATTTATATTTCACGAACAACCTGTTTCATAATGCTATTTAATGTCAGGATTTTTGTACGTGATTATTATACATATTTCTACTAAAATAATTATTACTATTCATATAATGTCATGTAGACATAAGCATGTTTCCGTGTTGTATTTGGACTGTGGGCGCTGCATGCTCTGGTGGTATTTTACAATAATGGCGTTAAAAATAAGGTACCGTCGGGTATGCTATGTATATGTAATGGGACTATTTCACTGTGTGTATATGTAATGGTACTATTTCACTGTGTGTATATGTAATGGGACTATTTCACTGTGTGTATATGTAATGGGACTATTTCACTGTGTGTATATGTAATGGGACTATTTCACTGTGTGTATATGTAATGGGACTATTTCACTGTGTGTATATGTAATGGTACTATTTCACTGTGTGTATATGTAATGGTACTATTTCACTGTGTGTATATGTAATGGTACTATTTCACTGTGTGTATATGTAATGGGACTATTTCACTGTGTGTATATGTAATGGGACTATTTCACTGTGTGTATATTTAATTTCCTTTCATTTCCTGTTTATCATTTGACATATCTTTTTCAGTCCAAAAGAAGTAGCTGACGCTTTCATGGATTTGGTACTAGATGACACAAGGAATGGAGCTGTTCTAAAATGTTCAAAGCAGTTTGGTAAACAGTACTGTACTATTGAGGTGAATTGTTCGTAAATACAGAGTACTGTCTGTGATAAATCCGGTTTTGTATACCAATTTGTACGCCATAATATGTTTGTTGTAACTATAATCATCTCGACCTCCTTCAGATTAATACAAAACATTTTTACAAGTATTACTGTATCATCCAATCCATTACTGTTTGATCACGCTGTTTCCGATAGAAACATGGTCAATATTATGAACATATATCCATCCTGCTTTTTGGACCTTCTGAACATAATCTGAGGGAAATATGTCGTTGCTCCAAAGAACCATTGTAATCATTATAATAACACAGGTAATGGAGTGTAGATTCTGACTTCGTTCTAGTCTTTAGGACTTCAAATTACAGACAGAACGGTGGGATTCGAAATCAAGAGAAATTTAACCTAAAGTCCAAGTCGATTTATATGTATACTTATCATAATAACGTTACACTTATGATTATTTACACCTAATGTATTACCTTATACTGATACTTATGTATTGTATTTAGTGAACTGTTGTGCAAATATATGTCAGGTTGTGTATTTAGCCGGCATAACATCAGTCTATCGAGTGTTGACCTATTGCCGAGAGTTTCTTTGTTCGAGACGCTTTTGGCATGCCGTAAATGTCCTATCTTTTGGATGAGACAGTCAACGTCGGCACGTGAAATATATACCCCAGTTCGGCTGGGTCGGATGAACTTTCAAGTGATGGTTTGTGGACACGGGATTTACAGTTCTTTTCATCAGTATTACACTGCACAGCTTTCTTTCTCACTTGCTTCATTTGATATCTTTAATCATGACACTCAGGATACGTAATCAGTATTTCGTTCTTATTTTCATCTAAATGTGTTTAGCATTATTTTCTGATAAATTCATTGTCAATATTTGTTTTCTATAATATTCAGTATGTATATTGTTTTCGTATACTGGTAAGTTATTTATTACATTTTATATACAAAAACCATGTAAGAAAATTACAAGTTGTATAATAATATATATGTATACATAAATATATATGTTCACTTTGATTTGTTTCCTATATTGTTTTGTACATAGATTATTATTCTGAAGTATAATAATTGTTAGCTGTATGGTAAAGTACTAGAGAGAGGATTATTTCAATATACCGAATCAACATACAGTGTACAATTAAAATCAGATAACATGTACGGTATGAACCACACATATTTGGGTAACAAACCCCATTCGTTGATCTAAACGCCATACCCACCCAAACAGAAATAAATCAATCAAATTGTATAGGTCTGTGGCCAGGTATTTATATTTATTTGTGTAAGCTTATTTTTGTTTGATTAATGTCACCCCAGCATTGTTTCGCTTACCTAGCTGTTACTAGTATTTAACAGTGTCAAAGTATTTATTGTTTGAATAGGTTACCTTAGATTTATTTTACATACCTAGTTATGACTAGTCTTTATCCGTGTCTTTTCTTGTTTTAATAACCTCACTCCAGCATATTTCACATACTTAGCTTTTATTAGTATTTATTTGTGTCAGTACATTTCGTGTTTGATTAACGTCAACCCAGCATCATTTCAAATACCTAGCTGTTACTAATAATTAATTGTGTCAGTATAGTTCTAGTTTGACTAAAGTCACCCCAGCATCACTTCAAATACCTAGGTGTGACTAGTATTTATCCGTGTCAGTATATTTCTTGTTTGATTAACGTCACCCCAGCATTATTTCAAATATCTAGCTCTGATTAGTATTTATCCATGTCAGTTTATTTCTTGTTTGATTAAGGTCATCCCAGCATTATTTCAAATATCTAGCTCTGACTAGTATTTATCCATGTCAGTTTATTTCTTGTTTGATTAACGTCATCCTATCATTATTTCAAATATCTAGCTCTGATTAGTATTTATCCATGTCAGTTTATTTCTTGTTTGATTAACGTCACCCCAGCATTATTTCAAATATCTAGCTCTGACTAGTATTTATCCATGTCAGTTTATTTCTTGTTTGATTTACGTCATCTCAGTATTATTTCAAATATCTAGCTCTGACTAGTATTTATCCATGTCAGTTTATTTCTTGTTTGATTAAATCAACGTCATTTAAGCATTATTTCAAATATCTAGCTGTTACTAGTAATTGTAGGAAAACGGGATAAACGCAAATAAGAAAGATGGTAACAATGTGACAAAAAAGTTGAAACAGCGAGACATTTAATAGACATTGTATCTTTGTGACAAAAAGATGAAATAGCGAGAGATTTAATAGACATTGTAACATTATGACAGAAAGATGAAATAGCGAGAGATTTAATAGACATTGTAACATTATGACAGAAAGATGAAATAGTGAGAGATTTAATAGACATTGTAACATTGTGACAGAAAGATGAAAAAGGGAGAGATTTAATAGACATTGTGACAGAAAGATGAAAAAGGGAGAGATTTAATAGACATTGTTATATTGTAACAGAAAGATGAAATAGTGAGAGATTTAATAGACATTGTAACATTGTAACAGAAAGATGAAAAAGGGAGAGATTTAATAGACATTGTTACAGAAAGATGAAATAGCGAGAGATTTAATAGACATTGTAACATTGTGACAGAAAGATGAAAAAAATGAGAGATTTAATAGACATTTTAACATTATTACAGAAAGATGAAATAGTGAGAGATTTAATAGACATTGTAACATTGTGACATAAAGATGACATAGTAAGAGATTTAATAGACATTGTGACAGAAAGATGAAAAAGGGAGAGATTTAATAGACATTGTTATATTGTAACAGAAAGATGAAATAGTGAGAGATTTAATAGACATTGTAACATTGTAACAGAAAGATGAAAAAGGGAGAGATTTAATAGACATTGTGACAGAAAGATGAAAAAGGGAGAGATTTAATAGACATTGTTATATTGTAACAGAAAGATGAAATAGCGAGAGATTTAATAGACATTGTAACATTATGACAGAAAGATGAAATAGTAAGAGATTTAATAGACATTGTAACATTGTGACAAACAGGTGAAAAAGGGAGAGATTTAATAGACATTGTAACATTGTGACAAAAAGGTGAAAAAGGGAAAGATTTAATAGACATTGTTATATTGTAACAGAAAGATGGAATAGTGAGAGATTTAATAGACATTGTAACATTGTTACAGAAAGATGAAATAGTAAGAGATTTAATAGACATTGTAACATTGTGACAAAAAGGTGAAAAGGGGAGAGATTTAATAGACATTGTAACATTGTGACAAAAAGGTGAAAAAGGGAGAGATTTAATAGACATTGTTATATTGTAACAGAAAGATGGAATAGTGAGAGATTTAATAGACATTGTAACATTGTAACAGAAAGATGAAATAGCGAGAGATTTAATAGACATTGTGACAGAAAGATGAAATAGCGAGAGATTTAATAGACATTGTAACATTATGACAGAAAGATGAAATAGCGAGAGATTTAATAGACATTGTAACATTATGACAGAAAGATGAAATAGCGAGAGATTTAATAGACATTGTAACAGAAAGATGAAATAGTGAGAGATTTAATAGACATTGTAACATTGTTACAGAAAGATGACATAGTAAGAGATTTAATAGACATTGTAACATTGTGACAAAAAGGTGAAAAAGGGAGAGATTTAATAGACATTATGACAGAAAGATGAAATAGCAAGAGATTTAATAGACGTTGTAACATTGTGACAGAAAGATGTATAGCGAAAGATTTAATAGATATTGCAACATTGTGAAAAAATTACTGCCTCCGCAAATACCAATATTTTAATCCTTTAAATAGACGCATCCAATCAATGACCATGCTACTGTTTTTCACCATTTTTTTACCCAAAAACTGGTATTAATGTAGTTAGTGTACGGTAAACCACATCCAGTACGACGATGGTAGAGTCAGGTTCGTTTAAGGAGATTTCTGCTTAATGAAATAAGAATTTAGAGCCGTTTTATGTAACGAAAAGATGAAAACGTTTTACTCATATATAGGTATTATTACCACATTATAAATACATGTATATGTATTCCTCACCAGTCAATATAACATTTAAAACATTTTTACAAAGCGAGAAACGTGAGGTTATCGTCATGAAATTGATAGTAATAGGTAAATGCCAGCTTCTACTACTCTAAATGTGGTGAATGTGTATCCGTATCATTAAAATCAAAGTCCAGTCGGTGATTATCATACACTCTATATCTGAACAGTGTGCAATCTCAATAGTGTGCATATATATATATATATATATATATGTGTGTTGTCACGACACTGTATGTGGCCTCTCACTCGCGCTCAAGTACAAGAATATTTTGTAGTACTTTATAATACTTAATATCTACTATTGTTTTCCTGCGTTTAGAATCTCTTGGTGATGTCATAGCATGTGATGTTTAGGAATCTGATATTTATATGACTCTAATGCGTATGAGTGTAGGTAGAATGAACTGTAAAAAATGTATGACACTCTCATTGACTATTTGTGTCGTCTTCATATTGTTTCTGTACATGACGTTCTTCTATCATGGATCAGCGGATACCATCCTGGCAGCGAATAGGAGAAGGAATAGTTATCTGGAGGAAGTACTCGCGCGAGGAGGAGATGATGAAGTGTCAAGATCTGCACGTGCATGGCAACAGTTTATAGAAGACAATAAGTTCGTGGCCATTGGAGATATCTACAATGATTGCGGTGCGTATATTTGTCTTTTTTGCACTGATGAGGGCGGTGTTGCTTGGTACATAACATTGTCCATACTGTAAACGCCGGAATTATGTAGAACTTTTGGCAACTCGTTACAATAAAACATATCTAAAAATGTTCATGATTTTTCATCATATCATATCGTATGGTCTTTTGTATGCCAAATTATAATAAGTTCACTTTAATTTGAACAAATAACCAGAATAATTACTACTATTTAGTTTTTAACTTTAAACATATGACCATCGAAATACATTGTTTGCGGAAGAAAGAGCAAATATAAAGGTTAACCACGCAACAATCGACGATATTATATATTAACTGACCGTCCTACATGGGCGACAGCATTGTTATGTACGGGCTCTAGATATGTACATATTTCCTTGTTATCTCGGCCAGAAGTCATGCTATGTACGGGCTCTAGATGTGTACATATTTCCCTGTTAACTCAGCCAGAAGTCATGCTATGTACGGGCTCTAGATGTGTACATATTTCCCTGTTAACTCAGCCAGAAGTCATACTATGTACGGGCTCTATATATGTACATATTTCATATTTCCCTGTTCACTCAGCCAGAAGTCAAGCTATGTGCGGGCTCTAGATATGAACATATTTCCCTATTATCTCAGCCAGAAGTCATGCTATGTACGGGTTCTAGATATGTACATATTTCCCTGTTAACTCAGCCAGAAGTCATGCTATGTACTGGCTCTAGATATGTACATATTTCCCTGTTAACTCAACCAGAAGTCAAGCTATGTACGGGCTCTAGATATGTACATATTTCCCTGTTAACTCAACCAGAAGTCAAGCTATGTACGGGCTCTAGATATGTACATATTTCCCTGTTATCTCAGCCTGAAGTCATGCTATGTACGGGCTCTAAATATGTACATATTTCCCTGTTATCTCAGCCAGAGGTCATGCTATGTACGGGCTCTAGATGTGTACATATTCAGTGGCGTATATTACATATAGGCTAAAAGGCTCGAGCCTACACAAAATTTTGCAGATTTTTTTTTTATTATTTTTTGCATTTTTGTTCATTTGTTTGTTCTTATCAAATAAAAACTCCTTTTTCTACGTTGTTTTACATTTTAAGGCAAAGAGAATATTGATCTAGGTCTATTCATTAGAATAAACCATTTTCGAGGACGCTGAAAACGAAAATTTTCCTGATTCGATAAAGTTAAATATTTTCCGATTTTTTGGAAATTCAATTTTGGGCCAAAAATTTGAGAGAAAAATACTCTTTTATAGGCTGCTATGAAAGATACATCAGTTACACCCTCGGGGTCTCAAAATCATGCAAAACCCTCGGAAAGCTTCGGGTTTTACTTGATTTTGAGACCCCTCGGTTGTAACTGATGTATCTTTTATAGCAGCCTATAAAAGAGTCTTATAATCTATGATATCTTGTTTTAAGCCATTTCTCACTATCATGATATTTGTCAAATTGTATTGAAAAATTATTATGTCAAATACTCAAGTATACTCAAAAATGCAGTATTTTGTTTCTTTTTTCCCGGGCGAGGCCCCACCTACCCCCCCCCCCCCCCTTTCGGCGCTACGCCCCTCGTATGAAGCGTGAGGCTTCATTTTAGCCTACACAAAATCATATCGTAATATACGCCCCTGATATTTCCCTGTTAACTCAGCCAGAAGTCATGCTATGTACAGGTTCTAGATATGTACATATTTCCCTGTTAACTCAGCCAGAAGTCATGCTATGTACAGGTTCTAGATATGTACATATTTCCCTGTTAACTCAGCCAGAAGTCATGCTATGTACGTGTTCTAGATATGTACATATTTCCCGGTTATCTCAGCCTGAAGTCATGCTATATACGGGCTCTAGATATGTACATATTTCCCTGTTAACTCAGCCAGAAGTCATGCTATGTACGGGCTCTAGATATGTACATATTTCCCTGTTAACTCACCCAGAAGTCATGCTATGTACGGGCTCTATATATGTACATATTTCTCTGTTAACTCAGCCAGAAGTCATGCTATGTACGGGCTCTAGATGTGTACATATTTCCCTGTTAACTCAGCCAGAAGTCATACTATGTTACGGGCTCTATATATGTACATATTTCCCAGTTAACTCAGCCTGAAGTCATGCTATATACGGGCTCTAGATATGTACATATTTCCCTGTTATCTCAGCCTGAAGTCATGCTATGTACGGGCTCTGGATATGTACATATTTCCCTGTTAACTCACCCAGAAGTCATGCTATGTACGGGCTCTAGATATGTACATATCTCCCTGTTAACTCAGCCAGAAGTCATGCTATGTACGGGCTCTAGATATGTACATATCTCCCTGTTATCTCAGCCAGAAGTCATGCTATATACGGGCTCTAGATATGTACATATTTCCCAGTTAACTCAGCCAGAAGTCATGCTATGTACGGGCTCTAGATATGTACATATTTCCCTGTTCACTCAGCCAGAAGTCAAGCTATGTACGGGCTCTAGATATGTACATATATCCCTGTCAACTCACCCAGAAGTCAAGCTATGTGCGTGTCCTAGATATGTACATATTTCCCTGTTAACTCACCCAGAAGTATATTCCTCATGGCGTTTAGTATCGGACAAGACGCATATATCAGAGTAACCCCGAAGATGAAGACATTTTAATAAAAGAATTTGTTTTTAATCAATGGTAGATTTTAAAAGAGTAATGCGTCTTCACTTATCAAAATTAACAATAGATTCTCAAAGAAGTTAAATATCAGAAGGATGACTTTTATGAAATATTGATAATCGAAAACCGTTTGTTTTATTCAGACGTAGTTGTTCATGGCCAATGTGCCCACTCTATCGCACTACCAGATTTGGCACGTGTATATATGAAATGTCCTTGAAATGTCCATGATTGAAATGTGTATTTTAACAACCAACATCGTAAACAATATATATACGTAATATAATTGATTGCATTTTGTGTACTTCTGGTTTTAATGTCCCACCTCGATCATTTCACTGCATCACACAGACATTTAAACCTATACTAACAGTGATCAATAAACGGTACAAGCAGCACGGGACACGTTACCTCGGTTTTGTTGTCTCAACCGGAAGACAGGGCACCAACATGTCCTTGACTGGACTCGGATCCGGGTCAGGGGACAAACACCTTAACCGCTGAACTTTGACTGCTTTTTATTATAATTGACATGACTAATCATGAGATCAATGTAAAAGTTAGCATAGATTTATACCAATGTATGGATTACAGTTCATTAGCGGATTGCGAAGCAAACTCCGGTCTATGAAAGGCAATGTCCGTCTGTCTGTCCGTCTGTTCGTCTGTCTGTCCGTCTGCGTCAACAATTTGGTTTAGCTCTTGCGTTTAGATTCATTTGAGACAGACCATTGAAAATACCTCTTTCAAACTTCACATGTAGATAGACCTTGATAAAGTCTATCCATTGCTACATCTGTTTGTGACCTTGATCTTGAAGGTGCTCAGTTTCAAGGTCAAATGTTTAATTAACTTTAGTTCAATTACAGAAACACCGTGAGAGTCATACCTTTCAAACTTCACATGTAGATAGACCTTGATGACTTCTATCCAGTATCCATTGCGACTTTTGTTTGTGACCTTGATCTTGAAGGTTCCCACTTTCAATGTCAAATGTGTAATTGACTTTAGTTCAATTAAAGAAACACCATGAGAGCCATGTTTTTCAAACTTGACAAGTAGATAGACCTTAATGACTTCTATCCATTGCGATTTTTGTTTGTGACCTTGATCTTGAAGGTTCCCAGTTTCAATGTCAAATGTGTAAATGACTTTAGTTCAAGTACAGAAACACCATGACAATTATGTCTTTCAAACTTGACAAATAGATAGACCTTGATAACCTCTATCCATTGCGACCTTTGTTTGTGACCTTGACCTTGAAGGTTCCCACTTCCAAGGTCAAATGTGTAATTGACTTCAGTTCATCTTCTAGGTCCACTGAAAGCTTAATATGGACAAAGGTACATTAATTAAGATGAAGCATATGGTTTTTACCAGTCTGTTAACATGTATATGTGTCTTGTCAATCTTACTTGTAATATTTTCACCTAGAGGCCAACTGACTTCATGCTTGACATGTTATGTCCCACCAATAAACTTATTGTAGATATTACTAGTGAATTTGATCTTTATACTGTCTGTTGCTGCTAAAGGTATAGTGTTTCAAAAGACATTCTCCTTTAAATAATTGTCAGCGCTTCGCAATACGGCCATATACCGCCTTTAGCGGTTTCTAGTTTTCTTAATGTCACCGTTGTCGGCGTTATCTATTTATTTAATATTGATACTGAAGAGAGTATATTGACAAAGGACTGATACTCCAATAACCTTCAGTAAGATCCATATCATTATGATCGCTCATCATAGCTGTGGAGTTCTACTCAAACTTATTATTATCACAGTTGGCAGTATATACATTCTCTGCAACTTATCAGTAGAGGAATTTTATGTAGATTTCTTGTTTTCTAATCACAATAATCTAAATATTACCAACAAATCTAAATAACCTCCGTTGAACATTCCATTAACGTTTGAAAGACTTGAAAGTCACGAACTTACGGAATCCCATATAGGACCTATCAGATTTTTGAAATTCGTTTTAACAAATTAAATTCGAAAAAACGAATTCTTAAATTCATATATTCGGTTTTATGAAATTTGTTATAACGCATTTTCATCAAATTTGTGATAACAAAAATATGAATTTAAGAATTCGTTATTTCAAATTTAATTTGTTATACCGAATTTCAAAATCTGTTTCAAATTCAAAAAATTTATTATAATAGATTTATTTCGTTATAACGAGTTCCTCAAGTTTGTTATAATAGATTTAATACGTTATAACGAATTCCTCAAATTTGTTAAAACGAATTTAATCTGTTTTAACAAATTCAAGAATTCGCTGTATCAAATTCAAAAATATTTTTGATAGGTCCTTATTCGCTATAATGAATTCCTCAAATTTGTTATAACAGATTCAAAACGTTATAACGAATTTCTCAAATTTGTTAAAACGAATTTAATCCGTTTTAACAAATTCAAGAATTCGTTAAAACGAATTTAATTCGTTTTAACAAAATCAAGATTTCGTTACATCAAATTCAAAAATATTTTTAATAGGTCCTAAACGGGCTTCCGTAGGCTTCCGTACGAACTGGTTTTAAGTAATACATACTTCCTACATATTTTGAATTTATTATTATTATTATTATTATTATTATTATTATTATTATTATTATTATTATTATACCAACAATACACCTTCATTCCTTGTATTTCCATTACAAAGTATTTTAGCAAATATTTTGTGGCCTACAAATTGATTTTTCATTCTTTAATAAACTTTCATTCCTGAAATAAATCAGATTTGTAAGCTGACAATTTGTTTTGAAATTCTTCTAACCTTATTTAACCACAGACGCACAACAAGCCACGCCCACTTCATATTACTAAGTAAAGCGCCATGTATTAGCTCCGCCCATTGTTAATACGTCATTTTTATGCAAGTGCCTTGTTGCAACCCGATAGTGATAGATTTATTACAATTAAGGTTTTCATTACAATTCAGGTTGCAACAGTGCCATAGTGGCGTTCATGGAAAATAAACTGCGCCATGGCTGCATGCTTTGTATTGTTTATTTTACATTTAGAGAAAATATGTTGAAATGGAAATATTAGGTGTTGTTTATATATCTTAAAATGTTTAGATGTACATGTAAACTGCACATGTTGGTTGGTTGGTTGATTGGTGTTTTACGTCGCTTTCAACAATATTTCAGTTATATCGCGACATGGAAGCAGGAGGTTACCAACCTCTTAAACATAGTGGCGCAACCCGGGAATCGAACCCGGATCGTCGGCGCCGCAAGCCAAGCGCTTAACCACTACACCAAGCCTACCCCTAAACTGCACATGTTATCAAGTTATCTAATGTGGTACATTTTATTCAAGTGTAATGTAACGTCATGACTAATATACAGTTGGTCAAGTCTATATTTTAAAAGTGCAGTATAAAAATGTTTCTAATTTTATTTGTCGAGTGCGTTTAAGTACAATAAGAATGTATTGTATAGTTTAGCTTTTGTTTATTTAGACGACAAGGATCGAGTATGGCTTGGCAAATCAGTAATATTACCTGACCCATTGAGGGGCGGTGTCACTTCAAAAACATTCGTCAATGTCACTTTTGGTAAGCATTTTATCTTGGACATTTATACAACGGCACAGCTGCGCCTTGAAAAGTGGGAGGGGCACAACCTCAATGATAGATAGATAGATAGATAGATAGATAGATAGATAGATAGATAGATAGATATCACAGTTCAGTAATAAATATAGTAAAACAGTATAGCATAATAGTAAATTTAAACAACACTGGATACAGAATTGCTAATACTAAGGTTAAACACTAAACTGGGCACCTACTGATTCGCTTCATCTCACATGTAAACCCTTTATACGACTACGAATGACATAAGGGTATAAACGATTTAGCATGCTATCCATAGATGACACGTAATGTTCTTAACTTCAGAGAAAGAACTAGCAGAAGGTGATTTTTTCCTTCAAGTTTTTTATGAAGGAAAGGAATTATATGAAAATGAGTGGGATTTGTGTACAATGGAGGATGAGGACGATGAAGAGAGGTTTATTAACTGTCCGTATGAAGCCAAAGCACACAACTGGGCAATAGAAAGAAAAATTCCCAATTATTTACCCAAGGTTTGTATAATGACATTATTAGTACAATTTTGAATTAGGTCTATTATGATAAAGTTAAAGATAGTTGTAATACAATACAAAATGTAAATTTATGAAAGTCTTTACCATATTTAACCATAGCAGTAGATACGTACTTAGCTCGTATGGGTATCGTCTTAGTACAAATCCAAGATATTGTTCCGAAATCCACAACTCGAAATCGAAGAAACACGACAATACATATGTAAATATAATATAAACAATCACGAACCTCTGTCAAAACAGTGGTGGGATCAGGTGCCATGGAGGGGTAAGCATCCCCTGCCGACCGGTCACACCCGTCGTGATGCCATAAGTATAAGCGAAATAGTATTATTCGCTGTCACAGAATTAGAAACGGCACAGCCGTAGTCAAAATAGGTATATGTCATAAACAGTAAGAATACTGCTGTATAGTATAGGTAATACAGATGGTTTAGTTACTGTGAAATAAGGAAGTCAATACAGGAAGGTAATACAGTCAAACAAATACATGTAGATCCTTATTGTCTTATCTGTACAACTTATACCATTATGTAAAATTAAACGGAATTAGTTCAGATTCACTTTTAAAATGTTTATGTGTGTAAGGGTATGTGTGAGGGTGTGTGTAAAATATGAGAAGCGAGAAGAGACTTGTCAAAATCCAATGTATCAGAATACCCAAACTTTAAGAAAAAAAAAATAAATACATTTTTGTGTGTGTAAATAAAAAGAAAATAATAAACCACAAGTCTGAACTCTAAATCATCTACTCCTCAGTTATTTGTGCTCTAATTCATTCAATGGAGTGCTAACAATTATAAAGGATTCTTACGGTCAAACAGCGCAGATACCAGCTTCGTGAACCCATGTATCTCGTGTAAGAGACGGACCAGTTTATTCAAACTTTATATCATATGGATGCAATTCAATAAATGTAATGCAATGTGCAAATGTTTCTACAGTGTAGATCTATACAATGCTGTTGTTCGTTTCAATATACTAGTATGAATTTCCTGAAGGTGGACCCCGTGTAAACTTTCTACCTTATCATACGTCATACCAAGGTTATTATTGTGATAGCATCTGCCTTATCATATGTCAGACCAAGGTTATTATTGTGATAGCATCTACTTTATTATACGTCACACCAAGGTTATTATTGTGATAGCATCTGCCTCATTATACGTCAGGCCAAGGTTATTATTGTGATAGCATCTGCCTTATCATATGTCAGACCAAGGTTATTATTGTGATAGCATCTGCCTTATTATACGTCAGACCAAGGTTATTATTGTGATAGCATCTACCTTATCATATGTCAGACCAAGGTTATTATTGTGATAGCATCAACTTTATTATACGTCAGACCAAGGTTATTATTGTGATAGCATTTACCTTATCAAACGTCAGACTAAGGTTATTATTGTGATAGCATGTGCCTCATTATACGTCAGACCAAGGTTATTATTGTGTTAGCATCTGCTTTATTATACGTCAGACCAAGGTTATTATTGTGATAGCATTTACCTTATCATACGTCAGACCAAGGATATTATTGTGATAACATCTGCCTTATTATACGTCAGACCAAGGTTATTATTGTGATAGCATCTGCTTTATTATACATCAGACCAAAGTTATTATTATGATAGCCTCTACCTTATCATACGTCAGACCAAGGTTATTATTGTGATAACATCTGCCTTATTATACGTCAGACCAAGGTTATTTTTGTGATAGCATCTGCCTTATTATAGTCAGACCAAGGTTATTATTGTGATAGCATCTACCTTATCATATGTCAGACCAAGGTTATTATTGTGATAGCATCTACCTTATTATACGTCAGACCAAAGTTATTATTGTGATAGCATCTACCTTATCATACGTCAGACTAAGGATATTATTGTAATAGCATCTGCCTTATTATACGTCAGACCAAGGTTATTATTGTGATAGCATCTACCTTATCATATGTCAGACCAAGGTTATTATTGTGATAGCATCTGCCTTATTATACGTCAGACCAAAGTTATTATTGTGAAAGCATTTACCTTATTATACGTCAGACCAAGGTTATCATTATGATAGCATCTACCTTATCATACGTCAGACCAATGTTATTATTGTGAAAGCATTTACCTTATTATACGTCAGACAAAGGTTATTATTGTGATAGCATCTGCTTTATTATACGTCAGACCAAGGTTATTATTATGATAGAATCTACCTTATTATACGTCAGACAAAGGTTATTATTGTGTTAGCATCTGCCACTAAGACCCCCCCCCCCCCCACCCTACACAGTCAGGGATTTCTGCGTGCCTCGGTTTTAACTGATGGGATATGCAGGACATCGAGGTAGCAGAGGAAGGACACGAACAAAGGGATTCTCCGGTCAAGCCTCCAAACGATTGAGCCTCCCAAAGTATCTACATACATGTATTTCCCTGAGTTTGAAAAATACATTACTGACATTTATCCACCTGAACTTCATTTAAACAAAGCCAATACCCCTGATCAGCACCTTTCCTGAACTTAAAAATCAAAATTATTAACAACAATATCCATATTAACATATATGATAAATGTAACGACTTTTGATTTCCTGTTGTTAATTTCCTTATTTAAATGGGAATGTCCCTAGACTCCCATCATATGGTATTTATATTAGTCAGTTGGTTCGGTTTGTAGAGCCTGCACTAACGTTTTAGATTTTCATGCAAAAGAATATTCAAAACACTTTTAAACTTCTAACTCAGGGTTATAGGTATCGTAAACTTCGAAAAACGTTTGGTACATTTTACCAGAGACATATATACTGTGTATACATGTCTCTGATTTTACAGATCTTATTCAGAATTATTATTATTTTATCTAAATTCGGAAATGTGACTTTTTAACAGTACGTATCCAGCGGAATTTCTCATCTCGATTTTTACAGTGATCTAGTGTACAAACTAAGGATGGTTCATCGCAAAGACCATATGTCTTGTATTGGGTCCCTCTACATCCTTTAATTCAGACTTTTACTTGAGCGTTGCACGCAGACTAACAGGGCAGTGGGGACTCTATGACGGGCCTTGCCCAAACCTTCTCAGAGGAGACAAGGCCCTGAGCCTCGTCCCCTCTGACTGTTAGTCGGGACTCCTACAGATCAAGGATCGGAACACAGGGGTAACCTTTCATTGAAAAATTCCCAAGACCTAATCCATAATAGACTAGTAATACGTCAATAGGTAAAAGCGAAGACTCGTATCACAGGGGTGACCAACATCAAACCTCGATATCTCCGCTAATTTTGCACGCTTTGACAAAAATCTGGTACCGATCGATCGGGTAGAGTCTCATCTCTTTGTATATATACATTTTGTTACTGTTTACCCATATAATTCATCTTTTTTTTTGCACGATTACTTCACTTTGCCTCCAAACGGACGGTTAATGGATACACCGTGCTATAAATAACGCCGCAATGTCCTTTAACCCGAGTCCGCAGCAAATCTAGAAATGCATCGTTCGTGTTCTCTCGGAACATACCATGAAGAAAGTAATCGAATGATGCATTGCTAGGAGATTTGCTGCGGACTCAGATTAAAGGTCATTGCGGCGTTATTGATAGCACGGTGTATCCATTAACCGTCCGTTTGCGGGCAAAGTGAAATAATCGTGCAAAAAAGATGGATTATATGGGTAAACAGTTACAAAGTGTCTATACACAAAGTGAAGAGACTCTCCCCGATCGAACGGTACCAGATTTTTGTCAAAGCGTGCAAAATTAGCGGAGATATCGAGGTTTGATGTTGGTCACCCCTGTGATACGAGTCTTTCCTTTTACCTATTGACGTATTACTAGTCTATTATGGATTAGGTCTTGGGAATTTCTCAATGTAAGGTTACCCCTGTGATCGGAACTCGCTTACAGACGAGAAGAGCACGGTTTATTTATGTTGATGTCGATTAAAATACATATATTTTTGATTCTAGCATAAGCTTCGATAGTACTTTTCGTATCATGATGTTAAAATTTTATTGACCTCTTGTCTTGAGAAACCTATTGATTCTTGTTCTCTGTGTGGAGGATTATTTATAAATTTTTTTAATGTGTCCTTTAATTGTGCTGCTTTAAGGTGAGTGGGAAAGTGGGCTCCCGTAATCCGGTTAGCCACACCAATTGAGTGACGTTTGTTACTTTAATTAACCGCCCAAAGTCGGTATCGTAACTGCAGTACAATCGAATATTTTTGTTTTCCTTTTTTACTATTATCATGTTTATGTGCATGTCCTTGGTGATTTTTGCCTTACAGCTTGTTAAGATGTGTTCTGTTTTCCCTTTTAAATATAGTGTTACATTTCTTTCACCAGAATGAGCCAGCCAAATAAAATTTCTAAGCACTTAAATACAGATACAGATTTATAATACATAAAGGTCACATAGATTCGTATAAAGGAAACCCCGAATTATGGTCATAAGAATGAACCCCTACTGATGAAACTCCCCTATCATTTTCATACAAGATTTTTTCCTTATAGATATAGAAAACATTAGTTTGAAAAATGGTTTAGAACCTTTGCATTATTTGTTGGAGTCATGCCTGTTATCATATATTAAATAAATGAAGGCCGAATAAAGGGGAAAACCTCCCTTTAAAACTTACAAACTCTTGTACGATGCAGGTTTAACACATTTGCTGAATGTCAATCTCTGGTCTTTTAAACAAATAAATGTACATGTATATATACCGAGAGCAAAATTATGTTACTCAGTGAAATAGTGACTGGTTTGCGGAAATATTCATGGATTAAAATTTTAATAACAAATGGACATTTCTATTTTCAGGGTCGATATAAAGCAAAGGCATGGATTACAGACACAGAAGAAAAGCCATTATTGTGTGGAGAGGCAGAATTTGTTTTATAATTAAATCTATTTCTTTGTTATATTCTAAGGCTAATAACCTGTACATGTTTTTCTCTCGTTTGTAATGTATAAATTTATCAGATATACGTCAATACTTGTGTCAATAGCATCACCCATCAAAATGGGACGCGAAAGCGTGCAAATGGGTCACCGAATTTCACTTTACTGTTCCATGTATGACAATCTCAGAAAAGATATGTATAACAGAAATGGAATTACTGATATACCATTGAAAATATTATTCTTTACATATGCCATTTAATATAAGGAAACGGCATTTGCTCTTTTGTTATACATGTATTAGTTAAGTATACGTATTCACCAGAATAAGTCAGAGCAAAAAAGAACCAAACAAGTAAAATAACTACGTTCTTAAAGTGCAATTCCAAAATAAATTCAATATACTAAATCAGCATAGATATCGATTATAACAATGTCTGTAATGTCTATCAGTTAGTTATAGACCAGTGGACTGTGCGTAAAATGATTTTTCTTCGTAACTAGCTATTTTCATATATGCAATATTGAATATACACATGTCTATATAATAAATGAATTACTCACTCACTCACTTCAGAATTTTAATATATCGTTTTCCTTTTTTGAATACCAAATTGTTGAATTATTTTATTTCTGACCCTCTGTATGGAACATGTTACAGATGCCAATAATGTAAGCGGGAGTTTTACAATTTGTTTACTTTGTTTAATTCGACAATTGTATCTTTTTTTTTACTCCTTCAAGCTTAATTTATTTACATCTACATAGAATGCATCACATATGTTTGCTTTCCCCTATATGGTCTTTTTATAATTATATCATATTCAAATATTACATTGATATCATGGCGATAATTCAAGCTCATAATCTTGGCGTTTCAGCCATTGAACGTGCACCTGGTAAACGATAGATCAGCTGAACGTAGAGGCCCCGATTACCACTGCTTACCACTCTGAGATTAACAGAAATTTTAATTTTCATGTTTTGATTTTCAATACACGTGTATTTTGGGAGAGCAAGTTTTCATTTTTTTAATTCAAAATTCAAAATTAAATATCATAACATCAGTTAACATGAAAAGGTATGATCGGAAACGATTCAGTTGTTATCTATGCTATGATGAGGACGATTACATGAATGTCGATGTTACTTATGCTTTGATGATGATGATGATGACGATAGTCGATGACATAACTGCTGATGTTACTCACGCTTTGATGACTATGGTCGATTACATGCGACCATGCTACATCGCGACTCGGATATCCCCACGACGTCCTAACAAATGGCCGCAGAGTAAAGTTTTCAAATCGCTTCGAAAGTTTCCATTCCTTGCCTGTGACCGTGCAAAAAAAGCCGATTGAGATTGTGAATCACAATCGGCCCTGCGTCGAAGCCGGTGTAACATTAAAAAGTAACCCCATTGAACACTGATCCACGGGTCAGTTTTCAATGTTTAAAAGTGGGTCGGTCTTTAATGCTAAATTTGGTCCAAAAGTCGTTGAAAATTGACGCACGCCGTTAAATTTTGATTCCCCATGGGATCATTTTTTAACGATTTTTAATTTTATGTATAGCATTGAAATACAAGTTTCTATGGAAGTGGAGTGGACATATGGGATGTCTCTCACCATTCCATCTCATTCTCCCTTCCATATAACCTTTGTCTCCTCCTTCCATATCGGAGCGAATCGGGCTTCGCAACTGATACACATTGTGTATACAGAAAAAATAATATAAACAGGTTGAAAGATTTGTGGTTTGGGTGTGATTTCAAACTCGAACTGCATTTCTTAAATACTAGTATACTATTTATCTTGGGAGAAAATGTATTTACTAGGCAGATTATCCCGGGGGGGCTGTTTTTTTTATCAAGTTAAAAGCACCCACATCAAAGACATCAGCGGATCCAGAACGGAAGAGAGGATCTTAATCATGGAGGTCTGGATTTATGGTCATCCCCTCTCATTTTTTACTGAATATATATATGCATTTTTTTATAGAAAGATGATTTGTTTTACATGTTTCCCATATTCAGGGACTAGAAACCCTCACTACAAACATATAGCATTTGGCATCGTGATTCAACCACTTTTCTATTTCAAAAATAAAATCAACGTTTAAAATATGCATATGTGTATCAAAAGACAGATAACCGGTATGACCAGGACGGGACTCGAACCCGAGACCTCTCGATCATAAGAAGAGACCCTTAACCACTGGACCACTTGGGCTCAATACTCTAGATATTGACCAAAACATCCCCCGCTCCCTCCCCCCCCCCCAAAAGGATATTTACTTTCGCATCTCTTCGGTTAAAATTTTATTTTCTTGTCACGGAATATTATACAGTTATTGACTGGGATTGAAGGCAACAGATTATCAGATAAACTCGAAGACAAACAGTTGTCATCAGAGGCCGAATTTTCTAACAATTTCTTAGACCGCTTGATATCAACAGCGGTTCTATAGAATTTATTTAGAAACTATTTCATAGGGATTTGACAACACATCATATTTACCATGTAAAAAGTTCATAATTGTATCAAGTGTCACAAATGAAGAAACAAACAATAAGAGACGATCTATTACCGTATAATTAATCTACATGCATTGATTGTTCCAGATATTCCCTGTACAAAGACATTTTATAGGCTATTCAAGCCATCCTTTCTTAACGTTAAAATTTGGCCCCACTGAAAATGTATCTAGCTAAATACATGTATCGTAAAATGGAGGTTTTCTCAACTTGGGGTCGTTGAAATTTAACCCTACCTATGATGACCAGTCTTCAAGTTCATTATACTTATTATCAGATAATCGAATAGCCACACTATGTTATAAACCGGAGTTCGATTTTTTTTTTCCTAGGGAGTCATTAATTAATGTTGAAGTATTAACACCCCTTCCCAGCTACTGTCCTTGCATTGTCTCAGCAAAACATCCCTCTTTATTTTACAAAAACAGACAGTGTACTTAGCTAAATACTTGTATTGTGATTAGGAGATTATCTCGACATGGGGTCGTTTTTTAATGTTAAAATTTGACCTCACATCTAATAACAAGTCAAGTTTGTTAAAGTCCCATTACATTTTACACAGGACTTCGATGCTTTTTTTTCATATGGAGTCCGGAATTGATACTGAAATATGAACACACACCCCTCCCACCAATCCCTTAGTTATAATTCCTGCATCGTTTCTTCAAATTATCATTATTTATTCAACAAACGCACACAGTGTACTTGGCTAAATACTTGTATTGTAATAAGGAGATTTATCGACATGGTGTCGTTTTTTAATGTTAAAATTTGACCCCACCTCTAATAACAAGTTTTCAAGTTTATTAGAAGTCACCCTTATAAGCAGGAGTTCGATGCTTTTTTTCATATGGAGTCATGAATTAATGTTGAAATATGACCCCCTCCCCAATCCCCTAGTTAGAATCCCTGCATCGAATCTGCAAATTATCACTTTTTATCCAACAAAAGCACACAGTGTACTTAGTTAAATACTTGTATTGTAATAAGGAGATTATTTCGACATGGGGTCGTTGAAATTTTACCCCACCACTAATAACAAGTCTTCAAGTTTACTAAAAGATTATTTAAAGTCACTTTATATTTTAAGCAGGAGTTAGAAGCTTTATCACATGGAGTCATGAATTAATATTGAAATATGAATCACCACCCCACCACACCCCCCCCCCTTTCCAATTATAACCCCTGCAATGTCTATGCAAAATATCACTTTTTATTCAACAAAAGCACACAACATGCTTATAGCTAATGAAATATCAGTTCTAACAGACAACGCGTCTAATGAGATCGAAATTTGCATAATATTCTACGTATGATGTCATTATCCAACGTAAAATGTAGACCATGCTGTAAATGGCCCGTGTGCAACCAGGAAGTATACAGTGTGAACTACATAGTTGAAGGGAGCATTATACGCAAGAGTCAATTTTTAACGTTAAAATATGACCCACCACTGCGTGTCAATTTTCAACGCGGGTCACATTTTCATGCGAGGGTCACTTTTTCATGCGTGGTGGGGTCATTGAATAACGGACCGAGTCAATTTTCCACATTAAAAATCGACCAACAAACCGTTGAAAATTGACCCGTGGGTCAGTTTTTAACATTGAAAACTGACCCGTGGGTCAGTTTTCAATGGGGTCACTTTTTAATGTTACACCGGCATAGTCACGGCATTGAAGCCCCACCAAACAAAATCAATAGCTGATAATAAATAGCGTTTGTTGTGGCGAAATATTGAAGCTAGGACGATTACATGAAAGTCGATGTTACTTATGCCTTGATGACTATGGTCGATGATATGAATGCCGATGTTACTTATGCTTTGATGACTATGTTCGATGACCTGACTACCGATGTTACTTATCCTTTGATGACGATGGTCGATTACATGAAAGTCGATGTTACTTATGCTTTGATGACTATGGTCGATGACCTGACTACCGATGTTACTTATCCTTTGATGACGATGGTCGATGATATGAATGTCGATGTTACTTATGCTTTGATGACTATGTTCGATGACCTGACTACCGATGTTACTTATCCTTTGATGACGATGGTCGATGACATGAATGCCGATGGTACTTACATGTAAGCTTTGATGACAATAGTCGATGACATGAATGCCTGATGTTGCCTTTGTATGATAAGAATGGACGATGGCATGACTGACGATGTTGCTTATGCTTTGATGACAATGGTCGATGACATGAATGCCAATGTTGTCAATGTTCTGATGACAATGGTTGATAACAGTATGGCGATGTTACTTATGCTCTGATGGCGATTGGCGATAGCATGATAATACGATGTTTCCACAGCAATCTGGCTGATTGGCAATGTCAAGATATGCCGATGCAGATGCTCTTATCACCCCCTTCCTCACGTCGTTAACTGTGTGAGTTTCAGTCGTTTTCAGCTGTACGCAATAAACAAATTTGTAGTTTGTTGGAAACTTGCCTGACCTTATTGCATTCGGTAAAAGGGTGAGAATATCATTCAGTTATCGTTTCTGATCATAGGTGCCAAAGAAGGACAACTGGCTATAATATTTGACGATTACTGTAGGATACTTTCTATAGACATATAGACAAGTTTACCCTTTCTATTGTATTGATTAATCATATAGTCTGTCTTTCAAGAGGAAATAAGCTATGAATCGGTGTTATGGCTACAAAAAGGAATGCTTACACTGATGTCATTACAACAAAAAGCATAGAAGATTCTCGGCTTCCTCAAGCGATATCTCGGAACATCAGAGCGTCCCAGGGCCGTCAGAGCCGTTGTATATCTCACCCTTGAATATGCTACGGGATTCTCATACCACCAGAGGGATCAATCGGAGTGTATAAGACCAGGGACGTCTGTAATGCATACGTCCCCTGATTAGACCAACGCCGAGCAGCACGCTCCGTTGGAAAAGGTCAAAGAATGGTAATTAGAGACGTCTGATTGGCTGATCATCTGTAGGGGAGAGGGACTATTATTTCAGTGAATCAGGGGCTCTAATTGAAAACAATTATTTGATTAATCCATAAATAAAGATTGATTCTGCTGTAAAACCATGAAGAATTTCAATCTCATTTCGCAAATGTAAATTTTTATGACCTAAACTAGGGACGTATATATATCTAATATCTTTAGATATATACGTCTCTGCCTAAACAAATATTGTTGTTTACATTAGAATTTTGGCGAGAACCTCGAAGCTGCATTCCGTCGAAGCCTTTATTACAACTTTTGGAAGTGTGAGCGCCTACATTACCCCATCCTCTATCCAGGGTTTCGTACGCTACGAGCACTACACCTCTGTCAGCGCTTATTTTCAGAAATCTTGACAAAGTTTTCAAAATCCATTGTTCGCACTTTAAAACTACATACCGGTATTTGATCATATTATGATATACAAAAGCAGATTTTACTTTTTACCGTGATTCATAAGAAATCGTTTCATAAACATGAATTCAGAATTGTTTCGTGTAATATGCGTATTAATGTAGAATGAACACATGGTTTAAAATTAATGTAAACATGGAAACAAAGGTAGAACAAGCATTGAAAAGATATGATAATTCGTTAAAATTTAGAGAAAAACAGTTGGAGGCTTTGAAGATTCTTTTAAATCCCAAAGATGTGCTTCTAAATTTTCTTTTCCAGTTCTGTGTCGTGCTAACAGGTGATGGGGGTATCGAGTTTGGGAGAAAGTACTTTAAATGACTTTATGGTTTTAATGGATTCCTCTCGACTTTAGAAAGCCATAAATGCGACTTTTTGTGAGTCATTTTGTTGTTAACTGTAAAATAGAATTTTTAAACATTTATACATAGTGTTAAATGAAATGTATCGTAATGTTTTATCTTTAGCATTCTCTCTTTAATGTATAATACACCAAATAATAAAAAAGTTATCCCCTACAATCCTCATAGACCCCCCCCCCCTTAGGAATACATATGAAATAATGTCAATGAATGAATAATTCTCTAAAACGGCAACGATTTGATATGTATGAAAAAAGATATAGATTTCATCAAGTATTTATCGAATTAAATATGTCCGATTTAACATTAAAATTTAAAAGAGTTTACGCGGAAACTTATCAACATCATAAAAATCTGTTGATTTCAGTAACCTTGTCGAAGTATCTGAGAAAACGAGTAAGTGTAGCAAAATATGGGTTATATCAAAACAATTCCTCTCACAATGTAGTCTTAGTGGGCTATTTCATTATTCCAGAAGTTTAACATATTTAGAGATATGCCTACGTTTCTGTCTTCGATCAGCTTTTTCCTATAAACGCCCATCGCCCTCGCCACTCACTCTGTAAACCGAAAAATCTGGATTTTCACTTATTTATCTTTAAAATAGTTTTACAAAATTAATATCAATCGACAGATCTTGTTTAGTCGTAACTTTTGATGTATGTTATATGTTTCTACGAAGAAGCATTCGTATTTTATAAGGAAAAACTCATTTAAGATAGGACGTTTTCTATGTTAATTTTGACGTGACGTCACCGATGTTTAACATTGAGTCTATGGTAAACTTGACGACGTCACGTCAAAATTTAACATGGAAATCGCCCTATCTAAAATTGATTTTTTTTTCTATAAAATATGAACGCTTCTTTATACAAACATATAGCATACACCGAAAGTTACGACTAAACAAGATCTATTGAATGGTTTTGCATTTTTGAAATTATTCTGAAGATGAATAACGGAAAATCCAGATTTTCCAGTTTCCGAAGTGAGTGGCGCGGACAGTAATCTGCTCATTCCATGTATTGACAGTGGAAGAGACCATCTTTTGATAAGTATCGATATTATGAAAATTATAGTACTGTTCAGAGTAATTGTACAAGATTTTAAATATTGTAATCCATAATGGTAACGTCTAATTGCGAGGGTTTATATACCTCATTCTTTATATCAGAATGAGAAGATGAATTACTCCGTAAGCTAGTGATAATTCTATGAGCTTATATTTGAACACTTTCCAAAAGATAATTGAAAATAATTATTTCATGCAACACTAGAATATTCCACAATAATCTTTGTTGTTGCGGTGTATAAGAAGCAAACATGTAAAATTTGATTGTCTTCTCATATTCTCTTTATTGAAGCTGGTCGTTTACAAAATATTTCTAGAAATGAAAGATTTTAAAAAGTATGCCATAGTGATATAGAGGATGAATTCCACTTTCTTGTAATATTCCAGCTTACCGTGATTTACGGGAAATTTGTGTAAAGCAATATTATTGGCAAAGATCTTCAGTGATTGACTTTGTACAACTTTAACCGTAAATGCTTTTAAAGGAATTGTGTGCACTAGGTAAATATATGAGAGATGCATTTAGTCTTCGCAGTAATTCATTAACTTTATATATTTAATATATTTCCAATACAGTCAGTAGCTTTCTATTTTATCGTTTTTGAGTGTATCTTTTTGTTTGTTATATAATCCAAATCATTTATACATTAAATTCATACGTGTGTAATAAATAAATATGACATTCTCCATTCAGTGTATGCATATTGAAGTATTGCATATTGTAAATTTATTTAGTAATTTATACATGTATACAACATTGATTAGACGTAAGTCTTATGACTTGAATTGTATTGCTAGGCAGTGGCGGATCCAGGATTTCCGAAAAAAAGGGGGGGGGGTTGTGGAAGTCAAGTATTAGCAAAATTACTTAGCCATTTTGGGGTACCAAATCTAAACTTTTAACAGTAAATACGTGGCAAAAAGGGGACCCGGGCTACCGCCCCCTTAAAATCCGCCTCTGCCAGGGTCGGGGTAATATCACCTAAAAGAAAAATTCAAAAGGAAAAAAGCCTCCTTAATTTGTTCTTAGTAAATATATTTGCATTTAGATCGATGCAAAAGAGAGATAGAATTATGTACATGTATTTAACATTCAGAAATTTTTAGAACACTGCGGAATTTTGCAAAGACAAACTGCATAGTATGACAACGTTCCATTGTACATGTCATTAGAAAATCGTAGATACAAACATCGTATGATCAAAACACACAAGATACCTCCCACTTTCCTCGGTGCTTATACATACGTTCCACCTACCTCAGTATTTATACATACATCCCACCTACCTCAGTATTTATACATACATCCCACCTACCTCAGTGCTTAAACATACATCCTACCTACCTCAGTACTTAAACATACACCCCATCTACCTCTGTGCTTATACATACGTTCAACCAACCTCGATGTTTATACATACATCCCACCTTCCTCAGTGTTTATACATACATCCCAACTACCTCAGTGCTTAAACATACATCCTACCTACCTCAGTGTTTATATATACATCCCACCAACCTCAGTGCCTATACATACATCCCACCTACCTCAGTGCTTATACATACATCTCACCTACCTAAGTGCTTATACATACATCCCACCTACCTCTGTGCTTATACATTCATTCCACCTACCTCAGTGCTTATAAATACATTCCACCTACCTCTGTGCTTATACATAATCCGACCTACCCAATTGCTTATACATACATCCCACCTACCTCAGTGTTATACATACATCCCACCTTCATCAGTGCTTATTCATACATCCAACCTACCTCAGTGCTTATAAATACATCCCACCTATCTCAGTGCTTATACATACATCCCAACTACCTCAGTGTTATACATACATCCCAACTTCCTCAGTGCTTATACATACAACCCACCTACCTCAGTGCTTATACATACATCCAACCTTCCTCAGTATTTATACATACATCCTACCTACATCAGTGCTTATTAATACATCCCACCTACCTCAGTGCTTATTCATACACCCCACCTACCTCACTACTTATACATACATCTCACCTACGTCAGTACTTATACATCCATCTTACCTGCCTCATTGCCTATACACACATCCCACCTTTCTCAGTGCTTATACATACATCCCACCTACCTCAGTGCTTATACATACATCTCACCTATCTCAGTGCGTATACATCCATCCTATCTACCTCAATGTTTATACATACACCCCATCTACCTCAGTGCTTGCACATACATCCTACCTACCTCAGTGCTTCTACATACATCCCACCTACCTCAGTGTTTATACATACATCCCACATACCACAGTGCTTATAAATACATCCCACCTATCTCAGTGCTTATGCATATCTCCCACCTATCTCAGTGCTTAAAAATACATCCCTTCTACCTCTGTAGTTATACATACTTCCACCGACCGCTGTGCTTATACATAAATCCCACCTACCTCACTGCTTATATATACTCCCACCTACCTCCGTCCTTATACATACATCCCACCTACCTCAATGCTAATACATGCATCCCACCTACCTTAGTCCTTTTACATACATCTAACCTACCTCAGTGCTTTTACATACATCCCACATACTTCAGTGTATATACATACATCCCACCTACCTCATTGCTTATACATACATCCCACATACCTCAGTGCATATACATACATCCGACCTACCTCAGTGCTTATACATATATCCCACCTACCTCAGTGCTTATACATACATCTCACCTACCTCAGTGCTTATACATACAACCCACCTATCTCAGTGCTTATACATACATCCCACCTACTTCAGTGCTTATACATACTCACACCTACCTCAGTGCTTATCCATACATCCCACCTACCTCAGTGCTTATAAATATATCCCATCTACCTCAGTGCTTATACATACATCCCACCTAACTCAATGCTTATACAAACATCCTACCTATCTCAGTGCTTCTACATACATCCAACCTATTTCAGTATTTATACATACATCCCATCTACCTCATTCCTTACACTTACATCCTACCAACCTTAGTGTTTATACATACATCCCACCTACCTCACTGCTTATACATACATCCCATCTACCTCAGTGATTATGCATACATCCCACCTACCTCACTGCTTATACATACATCTTACCTACCTTAGTGCTTATACATACATCCCACTTACCTCTGTGCTTATACATTCATCCCACTTACCTCAGTGCTTATACATATATTTCACCTACCTCAGTATTTATACAAACATCCCACCAACCTCAGTGCTTATATATAAATTCCACCTTCGGCAGTGCTTATCCATACATCCTACCTACCTCAGTGCTTATACATACATCTAACCTCCCTCAGTGCGTATCCATCCATCCTACCTACCTTAGTGTTTACACATACACCTCATCTACCTCAGTACTTACACATACATCCTACCTACCTCAGTGCTTAAACATACATCCCACCTACCTCAGTGCTTCTTCATACATCCTACCTAATACAGTGCTTATAAATACATCCCAACAATCTCAGTGCTTACACATACATCCCACCTACCTCAGTTTTTATACATACATCCCTTCTACCTCTGTGCTTATACATACTTCCACCTACATCTGTGTTTATACATACATCCCACCTACCTCAGTGCTCATACGTACATCCCATCTACCTCAGTGATTATATATACATCCCACCTACCTCAGTGCCTATACATACATTCCATCTACCTCATTCCTTACACCTACATCCTACCTACCTCTGTGCTTATACATACATCCCACCTACCTCTGTGTTTATACATACATCCCACATACCTCAGTGCATATACATACATCCCACATACCTCAGTGCTTATACATTCATCCCACTTACCTCAATGCTTATACATACATCCCATCTACCTCAGTGCTTATACATACTCACACCTACCTCAGTGCTTATCCATACATCCCACCTACCTCAGTGCTTATACATACATCCCACCTAACTCAATTCTTATACAAACATCCTACCTATCTCAGTGCTTCTACATACATCCAACCTATTTCAGTATTTATACATACATCCCATCTACCTCATTCCTTACACTTACATCCTACCAACCTTAGTGTTTCTAAATACATCCCACCTACCTCAGTGCTCATACGTACATCCCATCTACCTCAGTGATTATATATACATATATCCTACCTCAATGCCTATACATACATTCCATCTACCTCATTCCTTAAACTTACATCCTACCTACCTCTGTGCTTATACATACATCCCACCTACCTCCGTGCTTATACATACATCCCACCTACCGCAGTGCTTATACATACATCCCACCTACCGCAGTGCTTATACAAACATCTAACCTACCTTCAGTGCTTATAGATACATCCCACCTACCTCTGTGCTTATACATTCATCCCACCTACCTCAGAGTTTATATATACATTTCACCTACCTCAGTGCTCCTACATACACCCAACTTATCTCAGAATTTATACATACTCCCACTTACCTCAGTGCTTATACATACATCCCACCTACCCCAGTGTTTATACATACATCCCACCTACCACAGTCCTTATAAATACATCCCAACTATCTCAGTGCTTATACATACATCCCGCCTATCTCAGTGCTTATACATACATCCTTTCTACCTCTGTGCTTATACATACTTCCACCTACCTCTGTGCTTATACATACATCCCACCTACCTCAATGCTTATACATACTCCCACCTACCTCTATGCTTATACATACATCCCACCTACCTCAGTGCTTATACATGCATCCCACCTACCTTAGTGCTTTCACATACATTTTACCTATCTCAGTGCTTTTACATACATCCCATATACCTCAGTGCTTATACATACATCCCACCTACCTCAGTGCTTATACATACATCCCACATACCTCAGTGCTTATACATACATCCCATCTACCTCAGTGCTTATACATACTCACACCTACCTCAGTGCTTATCCATACATCCCACCTACCTCAGTGCTTATAAATATATCCCATCTACCCCAGTGCTTATACATACATCCCACCTGCCTCAATGCTTATACAAACATCCCACCTATCTCAGTGCTTCTACATACATCCAACCCATTTCAGTATTTATACATACATCCCATCTACCTCATTCCTTACACTTACATCCTACCAACCTTAGTGTTTATTCATACATCCCACCTACCTCACTGCTTATACATACATCCCATCTACCTCAGTGATTATGCATACATCCCACCTACCTCAGTGCTTATACATACATCTTACCTACCTTAGTGCTTATACATACATCCCACTTACCTCTGTGCTTATACATTCATCCCACTTACCTCAGTGCTTATACATATATTTCACCTACCTCAGTATTTATACATACATCCCACCAACCTCAGTGCTTATATATAAATCCCACCTTCGGCAGTGCTTATCCATACATCCTACCTACCTCAATGCTTATACATACCTCTAACCTCCCTCAGTGCGTATCCATCCATCCAACCTACCTTAGTGTTTACACATACACCTCATCTACCTCAGTGCTTACACATACATCCTACCTACCTCAGTGCTTATACATACATCCCACCTACCTCAGTTTTTATACATACATCCCTTCCACCTTTGTGCTTATACATAATTCCATCTACATCTGTGCTTATACATACATCCCACCTACCTCAGTGCTTATACATGCATCCCACCTACCTTAGTGCTTTTACATACATTTAACCTACCTCAGTGCTTTTACATACATCCCACCTACCTCAGTGTTTATACATACATCCCACATAACTCAGTGCATATACATACATCCCACATACCTCAGTGCTTATACATCCATCCCGCTTACCTCAGTGCTTATACATACATCCCACCTACCTCAATGCTTATACATACATCCCACCTACCTAAGTGTTTATACATACATCCCACATACCTCCGTGCATATACATACATCCCACATACCTCAGTGCTTATACATTCATCCCACTTACCTCAGTGCTTATACATACATCCCACCTACCTCAGTGCTTATACATACTCACACCTACCTCATTATAAAATCTACCTCATCCAACCTATTTATACATACATCCCATCTACCTCATTCCTTACACTTACATCCTACCAACCTTAGTGTTTATACATACATCCCACCTACCTCAGTGCCTATACATACATTCCATCTACCTCATTCCTTAAACTTACATCCTACCTACCTCTGTGCTTATACATACATCCCACCTACCTCTGTGCTTATACATACATCCCACCTACCTCAGTGTTTATACATACATCCCACCTACCGCAGTGCTTATACAAACATCTTACCTACCTTCAGTGCTTATAGATACATCCCACCTACCTGTGTGCTTAAACATTCATCCCACCTACCTCAGTGTTTATACATACATTTCACCTACCTCAGTGCTTCTAAATACACCCAACCTATCTCAGTATTTATACATACTCCCACTTACCTCAGTCCTTATAAATACATCCCAACTATCTCAGTGCTTATACATACATCCCACCTACCTCAGTGCTTATACATACATCCTTTCTACCTCTGTGCTTATACATTCTTCCACCTACCTCTGTGCTTATACATACATCCCACCTACCTCAATGCTTATACATACTCCCACCTACCTCCATGCTTATACATACATCCCACCTACCTCAGTGCTTATACATGCATCCCACCTACCTTAGTGCTTTTACATACATTTAACCTATCTCAGTGCTTTTACATACATCCCATATACCTCAGTGCTTATACATACATCCCACCTACCTCAGTCCTTATACATACATCCCACATACCTCAGTGCATATACATACATCCCACATACCTCAGTGCTTATACATACATCCCACCTACCTCAGTGCTTATACATACATCTCACCTACCTCAGTCCCTATGCATACATGCCACCTATCTCAGTGCTTATACATACATCCCACATACATCAGTGCTTATACGTACTCCCACCTACCTCAGTGCTTATACATACATCCCAACTACCTCAGTGTTTATACATACATCCCATCTACCACAGTGCTTATACATACATCCCACCAATATCGGTGCTTATACATACATCCCACCTACCTCAGTGCTTCTACATACATTCAACCTTTCTCAGTATTTATACATACATCCCATCTACCTCATTCATTACACTTACATCCTACCTACCTTAGTGTTTATACATACATCCCACCTAACTCAGTGCTTATACATACATCCCACCTACCTCTGTGCTTATACATTCATCCCACCTACCTCAGTGCTTATACATGCATTTCAACTACCTCAGTGCGTCTACATATATCTAATCTATCTCAGTGCATATACATACACCCCACCTACCTCAGTGCTTATACATATATCCCACCTACCTCAGTGCTTATACATACATTCCACCTACCTCAATGCTTATACATACATCCAACCTACTTCAGTATTTATACATACATCCCTCCTACCTCATAGCTTATACACACATCCCACTTTCCGTAGTGCTTATACATACATACCACCTTCCTTAATGTTTATAGATGCATCCCACCTACCTCTGTGCTTATACATTCATCCCACTTACCTCAGTGCTTATACATACATTTCACCTACCTCATTGCCTATACATACACCCCACCTATCTCAGTGCTTCTACATATATCCTGCCTGCCTCAGTGCTTATACATACATCCCACATATCTTAGTGCTTCTACATAGATCCAACCTACCTTGGTCTTTATACATATATCCCATCTACCTCAGTGCTTGCACATACATCCTACCGATCTTAGTGCTTATACATACATCCTACCTATATCAGTGCTTATACACACATCCCCCCTACCTCAGTGCTTCTACATACATCCAACCTATCTCAGTATTTATACATACATCCCATCTACCTCATTCCTTACACTTACATCCTCCCTACCTTAGTGTTGATACATACATCCCTCCTATCTCAGTGCTTATACATACATCCCACCTATATCAGTGCTTATACATACATCCCACCTACCTCAGTGCTTATACATACATCTTACCTACCTCAGTGCTTATACATACATCCCACCTACCTCTGTGCTTATACATTCATCCCACCTACCTCAGTGTTTATACATACATTTCACCTACCTCAGTGCTTCTACATACATTCCAACCTATCTCAGTGTTTATACATACATCCCACCTACTTCAGTGCATATACATATATCCCACCTACCTCAGTGCTTATACATACATCCCACCTACCACAGTGCTTATACATACATCCAACCTACCTCAGTATTTATACATACATCCCACCTACCTCATTGCTTATACATACATCCCACCTACCTCAGTGCTTATACATACATCCCACCTACCTCAGTGCTTATACATACATCCCACCTACCTCAGTGCTTATACATACATCCCACCTACCTCTGTGCTTATACATTCATCCTACTTACCTCAGTCCTTATACATACATTTCACCTACATCATTGCTTATACATACATCCCACCTATCTCAGTGCTTATACATACCCCCCCCCAACCTATCTCAGTGCTTATACATACACCCCACCTATCTCAGTGCTTCTACATATATCCTACCTGCCTCAGTTCTTATATATACATCCCACATATCTTAGTGCTTCTACATACATCCAACCTACCTCGATGTTAATACATACATCCTACCTACCACAGTGCTTATACATACATCCCACCTACCTCAGTGCTTATACATACATCCCACCTACCATAGTGCTTATACATACATCCCACCTATATCAGTGCTTATACATACATCCCACATACCTCAGTGCATATACATACATCCCACCTACCTCAGTGCTTATACATATATCCCACCTACATCAGTGCTTAGACATACATCCCACCTACCTCAGTGCTTATACATACATCCCACCTATCTCAGTGCTTATATATACATCCCACCTACCTCAGTTCTTCTACATACTCCCACCTACCTCAGTGCTTATACATACATCCCACCTACGGCAGTGCTTAAAAATACATCCCATCTACCTCAGTGCTTATACATACATTCCACCTACCTCAATGCTTATACATACATCCCACCTATCTCAATGCTTCTACATACATCCAACCTATCTCAGTATTTATACATACATCCCATCTACCTCATTCATTACACTTACATCCTACCTACCTTAGTGTTTATACATACATCCCACCTACCACAGTGCTTATACATACATCCCACCTACCTCAGTGCTTATACATACATCCCACCTACCACAGTGCTTATACAAACATCTTACCTACCTCAGTGCTTATAGATACATCCCCCCTACCTCTGTGCTTATGCATTCATCCCACCTACCTCAGTGTTTATACATACATCCCACCTACCTCAGTGCTTATACATACATCCCACCTATCTCAGTGCTTATACATACATCCCACCTACCTCAGTGCTTATACATACATCCCACCTACCTCAGTGCTTATACATACATCCCACCTACCTCAGTGCTTATACATACATCCAACCTACCTCAGTATTTATACATACATCCCACCTACCTCAGTGCTTATACATACATCCCACCTTCCGCAGTGCTTATACATACATCCCACCTACCTCAGTGCTTATACATACATCCCACCTACCTCAGTGCTTATACATACATCCCACCTACCTCAGTGCTTATACATACATCCCACCTACCTCAGTGCTTATACATACATCCCACCTACCTCATTGCTTATACATACATCCCACCTTCCGCAGTGCTTATACATACATCCCACCTACCTCAGTGCTTATACATACATCCCACCTACCTCTGTGCTTATACATTCATCCCACTTACCTCAGTGCTTATACATACATCCCACCTACCTCAGTGCTTATAAATACACCCCACCTATCTCAGTCCTTATACATACATCCCAACTAACTCTGTGCTTATACATACATCCCACCTACCTCAGTGCTTATACATACATCCCACCTACCTCAGTGCTTATACATACATCCCACCTACCTCAGTGCTTATACATACATCCCACCTACCTCAGTGCTTATACATACATCCCACCTACCACAGTGCTTATACATACATCCCACCTACCTCAGTGCTTATACATACATCCCACCTACCTCAGTGCTTATACATACATCCCACCTACCTCAGTGCTTTTACATACAGCCCACTTACCTCAGTGCTTATACATACATCCCACCTACCTCAGTGCTTATACATACATCCCACCTACCTCAGTGCTTATACATACATCCCACCTACCTCAGTGCTTATACATACATCCCACCTACCTCAGTGCTTATACATACACCCCACCTACTTCAGTGCATATACATATATCCCACCTACCTCAGTGCTTATACATACATCCCACCTACCTCAGTGCTTATACATATATGCCACCTACCACAGTGCTTATACAAACATCTTACCTACCTCAGTGCTTATACATACATCCCACCTATCTCAATGCTTCTACATACATCCAACCTATCTCAGTATTTATACATACATCCCATCTACCTCATTCATTACACTTACATCCTACCTACCTTAGTGTTTATACATACATCCCACCTACCACAGTGCTTATACATACATCCCACCTACCTCAGTGCTTATACATACATCCCACCTACCACAGTGCTTATACAAACATCTTACCTACCTCAGTGCTTATAGATACATCCCCCCTACCTCTGTGCTTATGCATTCATCCCACCTACCTCAGTGTTTATACATACATTTCACCTACCTCAGTGCTTCAACATACATCCCAACCTATCTCAGTGTTTATACATACACCCCACCTACTTCAGTGCATATACATATATCCCACCTACCTCAGTGCTTATACATACATCCCACCTACCTCAGTGCTTATACATACATCCAACCTACCTCAGTATTTATACATACATCCCAACTACCTCATTGCCTATACATACATCCCACCTTCCGCAGTGCTTATACATACATCCCACCTACCTCAGTGCTTAAACATACATCCCACCTACCTCTGTGCTTATACATTCATCCCACTTACCTCAGTGCTTATACATACATCCCACCTACCACAGTGCTTATACATACATCCCACCTACCTCAGTGCTTATACATACATCCCACCTACCACAGTGCTTATACAAACATCTTACCTACCTCAGTGCATATACATATATCCCACCTACCTCAGTGCTTATACATACATCCCACCTACCTCAGTGCTTATACATACATCCAACCTACCTCAGTGCTTCAACATACATCCCAACCTATCTCATTGCTTATACATACATCCCACCTTCCGCAGTGCTTATACATACATCCCACCTACCTCAGTGCTTATACATACATCCCACCTACCTCAGTGCTTATACATACATCCAACCTACCTCAGTATTTATACATACATCCCACCTACCTCATTGCTTATACATACATCCCACCTTCCGCAGTGCTTATACATACATCCCACCTACCTCAGTGCTTAAACATACATCCCACCTACCTCTGTGCTTATACATTCATCCCACTTACCTCAGTGCTTATACATACATCCCACCTACCACAGTGCTTATACATACATCCCACCTACCTCAGTGCTTATACATACATCCCACCTACCACAGTGCTTATACAAACATCTTACCTACCTCAGTGCTTATAGATACATCCCCCCTACCTCTGTGCTTATGCATTCATCCCACCTACCTCAGTGTTTATACATACATTTCACCTACCTCAGTGCTTCAACATACATCCCAACCTATCTCAGTGTTTATACATACACCCCACCTACTTCAGTGCATATACATATATCCCACCTACCTCAGTGCTTATACATACATCCCACCTACCTCAGTGCTTATACATACATCCAACCTACCTCAGTATTTATACATACATCCCACCTACCTCAGTGCTTATACATACATCCCACCTACCTCAGTGCTTATAAATACACCCCACCTATCTCAGTACTTCTTTCATATATCCTACCTACCTCAGTGCTTCTACATATATCCTACCTGCCTCAGTGCTTATATATACATCCCACATATCTTAGTGCTTCTACATACATCCAACCTACCTCGATGTTTATACATATATCTCATCTACCTCAGTGCTTGCACATACATCCCACCTACCTCAGTGCCTATACATACATCCCACCTACTACAATGCTTATACATACATCCCACCGATATCAGTGCTTATACATACATCCCACCTACCTCAGTGTTTCTACATACATCCAACCTACCTCGGTATTTATACATACATCCCACCTACCTCATTGCTTATACATACATCCCACCTTCCGCAGTGCTTATACATACAACCCACCTACCTCTCTGCTTATACATACATCTCACCTATCTCAGTACTTCTTTCATATATCCTACCTACCTCAGTGCTTCTACATATATCCTACCTGCCTCAGTGCTTATATATACATCCCACATATCTTAGTGCTTCTACATACATCCAACCTACCTCGATGTTTATACATATATCTCATCTACCTCAGTGCTTGCACATACATCCCACCTACCTCATTGCTTATACATACATCCCACCTTCCGCAGTGCTTATACATACATCCCACCTACCTCAGTGCTTCTACATATATCCTACCTGCCTCAGTGCTTATACATACATCCAACCTACCTCGGTATTTATACATACATCCCACCTACCTCATTGCTTATACATACATCCCACCTTCTGCAGTGCTTATACATACATCCCACCTACCTCTCTGCTTATACATACATCCCACCTACCTCTGTGCTTATACATACATCCCACTTACCTCAGTGCTTATACATACATTTCACCTACCTCATTGCTTATACATACATCCCACCTTCCGCAGTGCTTATACATACATCCCACCTACCTCAGTGCTTCTACATATATCCTACCTGCCTCAGTGCTTATACATACATCCCACATATCTTAGTGCTTCTACATACATCCAACCTACCTCGGTGTTTAAACATATATCCCACCTACCTCAGTGCTTATACATACATCCCACCTACCTCAGTGCGTAGACATACATCCCACCTACCTCAGTGCTTAAGTTATACATACATCCAAACTACCTCAGTATTTATACATACATCCCACAAACCTCAGTGCTTATACATACATCCCACCTTCCGCGGTGCTTATACATACATACCACCTACCTGAGTGCTTATAAATACATCCCACCTATCTCAGTGCTTATTCATATATCTCACCTATCTCAGTGCTTATACAGCCATCCCACTTACCTCAGTGCTTATATATACATTCCACCTATTTCAGTGCTTCTACACATACCTTACCTGCGTCAGTGCTTATACATACATCCCACCTATCTTAGTGCTTTGCAGGGGGACGGTTACTGGGCATTAGATAACAACTAGGACGTCAGGATTTCTTAAGTAAAACATGTTGCAACTTAAAGTTAAATTTTGAAGACGAGTTTATACATGTATGAGTTTCTCGACTTGTTACTGGATCCACAATATCGTATATGTGTATACAGGCGCGGGGGACACGGGGCACGTGCCCCCGGCAGTGCCCGCCGAAGGGGGCATCATAGTCTATTTCAAGGCCTATTTTACTGCATTTCTTCAAATTCTTGATTTTGACATCACATGCCTGTTGTCTGCATGGTCTAAATTTATTTATATAACTGGCTTCGCTCGCCAGTTATTCTCTCATATTTCTTTAAATTTACAGTTGAAAAAATAATATCGGTGACTCGCTTCACTCACGATCAATTTCATGATAAAATTCCCCTGCTCCTCGTTTATGATCCATAATATCTTCTAGAGGAAAGCGAAATATATGTGCAATCCAAATTAATATCTAGCGCACAAGTGTTCGGCCACTTGGCCTCAGGCGAGTAAAATCGTATGACTACGCGTACATCGTGTAGCAAATGTTATAAATGATTGAAGCTGCGCTGTAAAAGACTGATTTTACTTATCCATACAATTTTACTCAAATACGTCTTGTACATCGTGTAGCTTCAGTACAAATTTTTGAAACGCTTGTACTGAAACTACGCGATGTACATGATGGATTTCACTTATAGCCATTTCTAGAATAGTTTATTTTCACAACGTATTTTGTATCTCCAAAAGTCTCAAATACAGGAGCTTCCGTGTAGGGGGACTTTGCACCTTGTTCCCCCTACCAAGGATCTACCCTGCATTCACCGAGGACCTATAGGCAGTCCCTAGACCCTGGATCCGTGCCTGATAAAATTTCCGTGAATAAAAACAAAAAGGGCCTAATATGGCACACACGATTTTGCAACGAGAGTTTTGTCATATCTTCTCAGGGAAACCCCATCCCCACCTATGGGAGGAATGGAGGGGTGAACATGATAATTTTTGTCCGAAATATTTCGACAGTTTTCTTCCGATTTCAGAGTTTTTACGGAATATTTGAAGTCAAGAAAATGTTGATGAATAAAGCAAAAAAGAGCACCAGATTGCACCATTTTGCCTCATTTTTGCAAAATTTTCTCGGGGGAGGCCCCCGAACCCCTCCCATACCCTCTCCATTCGCCCCTCGGGCCTCAATTGTGAGGTGCCCCCCCCCCCCCGGCACATAAAGTTCTGGATCCGGGCCTGGTATACTGTTTATATAAATACTGTTTAAACCAGTGTTTGTCAACATTGATTACAAGAGTGCCACCAAAATATACAATTGGTATGCTGGGTATCTCTTCTACTGAATGTAAGAACTGCTTTTTGACAGAACAGAAAGTATTGTCAATTTATGAGACGATCAACGCATATTGTCGGCATCATTAATAAGAATGAATACTTTTGACATGATATTCCCTCTTGATTTATCACTCCAAAATATTGTTTGTTAAGCCCGAAGCCATGTTAAAAGGTAGGACTTCGCTGAGTTCTTTAATGTTTTCTAAAGTTTGATATTGCAATAAAATTACTATAAAACGCTATATGGCAACTCCCAACCACAGTTCCTTAACAACCTAAAATACATTTTGATTGGGTATGTTTTTCTGTAAATTGGTTTTATCAGATAAACAAAGTCGATAATAAAATCAAAAAATTAATTTGCGGCACTTTCTTGATGTTCATACCTGTTTTATCATGCTACATGCTGTAGAAGGAACAAAGATGTTTGTATGTCTGTCAGTCTGTGTGTTCGGTATTGGATCTAAACAAAATCGAAAAGGGGTGGGTGCTTTTACTTTTCTTGGCAAAATTTTCCATAGAAAAGAAGTTTACAATGCCATTAGCCTCCTTGTCACTAGCCTCCCTGTGTCTGCCAATGGTGTAGGTGTGGGCTGAAGAATCTATTTACATAACTGAGCCAGATGTAGGTTGCTTATTCGAGTCTCATTGTGTGCATTGTGTTAGATGGGACAGTATATCAAAATTTCATTCAATCATTTTAGGGGCAGGATTTGGTGTAGTGGTTAAGCGCTTGGCTTGCGGCGCCGACGATCCGGGTTCGATTCCCGGGTTGCGCCACTATGTTTAAGAGGTTGGTATCCTCCTGCTTCCATGTCGCGATATAACTGAAATATTGTTGAAAGCGACGTAAAACACCAATCAACCAACCAACCAATCAATCATTTTAAATGCATCAACAAATGCAAATTAGAACGTCACAACTCGCGAACAGTTTGCTCGCCAGTCGTCATGTTGATACAACATCGACAGGGTGTAAGAGACAAGATTGGTATAATGACAAGATTGCCAAGATCTTTATAATAAATTTGAGGACAGATATCAAAAGGTTAGACATTATTTTACATGTTGGCACTTTAGTTTCCTCTGATTATCATCGGAACTTGTAGGAAATACTGGTTGAAGCGGCTGCATTCTGGCCGTCGTTTCTTACCTCAGGGGAAAGGGGAACGAGACGATATATATAGGAAAAGGGGGGGGTTAGATTTTAAAAGGCGCTCCTCATGTAACACAATGCCTGTAATCTAAGCAACGAGTCGACGGTCAGGATTGATTGCAAATACTGGCCCTGCCGTGCGAGATTCTAATCTTGTCTACAGCACGATGTACATCTTTGACAAGACAAGACAATTTTTTATTCTCATAAACCCTAACTACAGTGTAGAGAAAACAGAATGCAAATAATATATACAATACAATGTGAGCCAAGTGTTGCGATCCGTTACGCTCTACAAGAGGAGGGTAACGGATCGGAGCACTTATTTAATGTACGCACACATAACCCCCCAAAAAATTAAATATTGCAGTGGCGGATCCAAGATTTCCGAAAAGGATGGACCCGCATGTGTATTAGTCAAACTACTCCGCCATTTTCGTGCCTGATCAGTCTGGGTTTTTACTTGTAAATATGTGGCCAAAAGGGGCGGGCTCCCTCCAAATCCGCCACTGTATTGACACCGTCCTCAATTTATTTACCAATGTTGTGATGCTGATTTGAACATGCCCTCTGGTAGAAAATAGTTTTTAAAAAACGTATATTAAAATGACGAAGCTTTTGTGCATGCCTAAGAGTGTCATGAAGCTGAAATGTTGTCTTGCAATACGATCATAGGGGTCAAGATATACATTGATAGGTATTTTGAGTTTGGTGTTGGCATTTTTTTTCTGCAGGAGTGTCAGCACTTATGTAAAATAACATCATACATAAATCTCTGAAAAAAACAATCGGTGGGATTTTTCGGCAATGATTTTTCAATTTACAATGGAAGCAATATAAAAATACTGTTGTCTATTGTCAGATGCATGAAGTATTACCAAAGACATAGACTACGTTCAAGTTTTTAAGTACTGAAAGTAGTCTGTATCCGTGGAATTATCGGAACGGTCATTTTTGAGTACTCGACATATCAGAAGATCGTTGATTCATTCATTCATTTATTGATTGATTGATTCATTCATTCACTAACAATATCTGCTTAGTATGTTGCCACCGAAATCAATGAGAGACTATTCTCTCGAAATAAAACTTCTACCGAGTCTTGAGCCTTTTTTGTTTACTCAGTATCGTACCCGACAAGAAACCTAAGTAACTTCCAGATAATTTACATTTTCAAGTATGTTGCCTTACACTTTCACAGTAAAAGCTGACACGCGAACAGAAGGAAATGTTTTAGAAAATTTTCTTGAGGAATTTTATCAACGTTTACAAATGTAACATAGCAGCAACTCTTTGATGATCAGTGGCGGATTTGCCATATATTTACATTTAAAAACCCAGATTTGTCACAAAAATGGCTGAGTGGTTTGGCTAATACACATGTGCCCCCCCCCCCCTTTTCGGAAATCCACTGATGCTAGCAACTCTTCGAAAAATGGTGGCAAACATACTTGTGCCTTGCAGCCCCGCCCAGGACTATGCCCCTGTGGTTGATATATCATACTATATAATTCACTTTAAATATATGATAACATTGTACATTTAGCCTTAGTTTAATAGCTTTCGGATTTCACTATCCGTTATCAGTTTTACAATAAATTATCTGTATTCAAAACGAGGCTTCCGCTTAAATACAAATTCGAATTCAGTTTATTCAGGACTGCAAACAGGTTATAGTGTAGGTATAGTATTATTCACAATAGTAGGTATATGCTTTGAAGGAATATCACCAGAAAATGTTTCGCAAATTTCTGTTTGATACGGAGTCAGCACTCTGCATATCTGTGTGGATCGGAGGCGAAAAGACAATAAGTTATTGAATAACAAAATTGCAAAACAATAAAATGTCAAAAATTTTGGGGAAATAGACACTTTCTAGTCTTTCACTGTAACTGCGGGACTAGCATTTTGGTTGGCAAATTATAACGTTTCCCGTAAAATACATATACGTCGCTGGTCATAATCATTATGACCAGGGACAGGGATAGTTACGACTGCAACGGAAGAGCTATTTTGTCCCGTTTCTTAATCCAGGGGCGTAGCGCGTATATGTATTTTATCGGAAACATTATAATTACGATAATGAAGAACTGATAATTTCTGACACATGATGTCATTTTTTGGGAACAGTTATCATTTTGAATTTATTTTTGACAACCAAAATGTTTTCCAGCACACAGGATTTGCATGTAAAAATATTTGGGTGTATTTATGAAACTTTAGTAAAATTAGAAACTGAAAATACTGATACTGGAACATAGCCAGCATATATATTCTCATATAGTGATAGACGTTTTCATTTGAAGTGTCTTTATCAGTTTATGGTTGAACCAGTTCAAAGACTTACCGAAATTTATACAGTAGCAGGGATCGAAATTAATGGGAAATACTCATGATATGCGAGTGAAATTTGGAAATTGCGACTTGAAAATTTAGGAACTCGAAAAAAAAATCGCGAGTGACTAATCTACATTGCGTCATATGATGTCGGCTGTTTTCATATCCCTTTTTTATCAGGAAGTCTGTTTTACAGGGTTTGGACCACATCTGCGTTAGTAAATAGCTTACATGTAAATAATCCTGTATGTTTTAGGCAGTAAGTAAAGCATTTACAACACATGTACCATATGACAATGTAGATTCGATTTGATTGCGTGAAACATCAAACATGATGATAACTAATTTCTTCAAAAGAAAAACAGACTCCGAGTCAGAATCAGACAAAATATCAGACAGAAATAATAATGCAATGCAATTACCCCAGACACCAGTACTAAGGAATTGCCAGATGCTAAGTCAAAGCGGTTCACAGCGTCAGTGAAGATTGAAGAAATGGGAAAAGGAATTTAACATTCTGGAAGTCGGTGGGACATCACTGTCTCCATTGTTCTTCGTAGAAACCCGAGGAGTCTGATCATGACCCTTTGGGTAAAATTTGGGGTTTATCGTAAGCATTCATACAACTATAAGTTCTTCTGTATCAGTTCTAAAGGGTTTTTCTCATAAAATACAATCGGAAATGTGTAAAACATGTATTTAAAATTTACTTGTTTAAACGATAAAATATTTTAATTATTCCTTTTTACCAAAATTCCTCACGGAATATGCATTGCTCTCTATGATAAAGTCTGATGCGTTACCCCAAATGTTCCAAATGCTTGTTCTCAAATACCCGGATGTCTGACTTCGAGAATACCCATTGGTTACGTCAAGGATCCCAGTGGAGATAGTGTTATGTCCATTTGGTGTGAAATTTGCAAGACTTTATATTGTTTATGTTACATTGTAACATGGTGCATGATGAATTTGAATTACAGTGTTGAAAACATAATTTTTTCTTGATTTCTATTTTAGCCTGTAGATTTTTGCTTTAGCCTGTGGATTTTTATTCCACAGGCTAAAATTAGCCGGTGGTCAAAAAAGTTCATTTCATTCCCTGCAGTAGTGTACTAATAATTACAGAAATTACAAAATAAGTTACTGAAATTACACTTTTTTCTTAATAATTCAACTTTTATGGATAGAGTGATGTAACTAACGTCCAATAAATAAATTTTCATGCTAACAAATATGTTACTGTGATACCGATAGCTACATGTAGAGTTTGCTCTGTTTGTATAAACTGTTTGTGTTAAGAAGGACAACTCTTGCAACAATTTGGCAGTATATATATATCTTGTATTGTCAATTAATTTGTCATCGACTAAATAAGTGAATATTGAATTGACAAGGCATTATTAGCTTTTGTCTGTTTAAAATATTTTGTTAATTTGTATGAATAAATCAGGTGTAAATCAATATTTGGGGAATGTAGCCAGAGCTGTCAAATTTGAAAATATTTCAATGTTTTTATAAGATATGTGATACATTACGATGATTCCTCTTCATATCTGCATTGGTTTTGAGAAACTCTGTCTATAAAGGGACTAAAATTAGCGGTCGCCCGAGATGACCACTTTTGCTTCAGGCCCCTGAAATCCTCCTACTTGATCGCCCAAGTGGCGACTAAAATTCTTGAGTGTTAGTAAACATTTATTGTTGTTTCTGATAGTACAATCATATTTTGAGTCGTTTGAGTGCTTTTAATAGCAATAAATCAAGGTTTGTTTTGTTGGACTTCGCTAGTGGTCATCTCGTGCGACCGCTGTTTTTAGTTCCTGGTTCATGACAGGCAGAATGACAGTAATTAGAGACAGAATGAAAGGGAAGATGTCCAGGAGATACTGGTATGTTATGTGCAAGATGTAGAAAAAGAACAGGCAGAGAGAAGTAATGGGGAGAGAGAGTTATATAGGGACAAGGATAAATGTACATGTAGGTTAGACTGGGAAAAGAGCTATAGAGGATAAAGATTTACATGTGCCAGAGGATGAAAGTGATGTGATTGAGCATATTTTTGAAATTTAAAGAGAAATATGTTGTTGTTAATGTAATTGGAATTAAATTTAAAGAAGTATACAAACTTTATATCTGAGGAATTGAATAAAATTCGAAAAAGTTGCGAAAGACTACATTTATTTATGGGCTACCAAACACTTATCCGGGCTCCAAATTTTTTAAAACCAAGGGGCCTGGGTGGCTACCATGTCAAAACAGTTAATTTTAGGTCCTGCTATGCATTCATTGCTACATTGTAACTATATTTATCTTTACATTGACATCTCTATAATATAATCAGAAAGCTTATACAGTCCTGTCTGACATTAGTATTTTGATTATTATCCACTATTTTAAAATATAACTTACAAATGTACTCAAAGTATCAAATACATAGAAGATATTCAACCTCTTTATCTGAGATGAAAATTCAGTAAAAACTTATGAAGATAATTGATTGTATACTGTGAATGAAATGAAACCTACCACCATTTAATTTTATTCCAGATAAAAGATCTGCTCCATGTTGTAATGCATACAGACCAAAGACACACGAAAATCTCCTCAAGCATGTGTAAGCATTCTTAATGTGCATAGAGATGAAGTACTGAAGATTCGAATCCTACGAGTGTTGTTATTTTTTGGCCAGATCCATTAAGTTACATTATAGAACAACAAAATGTAATATTCAATGTAGAAGGGGGTTGTAAGAAAAGTTGTTTACTTGTTATACATGTACATGTAGTTGTTGTTTTTTATTCCATTTGAAATCTAATTTTTGATGCGGTTTTGACATCATTTTGGACTACATAATATTTGCTCATTTTCAAGTGATTTATTTAATTTTTGCAAAGAAGTGCATGAACTTGTGATGGATATTAGTCCCAGTGAATATGAAATTGGAAAAATATTTAAAGGACATTTGGTCTTGTAAATTAGAACTATTCACCAGACCGAAGCAATTTTCACAAGGCTGGAAGCAAAATGCACATCAAGATGACATTAGAAATAAGTTTGAAACTGAAATGGCTTCTGAAAAACACCGGACAATCGGTCCAGAAATTTATGATTATTTACCGGACCGTCATCAATACCGGTAAAACTGGAATTGTCCGTTGGTCCAACAATATTTCTTTTTCTCTGAAGTACTAAAAGTGTGATCTGATATGAACAAAAAAAAAAAAATGAGGAAGGGAAATGGTCAAGTTAGTTTTTGAGGTCTTGCTTGGCTTGTACAATCCGTCACATTCTTAACATTTAGCTATTTATTATCAAATGATTTCATTTAATTCATTTCATAATTTCATTTAATTTCATTTTCATTAATTTCCAGATGGTTTTTAAAAAGCCTTTCTTATAGACAACAGCTATTACAAAGATGGATGAAGCAGGAGTTATGCAAGTGAATCCTGTAAAGAAACAAGCATTGATTGCCTGGGTAAATCTTGTATTTATTATACATGTACATGTCCATTCATTAAGTATTACTGTACACTGTATGTTATTGAAAGTTATAAATCTGCTTACATGTATTGATTGTTGCATTGTACATGTGTAAACCTGATGAATGTAACTCCACTCCAGTATATCTACTTGACTGTGTACAGTGTAATAAATAACAAAAGTAAATTTGTTAAAGCTACACTTACTGAGTCCATGAAACTAAGCTGTCTTCAGTAGATTCAGTGTATAAAAACTTCTTGGTACATGTACTTAATTCTGTACTTCCAGTTATTATTAAGGTCATATGTACCAGTGTATATACTTTCTGATAGCTTTCTAAATCTTGTAAATATTGTTTAAACCAAGTAAACAATAAAATAAAATAGAATAAATACATTTACATGTGTACACATATGTTATACAGTCTAGGTACCAGTACATGTATTAAATTCACATTGCATATACTGATATAATATTAATTCCTTGTTGTATGTTCGTTCTTTTAGACATGTACATGTGTATTTTAATAGGTAAATTCGATTTGTGAAGATTGTCAGATCAGCAGAATTTCAGAGCTTCAAAGTGGAGAGCATTTCATTTCTATGATAAAAATTTTGTAAGTGTTTACAATTACCGTTTCTACTTTTGAAACGAAACTAAATGTAGATGTACATGATATCGCTTGATAGTGCACACACTGCCAATTGCATTTGGTGCTGCCATCATAAAAGTGCATTTATCTTCGAATAGCACTACACAAACAAAAGATCTAAAATGCAAGGGAATTTAGCAAAATTTGACACAGTAATTACATGTTTTGAAAACTGCCACCATATTTACATTATTTATATTGTGTTGAAAGAAATTGCCTAAAATTAACAAAACAATTTTTCATTCCTTGGTATGGTCTACCAGGATAAAAGTTTAGAGATGTTAATCGTAAAACACAGGGGCTTTGACCATGATTCAAATCCCATTCCTCTTTGACTGCTGAATAAAATTTATTATTTTTTGCGTCACCTGCACAGAAAGTTTATGATCTTTTTATCCAGCATGCATGTGTATATCCATCTGCATGACTGACACTGCCCACTGCATTTGTTGGATTTTGCATTATTCATCCTAACATGTCTAATTTCTAACATGCCGACTGTACATGTATTTGCTGGATTTTGCATTTTTCATTCTAATATTTCTAATTTGCACCAAAATTTTTCAAAATACGATAACTTGTTTTCTAACCAGCACCATTATTATCCCTTGGCAAGTGTTGCAGAGGGGATTCCAGTGTTTATTTTCAGGACATTTTGGGTCCTTTATTTGGACCAATTCCCAACATAAAATTGTATTGGTTTTTGACCAGATTGCAAAGCAATTCCGGTCTATGAATTGGCGAAATTTGTCAGTCCGTCCATCCATCCGTCCACACAGCGTCAACATCTTGCATTTGCGTTTAGCTTGGTTTCTTTCATACTCTAAAGGGTACTTATGTCATAGTTGGTAGGTTTGTAGATACTTGAATGTTCTATCCAACCAATACAAAAATTTAGTGACCTTGACTTTACGCTTCAGTGAACACACACTGTTTTTTGCCTTTAGGGTAACCACTTGCATACATGTATTGTTAATGTTAATGCAAAGCAATTCTGGTCTATAAATTGGCAAAATCAGTCCGTCCGTCTTGCGTCAGCATTTTGTGTTTAGCATTTGTGTTTAGCTTGGTTTCTTTCATACCCTAAAGGGTACTTCTGTCAGAGTTGGTAGGTTTGTAGATTGCTTTCACATGTACATTCTTTGTGACAAGACATTTGATATATTTCTGCAAGAATGATGTAAAGAACAATAAAATGTTATGATGATGCCATAATCAATACTACTTATAATCCTTGACTTCCTCACGACAATGGACCCCATTAAAAAAACTGTTTACCATACATCTTACTTTATGACAAAGCCCCACCAGAGAGCTATGTTTCCCACTGATAAATTTCATTCACATTTTGATATTATATGATATATGGCTGTTGGTCCTTAAGCTTTTATTTTTACTCTATTTAAAAAATTATCGGAATTCAACAAAAAAGATGAACACAACTGGTCAATTTCTGCTACATTTGACAGCTTTAAATCAAATTTAGCTTGACGTTTTTGTGGCTCTTCAAGCCTTTGATTTTTTGGTTACCATTAATGATACCAACTTCAGACTTGGTCGGTTTGCAGACATTGACAAGCTCTTTCCAACCGACACAAAATTTGATGACCTTGACCTGAATCTTAGGCTTCAGTGAACATGATTTTGCATTTAGCTTGATTTCTTGTATACAATTAATGATACCAACTTGAAACTTGGTCAGTTTGTGAACAATGATGAGTTCTTCCTGACTGACACAAAATTTGGTGATTTTGACCTCCATTTTACGCTTTAGTGAACACAGTCTGATTTTGCATTTAGCTTGGTTTCTTGTATACCATTAATGATACCAACTTCAAACCTCTGGAAACATCTTTCAACTGAGGACATGTTTTTGGAAAAGATTCTTTAAAAAGCTGTGCTAAACTCTATCTACTAAATGTTCTATTTTGTTTTCTGGATCTTGATTCAATGTTACTTTTTTTACTTTTCTGTACAAGTTTCTGAACAATTGGCTGGTATTTTATCTATAACAGACAAAATTGGTAAATAAATCTTTGTATGTTTTCAAACTGAAACTTTATACAATAAAACTTAAGTGTCAAAAACTGCATAAAATATCTACTTATGGACATTTGTAACATTTTGTATTTATAAGAGTACATGTACTATTATGAAATAAATTTTAGAAATGGTACGCATTACAGTACTAGTAATGTAAACAAGTGTCCAAATCTACAAGTGTGTTCCTTCGTCCCCCCCCTGACTGTTAGTCAGGACTCCTATTGATCAAAGATCTGAGCTAAGCTTACAGACGGACAGAGCACAGTTTACTTGTGTTGATGTCGCCTTACATATTTTTGATAGCAACATATTATTCTATAAACATTTCCTGTGTAATAAAACTTTTATGACCACTCCTCTTGAGAAACCTGTTGATCCTTGTTCTCAATATGGAGGGTTATTTATAAATTTTTAAATGTGTGTCCTTTGATTGTGCTGCTTTTGTGGTGAGTGGGAAGGTGGGCGCTTGTAAACCAGTTAACCACACCAATTGAATGATGTTTGTTACTTCAGTTGACCGTGTTAAGTGGGTATCTGAACCGCAGTACAATCGAATATCTTTGTGATGTGATTTTTCATTGCGTATTCTATTATTATCATGTTTTCTGTGCATGTCCTTGGTGATTTTTGTCATACAGCTTTGTCAGATGTCTTCAGTTTTCTCTTTTTAAACTCTATAAATTTCAAAGACATATAAATTCACAAATTCAGAAGCATATATGTGTGTAATATCCATAGACATGTACATGTTTGTTTTTGCTTTTTATTTCTATTACTTCATGTAATGTGTGAAATTTCTATCTTTATTTCTTCAGAAATGAATGTCAGGAATTTGAATATCCTCTAGAGACACCTGAAGGATGTTTTAATAATGTAAAGTCTTATTTACAAAGTAAGTCTTTTTGTATGTGCTTGCATACGAAAAATTTATCAACGCACAAAATTTCTGCTCTTTTTATGTTCCCCAAAGGGAAAGCATATAGTCATCGCTTTGTCTGTCTAACTTCCACAGTTTTGCCCAGAGCATAACACAAAAACTTTATGAGGTATCAGCATGAAACTTCATTGTAGATAGATGGAGGAGAAGTGCAAGAACCATAGCTCTCTTAGGCATAATTTAGGAGTTACTGCCATTTGTCAATTTTCATACTGAAATTTTTTTCTTGGAGCATAACACAAAATCTATAAGAGCTATCATAATGAAACTTCAGAGAAAGATAGATCTTGTTGAGGAGAAGTGCAGTGTAAATTAGCCATTTTGGAACTAGCATTTATTGGAGAGCATACATTGGTTCTACCGATTCTCTTGTTTTATCTAGTTAAAACCTTGCGATGATGAAATCCCATAGCAATTTCATAGTGCATGGTTGATGGAGACATGTAAACATAAACAGTCTAATGATAAAACAGGCAGTCTTGTCATCTTTGCCTACATCTTCAAATAAAAGTGAGATAAGTGTGGAAAATACCTCTGACCTGTCCGTCCAAATCCTTTGACCTAGACAGGTCATGTAATTGACCAGTATACAAATATATTAACTAGCCACAGAACACGAATTCTATATGTTTGCACATTGTGGACAGATTTTAAACTTAAAAACAAGAGAAATGAATTTATTCATAGTACAATTAGGTCTCTATATTTTTTATATGCTGTGGGAGAAATTCCCAGTTTTTAGCAAAATGCAGCGATATTGCCAATTTAATCAAGGTGGCACATGTTCCCAAAATAGAAAAAAGCCCTGATAACATATCAAATATTGCATTTATCTCTCCATTTGAGGGCAGTGCAAGGACATTAGACTACCTGTCTTTTAGCAATAAAAAGCTTGGGCTGTGTGAGCGCTACCGGAATTTTGTTGTTGTTTTGTCTTTGTATACATGGCTAATTACTTACACAATTGGCTAATTAACATGGGCTTGCATTAGCCAAATGGACATTGAACAATTTATGCTACCACTAGCTCAGTTGGGATATAGTAAAATGTCATGCTGTCTTGATGATGGAATAGATCGGTACAAGCTCACTAAAGAGATAAAAGCAACTTTCCAAATTCATAGCTTACACTGTTCAATGAATGCAGAAGTTTTTTTTATAGTCTTATTACAGTGCATCTAGATTATTTCACATATTAGGTGATCTCTTCTGCGTTATCAGAGTTCTCAGTATTAGCCTAATTAGGTGTCTAATATACATTCAAACCAATCAGGATTCATGATTTACAGACTCATCCCTGTGTACATGTAAATTTCAGGACAGTTGATGTTCTTTATTGCATTATTTATTGATAAGGGATACCTGATTCCATAAATGTACATATCTGTAAAGTTAATCATTTCATTGTGTCTCTTTGTGTCAGACCTAATTTACCTGAAGGCCACATAGGATATTGGATTCGGGTATCGATACTTGGTTATATATTCAGTTATAATCAGTTTAAGAGATGATATCAATGCCAAACTTTAAAGGAGTCGGAGCTCAACTAAATAGCAAAATATCAATAGACAACCGTGAAAATTCATGTGATGAAAAATAGACATAATAATATTCTAACGTATCAATACAATTTTATGCTTCCAACTTATGTCAGACTTTATTATCTGTATTTATTACTGTGAAAGCATATAATAATAATAAAGTTTTACTCATTCAATGATGTTCCTGAGGAAAATTTGTAAATAGTATATGGCTATATCTCATTGACTGGAAAACATTAACATACTATACCGTAGTTGTTTAAACACTCAAATGAAACTAAGGTCAAATATACATTTAATAAACTGTAGGCAGGGAAAGAAAGATACAGGGGTGGGAAGAAGAAGATTATTCAATAAAATACAGCTTAAACTATTTAAAATAACTGAAAATAATAATCAATAAGATAAACACATAACAATTTCTTGATTTTTTAACAGCTGAATTAGTTTATTAATATTTATGATAAATAAATAGATAACATTAAGAAAAGAATAAATCTTCATTTAGTGCTCAAATGAAGTGAATATTAAAATTACATTCAATGGCATAAGGGCAACTACAGTATAATAAGGATTATACATTCCATAATTCTTATTTTATATACATGTATGTTTTACAATGTGTGTACCTCTATTCTTCTCATCGTTAATCAAATAAAGTTAGCTTACATGAAGTGGAGTTGCACCAAGGGGACAGAAAGGGTAAGAAGTCAGAAAGATGAAAGAGATGGAGAAAAGAGGGGGAAGGGCACATTGAAGACAGGGGTGTGAGAAAAGATTTAAAAGCAATACAGGAATGGGAGAAAAAAGACGAGAGGTGTTTGGAAGGTGGGAGCAAATCCCAGGCTCTCTTTCCCCTGTCTACCTTCACCTGACTATTTACTTGTAGATTGATTGATTATTGTTTTACTTCACTCCATGGTTATTTCACGTATGTGATGACGACATCTGCCTGATGCATTGCAACGGACCTGCCCAAAGCAGTGAAGGGTCTAGAACGTGCCACTCCTACCATAACATGGGAGTTTGGTTTTTACTGTTTCATCTGAAAGACAGAACACTGGTGTGCCTAGGGTAAATTTAACCCGGGACCTTTAGGTCACAAGCTGAACACCTTATCCACTAGGCCGCACTGGCTTATTTACTTGTAGAATATGCATGTACATATAATCATAATATAACATTAAAGAGTTCAAATAAACAAGTTTGAATTGTAATTCATTAAAATTTTACTGGGACTGAAACTCGCCATTTTCAACCATGAGGAGTCTCGGGACTCATTATTCCAAAAGTCTACTGAGAACTCTGTCGATGCAATGTAAGAAAATGTAAATCTATGTATTGAACACACCAAAGCATAGTGGGATCTTTTACATGCTCACATTATGATTAATTGTATCACAGGAACCCTGTGTTTACTGTCTTAATGGAAGGAAAGTGTATTTATGATAAACAGATGGAAATTAAGCCTTGGTGCAGGGGCACTAACCTCTATTTTCAACCTAGTGAATTTTGGCCCCCCCCCCCAAAATTTACTGAACTATAACGTGAGTTAATTAAAAGATTAAAGATTATTAATATAAATCTACATTTTTCAACCTAGTGAATTTTTGTTTGGTAGACTATTTGTAACAAAAGTCAAATGTTGGCTGTTGAATTTTGGTACATGTACTAATGGTATACATGTATATAGATATATGAAGTACATATATCATCTGATGAGTTAACAATTATTTCTGAAAGGTTTTCAACTTTATGCCGATTTTGAGAGCTAGTGAACCATGTCCTTTACTAACCAGACTGCAAAGCAAGTGGAATCTGACTTAATTAGACTGACATCAATGGTTCAGTCATACTTTTGATATGCTGCATCTGACCTACTTGTTCTGCATGAGCAGTTCTTTTAAGTTGTATAGGGTAACAAAGGTTAGACAAAGTAGAAGTTTTAGTTCCCAAACTTACATCTGTTGTCCATCTTGTGAAAAAAATGTATTATGTAATTCAAGTGGCCATCGTAACAACCTTATTGAAAATCTTTGATAATTATAGGTTTCTTTTTCATTTTTGTAGCAGTTTTGAAACTTTTCAGTCAACCTTTTTATATATAGTAATGAAGATAAATGATCTGTTTCTTTTACCTACTAGCATTTTACTCCAGTGAATTTCACATTATCAATTTCCATGCAATACTTGATCAAGGAACATCCGGGAATCTTTTGGAATGGGAACTTTCCAAGGTAGGGAAGAGAACTTTTTAACATTTGATGAAAAAGCTTACAGTAAGATATTTTTTATTCATGGGATGCAGATTTCATGGTTGCTTGCACCCACAAATTTACACAACGGAGATTGCAGATTGTCATGTTGCAGTTTACTATTTTGAGGCAGATGATCTCTTTCATACCACTTCAACACTGTGATGGTCAATCACTGTGATTCACTGCAACATGGCAGTTGATTGCGGTGATTCATCATATAACTGTTAAATGCACATAAAAGCATCTTTTAAAAATCTTGTCTAATAATCGAGGTGTAATACAAGCAGTTTTGCTTAAGGGTTTTTAGCTCACCTGAGCCGAAGGCTCAAGTGAGCTATTGTGATCAATCACCGTCCGTCGTTAACTTTTCACATTTTCGACTTCTTCTCCAGAACCAATGAACAGAATTTGATGAAACTTGATAAGCATGTAGTACTCATGGTCCCCTACAAGTGTTGTTTTTCGTGCGGATTCATCAACAGGTGGCGCCACCACAGGCAAAAGTAGGTCAAAAAGGGTACCCTTCTTTGACAAACTTCTTCTTCAGACTGGGGGCATACAGAGACAAACCGAATGCATAGGAATGATCTAGAGGGATGTGTGAAGAAGTGTTGTTATTTTTGGTTCCGTTCCGAAATTAAATTTTTGACGTTTTTTTTTGTACTTGGTAGTTTTAATGCAGAAAAGAGGTATTTTTTTCTTTTAGTAAACATTGATGCATTAATTTGGTTTAATTTGATAATTTTGATGGTAATAAATACTACTGCGAAGAAAATTTTTCAATATTTTATGTTTTGGATTTTTTATGAATTTTTTAAGACTTTCAAGAAAAAGGGGGGTGGGATAATTGGTGTAAACATTTCACAGTTTGACTTTTTTCTTCGGAACCACTTGCTGGAATTCAATGAAACTTGGCATGCATCAAATACTCAAGGTCCCCAACAAATGTGGTCATCTTTGTCAGGATCCATGAACAGGTGGCACCACCACAGACAAAAGTAGGTCACAGAGGGTACCCTCCTTTGACAAACTTCTTATTCAGATCGGGAGCATACAGCGACAAACCGACTGCATAGGAATGATTTAGAGGCATATGGGAAGAAGTGTTGATATTTTTAGTTCCATTCCGAAATCAAATTTTTGACGTTTTTTCATTTTTATTTTGGACTTTGTTATTTTAATGCATTAAAGAGTTATTATTTTCTTTTAGTAAACATTGATGCATTCATTTGGTTTCATTTAATCATTTCTATGGTAAGGAATGCTGGTGCGAAGGAATTTTTTCAATATCTCGATTTTTTAAGACTTCTAAGAAAAGGGGGGGGGGGAGGGGGGGGACAATTTTTCATATCTTCAACTTGATCATCTAGCTGTTCAGGTGAGCGATATAGGCCCATTTGGGCCTTTTGTTTGTTTTGTGCTGATTTTGTCAAATTAAATGCATTATTAATTATCTAAGTGTGAGAGACATTCTAAGTTGTTTTAAAAGATGATAGATTAAATATGACAAAAATATAGATGAGAATACATGTACCGGTATCTTAATTTAGTGGTGGACGTTCATATGTTTACGTAAACAATTTTTATCCAGATAAGCGTAAGCTTAAACTAAACTAGTTGTATCGCACTCGCCTTGTGATCGGCAGGACGGAGTTCAAGTCCCACTCTGGTCATGCCAGTGTTCTGTCTTTTGGATGAGACAGTAAAAACTGAGGCACCTTGTCGTGGTATGCATGGCATGTTAAAGATCCCTCACTGCTTCAGGTGGGTCCGTTGCAAAGGTCAGAATTTGTAAGTCCCGCATCAGGCAGATGCCATCACTATGTACGTGAAATATTCATGGTGTGACGTTAAACAAAAATCAATCAATATAATACTTGCCTTTAGATACCTATTTTATTATTACATATCACATAAAGCTGATAAGAAATATCACTCAAGGCAATAATTAGTTTAGGGCATTTGAAGTAAAATATTTAAGCACGGTTTACATATTCCTAGATGGTAGGGTCACATTGGATTGCCACAATGCTGCGGTGATTCGCCATGATTCAGTGTTAACAATAGGTCAGTTATAGAGCAACGATTGCAGTGATTGTTAGCCAAGACTTTAAAAAATCATAGTGATGATATGAGAACTAGGCAATAGCTGTTCTCTGTAGTGTACGTTCCACAAACTATGATGTTATAGAGACAATAAATAAAAATTATCAAAGTTGCAAGCTAAACTTATACATGTATATCTTCATTCTCAAATTAGGTCATTTATGTATGTTAATCTCACAGTCATAATGCCAAACTAGAGAGTCAGCTGTTCAAGAATGTATGCAGGGCATACTTACCGGGTAGTACAGTTAAATTGTAATTGAACAAAATGTTTGGTGAAATGAATTAAGCAGGGCAATTAAGTATTAATTAATTTCAAACACAGTTATTCTGCATTGCCACATATTGTAAAGAATTTGTTGGTGTATTATATATACAATAAGAAGTTGCATGAACAGAATTTACTTATTTATTTTCCGAATTATTTCACAGTATATGTATATATTTCATCACTATATGAAATATAACATTACTCATTATTACTTTTCCTTTATCTCAAACTTTTACCATTAAATACTTTATTTGTTTGTTCAGCTCCTACTGACACTAGTGGCTGCTTTGATTCAAGAGAAGAAGTCAGATAAATTTGTACAGAGTGCAACAGTCTTAAGCTGTGAGGAACAGATGCAGATTATGGATTGTTTACAGAGCATTGTTTGTAAAGACTCTCCTTTGGAGGAGGACTTTGCTGAAGTATTGACCAAGGCAGCAGGTAATAATTCTTGTAAATTGCCATAAAGAAAGTGCTGCAGGGTAGAAAGTTTGCATTATCATCTATTAGATTTACGTGTACCAGTAGCAGAATAAACAGAGGAATCTATGATATGGGTTTCATTATAGTACTACTCATAGGATGAATTGTTCATTTCAAAATTTTCTAGTATGTGATTTTTTTTCTTAGAATTAAATTTCAATATCATAGTCATAAACTATTCTGCAGGTATTTCAAAAATGGCACATTTTGTTTGAAAAGGTGTACAGATTAAGATAGGGGACCAACAGTTTTAATGAAATAAAGAGCAATTTTAATTACAACTGAATCTAGCATGTCCCATTACTATCAAATGAATATTTTTGCATTTTACATACCTTTAATAAATATATTGTAAACAAAGGAAAATGATTTTTTACGTATTGATATGAAAACCCTTAGGAAAATTCTTCACTCATTACAATTATTTTTGCTAATTTGAGTTTGAAGGGCAAATTTAAACTATTAGTGTTTCATTTTGATCTCTGAGAGTGAATGAAAAATGGCAATTTATAAACATATGTGTTTGATTCATTGTACTTATAGTAATGAGGTTGAATGCCAAAATAACTAAAACCGATTATAACGTTTCATGTAAGCTTGCAAGTCGCTTTATCTTGAAAAAGGAATTAATTATATACACATCTCACTGCATTTGTCAAAAAAAAATGAGATTGTTCACATTTACAGTATGTATTAAAAAACTAATAGCAAGTGTCATCACCTTATAAGCTTCAGCAAATTAAACATTGTGTTATAGTGGATCAGGTCAGATTGTCAGCAGAACCAGTTTTTACATAATTTTAGTGCTTGTTCATGGGTCCAATCAGAGTTTTCAATGAAATTATCCAAAAGTGATTAAGAACTATGATTGACATTGCTAATATTCTGTCAACTGTTTATGCATCTAAGTAACAATTCACATTGACATGGACAGTCGTTCATCTGAATTATTGTGACATCTTGTTAGTGTTTATAAATTGAACAAACAGTGGCCATTGATTGATTTTCGTCGGAGTAAAAGACATCTTAAAACATTAAAATCCAAGCTAAAACTGACCAGTTGATAAAAACTTGATTACTTGTCACCTATCACAAGCTGTCAAGATATATACCAGGACAGGGGTCTCAATATGACAGGAACATAAAAGGCAATTAAGGGATTAAGTGTTCACACCTTCGTAGAGCAATGGCTTCAAACATTACCCGAGGCAAAATGTCAGCCTGTCTAATGCAAGTTATTTTCTACAGAGTTCAATAGCTATGTAGGGAGCAATTTTAATTTTAACTCGATCACGCTTGCTGATATTGATGGTAAACATGGTCATGCAAAAAAGGGAATCTGTTAGTTTTGGACCAAAAATCGCTTTCACCGGTCACATTTTGCAGGTAGTCGCGGACGACCGCTCTTTTATAATGTAAAATGCATTGGTGCACCACTTCCGTGGCCGCCGAAGACAGGTGGTCGTGGACGGCAGTGGTCTTGCATAACAGGTTTTACTTTATAAGAAAGGGGTCCAAAGAATTATTATGATATAGGTATATTTGAAAAAGAATAATTTGTCAGATGTATGCAATTTATATATGTTATAACTTATATATATAACTTTTCAACTGTAAGAGATAGGGCTTTCAGATTTCACATGCATATTTCTTGTGACAAGTCACAAGACCTCTCCATCAGTACAGTAATTTTTAACTGTGACCTTTGACCTACATTTCAAAACCTTTAACATTGGTTATAACTTCTGAATCTTAAGAGGTAGGGCTTTTGTTTCTTACATGCATATTTCTTGTGGCAAGACCTTTCAGTCAGTACAATTATTTTTGACCTTGTTACCTTGATTGTGACCTTTGACCTACATTTCAAAAACTTTTAACATTGGGTATATCTTTTGAATGAGTATATCTTTTGAACAGTATTAAGACTTTCATATTTTGCATGTGTATTCCTTGTAATAAGACCTTTTCGTAGGTACCAAAATTTTGACCTTGTGAGTTTGTCCTTTGTGTTTGACCTAGCTTTAAGATAACAGCTTATACTGACAAAGCTGCTGTCAGCGGCATAAATATTTCACAAATACAACTTGATTTATCATAGATACCAACTTTCTCCTGAAATGTTACCACAAGTGTCTTCTCAGAGTAGCAACCCCAGCTGATTTTTCAAGTATTATATATCTGCAAATACTTTATTTCATTAGATAGAGCTAATCAAGAGCTTTTCAGAACACTTTACCCAGTCTTGATATCTTTTCTAGAACAAAAGTTACGAAATGTTGAAGTAGCCAAATTTTTGTCCTTTCATGGAATTTTTTCCCTTATAAAGTAAAGCATTTAAACCTCATGGTGACAGAATCGCGACAAAGGAAATTTTTAGTAAAAATTACATAATTTCTTTATTTTACAATGGATTTTGATCAAACTTGGTACCCTGAAGGAAAATATAATGTGCTCTTTCTATTTATGCAGTCTTTTTTCAACTGTCTCTATCAGAAAAATAACAAAATTTGATTTTCAGTTGCAGATTTTCATTTATTTTGAACTTCTGAACATTTGCTCTATATTTTCTTTTAAAATATGCATAAACTTAATAAATATAACTAAACAAACATCACTATTCATCCAAATTGGTCAATGCAGTGTTTCCTCTGCAGAGATAGCACACAATTTGTACTACTTCTGACAATGTTTGACATTGTGACTTAAGTTCAAACACAACTCCATTTTTCAGTATCTCGGGGGGATCAATATTCTCAATGTTCATCAAACATCCAGCGGAAAGGTTGATTTCACTACAGAATGGTCCTGGAAATTCCATTTCCATTGCATGGATATATCTGATCTGTAAAACAAAAAAATAATTAGGTTTACATAATGATCATATTTAAAGCAATAATATAATTATAAGTTAATTTAAAACAATAGATTTATTTTTTTCTCGACAATTTTTTATCTTAATTATAGTATTGTAACAGAAGGGATCAACTAATTAAGAGGGGCAGGCTTGGTGTAGTGGTTAAGCGCTTGGCTTGCGGCGCCGACGATCCGGGTTCGATTCCCGGGTTGCGCCACTATGTTTAAGAGGTTGGTAACCTCCTGCTTCCATGTCGCGATATAACTGAAATATTGTTGAAAGCGACGTAAAACACCAATCAACCAACCAACCAATCAACTAATTAAGCTCAAACTCTTGACCCTTGACTTGAAAAGCCAATGCTCTACCCACAGAGCTAAATGGTAAATTAACTAGCTACTGCGAGATGGAGTGATGTATTTACATTGCACATTGTTGTATAACAGCCTCTCCCTTAATTATGTAAATGTACAAATTACAAGTACTATAATGATGTTTATAATCATAACAAAATATAAGATTACATGTACATATATTTACCTTGTATAAAATACTATTACTATAGCATATATCACCATAGGTAATACTAATATGTATTCAATAAACATGCTTGCTGAGAAAACAGAAGTCAATGATTGAATGAATTGATTTGAACCCATGATCTTTTGTTACATTAAAGTGATGTTTAGTATGATTTACAGTACTTCTGATTTTGAATAACTCTATATATCATTTAATCATTTCTTTACAATAATTCAAAGTAATATTATATATCAAACCTTCAACTATTTTTATATTATTAGGTCTATTTATTACATACATATGGATAATACTGTTTCCCAGTTTTCCTAATGAATTTCTTTCATTCTTTCATAATCATCTCCAATAATAAAATTCTAAGTCCAAGTTACAGATTTATCGAACTGGGCTTTGCCTAAGGGCGATAGCTCAGTAAACTCAACCCCCATCCCGTACTAAACCCAATATGATTTCTCATTTAATTTACAAAAAGCAATAGTGTTTATCACTTGAAGAGCATCCAGTCGGACTAAACTCAATGATGCTCCAACATGTATAAAACACTTTATTTACCATCATAACCTAAATATATGTCTTAATACTCTTTTTTTTATCTAAATTACAGAATTTTGACATATCTCTATAACAATAAAATGAATAATAATGCCTCATATTTCGATCCATTTTCTATTTAAAACAACAGTTGAGGTAATTTGTCATATCAGGCCGATACAGCAAGATCGAATGAGATTAAGAATAGATAAAGTTGATCGTAAACAGTATTTTATGTGTTGATATTACAGATCTATTAATATTATTTTATTTACTTTTTAATCCCATTTTGTTCGTTGTTTACGTAAACCTTGTGGAATTTAATCATGTTTACTAAAATATTCAAAATGGCGACAAAGTGATGCTATCTGAGACTCGGGGCACATGTAAACAATCAGCATTTCATCGACTTTACATCACAAATTTTAGCACTCAATGTTAACGGAATTTAACATTTTATACATCAAAAATAATCATTAGAATGTGTACTTTCATGCAATATATGAACCTTAAAGACCTAACTTCTAGCTCAGTTCACAGGTGACATACAGGTAAGGTACAAAAACAGGTGTACAGATAATTCTTCTCTCTGATTTTTAACTTTCAACTCGCCGTTAAAGAAATTTCTTCAGTGAAAATATAAAAACAAAATACATATTTAGAATGGAAATTTTATTATTTTTCTAATGATATTAACAGTTTTGGTGTGTGAAACGTAATAAAAGAGATATGATCAGTTAAATGGGGCGTGGTATGCATTTTCTGTAAATTCCATGGCGATCTTGCAGTCAACTGGGGTTGCTACTCAGAGAAATACAGTTTGCATTTCAGTTGAATTGGTGCACCATAACCTACTTTAACAATAGAAGTAGGTCAAATAGTTTTCCAGATATTTTTTCATTATAGACATAATGGATACAGGTATTGCTCTGAAATGTAATAACATTTTTTCCTCTCCGAAATTAACTTGTCATCTTGATTGGTGCAACATGACTTAATTAAGGGTTAATAGGTCAGAGTGTTTGCCAGAACTGGATGTAGGTACATGTATTGGGTGTGTAACCTAATTTGACAAGAGTTATTAACATGTAGAATAACACCCTTGAAATTAAGCAAAAGGTGTATAATGCAATGTAGGCATTGTTCTTGTTGTCTTTTCAACCTTATACTAGGTGACATTAAATTTGGAACAGAAATTTCCTGCTGTACAGTTATATGATATCAACATTTAGTTAGAACCTTTGATATGCTTTCAAATTATTTTGTTTGAATTCTTAACAAGTACTAATCATTTTTTTCTAGTATGATAATTCTATTGGTATTTACATCATTGCATGTTTAGTAGTCATCGTGAATTTAAATGTTTATTCCTCTTTAGATTTTCATATCTTTAGAATATTTGTGTGTGTATCGATTGTGTTGTCACATGTAATTTCTTCTTGCTTTCAATTTTCTTCATTGTATAATTTTCAAAACATATCAGACTACCAGTCATCTAGGAATCAGAAATTTAGAGAATATAGTTATACCCCTTCCACGTATGCCAGATAAAGGCAGGGGGCATTAGGTATTTGTTTTGTCTGTCATTCATTTGGTTTCCAGATGATAACTCAAGTGCCTTTTTTTCATATTCAAACCAAATTTGGATATTTGCTTACCTATCTCAAGAGATATGGAACCCTATTAATTTTTGGGTCCAAAGAAGAAAATCACAGTTGGCAAAACTATACTGCAGTTATTGGTTTCTGGATGATAACTCAAGTACCTTTCATCATAATTCATATTGAAACCAAATTAGGATATATACTTTCTTATCAAAGAGGAAGAACCCTATTGATTTGGGGTCAAAGGTCAAGGTCACAGCTGATGAAAATAGACTGTTACTAATGGTTTTCGAATGATAACTCAAGTCAAGTACCTTGAAACCAAATTTGGATATATGCTTACTTATCAAAAGATGAAAAACCTTATTGATTATGGAATCCAAAGGTTAAGATCACTGCTGATATATAGACTGAAATTATTGTTTTGCAGGTAATTTTCATGTATTATATTTAATATTATAGATCACTGAATGCTTATCAGAATTTGATTACATTTCACATATTTTACAGGTCAAATTCTTTTAAAACGAAGGTCATTTAAAATCTTATCAAAAGGGAAGGATGCCTATAGATTTGAGGGTCAATATGTGAAAGGGCAAGGTCACTGCTGGTAACACTTACAGAAAATATGGCCCGGGAAACTTACAATTAAAACGTTAGTTAGGAAAGCTTCGTTGCTGCCATGAAATAAGCCCACAGAGGGGCATATGTTTTACAAACATGCTCTAGTTTCTTATAATTTAAGAACATTAAGATGTATGGCTTGGATATTTCACTTTTGTATACTTTTTGCTAACCTTGTGGCTTCGAACGTAACCTTTGACTTACTTTATAAAATCTATCACATTTTCTGTTGTCTATAAAGCATCAGTGTTACACAAACTAATATTGTTAATTCAGAAACCAAAAAACAGCTAGCTTGAGGTCATAAGGACAATGTAATTCAAAGAGACTAAAATATCAATCATTTCTGTCTTTTCCTTCCTTCTCTGATTCTGAAGTGTCACTGTGTTGTTGTTTGGTCTTTTCTTCACTATAGACACAGGCTCTCAAACCGATGCTGATATTTTCTTCAAATTAGTTTCAAATACCCTGAGCTGTGAACGTGTAGCATCCACCCCAACTCTAGAGCAGTCCTTCAGCTTTCATCCTCACAACCTCGGTCCAAGTGGTAATGTATTCTGTATTTGTTTTCATTTTACAATTAAGTCTGTTTATACTTAATTATAAATAACCAATGATTAACACATTCCATTGAAATAATGGTTTCCATAGTTTAAAGTTTTGCTTTTTTTTTATGATACAAAATGAAATGTATTTTGGTATATTAAGAATTATTGTATATTTTGTTTTCGATTTTATATTTATTATGTCTAAAGAGAAAAAGGAAGTGAAAAAAAAGAGGTACAAGTGTAAAATTCAACACAGAGATAATGATATATAATCTCTCAGTAATAAAATCATCCATTAGAAACGTAATGTGTGAGCATAACTTAATGTGCACACCTCCCACTCCTACATTGTGTTGTATTTGTGACTTTTTTGTTATCCTGAGTTTGTATTGAGGATTACTAGCTGACTGGTTGGAGTTTAATGTGGAGCTACTTTTGTTTACCACTAACAAACAGATTTATAATTAGAAGAATGATTTATTATTGTGCTTCAACATGTTTCATCATTTTTCTCTTGTTATGTATTAACAATTTCCTTTGTTTACATTGATATTTGTCAATTTCACACCCTAAAACCATTAAAAAAAAGCATTACTTTTATTGTTTATTTAAAATCAAAATCTTAGTGACTATTGATATATACATATAATTGTACAAGTGTTCCTTAGTAATGGGAGTCATAGTTGAATTAATAACATGTTTAATCTAATGTGCTATGTTTACTGGGAGTTTAATTATAAGTAAATTGCTCAAGTAATTATCTTAGCAGTGTTATTAAGTTAAAGATTTAATTATATCCTATCCTAGAGATATAGCACAGGAGATGTTGACACATTATTAAAACATTCACACTGTAACCTACTTTGCATAATTAACCCAATTTTTAGCATGACCATATGTAAATGCCTTAGGCAAAGATTAAGAATTAAAATTCAGTCATCTTCATATTTATGCAACACTCTCTGTTTTCAGCACATGTAAACTAGTACAATCAAGTCTTATGAGAAACTGAGTTATGAGAAATAATTGGCTTCAAAAAGTACAAATTATACATGTATACTTAAGTTAAGAGTGGATAGTTGTTAGGATTTTTTAGCTCATTTTTATTTAGTGTTTGAACCATTTACAGGGTGGAGATTCTTACTCTGTGTAGAGTATTGTAAATTTAAGGTGTTGAAAATACCCATTGTGAAATATCTACAGTATATACATAAATATATTTTTGTGTTGGTGTTACATTGTGTTGTCCATATCAGGAACATTAAGAGGAAGTCCAGTTGTCAATAACCTGTCAGTCAGAGAAATTAACTCCCCCTTGCGCATGCTGACCTTGGGTGGATCTCCAGTCACACCACTTAGTGTCCTGATGCAGTCTCCACAGTTGGCTCATAAGGTTTGAACATCTCTTGTTCTGTTTGGTGCTTGTGAATACTTATATTAACAATGTTTATTATTTGAGACAAGGAAAGTTTTGCTTTTCTAAATGAAAGAAATAAAATGATTTTGTCAGTTTATATTTTAAGTTGTAAAATTTCATTTGAAATTTGATTTTGATTGTGAATTTCAAAATTGATAATTGAGATATCAGTCAAGTGTTTAAGTAGATTTATTTACTATTATTATTATCAATTATTATTTCTTTCTTTTTTATCCTCTTAGGCCTTAATCAGGCAAAAGGACAGAGAAATTAAGAAATTAGAGCTCAGCATTCGCAATGAGACTCATCTTAGAGGAGAGCTCGAACTGGATTTGAATGATAAAGTTCACAGTTTGGAAAAGAAAGGTATAAGCAAACTTTTTTTCACTGCTTGATTTAGAAAGATTAAAATCCAAAAAGGGAAGTCTGTGACAAAACAACAGGAAGCATGCAAATTCCACATATATTCAGTCACCTGACCACTTGAAAAAGGCCAGGTAGTCGAAAATTTGTAGAGTTTGAGTGCTTCTTGTTATGTTTTTCTCACTGCATTTTACTTCAAATAATTACCATATGACTGAATATTTGTCTTTGTTAAATAACAAGGAATTTATCTTACTTGTACATGTACCTTCATAAATGAATGATTTTATTGACCTGGCAAATATACTTTCAGATAAGAAAATTAAGGAGCTTGAAGACCTGCTGAAGGAGCAAAGGAAATTTAGAGATGCAGTAGATGAGTTAGTGTTAGTGAGAGGAGAAAATGAGAAGCTATGTGCTGATTTGCATAGGTGGGTATAAATTGAAATATCATATTAAGGTGTTGTTTTCAGCAAAGCCAGGATCACGAGGAAATATACCTGTAAATATGGTATGGTAGTGTTTGAATAAAAACAGAATCCCATGTTCAAAGATGTTCCATTTTGTTTGATGAGGTCCAAAACTGAACCACATGTGTAATCAAACTCACTCAGTTACTTAATGATTGCATTATGTAAAAATGATAGCTACAACACCAGTGGTCTGCACTGCATCCACATCCATCCCCATGCTTTCAGATGTATACATATGCTTCTCTTGATATTTACAGTACAGTATTCATTACCAGATCACAGGGCTTTCGGCTGGTTGCCCCCCCTCAATTATACCAATATAATATATTGGTATAATTGAGGAGGGGGGGGGGGGGGCAATCAACGGGCCGAAAGCCCTGTAACCAGATAGATTTAAGTGTGGAACTGAGTCAGATTGAAAATTGAAACAGTTCTGCAATTACAGATTGATCAGGAGTTTATATATGTTGGTATATATATATATATATATATATATATATATTAGCACTAAAAAGTTTTGGGTTGAGAGGTAAATTTTAGGGTCAGGAAGGAGGTAGGGAACATGACTTTTTTGTTTTGGGGTTGTTTTTTGGGTTTTTTGAATTTTTTTTTTTTTTTTTTTTTATTTTTGTCCAGAGAGCTTGGTGATACGTTAATTTGGATGAGAAATCATTGTAATAGAATCTTCCAAACTAAATCAACAAATCTCTTTAAATGTAGTATGTTATGTAGCTGCTAGCTTACTTTAAACTCTTATTGTCACTGAAAAGATTTACTTATGCTGTAGGACTCAGTCAAAGCTAGCAGAACTGCAAGATTTGAAAGAGCATCAGCAATTTCTTGAAAGGCAAAATGAAGAACTTAAAGCAGAATATACAAAAATGAAGGATTGTGTAAGTATCAGAATGACCATGTGTATCTAAAGCTGCATGATGGTGTAATTTTTGTGTTTTAAATCTGATTTCAATTTTCCTTGGAAATGATACAGATTTGTTTGCTCATCAATCTTATTGTACATAAGATCATTTTATATAGAAAATGTTTAACCTTATGAGTATGATATTGTTGTGTTACTGTGTATGTACACAAATAAAGTTTAGTGCTAAATGTGGAAATTACTTGCAGAAGTTTGTAATTTATAAGGGTAGACATGAATTATATAGTAGAACATGTAACTGACTTCCATAGTGCAACCTGCAAATATTATTCTTTATATCAAGCAAAGTACTCATGAGTTAGGAAAGCCTGTGATTGACTTTCTTCCTTTTTATTAGTGTATTCTGATTGACCACAACCTGTGACTGACCTTCCACATGTTTATGAGAATACTCATAAAATTTGTATTTAGGTACCCCTTTTGTATTATCATAGGTTAACACTTTGGAGAGCTTAAAGAAGAGTCATGAAGAATATAGAACTCTGTATCATAAAGAAAAGCTAATAAGTAATCAGCTGGAAGCCAAAGTGTCCCAAATGCAAAGTGAGATTCAGCAAGCCCATGCAGAGTATCAACAATTAGAGGAGTCTAGACAAATGGTCATTCAGCAACGAGATACACTCCGACAAGAAAAACTAGAAATGGAAGAAATGCTAGGTGCTGGAGGTAACAAGAAAGGTTTTTTTTTTTTTTTTTTTGTCTATTGCTCCTTTTTTATTATTGCCCCTTCCATGATTGAAAATAAGTGCTAATACATTTCTAGAATGGCAGCCTGTGGGTTATGGATGAATATATTTATATGCATAAAAAAATTATGAATTTCTTTCAATTTTTCAGGAGTTTGTGCTTCTGTTGGTGAGAATATGGGCATAGTATCAGAGAAGAGAATCAGTGAGTTAGAGCATGAATTACAACAGTTGCAGAGTAACTGGTTTGAACCATCCATCCACCATAGTCTCCAGAAGCAGTTTCATGATATTAGCATTATGAAAGAAACTCTAGAGGTACTTACAGTCATTTAACACATTATATATAATATGACATACAGGAAAAACATATTAAATCAAATTTATGCGACTGATAAAATATTTGTCATCATATACAAAAGTATGATAACCAAATATTCTGTAATGTGTCTTAAAGCAAAATATGAATTTACTTCAAAATAAAGATGAGCTTAGGGTCCTCTTTGTCATTGACTCAATCATTTTGACTGTCTGTCTTACACTATGAAATAAAACAATAGATTTAAACATAAAATTTTTAACCTCATACAGAGGTCACATCTGAAGATTGTGCAGTGAAATAATATATCAATTTGCAGCACATTTCATCTTGCAGACTGTTTCATGTTTTCTTTTAGTTTTTCAAAGTTTTATGGTAAATTGTTCCAGTATAGATTTATATTTTGAATATTCATTTGCAGGTCAAATACCTAGATACACAAAAGAAGCATTTGGAATGTGAAGGTAAACTTGATCTTGTGACGTGTCAGGTGAAAGGTTTGGAAGAAAAAGTTTCTTTATATGAAAGTGACATGAAGAAGAAAGACATGCAGCTCAAAAATAATATCGACAATATCAGAACTTTGAATTCAGAAATTTCTAACTTGGCATCTTCAGAGGAGAATATGAAGATTGTATTGGAAGAGTTGCAGAAGGAGAAAATAGATGCTAACACAGAGGCATCAAGGCTGCGAGCAGAACTTCAGTTACTCCAACGTGTAAGAGATTATTCATACATACAAATTTGTTTTATATTACTTGGTGTTTTTAGACTTTTAGATTATATACATGTATATGATACCAAGATAAATGAAAATAAATGCAGAAGGAGGAAATTCATATGAGCTTAATTTTATGATTACATTGACTTAGATCTTAATCAAATAAATCTGATTGTACCCTTGATGATTTTAGTGTGGTTTATGTTTTGTCTACCTCTTTACAGGAGGCTGAGACAGAGAAATTGGCACATGAATCTCGCAGACAAACTCTAGCAGCATCCATAGATCATGTTCAGCAGGAACGTAATTCTCTCATGCAACAACTTGAAAGGGAAAAAGTCACAGCTCAGCAGAAAATTGATGAACTCGAAGTTAGAATCGGAAAATTGACTGATGATCTATCAACTACTGAGGAAACTAATCAAACAAAGTTACATAATCTTCAGAGTGCTAAAAAGCAGGCAGAAATTGCATTTGAAAATGAGCGATGGACAAAAGATAATATGATTAAGGCATTGAAGGAGGAGATGCAGTGCTTGAAGGAGGAGATCAAGGAAACTGAATGTCGTCTGAGAAATGAAGTCAAAACAGTAGTGTATGAAAAGGAAAGAAATCAAATGCAATATGAACAAGAAAAAACATCTTTGAACAAAAAGTTGGAACTTCTGGACATTGAACTAAATGCTCTGAAAAAATCAGGAAAGAGCAAACAATCGGAATTATGTGATGAAATTCAGATTTTAATAGCAGAGAAATATGGCATGCAAAGTGAGATTGACAGACTAAAAAGTCAGTGTGAAATAGGAGAAAAAAATTGGGAACAAAAGTATGCCAAAATTGAATGTAAATCAAATGAAGAAGTGGCTGGCCTAAAGAAAGAAATAGAAAACCTGAAGAACAATATGCTTAAAATATCTCAGGATTTAGATTTTAAAGCTACCGAACTTACTGAATCTCAGGAAAATTTGATGAAAGTCAAGACAGAAATGTCTGAACTTTCTTTGCAATTTAAAATCACATATGCAGACTTTGAAAGCAAGATAAAAAATAAAGATGAATCTGAGGCACTAAGAAGGGAAGAGCACAGATCTGAAGTTTCAAGACTAGAAGAACAGGTGTCTAGGAAATCAGAAGAGGTATATCAGAAATGTGCTATTATTCAGGAATTAGAGAAAGCAAATAAAGCCCTGCAAGAAAATATAAATGAACTTGGAGGCAATCTTGAATTATTGAGGAAAGTGACTGAAAGTAAACAAAAGGACAATGATACCCTTTCATGTGATGTCAGCATTTCTCAAAAGAGAATAACAGAGTTGGAGAATAAAATGATAGAGCAAGATGCAGATTATGATCGGCTTAAGAGTGAAAAATGTGGTGTTGAGAAAATTGTGTCTGATTTGAGGAACTCTATAATGGACATAACAACAGAGCGAGATGCTATCAAGGTGGAGAACTGTAAGCTCACAGGTCAAGTGACAAGTTTAAGAAACACTCTGGAAAACACTAAAACAGAAGTCAGTCAATTAAAGGAAAGCAATGAAGAGATGCAAGAACACTTGCTGGAAACAAAGGCAGGTCTTCAGAATCTTTCCAATGAAAAAGAAAAAGACTGTGCCAAATGGTTGTGTGAAAGGTCAGAATTGCAAAAAGAACTTGAAGGACTTCGAAGTCATATAGTTTGTTATCAAAATGACTATCAAGAGGTTGTACAAGAGAAGGACAGACTTGTTGAAAATATGAAAAAGCTAGAAGAAGAGGTTCAGTCTCTTTCATGTCATTTGGAGGGGAAAGGCTCTAGTCTTACAGAGTTAGAATTGCAAAAATCAAGTTTGGAGAAAAAAATAGTGGCTGTACAAAATGCACTAACAGAAAAAGGAAAAAAGTTAGAAGAGGCTTCTGCAGAAAGGGAGAAAATGGATATAATATTTGGTGATTTACAATCAAAAGAACAGGATTTAGAAGATATGCTGAAACATAAAGAGGAAGAAGGTAAAGGTTTGTTGGATAAGAATATGGATCTACAAAGTCAACTGAAAGAAATTACTTGTGAAGTAAGCAAATTGAGAGAAGAAAGAACTTTTAATGATTGCAGATTTAAGGAAATGGTGCAAAATGTTCAGGAGAAAGATATGAAGATTGAAAATCTAGAAGAAAAGGCAAGAAATGCTGATTTAGAAATCTGTGAATTAAGATCTTTCTGTGATAAATTGCAAACAGATGCAAGAACAGCCATGGCCGAAAGTGACGTAGAATTTAAATTGCAAACTGAGAAATATAACATGGAGCTTGCAGAAATCAAAGATAAGGCAGAAACTGACAAACAAAACTTACTGAAAAAACATGAGGATAGTTTGAAAGAAGTTATTGAGGATTTTACAGCTACAAACCAAGAACTGAGAAATGCAAAAGAGAGAAACGAAAATATGAGAGAGAATATTGCCAAATTAGAAGAATGTTTGGAGAATGAAAAAAATCAACAGAAAAGGATGTTGGAAGATTATGAAAGAGAAATATCTGACCTAAAGAAAAATCTTTCAAATATGGTAAAGCAGTCTAATGAACTGATAGAGCAAAATAAAGAAAGTAATATAGAATTGGAGAATTACTGGAGATCTCAGCTATCTCAATTAGAAAGTGAATATTACAAGGCTAGTCAGGATCAGAAAGAAGAGTATCAACAACATCTTAATAATCAGCAAGCAAAATTTGACCAGCAGTTTGAAACATTAGTACAAGAAAAAAACATGGTCTTAGCCAATCAGAGTCTTACGTTCCAAGACAGACTGTCTCAAATGGAAAACCGATTATCTCAAAAACAGGAAGAACATCAGCTCCTTATTTCGAAACTCAACAAAGAGAAGACTGATGCCCTTAACCAACTGAAAACTGAACATTCTGAGAAATTTGAAAATATCAAAGACCTTTTGCAGTCAGAAATAGAGAGTCATAAGGAGCTGAAAACTGAGATGATGCACTACAAAGATAGGGTCAGTGAATTGGAAAAGTCCTTGAAGGAGAAAAAATTGAACTTTGATTCAACTCTAGCTGAGAAAATGGAATCTTGGGAAACAGAGAAGAAAATATTAGAGAAAAAGTTTGAAGAGAGATTGGAGATGGTGAAGAAAGAAAAGGAAACAGAGATAGAAACAGCCAAAGTATGCTCCAGAGATACTGAGGAAGAACTGAGAGGCTTTAAAGATAAGATGGAGGTTACAACAGCAGAATCTACTAGTCTACGACAACAGGTTAGTGCTGTTTGTAATTTGAAAGATATGTTTCTTCATTGCTTACTGCTGTATTCATTATATTTCATTCTAATACTTATATAGTTAACTTGTCACATTTAATTTTGTCTTATGTTTAATATTAAATTTAGTACTTGTATGTTGTTGATGCAGTTCACTAGATTATACATCAGGTAATATATTTATTTTAGTTGGATGCAGTAGAAGAAGAAAATAACCGACTCATGGATCAACTTATCAAGTTGAAGGATCAACAGAGTCAGGTAATAACTACTCCAGCCAAATCATATCTCCTCAAAACAAAGTTTGTAAGACTGTTTTCATTCACATTAATTTATTGTTCATGTGACACCAGTTACTTTCGTATTTTACTTTTTCTTCCGACACAATTTTTTTTCTCTTTATGCAACATAGAAATTGGGTTTCACATCTCGATGTGATCTAATAATTATCTGTGTTTGATCATATACATGAATAAATGCTAAGGCATAATTCTACTCATTGAGTTTGTATTTCTTGTTTTACTATAACTTAAGGTGTTACATGTATAATGAACCCTGTTTAAATCTCAGTAGATGTAAAGGCGGTGTGGCATAGTGGATGCTCGGCTCATGAGTTAAATGATTCCCGCCCTAGGCACACCGGTAAAAATGCAATGCATCAGTGAGATGCTGTCACCATATACATGAAATAACCATGGAGTGACATAAAACATTAATCAATCAATCTATTAAAGAAATCCTTCACCGAAGGATTTTCTAAAAAATATTATTCCACTGACATAGGGGTCATTAAAGTTTGTAATGAATCCTATGGAAAGTTCCTATGTTTTGCTTATATTTTTTCAAAAAGGTCTAAACTTTTAAGAAAACTTTTCTTTGAAAAGCTCAGCAATATCTTTATTCATCAAGATTTATGAATAAAAGTAAAGTTCATCCAGCTCAACTTCTGTATTGTAAGTTTTTCATATTTTTAACAAGGGGAGATAACTTCTATAAGGGCATTCATATTGTACAATCCCAAATTTTACAATCACTAACATCAATACCGCCTAAGACAATATAGATATTACTATGATATACAACCTTAATGCAGGGCATTTATGTTGATGTCTTAACATATTTTATTAATTGAAGCTCATTATACAGGTAATACCTTAACTTCATATTAAGGGTGAGATGTGCATGGAGAAATAAATAGTATATGTTTTGTTGCTTACAAAAATACTTCAAAAATGCAAAGGTTTCTGATGGGCTAGACCTTTCCCATATATTGAACAGGATTTTGGCATGCTTGTCAATTTACTATAGTTTATAAAGCATGTGTATTGTACATTTGTACAGGGTATACATATTGTACATCATGAATGTTATTTGTAGGTTGAAATTGTCAAAAGTGAAATGGAGAGAGAAAAGCAGGAGTTTGATATTAAACTTCTCCAGGCCAACAACAGCAAGGAACGTAGTGAGATAGCATTCAAAGACGAAATCTTAGACTTACAAAAGAAATTACAAGAAATGGAGGAGAAGATATCTAAGGTTAGTTAGATTACTGTGGTTTGATAGAATTTTGTCATGTCTTTACTTGACAACTGGAGGTTGTCAGACTGTTAAGTAATGTTACCCAGTGTATTCTTACCCATAATTAAGGTTATTATAACAGTTAAAAATTATTGTTTGTGGTGGGAATAAACTAAAATATAATGAAATAATTTTCAAAATTGTAGCATGGAGATGAAAGTAAATCAAAAGACGCTGAATGCCAGAAGTTACAGAAACTTGTGGACAGTTACAAAGTCCACTACAATGACAAGAAGAAGATGATTGAGCTACTTAAAGATGAACTTGATGTTCATCGTAAATTAGGGACCACAACCAGGAGCAAATCGGACAAAATGGAATCCGAAATCAAATCACTGAAGGTAGTAGCTCTTACATTGGACTGAGCCTTATTAAAACTTCGAACTTTTTTTTTTTTTAATGTCTCATAATCATATAGTAAACATTATGTTCCTTTTTGTATAATTGAGTTTGTTTATTCTTTGCTAGAAAAAGCTTGAAGAGGTTACAGTTTCAAGAAACACTTTTAAACAGAAGGCAGAAAAAGTAGAGAAAGAAAGTGGGCCATTGTCTGAACAGTTAGCAGTGGAAGAAAAAAAGAATAAAGTGCTGAGTAAGCCTGTGTACAAATTTGGACACCAGAAATTCTTTTTAAGTTTGAAAGATACAGAAAAATATGGCAATGCTGTTCATGTAAAATGTTTTTGTTTATTTAGTATTTTTAGGTCTTTCTGATGATTTGAATGAACTTCAGTTTTGGATAACTTATCTATGAACAAATTCATTTAACAAGATTAACTTAACATATTTTGTATGTTATTTTAGACTCGCAGATCTGCAGTTTAGAAGTGCAGCTAGAATATGCAAACACACAGATCAAAGAATTCCAGAGAAAAATGGAAAATACTGGAACAATTTACCTTGGAGATGGCTCTGAATTTCAAAGAATGAAGAAAGCATCAGATGCTTTAGGTATGTCAGAAAGACATGTTTTTTTTTTAAACAGTGCTTGTAAAAATGTGATTTCATCTCATTTCAGGTAAATGCCTGAAAAAAAATACAATTAAATTACAAACCTTTGTTGTTTTACTAATTTCAGACAAGAGTCTTAGTGATTCACTTGGAGGCAATGGCAGAAGATCAACAGAATTAGATGATTCTATTTTCACTGATTCCCCAACTATTGTGAGAAAGAAAACTACTGCCAGCAATGTTACCCTGAAAAGGTAAACATATGTATACAGGTAGTTGTCCTCACATAAAAGATACATATCAATCTGAGAATTATGTTTTTTTAGAAAGAATGAATGTTTTATTGTTAATGCATACACTTCTTTACTGACTTAAGGGATGAATATTAATCTTGTTTTTATATTTCAGTGGCATGTCAGAATTGCGTCTCATTGATGAAGAAAATAAAACATCGGACCGTCGCTTGTCCTTGCGTAGTCATTCCAGTCGAAGAGTGTCTAGCTTTTCAAGTCTAGAGAGAAGTATCATTAGTTCAGGATCTACAGGCTCCACTTCTTCTGTACCTAGTAAGTTACCTACACCATTCCACACATGCTTCAACTATAGTCCCTAATCAATACATGTAATGCCATTACTATCTACATGTTATCTACATCAATCCTCACCAGAACCACCTTAGTCTATAATCAATATATGTAATGCCATTACCATCTACAAGGTACCTACATCAGTTGTCACCAGCATCAATTATAGTCCATAATCAATGCATGTAATGCCATTACTATCTACAAGGTACCTACATCAGTCGTAACCAGCATCAACTATAGTCCATAATCAATACATGTAATGCCATTACTATCTACAAGGTACCTACATCAGTTGTCACCAGCATCAACTATAGTCCATAATCAATGCATGTAATGCCATTACTATCTATAGGCTACCTACATCAGTCCACTCAAAACCAGCATCAGCTATAGTCCATAATCAATACATGTTTTGCCATTACTATCTATAGGCTACCTACATCAGTCCACTCAAAACCAGCATCAGCTATAGTCCATAATCAATACATGTAATGCCATTACTATCTATAGGCTACCTACATCAGTCCACTCAAAACCAGCATCAGCTATAGTCCATAATCAATACATGTAATGCCATTACTATCTATAGGCTACCTACATCAGTCCACTCAAAACCAGCATCAGCTATAGTCCATAATCCATACATGTTTTGCCATTACTAATATCTATCACTTTACATTCAGTGACATAATGTTTAATTTCTGTTGTAGGTAAGTGAGTAGTAAATTCAGTATACATGGGGAAGGTTACTGTACTTGTTCACTTAAGATTCTCCAGTGTTATATATTGGCTGCCAGCACAGGTATTCGTAAAAAAATCATGTGATAACTTTGAAACGGCCCCTTTGGTTTAGCCTAGCCAAAGGGGCCATTTCAAAGTTATCACATGATTTGTTTATGAATACCTGTGGCTTCCATTACATAAAATATAATCTATCTGGTTTAACTTGAGGACATAAATGTGAAAAGTAAAAGCATTTATGTACTCTGTTAATACAGAGCATTTGGTTGAGGTTCTTTTGATGATCATTTTAGATGGAGAGTAATTTATTTATAATTTATCAGTAATATTTTATAATTGTAGAGGGTTCAGGGAACCTTTTCCATTGCCAAGAAGAGCCAGACCCAGATATGTTTGACTGGAATCGTGTCAGTGAGCTACAGAGGAGAAACACCATGTGTTTACCTCACCTGAAGACTGCATACCCAGTAGAGACACAGCAGGTCAAGCCCCGTACCTTCACAGATGATGCCTTACGCTACAGTCTACTACCTAGTGGAAGTGGACAAAAGAGGAAGAAGGTACTTGTCTCCTCTGAAGATGAAGAAGACGGATTGGGGTACCACACAAGGCAGAGCAAACAGGTACAAGAATTTCTGCAGAAATTAGCAGATAAAGGCTTCACAGAAGTAAGTGTTATATGATGTAAATTTTTGTTCCACAACTTGTTTTCCTGTGGTTCTCTTTTCCAAGTGGTATTTATATTATTTATGGTAAGTATGTTGAAATCACAAAATGTTCATTTATAAACATATATGAAAGAAAATAATTGTTTTGAAATTTTGCCCAGAAATTGGGGGTGGGGGGATGATTTCATTTCGAATTTTTGAGCAAACTCTTATTGTTTAGAAAATTCTGCTTTATATTACCGGTATTTAAAAATTTCCTTATGAAGCAAACTTAACTTTGTATTGCAGGCTCGGCATGCTATGACCCATGGAGTACAGTACCATAAGCCTGGTCCACCCACTCCAGCAAACGCTGCACGTAGACATTCTGGAAAGGGCACCACTCCTACTAAGGCACTGAAAACACCCAAAACACCAATCAGTAAAAAGAAGTCCAAGAAAACACCCAAGAAGTTGAATGCTGATATAGAAAATGCTGTGTCAACAAAAAAGGTGTCTATAAATGCTACCTTCGTCAATCACTTCTCATCTACTGACCATCTATCCATCCATCGTAAAATGTTTACACTTTCGACTTCTGCAGAACTGCTAAAGGGATTTTGATGAAATATTACATGAATGAAGTAAAGATCCCCTCTAAGTGTTTTGGTTTTTTGTAATTTGTAACACCGGTACTTTGTAACTCTTCATGTGCCTTGAGATCAAATTGGGAGGGAGAGGGGGAGGGAGGAGTTATATTTTTAATGTGTCAATAATATTCTAAAATTCTTCACTTGAACTTTTCAAAATGCTTATTTTGTTGGTATTTCATAATTTGAGCTCAAGAAAGATGCATTACTTATGAAAACTGTTTTTCAGTCAAAGCTTAGTCTGATGTTCAACATTGGATTCACACCCAAAAATAAGAAAAGGAAAGATGTATTAGAAGGCTCAAAAAGTACCTCAAAGGTGAGAAACTGTATTGTTATCTCTTAAAGTTAAATATCTTCTAAATTTGGATCCCCTATAACAATTATGTTGTGTGTCCGTCCATTGACACTTTGATTGTTGTGCGGTACTCAAAACATTTTAAACCACAGATCCAAAATGGGAGGAGGATCATGCTTATAGATTTTAGCATCACAGGTCAATGTGATGCATTTGTCAGTTTTCTAGTGTATGATTCTTTTAGAAGATTTATTTCGAAATTTAATATTTCAATTACATTTAACATTTTGCATTGTTATATCTATCACCTATGATTTTATTAGCTCTGCTTGGTCTTCAGTTAAATTATATCTTGTACAAATGGGGGTGTTTGTTTGATATATTGATTTCTGTGTCATCTAGTTGGAATTGGCAGACAGGAATTTTCTTACCTGGTAGGCATTATTCACATCGCATGTTCTTTTTATTTTCACGTTTAATGATGACAAAACCACTGACTGATTGAATTTTCATTTAAGCAAACATTTCTAACAGAACTAGTTTTTGTTCATGTTAAGTGACCTAGCCCCACTTCTTGATTACATTTGTGCATGTTGTACTTCTGTACCTGCTTAAACTGTACTGCAGGTGGTACGGTATATACACTTACTGCACTAGTGTTTATTTGCTTTGAGCACAATTCCTTGTTTAATATATCAATGATATAGATCTTATGAATTTGTAATCATTTTCAATGTTTGAACTTGTAGAACTTGAACTTAATAAGAAATAATGTATCAGTGTTCATGAAATACAAAATGAATGCAAGATTCTGAAATTATTTCATGTATTTAATGTGATTCATTGCCAGTTTCTATTTTGATTTCTTTACAATTTCAGGGAAATAGACAACCTCTAAGGAACAGAAACATGCTTCGGACTGGATTATCTTAACATAGTATCATAATCAGTGCTCAATATCTGTCGTGTTAATATAGTCAGGTCCACTTTATACATAACAATAGGTGTTTTAAACTATATAAAAAAAACCTCATTTCTGTTTTAGGCAGATTTATCCATCGAAAGTATTGGAATGGACATTTTAGGAACCCTTTTAGAAGAAAGTTTACATACACTTTGCCAGTTATGGTAATTTTATGGTATTCATTTAAATTAAATGCCAAGTACTGTTCATTTCAAAATAAGTAACTTATTGTGGTTGTGATATTTCAGGATCTCTTTCTTTTAATATAAGAAAGCTACTTGTACACCTTGCTCTTACGGGGAATGATGAATCAATTTTTATCAAATACCAATTTTGTATAAATTTGTGTGTATTTATTTAGTAGTGTAAATTGAAAAAGTGTATGAATGTATGTAGTGCTTAGATTTGATAATCCTGTACAGATTTTATGTGCTTTTATGCTGTTATCTCTAACTTTGTACCCATGTTGTTAAGTATCATTTTGAAAGTTTGTTTTTATTCCATTGTATTAAACCATGAGTAAAATGTAATCTTTTAGGAATTTGACTTGTTTGAATACAGGCAGCAACTGAATAACATCATGTAATAATTATTTTTTATAACATTTTATTGCAGTATCCATCACTGTGAAAATAAATTCGACTCATAAAAATTCTGTTTTAGTTGTTAATTTAGAATATAGACACAGTGAAAACTTGTTACAGAATTACTGTTTAAGACAAGATCACATTGCGTGTTATGAATTATCTACTAAGTATAATTCATACTAACAAAAAGGCAACTTTACATTTGTTTCACAAATGGATTTGGCACCATGTAGATGTCTTTCTGTTTTTAATTTTAGCATGTCAATTTTTATCCCCCCACCTGGCATGGCCTGGGGCATCAAGTATTTCCTTTGTCCATCATTCCATCCTTTGTTACACAATTGGTTTGCTGATGATAACTTAAGTTCCTTGCATCCTTTCCAAACCAAATTTGGATATATTTATACTAAGCATAAGGGAAAGATGCCTATTGATTTGGGGTCAGAAGTCAAGATCACTATTTATGAAAATAGATTCCAGTTATTGATTTCTGGACAATGACTCAAACATGGATATATAGATGTTTATAAAAGGGAGAGATGCTGTTGGTTTGGTGGCCACAATTCAGGGTCAATAATGGTAAAAATAAAAAACTGAAATCATAGTTACAAAATGATGATTCAAGTAACACGCATCTTATACAAACAATATTTGGATGTATTAAATCTTATCAAAAGGGTAGCATGCCTATAGATTTAGAGAGTTGAAGAACAACTTCACTACTGGTTATATGTCATGGGAGTTCTGGCCCATGTAATTTTAAAAATTAGTTAGGAAACCTTTGTTGCTGCAACGAAACAGCCCCATGAGGGGCATATATTTTAAAAAATATGCTCTAGTTGAAATTACAACTAGAGCTGGTGTTACCACAATGTTTTTGTAGAATATGCCTGACAAGAAATGAAATGCTGGCAAGCAAAACTGACTAGCAATAAGCTAACATACTGAACACTTGTCAGACTGTGTTATGTCAAATGTTCGTCCAAAATGATTTATTGTAAAGGCAAAACCATTTCCAAAGATGTACTGGCCATTGTAAAGATCCTGTGCTGCCACCCTATATTGAAGCCACACTTCTACATAAAGGTAAATTAATCTGATAACTGGTCTGTCAGTAATAACAATGAGAACACCCCTATTATTTAACAACAGAACTGGTGTATTAGTAGGATATAGACCTAGATAGGTAACTTTAGGCTGTGAAACAATACATTGGTGAAAATTTTTATTGTCCCCAGATAGATAGATCAGGGGCATATTGTTTTTGTCCTGTCTGTCTGTTTGACTGTTATCAACTTCAACCTTGGAACCGTGAGGGAAAGAGATTTCATATTTCACATGCATACTCAACTAATGAAACCCTTACAAATGACACCAAGGTCAATGACCTTTTCACCTTGACAATGAACTTCACACTAAAAATAACTTTTTGGACCGTGTTAATCTGTTGTCAACTTTAACCTTGGCCATAACTTTTGAACCGTACGGGGTAGAAATTCATATTTCACATGTGTGCTCGACTAATGAAGCTCTTTCAAATGACACCAAGGTTGATGACCTTTTGACCTTGATCTTCACACTAAAAATATATTTTTGGACTTTGCTGCATTAGTGTTTCACAAACACAGCTTCTTCTTGAAACAAGTAACACCATCCTTCAAAAATAGGACACTGCTAAACGGTTGCATAATACACCAGCATGTTGACATGATTCCCTACCCTAGGGGCCAGACCAAAGTTTAAATTCTTGGTGTACAACTTCAAGCAAGAACTTTTTATATACCACCACAAAATCATCTACATATATCTGGGTTAAGGAGAAGAGCGTGGACACATTTGCTTTACCCTGCCCATTTTGCCCTACCCCAGGGGCCAGACCCCAGTTTAAAGCCAGTGGCACAATTTTAAGTCAGATACTTTTATATACCACAATCAAATCATCTGCATCTGTCTTGGTTTAGGAGAAGAAGGGTGGACAAGTTTTTTTACTAGTCCATTTATCCCTACCCTAAGTGCCAGACCAAATTTTAACAAGGAACCACTAGACAGTATGGCCAGATTGCAAAGCCAAGAATCAAAGCTTTACTCCTATTGATTCAAAATATACAAACAAAATTATTTTTTTTTAAAAGCAGGTCAAGATCTGCGGTCCATGTCACTGGATCAAAAATCATGGCATAATTTTAAAGCCCTGGTCAAAAGGAACCTGTGTGTGAAGTATTGTTTATACTCCTCCTGGTTGCTGAGAGTTTGCTTCAACCAGAATCTTTAACCAAAATGTTGACCAACAGATTGACATCACCAGTCTACAGACCAAAATTGCTTTGCAATCCGGCCATACCATGTAGTAGTTTATAGTTAAAATTTGTTATTACTCCTATGAAATACATTTTTTATCCTCAACTTCATTGTTGAAAGAGGAGCCATTGTTTGCCGATAAGGATTGTTCAAACTAATACTCATAAAATTTACGTACAAAATCAGACAAGCAAAACATGATTCTAAATTAAATATCTTTAATAGTGATTTTAAAATCCAAAATATTTGCTTTATTCAAGTTTGGGTATAAACTTTTGTATTAAATATGTAAGAATACAAATCATGTAAACAAAAATACATAAGCACCATTCCTTATTAACACATATACACTGGTAAAGACACTAAATGACATAAAACATAGATGTGATAACACTCTCTGATTACTAGTATTACACAAATCAGAAGTATCCGTGTTGGTGGCGTTATGAGTGTAACTGAACATTACAATGAAAGTTGCTGTACCTTCATCACATAAATCACTTTATCCTACAATACTGTGTGATTACATTTCTGTAGAAGTTGTATGGCTATTATTAGACCATTTCAGTTTATTGACTGTAGACTATTACTTGTTGATTAATTCATATTAATCAACAGAGCTGTCTAGCACTATTTCTGCATCACAACATCAATCCTCCTTCATGTGTCTACTGAAGAGGGGACCATTTAGTTGGTATCAGCAAACGAGAATGACCAGCTCTCACTGCCTGAGATTCTGAAATAAAAAGCAATGCAGAACAGATATCACTGAAGGAATAACAAAGGGTATACAGTGTACTCAGAAATGAAAGTTAAGTGAAGAGAGTGTTAACATAATTATCAGGTCTATGATAACATACAATTAAATTAATTTAATTGAAACATTAATTTGATGGGTTAAAATGTTATTGGTAAACACTGTTTTACATGTTTGTTTTACATCGTCCAAAGAAAATTTATATGGGGACGGCATCTGCTTGTTCTGTCATACAGAAATTAGGCCTTAGTATGCAACAGACCCACAAAAAGCAGGTGAAGCTTGTACATACCACAGGTACTCGAAACGTAAAACTTGAGATGTTCCCTGGTATTTTATTGAATGTGAATTTAAAATGAGGGAACATCTCAAACTTTACGTTTCAAGTACCTGTGGTACATACCAATATATACTATGACACAGGACCTTGTCTTTGCTGTCCTACCCAAAAGACACTGACATGCTAGTGGTAGAACTCCCATCTGGTACCTCTCAACCCCAAACCAAGAGTGCTTCTGACTGAGATACATCAGCTCTCTTCTATGTATATAATTATATGGAGACAGCCAGTGGGTAGCTCTATTGTATATATACATAATTATAAGGGGACAGCCAGTGGCCAGCTCTCTTCTATGTTTATAATTATATGGGGACAGCCAGTGGGTAGCTCTATTGTATATATACATAATTATATGGGGACAGCCAGTGGCCAGCTCCGTTCTATGTATACATAATTATATGGGGACAGCCAGTGGCCAGCTCTGTTCTATGTATACATAATTATATAACGACAGCCTGTGGCCAGCTCCGTTCTATGTATACATAATTATATGGTGACAGCCTGTGGCCAGCTCCGTTCTATGTACATGTATACATAATTATATGGTGACAGCCAGTGGCCAGCTCTGTTCTATGTATACATAATTATATGGTGACAGCCTGTGGCCAGCTCCGTTCTATGTATACATAATTATATGGTGACAGCCTGTGGCCAGCTCTGTTCTATGTACATGTATACATAATTATATGGTGACAGCCAGTGGCCAGCTCTGTTCTATGTATACATAATTATATGGTGACAGCCTGTGGCCAGCTCCGTTCTATGTACATGTATACATAATTATATGGTGACAGCTAGTGGCCAGCTCCGTTCTATGTATACATAATTATATGGTGACAGCTAGTGGCCAGCTCCGTTCTATGTATACATAATTATATGGTGACAGCTAGTGGCCAGCTCCGTTCTATGTACATGTATACATAATTATATTGTGACAGCTAGTGGCCAGCTTTGTTCTACATGTATATATACATAATTATACAGTGGCAGGCAGTGGGCAGCTCTGTTCTACATATACATAATTATATTGTGACAGCCAATTAGCAGTTCTATTGGAGACTGGTTTACCTAAAAATGCCTAAAGGCAGACATGGTGTAATGGTTAAGCACCTAACTGACCTGCTGTTTCACTTAACGATTTTGCCATTAAGTCATTGGTAACTTTTTGCTTCCATTGAATGATATGACTGTAAATTATGGAAAGTGACAGAAAATCCCCCAACAAACCAATCAGAGAAAGCCTCCAACTTGCAGTGATTGAACTTCACACATTCACATCTTAGAAATCAACCTTGACTTGTTACAGAGACTACATGTTTACAGCATGGCTTTTTAACCCTCTTTGTAGATGAATAAAGTTTACCTCAAGTGAAATCGGAGTTTAGTTTTGTCAATAAATTATGAGAAGTTCCCTGGCAACAAAACAGAAGTATAGTTTGACTATTAAGTACATGTATTGATATATCAAAGAGTATTAAATAAATTTGACAGACAATACATTTTACCTTGAACTGATGAATTCTTTAATAAGTAGTCACTGAGTGATGAATGGCGCCAAAGTTGGTACACTGTCATAAAGAAAAATCAACAGAAATGTAACTGCATGAGGGCATACAAAAATTAATTTGAATTAGATAATTTATAAAACAAAAATATCCTGTGTTACCTGTAAAACAAGAAACCAATAAAGATGGTATGGCCGGATTGCGAAGCAAATTTGAAACAAGATCAAGGTCATATTATCAATTGAAAGCTCTATGTGTGAAGTATCAAAGCTCAACCATATTGATTCAAAAGGTATGTCCAAAATTAAAGTTTTTTAAAAGTAGGTCAAAGTTCAAGGTCACATGTTCAAAAGTCATTGGCATGATTTGAAAGCTCTGGTCCGAAAGAACCTATGTGTGAAGTGTTTTGTTTATGCTCCTCTTAGTTGCTGAGATTTTGCTTCATCCACAAACTTAACCAAAATAGACTTTGCTTCAACCAGAAACTTAACCAAAATGTTGATGGACAGACAGATGGACGGACAGATGGATATCGCTAATCTAAAGACCAGAATTGCTTTGCATTTAAGCCAATTACTCACCTGTGTTCATAGGACCTGCAATAGACTCAAACGTCCCTAATAAATTTGCCTCTCCTTTTAGCTGATTGATTTTATCATTTTTAGGGCTAGTAAACTGCTGGATTTCATAAACACCTACAAATATTCAATCCTTCAATGAAGTGCTGAATGTATTCAAAATATATTTAATGTAATAAGTTCTACCAAAATAACATTATTTGGACTTGAAATATTTTCAAAAGTTCTAGCTCTGAATTAATCAAATAAGAAGTTATAAACTTTAATCTACATGTATATGAATCTCAGATTAGAGCTTTTTCTTGACATTTTCTTCTAATATTGGGCAGTGTGTATTATACATATATGCCCATTATACACTAGTGATTACGGCATAAAATTCTATTAACCAAAAATATCACAAAGTACATTATTATTGAATAAGAAATTCATATTAACCAAAAATATCACAAAGTACATTATTATTGAATAAGAAATTCATTCAAAATTACTCTTTGATTTGATTTATTTCTAATCACTTTCACAATCCTTCAGTCATATTGCTCAATGAAGTCAAGTTTACTAAGCTCTTGATCATCAGTACCTATGTACCCATGTAACAACTTGATAGATCCTGCACAGGAGATGATAAAATCTTTCACATTACTAGATAAAGGTGGGTATACCTGTTTGCTCTGTTGATGAGAGATATCCAGTTCCTACTAGCTGTAGAAGTGAATTATCTTGTCGCACTAACATTGGCATCATCTTACTGATATAATTACTCAGCCAGTGAGGATCTTGGCTCAGTGCCAATCTGACTGCTGCTCTCTGCTCTAGATTATCTAACAATTAGAAGAGAGGTGTGACAGATAGACAGACAACTAAAAAAGATATTCCTGTATGTAACTTAAAGGTTTCAAATTATGAATAGCTATGACATAAAACGGTGCTTTTGTTGGTTTAATATGCCAGATGTTGGAATTTTTCATACATAGATTGTAATACAAAAGTGCTGATACAGGGCCATTGTCCACCTAGCTATGAACAGTTAGGATTCAACAACATATCGTGGACACTTTGTTAACTTGTTTAACTTGTAGACCATGCCAAAGATACACAGTGAACCAATTCATGTACTTTAACAACTTATCTTCATTGACATACCATACTCCCATAAATGAACCACATCATTGATTCCACCAATTTCGCTGACCCAGTATCCTACCAAAGGCGAGTGATTTGTCCGAAGGTGGATCCATTCATTGGTCAATTCAAGAAAAGATTTAAACTGTTTAGGATCTACAGAATATACTCTATACTCATAAACCTTAGACGGAATATTTCCCAACACCTGTGAAAAAAACAATGCTAATGTAAGAATGTATCAGTATATAAAACCATCAATCATTCACAAGTAATGAGTCTGAATCAAGCCATTCATTATATTATTCATTTATATTGTTCATTATATATGTACCAAGATGTAATGACTTTGTATTATTATGTTATAATCATTGTTCATATTTTTGGCACAGCTAGGTGTTTTGTTGTCTGGCATAATTTGGGCAGCGATCATCAACAAGTGGAACACTTCCATAAAACTTCTTGTAGTTATAGCTGTGGTTATTTTTAAAAAACCAGTTTTGACCACCAGTGCCACTCACCTGCAGACCACAGTGCCACTCACCTGCAGACCACAGTGCCACGAGTACTCACCAGCAGACCACCATGTATTTGTACCTACCAATTAATGTCAGTATCCCCCACTTATTCTGATTTCTCCACCCCTAAACAACAGTCACCATGCAGCCACCACTGGGGTAATTGGTCCAAAGTTATATGTATTCAAAAAGTTGTGCACAAGGGTCTGGGTGTCTTAGCCAGTGCTGTGTTAATTGAGGTGGGTGTACAAGGCACGAAACTAAAGCGATTCTAGATTTTTTTTTTTTTTTTTTTTTTTTTTTTGCAAAAATCAATATGACATATAAACAGATGGAAGTACATGTAACACTGCCTTCACAAAGCCTTATCATGTTCAGTTTGGGCTATATGCCACTGAACATAGTCACTGGGACATAGCAAATCTCGCAATTAATTAAGCCTTATTTTTAGCAATTTGTAGTCAAAATCAATTATTCAAAGAATAGCGAAAAAGTCGTATCAAGTATGCTGTTCCATTTATGAGTAAATTTGTAAAAAGAGCCAGCTAGAACCTCCACCATTTATGCCCAAAGTATATCAAAAACATCTATGAAATCTTATCTTATTCCCATTATGTTCTTTTAGATCCCTCCCCCAATTTATACAAAATAGAAGCTATATCGATTGACACAATACATCGATCTAGGCTACAATCACCTACCTTGCTCTTACTACTTCAACAACAACCCCCCTTCCGCACATTTTTCCTCCACCCCTTCTATGTCAATGTATGCAACATTATTAGAACTAGAAGTAAAATGCTCTTCACCTTCGTGGAAAACTGTCTGCAGAGTTTCGCCATGTGTGCCATGATTTTGATAATAACACCTACAGACACAGACTACACGTACAGTTTACCACGGTATCAGAAGTAGGTCAAGTAATCAAATTCAGCAGGATAGCAGTGTGTCCATGAATGTGTTATATGTGCCGACAAATAAATAAATGCCTTCCTACATGCCTTCTGAATCTACTTTTGTATTGCATTGTAATGTATTTACTATACATTGCGTCCCGTAACCCCTCCCTTTCTATCTCTCTCATAAGGTTATCCATCCCTATGAAAGTTCTAGTTACAAATGTGTGCTTTTAAAAATCCTTTTTTAATTTGAGGAAAATACAATTTAAGACACAAATAAATTGACGGTAAAATATTGCCTCCCAATATCTGTTTTCGTTTGAGCAAAAACTAAAAATTATGGAGTCATTCACATTATGGTTATTTCCGAGTCAAACATATCATCTATCAGAATGCGTCACAGGGGCAGTTTTATGTAAACCGCAGTTTATATAATAAACACTTCCTATTTGTAGCATACATAATATCAATCCTTCTTTGCATAATATCAATCTTAGAATCCCTTATATGCGTAATGACAGGGCTGTCGTGCGTTACTGGTTGCAAAAATTACAACCCCCCTAATCAATGCGTCAAAATTTGACATTTAGAGTACTGATAATTAAAAAAATATGTGCAAATCAGTCTTATTTTCTTGACTTATTTCATTTTACAATACCATATGTATTCAATAAACAAAAGAAATATGTATATGTATCCAGGTTAGGACTAGATTTCGTGCAAAGTAAGATTTTATTACCCTACCCCCTTATTTTGTCCCTCAATCAGAGAAAACACAGTGAGAAGGTAACTCTTATTGAGATGATCCAGTGATATGCGTGTTTCATAATTTTACACTGCACTCTTTCTACTGTATCAGATGTTTCTATGAACATAAATATTTGTATGCTAACCATGCTAAATTTAAAAGTAAGCAAAATTAAAGAAAACTGTATGGAACGCCAAATTAACATATATATTCAAATAATTGTACCTATCTTCAAATAATTATACCTATCTTCAAATGAATTAGAGATAGGTTTAATTCAATTAAATACCTATCTTCAAATGAATTACAGATAGGTTTAATTCAATTATACCTATCTTTAATTCATTTGAAGATATGTACAATTGATTTGAAGATAGATACAAATGTAGTGAGTTAAAGATAGGTATAATTGAATTAAAGATTGGTGCAATTGAATTGAACCTATCTTTAATTATCACGATATTGACAATAATAACTGCTCTTCAAATCAATTGCACCTATCTTTAAATCAATTATACTTATCTTCAAATGAATTATAGATAGGTATACTTCAGCTGAACCTATCTTTAATTGAATTAAAGATAGGTGGAATTCCATTAAAGATAGGTGTAATTTATTTGAAGATAGGTTCAATTATTTAAAGATAGGAATAATTATTTACACCTATCTTTAACTCATTTACACCTCTTTCCAAGGGTGAGTTCATTAGTTTCAATAACTCAAAGACGAATTGAACCTAGGTATAATTGAATTATACATATCTTCAAATCCTTTGTGGATATGTTTCAATTATACCTATCTTCAGATCAATTGCACCTATCTTTAAATCAATTATACCTATCTTCAAATGAATTATAGATAGGTATAATTCAATTGAACCTATCTTTAATTGAATTGAAGATAGATGCAATTCCATTAAAGATAGGAGTAATTTATTTGAAGATAGGTTCAATTATTTAAAGATAGGTATAATTATTTACACCTATCTTTAATTCATTTACATCTATCTTTAATTCAATTGTACCTATCTTTAATTCAGTTGTACCTATCTTCAATTCATTTGAAATTCATATACATGTAGAATATGTCGGGAGAGTACAAACTTCGCTAGCCAAGGGTCTACGCTCCGCTACGCTACAAGAGAGGCGAATGGGAAACTTTTGGTTCGCAAAGATGGGAGAGTACATCTCTAATTCTGTTTCATTCTCCTGACCTATTTGTATATATATATATATGTTCTCCTGGGCCCACTATGACACCTATCAGGTAGAGAAAAACAGAAACTACTTTTTCTAAAGGGGATTACCAACCTTTGAATATCTCATATCAGAGACCTGTGTTAATGTGTTGATCAATACTAGAATGAACGCGCACAAATTGATAATACATTCATCTTAAAAAACAAGCATACTGGCTGGTTTTTTTTTTTCATTCTTTTTAATAAATATATCAAATATTCCAAAGTAAAATCATTTAATTTTGAGACAAACATTGTTAATTCTGGTTTTTGTTTTGTTGAAGCTGGAAATGTCGCTAAGTGTTGATTTTTCTCTTTACTCGTTAAGTCTGAGACTTTTGTTACGGTATATTCAATGACATCGTCGTAAAACCAAGGTCCGGGCAGTTTACAACGGTTTAAGGGACAGTTTTTAACGTTGACCCTGCGTTCCTCGATTGACCTCTCTACTGACCCCACGACCTCTCCTGACCCCCTGAGCTCTTTTTGACCCCTCCCGTGACCTTAAGGGGGAAATCCCAGGTCTATTTTAGAGACTACCGCACGGTTTGGTGATATTGCAAATAGGTCAAGCGGAATATCGAATCTGCCAACCCCCATTTTTTCATTACATTTGTTATGTCTCGTAACCAGTGAATCGTAGCTGCCCCCTTGGTTCACTGTTAATGTCATTCATCTTTATAAGACAGTTCATATATGACATGACAACATACTGATATGCCATTGAAAAATAAGCGGTGGAAATTTTGCAATGATTTTTTATATTACAAAGGAAACAATGGGGGAAACTGTAGTCTATGGTCAATATCACCAAACCGTGCGGTAGCCTCTAAAAATAGACCTGGGAATTCCCCTTTAAGGTCATGGAAGGGTCAAAAAGAGGTCAAGGCGTCAGTAGAGAGGTCAATCAAAGGCGCGGGGTCAAACGATGGGGTCGACAATGACGTCAAGACCGTAAGTCACGCAAATTTTGAATACCGGTCTCTGATTGGTCGAAAGTTTCTCAAGTGAGCTGTAGTCATAGTGCGCCGTCCGTCGTCCGTCGTCGTCGGCGTCGTCGTCGTCCGTCTGTCGTTAACTTTTTCACATTTTCGACTTCTCTGGAACTACATTGCAGATTTGGATCAAACTTTGTGTAAATGATGTACTCAAGGTCCCCTACTAAAATTGTGTTCGGGATCCAGATTCCCTCAGGGGTGGATCCAGGGCGGGGCCAAAAGTGCCCAAAACGGTACCCCTCTTCAAACATCTTCTTCTCCAGAACCAGTACATAAATGGGGAAACTAATTGCATTTCAACAATCTATAAAGATGGGTTATTAAAAATTGTGTTCGGGGTTAAGATCCGTCACATAGAAATTTATGCCTTTTTAACGTGTTTCTGGACTTAGTCATTTCAATGCAGAAAAGTGTCATGTTTTTCAGTTAATTGATATTGATGATTTCTTAATGACTATTTTGATCATAATTGTGGTAAGGAATATTATTGTGAAAGAATTTTGTCATTATCTCAATTTTTTGATTTTTTTATGAATTTTTTAAGACTTCCAAAAAAAAAACAAAAAAAAAAGAGGGGGGGTTGCCATTTTTCACATTTTCAACTTTTTCTACAAAACTACATGAAAGATTTTAATAAAACACGGAATGCATGAAGTACTAAAGGTCCTCTTTCAATATGGCAAATTTCATCCAAATTGGTTAACAGATAATGCCACCATGTCTAAAAAGTAGGTCTCACAATGGTACATATACCACTTGGTAATTGAAATATGGAGAGTAGCGGTTCAAATCAAGCTGTGGTCAAAATTTTTTTTTCATTTCTTTACACATCTGAATAAGTTTTTAGATGTTTCTCAACATTCAACATATGAAATTAGGGGGGGGGGGGGTGGGGGTGGCCATTTTTCACACTTTCAACTTTTTCTACAAAACTGTTGGAAGGATTTTAATAATTCTTGGTAGAAATAAGTCACTTATGATCCTCTTCAAATTCTATTGTTTTCGTCCAGACCTCTTTACAGATGGCGCCACCATAGTCAAAAGTAGGTCACAAAAGAGTTCCCTCCTTTAACAATATTCTTTTTCATACGGGCTGTATACAGAGACAAACAGAATGCATTGAAATGATCTAGAGGGATGAGTGAAGACATATTGTCATTTTGGTTCCCTTCCAAAATCAAATTTTAGAATTTTTTTTCGACATTTCTTTGGACTTGGTGTCATATTTTCTAGTTAATTGATAATGATGATTTCTTATGGGCTATTGTGATCATAATTATGGTAAGGAATGTTATTTTGAAAGAATTTTGTCAATATCTCAATTTTTGGATTTTCTATTAATCTTTAATACTTCCAAATGAGGGTGTATAGGAACAATTCAATCACATTTTTCACTTCTGCTGCTATACCGCATGAAAGATTTTAATGAAACATGTAACACATGAAGTACTAAAGGTCCTCTATCAATTTGGTAAATTTCATCCAAATTGGTTAACAGATAATGCCACCATGTCTAAAAAGAGGGTCTCACAATGGTACATATACCACTTGGTAATTAAAATATGGAGAGTAGGGGTTCAAATCCAGCTGTGGTCCAAATTCTTTTTCTTCATTTCTTTACACATCTAAATAAGTTTTTAGATGTTTCTCAACACTCAACATATGAAATTAGGCATTTTTAAGTTAGATCTGGACAATATTTGAAACAATCGTTGTTCATGGCCCAGACTTGAAATCAGTCAACAAAAGGCCCCACCTAAAGAAAATGACATCTTGCAGAGACAAAGGAAATGCTTAATATCAAAATCACCTGAATGGATATGCCCACTTGGGCCTCTTGTTTTCCTTTGTCGAAGGGCTCTACAGTCGCTCAAAACGCCCTTTGTATAATATGTGATGCCAGTGTTGTATATAGCAGAACGTATATGTGTGTAAACGTGAAAGTGTGGTTACGCGATAAGTCAATATGGTGTTGCGATAGTGTGTTTAACGCTTCAATGTAATAAAAGTTTAGTTCAAAAAGTGTTAACTGATAATGGGTATAGCAACGCTGTCGGACTATTATACGTGACCCTATCTAGATACATCTATCCGTTCCTCTGTCTGTCCGTCTGAGCGTGTTCGAATCGTGATCAGACTGTGGTTTCTTTATGTCACTTTACTTCAAAAGATATAGCCAAGCATTAAGATTTTGAAAAACAAAATCAATAAAAGTCACGCTCAGTGTAAGAAAGTTAAAATTAATCAAAGTCGCCAAAATGTCATCTCACATAACGTGAAAGACGACAGAACAGTCCCTCATGGTTTAGAAGATATAACCAATATTACGTATTTTGATGAATGAATATATGGGTCAAAGGTAACGGTCAAGATTAGTACTGTATTGCCAAAAAAAGGGGTACCTGCCAAATATCTTCTCACCAAAACAAAACATGTGAAAAATGAAAGCCACATCTCTTTAATATAAAAGTTATAGCAAAAACATAAGTGTAACAAAGTCAAGGACAGGCATGCGCTCGACAGACAAGGTGATCTCTAAGTGTCGTCATATTTCGCTGGGGAGGGGGGGGGGGCGCAAAAGTGTGTTTCCGTCAAAATATACATAAAAATAACCGGCAGACAGACGGATATACAGAAAGCATGGTCATACGGACTAATGGACATTAAAAAAACACGCACAGACGGATGAATGGGTAGACACATGAATGACTGTTAGGCCTTGACAAGAATAAACGGATCCTGAGGCATACAATTATACAGACAAACAAACCAATGGAGAGAATGTAAATAGAGTTCGGTACAGGAATGAGAGAGAGAAAAAGACGGACAGACTAGCAAAACAACGGTAAATTCTACAGACAAACGAAATGATAGACGCCATCAAGGGAAAATGGACGGACATACAGATGGATCCACATACAGATAGAAAGCCAGACAGATGACAAACAACAATAAATGACCGACTAACATGCACTGTTATACATTATGAGAAATAGAAGAAAGAACAGACTTACGAACAAGGAGATGGAAGTACAAATGATGACAATAACTGTACATGTTTGCAGCAATTAATAAGCAACTCTGTCGTTTCATATTCCTTTGAAGTCTTGTATTGATTTACCTTGTTTTTAATTTGCTCACGATTTCCGAGACAAATGTGTTAGTTTTAAGTTCGACTAAAGCATTTCCATTCCTTATTAATACAGCAACATTATTTATATGACAACTCTTGCACGGAAGAACAAAGGCAGATGATCTGCAAGGATGGAGATCCTAATTATGAGCACATGAAGTTAATCGTTATAATGAAGTTAACACGAGAGGAAGTCGAGGAAAGGGGTTGGAAAATGGCGGCAAGGTGACGTGAACGACATTATTCCGAACAAGAATCTGAAAAATCTCTCAGAAACCAGATGGTAGAGCCCTTGCCCCCTGTCCGTCCCTTAAAATGGACATGCAAATATATTATTAAAAAGCAACAATTCTAAGTTTTGTTGAACATATGGAATTGCCATATGGAATTGCGCGATCCATCCAATACTATAGATTCTGCTGAAATGCGAGTCATACAATTAAACTACAACACAGTAAAATACAGGCAGCAATCTGGCGAGCGAAGCGATCTAGGTAAAAATCAATGTGTTTTCTGTATAAATAGTATTTCTGAATAAAACATTCAGATTTATGTTTGCATGATCTGGTATATGTGGCACAATGTGCATGCTAGCAGCCACGATATTTATTTTCGTTTCAGGGTCAGAATACAGGGGCGGATCCAGAAGCTGAAATGTGTGAGTGTGTGTGTGTGTGTGTGGGGGGGGGGTTGTTGGAGGAAACCCAATGAAGCGACCCGTGGCACGGAGTGCCAAGAGGGGTAGAGTACGGGAGGGGTAGGCCTCCTCTTGTAAGGGGATCCGGGAAATTTTGTTTTAATTTCGAATATAATGGTGCAATTTGATACATTTTTCAGCCCTTTTTTTAATAATGACATAGGATTTTTTTTTTCTGTCTGCTTAAGAACAACACCATAAAATCATATTAATTTTTTCAACTTATTTCTTCATTATTAAGCTTGATGTGGTGCCGAAATGGACTTCGCCGCCATTAACTGCGGTCCTAATGTTAAGGGAGGAAATAAAACGTAATCCCTCAAAAATGACGTAAAGAACAAGAAAACGTTCTTATGACGTCATAAGGTTGCTAACGTTTCTAACACATGGTATACAATCGCCGCCTAACGGATGATAAGTGACGGCGAAGTTCAATATTGCAGTATATTTCACATTTAGTTTCACCTAAAGTAAATTTACAATGTCAGAATAAATAGTAGTAATAATACTGCATGTAGATGAGTTCTAAAATCTATCTTGGTATAATGCAATAGCAAGTATATTGATATAAATAATAATTGAACTTTGAACAAACATTTTATCTATCAGCAAAAATATATTAATTAGAATAAAATTAATAACAACATTTTCATGCAACAACAAAAATAATTATATTTGGAATGTATGAGTTACTTTCAAAGTAAGCACAAACTACACTGTGCACACGCATGTACGTGTAGGTATGAAAACTCCAAAAGGTAACAATAAAAGGTTGTTCAAAACATAAAAATAGAATATGATCGAAAAAAATTCGAAGGACATGAACTTAACTTCGTCGAAAGGAAAAGGTAAAAGATTATAATAATAATAATAATAATAATAATAATAATAATAATAATAATAATAATAATAATAATAATAATTATAATAATAATAATAATAAAAGGAAACCAGGGGGCGAATCCCCCCTAAATCCGCCCTTGGAATATAATTCTATATTTCAATAAATTGCCCCCCCCCCCCCCCCCAAGAAGTGTTGGTTGCTGTCCACCTTCACTTTTCACTTTTGCGAGAAGATATAGCGAAGTTTTGATTGATATTGTGCGGATGGTCATTATCATATTTAACAATTTCTTGGATCTGTTCTGATCTTGTGACTTAGGTCAAAGGTCAGGTGCTTGCCAACTTTTAAGCGATTTAGCATATTGTTATATGTAACATGATTTCATTGGTTAATTCTTTGGGAAGTTTGAATTTAAACGAATCAGATTCCCTGTATTAAATGAGGTTCGATATTGCAAAGAAGATGGCGGCGAGGTGTAAACAATGTTAAAGAGAATGATGTTTTTATCGAGTTAAAAAGGTATAAACAGATATAGAATAAATTTTCCGATATAGTACAGCGAGATAACGCATAACTACTTACTGAGATCCAATACTAAATTGTTTTTGATGAGATAAGTTGGTCCTAGGAACGTGTTGTTTAATTATAGTAGTCCTGCAATGCAAGACTCTGTTCCTCTTATTTACTTGTAAATTCTATTGAAACAGCCGACCGCTTCAATAGAAATTAATTTACTTGCTGTTCGGAACGGAGTCTACAAATGCTTGACCAGCGAATTTGCACCCTATATAAATCCAATAAATGAACATTTAACTTACATAGCAAAATCCAAGAATCTCAAAAGAGATAAGAGATAACCATAAGAACAACATGTTGCCAAAAACGGGTGAGATGGAACACCAAAACGGTACCTAAACACCGGAACGGCAAGGTAAACACAGAAACGGCGCTGGAACAGCCATTTATTTACTCTTTATAATGACTTCTAAGTCAATATCCATTTTAAACATGCTTAATGATGTCTAATATGCTAAACAAATCAATATCAACTTTTAAACTTGAAGTTTGAGTTTTTTTAATTGCCTCTTTTTTCACTCCTGTTTCATCCTTTTCAGCAGTTCTGGATTACGAGTCAGGAATCGGGCAATATTTATCGCGATTCAGATTTATTTTGGTATCTTTTTTTTTTAATTGACTACATATCACAAGGATGCAGGCATTGATTATGCAAGTTCACTGGAATGGACCCCCACCCCCTCTTTTCCTCCCAAGATCCTGAACTGTCCCAATGATGATAGCTATCAAAAGTTTCACACTGCAGTACATGTATACTGCTAACAATTGTAATAATTATATTAAACCATACTATAAGTTTTCACATTTTATTTAATTGTGCTTGATATGAAGACGGCCATTTTTCACAACCTAAAATGGCAGGAAAAAAATGTCATAATTGTGTCAGTTATGTAAAAAATTAAAATAGAATTTGGTTATTGCAGAGATTATGTCTCTGGTTATTGTATGAATAATGTGTATGACTAAGATAAGAACGTTGTTTTATGCAATATGGGTCAATACACAGTGCCGTTTCTGTGTTTACCCTGTCGTTCCGGTGTTTAAGATGCCGTTCTGGTGTTTCGATTCACCGGCCAACAACCATTACAGTTCACCTTCCTGTAAATCTTCTGTATATGCAAAATTTATACATGTTTTCTTCTTCTTCCAATATGAAGAGCACTCAAAACTGAGCGTTATTACTTCTGGGTCCGGCGCTATAAACTGAGAATATACTTAAGTCAAATATTTCATTTTAATTAATTCCATTATCAAACGTTCAAATGAATTCTCATGCAGAATGGTTTAGTTCTATTTGTCAATAGAATAAAACTAAATAAAATCCAAATCCCAGTTATTAATTCATTGATGAACAGAAGAATATGAAATTATGACTTAAGTATATTCTCAGTTTATGGCGCCAGACCCTACTCTGTCAGTATGCCAGGACACATACTCATGTCATCAAAATGACATATATCATCAACATTGATACATATATGCAGAGAACCTACTAGGGAATTGGTATGCAGTGTTTCAGATTAACTTCCACCAGCAGCCATCGGCTGATCTATATTGGTAATGACTGAGTGAACTCTCAGGCCATAATGGCCAATTAAAATTCTAAACTCCAATGTAATCGGCAGATGGTTTTTACCAAAATCCATTTGTGGCTAGTGAACTTAGTCTGTGTTTTAGTATGTACTGGTTTTAGTATTACATGTACCATTAAGAGTAAGCACGTAATCAAGAGTTAATGTTTGTTAGAGATCTAGCAAATTACCAAGTGTACCCAATATGTTCTACATTTATGTTTGTTTTCAGTTTATCATAATTAAGTCATATCCAAATTAATCAATGTGCACATGAATCATGATGCAGACAGGAAAAATGATGTGGCTAGGCTGACACTTGAATCAAGAGCATCTGCCTTCTGTTCAGACTAACTACATGTAAGATTATTTGTGTTCATGACACAGACTGCTGCATTCCATCCCTCTTAGTGGTTTCCATCCATCCACAGTTTTTATTTACTAACTACATAATTAATTAATATAGGACTGAGTAACATCTGTATGTTGCCAAAAGTTGTGAAAAGGATGTGGGTAGACTTGATATCAAACCCAAGATCTTCTGTCTACTATATTGACATTCCTCTAATGGAGCTTCTTAGGTCAACAAATCAGACTAATGACGATTTCTCAAATGCATGCTTTTAAATGATGTATTTGACTAATTTTCATCTATGATGCTTGTACATGTAAATGATGGCCGTAATTAGATAAATTCCTTACAGTACATACAGAGGTAAAACATGACAAAAATGATGTGGTTTTCATGCTTTAGATTACAAACTTGAAATAACTAAAAATTATTCCTTCAATAATGTTGCTTATATGTTCTATAAGTTTTAGAAGGAATAAGTATTGTAATATAAATGTAATAAGAGTTCTACATACATGTATCTTCACAATTCCAGCCAACTTTTTAAATTACGGTTGTAATCTGTCATCCAAGATTTTTATTTTCCAGCATAATGCAGTGTAAACTGTCCAAAGCGGACACTGTTAAAACCGGAATCCCGTGAAAAATGGACATATTTTGTGGAACGTAATTTTTTTCCATTATTTTCATTGAATGTAAACTCTCCGAATAACGGACACTGTCTACTCTGGACATCGGAAACAATCTCCAGTCCAGATTTTATGAAATCCTTTGTTATTTAATTGAGAATACTGGACACTTTCGTCATCAAGAGATAACACGCTTGACCGCTCGCATTTTTTACGTAAGATGTATTGCCGTTAAAAGTGACACTTGCTTATTATTGTTAATTGGTCGTTTGGGTGTATCTTTGATTGGTATATTGACCAACTATGGCTTCACTATGTATGCAGTTTTCATACCGTTTAATTAATTTGAAAGCCGTTTACTGATATAATTGAATAGGCAAATAAAGCTATAAACCAAGTAGATATGTCGGAGCCGGCTACTAAGTGGAGACGCGTGGAATTAATACTTTAAGTTGGGACAAAGGTGTAATCTGTGCATTTAAGGTTCCCCATTAAAAATTCAACTCAGATCGGTTTTGTAGAAAATTTATTAGTCCGATTCCATAACTGAAATTTGCCGAAATGTAACACTCCTTGATGCGTTCTATTGGATCTCATGGGGTGAAACTGAATAATCAATAATAACCAAGCATTTCCAAACGTGTGGATTTCCTGTAAATTCAATAGTAGATTCGGTTAATTTGGATGAAGACGATATTCCGCTAGTCCGATTAGCGCCTGTGTTGAAGTCAGACATCGACAATGGATGCTTATCGGATTTTGACAACCTTTTGTCTACAGAGGACGTATCTGATGAACGGGAAAATGAACTTGTTAACGAGTACTCGTGCGGACCTCAAGTCACTGACATTGAAGACTTTGATGAATCGTCAGTGCCAGTGACAGTCGGTATCTCAGCCTAGTAATGTAGATACATGACGTTAAAGGTCCACTTCGAACCCAAGCACCACTAGCACATTGGTTCTTTATATATGTTCCATACAGGATTATAGACAGTACTCTTTCCCAATCCCTCGTTCATTCTTTGAAAACCAGACACCTGTCCAAAGTGGACAAAATAGCTGTCCCGATGACTGTCCGGTTTGGACAGTTTTCACTGTAACATTATTCATATTGTCTTTTTTATAAACAAATTTGAAGTGATTTTGTCCATATTTTGCTGACTTTAAAAAAAAAATGTCCTTTTTTTAAGCATCAAGTGTTTAACAAAGATATTTTCTCTTTTTTATTCAGTGAATATAGAAGTAACCATCATGGCCTGGCGTGGTCTTGAAGGGGAAGATTTAGTTCAGAATCTACGACAGCTAGTGATTAGTTTTGAGCCACATATCAGAGAAGCAGGCAATTTTGACCAAGCAGAGGAATCTATCTTACATCTGGAGGAAGTTGATGAAAATTTTAACAGGTATAAATCTAAATATATAAATAAAACAATATGCCATAGTAATAATATTTAAAAATGTTTCAACTCGCATCACTTTGCAATTCACATTTAGTTGTGGACATGACTAGATAGATCTATATGAAATACCTGTACATGTATTTAGATTCGCTTTTGACATTGTAATATTTGGGCCTATGATCTGACTCTGAAGTTGTACTTGTGATTTTTTCTTGTCTACTTATAATTAATGAACAACTTAATGTTGTATTATTTGAAATTATTTTCTTTTGAACAAAATATTCCAAAGTATATCAGTTGAATCAAAAGAATGATTATAAGATTTGCTCTTTGTATCAGTTCATATTCAATTAATATCAAGAATAGTAAATACAGTCAACTCTCAATAACTTGAACTTGAAGGGACCATGTAGAATAGTTCGAGTTTACGAAAGTTGAAGTCTATAATTGTTAGAATTAATATACAAATTTGTAAGAGTTACAGTTTACATAAAGTTACATTGTATATGTACGGTGGTTTGAGAGAAAGTTGTTATATTTTTTTTCCTTTGCATATTGCACACCTACTTTAAAATCAACATCAGAAGTTTTGAAAAAACTGTGTGCATTATACACAAGTGATTATGGTAATTGCATAACAATTCAGCAATCTAAAATATTGGTCTCGGTCATTGACATATTTCATTAATTAATATACAAAGTTAGTAAATAACTGCAATTAAAAGGTCAGGTAGGTAGTGACTAAGTGAGATATCTGTGGTGTTCAGCCTCAAATGGTTATGTAATCCTCCACACCTTCACTGCAGATTTAATTACTTTGTTTGCTTAACACTTATCTCAAGACAGTACTTTGTTTGATTGATATTTACCTTTGCATGATTAAGTGCGAGTTTGAGAAAGTGAGAGAAAAAGTTGATTGATAGTAAATAATGGGATTTTAAAAGTAGTTTGAGTTAATGAAAATCCGATTTATCGAAACTCAAGTTATCAGGAGTAAAAATACTATAAAATATGTATAATAAAATTTGGACTTTTAGATCAGTTTGAGCTAACGAGAAATTTTGGTTATCAGTGTTTGTGTATATGGGAGTCAACTGTATTTATAGATTTCAATATTGCAGTACCTGTAGCAAATGATAGGATTTTCTCCAGTATATCATAGCAGCATACACACAATCAAGTTGGTCAAAGATATATAATGAATACGATAATTTCACAAAAGACTTGTATTTCTAGTTCACCTGATCATAAGGCTCAAGTGAGACATTGTGATGGTTAGGGTTGCATACTACAGAAAATGAAACAATTTGGTACCAAACCAGTATTTTTCAAATGATTCTTTATTCTTATCAATATCATTTTAGTGATAAATCAAAATGTTTAATACATGATAATAGTTCCAAACAAATAAACATTTAAATCTGTTGTCAAGCATGTTCTCATCTTTTTTTTTTTTGTTTCTCTTATATCTTGTATGCACAATGAGTGTAAATCATTCACATTTTTGACTTCTATAAAACAAATAAATTGATTTTGATGTAACATGGTGGGTATTAAGTACTCAAGGTCCCCTACAAGTTTTTCATTTTTGTGCATTTGAAGTAATTTCTTTGATTTTTCATTGTAGATTAAAGAGATTACTGATAATGCATTAATTTGTGAGATTTTATTGATATTATGGAGACAAATGTGAATGTAAACAATTCGAGTGCAAAAGTAATTTTCAAGATTTTATTGAGATTTGTATGTAAGTTGCAAGGAGTGCACTATTTTTATGTTAATGTGAGCATTAATGGACTTATTTAGAAGTAATGAAAGGATTTTGATGAAATTTAACTTTAAGACTTCAGATGGTACCCTCTTTGATAATCCTTTTTAGGCTGGGTGCATAGATTAACAAACTGAATACAGGGAAATTAATTTTAGGGTAAAAATTGGATTTTTAGATTAACTTTCAAAATTTAGAAATTTGCTTCTAATTTACCGAAGTGTGTGGGATGCACTTTTACTTGTTATATATGTAGTTAATTCAGTGAATTTTTTATTCAGAACTTATAGAAAGATTATGATGAATATTGGCAGAAGTAAATTCTCTTTTGTGTAGAGAAGCTTCAGAGAATGAAAAATGTATAACAGTATTCTAAAAGACTTGGTGTTGTTTTGAAATACGCAATTCTGAAGTGAATTTCTACTTGAATAAAATCTGATATGCCTTAAACTTATCATTTGCTCATGGTACTGAGGTGAGTGATACAGGCCCTCTTGGCCTCTTTCTTGAACTCTTGGTTTAGATATCAAACTAAATTAATAATGATTTAAATAAAATTAACAGGTACAACAAAGTTATTTTGAACAAGATAAATTTTTTGAAAAGGTTCATCTTTATCAGTAATGGAGAAATGCAATATCTTTTCTAGATATGAATTTGTCCGTCTGTTAAAAAAGAAAATTGATGATTCAATGAGTCCTCTAATAGAAGATGAGTTAGAAAGGTTTGCCATGGAAGGACAGCATGTTGACACAACTCGTCATGACACACTCATCAGCAAGATTACACAGAGCCTGATTAAGTCTAAACCGTAAGGACTGCTTAATGTGTCAAGATATATATACGTAAATAAACTGATAGATACTTGAAGTTTTTCTTATTCCTAATAATTATTTATATGTGTGAGAGCTTTCGTATTTTGATGATGATTCTTTGCATTGATATTAAGTGGTAGGTTTCTAATAAATTTTGCTGTTTTCGACCAGTTTCAAAGGGTGGATCCAAGACTGGATGACATAGCCTTAAGAGGGTACCCTCCTTTGACAAACTTCTTTTTCAGACTGGCTGCATAGAACCTCAAATTCAATACATGAGAGTGATATAGAAGGGTATTTTATGTCTCAAGAAGCTCCTTCGTTTTTACTTTTTTCTGAACTCAAATTTTTGACGTGTTTTTTTACTTACTCATTTCCACACATTTTTGTGGCATTTTATTTTGATTTATTCAATACAGAGAAACAATAATGCATTTTAGCTCATGCATATTTGAATATATCTACCTCAAGGGTTATTTATTTATAATGGTGTAACGTGTTGCTATTTATATCTATTAATGGTGTTGTGTGTTGCTTTATTTTGTAGATATTCTGATATGTCACGTAAATTGAAGCATCATATCTCAGGTGCAGTAGAAGATTTAATCCAGAATTTTGATGCTGAATTCGGAGAGGGTAAACATCGTGATTCTGATGATAGACTTCTCACAAGGAATATAAAGAATATTAGCGATGAAGAAGAATCCTCTTGTGGTAGCTCTTTTAATCAGGTACCATGGTCAGAGAAGAAACTCTGTTGCTAGTATGTTAAGCATCAAGATCAGGGGTCGGGGATCGGGAAGGTCATGCAGCCTGCAATATATTCTTATTCAGACCACTTACTGTATGCACTCTATTTCATTTTCGCAGCAGTGCACATTGCTTCTACAATGTGCATTTTTGGGTTTTAAGTGTCTTTGTAATATCAGGTTTGATAAAGGCGCATGATTTACAGCAATACAATCTTAACGATACCCCTGAAAATGATCCCCAAAGCTTATCCAAAGCACTTTAAAAAGCTTGGCTTCCAGTCAATAACTGCCCCTTTATCTGGCATTGGTGCTAGTGATTTTAGTGAAGTTGCATGTATTCCCCAATTAACTGATCTTGAAAAACAACCAGACCAGTAGCCTGATTCACTAACAAATAGACATTAGTCATTACCGTAAATCTGGTATTTATGGGATCAACTACAAATTCCTCTTTCACATGATTTTCATCATGTTTACGGTTATGATTTTCAGTGAACCCGCTTACGGGTTCAAGTACATTTACAGTATAGATTCACTAAAATTGTTACAGTGCTACAGGCACCGAAAGATCATAGTTCTAGTTAAAATAAAAATGCTTGATGTGAAAAGGTCTTTAGAATATCATTGTAACCAAATTTAGCAATGGACTAAGTCTTAAAAATTGTGACAAATTGTTCAGAGTCGGAATAGAAGGCAAATTAAGGACTTCTCCATCTAAACTTTGTAAACTCACTTCAGAAATTTCATAACAGAAATGTATAATTAAATCCAACTAAAGTTCTCTTCACTATAGAACAAATTTTTTAATTGTATTGAATAGTTGCATCTAATAAATATTTATTATATATAATAAATATTTAATATATCATACAACTTTTCAAAAGTTGAATTTTCAAAATTACCCTTTCATAGTGAAAGATGAACCAATGAAACTAAAAATGGCCTATTGAAGTCTATGCAATGGGGGCCATAGTCCATCGATCTAGTTTGCCTTGCTGATCACTGAATGTTTATACCTTTTCTCTTTTTTTCATAACATCTAAAAGACTTCACTCTTGTCTAAACTCTTCTTCTTTAATATCATCAAATGCATATGCAAAAGGATAACTTTTATAAATTAGAAAGACTATCAATCATACCTATTTAAAGTATAGTCTGTTCACGTTATGATGATACATGTATTCAGATGAAGGGATTAATGTTTTTTTAGATACATTAACAGTTGTAAATTAATTCAGATGCCATAATTTGTTTATTTAGGGTATGTTATTTACAAATAATCAAATGCTTCAAGAGGTTGCAGACAAACTTGACAAGAACAGAGACCTACAGGTAAATACTAAGGAAATATATATTTTACTGAGATTTCGACATTTTGATAATTTTAACAGTAGTTTCATAGGACATTATGGAATAATAATCATGAATTCTCTCTCTCCATTTTCCTTCATTTTGCTGACTCAGTATTTTAAATTGAAAATATAGAATATTGTTTTTAGTAACACACATTACAGAAAAATTAATGTAAGGTTAGTGAAAAGTCTTACTTCCAATGATTTATATTAGTGGAAACAGTATAATTTTATTATGCAAAACAATGACCCTGTGATATATTTTGTAGACAAGAATAGAGGCCTTGCATAGTTTGAACCAGAATATGCCAGCTGACTGTATAAGCAGTGATCACTGGAACCAGATACGCAAAAATCTTACGGATATCATGGCGGATCCTGATCCTGAACTCTCGGTATATAGCTTAAATCATTGTACATGTAATGTAATATAATATATTATATTGTATTGTACCTATATACCAAAAGCTAGTTATTGACCTATTTCCGAAGTACATGTATTTTGAATTTGCTTCAATTCTCTCAGTTTTGGTATACAATTTACATCTTTCTGTTTTAGCTCATCTGAGCCAAAGGCTTAAGTGAGCTATAGTGATAGCACCATCCTCCATCCGTATGTCTGTTTTAAAATTCACATTTTCAACTCTTTTCAAGAACCACTGAACAGATTTCTATGAAACTTGATAGGAATAAAGTAATCACGGTCCCCTACAAGTGTTATTATTTTTTGTCCCAGTCTGTCAACAGGTCGTGCTACCACAGGCAAAAGTAAGTCACAGAGGTTATCCTGCTTTGACAAATTTCTTCTTCAGACCTGGTGCATACAGAGACAAACTGGATGCATAGGAATGATCTAGAGGGATGTGTAAAGAAGTGTTGTTATTTTTGGTTCTGTTCCGAAATCAAATTTCTCTCCTTTTTGCAACTTTTTCTTAGAGTTAGTAATTTCAATGCAGAAAAGTGTCATGTTTCTCAGATTATTAATAATGATGATTCTTTATGGACTATTTAGATCCTAATTATGGTAAGGAATATTATTGTGAAAGATTTTTGTCAGTACCTCAATTTTTGGATTTTTTATGAATTTTTCAAGACTGCTCAAATGGGGGGGGGGGGGGGGAGGTTGGTTGGTCATTTTTCACATTTTCAACCTTTACTGCAAAATTGTAGGAAGGATTTTAATAAAACTTGGTAAAAAGAAATAACTTATGACCTCCTTCAAATTTTGTCATTTTCGTCCAGACCTCTTTACAGATGGTGCCACCACAGTCAAAAGAAGGTTACAAAAGAATACCCTCCTTTGACAATCTTCTTCTTCATATTGGCTGTATACAGAGACAAACAGAATGCATAGAAATGATCTAGAGTAATAAGTACAGAAGTATCATCATTTTGATTTCCTTCCAGAATCAAATTTTAGAATTTTTTTCGACATTTCAGGGCTCGGCATTAACGTTTGTCTGCTAGTTTAGTACCAGTGAAAATTTTTCATGAACAAGTAAATCTTGCAAAGTACTTGTCCCATTGGACAAGTGATTTTGCTGTAAAGAAGTTTTAAAAAGAGGAAGTTTTATAGAATTAAAAAAAAAGAAACTGAATTGTTATCTTTTTTATTGAAATTTAAAGTTGAAAGCAGTTAGAGAACAGGAAGTTTATTCTTAAAGCGAGGTTGGCAAGTTTGAAATTGGGATTGAAGTTCACTTGTTGGCCATTTTGGTTGTTATTTTTTTGTTATTTCCTAAATTTGCAATTGGTAAATACCCATTTACTCTTATCATGAGCTCTGAATATTCCTTAATAAAATACCTTAACACAATGAGTAAATATTATTTTATTCATTACAGTAGTTATAGAGATTCAGTATTGACAAATTGTCAGAAAAGTAAGATTTATATTCTGACAAGTTAATTTTATGGCTACTTGTCCAAATGGACAAGTAGGGAAAAATGTTAATGTCAAGCCCTGCATTTTTTTTGACTTGATGATTTCCATGCAGTGTCATATTTCCTATTTAATTGATAATGATGATTTCTTACATGTATGGATTATTTTGATCATAATTATGGTAAGGAATGTTATTTTGAAAGACTTTTGTCAATACACATGTATCTCAATTTTTGAATTTTCTGTGAATTTTTTAAGACTTCAAAATCAGGGTGTACATGGACAGTTCTTCACATTTTTAAGTTCTGCTGTTATACCACATGAAAGATTTTAATGAAATATGGTATACATGGAGTACTATAGGTTCTCTATCTATTTTGTACATTTCATCCAAATTGGTCAACAGGTGGTGCCACCTTGGCCAAAAAGTAGGCTTAACAATGATACATATATACTTGGTAATTAAAATATGGAGAGTAATGGTTGAAATCCAGTTGTGGTGAAAATATTTTTTTATTTCTTTACACATCTAAATAAGTTTTTATATGTTTCACAAAAATCAACATATGAAATTGTCCATTTTAAAAGAAATAAATCTGTAAAAATTCTGACTTTTCTATATTTTTCATTGATAGCAAAATGGCAATTTCCATGGGATATAATAACTTCAGTAATCATGAATTGATTTTCGTAAAACTTATACAGAATACTCTGATAAGATAAAAGAATATGCCTTTCAATTTTGAAAATATCCCCTTTGTTAGTACAGAGTTATGGGTCTTTGATTTTTTCTTTTTTTAGAAAAAAGTTAAAAAAATCATAAAGAAAATTCATTTCTCACTCAATATTTTGCAAATTTAAATTTGTGCTAGAATTATACATGAACTTCAATGTATATTACTTTTGTCTTCTTTTTATTTCTGTTGTGTTCATACATATTTGATGCAGAAGAAAAAAAGGGAGGGGATTTAAATTCTTCTCTGGGCTATAATTTCTTACTGCCTGTATGGATTTCAATAATATTACACAGGGTTGTTGCCTAGTCCCAGAACATGTGTTATTTTGAGTCTTGAATAATTGGGGGGGGGGGGAGCCTGCACACTTTAAAATGTTTTCCTATCAAACTAAGCGACAGATATTTTATGCCATGCTAGGCATTGCTCTTGTTGAGCATTCATTTCCTGTTAAGCAGTATAGATTTTAGGGTTAGGAATATATATTTTTATCTGCAAATTTTTCAAACTGTCAGTTGAATAAGCAAATTAAGGTCAGGTGAACAATATAGGCCCACTTAGGCCTCTTGTTTTGTTTTAAACAAACAAACTTTACTAAAACCAAACATAAATAATCATTATAAATCAATATAATTTAGAACTCTTTGATGTCTCTTACAATGAATAATGTCCCTTGCAATGATTAATGTTGTCTCTTGCAGTGAATAGTATTACCCAAGTTGAATGCAATACAACTATAACTTTGTTCTCTTTTGATAATTTGCAAATATATTTATCATCTTTTTATAGCATTTAACACAGAAGTTTATCACCCGAGCCTTTGCTACCACACTTCCTCAGACCAGAGAAATTTACACTCTCCTAGGTGAGTATAAATCATGGAGAAGAAATATCTACACATACTCTTTGAGATTTTTTTATGCCCCCAAAATCGGGGCATATTGTTTTTGTCCTGTCTGTTTGTTTGTTTGTCTGTTGTCAATTTTTAAGTTTGGCCATGATTTTTGACCCATGAGGGATAGAGACTTCATATTTAAAATGCGTACTCAACTAATTAAGCCCTTTCAAATGACACCAAGATCGATGACTTTCTAACCTTGACAATGACCTTCATTCTAAAAATAAGTTTTTGGACTTTGTTGCCGCTGGGGGCATTAGTGTTTCACAAAAACAGCTTGTTTTCATTAAAAAACTGTTGTGTTAGGGTAAATGATCACAGATATGTATTTGTCAGTTAATGCCTTCTTTAATTCATTCATCTTATTTAAATGACTTTTAAATTATTTCAGTTGAAAACTTGATTGGCCAGTTCCAGTCAAAAAGAACTGTGATACCAAAAGTAAAAAATGGCCTAGATGTATCTTCTCCTGAGATCATCAAATTAATCAAATCAGTAAGTGAAAATCTTGTCAACTTAAATTCAGTCCACACTTCTTAGATGCAAATTTAGTGTTCTGATTTAATGCTTCTGTACTGTTTTTTGCTAAAATTGTAGAGACATTTCTTTTTCACTTGGAAATAATTTGTGAAAATATGATACCAACTCCTTAATGAAATATTTATTTTTCTTTAGTTTCGATTACTCAATGAATTCCAACAAGAAACTGTGAATTATTGGATACGCTTTCCTGACAAGTGAGTCAAAAATATTCTCTAATGTAGATCTACCCTTTTTGTTAAGCCCATGTCACACTGTCAGAAGTATAGACAGAGAGAATTATCAAGTTGCTAATTTGTCACTGTTCTTTAGTAGTCGTGCAAGGACTGAACTGGTGTCTTAACATGTGGTAGAGATATTTCTTCATATCACCAGAGCTCAGCAAGCAACAACCAGATGGGCTTAAACCTTTCTTTGTCAACATAGCCCATTAAACCTCTTCATGTCTCATGGAAGACTTGAACTGATGTCAGCACATGTAGAGATGCCTTCTTATATCCCCAGTACTAGTCTTACAGCATTGAGAATTTAAAATGTATTAAAACTCTCAAGCAGATTTTTTTGTTATACACATATCATACATGTAGACTGTTAATATGTCTCCCAGAGCTCAAACATGCAATAGACATGTCTTTTCAGTCTTCATAGCCAATTCGCAACATGTCGCTTTGCTCATACATTTCTGGTTGTACCAGTACACTAGTGACTTGTCATATCTCACAATGAAGTTGTCCGCACTGTCACAACTCAGCTAAACTTGTAGAGATGTCTTGACGTTTGTTTAAATAGTGTCTTACACAGATCGTGCAAACTGTTGTTCTGAAAAGAGGATTATTGTGCTTCTTGTGTATCAGTGTGGAAGACAAATTGAGTTATGTTAAAGAGAACTCAGGCACTGAGGAAGAGAACAAGAGTGGAGTGTACATCCCATCATAAATAATGATGGACATTTTTTTTATTTTTTCAGCAAGTTATAATCCACCAGTTGTCATGGTAACTGATGGTTTAAACTTAAGACAGAGGTTTAGGGCTCATATGAGTACAGATGTAGAGTTTATGAATTTTTAATCAAATATAACATATTGTAAAGAGAAATCTCTTCATTCTGTGTTTTCAGACACACTGGTATCTTATTATATATTCAGTATCCATAATGGTAATATGTATTGATAATGCTTTTAAATGACGGAATAAAAACATTTCTCATAGTTACTATTTCGCTTGTTAGCTTCATAAGGCTTAATGTGGTAAAAAGAGAAACTTAGTGTTTTGAAAGAAATGTTAACTGGGATATCTGTTAAACATTCTAAATACTGACCAAGAATATCTCTTCTATCTATGGCATTTATTACATTTTCTGTTTATAATTTTCAGATATAAAGATGAGATTCTGCAAAGCACACTAAATCTGTACTCCATACATCAAATGGGTGGGGTCATAGGTCATTCTTCACAGCTCACACCAATTCACTTTGTATCGTTGATTGACCCCAAAGCACAGTGGTTTATCAAATGGATGGTGAGTTATAAATTTACATCATACGAAGATGTGGCATTTAACATTTTATGTTACTCTGGTAGACTTAAGTAGGGGCATAGGGGAAACACCTCCCCCACCTAATTTTTCTGTATTCAATAAAAGTTAAATCATATTTATTTATGTGTTCATTTTCAGAATGGAAATTAAAATTACAATTGTTATGGGTACATGCTATTGTAGTATTGTGAGTAAACAACATTAATAAATTATGAATAAGATATATTGCAATCCTCTTGTACAAACCAGAATCATAAATCACACAGTTTTTATGCCAGTTCAGGTATCAGTCAGAAGTGTCTGGTTATGTTAAAAGATAAAGCAAATATAAAAGATTATTTCAAAAGTAACAATTGATTCTCATGATATTTTAATAAAACAACACATTATATTTAGATCTATCTTTATATTATTAGGTATAGGTATACTCATTGTTGTACCATTTGTCATTAACCAACAGAGTTTAAATAACACACAATTCCCAAACCCCTGTCTCGCTTTTATATTTCATGCCCCCTTCCCCCATACTCCAATCCTGCATCCATCCCTGTGTTAGGTGTTACATCATAGAAGAACTCACTGCAGATTTTTCATGTATCAAGAAATTCATTATGCAAAATTTGTAATGTCTTTGTTGATTGATAAATAGATTATTGTTTTATTTCACTCCATGGTTATTTCACATATATGGTGGCAGCACCTGCCTCATGCATTGCATAGAAATTTATATCTGTGCAACGGACCCACCCAAGGCAGTGAGGGATCTTTAAAGTGCCATGCCTACCATGACACCAGACCTCGGTTTTTACTGTCTCATCCAAAAGACAGAACAGGTGTGCCCATGGCAGGAATTGAACCCTTGACATCTAGACCATGAGCTGAGCATCTCATCCACTAGGCCACACTGGCTTTGTTGATTTTGGATCTTGTGAATTTACAATCAAATAACAATTCATGAACAACCTAACTAGCATCTCAGTCTTTGAATTCATTAGAGAAATACCAGACACACACTGATTTTCAGTTACGGCTGAAAAGTTATTGTTTAGAATACTATAACAATTGATTAAAACATATTGACTCTTTCAGCATGGCAACTACAGCAGAATGAGTTTGTTGGAAATGTTAGCAAAGTACAAACCTATAGTAAGTATTTATGATTGATATGTTATTCCAGAGGATTTACACTAACATTAATATTATCATTTTTTAAACAAAACAATTTTATCTTACAGAGTAAGACTTGTATGACTCCATTAAGACATGTAGATTTTTATCATTTTAAAGGATACCAGTCATAAAATTATTTCACATGAAACTACACTTATCTTACTAATGATATAGTAGAGATTTCTAAATGTGCTGCTGTCAAGTTCCTTAATCCAGTTTGAATTGTAATAGGCACTGACTGAAATCCATAAAGAAGGATCATGTATCACTAATTATCAGCTTGTCATTGATATGGACCACCTTCTTATGCCAGTGAAACTGGAGGGAACTATAGTGTTTGTCATTGTTTGTCTGTCATACCATCTGTCCATCTGTCTGTCTGGATGGTTTCCACACAATAACTTCAGTGAAGAATAAGCAATTTGATTCAAACTTCATACAATACTGTACGTGTACATATATTAGCGCAATCAAATTTTAGCGCAAAATGCTTGAAAGAAGGGTCGGCAGTATTGTAGCGTAGTCATGAATTAGCGCATTTGTCATGTTCGATTAGCGCAATTTATCCATTAGATCGGCGCATTCAAATCAGTTTTTGGGTAAAAATAGTGCGTTTAAGTATCTTACTTACGAGGAATTGAAATATATGCCACACGTTCGATTATCGAATAGGCTGGTATGACACGTTTGCCATTGGACATAATTAACGAGTACATGTACCTGGAGTTGTTAAACCGTTGATTGGCTTGGATGACAAGCGTCAGGTCAATTACCTTACTCACAGTATATGCAGTGAATCAAATACATCCTCATTTCATTCATGTTTATCCAATAACCTAGTTATAATGATAAGTAATAATTTTTTTAAAGAAAGACATATATAGAAAACAAAATGCCATTCTTACGTTTTACGGACGAAGCCATTGTTTTCATAAGTTGAAATAAGATAAATTACTTGTATCGCTTTGCCTATAATTACGTAATAGACGGTATTGAAGAAACGATATGCATGGCCGGGGGTTAATTCCTAAACTTCAAACCACGTTTTTATTATTCTTGTGTTAGTTTTGTGGTAATCATATCGACAGTGTCCGGTAATGCAAACATCTTTAATCGATCGTTACTTGTGTCCTCTTTATGCTTTATCAAAATAAATGATGAATTTGTTCTTGATATTTATTTGATAGACATAACTATAGTGTTGAAACGGAAGTGCCCATTTAATTCTATCGATCTCATGTATTTTATATTAGCGTAGTCAGGAATTAGCACTTTGAACAGCGCTAATTCTGCTAAAATATGAATCCCGCTAAAATAAGTACACGTACAGTATTAGCTTATATAAAGATCTAGTGTGGGATTGATTTTGGAGTCAAAAGGTCAACTTGAAGGGTCACTGTTATTAAAAATAGACATTTTTCATTGTATTTCGGTTTCCAGATGATAACTTGAGTTAGGAATGATTGAATTCTTTCAAACTTCATATCAGGCTAGCTCATGTAAAGGTCTAGGTTGGGATAGATTTTGAGGTCAAAAGGTCAATTCTAAAAATAATTGTTATCAAAAATAGACATTTATCACTGCATTTCATTTACCAGATAATAACTTGAGTTAAGAATGATTGATATCTTTTAAACTTCATGTAAGACTAGCTTATGTAAAGGGGTAGATTGATATTGAGATTGATTTTGGGGTCAAAAGGTCATTTCTAAGGATCACTGATACTAAAATTAGACATTTATCACTGCATATCGGTTGCCAGATAATAACTTGAGTTAAGAATAATTGATTTCTTTAAAATTTCACACAATGCTAGATTATGTATAGGTCTAGGGTGGGATAGATTTTGAGGTCAAAAGGTCAACTTTAAGGGTCACTGTGACTAAAAATACACATCAGCATAGTTCATTTGACGATGATTTGTAGACTGATCACTGAAAATAGTGATTCATCCCTTTTTCAGTTTCCAGATGATGACTAGATACTGATGCCAGATATGAATATAACGAGGCTATATTTTTGCTGTCAGTTTCACTAGAACTTGATGTAAACTTTACAGAATTCAATGTTATTTCTTATTAAATCACACAAAAGGTTACCAAGTTCACATAACTGTTTCATGTTGCGAATAAGGTATTAGTCACTTCGAAGGTACAGGTTGTGGATGGGACGAGTGTTGCATGCAACACTGATTGTAAGCTTGCTCAGAATAGTACTGCCTTTCCTCATCTAATTGAAAACCAAGAGTTTGTGGCATTTTTTCATATAAAATGATATACTGTATTTTATTTTTGATTTCTAGGTTATAAATGCAGTGCGTCATTGTTTAGATTTTTCTGCCAATAGAAAGCTGCCTTTCGACCTGATGAGTGACATATCTGATAATTATTCCAAAGTTACAAGTTCAGGTCTGTCCTCAGTGTAATCAGGACCTTATTATAAGCAAACTGAAATACTCCTTCCAAAATGTGTATTTTGTACTTGTCAAAAGAAAAAGTTCCATACTAAATGTTCTAGAAATTCAATTATAAGAACTGTCAAACTACCACAAACAGTATATGGGTATTAAAAAGCATGAGTTTTATAAATGTAAAAGATCTATAATAATCTCTTGAACAGTTGTATCTTTTCACTTACACAATATACAGTTTATAATTCTTTTCATGGAAATGTATTTAAAAGTGTCCAAAAGTTAAAGGACTTGTAGAGATACATATGTTTAATCTACACTTTTTATTTGTAATAGATGGTACACATTTTGTTTGCTGTAGGTGGACGAAGGACTTACTATGCTGGGGCTGAATTGGAATATGCCTATTTCATACATTCTGTACATCTACTTGGCAGACTGCTATGTTTCTCTAATGGTCGTAGCTTTTTTCCAATCAAGCTCAAGGATTCAGAAGGTATCATTGTACTACAGTTGTCATACATGATAGTTATTTACTGAAGACATATCATAGTCATCCATGTATAATGCACACTGCTTTTTAATAATTTTGATATTTATAGGTGCACATTATACACAAGAACTAGTTTTTTTTTCTCAACAAAAGCAATATTTGGGACAAAAGTCTGTTCTTTCGTGATTGTAGAACTTTCAGAGGGACTGCTTTAATAACAATGAAGTTAATTGACTGTGAACTGGATACTGATCATAATGCCTAACACCTGCTAAGTAATAGAAAAAAAAAATCAATAACACATTCTGCAAGTGTTTCTTTGGTGCATAATTAAAAGACAGAATCCAAAATTAGACATAATATTTATGAGTGTAAAAATGAATATTGTATTTACACTGACTGCCTTCTGGTTAATCATACTTGGTCAATTATTTGCTGTTAAGTATACTAATTGTACAATGTACAAACTGATCAGTAAAGTACTGGTATCTATTTTTGCAGTTAGAAATCCTTCACTTGTATTTTCATAAATCCCTTTCAGTGCTAATGTCCTGAATGGATACCATGATAATGTATTACTGGGCGGTTGGTTTAATTGTTCTATCCCACTCATCTGAAAAAATTAAATTATGTTTTATCCTATTCACTTTCATAATGTTTTGGGTAAGTCATGCTATAGTGAACATGTTTCTTGATATATTTTGTCAAATTAGAATTCATTATGTCTCGTTTGTCCAATGAACTGGCTTCCAATGTTGTATAACCTATTTTGACAGCAAATGTATAAGATAAACTGCATGGCAAGATGAATATAGGAACATTTTAACCAGCCAATTTTAATCTTGCATCTGCTCACTTAACTCTTTTCATTAATTTTTATCCAGTGCATTATACGTAGGAAGTAAGCTTTTTGTCTGGATTTTTCCCCAACTTTGGGGGTGCTCATTATACATGAGTTTGCATTATACATGGGTAATTATGGTAATTTGAATTCTGAATATGTTTGATCTGAGTTTATCTTTTAATCATGTATAGATTTTACATATTCTAACATACATATTAAGTAGTAGCTAATCAGTAAATGCTGCTGTAATACCTTGTACTTGTATTTCATACAGTCATATCTTTATATACTTCAGAGCCTGTGACCATAACACGACTCCTCAGTGCCATGGTTCTGGTTGTAGTTGATCCTAGTTCAACATATAAATCCTCAAGACATTCATGTAAGTATCTAGTCTTGATTTCTACAGTTCTTCCTGCCATATTTCATTAATTACATATGTAGTGTGTTATTGGATTTTATATACCATACATTTATTTTCAAAAAGATGTTAGAAAGATATGAGATCCATTACAGTTTCTGCTTGGCTGATATAAATGTCAAATACATTACTGTGCATTGCATCAAGCAGATTCCATCACTATAGAAGTGCCATAATCTTGGTGTGACATAAATGAAGAATCAAGCAAAGAAATAAAATATATATTGTGATTTTCCTTTTTTAGCTCACCTGAGCCAAAGGCTCAAGTGAGCTATTGTGATCAATCACCGTCCGTCGTCCGTCGTCCGTCCGTCGTCCGTCGTCCGTCGTTAACTTTTCACATTTTCGACTTCTTCTCCAGAACCACTGAACAGAATTTGATGAAACTTGATAAGCATGTAGTACTCATGGTCCCCTACAAGTGTTGTTGTTTTTCGTCCGGATTCATCAACAGGTGGCGCCACCACAGGCAAAAGTAGGTCAAAGAGGGTACCCTCCTTTGACAAACTTCTTCTTCAGACCGGGGGCATTCAGAGACAAACAGAATGCATAGGAATGATCTAGAGGGATGTGTGAAGAAGTGTTGTTATTTTTGGTTCCGTTCCGAAATCAAATTTTTGACGTTTTTTTGTACTTGGTAGTTTTAATGCAGAAAAGAGTTATTTTTTTCTTTTAGTAAACATTGATGCATTAATTTGGTTTAATTTGATCATTTTGATGGTAAGAAATACTACTGCGAAGAAAATTTTTCAATATTTTATGTTTTGGATTTTTTATGAATTTTTTAAGACTTTCAAGAAAAAGGGGGGTGGGATAATTGGTGTAAACATTTCACAGTTTGAACGTTTTCTTCGGAACCACTTGCTGGAATTCAATGAAACTTGGCATGCATCAAATACTCAAGGTCCCCGACAAATGTGGTCATCTTTGTCAGGATCCATGAACAGGTGGCACCACCACAGACAAAAGTAGGTCACAGAGGGTACCCTCCTTTGACAAACTTCTTATTCAGATCGGGTGCATACAGCGACAAACCGACTGCATAGGAATGATTTAGAGGCATATGGGAAGAAGTGTTGATATTTTTTATTCCAATTCCGAAATCAAATTTTTGACGTTTTTTCATTTTATATTTTGGACTTTGTTATTTTAATGCATTAAAGAGTTATTATTTTCTTTTAGTAAACATTGATGCATTCATTTGGTTTCATTTAATCATTTCTATGGTAAGGAATGCTGGTGCGAAGGAATTTTTTCAATATCTCGATTTTTGAATTTTTTATGAATTTTTTAAGACTTCCAAGAAAAGGGGGGGGGGGGACAATTTTTTCATATCTTCAACTTGATCTACAGAACAACTTGAAGGATTGTGATAAAACTGGGTAGGATGCAAGTACTCATAGTCCTTTTCAAAGGTTTTGTTTTTTGTGCGGATCATCCAAATTGGTTAAACAAATAATGCCACCATGTCTAAAAGTAGGTCTCACAATGGTACATATACCACTTGGTAATTGAAATATGGAGAGTAGCGGTTCAAATCCAGCTGTGGTCAAAAAAAATTTTTTTTTTTTTTTTACACCTCTAAATAAGTTTTTAGATGTTTCTCAACACTCTACATATGAAATTAGGAATTTTACGTTTAAGACTTCCAAAAAAAAAAGGGGGGGGGGTGGTTTGGCCATTTTTCACATTTTCAACTTTTTCTACAAAACTGATTGAAGGATTTTAATAAATCTTGGTAGAAATAAGTCACTTATGATCCTCTTCAAATTCTGTTGTTACTTTGAAAAAATTTTGTCAATATCTCAAATTTTTGGATTTTCTTTGAATTTTTTAAAGACTTCCAAATGAGGGTGTATAGGAACAATTCACAATCACATTTTTCATTTCTGCTGTTATACCACATGAAAGAATTTTAATGAAACATGGAATACATGAAAGTACTAAAAGTCCTCTATCAATTTGCTAATTTCATCCAAATTGGTTAACAGATAATGCCACAATGTCTAAAAGCAGTTCTCACAATAGTACATATACCACTTGGGTATTGAATATGGAGAGTAGCTGTTCAAAATCCAGCTGTGGTCAAAATTTTTTTTTCATTTCTTTACACCTCTAAATAAGTTTTTAGATGTTTCTCAACACTCAACATATGAAATTAGGCAATTTTAAGTTAGATCTCTGAGACAATATTTGAAACAATTGTTTGTTCATGACCCAGACTTGAAATCAGTCAACAAAAGGCCCCACCTAAAGAAAATGACTAACTTGTTGCCCTGAATGACTTCTTGCAGAGACAAAGGAAATGCTTAATATCAAAATCACCTGAATGGATGTGCAAAAAAGTGCTGTTTTTTATTCTAGCCTGAAATAAAATTTGACATATTTTCAACATCTGTGTCGACTTAGTCACATTAATGCAAAAATAAATGAATTCTTCCTTCATGCATGACTGATAATCTAGGTACTCAGGTGAGCGATATAGGCCCACTTGGGCCTCTTGTTGTTTTTAGCTCACCTTAGGCGAAGGCTCAAGTGAGCTATTGTCATAGCACATCATTTTCATCCATCGTAAACTTTTTCACACATATTTGACTTCTTTTATGCAACCGCTTTACAGAATTTCACCTAACCTTACAGGAAGTAAGTGTTCAAGGTCCTCTACCAAGTTTGTGGTTTTCAATCTAAAGACTGTAATCCAAGATGGCCGACATGGGCTCTGATTGGCTGAGACATTTTTAAATATATTGTGAAATGGTCCTCTACCAAGTTTGTGTTTATGTACCCAATCTGTAATCCAAGATGGCTGCCATTGGCCCAGATTGGTTGACACATTTTCAACTTTTTCTCCATAACTGCAACACAAAATTTCTTTACAAGAAGTAAGTAATCAAGGTCCTCTACCAAGTTTGTAATTTTCAACCAGTTCCATTATCCAAGATGGTTGTCATGGGCTTGATTGGTTGACATAATTTTGACTTCTTCTCTGCAACCACTGCACAGAATGTTGACAGAAAGTAATTACTCAAGGTCCTCTGCCAAAATTTTATCTTTTGACCTGATCTATCATACAAGATGGCCACCAAAGGCTTTAATTCACAGACACATTTTCCACTTCTCCTCATTAACCGCTTCACAGAATTTCACCATATCTTACAGGATATAAGTACTCAAGGTCCTCTACCAAAATTATACCTTTGGACCAGATCAGTCTTCCAAGATGGCTGTCAAGGGCTCTGATTGGCTGACACATATTTGACTTCTTTTCAGTAATTGTTGTGTTGCCAAGGGCTATGATTGGTTGGCATATTTTTAGCTCACCTTAGCCCAAGGCCAAAGTGAGTTATAGTCATAGTGCGTTGTCCAGTGTCCGTCATCCATCCGTTGTTAAATTTTTTTCACATTTTCGAATTCTTCTCTGGAACTGCATTGTAGATTTGGATCAAACTTTGTATAGATGATGTACTCAAGGTCCCCTACTAAAATTGTGTTCAGGATCCAGATTCCCTCAGGGATGGATCCAGGGCAGGGTAAAAAGTGCCCAAAATGGTACCCCTCTTCAAAAATCTTTTCTTCCCAGAAACTAATTGCATTTCAACAATCTATAAAGATGGGTTATCAAAAATTGTGTTCAGGGTTAAGATCTGTCAAATAGAAATTTACGCTTTTTCGACATGTTTCTGGACTTGATGGATAATGATGATTTCTTATAGACTATTTTGATCATAATTATGGTAAGGAATGTTACTTTGAAAGAATTTTGTCAGTATCTCAATATTTGGATTTTCTATGAATTTTTAAGACTTCCATATGAGGGTGTATAACAATTCTTCACATTTTTAACTTCTGCTGTTATACCACTTGAAAGATTTTAATGAAACATGGTATACATGAAGTACTATAGGTCCTCTATCAATTTTTACATTTTATCCAAATTGGTCAACAGATAATGACACCATGTCTAAAAACTAGGTCTCACAATGGTACATATACCACTTGGTAATTAAAATATGGAGAGTAGGGGTTCAAATCCAGCTGTGGTCCAAATTCTTTTTCTTCATTTCTTTACACATCTGAATAAGCTTTTAGATGTTTCTCAACACTCAACATATGAAATTAGACCATTTTAAGTTGGATGTGGACAATACTTGAAACAATTGTTGTTCATGACCCAGACTTGAAATTAGTCAACAAAAGGCCCCATCTAAAGAAAATGACTAACTTGTTGCCCTGAATCACATCTTGCAGAGACAAAGCAAATGCTTAATATCAAAATCACCAGAAAGGATGTGCAAAAAAGTGTTGTTTTTATTCTGGACTGAAATAAAATTTGACATATTTTCAACATTTGTGTTGACTTAGTCACAGTAATGCAAAAATAAATGAATTCTTCCTTCCTGTATGACTGATCATCTAAGTACTCACTTGGGCCTTTTGTTTTTACTTCTTTTTATTAACCGCTTCACAGAATTTCACTAAATCTTAAAGTAAGTATTCAAGGTTCTCTTCTCTCCCAAATTCTTTCTTTTGACCTGATCTGTCATCCAAGATAGCTCCTGAGGGCTTTGATTGGCTGACACATTTTTGACATCTTTTCAGCAACAGCAGCACAGAATTTCACGAAACATACAGAACTAAATACCATACCAAAAGTTTTCTACTGAAATTGAGCTGTCATTTGTGTGTGAATAAGCAAATTGTACTGATGTAAATGATAAGGCGCACATGGGCCTTGCTTTTTTTCTTTTGCTGACATAATAAGGATTAAGTGACTACGGTAACTGATTTTACATACTAGGCAGCTGATAATGTCATTCTCCTTATGGGAAATACCCATGATGACCCTCTTTATGACTATGTTCTAGGATTTAATCTTCTGATAGAGAATCCCCATGATGACCCTCTTTATATTTGTGTTCTAGGATTCAATCTTGTGACAGAGAATCCCCATGATGACCCTCTTTATGCTTGTGTTCTAGGATTCAGTCTCCTGATAGGGAATCCCCATGATGACCCTCTTTATGCTTGTGTTCTAGGATTCAATCTTGTGACAGAGAATCCCCATGATGACCCTCTTTATGCTTGTGTTCTAGGATTCAGTCTCCTGATAGAGAATCCCCATGATGACCCTCTTTATGCTTGTGTTCTAGGATTCAATCTTCTGATAGAGAATCCCCATGATGACCCTCTTTATGCTTGTGTTCTAGGATTCAGTCTCCTGATAGAGAATCCCCATGATGACCCTCTTTATGCTTGTGTTCTAGGATTCAGTCTCCTGATAGAGAATCCCCATGATGACCCTCTTTATGCTTGTGTTCTAGGATTCAATCTTGTGATAGAGAATCCCCATGATGACCCTCTTTATGCTTGTGTTCTAGGATTCAGTCTCCTGATAGAGAATCCCCATGATGACCCTCTTTATGCTTGTGTTCTAGGATTCAGTCTCCTGATAGAGAATCCCCATGATGACCCTCTTTATGCTTGTGTTCTAGGATTCAATCTTGTGATAGAGAATCCCCATGATGACCCTCTTTATGCTTGTGTTCTAGGTTTAAATCTTGTGATAGAGAATCCCCATGATGACCCTCTTTATGCTTGTGTTCTAGGATTCAATCTTGTGACAGAGAATCCCCATGATGACCCTCTTTATGCTTGTGTTCTAGGATTCAGTCTCCTGATAGAGAATCCCCGTAATGACCCTCTTTATGACTATTTTCTAGGATCTCCTGATATATGTAATATTTCTGACCTTGAGAATACTTTTTGCTGCAGTATTTGACATTAGAACTCTAAAGATTCCAACTTTGAGTTGTGCTTTATACCTGTGTATTTATCATTCAAATTCTTGATTTGTGGTAAACATTTAATATTTGTATTTGCTTTTGAATAATGTTTTTAATTACTTAGTGTAAAATAGTTAAACCCAAAATGCTTCCAGTGATATGACTCACTGTTTTAAAATGTGCATTGTTCCCTAATGCTGATTTTAGCTCAGTGGTAGCACTGTCATTTGATGTACCAGCACTTAAAATTTAAGTGACAAAATAAGTTTTGAAATCATTGGACACAGCTTGTAAACATCTCACTGTAGGAACCCTAAAATGTTGATTTGACCAGCTTGATCATATTATGACAAATCTGTATATCATTCTGCAAAATAAAGATATGTACACATTACAAGAAGCAGTTCTTCTGAAATAATCTGTGGACTAACAAAATACTCTACCAAATCACAAATTTTCCAAGATATGACCATGTATATACATTTGTTCAGGTAAGTATCAAATCTTGATCCCTCATACATGTATACTTGTATTCTTGTATTGGTAAGTGTTGTTATAGTTTTTGGCCTTTATTCTTCTGTTTTTATCTTTGACTGTGACCTACTTGATATTGACTTTCCATAGATATCAGTGTTTCACAAACATATCTTGTTTTATTTGTATTACTAAAGGTATGCCATGCGATGTTTTTGCATTGTAGTGCCATATGAACCAAGCACTTTGGTGACAGAGATCTTGAAGAGCCTCTGTAGTTCAGAACAGACATGTGAGATATGTCTATATACAGATGAGATAACCAGCACACTGTTGTCACCCGTCTCACATTATCTCGATTCACAGGTTAGTTATAATATTCAATCAGAATTCACAGGGAGATAAAACAAACTGCTCTCAACTAAATCAAGATTTTCCAAGAAAAAAGCATAATTGTATATAGAATGTTGCAAATTTTTCATCTACAGCTCATATTCTGTAAATCGTAACTTAAATGCAGTATCTATATGGAGTCATTTATTCATTATCTATGAATTGTAAGTTACCATATGGAACCAACAGAAATGAATTGATTTTTTTGTAAATTTTATTTACCTGTCACTTTCACAGAAACATCTATCAATTTGTCTCATTATAATTTCTGCTTAATGATGTTAGTTGATTATGACATGATCAAAGAAATGATGATACATGTAATAATATGACAAGAGAAATTTTGGATTTAATTTTTCTGCCATTTCTAGTCAACGTTGTGTGTTGTTTTGGCCCTCCGGGTTGAATTCTGTTAGAATGCGGTGATATATCAAACTTGTATTTTTAAAGGGCTTCATTCTTGATCTATACAATACTTCAGCATTTTTGTTGCCTGGGATATGTAATCTGTTTTAGTCACCAGAGTCTCTCAGGTGACCTAGTACATTTGGTCTTTTTTTGCCCTCATCTGTCATCTTTTAATAATAGACTTTATTTCAATTTCCTCTTCAAAACAAGTTTGCTAATTATCTTCAAATCTTTGGGATAACAGAAACATAAGTTGTACATTTTATGATCCAGTCAACCCTAGATGGTCTCAGGGGCAGAGTCAAAACTGATAAAAATATCCAAATCTTCCAAAATCTTCCTTATTCTTGTACATCCATGAGAAAAACTGTATGCTTAGCTGTAAAAAGCATGAAACCTTTTACCAAATTGTAAAATTTATGACCCCAGGGGTAGGGGTTCAGCTCCTGGGATAAAGCAAGTATAGCCATACAGTGATAATTTATTTTGACAGGAAATCTTATTCTTTAATTTTATTCATTGTGAAGAAAATAGTTTGCATGGTTAGAAGAGTATGAGGCCCATTACCAAAAATGTTAAATTTTTTGCCTCCTTGACAGTGGTACAACCGGTAGTGTGAGACCATTATAGCCATATAGTGGTAATATATGGAGTCTTAAAATCACTTATCCTCTCCTTTATACATTTGAAGACAAACTAACAATATAAGTTGTCAGAAAGTGTATAAAGAGCTTTTCCGAAATTGTGAAATTCATTACTGTAGTGATAATGTTTTTAATCTTTGAAAATCGTCTCCTTTCTGTGAATCATAAATACTGGATACATGGTCGATCAGAGCATTTGAAGTTCATGACCCATGGAGTAGGGGTTGTTCCCAAAGGATGGGGCCCAATATCAACTTCAAAACCTTTGTGTGACAGTGGTAACTGATTCAAATAATCATCAAGTCCCATGGACTTCTTTTCTTACTTTTGTTTTGTAATTTCTACTGTTTCCAATGCAAAAAGTTAACAGTATACAATTTTAATGTTCATTGTGTAATTCAAGCAGGAGGAAATTTGATCAGTAATTTTATTCAAATTTGTTTGATTATGGACTGGTTATTTTTAAAATGATATTTGATTCAATATAAATACTATATTTCAGAATTCAACCTTAGTATCACTGTTTCTAAAATAAAAGTTATATGTTATATCTTGCTATTATAAGATTTTCATTGTAGAATATTTGGCCTATTAGTCATAGCTTTGTACAAAGCTGTGTAGAAAAATCTTTGAAATCTACTGGTTTTTATAACCATGATATAACTTTTTTATTAGTAAAGGCAATGTGGAATAAACAAGTTGGATAATTTTCCCATATAAATCACTTCTTAACATCTACGTATATGCAATGATTTATTTCACAGTTCACAATAGACGATAGTGACTTGTCATTTTTTGACGAGGAGGTGAGATTATTTACAGCCACCCAATTGTACTTGATTTGTTGATTGTTGAATTTAGTGTTATTTGAATGGAAAATCAAAATTGCTCATTATTTGCATACTTATGAATTGGAGCAAGGGAGCATTAACTATATAAATATGAGTTAAGCTGTGCATTGGTGTGGGTGCCCTTAAGTAATCACTGTGTCTGTCTGTCTGTCCATCAGCACTATGGTCATGATAAGAGTTTTCAACCAACAGGTTTCAAATTTCACATACAGAATGATGGGGGAAAGCATAGATTTGAGGTCAGAGGTCAAAATCAAACCAGGGCTCTTCATGGCTTTATCACTTTTCTAGTTTAACATTTTAAGACAAAGTAGAATTTCATTATTGCTAAAACATTTTATGAAAATTAAATAATATGGTGTTTTAGTTTAGATAAAAGAAAACAACATCATAAAAATTTATATACATGTATATATACTCATGTATTCCTACAATGTATTTGAGATGGCTAATTTGGAACAAGGCAAAAACATGAAATGCTAACATAAGTATCAATTACATTTATGACAAAGTAATAATTGTCAGAATTATGGAGATTGTTAGGTTATAAAATAATGGTTCTCATTCTTTCTCCCCACTTTGTATTTCTTTCATTTCCTTTCCATTTTTAATATACTGTAACTTAAAATAACTTCATTTTGACTTTTGTTTATTTGTGATATATAGTCCCAAATTTTGCCTTTTTAAAACCTAAATATGATAAAATTTTGATGTTATAAGTCAACACAGATCTAATAAACAACTTGGATTTCCAGTATTTCTTTTGATGAAACAACCATATTTCAATGAATTATCAAATCATTTAAAACTTTTAACTATTGATAAATTATTTTTCAAATACATGTAGTTTTTATTATTTCATGTTTGAATTTAAGACAATATCTGCAAACTTGTGATAGTATTTTCACATTTTATGCTCTGCACATTTGGCTTTCAATTGCAAAATGTATTTCTAAAAAGCCCATGATACCAAGAAAAGTTTAGATTTTATCCAAATACATGTACATTATGACGTTTACTGTACTATTTAAATCTACTTTAGAACATGTGGTGAAATTCATATCAACCACAATTTGCTGAATAAAATTCATATCAACCACAATGTGCTGAATATAATTCATATCAACCACAATGTGCTGAATGAAATTCATATCAACTACAATGTGCTGAATAGAATTCATATCAACCACAATGTGCTGAATAAAATTCATATCAACCATGTTCTGCTGAATAGAATTATCATAGGAAATTATTTTTACTTATTCTATGTGATCTGTGGTAACAGTAGTGTTTGCATTTTATTTTGAGAACAAGTCCATTTGATACAATGACATGAAACAAAAGGTATCCAAAGATTTTGCTTAAAAAGAGAAATATCAGAAATAATTAGGCTAGATGTTGTTTGTATTTGGTTTGGATATTTTTGGTATTACTTGGTTTTCTTATGTACTTAAATTTATTTATGTAAAGTAGGTATAAATATGTATACATGTACATGGTAAATTTGATTTTGAAGTATATTTTAAGATCATTGCAGTCAACAAGATGTTAATCTTTTTTGTTACTCTTTATTTCTTGATATTTTTCACTCAGAAGTTAGTAGTTTAAATGTAGAAAGTCCTTTTAACAATTAATTTGTAATACAATTTATGTCTTATTAACTCAAAGTAAACAGAACTAGTTTTTCATGTTTAAAGTTTATTAATTAGCTATGTATCATTAGTATTTTGTATATTTTCCATGTCTGTTCAGGAACATCATGCCTCCACAGAGTCCACTTTACTACATGTAGCAGATATTGTGTCCCTTATAGCCTCAAGTACCAAGGGAAGACGCCACCTCATGTATGGAGAACGGAAAAATATGTTCACCAGAACTAAGTAAGTATTCCTGTAGTGGATTATCACCAGAAACTTGGCTTTCTGTGCAGCACAAACTGGTAATTTGACTAGTGGAATAATAGCAGTGATTTACTTGTATGCTTTTGGTTGATTACCATTTCTTAGAATATTACGAAAGAAAAACCACCAAGACTTGCCATCATTATTTGTTGTCAGTAATAGACATATTCATTTATAAACAGATCTTCAGCATCTCATATTATTGCCAAATTCACGAAAAAAGCATTACTAGGAGAGCTTCCCAGAGAGGCAGGTCCGATGCCCTCTAAGACAGTGATTGGTGCATACCTGTATATCTGCAGACAGCTTTACAACACCTGTGAAGGGCTTCTTGTGCTCTATCCCTATGACCTACACACCGTCACGGCAGAGGCTTGGAGAGAAGTAAGTATAATCATCATTATTAATCAATTGATCCTGTTTTGAATCTGATGTTGTACATGTACAGGTACTCATTACTGTTTTGTTTTCGTCCTCTCATCATCTCATGTACATGTTAGAGATATCTGTAATGCATTCAAGATCCCTAATTAGGTTATGTAAGAGTGTTTTGAAGCAGCCACTGCATTATACAATAAAATCAAAAACAACTATATTGGCTCCAAATTGTCCCAGGTGTTCAATTTTCATGTTTGTTGATTTTTGGAGAAAAAATTTCTTAGTACAAACTTGTGTTTACAGTAATATACCTTTGTCAGATATATATAACAATGTCAAATACATTACATCCTAATACAGATCATGATGTTTTGAATTTGAAAGTTAAAATAAATTCAAGGAGTGCAGTCAATTTATAGTGGATACCAAGTCTCCATAAAGTGATATGTCCTCCATAATATGTTAGTACACTTATAGAATATGTTATTGAAAGAAAGAGAGAGTTCATTATCCTACATCTTTCCGTAAGAATTTCATGTTCAATGAATGACATAGCCCTGCCAGTATCACTCAGGACACTTTTTTTGTAAAACGTATGCATATTCTATGTTTTTTCATATTTCTTGCTTCATAAAAGTATTCATCACTCATTGTATACAACTAAAACAGTCTGAATTAGCATAATATAATGTGAAAATTAATCGGAACATGATACAGTGTGAATATTAATCATAACATATACTGTTAAATTGTTAACACTTTGGGTTATTGAAACCTTGTACAGTTAATAGTAACAAGTAATATACTTGTTTATATGAAGCCATTGAGATTGTCCAGTATGTTAACTGTAATAAGTATTATACAGGTAGGTATGAAGCCATTTAGAGTGTCCAGTATGTTACCTGTAATAAGTAATATACAGGTAGGTATGAAGCCATTGAGAGTGTTCAGTATGTTAACTGTAATAAGTAATACACAGGAAGGTATGAAGCCATGGAGAGTGTTCAGTATGTTACCTGTAATAAGTAATATACAGGAAGGTATGAAGCCATTGAGAGTGTCCAGTATGTTAACTGTAATAAGTAATATACAGGAAGGTATGAAGCCATTGAGAGTGTTCAGTATGTTAACTGTAATAAGTAATATACAGGAAGGTATGATGTCATGGAGAGTGTCCAGTATGTTAACTGTAATAAGTAATACACAGGAAGGTATGAAGCCATTGAGAGTGTTCAGCATGTTAACTGTAATAAGTAATATATAGGTAGGTATGAAGCCATGGAGAGTGTCCAGTATGTTAACTGTCATAAGTAATATACAGGAAGGTATGAAGCCATGGAGAGTGTCCAGTATGTTAACTGTAATAAGTAATATACAGGAAGGTATGAAGCCATTGAGAGTGTTCAGTATGTTAACTGTAATAAGTAATATACAGGAAGGTATGAAGCCATGGAGAGTGTCCAGTATGTTAAGTGTAATAAGTAATATACAGGAAGGTATGAAGCCATTGAGAGTGTCCAGTATGTTAACAGTAATAAGTAATATGCAGGAAGGTATGAAGCCATTGAGAGTGTTCAGTATGTTAACTGTAATAAGTAATATACAGGAAGGTATGAAGTCATGGAGAGTGTTCAGTATGTTAACTGTAATAAGTAATATACAGGAAGGTATGAAGCCATTGAGAGTGTCCAGTATGTTAACTGTAATAAGTAATATACAGGAAGGTATGAAGCCATTGAGAGTGTCCAGTATGTTAACTGTAATAAGTAATATACAGGAAGGTATGAAGCCATTGAGAGTGTTCAGTATGTTAACTGTAATAAGTAATATGCAGGAAGGTATGAAGCCATTGAGAGTGTCCAGTATGTTAACTGTAATAAGTAATATACAGGTAGGTATGAAGCCATGGAGAGTGTTCAGTATGTTAACTGTAATAAGTAATACACAGGAAGGTATGAAGCCATGGAGAGTGTTCAGTATGTTAACTGTAATAAGTAATATACAGGTAGGTATGAAGCCATTTAGAGTGTCCAGTATGTTACCTGTAATAAGTAATATACAGGTAGGTATGAAGCCATTGAGAGTGTTCAGTATGTTAACTGTAATAAGTAATACACAGGAAGGTATGAAGCCATTGAGAGTGTTCAGTATGTTAACTGTAATAAGTAATATACAGGAAGGTATGAAGTCATGGAGAGTGTTCAGTATGTTACCTGTAATAAGTAATATACAGGAAGGTATGAAGCCATTGAGAGTGTCCAGTATGTTAACTGTAATAAGTAATATATAGGTAGGTATGAAGCCATTGAGAGTGTTCAGTATGTTAACTGTAATAAGTAATATATAGGTAGGTATGAAGCCATTGAGAGTGTTCAGAATTTAGGACACAGTTGTAACTTGGAAATATACTCAAGGACTAGAAATCTAATTTTGAAATCAGAATTCTCAGACTGTGTCATTTAGCAAAGATTTTTCCATAAAGTTTTGGGATAAACAGATGTTTTCAGTGCATGAAGAAAGTTGGTTGTTTCAGATTCCAGTATTCTCAAATTATACTGTGGATAAAAATTTTAAAAACAGAAAAAAAACTGAATTGTTAATCCAGCATTTCACATTTTTGGTAATTCAATATGGATCATACAAGTATATATATTTAGTCTAGGTAACTCTGAATATGAATTTTAAGTGAAATATTTCTTACTTTTAATACAGGCTTCAAGAGAAACAGATAGTGCTACCACTCCCACCCCCTCAGAATCTAGTGATTCCAGTGATGCCACAGCAAAACAAGATAATTATGATTTGTAGGTCTTTTGCATTCTTCTGTATGCTGTCTGCCACATCAGTTAAAGCTGTAAAAGATTTTTTTTTAAAAGAATGAAGTTTATACCATAGTATACATTTACATTGCCTATCAAATTCAGATTTTTGACCTCTATCTTTCTGTCACATGTTCAGATGGTTACTCAAGTACCTTTCATCATATTCAAACCATATTTAGATATATGCTTACTTATCAAGAGAGGAAGAACCCTATTGATTGTAGGGTCAAAGGTCAAGGTCACAGCTGACAGAAATAGACTGTAGTTATTGGTTTCCAAATGATAACTCAAGTACCTTTCATCCTATTTAATCGAATGGATATATGAGAACTTGTCAAGAGAGGAAAAGCCCTATTGATTTTGGGGTCAAAAGGTCATAGGTTAAGGTCACAGCTGATAAAAAGGACTGAAATCATTGGTTTCCAGGTGATTTTCATGTTATCATACATCATTAACTACTCATCAGAATTTTATCATATTTCACATTTTACCTGTCAAGTTCTTTTAAACAGAGATAATTAAAAATTCTATCAAAAGGGAAGGATGCCTATAGATTTAAGGGTCAATATGTCAAAAGGCAAATTCACTACTGGTAATATTTATAGGAGTTTTGGCTTGTAATTTAGTAGAGCTTTGTCACTGCTATGAATTAAGCCCATGTGGGGGCATATGTTTTACAAACATACTCTAGTTTCTAATATCATCATCTCATTTCACATGAGTAGATTAGATGGCAGGAAATTTGTGAATATACAGTGTTGTCTTAATATTGTATCTTGACTTCCCTCTGCGATATTTGTTTATGTACGGTAATTTAGGTCATGTAAAGTATCTTGTACATCAGTTGTACATTGTTGACTTCTCCTTCTAAACTCCTTGACAGAATTTGATCAAACTTGGTATATTTGTAGTATCGGTGGACCTCTACAAAGTTTATATTTTTCATTCAGACCTGTCAACGAGTTGCACCACCATATACAAAAGCATGCCCATGAGGGTACCCTCCTTTGAAAATCTGAAGAGAAGGGATAAATGGATTGAAAAACTTATGATATCTGCATGTTCTAGAGGGATGTAAGATTCAAGTTTGTTCTTTTTGTTTCAATCAGTAAAGAATTTTGACTTTTTATTATGTCTTTTTGGACTTTGTTATTTTACCGGTAGCTTAATTTCGGGTAATCTTTTAGTCTTCCTTCTTGTTGGTTGCATATAGTGTATTGATTGATTGGATTGTTTGGTAGGGATGAAGTACTCAGGGTCCCTACAAATGCACTGTTTTCAATCCGATCTTTCTAGGGGTGGTTCAGAGGTGGGACAACATAGGGCCCCAGAGGTTACTCTTTGATAAACTTCTTCTTCAGACCAGTCATATTGGTACATTACCCCAAATACAGCAGAGTGGTCTAAAAGGGTGTCATAAGGGTGTAGTTTTCTAGTTCCCTTCCGTCATTGACTGGATTGCCAAGTATTTCCAGTCTATAGATTAATTTACAATCCAGAAAAGTAATAAAGCATTTATTTGCTTACATTTATTTGAAAATATTTATTAAAGGTGTCATGTGAAAGTTCTTTTTCTATATTTATTATGATTATTTTTATGCCCCCCTTCAAAGAGGGAGGGGCATATTGCTTTGCTGCTAGCGGTTGTTCTGTTGGTCAGTCGGTCTGTCTGTGGGTTGGTCCATTTACAGTTTCTGCTCATTATCTCTGGAATCAATAAAGATATTGAATTGATATTTGGTATACAGATACATCTCAAGGATATCTAGGTCAAGTTCAAACTTGGTTTTTGTTCGATAATTTTTGTCATAGTTGGACTTAGAAAATTCTCAAAATTAGCAGTTTCCGCTCATTATCTCAGGAACGGATAGAGATATTGAATTGAAATTTTGCATACAGATACATCTTAAGTATATCAAGGTCAAGTTGAAATTTGCTAATTGTTCAATAATTTTTGTTCGAGTTATTCCCCTTGGACTTAGGAAATTTCTTAAAATTAGCAGTTTCCGCACATTATCTCTGGAACCAATAAAGATATTGAATTGATATTTGATATACTGATACGTCTAAAGGATATTTAGGTCAAGTTCAAATTTGGTTATGGTTCAATAACTTATGTAAGAGTTATCCCCAATGGACTTAGAAAATTTCTCATGGATAGATATTGAATTGATATTGTGCATACAGATACATCTTAAAGATATATAGGTCAAGTTCAAATTTGGTTATCGTTCAGTAATTTTTGTCAGAGTTATTCCCCTTGGTCTTACGAAATTTCTTAAAATTAGCAGTTTCTGCTCATTATCTCAGGAACAGCTAGATATATTGAATTGATATTTGGTATACAGATACATCTTTAGGATATCTAGGTCAAGTTAATAACTTGTAATTAGGATACTTGTCTTTGGCATATTTATTTTGATTAATTTTTGTGTCAGTTAATACTGATGTCTAAATTAATTGAAGACATATCTGTTAATCATTAGACACAAACTTTTGAGGGGGAGGGGGGGGGGGGGCATATGCTACACTGGCATTGCTCTTGTTTCTTTATTTTGTTATATGCCAGTTCAAGCTTGCAGAATTTTAACATTTCAAACCTCATTTTACACCAAAACAATTTTTAAATGTTTTGCTGCACTAAATAAGTCATATTAGAAAAAAAAAATTACCAAATTTGTCTTTTTCATACACCTTTGTGTCATCTTCTTGATTTATTCAATATACATATGGATGCCATGAAGAATTTATTTGCCAACTTTTATTAAAAAATATCTCTTTGAAGGGTTTTTGAAAGTTACATGTTAAATTTAAGTTTTTCTTTTTTGTTTTGTTTTTGTTTTTGTTTTTTGTTTTGTTTTAGAACTTTCTTTTCTTCAAATTTTGTTACAGCCCAGTTCTGGAATGCTGAAGGAAAGTAGTTCAAACCCTGCTAAAGATGAAATATTTTTGTTCATTTTATACCAAAACAAGATTTTTGGTAATATTTAAAAAAAGAAAAAATAGGATTTTGACTGTATTTTTTCTTAAATTTTTGTGTCATGGTCTTGATTTATTCATTGTCAAGAAGAAATTTTCCAGTATTTTATCAATTGTCAAAAGCACAATCAACAAAAGAGTATATCTGCATATTTCTTCAAGCAGTGAATTTATGGATGAGCAAATTGTATTCAGTTGAGCATTATTGGCCCACTTGGGCCTCTGGTTGATACATTGTTGCTTTGTTTAGACGTGCTTGGGAGGACACTCTAAGGGACAATCTGTTAAACTTTGCCAGTACAGCCAAAGGAATACTTTTACTACAGCAGACAGGCGCTATGAATGAATGTATGTCATACATGTATACCAGATACGAAAAGAAGCTGCAGGTAAATTCATTCATAATTATGAAAAACTTTCATAACCTTATTAACTTGCATAGAAATCTCTCTTCATTATCATATCTATAGGCAAAGTTATTGTAACAGGAATGTAACATACAAATTTGTCTCTATATATGTATATTTTTCTTTTAATTTCTGACGTCAATACTGTCATAAGTGGTTTTTACAGAAGGAGATTGACACATACGTAATATCGAATACAATATCGTTTTTTGTAATACATGTAATTAGCATTGCTTGACTTCTTCATAACAGAATAATATATTTTTGATATTGTAGGTCAGTAAATGTGAGAAGTTTGGATATGGATTCATGGTAACACAGGTAGCTGCCACAGCACCGGGAATGGTAGCACTGTCATCTACAGGTCAGTTACTATCATGAATATCACTGTAAATATTAACATAAACATTCATTTATATCCTCATTTGTATTCTTTAGCTTACACAAACTATATTAAAATTATAGGAAACATTTCTCTACTTCATTTACGCAATCAGAAAAATATCAACAAGTTTTAGTCCTCTTCTAAATTTTCATTGATCAACAACACAAAGTCATTATAAGATATTACATTCAATATGTATATAGCCATACTTAGTTGTGGCATGAGACATTGATATATTAGTGAGACTGTGTTAAGAAAAGATATTTGTTTCATGTGTTTGGTACATGTCAGAGAAGGATGTTTTCTTCGAAAACTTTTTCTTGTGCAGGATATATTCGTGCCCTAGTGGCAGAGATGTGGTCAGTTCTTGAATGTGGTGCATCAGATGTCCATTTGTTTACTCCAAAATCCTGGTCTCTGGATCCTGTTGATAAGTCATCACACAAGGTATCTACTGTAGAGCTAGTATTTGTCGTATAACCTAAATATAGGTCCAATTCTTATGTGTATACTTACAAACTATGACTACCAGAACTGTAAATCATGGCTACCAGAACTGTAATACTTTCTGTTAATCATGACTCCAGAACTGTGAAACTTTCTGTAAATCATGACTACCAGAATTGTAATACCTTCTTTAAATCATGGCTACAAGACCTGTAATACTTTTTGTAAATCATGGCTACCAGAACTGTAATACTTTCTGTAAATCATGACTACCAGAACTGTAATACTTTGTGTAAATCATGGCTATCAGAACTGTAATACTTGATGTAAATTTTTTTGTAAGAGATGCAGTTATGTAGAATGCATATTTTTTTTTATTCCCTTTAAATAAAAAATTCTGTAATTTCTGTACTTTTCTGTTTTATGCTTTTGTTTTCAACACCTCTAAAAATTATATTGTTTTTCCTCATATTTTTTGTAGTAACAAATAAAACCCATTTCATTTATGTGAAAAAGGCTAATTCAGTTTGAATTGTACATGGAACAGTTTTTCATACAGTGATACACTGGATGTCCTTGGCAACTGCTTTAGTAAATAATTTTTATAAATGAATGCATTATCTTGTGGTTTTTTTTAGCTCACCTGAGCCAAAGGCTCAAGTGAGCTATAGTCATAGTGCGCCGTCCGTCGTCTCCGTCGTTAACTTTTTCACATTTTCGACTTCTTCTCTGGAACTACATTGCAGATTTGGATCAAACTTTGTGTAAATGATGTACTCAAGGTCCCCTACTAAAATTGTGTTCGGGATCCAGATTCCCTCAGGGGTGGATCCAGGGCGGGACCAAAAGTGCCCAAAAGGGTACCCCTCTTCAAACATCTTCTTCTCCAGAACCAGTACATAAATGGGGAAACTAATTGCATTTCAACAATCTATAAAGATGGGTTATTAAAAATTGTGTTCGGGGTTAAGATCCGTCAAATAAAAATTTACGCTTTTTTGACGTGTTTCTGGACTTAGTCATTTCAATGAAGAAAAGTGTCATGTTTTTCAGTTAATTGATATTGATGATTTCTTAATGACTATTTTGATCATAATTGTGGTAAGGAATATTATTGTGAAAGAATTTTGTCATTATCTCAATTTTTGGATTTTTTATGAATTTTTTAAGACTTCCAAAAAAAAGGGGGGGGGGGGTTGGCCATTTTTCACATTTTCAACTTTTTCTACGAAACCACATGAAAGATTTTAATGAAACATGGAATACATGAAGTACTAAAAGTCCTCTATCAATTTGGTAAATTTCATCCAAATTGGTTAACAGATAATGCCACCATGTCTAAAAAGCAGTTCTCACAATGGTACATATACCACTTGGTAATTGAAATATGGAGATATTTTTTTTTTCATTTCTTTACACATCTAAATAAGTTTTTAGATGTTTCTCAACACTCAACATATGAAATTAGGCAATTTTAAGTTAGACCTGGACAATATTTGAAACAATTGTTGTTCATGACCCAGACTTGAAATCAGTCAACAAAAGGCCCCACCTAAAGAAAATGACTAACTTGTTGCCCTGAATGACTTCTTGCAGAGACAAAGGAAATGCTTAATATCAAAATCACCTGAATGGATGTACAAAAAAGTGTTGTTTTTTATTCTAGCCTGAAATAAAATTTGACATATTTTCCACATCTGTGTTGACTTAGTCACATTAATGCAAAAATAAATGAATTCTTCCTTCATGCATGACTGATCATCTAGGTACTCAGGTGAGCGATATAGGCCCACTTGGGCCTCTTGTTTAATAAGAGAGTATCAGAATACATATTTACATGTCTTAATTGCATTGCAACACACTTTATAAATGTTTTATGTAGAGTCAAAAATGAATCCTGAAGACAAAGAATTAATAAGAGAAAAGGTATAGGATTGAGGAAATTGAAGAAAGAGCTCAGTTGTTATAATCTTGTGATACTTTCTCTACAATGGGCTTTTTTTCATTTCAGCACATGATCAGGCTGCTGAATGTGTTTTCCTCTTTTCCTGCTGTGTATGAAGTTTTAGCAGGAAAACCACTGCCATCAAAGGATGAATATAGTTTCAGAGAAGTCCCTAGCACTCTAGTGGTATATAACTTTATTGTTGCATGTTCATTCCTACATGCCATGAGATGTGTATTATAGGTTGATGCAGAGTCAGGGTTGGAGGGGGTATAAAATGGGGTCCACTATGTTGAATAGAGCTACTTGTATATCAACAATTTAATATAAATGCTTTCAATTCCAGATTTACCACTGTCAACAATTTATCAAGATCAAAGATAGATTTGCTAGTAAACATTATCTTGTTAAGAGTTATATCCATATGATTACAAAAGCCTGGTAATGCACCCGTCAATATACTTTTGAAATCAATGTTACTGACCTGAAATATTTGTATACTTGACATAATATATGTAAGTCTTACATTCAGTGTTGATAATCATTGTAGTATGAATTACTATATATATACATGTATATTACTGTAAACTACTTATAATTGGCAAGGCTATATTTTTATGAAGATCTCTTTTAGGGCATATTCACAAGGTAATTTTTGTAAAAAGCAGTTTGCATGTTATATATTGCAGTGCTCAATTCCATCTTGAAAAATCCTGAATTTTCAGATGCATTGCTAAAATTCCACAAGTTAAAAGGCCTGTAAAGAAATGTGAAGGAAAATCCTGAAATTTTCCTAAATTTGGTCCTAAAATCTTAATTTTTATGCCCCCACCATGAAATGGCAGGGGGCATATAGTATTAACCTGTTCCATCATGCCATTGTCATTGAGTTTCTGCTCATTTTCTCTTTTAAGGTTTGATGGATTAAATTGATATTGGGTATATAGATGTATCAAGGGAAGATGCAGGTCAAGTGTGAATATGGGTTTGGTCTGGTAATTTTTGACAGTGTTATTGCCCTTCAACATAGAAAATTTCTTAAAAATAACAGTTTCCGCTCATTTTCTCGGTGAAGGTTTGATGGATTAAATTGATATTTAGTATATAGATGTATCAAGGGAAAATGCAGGTCAAGTCTGAATATAGGTGTGTTCTGGTTATTGTTGAGAGAATGATTGCCCTTGAACACAAAAATTTCTTGAAAATATTAATTCTCTGGCAATTATATTTCACTAGCTTAGCTGCCAGCTGGGGCATTTGTGTCATACTGACACATTATTTGAATTAGTGTGAAAGAGAAAGATTTGATCAAGTGCATGATGTGATACGGTACAATTAATGCACGCTTAGATGATTTGATGAATAAAGTTTTCTCAGTTTCTTTATTCCAAAGCATTCACTCCAGTTCTCAAACTAGTTGATGATGAGGCATAGTGAAGCACCAGTTAGGCTGTTAGATCTCAGTGGTAAGTGCTCATTTTTAGAGTCAGTATTCCTAATGAAGAATACTGAAGGAACTTCTTGCTTGGTCCTATCATACATGTCATATTGCATGAAAAGATCTAGCAAGCAGTCCAGAACACTCACTGTCTTGCTGAATTCATTGATCGCTGCATTCTTTTTCTTTAGATCAGTATCAATTTGTAACAAATATATACAAGAAGAAGGTAGTAGTAACTCTTATGCATAGCAAAATAAATGAAGAAAATATACATAATGTATATACATGTATATGAAAATGATAAGATGAAACACTGTAAAATTTTGGTTTTATGTAACATTGAAACTGTATGTGCTTATATGTCAGTATGACTTGAATAGGAAGAATTAAACTGTGTGTGCTTATATGTCAGTATGACTTGGATAGGAAAAATTAAACTGTGTGTGCTTATATGTCAGTATGACTTTGATAGGAAAAATTAAACTGTGTGTGCTTATATGTCAGTATGACTTAGATTGGAAGAATTAAACTGTGTGTGCTTATATGTCAGTATGATTTGGATAGGAAAAATTAAACTGTGCATGCTTATAAGAAATAGAATGGCTAGAAGGGGAGGAGGCCATAACAATTCAGGATTTTTCTGATGATTATTTCAAGATGTAAAAACAAATGTAACATATTGCTTTTCATGCCCCCCTTTGAAGAAGAGGGGTATATAGCTTTGCTGCTGTTGGTAGGTATGTCCATAATGTGAACAGTTTCCAGTATCTCTGCAATGGATGCACATATTGAAATAAAATTTAGCTTACAAACACATCACGAGATTATCTTGGTCAGGATTTGATTTGATTACCATCAAACAAGTTTTGACGGAGTTACACCCCTTGAACTTGAGAAACTTCCAATACTTCAGTGTTTCTGTTCATTATCTCTTAAATGAGTGGATATATTGAAATGTGTGTTAAATATTTTTACATGTGTGTTAAATCTGAGTAGTAGACTTACCCCCAGATAAAAATGTTAAAGCACACCGAATGCAATGCAGTACTGTGTACAGTGTCCGCCCATTATCTTCAGAAGCCTTTGCTTCATATTGATGATCTACTTTATGAGTTTTAAGCCCTTCTTCATCATCATTTCAGCTTCATAATGCTAGAGCAATCAAAAGATTTGAAAACTGGAATGAAAGCTGTATGTAAGTTAATGATTTAAAGATGCTTCAGAGTAAGTACATATCCTACAATCATCCTAGATATATTGCTAAAGTCTTAATATCAATCGAAAAAAGTTGAAAATCATCCAAAAGTTTGTCTTTAATTTTCTTAAAAGGTGACTTGAAGGTCTGATATTGCTAGTAAATTAATGAATATTTTTAATTGAATCATACTTGCAAATTCACAGAAAGAGATAGTCCTTGCCAATAAAGAGTAATCAATATTACCATATCAGTCTGATAAGCTATTGGTGGGAAGGTTCAGATGTGGTGTCCATCTACAACAGAAACATGACAGATGACATGACAGATGGAAATAAAATCACTGATTTCAATTCTGTGTGTGATGTACAACATGTATATACATATGTTTCAATTGTCAGTGATATTAAATTCCTTCAAAAACATGCGGAAAGTTTAGCAGTTATATCCAGCTGGATGTTCTTGTGCAAATATTAATTGATAGAGAAAGAAAGATATTTTAGATAATTTGTATCATGCACACATAAAAACATGGATGCTCAATCTCTTTATTACTTTTTTTCTTTGCAATATTTGATTTAATAATGAATCTGTCATAACTAGCTTACGGCAAAAAATTTCCAAAATTCTAGAATTCTTTACAAAATTTCCTTTTAAAAAAGAATACTGAAAAATATATGTAAATTAAGAATTTGTTTACTTACATGGTAAACATGCTTATGTTATTTATCCTCTCTATATTTCTTCATGTCTTACTTTTTAGGATTTCATTGATCGTCTTATAATGGTATATACCCCAGCAAAAATACATTCCCTCTTCAATTTTGAGTCATCTCATTCATTTGGACTCAGGTAATACTTATATTCAATCAAGATATATTTATATATAATAATAGATTTTTAATACACCCTCATAGATAGACATATTATGGTATGGCGTTGTGGGTCTGTCTGCACATTGTTAACACGATACAGACCATACCATTTAGGCTAGGACTTTCAAACGTGGTACACTTATTTCTTATGGTATAAGGACAAACCCTATTGATTTTCAATATCAAGGTTAAGCTGGCGTGGCCTAGTGGTATCGCGTCGCACTCCTGATTGGGTGGCCGGGTTCGAGTCCCGCTCTGGTCATGTCTTTCGGATGAGACAGTAAAAACCGAGGCCCCGTGTCGTGGTATGCATGGCACGTTAAAGATCCCTCACTGCTTCAGGTGGGTCCGTTGCAAAGGTCAAAATCTGTATGCCCCGCATCAGGCAGATGCCGTCACCATATACATGAAATATTCGTGGTGTGACGTACAGCAAAAATCAAACAATCAATCAATATCAAGGTTAAAGGTCAGGGTCATTTTGTTTTCGATAATGCAACTTGTAAACTAGGTACAGAACAATCTGTTTATGCTAGAACTTTTAAACTTTGCACACTTATTTCTTCTGACTGGAGTATGAACCCCATCGGTTTACAAGGTCATATCTGCAAGGTCAAGGTTATAGTGCTTATGTCAGTTAGATTCTTGTCCAGGCCTTAACTTTTTACCCCTGGCATAGATTTGAATAATATTTCACAGAATTGTTGCAAATGACCCAAGGGCATGTCATGACCTTGAGTCAAATGTCATATCTGCAACGTCAAGGTCACAATGCATATGATGGGTAAATCTTTTTCTGGGCCATATTTCTCTAACTCTAACATGGAATTGAATAATATTTGACAGAATTGTGGCAAAGGGGAAGTATTTCCATACTTTCAGATTTCATCCCTTCAAATTAAACGAGTGTTGTATTATGTCATGCTAGGTGTTGCTTTTGTCGGTTTATGTCACTCTGCGATTATTTCATGTATTTGGTGACAGCATCTGCCTGATGCATTGCATAGAAATTTATACCCTTGCAATGGACATACTTGAAGCAGTGTGGGATCTTTCACATGTCATGCCTTCTTTGACACGGGACCTCAGTTTTTACTGTCTCATCCGAAAGACAGGACACCTGTATGACCACAGCGGGTGTCAAACACGTGACCTCTCAATCATGAATAAGCGCCTCATCCACTAAGCCACACTAGTGTATATTTATATACATGTATATTTAGAAAGTACGGAATTGACAGAGTTCATAGTTCTTTTATGCCTCTGTTGCAGTTAGTCATTATATCTTCAATCATCTCGATATATATTGTTTACTGAAACCTATTTTATGTTTATTATTATTTAACATATTATATTATGTTACTAAATAAATGTCATAAAAGTTTTACAGACTTTTATAGCATTGACAATTGTGTTTATATGATGGATATTGAATTAAATAAGGAAATGTTGGGTTAAACCATCACGTTTAGTGTGCTACTTTCAGCAGTTGTTTACAATGAATCTGTTATATATTTCACATGTTAAACTAACACATCTTTTGTACAACAGTGTTTCATTCACAGAAGATCTTTATCTTTGTATTAGAAAGAAGATGACAAATCCTGAAATCATTCTTCTTCTTCATCTTATTATTATTATGCCCCCCTTCGAAGAAGGAAGGGCATATTGCTTTGCTGCTGTTGGATGGTCGGTCCGTCTGTCGGTTGATTGATCGGTCCATTTACAGTTTCTGCTCATTATTTCTGGAACCAATAAAGATATTGAATTGATATGTAGTATACAGATACATCTCAAGGATATCTAGGTCAAGCTCAAACATGGTTATTGTTCGATAATTTTTGTAATGGTTATCCCCCTTGGACTTTGAAAATTTCTTAAAATGAACAGTTTCCGCTCATTATCTCAGGAAAAGATAGAGATGTTGAATTGATATTTTGCATACAGATACATCTTAAGTATATCTAGGTCAACTTTAAATTTGCTTATCGTTCAATAATTTTTGTCAGAGTTATTTTCCTTGGACTTATGAAATTTCTTAAAATTAGCAGTTTCTGCACATTATCTCTGGAACCAAAAAAGATATTGAATTGATATTTGATATACTGATACATCTAAAGGATAGTTAAATCAAGTTAAAATTTAGTTATGGTTCAATAATTTTTGTGAGAGTTATCTCCCTTTGACATAGAAAATTTCTTAAAATTAGCAGTTTCAGCTCATTATCTCAGGAATGGATAGAGATATTGAATTGATATTTTGCATACAGATATTTCTTAAGGATATCTAGGTCAAGTTCAAACTAAGTTATTTAATAATTAAGGACAATTGGATACATAGTGTTGAAAAGAAATATTTCCAAATTTAGATAGAAGTTCTGAATAAGATCTAAAGAATTTGCCGAATGTTTTTTTAAGTTTGTGATATCTGTAACCCTGAGTTAAAAATTTAGTAGTAATTTGTAAATTTCGTTTATGAAAGTCCAAAACATCGGTGCAGCCTCTAACAAATCGAACTAATTGAGATATATAGATACCATATGATGGGAGTCGAGGGACATCACCATCCAAGTAAGGAAAATTTACAATAGGAAATCCAAAATCCTCACGTTTATCATAAATATTAGTATATATTAGGTGGTTGATAATTTTGATATTCAAATCTAAGAAAGGTGTAGATGTAGCATCCATTAATGTTACTGATTTTTTGTATATGAAGTTAGTCATCAATGTCCTGCATCATTACTGCCGTTCGGGGAGCATACATTAGTTTTACTGATACTCTTGATTATGTTAGTTTTTCTGTTTCTGATCAGGGTACTGAGTGTGATGATCTCCTGCCTGGATACATTCCTGTTACTACAGTCACAATATAATTTCCTGGATAAACTTCTGACTGCCCAAGCTGATAATATCAACACAGAGAGGTTAGTATTTTAAGAATAATTGAAACACTAGGAAATTATCACATTATGCATTATCATTATGAAGTTATATCAGGATAAAAAGCCATTAATATCTCACAGAAATATTGAGTTGTATTTATTTGTTATTCTATTTAGGGAAGATGTGATCATTGACATGCTATCAATTGAGAGGAATTATGTGTTGGTTCGTTCATATCTAATAGGAGGGCCCACAGAGCGAATCTTGCCCAACAGATGTCTGACAGAGGTAAGATCAGGGATTGTACTTATAGGATTTAGACAAGTAAGATCAAGGATTGTAATTTAAGGATGTAGATAGAGGTAAGACCAAGGATTGTAAGTTAAGGATCTAGACAAAGGTAAGATCAAGGATTGTAAGTTAAGGATCTAGACAGAGATAAGATCAGGGATTGTAAGTTAAAGATCTAGACAGAAGTAAGATCAAGGATTGTAAGTAAAGGATCTAGACAGAAGTAAGATCAGGGATTGTAAGTTTAGGATGTAGACAGAGGTAAGATCAAGGATTGTAATTAAAGGATATAGATAGAGGTAAGATCAGGGGTTATAAGTTAAGGATCTAGACAGAGGTAAGATCAAGGATTGTAAGTTAAGGATCTAGACAGAGGTAAGATCAAGGATTGTAAGTTAAGGATCTAGACAGAGGTAAGATCAGGGATTGTAAGTTAAGGATCTAGACAGAGGTAAGATCAAGGATTGTAAGTTAAGGATCTAGACAGAGGTAAGATCAGGGATTGTAAGTTAAGGATCTAGACAGAGGAAGATCAGGGATTGTAAGTTAAGGATCTAGACAGAGATAAGATCAGAGATTGTAATTTAAGGATGTAGATAGAGGTAAGATCAAGGATTGTAAGTTAAGGATCTAGACAGAGGTAAGATCAAGGATTGTAAGTTAAGGATCTAGAGAGAGGTAAGATCAAGGATTGTAAGTGAAGGATCTAGACAGAAGTAAGATCAAGGATTGTAAGTTAGGGATCTAGACAGAGGTAACATCAGGGATTGTAAGTGAAGGATCTAGACAGAAGTAAGTTCAAGGATTGTAAGTTAGGGATCTAGACAGAGGTAACATCAGGGATTGTAAGTAAAGGATCTAGACAGAAGTAAGATCAGGGATTGTAAGTTTAGGATGTAGACAGAGGTAAAATCAAGGATTGTAATTTAAGGATGTAGACAGAGGTAAGATCAGGGTTTGTAAGTTAAGGATCTAGACAGAGGATTGTAAGTAAAGGATCTAGACAGAGGTAAGATCAGGGATTGTAAGTTTAGGATGTAGACAGAGGTAAGATCAATGATTGTAAGTTTAGGATGTAGACAGAGGTAAGATCAAGGATTGTAAGTTAATAATTTAGACAGTAGGGATTGTATTTGAATTAAGGATTTAGACAGCGGTAAGATGAGGGATTATTAGTTAACAATTTAGACAGAAGTCTGATCAAGAATTATCAGTTAACAATTTAGCCAGAAGTCTGATCAGGGATTTTCAATTAAAAGTTTAGCCAGATGTCTGATCAGGGATTACAAGTTAACAATTTAGCCAGAAGTCTAATTAGGGGTTTTCAGTTAACAATTTAGCTAGAAGTCTGATCAGGGATTATAAGTTAAGGTTTTGATCTTTGTTACAGTTAATGACTGAGCTTCATAAACATGCATGTGTTGATAGAGAAATGTTAATTTGTCAATACATGTAAATGGGATTTTGATTTTTGTTTTATTACCTTTTTAGGAAATGCAGTTAGTCATTGGAACTGAAGTTGCAAAAGAGTCACCTTTATACTTATACATTTAATTTTCTTTTGATATGAAACCCAATGTAAACTTTAATTGTCTTACAAAGCATCCTTGTAGACTGCTGTTCTTAAATTTTGTCTTACAAGACATTTCTTCTCATGCTGCATTATGACAGCATGTCAGTTATTATTTGTAGACAACATTTATTTTTATTTTTGTCATTGTTGCCCGGTTGATATGGAATATTATGTTTTCATTAGGATTCCAAAGCCAGCTCAGTGTATGATTTTCCTTTATTCTCATCTTTTCCTGTTCCAAGAGAATACACACCTAATATCGGGGGCCGTTCAACTATCAAACAAGGTAATGCTGAAATAATAACAAAAGGAGTTTGTCACTTACATTTTGTAGTATTTATTCATTTCTATGAAATGAATTCATTAGAGCTATGAGATCTTCTTTATGTACTCTTAGTCACAAGCAGTATAAACTGTTCATATTTTTGACGTTCCAAGTGGTTTGAAATAGCATGCTGTTGCATTAATACCTTAGAAACTGTTGAATGAAGTTCAGTAAACATCAATGTAAATTGTTAACATTATATATGTCACATTCTGCATTTTTGTTTACTGTAAACGTGGAAATTTTTGTGTAGGAGTAATTTTCACATTTTTTCAAAATTACCCAATAATCACGTAAATTACCCTACATGAAATAAACCAACTCTTACCTTCTTGGACTCCAGCCTTTTGTACTTTGTTTTAAAACTGTTAAGTAAGAGTAACACTTCATATACAAAGACAAAGGCAGTGAAGTAAGAGTAACACTTCATATACAAAGACAAGCAGTGAAGTAAGAGTAACACTTCATATACAAAGACAAGCAGTGAAGTAAGAGTAACACTTCATATACAAAGACAAGCAGTGAAGTAAGAGTAACACTTCATATACAAAGACAAGCAGTGTAATAAGAGAAACACTTCATATACAAAGATAAAATGATAAGTAAGAGTAACACTTCATATACAAAGACAAGCAGTGAAGTAAGAGTAACACTTCATATACAAAGACAAGCAGTGAAGTAAGAGTAACACTTCATATACAAAGACAAGCAGTGAAGTAAGAGTAACACTTCATATACAAAGACAAGCAGTGAAGTAAGAGTAACACTTAATTCATATACAAAGACAAGCTACATGTATTAAGTAAGAGTAACACTTCATATACAAAGATATGACATTACCAAGTTACATGAAAGAAAGATAGACTGTAACAGACAAAGTATGGACAGACAGATGATCCAAACAAGTACTCTTCATCACCATGATCCTTTAGAAAACACAGACGGTGAAGAAAACTACGTGCCTGATTTTCTCAGGAATACATGTAGTAGCCCTCCCAGGATTTGGGAAACCAGGGTTTATATGGAACAGTTTAGGGCAACATCTTCGAAACTAACTGTGAAGTAGTCGGTATCAGGTATGGGAAAAGTATTTTGTGACAGTTTAATACTGCTAAGTAATCACACTTACTTCAATCAATATTTGAATGGTGTCAGTTCTACCATAAAGGATTATTTTCATGTAGCAGCGATATACAAAACAATGGTTTTGATTATCATTTTATATGTTCTCATTGTGGTAAATGCCCTGCGTATTGAGGAGTAAAGAGGCTTCTGCAAAAAAAAATCCCAGAAAACATGGAAAGACCTTGACATCATGAAAATTACCCCCAACAAAGTGTCAGAATGGTATTTTTCGTGAAATTTCCCCCCGTGAAAATAGCCACGTTTACAGTTGGTGTCCTTATCTTTTCATTTCTACAGTTTTTTTTCCATTCTGTTTTTGTGTCCCCTATGAAGCAACACAATGTATAGAATTTATTTTGTGATTGTTCATCAGTCTGTATATTGGACCGTCTATCTGTCTGGTAGGAATTTTACAATGATAGCAGGCAACACATATTTTCCTTCAAACACTGTAGTTTATTTACACCTGTATTTGCCTATATGTACCTATATGTGTTCCTTAGAGCTCTTTTTTGTCAGCAAATTGGTGAATCTATATCTTTAAAACACATTTAAAGTCAGAGTTTTCTTCGACAAGGAAAACTTTGTCATATGTGTTTTATGTTTAGTTATGCCCATTACTATCCTATACATAATACAGATTTAGGTAAGAGTACAGAAAATTTACCAGTGACATTACCATACCATATATCATACAAGAGTTAGATAAGATTACAGGACATTACCATACTATATATCATACAAGAGTTAGATAAGATTACAGGACATTACCATACCATATATCATACAAGAGTTAGATACAATTACAGGACATTACCATACTATATATCATACAGGATTGAGAAAAGAGTACAGGACATTACCATACTATATATCATACAAGAGTTAGATAAGATTACAGGACATTACCATACTATATATCATACAGGATTGAGAAAAGATTACAGGACATTACCATACTATATCTCATACAAGAGTTAGATACAATTACAGGACATTACCATACTATATATCATACAGGATTGAGAAAAGATTACAGGACATAACCATACTATATATCATACAAGAGTTAGATACAATTACAGGACATTACCATACTATATATCATACAAGAGTTACATAAGATTACAGGACATTACCATACTATATATCATATAGGATTGAGAAAAGATTACAGGACATTACCATACTATATATCATACAAGAGTTAGATAAGATTACAGGACATTACCATACTATATATCATACAAGAGTTAGATACAATTACAGGACATTACTATAATATATATCATACAGGATTGAGAAAAGATTACAGGACATTACCATACTATATATCATACAAGAGTTAGATAAGATTACAGGACATTACCATACTATATATCATACAAGAGTTAGATACAATTACAGGACATTACCATACTATATATCATACAGGATTGAGAAAAGATTACAGGACATTACCATACTATATATCATACAAGAGTTAGATACAATTACAGGACATTACCATACTATATATCATACAAGAGTTAGATACAATTACAGGACATTACCATACTATATATCATACAAGAGTTAGATACAATTACAGGACATTACCATCCTATATAGCATACAAGAGTGAAATAAGAGTACAGGACATTACTTTACTATACACCATACAAGAGTGAGATAAGAATACAGGACATTTACCATACTATACACTACACAAGTGTTAGATACGATTACAGGACATTACCATACCATACACCATACAAGAGTGAGATAAGATTACAGGACATTTACCATACTATACACTATACAAGAGTGAGATAAGAGTACAGGACATTACTTTACTATACACCATACAAGAGTGAGATAAGAATACAGGAGATTTACCATACTATACGCTATACAAGAGTGAGATAAGAATACAGGACATTTATCATACTATACACTATACAAGAGTGAGATAAGAATACAGGACATTTACCAGTGACATTTAGGGTGTTGCAAAACACATTGATCATGTAAATTTTCTGGAGCAGTCTCTTTTAAGGACATACTATTTATAAGCACCTTTCACCTACATTATTACCTTGTCTTGTAGTCTTTCCCCTGTAGTGTAGTTTCTTTTAAGGACATACTATTTATAAGCACCTTTCACCTACATTCTTACCTTGTCTTGTAGTCTTCCTCCTGCAGTGTAGTTTCTTTTAAGGACATACTATTTATAAGTACCTTTCACCTACATTCTTACCTTGTCTTGTAGTCTTTCTCCTGCAGTGTAATTTCTTTTAAGGACATACTATTTATAAGCACCTTTCACCTACATTCTTACCTTGTCTTGTAGTCTTTCCCCTGCAGTGTAGTTTCTTTTAAGGACATACTATTTATAAGCACCTTTCACCTACATTCTTACCTTGTCTTGTAGTCTTTCCCCTGCAGTGTAGTTTCTTTTAAGGACATACTATTTATAAGCACCTTTCACCTACATTCTTACCTTGTCTTGTAGTCTTTCCCCTGCTGTGTAGTTTCAGAGGAGATGTAGCATTGTTGTCATATGTTTTTGTGTAGTTTTGTTTGTCTGAAAACATAAGCAGGATAGGACACAAACAACTTGATATGGAATCATCAAACCATTCATAAAATGTTTGCCATAAGGAGAGAATTGAATTTCAAGTTTATAAGTCAAATGTTCAGTCACAATAAGCGATACATGGTAGTGTCAGAAATGCAATTCAGAGGAATGCCATGCTTTGTTTTAGTTTGGTTATGTATGCATCATTTATAATCAACTTATTCCTGTAAAAGTCTGAATAGAAATCAAATGAGACTCCATTCTGTCAGAATCCATCAATGTTTGTGGTAAAAATTTCTTTAAAGATTTTTTGGATTGTTTAGACTCATTAATCCATCAGAAGTTTTGACCAAGGTTTCTTTGCCCAAGAAATTTTGATACAGTCAAAGAGACTAGAGATTAGAGCGTACTATTACAGGCTTAAAATTACTTATGCAATTCAACAAGATACAATTGTAAATAATTGTGGAAGAAAAATTACATTTTATGCCTTTACTGAGCACAGGGAAATCAGGTAAAGGCAAGTATTGTACATGAATGTCACTTAGTAGTTATGTTGTGAAATGTGTTGTAGTGAGTTATGTTCATATACTAATTCAGGAATAAGATGTGTAGCATTGTTTATCAGATGTGTTTTTATGTATTTTAGGGAATTCTTCTAACATGATTAGTGATAGGTGATGTAATCATCTTATGTAGGGTGCTACAAATATTGACTTGTGAGATATAGGATAAATGATGTGAATGAAATCAGAGAACTGTTGTTGATTTGTGAATGACATTAGAGAACTGTTGCTATCCTGGCTACAGTATAGAAATGTGAATAACATTAGAGAAAGAACTGTTGTTATCATACTCCTGGCTACAGTATAGAGTTGTAAATGACATTAGAGAACTGTTGTTATCACATTCCTGGCTACAATATAGAGTTGTAAATGACATTAGAGAACTGTTGTTATCACATTCCTGGCTACAGTATAGAGTTGTGAATGACATTAGAGAATTGTTGTTATCATATTCCTGGCTACAATATAGAGTTGTGAATGACATTAGAGAACTGTTGTTATCATATTCCTGGCTACTGTATAGAGTTGTAAATGACATGAGAGAACTGTTGTTATCATATTCCTGGCTACTGTATAGAGTTGTAAATGACATTAGAGAACAGTTGTTATCATATTCTTGGCTACAGTATAGAGTTGTAAATGACATTAAAGAACAGTTGTTATCATATTCCTGGCTACAGTATAGAGTTGTGAATGACATTTAAGAACTGTTGTTATCACATTCCTGGCTACAGTATAGAGTTGTGAATGACATTAAAGAACAGTTGTTATCATATTCCTGGCTACAGTATAGAGTTGTGAATGACATTAAAGAACTGTTGTTATCATATTCCTGGCTACTGTATAGAGTTGTAAATGACATGAGAGAACTGTTGTTATCATATTCCTGGCTACTGTATAGAGTTGTGAATGACATTAAAGAACTGTTGTTATCACATTCCTGGCTACAGTATAGAGCTGTAAATGACATGAGAGAACTGTTGTTATCATATTCCTGGCTACTGTATAGAGTTGTAAATGACATTAGAGAACTGTTGTTATCACATTCCTGGCTACAGTATAGAGTTGTGAATGACATTAGAGAATTGTTGTTATCATATTCCTGGCTACAATATAGAGTTGTGAATGACATTAGAGAACTGTTGTTATCATATTCCTGGCTACTGTATAGAGTTGTAAATGACATGAGAGAACTGTTGTTATCATATTCCTGGCTACTGTATAGAGTTGTAAATGACATTAGAGAACAGTTGTTATCATATTCTTGGCTACAGTATAGAGTTGTAAATGACATTAAAGAACAGTTGTTATCATATTCCTGGCTACAGTATAGAGTTGTGAATGACATTAAAGAACTGTTGTTATCACATTCCTGGCTACAGTATAGAGTTGTGAATGACATTAAAGAACAGTTGTTATCATATTCCTGGCTACAGTATAGAGTTGTGAATGACATTAAAGAACTGTTGTTATCATATTCCTGGCTACTGTATAGAGTTGTAAATGACATGAGAGAACTGTTGTTATCATATTCCTGGCTACTGTATAGAGTTGTGAATGACATTAAAGAACTGTTGTTATCACATTCCTGGCTACAGTATAGAGCTGTAAATGACATTAGAGAACTGTTGTTATCACATTCCTGACTACAGTATAGAGTTGTAAATGACATTAGAGAACTGTTGTTATCACATTCCTGGCTACAGTATAGAGTTGTGAATGACATTAGAGAATTGTTGTTATCATATTCCTGGCTACAGTTTAGAGCTGTGAATGACATTTGAGAACTGTTGTTATCACATTCCTGGCTATAGTATAGAGCCGTAAATGACATTAGAGAACAGTTGTTATCACATTCCTGGCTACAGTATAGAGTTGTGAATGCCATTAGAGAACTGTTGTTATCATATTCCTGGCTACAGTATAGAATTGTGAATGCCATTAGAGAACTGTTGTTATCATATTCCTGGCTACAATATAGAGTTGTGAATGACATTAGAGAACTGTTGTTATCATATTCCTAGCTACAGTATAGAGTTGTGAATGACATTAAAGAACAGTTGTTATCATATTCCTGGCTACAGTATAGAGTTGTGAATGACATTAAAGAACTGTTGTTATCATATTCCTGGATACTGTATAGAGTTGTAAATGACATTAGAGAACTGTTGTTATCATATTCCTGGCTACAGTATAGAGTTGTGAATGACATTAGAGAACTGTTGTTATTACATTCCTGACTACAGTATAGAGCTGTAAATGACATTAGAGAACTGTTGTTATCACATTCCTGGCTACAGTATAGAGTTGTGAATGACATTAGAGAATTGTTGTTATCATATTCCTGGCTACAGTTTAGAGCTGTGAATGACATTAGAGAACTGTTGTTATCACATTCCTGGCTATAGTATAGAGCCGTAAATGACATTAGAGAACAGTTGTTATCACATTCCTGGCTACAGTATAGAGTTGTGAATGCCATTAGAGAACTGTTGTTATCATATTCCTGGCTACAATATAGAGTTGTGAATGACATTAGAGAACTGTTGTTATCATATTCCTAGCTACAGTATAGAGTTGTAAATGACATTGGAGAACTGTTGTTATCATATTCCTGGCTACTGTATAGAGTTGTGAATGACATTAGAGAACTGTTGTTATCACATTCCTGGCTACAGTATAGAGTTGTAAATGACATTAGAGAACTGTTGTTATCACATTCCTGGCTACAGTATAGAGTTGTAAATGACATTAGAGAACTGTTGTTATCATATTCCTGGCTACAGTATAGAGTTGTGAATGGCATTAGAGAACTGTTGTTATCACATTCCAGGCTACAGTATAGAGTTGTGAATGATATGAGAGAACTGTTGTTATCATATTCCTGGCTACAGTATAGAGTTGTAAATGACATTAGAGAACTGTTGTTATCATATTCCTGGCTACAGTATAGAGTTGTGAATGACATTAGAGAACTGTTGTTATCATATTCCTGGCTACAGTATAGAGTTGTAAATGACATTAGAGAACTGTTGTTATCACATTCCTGGCTACAGTATAGAGTTGTAAATGACATTAGAGAACTGTTGTTATCACATTCCTGGCTACAGTATAGAGTTGTGAATGACATTAGAGAACTGTAGTTATCATATTCCTGGCTACAGTATAGAGTTGTGAATGATATGAGAGAACTGTTGTTATCATATTCCTGGCTACAGTATAGAGTTGTAAATGACATTAGAGAACTGTTGTTATCATATTCCTGGCTACAGTATAGAGTTGTGAATGACATTAGAGAACTGTTGTTATCATATTCCTGGCTACTGTATAGAGTTGTAAATGACATTAGAGAACTGTTGTTATCACATTCCTGGCTACAGTATAGAGTTGTAAATGACATTAGAGAACTGTTGTTATCACATTCCTGGCTACAGTATAGAGTTGTGAATGACATTAGAGAACTGTTGTTATCATATTCCTGGCTACAGTATAGAGTTGTGAATGACATTAGAGAACTGTTTTTATCATATTCTTGGCTACTGTATTAAGCTGGGAATGACATTCAAGAACTGTGACATGATTTGATGGTACTACATTAATTTGCTTTTGTAAGTCATATATGTGACTTGTGAGAAAGGTAAGTAGACATGGTTTAAAACTCTTTTTTCGTGCCTTCCATTAAACATTTTTAAACTGGAAATAACTTGATTGGTGCTCTATATCGAGGAAAGATATGTACTTTTGCATTAGTCAGTACTGTGCCCATCGCACAACAAGATAAGACAATATATTTATTTAGGCTTGATCCAAACTTGTCATCTGTGTATCTTGTTAACCAATGGTTTGGTTAGGTAATTTTCAGGAAATAAGAAGTGTTTCATGGATATTTTTGAGTTCTATACACACCAAAGTCTGTGGAATATTTTCCAAAACTATAATACAAAATTAGAACATAGATGTAGATTGAACTAATTTACCTAATAATGGGTTTATGTTGATGGGAAATCAGAACGGTTCTAACAAGAACAGGAAAATATGAATGATGTAATGAAGAGTTTATAGGTCATATATTCTCAATTTATTTTATTGCTAGCTGTACTGATTTTGCAGAGTTTCAGTTTTCATTAGCTGATAATCATATTTCTGCATGACACACAACACAGTAAGAGGTAGATCATTTAAGGATGTGTTGTGAAAAATAATTAAAAATCAGAAATTGAAATTACTATGTTTTATTTTCTGTTTAAAACAAGGTTACATTTCTATCTAACGTTTTGTACTACCTCTAGAACTTATGACTGGAAGAAGAAAATATTTGTCAAAATTCTTATATTTTCATTTTCTTTATTTATTATTTCACTTGTAGCTTTTGTTTTAACATCTGAACAGAAAGAAGGTTTGTAAGACATGAAAAGATAACTGAATCACGTTTGTGACTGAATTGCATGTGAATGTGAACACTGCATCATGTATCGTTCTGGCATACCTCTGACTTCTCTCGAGAATTTATTGATGAACTCCGTCCTGTGATATGATGTGATCTCTATGAGTGACTGCATAAATAATGTCACATCATCTTCTCATTCAGCACTGCAGACTGTATATCATGCTTTGTATCACATAACACATACAAATACATATCTTTTTTATCCCATAATACATCATGGAATGACAAACAAAAATGGAAAATCGTTTAATTGGTTAAAAGATGTCTTAATTTTAGAATATTGGTGAGGTCAGGAATGATAATCATTTTCCTGCGAAGTTTTTCTAGTGTTGTATGAGGTCACCTCAGCCAAAGTCTGTATTACAGAATTGAAAAGCAAATATTATATTTTAGGATTTTCATTCAAATGAATTATTTAAAGTAAAAAAGAATGGGGATTACTCTGTTTATATATTACATGTATATAAAGCTCTGATGAACATCTTCAGAACTAATAGAAGGATTTTGCTAAAACTTGATAAATATCTTTGGTAGATATAAAGTACTCAAGGTCTCCTGGACATAATGTCATTTTTTGGTCAATAAGGGAAGGATCCACAGTGGATTGATAAAGGTCCCAAAACTTTTGAAACTTTTTGGCTTCTTTTGTGTCTTAGTCATTTCCTCATATTTTGGTGTTATTTTCTTGATTTATTCAATAAAAAGAAGTGATAAAGAATTTGATTGTTAATTTTTATTAGAAAATATCTTTTTCAAGGGTTTTTTAGAATTATCATGTAAAAATCTTGATTATTCATGATTTTTCTCTTTTTGCTGTTTTTGTTTTTGTTTCGTGTTTTTTTTTTTTTGTTTTTTTTTGGGGGGGGGGGGTGTATATATATACGTTAGGCCATAATAAAAAAAATTCCTAGATTCTCATACCTATTTGCCCCAATTTTTCATGCCCACCAGAATTTTTCATGTCTGCCCCAATTTTTTTTCAATTTATTTTGAAAATTATATAGCCATTTTGTTAATATTTGTCGAATCTGTGATTTCGTGTTATTGTTACGTTGACAGGAAGTCAATTAAAAACTATGAAAGCTGAACAACCCCCCCCCCTCAAATTCTTTGAAAAGTTGGATGAGAATCCAGCAATGTTTTGATTATGACCTTAGTTCTAGCATTTTGAAGGTTAGCAATTCAAAACTTACTTGAGACAAAAAAAAATAATTTTATGCCAAATACAAGTTTTTGAAGTGTTTTGCAGGACTCAGTGATGTGTTGATTATAAGTCATTTAAAAAAAGGAATCCTGGCTTACTCTTTTTTATACATATTTAGGTCATTGTCTTGAAATATACATTGTACAGAAGCAAGTATACGGTCATTTGTCAGTTGTTAAAAACACAGTAAACCAGAGAATGTATGTATCTGCATTTTTTATCAGTCAGTCGGTTGTGTGTAAATGAGTAAATTCTGCTTCAGTGAGCAATATAGGCACATTCTGGCTTCTTGTTTTATAACTGTAGGAAACATTTAAGTATCACTTAGTGTGTATGTTTACTATAAGGTTTACAGTTGAAAACAAACATTTGGGGTAATTGAACCCTTTTGACAAGTGTTATTGCCCTTTGTTACTCCTGAAATTAATCTTGGCATATTTTGCAATTTCAGCTTTTTTTTTTGTTGTGCATGTATAAGTTTGTCCCATTTTGATGGGGTTCTTTTTTAAGTCTATATAAATCTTGTTACCACATCTGCTGCAGGGCTTTTTCAGTCAGAGGCTTCATAGTCTTACATTGTTGATCTTGTGTCTCAGTTGTTTATGTGTGATTTTGGCAGAAATCCTACCAGGAGGCTAGAAAGGGAAATAATTAATTTTCATGTAACAACCCTCCACCCCACCCTTGATTCCAAATACACTGTTAATTTATGATTTTTATTTAGTATTAGTAATTACAAATAGAACCACAGACTTGATCGAGTTTTTTTTTATTAATTTTACTGCATTTTGTTATACCAAATTGTAATCATTTTATTCAAAACAATCCCAAATATTTTTATTAATATTGATGGTGAGAACTATCCCTGAAACACTTATTTTTATATAAAAGAAATCAAAACTTGGAAATGGTACTGAGGAAAAGTTTTATTCAACATCATATTAGCATCTTATTCATACACAACTATGAATTGAATAAAGACATTTTGTTATGACATTTGTTGAAATATTTACTACAAAGTTATACTGCTCTTTTGCTATTTTCCAGATAATGAACTTATGAAATTCTTGTCTGTGAAGAAACCAGATAAGGGAAAGGCTTGGCTTGAAAAATGTAGGCCAATCTTTGTAAAGATTCTCCAATCCAAGGCTGATTTTGTTAAAGGAAATGGTAAAGTTGATTTCAGTGATTGCTACAAGAATGATTTGTATGAAACAATGTTCACTTGTACTGATTAAGGCCATTTAAGCTCTTGCAATATCTGTCATTACACCCTCCAGCCATGAACAATTAGAGTTAATTCTTAAAGATTATTCTTTGCAGAAATGTGTAGAAATTGAAATTTACATGTATTACAATACATATGAATATATCATAAATAATATTTGGTAAATTTTTCAGTTATACAGCAGTTATTAGAGGTTGGGTTACCAATAATGTCAAAAATTCCAGAGGAAGCCATTTTTCCACTCCTTGATTACACTGGTATGGTTTAATTTCACTGTAAATTGTAAACCTTACAGAACTGATTAAAGACAGTGTAGAGTTTATCACTTTGTTATGCATTGTTAAGACCAGCTTTTGACAAAAGCAGAGGCAGATTCAGAGGGGGCAAAGAGGATGTTCACCCCTTCCACAAACACCCCACAATAATAAACAAAGAAAAGGAGAGGGAGAGGGAGAGAGAGACTATCATCTGTAATTGTCTTCCTGATGGATTAATATGAATCCAATAATCTTACTATTATTTGACTTCTCTTGACCTTTTTAGCTAGTTTTAGGATTTCAACCCTATCCATTTTTTTCTTACTGAAAAGCATTCATGGCATTTCTCAACCCCATTTTCAAAAAACTGCATCTATATAGATGCTTTTGAATTGTCCACTTAAAGTAATGTAACTAACTCTCAGTAGCTTTTCATCTCTGTCATGTCTTGGATTAAATCTCAATCATGGCATAGGAAAGCCAATCATTGTAGGATTTTTATGAAGTATAATGTTTTTAAGCTCACCAGAGCCGGAGGGTCATATTAGTTGTTGTCATAACTCTCTGTCAGTTGTTTATCCATTTGTCATCTATCCTTAGTGATAGAATATCAGCATTCTCAACTTCTTCAAAACTGTATCAAATCTGTTCATTCCTGCCTTCTCTCCACAGGGATATACATGTATTTAGGACAGTGTACAATAGGGATTTCTCTTTAGAAGTACAGAATATATTGAAAAACTAATGGAAACTGAATGATGTAAAAGGATGTGTTGTTCAAGTTTATTCATTTTGTTGACATCTGATAATTAGCTTTTGACATGTTTATGACGCCATTTTGACTTTGTCATTTTTTACACAATGTTAAAGTAGTTTCAGTGCCTGTTGCTTTCAATGCATTCATTTTATGTATGATTACAAATTTAAAGGAAATAAATTATATTTTGAAGAACTGGAATGGTAAAATTCATTTTAGGAGTTTGTTTTAAAATTTTTAAGATTTAAAAGTCAAAGGTTTTGTTAAATAAAAATCAAATTTACTTCTTCTTTAGAACTAATGAAACAATTTAGCTAAAACTTGACGCTAATGATGTTCTCTAGGTCCCCAACAACTGTTTTTGTTTATAGGTTAGATCCATAAAAGGGTTGATCTAGGGCAGGGCAGCATAGGCCCAAAAGGGTACCCTTCCTTTGGCATATTTCTTTACACCAGCTGTATAGATTAACACACTGAATACATCAGAATATTCTAAAGGAGTGTCTTAAGTAATGTTCTTGATTTTGGTTCCATTCAAATTTGTTATGCCTATTTGGACATGTATACATTTATGAAGAAAGAGGTTAAATTTTCATATTTGCAAATCCTTTATTCAGTATAATCAGTACTGTGTGGTCAGGAAAACTTGTTGATGTTGGGTTTTTTTTTTTTTTTTTGTTTTTTTTTTAATTTGTCATTTTCACCTATTTTCAGGTAATTCTGGTAAGATTTTCTCATTGTAAATAGCTTATATTGGATTGATTCTGTATAGTTTTTACAGATTTTATTGTAATGAATGTAATTGAAAAGAAATGGAATACAAAATTAATTTCTAGGAATTTAAGTTTAACATAAAAAAGGGGATGGGGAGGAGAGATACTATTAGCATATAATAATTAGCTTTGTTGCACTTCAGCTTCAATACTAATGGGATGATTTCTATGAAACTTTGTAGATATGTAGTATTTAAGGTTCCCTACAAATGATGCTGTCTTCAACCACATCTGTTAGGGGAAGGATCCTGGGCTAGATGGCATAGGCACCAGAGGGTACCCTCATTTGACAGTCTTCTTCTTCAGACTGGCTGCACAGATCATCATAACTTATGTATCAGAAGTGTGCCCTAAGAAGTGTTGTTGTTTTGGTTTCCTTTATGTCAAAATGTTTTCTTAATTTTTTTTTTTTAATTTTTTTTTGGTAATTTTGATGTAGACCAGTTCTGGCATGCTGAAGGGACTTGGCTTAAACTCTGATAAGGGCAAGTTTTTGTTTTTAGTTCATTTTCCACCAAAGCAAGTTTTTAAATATATATATAAAGGTTGTAAATGAAATTTTATAACTTTTGAATAGAGGCAAACACTGTTTTTCTATTTTCAAAGTTTTTATATAATTATTTTACACTTTTGATTCTTTATTATAGTGATGACAAAGATGAACTATACATTCATAAAATATATGACTAAAACTGATGAAAAAAGCTAATTTTATAGTACATGAATAAATAAACGGGAAAAGTACATGGAGTAAAGGTTGTATCTACCACATACGATCTTTTATAAAAAGGGTGAACAGCCTGTTGAATGGGTAGTATCTATCACTTAGGTCCTTTTATAGCACCTTTTACCCCTGATTTCTCGGCAACTATTAGGAATTATAAAAAAATTATATTAGAAGGTGTAGAGTAATATAAGTTATTTGAAAATAGAATAATCTTAAAAAAGGTTGCAACTACATGTACCACACATAGCCTTATATTTCCTTGGCATCAGTGACTAGTAAATAAAAAGACATACATGGTTTACAGTTTATGTAGGCCATATCTGTAAGGATCATGTGTCTGAACAAAAAATAGGACATGTAGTTAACAACAACAAGAGTTACTAAGTCATTAAAACATTTTCCTTACAGGTAATGATAATTCCCTGAAAACTGTGCAGCTAACACCTTTACAAAAACTTGGCATTAAAATGGCAATAAGGTGAGATCAGAATTATGTTTCCTATAAATTTTAAAAATTTGACAAAATTTTGAAATTAATATCAAGTGAAGTATGAGTACTGAGGAAAGTTCTTTGTAAAAATAATTTCTCACAATTTAACTCTGTTTGTGTATATTCATTTTTGAAACAGAATGAAATTTTTACAATGAATGCCACCACTGTATAGGTGAAAAACCTGGTATAAAATAAAATAAAAAGGAATCATTTACTAGACCTTTTAGTTACTCAGTGATATTCAAATAGTACCTGTCTAGTGGTACTATATACTGTATATTTCTGGTAGAACCAGTATGGGAATGTATGGTACCTGTCTAGTGGTACCACATATTATGTATTTCTGGTAGAACCAGTATAGGCATGTATGGTACCTGTCTAGAGATACCACATAATGTATATTTCTGGTAAAACCAGTATGGGTACGTGTGGTGCCTGTCTAGTGGTACTATATATTGTATATTACTGGTAGAACCAGCATGGGTATGTGTGGTGCCTGTCTAGTGGTATCACATTTTGTATATTTCTGGTAGAACCAGTGTGGGCATGCATGAGAAATGTCTCTTAAGGTGAATCTGTCATTCAAGTCAGTTTATTGAGCAATGCAGCATGCAAGTACTGCCATCATATTGATGAGATATTTCTTGATAAACATCATTATACTTTAGGTATGGTATCCACCTGAAAGTAATCCACACATCAGCAGAGATGACAGACAAACTGACTCTTTTACTCAAGCAATGCTCATATTTCCTCCAACAGCAACAGAGACCAGCTAATTCTAATATGCGTATCCTTTAAACAGTATAGCTCTACAATACAGATGGCTCTAAAATGATGATGAACATTTAGTAAGCTTGTGAGAATAGATCAGAAAGATCTGGCCTAGCACAGTACGTCGACAAAAATTTAAAACTTAGCTGAGCCAAAAGCTAAAGTGCAATTTACATGTTCCCCCAAAATTTTCACTTGTCACTTACTGTGAACATGGATATTTTTGCTGGGGGAGAAATATTGTGAAAATACTAGTCAGACATTTTGCATTGAGGTAATTTTTGCAGTGTCAGGGTCTTTATTTATTTCATTATTTTTTTTCTTGGAGACATCTCTTTCCTCACATTGCAGGGTATTGAGAACATAAAAAACAATAATCAGAAACACTGTTTTGTATATTGCTGTTAAATGTAAACAGTCCCTTACAGTAGAATTTATACCATCCAAATGTTGATTTTCCCTCTAAGTAAGATGTGATTACTTATCAGTGTTTAACGGTCAGTAAATACACGTTCCTGATACCTGATACTGGCTACTTCTCAGTTAGTTTTAAACATGTTGCGCTGGTTTTAAAGGGAGTGCAAATGGACTCTTCTGTAAGCCCTGGTCTCCCTTACACAGGGAGGGCAACTACTGCTCGGAAAGTCACTATTTCTTAGTTTGCTTGTTTGTCTGCATTTTCTGAAGGATCATGATGGTGGAGAGTATTTGTTTTGATTGGCCTTCTGTGCGTATTCTGTCTGTTACACTCAGTCCTCTATCAGGTAACATTGTCATATCTTTGTATATGAGGTGTTACTCATACAAAACTGTTTTAAAATGAAGAATAACCAAAGCTAGCTCTAAGGCTAATGTCCAAAGAGGTCAGAGTGGATTTTATTTCTTACAGGTATTACTGTTCCTGATTATTGTGTAATCACGAAAAATGCAAAAAAACTACCCCCAGGCAAAAATTCAATGTTTGCAGTATGCCTAGAATATTAGGAAAGGTCTCATATCTCTTACATTATTCAACGGAACCGTATCATATTTCACACATTCAAATGTTCCTTGGGACACAGACTTTGGGAAAAAGGTTAATGAACATCACTTCTGAAAAGTCCATATCAGTCAGCACAAATCCTTGAAATATTGGAAAAAGCCTTATATCTCTTAACTCATTCATCAAAATTGTATCAAATTTCACACAAATGCTCTTTTTGGATAGGTACTTTGGGACAAAGGTCTGTCAAAGTACGCATAATTTCTAAAAGGTCAAGGTTACTCAGCATACTGGTATATCCCAGAATATAAGGAAAAGCCTCATATTTCTCAAACCAGCCATCAGAATTATATCATATTTCACACACAAAGTCTCCTCAGGCACCAGCCCATGATGTGGTAAAGTAAGTCCAAGGCTTTACCCTCTTTTGCAAAGAGAAATTTTAGACTTGTTACATAGAATGAAAAACTACATATATGAGAGTGTTTTGGAATAATGTTCATTGTTTATGTGCCAATTTGGTTGTAAAACTCTAAAAAAGGATACTCTCATTTCACAACTTCCTTACTCTTTCTAAGTTTATGTGCTGAAGTTCCTTGGCTCAGTAATACAGGTTTAATTGGATCTTTTGTTTAAATTCATCATGTTATTTCACACAGTCACTTTTGATTTCAGTGCTTCTATTTAAACAATTAATGTTCCAACTTGAAATTATGCCTCCTTAGAGAATTTTGTTCTCCACAGACAACAAATTTGGGAAACAATTACTTAGGCAATTTTAGACCTGTATACCCAGTGTTGATAAAAACAACAAATCATTCTGATCCTTATAAATATCTCACAGTTATTTAGTTGATTCAGATTAAATTCGGTTAGATAAGATACTTTTCCAGGTTACAACATTTTTGAATTGCATAAACACACAATTTGTACACAGTAACGATGTGCATGCTGTTAGTTATTAATATTTATCCATTTATAACAAGTGCTATTTATAACATACAAAAGCATTGAAATGACAGGATCTCTTGGACACAGTTTTCTATTGGATATGATTTAGTTTAAGTTTGGTCAAATAAGAAAAAGATACTTTTAAAGATAACAACATTGGTGAATGGCATAAACAGGAAATTAATGCACAGTAACTATCACAAGTTCTGTGTCTCATTGAATATATAGCTTTTAATTTTCTTTTACAAAATTCTGATAAAACAAAGTAGTTTAAAATCTGTTTGTTTGATCTGTTGGTTGATTGGTGTTTTACATCGTTTTTAATGATTTCTTGGTCAGACATGGAATCAAGAGGTTAGCAGCTAATTGGAGTGAGATGTTATAAAAACATTGGTTCAATGCTTTGATATTGAAAACTTTCATATTTGATGAAATACTTTTTATATATTACTTTTAGAATGCTAAATCCTTAACAGAGTGTGTAGAATTCCTCCATTCCAACTATCCAGGCTTTGACTGGTTTGCTGTTACAATCTTCCTGATATTTTCAGGAAATCTTGAGAAGTCTTGGTCCTTTTTACAGAAGTTTTCTACGCTAGGATGTTCAGGATATCTCTGGGTACCTAGGCTTCACTCATCAGTAAGTATACTTTGTGTTCTTGACCTCAGTGGGACAATTATATTTCAAAACACTGACTATATCCTTATCTGAATAAATCTTTTCCCAATTTTAAATGATATAATCGTCTAATACTTGTCACCCTGGCTTGCTCTTGAAATTAAAATTACAGCACACTCTTTGTAGGTTTAGATATACAATTTAATTCTTTTCTATGTATGTATATAAGAGCCTGAAACACAATACAAAGACTCTACTGTACAAAACATTAAAACAATAGACATCAATACAAAGTACAGAAACACATCATTTTACCATTATCTCACAAACTGTACTTTAATCATTAAAATGATAATTTCAATAATTGTGATATTTTACTATTTATGAACAATATAAAACTGTAAATAAGATCTTACCAGCAATCCGATAATTACAATGTTTATGAATCTTGCGAGTCACATATTGTATAAATGTAGTATTAAAGATAAATACGTCTGTCTCGTAAGAGAATCAAGCGATCTATATCAGACAAAGAAAGGTTAGCGCGGGATTTTAGTTAATTAAAACATGCAGTCCATTGGTCAGTTTACCCATACAACTCACTCATACAGTCATTCAATCATACAAGGACATAAACATTAGCACGTGTACTAGTGACGTATACAAACGAGGTGACAATACAGGACGAAAATGTATACACAAAGACAAGTAAAACTGCGCGCCGCTATGCGTTCTATACTGCGCTAAGCAACCGGTGACATACTGGACAAACCACTTTTTGCCAAAATTTTGATTATGACGTCAATGCTTGAATTTTGATTATGACGTCAATGCTTGAATTGTGACATTCCTGTAATATGACACAAATCTAAGCAAAACCTCATTTTTCCGGTATAGCCCATAATGTATCATATAACATTAGGAAAAGGTTTATTGATATGGAAGGAAATTTATACAGATCCAAGATGGTAATGGTGGCTTAGGTGATCCACAATTTATTCACCGATTACTCTGTGTAAAAGGTTTTTTACTATTTTATTCCATGTCTGACCGAAACATCGTTGACAGAAATGTACATTTCTAACTTACCAGTCAACCATACAGCATATCTGTTACAGATTAAACAATATAAAAATAGATGATTTCTTTGCATTTTAATTAACATAGAACTTTTTCAGATAAACAGAAATTTACATTTTGGTTGTTAACTTCCAATGGATATATGTAAGCATTGACATTGTTCAGTTTCATTGTGTTGCTTGTAGAGAAAAGTGACTTATAGGGTTCACTTTGTCTGATGTTCTACAGTAAGTCTGGGATCTAACTTTATCCAGTGTTCTACGGTCTGTCTTGGGGCTAACTTTATCCAGTGTTCTACGGTCTGTCTTGGGGCTAACTTTATCCAGTGTTCTACGGTCTATCTATGGGCTAACTTTATCCAGTGTTCTACGGTCTGTGTTGGGGCTAACTTTATCCAGTGTTCTACGGTCTATCTTGGGGCTAACTTTATCCAGTGTTCTACAGTCTGTCTTGGGGCTAACTTTATCCAGTGTTCTACGGTCTGTCTTGGGGCTAACTTTATCCAGTGTTCTACTGGCTGTCTTGGGGCTAACTTTATCCAGTGTTCTACGGTCTGACTCTTGGGGCTAACTTTATCCAGTGTTCTACAGTCTGTCTTGGGGCTAACTTTATCCAGTGTTCTACGGTCTGTCTTGGGGCTAACTTTATCCACTGTTCTACGGTCTGTCTTGGGGCTAACTTTATCCAGTGTTCTACGGTCTGTCTTGGGGCTAACTTTATCCAGTGTTCTACGGTCTGTCTTGGGGCTCACTTTCTCCGGAGTTCTATTGCCTGTAGGGGGGCTCACTTTCTCCGGAGTTCTACTGTCTGTCAGACAAACAGTCTGGTGATCATTTTGTTTGGAGTTCTACTGTTTTTCTGGGAGCTAATTTTGTCCATTGTTTTACTGTCTGTCAGACACACACTCTGGGTGATCACTTTGTCTAGAATTCTACTGTCTTTCTGGGGGCTCACTTTCTCCGGAGTTCTACTGTCTGTCAGACAAACAGTCTGGTGATCATTTTGTTTGGAGTTCTACTGTTTTTCTGGGAGCTAATTTTGTCCATTGTTTTACTGTCTGTCAGACACACACTCTGGATAATCACTTTATTCAAAATTCTTCTGTCTCTCTGGGGGCTCACTTTGTCGGAGTTCTACTGTCTGTCAGACTTACATTCTGTGTGATACCTTTGTTTGGAGTTCTACTGTCTGTCTGGGGGCTCACTTTGTCAGAGTTCTACTGTCTGTCTTTGGGCTCAATTTGTCCCGAGTTCTATTATATGTCAGACACACACTCTCTGGATAATCACTTTGTCCATTGTTTACAGTCTGTCTGGAGCCTTGCTTTGTCTGGAGTTCTATTGTCTGTATGGGGGCTCACTTTGTCCAGAGTAGTACTGTCTGTCTTGGGGCTTACTTTGTCTGGAGTTCTACAGTCTGTCAGACACACAGTGTGGATAATCACTTTGTCCATTTTGTTTTACAGTCTGCATGGTGCCTCACTTTGTCCAGAGTTGTACTGTCTGTCTTGGAGCTTACTTTATCTGGAGTTCTACAGTCTGTCAGACACACAGTGTGGATAATCACTTTGTCCATTTTGTTTTACAGTCTGAATGGTGCCTCACTTTGTCCAGAGTTCTACTGTCTGTCTTGGGGATCACTTTGTCCAGAGTTCTACAGTCTGTCAGACACACACTCTGGATAATCATTTGTCCATTGTTTTACAGTCTATCTAGGACCTCACTTCGTCCAGAGTTCTACTGTCTGTCTTGGGGTTCACTTTTTCGGAGTTCTACTATCTGTCGGACTTACAGTCTGTGTGATCACTTTGTTTGGAGTTTTACTGTCTCTCAGGGGACTCACTTTGTCCATTGTTCTACTGTCTGTCTTGGGGCTAACTTTGTCCGGAGTTCTGCAGTTTGTCTTAGGGCTCACTTTGTCTGGAGTTCTTCAGTCTGTATTGGGGTCCAGAGTTCTACTGTCTGTCTTGAGGCTCACTTTGTCCGGAGTTCTGCAGTTTGTCTTAGGGCTCACTTTGTCCAGAGTTCTACTGTCTGTCTTGAGGCTCACTTTGTCCACAGTTGTACTGTCTGTCTTGAGGCTTACTTTGTCTGGAGTTCTACTGTCTGTATGGGGGCTCACTTTGTCCAGAGTTGTACTGTCTGTCTTGGGGCTTACTTTGCCTGGAGTTCTACAGTCTGTCAGACACAGTCTGGATAATCCCTTTGCCTGGAGTTCCATCTGTTTGATAGGAATCACATTATGGAGAGCAGACAACACTCCATTATTCCATGTCAATATCAGTAATCAGAGTAGCATGATGTTTCAGATAAGAAATGACAGATAAATAATGCTGTTTATTGTTATTTGCGATATAAATCAGCTGGTCTTGAATTTTTATTTCTGATTAATAAAACTCTTTGAATATTAATATTTCTATTCTATATATAAAGGTTCATTTGCCATCAGCTTTAATGTCCAGTGGAATTTCACCTCTTTTCTCCAGTACCGGTCACAATATAGAGCTTATTTTACAAGTAGAACTTCCTCTTGTTGCTTCTGCTTTCAAAATGTCAGGATTTACTCCAGCTCAGGTAAATGGTTCTAGGTCTTGTATTATGGATTTGTTCTTCAATCATTATTTTAAATTTTGTTGTAGAAATAAGGGGTTTTTTAAGTATAATGATAATAACAACAAAATAGCAAGATTTGGAGAGAAACAAAGTTTTCAGTCAATGAAGTATAAGGATCAAAATTGAAACTACAATTCTTATTTGCATGTACCAGGTAATCTCAAAGCATAGATGTTTTCATTTCAGATTTGCATTCATTGGTTGAAGCAATGTTTCTGGAACTACCTCGATTGGAGTGACATCTGTCATTATGTCTGTCTTTGTATTATATTGGGTATAGATTACCAGGTCTACCTGTGTGTGTCCATTCTCAAACACATACAGAAGGACATCATGGAACACATGCAAACACAGGATCTGATCATCTTTCTGAAGGTTATTTTCATTTTTTAGATGCATTACATAATGGGATACACAAGATATGCATGAATATGTGATAAAAATCATGGATATACTATTACATATAATCTGTAATGATAAGCTTTGATGGACTTCTCCTTCAGAACCAATTTAAAGATATTGATGAAACTTGATTGGAATGAAGTATTCAAGGTTTACTTAAAATGTTCTGTTTTTTCGACCAGATCTATCAAGCAGTGGCCCCAGAGGGTTTACAAACTTCTTCTTCAGACTGGTAGAATAGATCAACAAATTAAATACATCAGAATGATCTGAAATGGTGTCTTAAGAAGTGTTGTTGTTTTTGGTTACCTTCTGAAATCAAATCTTTGATAGGTGTTCTGTATGCCCTGGACAGGCATATAGTTTTTGGCCTGTCTGTCTGTTTGTCTTTTTTTCTGTGGCCAAAAATTTTAACATTGGTTATAACTTTTGAATCATAAGAGGTAGAGTTTTGCTATTCAACATGTATATTCCTTGTGATGAGATTTCCATTGGTACAGTAATTTTTGACCTCATGACCGTGAGTAGTGAATTTGGGTCCGTTATAAGGACTCAGTCCCAATGCCAAATAGTATCATTTTTTCCCAAAAAGTGACCAAAAATTCCCAATTTGCTTCTAACCTCCAAAGTGAAAAAATTTAAGTACAAAAATTGTATGTGTAATGCACAAATTCAAAGAGATGAGATCAAGATAAATGAAGTAGTAAACAAAATCCTGAATATAATGTTTATTTAGTATTTATATGTGTAATTTTTGTTCTTAACTTTTCCCAAACTGTACCAAATTCGCACTATTTTCCCAATTGCAAGGGACCCAGTCACATTCCCATAGTATTGGAAAAAAAACCCTGCTTTGAAAACTTTAATGTTGGTTGTATCTTATGAATGGTAGGTACCAAGATTCTGACCTTGACCTTGGAGTTTGAGGTAGTTTTAGACTAACAACTTATACTGACAAAGATGCCAGCAGGGGCATTCATATTTCACATATCCAGCTTCTATTTCTTTCTTCCCTTCTTTTTTCTATGGTCTTTTGAAACTGTCTTTTTCACACATTTTCTGGTAATTTTTTCCAGTTTTTTAAGGTTGGTTGTGGTGTATTGATTTGTGTATTAAATATTTTACCTTCTTTGTCATAATAAATGTAATTGAAAAGAAATTGAATACAAATATAATTTGTAGCATTTTTTCAATTTCTTTAAGATTGAAAAAGCGGCGGGAGGGATGGATATACTTTTGTATTATTATTAAGCTTTGATGGAAAAATATTGATGAAACTTAGTTAGTATGAAGCTTTTGATGTTACCTACGAATGCTGCTGTTTTTCAACCACATTCATTAAAGGTTAGATCCAGGGTGGAGCAGGTGTTTCATTTGACTTTCATAATATCTGAGGGTTTTAGAATAATGTGATGTTGTTTGGGTCAACTTTGAAACAAAATTCTGGAAACATACTTTTGTCAGAGAACAATCCGATGCTTTCTCAATTTATTGTGTGCTCAAATGAACAATGTAGGACCATCTATTCATCTTGTGTATTAGTTTGTAAAATGTATGTCAAAGCTTGGAAATTATATGGAATTCAACTTGTCCATCTGGAAATACTCTGTATCATAGTGCTTTACAAGACATAGTCACAGCTGTGTATAATTGTCATCTAGGGGAAGACAGTAAAGTGGCCTTTATATACGGATTAACTTTATGCAAAGGTTTGTTTTGAAATAAGAGATATAATATGCAAAGTTTAAAACAACCTTATAAAGCAACCTCTAAACATAATCTGATTAAAACCATATCTTTATTCCGCTTCTCTATTTGTCCCATTGCAGATAAAGATCTGGCGAAACCCCGTAAGGGGTCATGTTCTGGTGAACTCTGATGACGTTTCAGTCACCGAAACCGTTATTTCCCATAGCCAATCAATGACTCGGCTAGGCACATGATAGTGACGCAATATGTAACAAACACTGTTCAAAAACTACCTTGTAGGTCACGCACGCTGTGAATGTTAATTTCATTCTTAAGTATTTGTAGCAGATCCACTAAATGGCTGAAAATCAGAGTTCACCAGAACATGACCCTTTTCGGAGTTTCACCAGATCTTTATCCGCAATGGGACAAATAGAGAAGCGGAATAAAGATATGGGTTTAATCAGATAGCCTCTAAATAGAGATGAACATCAAGGCAGGTGCTATTGTATATGTCTTTAATACAAGGGTATATTGTGACCTTGACCCAAGCACATACTTACAAGAGATCAAATTCATTCTGTAACTAGTTATATGACATCTTGCAAGATTTATTCTTATCATATATTTTTACTTGCAGGAAATGCCATTAAATGGATTCCATATTTCTAGCTACATGAAGTATATGCTGGAACTGGAGAAGAAATACAGGAAAATCATTTTGTCAAATATGCTGAATATTTCCAAACCTTGATGTGTTTCACATTTTTGCTGAGTGCTTTGAAAATCTTCTTGAACATCAATATTATCATTTTCCATGTCTAGTAGATAAAGCATCTAATAATTATACATTTACTTGTAAGAAATATTACTTTGACAGCCTAGTGAAGAATTAGGATTAAATTCAGCTCCAGGAAATCCTAATTATACTCTCACGAAGTTTTCGGTTTCGGAAGTACTCGAGAATCATAAATCTGTCCTCAGTACATTTGGTATTGACAGAAATAAATTCAATTTAGAACTTCCATATTTGTACTGCATTCCAAAAATGCACAAAAATCCTTACAAACAACACTTTATCGCTGGTTCCTCGAAGTGTTCCACAAAATCTGTATCGATGCTACTCACAAAAATATTATCAGATTTAAATCTGGCCTTCATAGATGTTGTGAAACAGTATATTCCATAAGTGGAATTAATCAAATGTGGATCCTTAAAAATTCAAAAGAGTTGTTAGAACATCTAAAATCAAAAAGTTTTACTAAAATTCACTCCATCAAGTCTTTTGACTTTTCCACTCTTTACACAACGATCCCTCATCAGAAATTAAAAGACAGATTAGCAGAAATTATTCAAAATGCATTTACTAGTAAAAATGGAAGCCGCAAATTCAAATATATAGTAATAGGCCACGATAAAACTTACTTTGTTAGGGAGAATTCTAATTCCAAAAATAAATGCACTGAAACAGCTGTCATCCAGATGTTGAACTTTCATATCGATAACATTTTTGTGGTGTTTTGAGGTAAAGTTTTTCAACAAATTGTCGGCATTCCAATGGGCACTAACTGTGCTCCGCTTCTGGCTGACATATTCCTTCACTCATACGAAGCTGAATTCATTCAGTCTTTCCTTTTGCAAGGAAAAAAACAATTGGCTCTGGGCTTCAATTTTACTTACAGATATATAGATGACTTGCTTTCAATTAATAATCCTTCATTCGCGGATTACCTTAGCATCACCTATCCAAGTGAACTGGAGGTCAAAGAAACCACACAAAGTACTAGTAATTCTACTTCGTATTTAGATATTATGTTGTCTTTCGACATTAATGGTCAATTGAACACCTCACTCTATGACAAACGTGACGATTTCAATTTCGCTATCACAAACATTCCTTTCATAAGTAACAACATTCCATCATCGCCCGCATACGGCATATTCATATCTCAGTTAATACGTTATTCCAGAGCATGTTCAAATTACAATGGCTTTGTTCTGAGGGCTAGGCAACTTTCAGTTGAGCTGCTCAACCAGGGTTATATATGTGCTAGACTAGCAATGTCACTGAGGAAGTTCTACTGTCGTTACGAGACTCTTATTACTCCATATGATATCTCGTTATCCAGACTTTTAAATGATATTCGGACTGAGACCGATTCCGATCATTTTACACAGATTTGACTCCTTCTCTACTAGAAGGTTACCTACTTTGACTTCTCCATATATAAATACATATGGAATTTACACGATTTGACTCTTTCTACTAGGTATATGTGACGGGTGTTGCTAGCAAGCAGGAGATGCTCACTCTTCCCGGGCACCTGATCTCACTCCATCACAGGGGTTCACATATGCTCTTCAAGTAGACATATTTTGTTATTTTCCATTTGTTTTTCATTTTTATTGATTTTGTATGTCCTTTGGTTTCATGATTTTTAGACTTATGGTTTGGATTTATCCATCATCTTTACATTTATGAGAGTTTTCAGATTTTCACCTCGGGAAGTTGCATTTTATAAAAGTACATATGATAGTTTATTTCTATATTATTGTAAATATGCAAAGTTTAAAACATCCTTATAAAGCAACCTCTAAATAGAGATGAACATGTCATGAACTTTTCCAGAATGATGAAGTCTGAACCAAATGACAAGAATGTCTGTACTACATGACTATTAACTTAATAATTCTTTAGTATATTTAAAGTGTATGGCTTATTGTTAAGACATGGAAGGGCAATAATCTACATACTTCAGGACAACTGTATGGCTTATTGTTAAGACATGGAGGGGCAATAATCTACATACATCAGGGCAGTTGTATGGCTTATTGTTAAGACATGGAGGGGCAATAATCTACATACATCAGGACAGTTGTATGGCTTATCGTTAAGACATGGAGGGGCAATAATCTACATACATCAGGACAGTTGTATGGCTTATTGTTAAGACATGGAGGGGCAATAATCTACATACATCAGGACAGTTGTATGGCTTATTGTTAAGACATGGAAGGGCAATAATCTTTATACATCAGGGCAGTTGTATGGCTTATTATTAAGACATGGAAGGGCAATAATCTACATACATCAGGACAGTTGTATGGCTTATTATTAAGACATAGAAGGGCATGGAGGGGCAATAATCTACATACATCAGGGCAGTTGTATGGCTTATTGTTAAAACATGGAGGGGCAATAATCTACATACATCAGGACAGTTGTATGGCTTATTATTAAGACATGGAAGGGCAATAATCTACATACATCAGGACAGTTGTATGGCTTATTATTAAGACATGGAAGGGCAATAATCTACATACATCAGGACAGTTGTATGGCTTATTGTTAAGACATGGAGGGGCAATAATCTACATACTTCAGGACAACTGTATGGCTTATTGTTAAGACATGGAGGGGCAATAATCTTTATACATCAAGGCAGTTGTATGGCTTATTGTTAAGACATGGCTTATTATTAAGACATTGAAGGACAATAATCTACATACATCAGGACAGTTGTATGGCTTATTGTTAAGACATGGAGGGGCAATAATCTACATACATCAGGACAGTTGTATGGCTTATTGTTAAGACATGGAGGGGCAATAATCTACATACATCAGGACAGTTGTATGGCTTATTGTTAAGACATGGAGGGGCAATAATCTACATACTTCAGGACAACTGTATGGCTTATTGTTAAGACATGGAGGGGCAATAATCTTTATACATCAAGGCAGTTGTATGGCTTATCGTTAAGACATGGAGGGGCAATAATCTACATACATCAGGGCAGTTGTATGGCTTATTGTTAAGACATGGAAGGGCAATAATCTACATACATCAGGACAGTTGTATGGATTTTTGTTAAGACATGGAGAGGCAATAATCTTTATACATTAAGGCAGTTGTATGGCTTATCGTTAAGACATGGAGGGGCAATAATCTACATACATCAGGACAGTTGTATGGCTTATCGTTAAGACATGGAGGGGCAATAATCTACATACATCAGGACAGTTGTATGGCTTATCGTTAAGACATGGAGGGGCAATAATCTACATACATCAGGACAGTTGTATGGCTTATTGTTAAGACATGGAAGGGCAATAATCTACATACATCAGGACAGTTGTATGGCTTATTGTTAAGACATGGAGGGGCAATAATCTACATACATCAGGACAGTTGTATGGCTTATTGTTAAGACATGGAGAGGCAATAATCTACATACATCAGGACAGTTGTATGGCTTATTGTTAAGACATGGAGAGGCAATAATCTACATACATCAGGACAGTTGTATGGCTTATTGTTAAGACATGGAGGGGCAATAATCTTTATACATCAGGACAAAAATATTTCATACTTAGTTTTACATTGTCTTTATTTTCCGTCCATTTAAAAAAAAGCATGTTTGAATACAGCTGAATCTTGGTATATCCTAGGTTGGTTATTTGTCTAGTGTAAATGAATTACAATGATTTACAAAGTTCCATGTTCATATTATAATTTGAAGAAGCATGTATACTGAATTTTTGTCTCATTGTCTGAGAAAACAACTCCCCAAATTGGTTTATAACTCACAATTAAATTTTGGATTGAAGTATATTGTCTTACTTAACAGAAAAGTCCTGCAATTCTTCCTCTGAATGTGAGAATACAAGTTTTGGAAACAATGATGGTGTTACGCCAGTTGTTCCAGCAACTTTTTGCCATCTTTGGCTAGTAAAACTAGCTCAACCAAAGATGTTGCTAGCCTTAAGAATTTTCATCTCCCTAAAGAAAGAAGTACATGTATTCTTAACTTTTTCAAGTATTTACACCATTACTCTTGTATATTTTTCAGTCATTGAGCAAAAGAGAATCATTGTATCACATATGCCAAAACAAAATATAGTCCTACCACCAAATCTGTACATCTAATAAAATTGCGATATGAATACTGTTATAGTATTTCTGAAAGCATGGTCATGGAAAGGTGTCTTGATAATCAAAACAGCTTAAATAAGCATGGATTGAAAATAACATTACTTTACTCATTGTAATTATCATTTTTTCCCTTCGTAAATTTCTGCAGGGTAAAATATGACAAAAAAATTTGCCATAGATTTGTTCATTATTATAATAGAACATAAAGCATCAGATATGAAAGAAATTCATGGACATTTCGAAGAAATATGCCATTTTAAAATGATTTCTTCTACCTTGTAATCGTTCTTGGCCTAGTGTGAATTCACTAATCACGTTTTGTATTTGTCACATTACTTTTAATACGGACTTATAAGTCCTTGCTTTTATTTTATTATCAATTCTAAAAATTTTGTATCATAACCTACGGCAAAATGAATTTGTGTGACGTACAGAGGTTTCTGGACGATAAATGTAGAAATATAAACGTAATTGCAAATTTTCCGGTGCACAGATTTGGTGGTGACGACTGTAGTCTTAAATTGTTCCTTGCTTCGATATTAAAAAAATAGGCCTAGTTGGGCCAGAAAAACTTTTTATTTTGTATTAAATAAATACAGTACTTAACTTTGTGTATAAATTGAATAACCGTTTTGGATCTCGGGTGCATAGATAATTTGATTGTTGAAAATATGGGACTTGCTATAACGTCCATCTCCTTTTGAACTATTAATGTAAATGTAACGGGTCGTAAACAGTATCTGCATATTCCATAACATCGATCACTTTCCTCTGAACGTGTTCTTTTAGTTGATGGAGATCTGTGAGGTGATATTTTCTTTTTTGTTGGGCGGGTAAACGTCGTCCGGCAGAGATTTTTAATCATTTTTGCTTCGATTGTAGCTTGTTCTCTGTATTTTTTATACGCCCATCGTAGACGGACGTATTATATACATATGGCGTTGTGGATCTGTCCGCGCCATGTTAACATGATACAGACCGTACCATTTAGGCTAGGACTTTCAAACTTATTTCTGATGGCATCAGGACGAACCCTATTGACTTTCAATATCAATGTCAAAGGTCATTTTGGGGATAAAAATAGCAAATTTTTGAGAAGACAACTTTGCACCCTAATTTCTTATTACTGGAGAATGAACCCTGTTGATTTTCCAGGGCAAATCTGCAAGGTCAGTGTCACAGTGCTTATTTCAGATTCTTGTCCAAACCATAACTTTTTACACCTTGCATGAAAATCAATAATATTTCACAGAATTGTTGCCCAGAACCCAAGGATGTGTCACTGCCTGACTCAAAGGTCATATCTACAACGTCAAGGTCACAATGCATATTACGGGTAAATCTTTGTCCGCACCATAACTCTTTACCATTAACATGGATTTGAATATTTCATAGAATTGTTGCGCAGAACCCAAGGGTGTGTCTTGACCTTGAACCAAGGTATATCTGCAAAGGCAAGGTCATAGTCCATATGGTGGGTAAATCTTTGTCTGGTTCATAACTTTAACCGATCGCACAGATTTGAATAATATTTCACAGAATTGTTGGCAAAAGGTGAATGTTTTATGTACTTTCACATTTCATTCCTTTCACCTAAGCAACGGGCGTAGTATGCCACGCTATGCTGGCGCCTTTTTTTACCCTGTGGATTCACTCTCAACCTCTCACCCGGCTTGTTATAACGGGCGTAGTATGCCACGCTATGCTGGCGCCTTTTTTTACCCTGTGGATTCACTCTCAACCTCTCATCCGGCTTGTTATAACCCCGCAGCGAAGTTTGGAGTGGGGAGGTTATACTAGAGTTAGGTTGTCCGTCTGCAGACGCAATGGTTTCCAGGTTTTACAGTGTTATCCTTTCGAATCGGGGGTCAAAAGGTCAAATTTAAGGTCCTGGACACTAATATAGGTAGATGGTTTCCGGGATCTACAGTGTTATCCTTTTCACCTAGAGTCAAGATACCAAACAGACAGACTTCCCATAGGGTGAGGATGATCCTTATTGATTTGTGGGGTAAAAGTCAAGTGCACTGGACATTGATATGGGTACATGTTTTCCGGGCTTTCGTGGGTTCCCTTTGTCACATTAAATCACTATAATGGACTTCCAATGGCACGAAGATGATCTCTATTGAATTTGAAGTCAAAAGGTCAAAGATCAAGTGGCCTGGAATTGATAAAGCGACATCATTTCCCTGCTCTAACGTGTAAATTTGTTTCACTTCGAGTCACCATTTCATACATATGGACCCCCTGGACGAGGGTGATTCACACCCTACGTGACGAGGGTGACCCCTATCGATTTTGGGGTCAAAGGTCAAGTGTATTGGATATTAATATAGGTAAATGGTTTCTAGACTCCCACGTGTTTCACATTTTCAATCCTCTTCCATTCCGTACAAAAATTTCCATATGTATTGAACTTTTCATAGTTCATACTACCAACAACTTCCCCTTCTCAGCTGATCTCCACAAGGTCAACGGCATATTCAAAGAACATCCGGAGTGAGGGTGTATTTGTGTCTGCCTCATTGCGACAGGACAATTCTGGTTTCGTTCCTGTTGTTCATCTGCTGCTATAATTTAAGACTACGAGGGCGCGAAGCGCCCGAAATGAAATATCGATTATATGAAAATATTGAAATGAGATATAATAATTGACCTTCAATTCAGTCAAAATAAAGCAGCTCTTTACAGAAGAAACACCCCTATTGATGGACTAAACCCAAGATAACCCAACAGTGCGCATGCACCAGGTAACCCTTATAACGGGTGTAATACAGATATTATTTGACGTTCAATAGCGAGCGCCAATAAAGAGAAACATACAAACAAAAAAGATTCATAAATGTATTGAACATTTTGAATCAAATAATTATGTCAAAATTATAATAAAATATAAATATAGTTAGATGTACAGTGCTCATCAAATGAAATATAGCATATAAATGATGTATGCAACAAAAAATCATAAACTCACTGTTCACTTCTGTAAACATTCAGATGCCTGCTACTGTCTCTTATATTGCATTCCTAGTCGACACTCAATCCTACAATGGAAAGTATTAAAAAAACCTCTGCAATTGTATATACTTGTTGAATGTTTGATTGTTGTTATGTGATGTAAACGTCATCGTTAAAATTGATCAAAATTTGACGAGTTTTACCATTATTCAGTAATAGGAGGGAGGATGGGAGATATGTGCATTATTATATCTCACTTCAATATTTTCATATAATCGATATTTCATTTGCGGCGCCTGGCACCCTCGTAAGATCTTGCATTATATTTCGAACATTTCCGTGAGATACATGCATGTTCAAAGCCGAAAAAAACACTCACCGTATGAAACACTTTCTCGGCATATGAACAATCTTTGTATTTACTAGGTCTGAAATAAAACTTTTTGAAAGTTTTTGCATTAATTCAGTCTGCTTTATCTAAAATCTCTTAAATTGGAACACCACATAGGGCTGCGGTTGTAGTAGAAACCATTCTACATGAATGGGCTTGGAAATGCTGAGTATCTATCCCTGTCTGACCTAACACCCATTTTATCCATTTACTTGTAGTTTGGGGTGACAAACCTTTGTGTGGTTTTATACATGTAGCAGACCGTAAAAAGGTGTCAAACGAGCCATCAGCATCAGTTCTGAAACTGGCAGTTTTAGATTCGTAGACTGACATACAATCTAATACACATAGCTTCTTTTCTTGGATTTTTGGGCATTCTACCTCCCTACTTCGGGTGTCCGTAGATTTCGAAAGACCAGGCAGAGTAAATGCGACAGACTTATCTCTCTTTATAATACCCATTCTGTCCAATCTGGAAATTTCCGACACACGTTTTGAGACTGCAAGTGCTAGTAAAATTGCTAACTTTTTACTAAGCAAAGTAAAAGATGAATTTTTGTTATCCGGTAGATCTATGAGATAATTCAAAACTTTACAAATATCCCATGAATAAGAATGTTTGGGCATAGGATGTGATTGAATAAGAATGCCTTTCATAATTTGTTCAACAATAGGTAAATTCCCCACATCAACCCCTTCGATAATGGGTAACACTGACGATACAGCCAAGCGATGAACATTGATAGTGCGATATTGAAACTTTTGATTGTGTATCCAAGTCAGAAACTCTAATACAGAGGCCAAAGACGCCGAAAAGGGATCAACTTCCCTTTGATGACACCAGCTATCCCACTTCTTACAGGCATTGTCGTAAGCCTGGACACCATGCATGGAGGAGAAATTGCCTAACTTCGTCTGAAAATCCCTTTGCTGTAAAAAGAGACCTTCCAACCTGCTAGTTGCAATGTGTTGTTCGCTAACAGTGGACGAAAGTTCCCCGAAGGTAGTACCAGTGTGTTCCGATTCATTGGCAGCAGGACTGGCAATTCTATTAACATCTGAAGAAGCGGATACCACGGCTGAGTCTGCCAAGTGGGGGTCACCAAAACAATCTGGCTGCTCTCCTCTCTCACTTTCATCAGACAACGACCTATCAGACCGAATGGTGGGAACGCATAATCCAGACCCCGTGCCGACGATTGGCAAAGAACACCTGTAGCCTCCGCACAGGGTCTGGTTTCCAACTGATATATCTGCTCATTTGAGCGTTTGTTCTGTCCGCAAACAGATCGATAGAAAATGGCCCCATCAGATTCTGGAGACTTCGGAATATGCAAGGATTCAGTTTCCAACTGCTCGAATCCGTGAAATTTCGACTTTGCCAGTCGACATTCGTGTTCATTTGGCCCAGTAAAACTCTGCAGTGAGAGTTATCTCCCTTTGAACAGCCCAATCCCATATCATTTTGGCAAGATCTGACAAAGCTTTTGACACACCCACCCCCCATTTTGTATATGTAAGCTGCAGCGACCCTTTTGCTGTCGGTTTGAAGAATGATAGGACTGATTTTTACAGATTATGTAAAACTCTGAAGAGCGTGAAAAGCTGCCTTCAGTTCTAATACATTGATGTGCAAGCTTCTCTCCTCCTGTAGCCACCTGCCTCCGATTTTTGAACCCTAGGAAACAGCTCCCCACCCAAAATGACTCGCATCTGACTGAATTGTAATATGGGGATCTGGCTTTATTAAACCTCTGCCATCTCATGACTACAGTTTGGTCTCCCATCAAAACAACTCGGTCCTTGCATCCGCGTCAAAATAAATTTTGTGATCGCAATGGCCCCCGAATGTATGACGTTTGTTTTCAGGAGCTGCAGTGAAGAGGGGCTGGGGAAAACGCCTGATTCTTGGAGGTTTGTCGCCCAATCAATTTTGCTAATTCGCGAGCCGACACCTCCTGACATTTCAACAAATCCTGACATTGAATGCGTATTTTGGTCACCTTTTCCTCTGGAAGGGACATCGTCATCGAGTTTACCGTGAAACCGAGAAATTACACAATACGTGTTGGAGTGAAAATAGACTTTTTTTGGCGTGTATTACAAACCCTAGGCTCGTCAAGATATACACTGCTGTCGACAAGTCTGACTTCAAATCGACTTGGGACTGGTTCATAAGAAGAATATTGATCTAGTAGACGACCAGCCGAATTCCCAGACGACGCAACACCGCCATTGGTATTTTCATCAATTTTGTGAATACTCGGGGACTATAGCGATTCCGAAAGAAAAGGAAACAAAACTGTATTGTCTTTTCCAACGAAATTCGAGGAATTTCCTGTGACTTTTCGATATAGGAAGAGTCAAATATGCATCTTTCAGATCGATCTTTACCATCCAATCCTTTTCCAACAAAAGATCTTTCAGAAACTCGATCCCTCCATCTTGAAGTGTTGGTATGGTACGGGTCTGAGTTCTCCCCCTGTTTTGGGGGACGTGGCGAGAACAGCTTTTTCGCCTGTCATCATTGTATAGAAATTGCGAGTTGCCAAGCAATACTATCGCTCTCTTGTCAAGTTCAATAATGTCAGTACAATTCATACCCTGACCAAGCTTTTGAATACGTTCCGCTTCAGTCCACAACACCGTCGACGGACCTAGCGGATCCAAAATACGTAACTAGTATTTATCTTTCCTTTTTCTACTTAAGAGTTCTATTTTCTTCCCGTTTTGAAATTCTTTTTGAAAAACCTCTCCAAACTCAACCCCTTAAGCTTTTTTTTTTTATTTAGTTACTGGCAAATTTTCAGAAACGGCTTGTCTGGCCTTTTTCGATATACTCTTTGAAGCATACTTGGCGAGAAACCCCACAATTTTCCTGGGTATATGTTTAATCTTATCATTAACAGGTTTAAACATTTCTTCATCATCACCCGAATCAGAAGAACTAGTGCCAGAGGAATTAGAGCCACTCGAGCTTCAGCTTGACGACGAACTACTACTAATACAAGACTCTCGTCGAAATTTTTTCCCCTGTTTACGTTTCAAACGTCTACCTCTTGACTCGCCGGTACTCGGAGTGTTCGAACGATCCTTACTTCGAGTGTTCGAATGTTCTTTATCCCGTCCCCTACTCGGGAAACTCATCGTATTTGTAGACCACTGCCTACGTGCATCATGTTCTGTGCGATCCACGATTGATACACCATTTTCTGAAGAGTCCATAGACTCAACTACCGATTTTTCACTCCCAACCGCCTCAGCGTTGGAACCCTCTTCATTAACACGATTGTCCCTGGAGGGGGTCCTCTGTCCTGCCGTCGGTTACCTTAACTGTGCACTAACCAAAAATAAAACTTCCTTACTCAAAGCAAGCTGAATTGAACGTCAAAGAATATGTGTGTTTCACCTGTGCATAAGGGTTACCTGGTGCATGCCCACTGTTGGGTTACCCTGGGTTTAGTCCATTAATAGGGGTGGTTTCTTCTGTAAAGAGCTGCCTTATTTTGATTGAATTAAAGGTCAATGCATTATTATATCTCACGGAAATGTTCGAAATATAATCCATCTCTGTTTTTAATGTGACTTGTATTGACCTTCATTTGATCACTGACATTCTTGTTTATATGTGACCTACATAATTACACCTCACCCCCTGGGAATGCACATATGAAACACCTACCTCTTACCATTAACGTTATAACCAATGCGTGTATGTGTATTTTTTTTAAATGTAGGCCAATGGTCACGGTCGATTATTGTAGCGATGGAAAGGTAGTCACAAGGTAAACACGTGTGAAATATGAAAGCCATACATCGTATGATTTAAAACTTATAACCAATGTTTAAATTATTTAAAATGTAGGGTCTTTGTGGCTTTGTTGTTCTTGGTAAGACTGAGCAATATTTACCCTTTTTTGTCCTTTTGGCTCCTATTCAAAGGTAATTAACACATTTGAACAAAATCGCATTTCCTTACCCTAGGATACTCAAAAGTATATGCAAGATTTTACTCAAATCCATGCTTTGGTTTATGAAAAGTTGAAGGTGTGAAAAGTTACAAACCAATGACAGACAATGTACACTCACAATATAGTTTACCAGAACCAAAGGAAAACTGCTTGACCTACTTTAAGCCTTATAGTAGGTCACATTATACCGACTTGCTGAAAAGCACACTCACTATTAATCTTTTGACAGAAACGTTGTGATCTATTTTCAACACTGTGCATTCATCCATTAAAAATAGTCAATTAAACATGACCCAGACAGACAAACATACGGACAGATCAAGTCAAAAATGGCCATAATTCTGACACAAATTGTTTGCAACATGCAATCTCATTGGCTGTCAGATTTAAAAACTGTAAGGGTATTCACGATACCCCTGCAGTTTTTGATATGACGTCACAATAACCTGCAGTTTCTGATTTGTGACGTCACCATACCCTACAATTTTTTATATGACTGTGATTAGTGACTTTGCTTAGAAAACCAAAGCTCTGTGCCTCTAGTTGTAATTTCTTTTGTCAAATGCATTAGAATGAGGTTACCATGCTTGTGTTTTACAAAAACTGACAGGGTATCGACGAATACCCTGTCAGAAATTAGTTTCACAGCGAAATCAAGAAATTGTGAAGATATATTCCACCACATATCATGGGCCATCATGCTACAAAATAAGATGAGTTGCTAACACATGACTATTACCTAGATCAAGTCATTAAGGGACATAATTCTGAAAAGAACACTTGAAACAACAAAAATCACATTATGAATGATTATGTACAACTACATACCATCATAATACAAAATATGACAGAAAGCTGTCAATAAAAAATGAATGATTAGTTCCTTGCACAAGAACTGTCTACAGTTAGAATGATTACTATAGGGCACCAGCATCTCTATATGGGAACCTAAAGATGCAAAGTTTAATGAGACTGCAAAATATGTCTTCTAAATGACTAAGTGGGACAAATTCAGAATCGAACCAATAAATAGACACACTACATTCCTTTGGCAACTATTTGCGGGAGGGTATTACAAAATGCCAATACATGTACAAAATAAGAGCATTATGTTGGTTGTATACAAACATGAAAAGTCATGTAACATCACTCTTCTCAAGTCTATTCTAATTTAATAATACACAAATAGAAGAGATTAAATAGACAAGCATATTTATTATCATAACATCCACAATGATTAAGAGGGCAACCTGAAAACCTGAGATTGACAAAATTAGGTACATCTGTTTCAAGGCCAAGAGCTAATGCAATTGTTCTGGAATTTCTAGTACAAGTTAACCAAGATTATGATTTCTTGGCATGAATATTATCAGGTAGACAACAAGGGAGCTTTACTCTCTAGTGTAATTATATTTCCTCCCTGTGATGAGAATTCTCTTATTAATATTATCCCATTTCTTTAATGACAACTTTACTGCTAACAATACTTCTCCTGGATGTTTCTGGAGACAGTACTAATTAATCATTCATAATTTTCAATTGCTCTTGTGACATATGATTTATTACAACAGATAACAAAGTATGAGGTCACACAAGTATATGCATGTAAATTATACCATATCCTTATTGGAAATAGATTTCATACATGTTGGAATATATTAATACATGTATACCACAAAATTTATGGATAAAAATTTATTATCCATTTCCTGACTACAAAATGATTTATTAACAATGAAAGCTTACCGAGAAATTGTGTAACTGACATTTTTTTCAGTATCGAGAGATTTCCATTTCATTTTAACATTAGGAATTTTACTAGTATGACCTACCTTAATGATACAGTAATATAACCTACAACCATAGGATAAAATATAGACTGATGCAATGTCAAATAAAATTTTTAATCACATTCATAATATTTTTCAAAATGATGAAATCAGTATACAACACAGTTAACAGCTATATAGCATTCTTTAAAAATGTCTATTTCTGAAGACAGTTTTGCAGGGATTGGGCATTATTTTATATGCTCCCATTTTTACCTTTTTGAAGTTGGAAGTCAAGTTCCTAATGTATATATTTTTTTTTCTTAATGGAATAAACCCTTTTGGTCACTGGAGCAAACCACTTTTTACCTTGGTAGCTAACTCCTATAAACCTAGTAAGTCAAATTGTGACTACCAGTAGTATATAGTAATTATGTTATGAAGTAATTACATGGTTCAAATCAATGCATAAATGAGCTCCATCTTTGTACTTTCCCGAGCACATAAACTCATTCTCTGTATATAGTTAAGATTTAGACTTCTCCAAGTACCATAATCACAGGGAAACAATGTTATGTACTGATTAAAAAAAAAAAAAGAAGAAGAAAAAAAACCCAGGAAAAGTAACTGTGACAAAAAAAAAAAGGAAGTTCTAAAATATAAAGCAAAAATCAAACTATAAGTGTGTCACAAAGTTTCCACCTATGCATGTCTCTATACAGTAAAATCTTAAGTTTATCATAAAATAATTGTAATTTGTATATCAGTTTTGGAAAATATTGACATCAATGTTGGATTATGCTTTAAACTCATCGTAATAGTATGATGACATTATCAGATAATATAGACTATCAAATTAATCATAAATGAGACAAGAAACTGTCATCATTGGATTGCAAAGCAGAAACATTTAAGTTATCAAAGCAGAAACATTAAGTTGTCAATGTCTGAAACGCATGAACTCAATGTCAAAGAATGCGACAATGTCTAAAAACTGACTAAGTTTGACAAAAGTATCACTAATAGCATGCAAAGGATCAAGCTTAACACAAAATCAGTCTGTGTTCGCTGATACATAAAATCAAGGTCGAGTTCACAAAAGTTTGAGTCAGTTATGAAAAACCTGTCAGTGTCTACAGACCAAATATGACACAGATTTTATTAAATGCAAGAAATCAAGCTAAATGCAAGAACAGTTTTTGATCAATGACAATCAAGGCCACAAAATTTCAAGTCAGGAAAATTCACTAACGTCTACAAACCTGCAAAGTTTGACATGGGTATCATTGAAGGTATGCAAGAGGTAAAGCTAAATGTAAATTTCTGACGCTACCTGGAAGGACAAATGGCTTGCAAGGAAATATAGATGTTGATGCCAGATGGACATCAGCAATTCATAGACCTGGCTTGCTTTGCAATCCGCTCAAAATGTGATTTTAACTGTAACAAATTTATTTTCCTTACTGCATCAATGCAGTGTTTAAATACCAATTGGACAATGGATTGACATTTTACGATCTCATAAAATAAACGCTGATTAAAATGTTTGTTTCTATATTTAAAAATTGTAAAACTTAAAATACTATTTCTCCCCCAAATGCAGATTTCACCACTTCAAATTCATGAATTGATGATCATAATGCTGCCACAAAAAATCACAACTGTTAAACAATTGCTTAAGACGGTGGAATTGCATGCAAATTGCTCTATGTTGTCTTCTGGTACAGACTATTACTTGGATCCCTTTACTTTCTTGACAATGTTCATGCAGCCTTCAGTAATGGTTTTCCATACCGATTCAAAGCTGAAATATATATAAACACTTTACATAAAGGATTATACAAGTATGCCAAAGATACGGTTTATCAAAACAGTGATTCTGTGCTGCAATGGCACCATTACACAGAGCTTTTAAAATATGTTATCTGATAATTTTATCTTGTTAAAATATTTAAAGCTATCACTCTGGCCTTCACGATATATAATATTTAGCTCCCCAAAATATCATTCACAAACAAGAACTGTCCTAACGGGAAAATACCCCACCCCACCCCTCCCCCGCACCAAAATTCAAAATAGGGCATAGACCAAGGACAAAAGTAATGGTTTCAAATGAAAGATTTGTTCATGAGGAATCTCATGTACAATATAATAGATCTACTATTTACAATTCACATGTGTAGTATGAAGATCCCATCTCTTTTCTTTCAAAAGTTATGGTTAAGGTTAAAGTTTTTAAAAAGTAAGTCAAATGTCAAGGCCAAGGTCACAAGGTCAAAAATTTGGGTACCAAAAGAAAGGTCTTGCCACAAGGAATATACATGTTTAGTATGAATACCCAGTCTCTTTTGGTTCAAAAGTTAGACTAAGGTTAAAATTTTTAACACGAGCAACGCCTAGCGTGGCATAATACGTCCGTTGCTTACTTTGGAAGGGATCAATGTGAAAGTATATTTTTATTACCCCTTTGGTATACTGAAATCCAAAAAGAGGGATCCAAGTCCCATAACTCTGTAACAACAAAATGGAATTTGCTCAAAACTGAAAAGTGGCTTCCCCTACACTATTTAAGCATTCTGTATAAGTTTCATGAACAACAACTAAGGTTTACTTGAGTTATCGCGTTACATAGCATCTCATCATAGTAACAAAGTTTTAATTCACTTTGCATGATGTGACCTTGACCTCTGACCTATGACCTTGTGTCAAAGTCATGACACACCCCTAAGTCCTAAGTAACAATTCTGTGAAATATTATTGAAATCCATGCACAGGGGAAGAAGTTATGGCCTGAACAAGGTTTTATTCACTTTGCATGTTGTGACCTTGACCTTTGACGATCAAGGTCATAACACAAGCTTGGGTGCTAAGTAACAATTCTGTGAAATATTACTGAAATCTATGCACAGAGGAAGAAGTAATGGCCGCAGAAGGTTTTAATCACTTTGCATGTTGTGACCTTGACCTTTGACCTATGACCTTGGGTCAAGTGTAAAAATTCTGTGAAATATTATTGAAATCCATGCACAGGGGAAGAAGTTATGACCCAAACAAGGTTTTACTCACTTTGCATGTTGTTACCTTGACCTTTGACCTATGACCTTGGATCAATGTCATGACATACCCTTGGGTCCTCAGTAACAATTCTGTGAAATATTATTGAAATCCATGTTCAGGGGAAAAAGTTATGGCCCAAACAAGATTTTACTCACTTTGCATGTTGTGACCTTGACCTCTGACCTTGGGTCAAGGTCATGACACACCCTTGGATCCTAAGCAACAATTCTATGAAATATTATTGAAATCAATGCACAGGGGAAGAAGTTATGGCCTGGACAAGCTTATCTGATACGCCGGACGGACAATGCCATAACATAATACGCCCCGTCTTAAGACGGGCGTATAAAAAGTAGGTCAAATGTCAAGGCCAAGGTCACAAGGTCAAAAATTTTAGCACCAAAAGAAATTTCTTGCCACAAGGAATATACATGTATAGTATGAATACCAAGTCTCTTTTGGTTCAAAAGTTATAGCTAAGGTTAAAGTTTTTAAAAAGTAGGTCAAATGTCAAGGCTAAGGCCACAAGGTCAAAACTTTTGAAACCAAAAGAAAGGTCTTGCCACAGGGAATATACATGTGTAGTATGAATACCCAGTCTCTTTTGGTTAAAAAGTTATGGTCAAGGTTAAAGTTTTCTGGACAGACAGACGGTATGACAGAGAGATGGACAAGGTGATTCCTATATACACCCCAAACTTTGTTTGCAGGGGGAATAAAAAGTGACTGCTTTAAAATTTGCTCACTGTGTTTTTGACAACTTACAAATGATGGTAAACTTGCTTCTCTACATGGAATAAATCATGACACAAAAGTGTGTGAAAAGACTTGTTAATGTACACTTTGCAGCAAAACATTTAAAATTTTGTTTTAGTCTGAAATGAAATAAAACAAGCTTACAGTCGGCGTTGCATGCAACACTCATTGTTTGCTGTCACTAGTGAGTTTGAGACGAATATTTTCCATGATTGCAACAACACATAGGAAATTAACACTAGTGGGGCCAGTAACCACTTCCACATTTTCAGTAGGTACATGTATATTAGTTTAAATATGGTATCATAGGAGGATTTAACTAGAGTTATCATCTGGAAACCCAAAATCTATTTTATCAAGTGATCTTTTGACCTCAAATACAATCCTACACTAGAAGTGTTCATAAACCAATACTATACAACGTATCAACTAAATTGGTCATTCCTAACATTATCATCTGGAAACCCCAAAATCTACTTTTAGCAACAGTGACCTAAGAGACCTACATATTTTACCTTTTGACCCTAAGCAAAATCCCCAGCAAGTACTCTTTATAAACTATCATTGTACTGTGCATCGTCGCACTCTACACAAACTATCTGTGTGCAGTTTCATCAATATTGGTGCATCTTAACTCAAGTTATCATCTGTCTTTCTTACACTTGTGACGTCATAGAATAATGCATCCTTGATCCGACATCAAATGACATTATTTCGATGAAAATCATGTCTGCCAAATGGAGGGGTATACATTTTGATTTTCCAGCATTGCAGCCTTCGCGAAAGTTTTGAAAACTCACCAGACATTTTTCTAATTTTGTTGAAATTTACATGTAAATAATAGGAAAAAGTTGAAAGTTTTTACCAGACCAAAGCTAATTTTACCAGATTTTGTCTGGTGGTCTGGTGACTTTCGGATCATCTGGCATTGCTGTCTAATCTTAAATAAATCATGAAAACAACATCATTGCTGTGTAATAAAACCATAAGATCCCCTTCTTAATCATTCTGATGCATTCATTTTATTGAGCTGTGCAGACAATCTGAAGAGGTTTGTCGTCCTGCCCTGCATCCATCCCTAAACGGATCTGCCCCAAAAACAACATTTGAAAGGGTCCTTGAGTACTTTTTCAATCACAAGTTCAATCAAAATTCTTTCAATGTTTCTGAGGAAGTTGAAAATGTGAAAATTTTATGTACACAGGTACTAAACTTGATTCCAAAATACCTCAAGTGCACTTAAAGTTTAGTTTACTTTCTATGTATATGTACATGTATAATGCTTCATTTCACTTGATGTAGTCGGACTGAACACATGCATTTAAATTATCAAGTTGTTTCTTTTATTTGAACATTGGACATGGCAACACAATGATTTTTCACCTTTTAAAGAAATAGTGAGCCTGGATTTTTTCTTCTTTTTTTTTTTTTTTTTTTTTGATAACCTCAAAAAAATTTATAGGGTCAGCAGTAAAAACAAAAATGTGTTCGTCAGGAAAGTGGGAACACACATATATTTTTTTTTTCGCCATAGACTGTACTGTATAACAAAACAAATATTAATAATTCATAACAAGCTTAAGAGGAAACAAGCAAATTCAGAGAATTGTGGTCCCCCCTTTGAAGGTTCTATCAGTAAGGGTGCAGTGATCTGACATACAGTCATGGTTGTACATGCAGACATGCATGCTAAATATGAAAGCCCTACGTCTTACGGTTAAAAAGTTACATTGAAGTAGGTCAAAGGTCATGGTCAAGTTCGCATGATAAAAAATTCTGGTATCAACGGAAAGGTATTGCAATTAGGGACACACATGCCAAATATGAAGGCCCTACGTCTTACAGTTATAAAGTTATGACCAAGATTAAAGTTTTTGTGACGGACGGACAGACAGACGAATGAGATTTAAAATGTCTCCACGCTTTAGTTAAAAGTGGGGGACAAAAAATAAACATATATCCGCCTAGTAGTATTAAAACTTCTGATAAAATACTGTCCAATATTCAACATAAAATCATGTGGAATTGTACATCATAAAATAAATACAGTGATGCTCCGTTTATCCTGACACGTTTGTTCCCCGCCGATTTGTCCGTATAAACGGATTTTCCGGATTACCGGATCATAGTACCGGTACATTAGATGTTAAGGAATCTTATTTCTTGATGAAAAAAGGGTGTATACAGTACACAATAAAACACAAGTAATAATCCTTATACGCGTTTAATTTGTTTACGAAGAAATATATATATCTATTACATATTTAATGTATTAACATCTTAAAATAAATTGTAACATTAATTGCAGCCAAATTTCTGAAACCTGCATGATTTTTCAACTCACTGTCCTCTATTTAAATGTCGACATTTAATGTATATACCTCGCGCTTAATTAATTAATTTCACTTCTATCGCGATCGGAGCGTTTATCTATACAGAGTTGATGTTTTAAATATAAAAATTTTCTACAACTATAAAACAGAAGAATAACTAAAAGTTAAAACTTCTATACAAAATAATGTAATGGGCACTTAGTAAGGATACGTTATCAATAACGATCTCAGATAGAAGAGTGCCGATACTTAAAGTTTGGTTACAATCAAAAGCCCCAATATTTAATTAACAATGTAAGCTGCGAAGTCGGCAATTTACTTTTATTAACTTTCATTCAACTAACATTACTCCTCATTTCTGGCGTTAGTGTGTACTGACTCATTAAAAAGCAATCTTCAATGACCTCTAACATGACGTTTGACCACACCACAAGCAGTCAATTCTTAATTGGATAATTAATTAACGTACCATAGGTAGGTGACCAGGTAAACACGCTGTTTAACTATTAAACAAACAATCAGCGCAGAGAGGAGATAAGCAGTTTATTAATTAAACTGCAGTTATTTGCTACAGCTACGTGCGGAAAGCAAAATTTTGTCCGGATTATCGGAGCAAATTTCATGTACTTTTGGAATTCCGTACCCGTATTTCCTTGTCCGGATCACGGATTTCCGGATTATCGGATCGAAATATCATTTGGGAAATCCGTTCCCGCACTTTCTTGTCCGGAAAGTGGATTTTCCGGATAAACGGAGCCAGGATTAACGAAATATCACTGAACATCTCTCATGTTATACGAAAATGGACAACTTTAATGTTTGAACATGAAAAGTAAACATGGTGTCAAGTGACAGTAAACTTCAAGACGGAATCACATTAAAGTAAACTCGTGCGCTTGACTAAACTTTATGACTGGTTATCCGGACAAAAAAATAAACTTGAAGTGCACTTGTTAAGTGTACTTGAATGAAAGGTTAGGACTGCACCCGACCATACTATTTCTTGGTAATATATTGAGTAACAATTACTTAAATTTTCATCAATGCAACAACTGTCCCTGGGCAGAAAAAAAATTCAGATGGAGGAAGGGGATGACATAAAAGGAAAGATTATGAGACCTATAGAAAAGTTCAGACTTTTAATCAGCCTTGAAAACTATGGTGAAACTGACTTCAAACTGATGTAACCAAGTATAGCTCAGTTGCTTTAGTACTTTGGCTGAGAGGTCTCGGGTTCAACTTTGGTGTCCTTTCTATCAGATGGGCAGTAAAAATGAATGTCCTGTGTCATGGTAGACATTGCTCTTGAAATAAATCATTACTTCAAATGGGTCCTTATGAGAGTTCTCAATTTCTGTGCATTACATCAGGAAGATGATGAAATGGCATCACAATATATCTACCATTACCTGTGTAAGTGACAGGTAAAACATTAAACAAAATCAAACAAATCAATTAGACAAGGAAAGGGGTGGGGCTTAGGGGTTATGATGTGTGCATTGTGAGTCAAAGTGTTTAAAATTAAAAGAAATAAATGATTCTGCATTTGTTTATAAGTAGATTTTTTAAAAGAAAGATTCAGTCCACCAAATATAGGATTCAGACCAGCAGAAATTGATATTGTGCAAGTGGGAATGACCACCACATCACAGTGACTTTTATTAAACTTTGTAGCTTACATAAACCTTTAGCTCATAAGAGTTAAAACTGCAAATAATACCTAAGTGAATACTGTGTATCTAGCTAAGAATGACAAATACTTCATATTACATTCCAACTTATTAACTTAACGATGCTTGTAAAATGGATTATTATTTTAAAGTTTTTGAAATAGATGAAATGACAACGAGATTTGCATCACAGATGCAATGTGCCGAGCTGCAAAACCTCAGAAGCAATTATTCCAGTCATGGTAAGTATATGAAGTTTCATTTCAATAGAACTAACATTTTGGACTTTAGTTCAGAAACCAATTTTTGATACCCCACTCCTGTAACCTTCACCTTTTAACCCAGAAACAATAGCAGTGTTCTAGGATTTTCTTAAAAAACCACTTACCAACGGGTAAGTGGCAACCCAAAATTCACTTACCCTGTCATGAAAGTCACTTATCCAAACAAAAATGTCAATTTATAGCGTTTTAATCATGATAATAGAAAAGATTATTGGATCATTACTAGGTTTTTAAAGGAAAACCTGATTGTTACCATATTTTAAGTTAAAGAGATCAGAAACGATGTATATAAGCAAATAAAAAAAGAATTAATTTTCTATCCTAAAACGTTAACGATATACGGCACGAAACATAAGCGCATTTGCACCTGTTTTACATTGCAATCAAGGAGAAACATCAACTTCCGGTCCGTGGTCGAGTGACGTCACAAGTGTGTTACGATAGTAAATAGAGTAGTATTATAGTAGTAGACATCGAAATGGATTCTGATCATTCAGACAAGGAGAGCGACCATGAGATAAACTTAAATCTCTCATGTGAGTCATCCGATTACGATGAAGACGAAGCTGCTTCAGTGACAACAACGAAAATCGCGCCATACCAGTTTGAGCCGTATTGCAGTTCGTCTGAGGCCGAGGAAATTCGGGAAGGTGACTCCGACGACGACAGTGAAGAGGCCATTTCTCGTCGTTTACAACGACTTGGAAATACTGAATGGTAGATATAAACAACTTATCACTAATGATATAACACTGATTTCATTGTGTCTTCACAATTTTGAGCAAGACACTAGTGAAGCATAGGTTGCAAGGACGGACCAAGGTTCAATTTAATGTGTGCCGGTAATGCTTGTAAAAGAGTGCTTTTCTTCTGTAAACACACCGCACTTTGTACATGTTTAGCATTAACTTTGTTTGCAATGACATGACCGATAATCATACATGTGGCGGGACCCAGGAATTGAACCCAGAACCTCCTACTATATGACAGACATTCTCCCCTCTCCCCTGGTATCATCTAATTGAATATTATCTTTTCACTTAAGGTGCAGTTGTGGGCTTTGTGTTTCAACTGAAACACAAGAAGAGTGTCTTTGCTGTAAAGAGATTCCTGAGGTGCTATACCATATGCAGGAGTTTGAGAATTTGGATTGTATTACCAACCATCCAGGCTTTGAGGCTGTATGTTTGAACAGATACAATCTGTACACCATATACTTGGCTTATAACCAACAATATGGTGTACAGATTGGAGATTCGCATGAGTAAGTATATTCTAATATGTGCAACACTTTCAAGTAAACACAATAGCATGTAATACATTTAATTACTTTATCAGCAGAAATATTTAATTGTTGCAGTTGTCAACTACTGATAATTCAAACATTAGAGTCTGAGACACATTTTACTTAGTTACAAATTGTTAGACATATAGCATTTTTGTGAAAATTTTATGGCTGTGACATTAGATAGATCTACATGTATGTATAAGAAATGTTCATGTAGACTGGATAGTCAAAATTCTTTTACTTAGCTTTCTTATATGACCAGGCAAAAACCTATGCCCCTTGAATGAATAATTACGTGATATGTAGAACTACCCTGTAATCTCATTTAAACATTTGAATTTTTTATTAATAATTTGTGTGCTTAGAATTAAAAGAAATATAGGGCTGAATTGATACACTACTTTCTAGATTAGTTAAAATTTGCAGTATGTTGTCTTAATGAGTTCATACATTTTTTAATTTGTCTCGGTAAGTAATGACCTTTTTCTATATACAAGATTTCATTAATATATGCACTCCTAATGTAATCGTATATTTTATGGAAAACAAGATATGAACTTTGCCTGTAATTTTATTTATAATTTAACCAGTCAGACTGAGAAATACTTTCAAAAATTAGATATTTACACTGTCATCAGTATTCACTACTTACTACAACTGAATTGATAATTCCATTTACTCTTGAAAATTTGCTAAATTAGATGACGACACAATGCTTTACACCTGGGTTATACCTAAGACAAACATTGAAAATATGTTTTGACGTCACAAAATTTGACAAATAGTCCACAAAATGGAGGGTTATTTGAAATGAAGAACTAGATTAGGTGTTCAAGTGACGTGTTGCCTGTGGGACGTGTTGCACTACTGCAACACAATCCAGAACAATTATTCATTGCGAAAAGGTCACAGTCAAGGTCATTGACCATGGTTTTATTTGAAATGGCTTCAGTACTTGAGTATGGATGCCAAATTTTAAATCTCTATCTGTCACGGTTCAAAAGTGATGGTTAAGGTTGTTTGTTTGTTTGTTAATCCTTACAAGTTTTGTCATCTTACCATATTTTAACAAAGGTATAGCCAATAAGAGGAAAATCTGACTACCAAATAGACGGACAGATGGATGTCGGATGAAATTATCCCTATGTGCCGCTATGCTTCACAGGCCGCACAATGTTTGTTTGTTAATCCTTGGAAGTTTTGTCAACTTACCATATTAAATAACAAAGATATAGCCAATAATGCGAAAAAGAGACTACCAGACAGACTGACGGATGCTAGACAAAGTGATCCCAATGTGCTGCCATGCTTCACAACACAAAAATGTATCATGAACTTAATCAAACGGTGTACATGTAATGCACGATAATTTTGATGTATCATTTTGCCCTTATTGAAGAGTTTTTTTTTTAAATCCTGAATCTTTCTATTGCAGAAGATATAGATACACTGGTTATCGGCAGTTTGTCAGATGGATGTGGGGACATCTTGGAAAAGAGATAAGGGTCATTCTGCCATCCTGTGTTGTCAACAGAGTTAGGAGAACATATCCGTGCCCAGATGGCCGTTACACTGGATTCAAAGCTCCCCTGTGAATCGTGACTTTAAAGTTTGGATGGCTGTCTCTTTGTCTGGCTTTGTATACATAGAGGCAAGAGGAGGTGGTGCTTTCACATGTTGTACTCGCAGAGCATTTTTGGACAGGCTACTTGTATTTGCAATGTTTATGACATTAGACATCAACCGCTGAACATAACCTGAAATAATAAGACATTGTTGGTACCATGGTAAGGTCTTGTCATAAGGAATGTACATGTGAAATATAAAACCACTATGTTTATTAGGAACATATATAGTTGTTGGTTGGTTTTTAAGTCGCTTTCAACAACTTTTCAGTTATATCATGACATGGAAGCAGCATGGACCCAAACTCTTAAATGTAGTGACGCAATCCGGGAATCGAATCCAGATTGTCGGTGCCGCAAGCCAAGCGCTTAACCGCTACACCAAGTCTACTCCCCAACATATATAGAGATTGACATTATACATTACACAAAATGATGCAATGTACTTGGTATCTAAAGTTTAAGATATATGTACACATTATAACTTGATATTTTTAGACCCTCAGTTTAGAGGTCACTTCTGTTAAGAGGCCACTTTCATGATTTCCCTTGGGTGGCTGCTTAATACATGTATAGGTTAGACTGTATGTCAAAGTTCAAGGTCAAGGTCATCAGGTGAAAGACTTGACACCAATATAAGCTATGATAATGTAGAATCTACATGTAAAAATCAAAGCTCTGCCCCTAACGGTTCGAAAGATATGGCACACATTGAAATTTTTGAAATTAATGTAGAAGATCAAGGTCAAGATTGCTTGGTCAAACTTTTTGGTATTAAATTAAAAGTCCTGTCATAAGAAAGACACGTGAAATATTAAATGGTTTCTAAGTTGTGGCCAAGGTCAGGTTTTTGTCTATGTATAACAACAACAACAACAACGTTTAGGGTTTGATAGCTACATGGACATATTGTCATGGCCAGCTTAAAACTAAACCATATCCACAACACTATTTTGAATCTAGAGTGTTTATATTATGAATACTAGTACTTGTAGTACTACATAATGAAATATGTACAGGTATGTTGCCTTTGATACCAGTTTCGGAATAGAACTATTTATGATGACTTTTACCTACTGTTACCAATAGGTATACATGTATATCATTGTCAGATGTATAGTATTTCTATAAATTAGGTGAGAGTTTCAGTTTCAGTATCAAAGGTACAGGCTACAAATACCTACTATATGTACAATCAACTTTTACTTCTCTTGTAGTGTAGCCCCCAGCTTTGTATTTAGGGAATGCAATACTGTATCTTTTGTTTCCTTGTTTTGTCACTGCCTGCTCCCTCATGCCATTTTCATTAAAGTGGAGTGCTGCCACTAATAACCTTTTATATAAAACATACACCATTTAAGTTTTAATAAAGCTTTTACTTACATCATTAGGATTTCAGGCATTACAAATTAAATTGATTACATATTGTCATCAATATTTATGTATACACAATGTACCTCTTCTAGCTAACATGGACCTTTGACCTTTGGTCTGTGTGAGCTTTTGTCATCACTAGGTGTCCGTCGTTTGTCTGTTGTAAATCTATGTGAACATTTTTATGTCCCCACCAGTTACAGCAGGGGTTTTACATGTTTGCCTTGTCCATCCTTCTGTCATTCTGTCACACATTTGGTTTCCAAATGATAACTCCAGTAACTTTCATCATATTCTAGCCGAAGTTGGGTATATGCTTATTTATTAAGAGAGAAACCATTTTGATTTTAGGTCCAAATGTCACAGGTCAAGGTCACATCTGATGAAAATTGACTTTAATTATTTGTTTCTGGACAATAAATCAATTACCTTTCATCATATTCATTTGGGTATATGCTTACTTATCTAGAGAGCAAGAACCCTATTGATTTTCATTGGTTCTACATTTTATAAAGAAAACTGATTGCTCTCTGACACATGTACCATCAAAGAGAGATATTTGGACATAGACTTTGTGTAGATATATATTTTGATGCATTTATAAACATAACTTCCTATGTCAGGTGAACGATTTAGGTTCCTGGGATCCTATAGTTTCATGATTTATGTTCAAAGTTAGCTCTCAAAATACTATATTGCTTTTTTATAATGTATGGTGAATTGAATGATTTCATTATTGGTAGAATTGATGAAATTGAATAAAAGGAGATGTGTATGTTTACCTGCTTTTCATTCCATGAAATTTAAAAGCTGAAAGTTTTGGTGCAAAATGATTTATCACTGCATGAAATCCCTCAAGGGCAGATGTTTGTGGTCCAGGTGACAGCATAGGCACATCACGAGTAAGTTGTCTGGACTCCACAAGATCCTCCAACTTTATTGCTACCTTTGAACCTAAGAGGGTCCAAAAACAATTTATTATGAATATGTTGTATTGACATGAACTTATTGTTGCCATCAGCTGTGCTTACTTATTTCTTTTCGTTGTCATAGCGCATTGTCTGGCGTGGCTTGTCATCTGTCTAAAACTTTTCATACTTTCAGTAGTGTGGTTGTGTTTCTTTTAGATCTGTCAAAAAATTTGTTGTTTGGCTACACAGACAATTAATTGATGATGTTTAAAAAATTCTACCTCTTTTGTAGTCAAAACACAGTAAACATCAGAGAATATATATATATATATATATATATATGTATGTATGTATATATGTACATATGTATGTACATATGTATATATATAAATACATATATATATTTGAAATATATGTATGTATGTATGTACATATGTATGTGTATATATATATATATATTTGAAAAATTTCAAACATCCATTTGAATATGCAAATAATGCTCAGCTGAGCAATATAGGCCAATATAGGCCTTGGGTTTCTCCATGACTGAAACATCACTGAAAGTTACCATCCAAAGTTTTCTACTATGTTAACATTTTCTGAGGGTAAATTATTACCTTTCTTTAGCCACTTTTTGCACCTTTCTCTCCCTATCAATGGTCCATGTAAACAAGTTTGGAAGAGATCACCATCATGTTTATGGACATTTGTGATATGGTTGGCAACTGACCGCCACTTCTGCAGCATTAGCTCTCCATTACCATCTGGTGTGGAAGCTGCTGTCCAGTATAAATGATTGGAAATGCTCTGGATCCATGGCTGCAAGTCACTACACTCTTTTTCTTTTGATATAGCTGTTAACTTCTTTTTCAGACCTATAATATTATATTTGAAACTTAGATATTGAAAGACCTCAAATTGTAATTTATACTTGAGGGTCAGTAAGGTCCATAGAAAACTTCATGTCATGGTAATTTTCACCTTGAAATCTTTGACACTAATCTTTGACCAACTTTTCACATTAATCCATTAATTGAATATTGTTATCTGAACTACCTGAAATGTTTACATTTTACTTTACCTTTTGCTACATGCCAGACATCAAATTTATGGACAGTGTCATGTAAGTTTTCTCTGACCCATTTTATAATTTGGACATGTCTGTCTGTCACCAAACATCCAACTAAAAGCCCTTCAGATTGAATCATTGTCATACTTCTGAGAAGTCCTTCTTTTTCCATGTGGGAACTTCCTTTGACCTCATTGCTCTAAAATACAATGTCTGTGTAAGCAATAGCTCTGTTAGATATTTTCAAATTTTTTATTTTATATTCACTTAAGTCTTTAAATATATGTATGATTGTTAGTTACATTTTAAAACTTGACTGAGGTGAAAAAACATAAATATCTGATTCTTATGTAAAGATGAGATTTTGAATTATTCTTACCTGAACCAGTTGAATATCCACAACAAGCATAACGTTCAAGTCAATAACTGAGTAGCTGCCAAATTTGGCACAATGTCCAGGGCTATCAGCTCTTCCATCACCTCCTAAAACTAACGGTTTATTTAAATCTTTCATTTGTTGAATATAAGACCGCTGAAAATGTTGCCATTCCCTGGATACTGCTGGATGAAGAAAATTTCTTTGATGGTTATGAAAAGTATCTTCTGAGATGGCCATCACATTCATATGATCCAAGAATCGAAGGGTTTTCTTTGGATTTGACCCTGAAACACAAAACATTTTGAATCAAGTTACATTCTACTAGTATTCGTCATGTGAATATTTTCTATCTATACATGTATTGATTTTAAAAGATTATATACATGCACATCTTGTATCAAATATTTTTTGCACAAAATCTCTTAAATATTCAAAATATTTTATATTTTGTTAACCTAATTTTCCTGTTATTCTGAATTAGTGATAATATTTCATGACGAACTTGATATCAGATTAACAGTCAGGAATCTACGGTATAAAGTTAAACAAGCTTAAAAAGATTATAAACAAATGTTCACTTTAGAAGTAAAGTTATATGGACATAAATCATAACTAAATATAGATTAGACTATGGTAGGTTAAAGTGAACTGTTTTACCTGAGAATAAAATAGCTGCTGAAATGGCTAAATTTCCTGCAGGTATTTTGCCTACAACAGGTTGACTGTACCATATTCTAGAGTGACCACACACTCCACAGCTTTGGTTCACTTTAATCATGGACCCCATTTGAAACTCTATGGATGACATTGAGCAGGAGGCACAAACAGGGCAATTTTGAAATAACTCCATTAAGTTTTCCTGGTCAACAATATATTTCTTTCTGCATAAGGTGTTCTGTTCTTGTGTAATTCTGAATATTAAAATGTTAAAAGTGTGTATAGTTTTTTTTAAAGCTGAAAACCTGAGTAGCTGTGAACTTGATGAACTGATAGAAAATACATTGCAGATAAGGTCTTAGAATTGACATTTAAACAGAGGCTAATATTTCATTGTTTCATTACTTACAAATCATCATCTTCTGTATCATCTGAACTCTCATCACTCTCTGGACTATAGTCTGGATCTGAGTCGGCAGCATCATCATCATCACTTTCCTCCTTTTCCTCTTCGATAATATCTTCCACTGCACATTTACATTTTCTTGTAGGTATCCCTATATTGCACTGAACACCTATGTTCTTATATTGTGGCCTTTTGTTTACCTGTACAGCTAATTATAAAAGAACTGATATGTAGGAAATTATGTCAAAGATGAAGATCAGAAGGTTAATATGTTGGTGTTGATGAAAAATTCTTGCCAGTGGTCTAATTTACATGTGAAATATTGAATATGACATATACAAAGACAATACATAAATGCTTGCATTTATAGAAAAAAGAATCACCTTTATCACTACAAATTGGTCTGACTTGCACTTTATGGCTCTTTGTGGGGACTTTAAATCCATTAAACTGCATGCCAACAGATTCATGAGTCTTCTGAATCTGAAATACAATTAAAAACAACTCTGATATTTCTTAACAATTTTTGAGCAGCCAGAAATCAAAATATTACAAATTGTACTGATGAAATATGTTTTATTCTTTATAAGACAATTAATATAAAAGAATGTCAGAGAAATATTGCAAATGAAGGCTGTCGGTCTTCTGATATATTTACATGTAGTTGATAATTTATATTCATGAAATTTTTAAAAAAGATATTGACTATGATGTTACAGGTGAGGATCAAGGTCATGTTGAGGAATATCTTCAAAAATTACAGTTAATCCAGTTAAAAATTTTACAGGAATGTTATAAATTTATTTTTATTTACTCATGCCTAGTTCTGTCATGAGTTCTAAATTGAATATGATGATGACATCTGACTAGCTGTATTGTACTTTTTATATCTGGATATATGTATGAATAAAGCTACTTACATGTACCTCTATAGGCTCCCTACTATCATTCATATATGTATGATCACTGACACTTGGTGGTGCAGATTGATCATTTATTAGAGATTCACTATCACATAGTACCTTAAAAAGAATACAAGTTACTTATATAAATTCATAATTTGGTTATTTTTGTTTTACATTGATCCTGTAGAAATAAAGAAAACCACATACAACATTATCAGTTATCAAATTTTTAAAAACAAACATGCATAGTTGTTTTTTTTAAATCCAAAAAAGAAATTTTAAATTCTAATCCAAAATAATGCAAACACTGATATTTTACTTGTCAATTACTTTTTATGCACTTATTTAACATTTATTCCATATTTTTTATAGTTTACAACACATTTGGTGGTTTAAAAAATTTCCACAACATTGAAATTATAGATAATATCAAAAATATTTTCAATACACTTGCACACTAATGAGGGGTGAACATGAATATAGCTTTCAACTCTCCCTTTATTGACTCCCTACCCCCTTTTTCTCTCATTTCTAATTTTACCTCCCTTTTTCATTTCCCTATCTCTGTTTAGATTTTCACATTCCTTGTCAATCACTTTTTCCCCTGTCCTCCCTTAATAATTGTAATTTGCACTTTTTGTTTTCTTTGTTTTGTTTGTTTGTTTGGTTTTTTTTTTTTTTTTTTTTGGGGGGGGGGGTATTATATGAATTGAACTTATTAATTTTACATTTGATGTTGTAGGTTAAAATACAGAATTACCCTCTTGTACTCTCTCTTTCTGTAAGCAGGTCTCATTTTCTTTGGTGGAGATACAGAAAAAGGAGGTGCCCTGGTTCTGGGGTTGGGTTGCTGGTCTGTATGTTCCCCTACTAGTGTAGTATCACAGTGAATGGTAGGAACAGCTGTAGGGAGGAGGGTCTTTCTATGAATTTCTAACCCCATCGATCTCTTCAATTCATATTCGTACGGATAACTCCCGGGTGCAAAGTGGTTTTCGCACAGGACGCTGTTTACAGTAGGTCGCACGAAGTCTTTGCGCTTGACCTTTACGAAATTAATCCATTGCCTTCGTATCGTCGGCCGATCGGATTCTTTGGGAAATGCATGCAGAGAAACATTATCAAGATGCGTAGAAGTACACCCGTATGCTACGCAAAATTTGCCAGATCTCTTTGCCTTGTTTTCTGGTTTTATATTTTCGTCTGGCATGACCTTTTGTTTACAATAGTAACGTACTTTCTTTTTTGCATCAGCATCTTACACACTTGTGACGTCATTTCCGTTTCGGAGAACGAATGAAGAACATCGTTCAGGTGAATGAAAGATGTTTTTATCAAAATACTATTAAAAAGAAATCATATTAAATTTTTCTGACATATGACTTGTCTACATTATCTTGCAGCTTTTCGAAATGTATGATGAAAAAATGACGATCAGGTTTTCCTTTAAAAGCGAACTTTATCGTGAAATTCAGGATCATACACGGACAGTACTGACAGTATGATTTTAAATATCTTTAACATTTATAATATGCATGGGCTTCAAAATTCACTTACCCACGGGTAAGTAGCGTTTACTTTTCCAGATACCCGACGTAAATTTTCACTTACCTCGGGTAAAAGGTAATTGAATCCTAGAACACTAAATAGGGCACATCTTCCACTCATGATGAGTAAGTGTATAAAGTTTCACTGCAGTAACACTAAACATATTGGACTTATGGCCCATCTAAGGCACATCTTCCACTCATGATGAGTAAATGTATGAAGTTTCAATGTGATAGCACTATACATATTCGACTTATGGTCTGGGAACGAATTTTTCATATTCCCTCCTATGATCTTTTGACCCCAGAAACGGATAGGACACATCTTAAACTCATGGTGAGTGAGTGAGTGTATGATTTTTCATTGCAATAGCGCTAAACGTATTGGACTTATGGTCCGGAAACCAATTTGTGAAATCCCACTCCTATGATCTTGACCTTTGACCTTTTGACCCCAGAAACAATAAGGCACATCTTCAACTCATGGTGAGTAAGTGAATGCAGTTTAATTGCAATAGCACTAAACATAAAGACAATAAACTGATCATTATTGAAATGGAATACATACTGTAATTTTTTCCACTACTAAAACTTACTCAACATATTTTTCCAGTACAAAACTAAGTGTAATGAGTGTAATGCAGGTAAAGATGATGATAGCTGGATAGTCTGATCTTGTGAGACTGAGGTAATCCGCTAAACTCTTTCTTTTAGCTTCTGTCTCTGTTGCTGATGATGATGTTGTGGTTTTGGTTATTGTTTCAGTTGTTTCTCGTACAAGGGTCCTATTTGTGTTACTGTCCATTTCATCTGGCTTCAGCACTTCAATTGTTTTCTGTATTTTATGTGAATACAAATACTTCGAATTTAATTAACACATCAAGCCAAATTATTATGCAAAATTGTCTTAATAAACATACAAATCAAGTTTTACTTCAACATCTCATTGTATTGGTTTGATCTGATTTGACTGTGTTTCACCAGAACAAAAATTTCACTGGCCCTTTGGGCTAGTTCAAATACAAATTATTAAACTTAAAAAAACTTGGTAGCTATGGGCATCAAACTAGCTAAGTTTTGAGATTACTAAATACATTAACTGGATAGTATACCTTGATGGTTTCAGTTTTCACTTCATTTACAGGTACTATAGACCTTCGAGATCTTCTAGTTGGTTCAGACTTGAGTTCTTTTGCTGGGGAAGCTTTCTTTCTTCCAGGAGATTTACGCCCTTTAGATGCAGATCGACCTTGAGAAGAAGCTCTTCCTCTTGACCGTGACCTTGACCTTGATCTAGAGCGGGAAGTTGACTTGGATCTCTTTGCTGACTAAAATACAAGTACAAACATCTATCTATTATACAGGATATGCTTAATATATTCTGTCACCATTAATCAAGCTGCATCTTGCAAAACAGGTAAAAAATGTGTTGCATGTATATGTATTAGCGTTTTTTCTAAAGTAAAATAGCATGGCGCCGCGCCATGCCCTTTTTATGCGGCACCATGCCCTTTTTCTCAGCGCTATGCCCTTATTTTCCCTAAGTTATTATTGTGTGCGACTAAAAAAGATCGATCTTCATTTACGTAATATGAAACCCTAAAAAAGATCGATATTTACAGGGCCAGTATATTACGAATATCGCTTCGGACATGCCCTTTTTAACACTTTCCGCACATTACGTAATTGTCTAAGTCAGCTGTTTGATTCGCTAAATATCAGCCTTAACCTATGTACTGCACTGCCTGCTACTTTTCGGTTATTAATTGGGGAAGGGGGGTGTTAATCATTGTTAACTTTAGATTTAAAATAGGCTACATCCATATACGAACGAAAAGTAAAACATTAAATGAAAAGTGACTGTAATTAATATGTCGTCTCTGAATATCTTATTACCGAATTGGTTTACATAGCCAGTAACGATCTCTTAGAAGCTTCACTCATACAAACAAAAAACTACCCATTTTAAATGCATTTCTTAACAATATTTTACTAATTTTCTCAATTTGACACCAAATATTTAGGATCTACTCTCAACATTTCCTCTGATAATTTTTAACACTGTTGAGTAATTCCGGCGAAAATGATATTTCAGAATATCTTTTATCATTTGATACAACAATATCAACATAAGTAGTTGCAACAAGAGGAACAAAAAACACACAAAACGTATTTATACTATCAGACATGTCGTTTTTTTTTTTACGATCAAAGAACTGAACAATATAACTGATTATAAATCCTGACTTTTTAGTACTCTTAAGTCAATAGAATATTTACTATCTGTAAGTCAATAAATGTGAATGAACATTAACCGTTATAAGTTATTACTATTACTTACATACTTTGAACTGAGACAATCACTTGGGCCAGCAATTTATTTACAAAGATCGTCACATAAGGCAGTCAAAAAAGTAACTAATAAGGTAAAGGGGACAAATTCACTTTATATTTTCCGTTGATGCTTCCAGCAGTTTCAATTAAGATTCTGACTTTGAATCAATCACATGAATCACACTGCCTACATGTAACAGATCCAGGAATTTATTTGTGTAGGAAAATTGGGTGGATGGGGAGGCTGAGAGAACTTTTTGTTTTGTCAGTAGCAAATTGTTTTTCTTTATTTTCATCAAAATATTTGTCAGGTTAACTTAAAATTTATTTCAGCCTAAAAATAACAACTGCACATCAAGGACTTTAAAAAACTTATAAGTCCTTCTGCACATGCATACATCTAGATCTAGATTTTCTTTAATAATATCATCTTTTCGGCTAAAATAATGACATGTCATTCAGATATTTAAGTTAATATGTAAAAAAATAATGATACTGTAAAGGCTGTCTAAGGTACAATTATAAAACTTGCATTATCTCATTTTGCCAGTAATAGACAGAAGAAGCAGTGCTACTCTTGGAGAAGTTTAGATTAATTTACAAGAACATGAAACAGTATAAGTTTACAAATTTGGAATTAATGCAATAGTCAAAAGCATATAATAGTTGCAATGATTTAATTGTAACAGATATTAAGTTGTAGTTCCTACAACTGTGAAAAGGAATTTATTTTGAAGACAAGTTGGAAATAAAATTTTCAACAAAAACAATGTTAAATGTTGCAAATTACATCAAATTATCAATATCAAGAGGAATTATATTTTACATTTTCAAATATCATATAAGTTAATAAAACAAAGAAATAATGCAATTTTAAACTAAATTTTTAAATATATTGGTGACAAAAGTCACTAAATTATGTGCCCTTTTTACCAAATACTACGTTAAAAAGTGCCCTTTTGATGGAGAAATTTGTGTGCCCTTTTTGAATCCTAGATTTAACACTAATGTATATATCATTATATGAAATCCTACCTTTTATGATTCAAATGAGATGGCCAAAATTGAAGATTTTGATAAAATACATGTACCTCTGTACTTGATAATCAATAAAGCCAAAATTGTTGAAACCAATTTTTCACTAATCAATAAGGTATGACTGCTAAAATATTAAACGCTTTAATGACACCAATTGACTTCCGTTTTTCATATTTAAATCCCAACTTCTCTTTATTCTCAATTTACAGTACAGTCTGGGAGTTTTGTAACTTTTCCACCAGTCACAGTGGGCCATGTCCAGGTGTAAATTCAAGAATTACACAAAACATTGTGTATTTTACAAAAGTGTGAATGAGCAAAAATAAGTATCCAGTTGGAATCCCACTGTGATTTTGGGTGTTTTTCCCGCAGTGTTTTGTGCAATTTCTTCAAAACACCTTAACAAACTATCAAAATATCAAAGTATCAAACTTCCAAGTCTTATAGCAGAGAATTTTTTCACTATTTCCTTAGCAGTGTTCTCAGTAACATGTTTAAAGGTGTCCTGGATGTACCAAAATGAGCTTGGGATGCAGCATTTCACACCCCTTCACATCTGTCCAATCACAAATCTACATGACATATATTTGTTTTTACATGTACATCAAACAGGAGGCCCAAGTGGGTCTATATGATATATTGCTCACCTGAGTACCTAGATTATCAGTCATGCAGGAAGGAAGAAGTTATTTATTTTTGCATTACTGTGACTAAGTCAACACAAATGTTGAAAATATGTCAAATTTTATTTCAGACCAGAATAAAAAACAACAACAGTTTTTTGCACATCCATTCCAGTGATTTTGCTATTAAGCATTTGCTTTGTCTCTGTAAGATGTGATTCAGGGCAACAAGTAAGTCATTTTCTTTGGGTGGGGCCTTTTGTTGACTGATTTCAAGTCTGGGTCATGAACAACAATTGTTTCAAATACGGTTTTGTCCAGAACCAACTTAAAATGGCCTAATTTCATATGTTGAGTGTTATAAAACATCTAAAAACTTATTTAGATATGTAAAGAAATGAAAAAAAAATTTTTGACCACAGCTGGATTTGAACTGCTACTCTCCATATTTTAATTACCAAGTGGTATATGTATCATTGTGAGACCTATTTTTCAGACATGGTGGCACCATCTGTTGACCAATTTGGATGAAATGTAGAAAATTGAAAGAGGACCTATAGTACTTCATGTATACCATGTTTCATTAAAATCTTTCATGTGGTATAACAGCAGAAGTTAACAAGAGCAACGCCTAGCATGGCATAATACGCCCGTCGCTTAATTCAGACGGGCTCAATTCGCATTTGGCATAAGTTTCATGAAAAACATCTGACGTTTACTAAAGTTAAATATGTGATAGTTGGTATATTTTACTTGTTTCATGCTAAATTTCATAATGGTTTTACAAAAATTAGATTTTTAATGAATTTTCAAAAAAAAATCTTGAAATTTATAAGTCCAAGGACCAAAAATCCGTCAAAAGTGATCAATCGTAACAAAACTCAAACTGGTACTGATGCCCCAATATACCAAATTTCAATTCAATACCTTGAAAGACCGCAAAAAAAGTCCGGACAGATGGTCAACCCCCCCCTAAATTATTAATTACTCAAAAATGAAGAAAAAGATAATAAAACCCGTAATATATGTGATAGTTGGTATATTTTACTTTTTCATGATAAATTTCATAGTGTATTGACAAAAAATAGATTTTTAATGACTTTCTGAAATAAATCTTGAAATTTATAAGTCCAAGGGCCATAAATCCGTCAAAAGTAGGTCAACTGTAACGAAACTCGAACTGGTACTGATGCCGCTTGAAATAAAGCTACATGTATATACCAATTTTTAACTCAATATCTTGAAAGACTGCAAAAAAAAAAAGTCAGGAAAACATGACCCCAGACGCAGGCGCAGACGGACAGACGTACGTATGGACAGCACCAAAACATAATATGTCCCGTCTAATGACAGACGTGTAAAAACATGAAGAATTGTCCCTAAGAAAGAAAATGAAAGAGAACTGTTCGATGTCTTCTGTTTTCTCCCTCATTATCTAAACTTAAAAGTATATATGAAATTTTGGGCTTGTAAAATTTTTGTAGGGCTTCTGAATTTTGTCTGTTACCTGCCCATTGGGCTTGTTATGAAAAAAACTTCTTGTGAACACTGTGCTCACCTGAGTACATTGAATGCATGACAAACTTATCTGATCAAAATGTTCTTAACAAGAATGGGTGTTCAAGTGAACACATGTGTTGCCTGTAGGCCTTTTTTGTACTGCTGCAACACAGTCCAAAACAGCTATTCTTACTCTTAACAAAGAGGTCATGGTCAAGGTCACTGACCTTGGTTTCATTTGAAATGGCTTCATTTTTTCTTTTAACATCACAAGCATAGACTTATGAACAAAATGCTTGACATGAAAAATTTTACAATAACTAAAGCATCAGATAAAAATGTAAACTGTTGATGTGAAAATAGTGTGACTACTGGTCGATCCTTAAAGTAGGTAAATCTTTGAGGTTAAGGTCACAAGTCATTGTCACAAGGAACATACATATGACAATTCAAGGCCCTATCACTTGCCATTCAAAAATTATGACCAAGGTTAAATTTTTTTTTTAAAGTAGGTCAAACTCCAGGGTCGAGGGTCACAAGGTTATAAAACTTGTTGACAGAAAGGCACTGACATAAGGAATATGGTACATGTGTGAAGTATGAAAACCCTATCATTTGAAAATTATGGCCAATATTCATTTTTTTAAAAAGTAGGTTAAACTCCAAGGTCAAGGTTACAAAGTAAAAAATTCTGGTGTCAACAAAAAGGCCTTGTCACAAGAAGTACACATGTGAGATATCAAAGCCCCATCACTTGCCAATCAACAGTTATGGCTAAGGTTAAATTTATTGAAATGAAGGCCAAACTCCATGCTCAAGATCGTAAGGGTAAAAAATTTTGGTGCCAACTAAAAGGTCTTAGTTTGTTTGTTGTTGGTTGGTTGGTTGATTGGGGTTTTACGTCGCTTTCAACAATATTTCAGTTATATCGCGACATGGAAGCAGGAGGTTACCAACCTCTTAAACATAGTGGCGCAACCCGGGAATCGAACCCGGATCGTCGGCGCCACAAGCCAAGCGCTTAACCACTACACCTTCTCTTACTTACCATATTAAATATCAAAGATATAGCCAATAATATGAAAGTGTGACTACCAGACAGACAGACAATGGACAAAGTGATCCCTATGTGCCGGTATGCTTCACATGCTACACAAAAATTAATGCATAATTATTAAATTATAGAACAAATTGGCAAATCATTGAAAAACAACATTTTTTATGACTCCCTTTTAGAACACTCTGATACATTTGGTTTGTTGACCTACACAGCCAGACTGAAGGAAATGTTTCTCAAAAGACTACAGACGGTTCCCTTCAAGGACTGTGTTGTCCAGCCCTGGATCAACCCCTAGATGGATCAAGTTGAAAAATCTTTCCATCAGTTTGATTTTGGAATGGAATAAAATATAACAAAACTTCTTAGGAAACCCTTTTAGATCACATTCAGTATGTCAAACAAGGGTACCATCTGGGATCTACATTGCTCCACCCTGGATCCATCCCATGAAAAACCTATGTGAGAAAGAACAACACTTGTAGAGGACCCTTACATGTAGTCCTTCATCCTTACCAAGTTTCATCAAAATCCCCTCCCTGGTTCTGAAGAATAATTCCAAAATGATCAAAATTAATGTATGGACAGTGGAGTGGTCTATGACAAAAGCTCAAGTAAGTCCAAGGCTAAAGGCTCAGGTGAGCTCAAAATCAAAAGCAAATTTGCAAACGTTCTGTGGAATGTTCTTAGACTATGCAAGCGTTTACTTGAGTAATATACGACAGAAACTGCTTCTGACAGCATGACCAATCAAAGTAACAATATAGTGTAGTGATCGGAAGAAGAGAACGATGGTGTAAAGGGGGAGGATGTTGTCAGTGTAGTGGATGGTAGTGTACTTGTACAGAATGATAGTGTCAGAGGAGACAATGTTCATATTGTGGAGGATGGTGGTGCAAGAGGGGAAAATGGGGGTGTCAGACAGGAGCTGAGATAGGAGTATCAACGTGAAGGATGGTATGGAAGACAGTGGAGAAGAATGGGAAACTAACACTGAAAGAGTGAATATGAACAAGAAAATGGACAAAATTTTGGATAAATTATTTTAGAATACATGCATCAAATTGAAAGTGAAAATTTGTAATTTTAAGAAATTTAAAATTATGTTGTTAATAAATAGATCTTTTATCAAAATTCCTTATTTTTTCAAATCAGAAAATCACAGTAATTCAGTCTTGTTGGGTCTGAACTCTGATAGAATTCAGAAAGTTGTCAGACGAAATGTTTGACACTTTTTGAAAGTTTTCAAGAAGTCTGCAATAGGGATCAAGGTAAGCAATTGTGGTCACATCCCTTGAGGATGATTCCCATCCTAGTAAAATAAAGATGGATCTTGTTCCAGGATTTTTCTTTAACTTACAGCATTCTCCTTTTTGTTGTATGCATCTATTAGCTTTTTACTACTAGAGAGATTTTTGACAGGTTCCCATGAGTCATTGCCAGCATCAAATCCTTTCCAACGTATCAAATATTCAATCAGTCCTCTTGCAGTCTTCCTTTTATTCAAAATCTTATCTACCTAAAATAAAAGCAAAGCATTTATCAGACTAGGGATGAGTAATTGTGCACGAAAAGTATACATCCTGATATGTCCTCATCATCCTACCAATATCAGTATAAGTGTCACATTTAAATTCATTCTCTGAATTGATCTGTATACACAATGATGTATTCAACAGTTAATTTAAATCTGTATAATGCCTTCTGTATGTTTTTACTACATGTACTTATCTTTAATAAACAGGTTAGTGACTCATAAAATGGTTCAAATGACCTAAGAAATTGAAGAATATCTAAATGGTTTGATAAGACATTGGATCTTAAACAATATAAATTAAAAGAGCTTTCATAGCAGTGTAAAATGTCTGTGTTATTCATATTCATAACATACACATATTATGATATCTATAACATGAATGGGAAAAAAATCGTGATATACATCAATGTTACATCTACTAGTTACCGGTACACCACTATATCTTCATGTACATGTAGTATATGCAACTTGTGAGAAATGTGAGCAACAAATTCCAAAGCTGGCATGTAAGTCATCATATGCACTGCTCATTATCAACTAATGACATATACACATGTACTGTAGATACCCAAGAAGTCTGGTGGGATTTGTTTGGAGAACAAGAGCAAAGCCTAGCTGGCTTAATACGCCCATCGCTTACTTTGGACGGGATCAATGTGAACCTATGGTTTTATTACCCTCAAACTTGGGTTATTTTCTAATACTTTTGTGAAATCCAAAAGGTGGCTTTCCCTACACTATTTAATCATTTTGTATAAGTTTCATGACAACTGACGATTACTTAAGTTATCGCATTCCATAGCATCTCCATAGCATCTTATTATAGTAAAAATCCAAGTTCCATAACTCCGTAACCACATAACAAAATTTGCTCAAAATCAAAAGGCTGCTACCCCTACCCTATTTAAGCATTCTGCATTAGTTTCATGACAACAACTGACATTTACTAAAGTTATTGCGTTCCATATCATCTTACTATAGCAAAAAAAAATTTGCAAGTCCCATACATGTAACTCCAAAAAGAAGAAACAGAATTTGCTCAAAATCGAAAGGCAGCTTTCTCTACATTATCTAACCACTCTGTATGAGTTTCATGAAAAACAAATGACGTTTATTTAAGTTATTGCTTTCCATAGCATCTTTTCATAGTAAAAATTAAATCCAAGTCCCATTACTCTGGAATGACAAAATGGAATTTGCTCAAAATCGAAAGACAGCTTCCTCTACACTATCTAAGCATTCTGTATGAGATTATGAAAAACAACTAACGTTTATTTAAGTTATTGCGTTCCATAGCGGAGGGACCGACAGAGCCATACCATAATATGTCCTGTCTTTCGACGGGCGTATAACAAACTCATTAATTGATTAACTGATTATTCTGTTATGTCACTCCATGATTATTTCACACATATATAAATATACCATTATAATAAAATCAATGTACACGATGGGCATTAATACCCTCACATGATTGTCGTGTAATATAATCAAAAATGGCAAACAGAAATAGGGCACGAACAGTCATAAGACCTCACAAGATATATGAATTTAATCTTTTTATATGCCTGCATTTAAAAATGTGGGCGTATTATGCTAAACCGCTGTCGTCTGCCCGTCCGTCTGTTTGTCCGTCCATCCATCCTTGTCCGGGCTTCTCCTCCTTAACTAAAGGGGGCACAAAACTTTTGATGGTGTCATATGAAAGGGTGTGGCTTGCAGTTGTGCATGTGGGTTTCAAAGTTGGGGTCAGGCCCCTGGGGTGGGAGAAAATGGGCGGGGTCAGAAAAGCTTGTCCGGGCTTCTCCTCCTTAACTAAAAGGAAAACAAAACTTTTGATGGTGTCATATGAAAGGATGTGGCTTGTAGTTGTACATGTGGGTTTCAAAGTTGGGGTCAGCTCCCTGGGAAGGGGGGAAAATGGGCGGAGTCGGAAAAACTTGTCCGGGCTTCTCCTCCTTAACTAAAGGGGGAACAAAACTTTTGATGGTGTCATATGAAAGGATGTGGTTTGTATTTGTGCATGTGGGTTTCAAAGTTGGGGTCAGGCCCCTGGGGTGGGGGAAAATGGGCAGGGTCAGAAAGGTTTTCCGGGCTTCTACTCCTTATCTAAAGAGGGAACAAAACTTTTTATGGTGTCATATGAAAGAATGTGGCTTGTAGACCACACTAAAAAACATGATGTGGGCGTATCATGCACCTGTTAGCAGTGCCCTATTTTCATTACTTGTTTATTTTTTTGTATTGAGGAAATATAAAGTTGAAATGTAGAGTAAAAAATTAACCGCATGACGAGTTAAATTGAAACAAGAGGTCCAAGTGGGTCTATATCGCTCACCTGAGTACCTAGATGATCAGTCATGCAGCCTGCAGGAAGGAAGAATTCATTTATTTTAGCTTAATGTGACTAAGTCAACACAAATGTTGAAAATATGTCAAATTTTTATTTCAGACCAAAATAAAAAACAACACTTTTTTGCACATTCATTCTGTAGATTTTGGTATTAAGCATTTGCTTTGTCTCTGCAAGATGTGATTCAGGGCAGCAAGTTAGTCATTTTCTTTAGGTAGGGCCTTTTGTTGACTGATTTCAAGTCTGGGTCATGAACAACAATTGTTTCAAATATTGTCCAGATCTAACTTAAAATTGCCTAATTTCATATGTTGAGTGTTGAGAAACATCTATGACGTCATAATCAAATCACAAATGTCTGACTTGTCCAACCTTGCGTGACGTCATCATAGTCGTATTTTGCACTAAAGTGCTTGACAATCGACGAAAGTGGATCGGTGTATTTATAGTCTGCTGTAAGATAACTGGCCAATATGGACGCAAAATTGAAAACTAGAAAAGCTAAATGGTCAGATACAGCCTTTAACATTTTAGTAAAAGGCTTTATCTGGAAAAGCTATATGGACCAGAATCCATATTGCGATGGAAGTTTAGTAGCATTCACAAACAAAACGAAGTGGAATAAGTCACTTGCAAGTCTCATGTACATTGGCAGATTTAAATAATGGTGAAGGGGGTGGTAATGGAGGTGTCTGACCTGCCAATGACCTAAATTTTAACCAAAAACCGTATTTTCTCAACAATTTCCAATCAAAATCGGCCAAAGTTAGCCCCCCTCCCCGTTTTTTTTTTAAAGTCTCATGAATATTTCTAATTTTACAGTAGGGATGAGACATTGTCGTCCAGACTGCAATAATTGGTCCTGCTTTCGGGCACTCACTCAATGGGCAGCTTGGGGTCTTTATCGTTCAGGAGTCAGTTGTTCGAAACTTTAACCACTGGTTAAGCTAACCAATGGTTAAATTTCATCAGACTATATCTCTGAAATCAGGAGACTTTAAGTCATAGTCTGTGTAATGATCTGTAGCACATGAAACAAGCTTTGTAAAATAATTTAGATTTTTATGCAGAAATCTTATAAATCCAATTAATTGTCTCTCAAATTTTAACCACTGGTTAGCTTAACCAATGGTTAAAGTTTCGAACAACTGGCCCCAGAGCATATCCCCGACACAAGCATCTTGGCGACCGAAGACGTCTTTTACTTCTGTCATCCAAGTTACCCTACTGATGGTAAACAATAGTGGGATTCGAACTTCTTCCGATCACAAGTCAGACACGCTCCTACTCGGTCACGGATTTACTTCTTTCTGGTAAGATTTTCCGTCGTACACCCCTGTTCTCCTTTCATGCGCCCCTGTCCCTGTCATACGCTCAGAGTACATTGTGGTTACATCAAATAATATAGCGTAATTTGAATTATTTTATATATATATCTTTTAATTTGTTATATATATATATATATATATATATATATATATATATATATATATTTGAAATAGTTGTTAGGTATGTTGAAAATATGTAAAAATTAAAAGAACATGTCCATGTACTTATATATACCGGTAAAGTCTGGGATGATATGATTTAAGTATCGTAATTAATTAATAATACAGTGGATTCCATTTAATCTGATAGTCTTTTTGCGTGAATAAAATATCAGATAAAGCGGGCTATCAGATTAGACGAAATCGCGAAAGTTGATACTTTATGTTGTGTAACATGTTATAGATATCTACTCATATGGATGTTTGATAGCGGTTGTTTTCATTTAGAGATATAAACGATCGCTTACATAGTGTTAAAGTACCTAATGCCGTCAATCAAACCTACGAGGTGTGAGATATGTCTATTGTCTGTATACTGTCTGCTTCCCATGGTAAATGACCAAGGCGATAATAGGAGTAATGTCTACAGAGTGCTATTCAAAAAGAATACAATAGAAAACTTGCGCTGTGTTTATTTAGCAATGATTTCTGATTAGCAAAGTGTACGGATGATATAGTGAAAAAATAAATAAATAAGCTTGTATCATTTTATTAAATTTCATTTCTAGCGTAGTCTGCAACCCCCTTAATCAGTCAATGGTAATTAATGTTATTCATAATCAATGCAACTGATTTTTCATCAGTGTTGCTGACGCGCGTTATTTGTATGGCTCTTTCTGAATGAATTCAACCTGCACAGCAGAATGCAGGTAACATCATCATGATGTCATTTACAAAATGACGTCATACTATTTTCTTTTTTATTATAATGACGTTAATAGATCTATCTTATATATATATATCTATATATAGATCTACTAAACTATGTACTGTTTTACTATTTACATGTACTATTTTATTGCGATTACATGTCAGTGTCGTGTGACAAGATTGTACTTGTAACTGCAATAATAGATTGGTATATCAGATTGGCAGGTGATAGTCGTGTCTCCTTTTTATAGACTTGACACCTCATCCAGCATCCACAATACTCAAAATGACATGAGAAAGGAAACGGTGTCATACTATGAGTTCATCCTCATTAAAAGTGTCTAGTGGCTAACTTCTATCTCTGAAAAGTCGTTCACACCGTAAAAATTGCCGCCGCCGTCTCAGTAACAAAAAAGACGCCATAATTACGTGATCACTGACGTGACCTAAACACCTTCCGTAACTTATGTAAAACTTTCGATGTAATCTACGTTTAAGATTTTTAGTGAAACGCAATTTGCTCTTACAATTGTTAGTGAAACGGGCAACAGAAGAATAAAGGTCAAATTTACACTATGCTTGCACAAACACAGGAAGTCTGTTATGGGTGATGGGTCTGTCATTTTAATGAGGGCACATGTATATTAAAACTTAATTTGTTTTATTACAGACTCACCTAGTGTAACTACAGTTTTGTATGCCCTTGTCAGGTATGCTAAAAGATCAATGTTTGGGGAAATAAGACAAATTTGGGATAAAATCAATGAAATTTCCATCAGGAATGGTCCTACAAACCTACCAACTTTGACATAAGTACCCATTAGGGTATGACAGTAACCAAGCTAAACACAAATGCTAAACGCAAAAATGTTGACGCCGTGCAGACAGACGGATGGACTGAAGGTTTTCGCCAATTCATAGACCGGAATTGCTTCGCAATGCGGTCAAAAATCTTTGGTGTCATTTGAAAGTAGTTGAGTATGCATAGATCTACAAAATATAAAGTCTCTCTTATAAGGTTCAAAAGTTATAGCTAAGGTTAAGGTTTTTGCGGAAACACAAACTCACAGACACACAGGGGGACAGATGAAAACCTACAGGGTCACAACTTCCCACTCGCCAATGCGACCAAATTCTGACTGTAGGCCACCGAATTCTCCGAAACTGATCGTCCACATGGCGACCGGCAAAATTAGAATCTGTATTCTGTTAGGGTTTTTTTTTTTTATTATTTTTATTCCATTTAGTCCGAGTCTGTAATTTAATATAGACGCTTGTAAGTAAACAATGATCACATATAAAAATATAGCAGGGGAAAATCGAAAGCTGATAGGGGTGATTATTTCAAAGGTTATGAACATATGAGATCACGGTCCCTTAATATTATATGGAAAAATGATCATCCCTGGTTAGATGACAGTGAAGACAGCATGATTTGTGCAGTATCAGTATGTATAAAGCATGACAGGATCGGATCTAATTTTACAAAAGGATGTCAGAGTACAGGAGCTGGAGAAAAGCGAGGAGATCGAAAGAAGTGAAGAGATTGAGAAAAGCGAGGAGATCAAAAGAAGAGAAGAGATAAAGAGAAGTGAGGAGATAGAGAGAAGTGAAAGAAGAGAGGAGATTGAAGAAAGTGAAGATGAAGAAGAGGAAATTTTCAAAGAAATAGAGAGGGAGATTGAATTAATATAAATGAAAATGAAATGTTATCAATTAAATTTAATATAGAAAATTGTTTGAATTTATTGTGGGCTCGTAGTTTTCTGTGTGGGCTCCTAAAATTTATGATCTAGGGGCCCACTTGGCTACTGGAAATTTCAACGAAGTTGTGACCCTGACCTATATGCTCCGCGAATCTTAATGAATTTGATTACAGGGGCACAAAAAAGTTAAGAAAGATAATATGTTCATGAACAATCACGCTGTGCGATATTACGATGTATTTAGAGGGGTCATACATGAATACATGAATAAATCATACATGATATATTGTATTTTACCCTGCAATGAATTACAGACCGTCTAGTTCAGCAGAGTATAGACAACGAAAAAATAAAAATCATACCTTGTATTCACACATTTTTTCAATTTAACTCGTCATGCGGTCATGCTTTAATTTTTTACTCTACATTTCAACTTTATATTTCCTCAATACAAATAAATAAGTAATAAAAATAGGGCACCGCTAACGGGTGCATGATACGCCCACATCATGTTTTAATGTGGTCTACAAGCCACATCCTTTCATATGACACCATAAAAAGTTTTGTTCCCTCTTTAGATAAGGAGTAGAAGCCCAGAAAACCTTTCCGACCCTGCCCATTTTCCCCCACCCCAGGGGCCTGGCCCCAACTTTGAAACCCACATGCACAAATACAAACCACATCCTTTCATATGACACCATCAAAAGTTTTGTTCCCCCTTTAGTTAATGAGGAGAAGCCTGGACAAGCTTTTCCGACCCCACCCATTTTCCCGAAGCCACCACCGCCTTGCTGTCTTGAGGGTTTCATTAAAGATAAAAACATTTTATCATCTTGTCTATTTCATCGCATACACAACACCTTAAGAACCAATGCGAAGTACTACCCTACAAATTATATGCTCATTTTAGTTCCGAATGTGTTCTCGGGATTTTTTCCTTAAAATTAAGTGAAAAACATCCAATTATTTTGGAGTATTTTTCGATATTTCAACGTCAGTGGCAATTAGTTTAATGTTTGATCTGTGTAATTTATCTTGCATTTCAGCTGGCAAACTCTTTTTATTTGCATACACCCCCATGTTTCTTCCTCGCTATAGCCCTGAGGTAAGAACTACATGTAATGGCAGGCACTACCAGCAAAACTCCATTCAGAACAGCAAGTAAATAAGAGGAACAGAGTCTTGCATTGCAGAACTAGAGCTAAATGAGTCTTAAAACTTTTGAAATTCATTGAAGAATCTAACGACGATTATCTACCTTTCCTTCTTTGAATTTTATATCACGGTAGTTTACAAAAGAGAGATTTCAAAATATCGGATGCTTCATAGAAAGTGATGATAAATCCAGAGACTTATCCCTCATCAAATATGATGCAAATTGGGCCAGTGACCAGTCTGACTTCGAGAATTAACATGTAAAAAAATCCAGCAGAGAAATGGTATCCACTTCCAGATTTTATAAATACCCTCCCCAAAATTAGTTAACAATAGGGATATTTCACTGTATGTATATGTTAAGAGTTTAACATATTGTAGCATTCTTTTATCAGTTTACGAGTAGAGGTGCAACAGATTCCATATGCATGATGGGTTATGACTGGTTTTATCCTAGACCATAATGCAGATTAATGGTCGTTCCAGCCCCAGTATCAATCCGTCCCCAGCTGATCTGGCCCCAAACCCATTCGTCCCCAGTACTGATCCGGCCCCAGGTCAATCCTGCCCTAAACTATTATTCTTATTATATTACTGTGCATTGCCACCTCCCAGTGATTTTTTTGGCCAATATTACTGCCAAATAACAACAGTTTTCTCTCGCCAAAATAAACCTCCTTTATCACCTAAAACTGCCTTATAATTTCCCAAGTAATAAAATATTTCCTTCTTAGGCAGGGTTCATTACTCAATCACTGATTTAGATAATTCCATAGCCGTCAATATTTAAGTCTATGTACTCGGATATCAGCGATGAAAGAAATGTCTTTAAACTTCTTCTTTAATTTTAAGTTTGATGGCTTCTGAACTCAGGACTTGCTGCAAATGGCATACAATTATTTTATTGGAGATATTTTTTTTACACATCTACCATCTGCAGTAAGTTCTTGCCACAGCTGAATGGTGTAAGACAAAGGATGAATATATGAAATAAGTGTAATAATTTATAAATAAACACATTAATTACAACTTAATTTAAGTGATTGTATCTGATCATATTATTATTACAAAAAAAGGACACTAGTATAAATGTCCTATTTGGAGTAATTGACATTTAACTGATTTAATTAGAGTAACTTGAGGGCTTGAGATCAGATCGAGAAGAAGATTCGATAATTTGTGTTTGTGAAAACAATAAACAATGCAAGGTGAGGCCAGATCACATCCAAAGTCAGAGAAAACGTGTGAAAAGAGCAAAAGATGTATTTCTTTATTTGATATACTGTATTAAAATAGGACTGGATGGACGAGGGCCAGATCAGACTGGGGCCGGATCAACCTATTACCCATAATGCAACTTTTCAGCAAATCTTTGTACAAATACTATTGTAAATAATTTGAAATCAACATTTGAATTCAATGAAGAACTTCAAGAAGCATACAGAGATGATATATATTTAAGTATTTTCTCAATTAAAATAATAACCATGGTAAAACAAAGATTAGAAAATAAGATTTTACTTAGAAATTGAAGATAAATCACAAGGAGTGTAACTCATAACAAGTCACCAGTCTGGATCATGTAAGTGTTTATGAAAAGTCTCATTAGTGACATTAGTAATAGTATCTACTGCAAATCAATCCAATAGTTTGGGGAAAATTTTCACTCTGTCATCGGCTCGGCCGTGATCAGGTGTCCCTTTTCACATTTTTTATGTTATAGAAGTGTAATTCTTAATAGTTACATGTTATTGTTATTTAATGTATCTGAAACTTGCTATAAGGGTGAATGATGGTCCTATCTATTTACATATCGGTGATTTTTGATAAAGTAATGGGGATTTCTGTGTTTTTTGCGGGGATTTCTGTAAATACACGGGGATTTCGGTAATTTCTGTAATTCTATGGACCGGAAAATTCTTCAGTTTTCTTTTTCGGTAAGACAGAAATGATTTCAGTCCTATGAAATATGTCTTCCAATAGGACCGAATATCCTAAGGAGTTTAACAAAGTTTCGCGGACACTGTTATCAGTGAATACACTTTGATGTTATGAAAAACTTACCAAATAATGTTTTAGAGCTTTGAAATATTAATTTTACCTAAAAAGGCATTTTGACATAGAATTTTTATTTATTGATGATTTTTTACCATAAATATCTGCTTCTGGTTATTTATTCTTTCAATGTACTAGAATTTATTTGTGTAGAATATTGAAAAAAGATTCTAATGCTTGAAAATTCGAAAAAATACATAGGGCTACGGACTATACATGAAATTGATAATATACCATACATTTAAAGTTGCTTTTGCCACAGTCAGGACCTAATAGAATGAGAAAATTATATTCCAAAGATCAGATGTATACTCATGTATCCCAAAAATCTTTAAAAAGAATTTATTATAATTCTATGACCACTGACCATCAAAGAAGACAAAAAACAGAAAAATAATCGTTAGGATCAAAGTTATGATAAATTCAATATTTGTCTTTATTACAAATGCATCCAGGATCTTCAACATATTTGTCAAAGTCTAAGACACTTAATTTGCAAAACCAGCTCTTTATACATGCTATACTTGTTCACATGTATAGCTATAAAGTAGCACTTGAAAGTGTATAGTCCGTAGCCCCTACTTAAAAGTCACTTTTAGTGTATTATTAATAAAAAATTAGGTTTAATTCTGGCTAAATATGTCTTATCACACCAGAATAAACACAGTATATATCAGTCTACGCGAAAGTTTAAATTTTTTACAGGACCACAGGTCTGGTGAAAGTAAAAATTTTACCAGACCTGGAGCCATTTTACCAGACCGTCAAATTTTGTGTGATCTTGATGGCAATTATGATATATCCAACTCATCTTAATAATAAAACAGAACTTGACAGATTTGAAATTGAATTTATTCATCTTTTGAAAACATGGTTGACAAGTTCTATGTTTGGTCTTCATTCTGAAAATCTTCACAATAATCGTCATTGTCATTGTCTGCGTCTTTCTCAAACAAGTCATCACTTATAGTGGCACTAGCCTTCCTCTTCCCCCCTGGCACCGCCCCTCGAGATATTTTAGTTTGAAATAAATTCAAACTTTCTTGTGGTGACCTTCAATTCACAATCGCGGTCAAAGCATAGTAATTCCATTGCCCATAGTGTCCCATGTTAATTTACCAGCAAGATTTACACAACATCCTACATTGTAGCTATATACAATCCATATATCAAAATGTTTGTCAGACCGTCCTCTATCAGAATTTTAACAGTTTACCATAGGTTATCCACCTTAATTTCAAGAAAATCATGTTGGAAGGGGGACACCCCCAAATACTGGCCAAAATTCAATTGTAAACAACCACACCTTTTTAGGTCATAAAATTTTTACAGTAGGGAAATGAGATAAAGATTCATTTTACAGCAGAGTCAATCTTTATTTATAGACAGATAAAATAATTTCATTCAATCACAGCTCCTGATGTCCCTCTCTCCCTACACCACATCAACCAATCACGTTTCTCCTGAATTACTGTTCTTTTACCTCACCTCTAAACCACATCAGTCAATCATGACTCTCGTTAATTACTGTTCTTTGACCTTGCGCTAGCTCTCACCAACTACTGCAATCGCAAGATAATATTCAGACCCGCATTGGCTTTTACGCTTGTGGACGTAACAACAGAGAAAAAACATTTCAGAAAAGACTAGGATGTAGTTTTAATCAAAACTGTAATAGAAAACCTCTTGCAGGTAATCATTTATAAAGAAATTGAATAAAGATATTTTGATTTAAGCAAGGACTTATCTTATTTATAAGCCCTTAATTTAAGGGTAAACTTTCGATTTTTCGTACCGGACCCCCGTTCCCGTTTCCGGAAAAAAATACCGACCCAACTCAAAATTTTAAGTCGAAAACCGACGGTCCAGTGACTTTCGCGTAGACTGATATATATAAAATATATTACAGTTTATCTAACATGTCTAAATATCATTCTTAATTCTAAGCAACTGATAAAACTAATTATATATATATTCAATATTTCTTTAAAACTAGTCATATAAAAGAAAATAATATGGAAATAAATCTCTCATTGGACAGCAGATGTGTATCTTATCACACCTTTTACATAATATTTACTTGAAATACAAATTGTTTGAGTAATTAGTTCTTTAACAAGCAACATCTAATCAGTCTGCGCGAAGGTTGAAATTTTTTACAGGACCACAGGTCTGGTGAAAGTAGAAATTTTACCAGACCTGGAGCCATTTTACCAGACCGTCAAATTTTGTGTGATCTTGATGGCAATTATGATATATCCAACTCATTATAATAATAAAACAGAACTTTATAGATTCAAAATTGAATTTATTCATTTATTCATCTTGTGAAAACATGGTTAACATATTTCATATATAGCCTTTTCCCGGCCAGACATACCACTTATAGTGACATTAGCCTTCCTCTTCCCCCTGGCACCACCCCCTCGACATAATTTAGTTTGAAACACATTCAAACTTTCTTGTGGTGACCTTTGATTCACAATCGCGCTAGCTCTAACTACTGCAATCACAAGATAATATTCGGCGGTCATATTTAAATACGCATGCGTACGCCTGCAGAGAAAAGTATACGCCTGCAGCTTCTAAACATTATATTATGTTATAAAATTAATATATGTGAATAAAGATGATACATATTTATGCAATTACATACTTTTGTTTTGATATGAACGATGTATCAACACAAGTTATCCAGGTTTATATTATCATGACATCGATTATGCGGGCATATTTCATTCGAATATTTAATCATTAATATCTTGTGTCACACCAATAATTATCAGAGACATATATATATGTGTATATATGTCTCTGTAATTATGATATAAAACTTTTATATGTCATTAAGATATATAATTCAAGTTTAAATATGGTTTTATTAATATTCGGACTGGCATCGGCTTTTACGCTTCCGGACTTAACAACGGAGAAAACACATTTCAGAAAAAAAACTAGGATGTAGTTTTAATCAAAACTGTAATAGAAAACCTCTTGTAGGTAATCTTTTATAAAGAAAACTGAATAAAGCTATTTTGATTTAAGGACAAACTTTCGATTTTTCGTACCGGACTGCCGGTCCCGTCTCGGGAAAAAAATAATGACCCGACTCAAAATTTACCAGCGAAAACCGACGGTCCGGTGACTTTCGCGTAGACTGCATCTAATACCTTTTGTATAGTCCGTAGCCCTGAAATTTTGACTCTGAAAGGTGCATAAATGATAAATTGTTCAACATAGAGACCCCAAAATTGGAACTTAATTTCTCAATCATAATAACTTCTGAGGAAAAGAAAGATTTATAAATTAATCTCACTGCTAGTATTATTTTATCAAAAGTAAATACCTACTCAATGAAAAATACTGGCATCATTTAGATGTTGTTTAATTTTCATCTTCCTGTGTTACATGTATTGTGATAATGTCATGTTTTATTCTTGACATATTATTTTGATAATTTGTGCTTCTAATATATTAGGGGTGACTATTGAGGGAAAAATCACTATTGCAAAAAATACTATTGCAATATTATTACTATTGACTACTATTGTGAGATTACTATTACAGTAAAACCTGTTATGCGAGACCACTGCCGTCGGCGACCACCTGTCTTCGGCGGCCATAAAAGTGGTGCACCAATGCATTTTACATTATAAAAGACCTGTCGTCCGCGACCACCTGCAAAACGCGACCGGCGACCACGATTTCTTGTCTAAAACTATCAAATTCCCTGTTTTGCACGACCGCGATTTCCGTCAATATCGGCAAGTGCGATCGATTTAGAATTAGATTGCCCCCTAAATATCTGTTTAACTCTGAAGGAAATAACCTGCTGAAAAATTGCCTCGGGTATTAAATGAAGGTAAATGCTTTATAAAAGGTGTGAACACTTAATTGCCCTTTATGTTCCCGTCGTATAATACGACCACCGTCCAGGTAGCATTCGCGTGTATCTTGGCACCTGTTTGGCAGGTGATTAATAATAAACTGTTATCAACACACGGGCATTTAACTCGCTTTACTGAAGTGGTCAGTTTTAGCTTGGATTTTAATGTTTTAACATGTCTTTTACGCCGACGAAAAGAAAAAGTGATGCGATGGCTATGTTTAGCCCAAGTCCGAAAAGGAGTAAAGTTTTAACTCTTGAAGATCGCATGAAAGTAATCGAAAAATCAAAACAAGGAGTTAGTGCACGTCAGATCGCGGCTCAACTTGAATGCGGGAAAACGCAAATACAAAATATTTTAAAGAATCGCGAAAAAAAGTGTTTTGCCAATTGCGGATTCATAAATAGTGCAAGTGTAAGAGACGCTAATGAAATAACCGCGCCAATCGGTGACAGCTTAGATATCATGCCGGGAGGAGAAGCGATCTTGAAAGACATGACATTGGACGAGTACTCTCAAATGGATCAGCATTTGCAAACTGTACCTGACGTATGTGTGACTGAAAACAATGACAGTGATCCCACGAAAATAGACAGTGACAATAGTGATGACGATCATGAATCGACGACACCCATGGCCATACCGACACACAGCGCAGCTTATAAGTATTGTGAGGAGTTAATGCAGTATGCAATGCATCATGAAATGAAAGAAATGATCGACATGGTATCAAGCATGCAGACCAAAATACAAGAAACGCAAATCGCTGACAAATCCAGTAAACAACGGTGCATGACCGACTTTTTTAATCGTGAAACTCGCAAGTTTTAAAACAGTGAAATGTATATAATCATGTAAATAATTTTTTAATTTCATAAACTTTTACAAGTTCATGGACAAAAAACAATATATATTAATCTTGCTCAAATCCTACTTCCACCTCCCCGTGGTGAGTGAGGGGCAACAGACCTTAAGTCTGGCTAACGGAAGGGGTACATGTACATTGGAAACGGTCTTTGTAAAATGTATAAATGTGAATCACTGTAATGGAAGACCACCTGTCTTGGAAGACCACTTTTGCTTGGCAGCAGGGGTGGTCTTCCATAACAGGTTTTACTGTACAATACTATTGACATTTATAAAAAGGTGTACAAAAAGTTAAAAAAAGACAAAGATAATAAAATTAATGATTTTATTCTTTAACATTAACAAAATATCTTCGAGTACCCATGATTAAAAAAGAAACAAACAACAATTGCAATGATAAAGACATTTTCTGTCTGAACACAACTAGTAAAAATGTAAACCTAAATATTTGGCTGAAGTAAAATTGACCGGTACCGAGAATACCAGCGTGTTTTCGCCTCATGATCCATTAAATTGGAAGTGTTCCCACTATATTTTAAAACTGCAATACACAATCGACAACCAACTCTTTTTTTGTCCACCACTTTGTTGTCATTGATAAATCAAAAATGTTGCCAACAGGAGCTTTTGCATTTTTAATTTCTACAAGTTCAAAAAAGGCTGCCATATTTCCGTTGCTAAGATGCATGTGTAAAGGGAGGTAAGTAGAAAAGACAGACTGTACACCGGATTTACACATCTATGTATCCCTCACGATAGAACGAAAACAGCGGTCGACGGACACTTGCGAGATTGCGAGCGAGTTATTTTAAGAAGAGAAAACATAATGAATGATGTGTATTGAACATTTTTTAAGTATTTCATAACTATCGAAACTAGTCGATAGTTGGACATACTATCGGCAATAGTTATCGCAGAGGACAATCTCCTATCGAAGTATTGCTATCGGGAGAACACTATCGCAATACATCGATAGTTCGATGTATTGTTACACCCCATATAATATATATTGTTTGTTCACTTAAATGTGTTTAATTTGCATATTATGCAGAAGTATGTATAGTCCGTAGCCCTCTAATTCATCAGGTATACATCAGCAATAACTTTTTTATCCTTTGGCAGATTTGCAAAAAAATTCAGAGATTTCACTTAAATGTTAGAAGGTTATATAGAGTATAAATTCAATTAAATTTGCTAGACTTGAAATTTTGGTCTATAAACAACACTAAGGGGACACCTGATCTTGGCCAGGCCGTCATGCATAAATACCAATTGTCATATTTGTGAAAAAGGTTTCAAAAAGAACTGATGCATACATATTGTCGATCACTGTAAGAAGCCCTCAATATCTATATTTACGTTTATTTTTCTATCGATTGTTTACATAGCATCATGGACATGCTTTCAGCCAAATCACATCCATAGTCAGAGAAAACATGTGAAAAGAGCAAAAGATGTATTTCATTACTTGATATTTTAAAATAGGACCGGATGGACTGGGGCCAGATCAGTCTGGGGCCGGATCATCCTATTACCCATAATGCAACTTTTCAGTAAATCTTTATAGAGTTTGCCCATGTGATGTCACACTACTAGCATTTACGGCCATGTTGGAGTACAACTCACGGACTTTTTCCATTTCTACTGTAACAGGAAGGTTGAAAAATCATTGGCCAGACCGGGACTCGAACCCAGGACCTTCCGCTAACAAGGCGGATGCTCTACCAACTGAGCTATCTGGGCCGATGTCCCAGTCTGCCACACACCTCCCCTGCCAATCTGAGGTTTCCCCGAAACCTCACACCAAGTCCTCCTCTCACAGTGGCATACAACCTCTGCCAACTGATGAGAGTTGGTGGAACCTCCAAACTGTAACAGGAAGGTTGAAAAATCATTGGCCAGACCGGGACTCGAACCCAGGACCTTCCGCTAACAAGGCGGATGCTCTACCAACTGAGCTATCTGGGCCGATGTCCCAGTCTGCCACACACCTCCCCTGCCAATTTGAGGTTTCCCCGAAACCTCACACCAAGTCCTCCTCTCACAGTGACATACAACCTCTGCCAACTGATGAGAGTTGGTGGAACCTCCAAACTGTAGCAGGAAGGTTGAAAAATCATTGGCCAGACCGGGACTCGAACCCAGGACCTTCCGCTAACAAGGCCGATGCTCTACCAACTGAGCTATCTGGGCCGATGTCCCAGTCTGCCACACACCTCCCCTGCCAATCTGAGGTTTCCCCGAAACCTCACACCAAGTCCTCCTCTCACAGTGGCATACAACCTCTGCCAACTGATGAGAGTTGGTGGAACCTCCAAACTGTAACAGGAAGGTTGAAAAATCATTGGCCAGACCGGGACTCGAACCCAGGACCTTCCGCTAACAAGGCGGATGCTCTACCAACTGAGCTATCTGGGCCGATGTCCCAGTCTGCCACACTACCATGTAAACTCCATTAAATTTCTGAAAAAATAACTATTTATCAGGGTAGATTTCGTCACTTCAGTCTTAATTAATCAGTAAATATAATCAATCGGTTGAAAATTTTCTGTAAAACATTTAGATATACGATGCGATCATTTCATAAAATTTAGTTAAATCAAGCAGTTTTAAATGAGCATCGATGGATAAAGTCCGAGAATTGTACTCCAATGAGAGAGATAACTCTAGCTCATTTGAAGAAAACGGGTTTGTATGGGAACACTCTATACAAATACGGGTACAAATACTATTGTAAATATTTTGAAATCCACATTTGAAATCAATGAAGAACTTCAAGAAGCATATGATACAGAATCAGAGATGATATATATTTAATTATTTTCTCAATTAAAATAATAATCATGGTAACACAAAAGATTAGAAAATAAGATTTAACTTAGAAATTGAAGATAAGTCACAAGGAATGTAACTCATAACATGTCACCAGTCTGGATCATGTAAGCGTTTGTGAATTAGTCTCGTTACTGACAGCGACATTACTTTTAGTAATACTAATAGTATCTACCGCAAATCAATCCAATAGTTTGGGGAAAATTTTCACTGTCATGCATAAATAATCATATATGTGAAAAAGGTTACAAAAAGAACTGGTGCATACATATTGTCGATCACTGTAAGAAACCCTCAGTATCTATATTTACGTTTATTTTTCATTCGATTGTTTACATAGCATCATGGGCACGCTTTCATGTTTTTTTAGTAATCACGAAAAAAATGCACATTATAAAGACAAAACATTAGAATTATGTATGTGACAATTAAGTAGAAACATATGTAACATTTCTTCAAAGCGCTTTCATACTTTATTTTAAAGTAATTTTACCTCAAATTCGGAGCCTGACTCGCTGTCGGAAGCCATTTTTGAAAATAGCAGACTCCCATGATGCAATAGAATTTCTGTTTGTCGTAAATACATAAAATTCTTATAGATATGATTTTAATGGTATATTCATTTCCTGAATATGATATTTAAATACATTTTAATGTTATTTTAAGTATCATTCATGTATAACAGCCTATTACGTATATGTATATTGTATAACATCTGTAAACCGTAGAAATCAATTCATCGACTTCAAACGGATGCGCATCTTTATTATACCCACTCCTAAACAAACAACCATAAACAGTCAATCTAGATTATATATATTTAAACAAATAGATGGTTGATATATTATAGACTGGAGTTACCTGCTCTTGCTTGCTATCACTGCGTGAAGAGATCCAGACAGGTATTGCCAGTCTACTGTCCGCGCCACTCACTCTGGAAACTGGAAAATCTGGATTTTCAGTTATTCATCTTCAAATAATAATAATAATAAATACTTTATTTAAAGAAGGTAACCAGATAAGCTATAGCTTTTCTTCCTCAGGGCCTTCTACGTCTTCAGTTTACAAGTTACCTTTTTACATGGCATATATATGGAATACAGTACATGGTATATATGCTCACACACCATCATACTCCCTCACACATAAGCAATGTTCCCCACACACATACTTTAACTTGTACATAAATCTATACATATTAACATTTACTTACACGAACATACACACACTCATATACATAAACTTATTCATGAATATACATACATACATACATCTACATACACACCCAGGCATGCATACCTACCTACATGTGTACCTACCAACAAATCAACCTATATAACTACTTACCTACTTACTTACATACATACATACATACATACATACATACATACATACATACATACATACATACATACATACATACATACATACATACATACATAATACCCTAATACACATACACACATATACATACATATACAAAACACACGTGTATTACATATATAATTACATACACATATATAGACACATACATACATATACATACACATACATACATATTATTACAATCACAAATATATAATTCACAACATTAAATAAGTGCTACATATACACACACATATATACACACTTATACACATACATATATACATATACATACACACACATACTCATATACACATACATACATAAATATATATATACATACATACATATATACATACACATACATACATACACACCCTAATACACATACACACATATACATACATATACAAAACACACATGCATACATATATAATTACACACACATATATAGAAACATACATACATATACATACACATACATACATATTATTACAATCTCAAATATGTAATTCACAACGTTAAATAAGTGGTACACTGTTCATCAAAGTTCTACACAATAGATATGTCAATTTCTTAGTTTCCATCTGAAAGAAAATGGCACATTTAAACAGCTTGATCATCACAGATTCTCCCTTCTGGATGTTATTAAGGGTATGATTTTTCTTTTAAACTGATTTATGTTGTTGGATTCTCGTATACTTACCGGTATTGCGTTCCACAATCGGGGACCACTATATTGAAGCGATTTTTCGAAAACTTTTGTTTCATGACGTTTGATATACATATCATTATTAGACGATGATCTAGAACTGTAGTTTTCGGCAGTATTGTATGAAAATAAGTCATTGATATATTCAGGGGTGAGATTTTGGGTAGCTTTATATAAAAGTATGGATTTATTATACTCTATCCTTTCGTAAATATTTAACCAACCTATTTCCTGAAAAAGTGTAAGGGTTGGTGTTTCAAGTGGGAGATCTAAAATGGTTCTGGCTGCTCGTTTTTGTAATTTGTGTATTCGTTCTAATTGAAATTTTGGTGCAGATCCCCAAACTGTTACACAGTAATCTATGACTGGCAATATATAAGCATTATAGTAAAGTTTTCGGGTTTGCAAAGGTAAAAATTTCTTTATTTTCCCCAAAAGTGCAATTTTAGATGATATGTTTTTACAAACGTAATCAATATGTTGCTGAAAATTCAAATTTTGATCGATATGAATTCCTAACAATTTTTCACAATCAGAATTTTCAATAACTTTATTTTTCACTTCTATTGATAGTTTTGTGTTTGTTTTTGAGATGCGTTGTTTCGTTCCAACCACCATACTTCTTGTTTTAGTTTCGTTTAATACCATGTCATTTTGTTTACACCAATTTTGAATATAGTTTAAATCGGTTTGGAGATTTTCGTTTATGGTATTCATTTGGTTTGATGAATTTTGTAAGGTGGCATCATCTGCAAATATGTCTATTACTGATTGCTTAACAATCAAGGGCATATCGTTTATAAACAGTATAAATAAAAGAGGTCCTAGTATCGATCCCTGTGGTACTCCAGCAATTAATTCTGTTTTATTTGACGCGCGTTTCCCCATCCTTACTTCTTGTTTACGATTTTTGAGATAAGATTCTAATAGATCCAGAGATAGGGCATCAAATTTATATAGTTTCAGTTTTTGTATTAAGATATCATGATTAACTAAGTCAAACGCCTTACTAAAATCTAGAAATATGACACCAGTTAAATTCCCTTTGTCCATCTCCTGCAACCAGTCATACATGAGTGTTGTTTGCGAAATCCAGATTGTTCCCTAACAAGAAGATCGAAAGCACTCAAGTAATTTCGTATTTGTGACGCCAGATGTTTTTCAAATATTTTTGACAGTGTGGGCAAAATAGAAATCGGGCGATAATTACCAGGATGTGATTTGTCGCCTTTCTTATAGATTGGTGTTATTTTAGCTTCCTTCAATTTATTAGGGAAGTTTCCAGAGTCTATGCTAAGGTTTAAGATATATGTTATTGGTTTAGATATGATTGGTGCCGAAATCTTTAGTATCTTAGGTCCGACATTATCAGTTCCCACCGATTTGTTAACGTTTAGTGTTGAAAGGAGATCCAAAACGTCTTCCTCTGGTATATGACTGAAATTAAATTCAATGTCCATGGGGATTTTTGAATTTACAAAACTTTTCAGATGCGATGCTTCAAATTTTTCTCTTCTATTTTCTTTAATTAATGTTTTTGATATATTAGTTATGAAGCTGTTATACATGTTCACGATTTCATCAGGATCCTCTGAGGATTTACCATTATGTGTCATAAAATTTATGTTTGTTTCAGTTTTATTAGAAGTGAATTCTTTTAGATGTTTCCAAATATCTGAAGTGCACGTGTTTTCTTCAATGGATTGTCTATAATAGTCTCGTCTTGCGTTACGTATAAGCTCTGTAACCGTATTGCGCCATTTCTTATAATTTTCCATATCACCAATTTTGTGAAGAAAGTCCCTGTTGTGTCGAGCGTCATTTATTTCAGTAGTAATCCATTTTGGAATGTTAGTGTATTTGACGCGCTTTGATCTAACTTTTGCATGTTTATCTAGGACTGATATGAAAACATCATAGAAGTGTTCAAGCGCTAAGTTTGAGTCGTTAATATTTTCCAAATTATTGAAATTAACATTAGCCAAATCTTGCAAGAAATCTGCCTCCCTAAAGTTTTTGTAATCTCTATATTCGATTGTTGTATGCGTATTCTTTTTTACGGTATTTTTTGTTCTTCTCGTTATGCAAACAGGATAATGGTCTGACATTGATATTTTAGGTACATTCACTTCTGTTATATAATCCGGTGTATTTGTATAGATGTGATCGATAAGTGTATTAGAATTTCCGGTGACACGTGTTGGGGTAGATATAATTTGTGTCAGATTAAACACCTCTAAAGCTTGAGACCAATAATTTCAAAAAGGCAAAACCATTCGATAGATCTTGTTTAGTCGTAACTTTTGGTGTATGCTATATGTTTGTTTGAAGAAGCGTTCATATTTTATAGAAAAAAAAAATAAATTTTAGATAGGGCGATTTCCATGTTAAATTTTTACGTGACGTCGCCAAGTTTCCCATAGACTCAATGTTAAACATCGGCGACGTCACGTCAAAATTAACATAGAAAACGCCCCATCTAAAATGATTTTCCCCTGTAAAATACGAATGCTTCTTCGTAGAAAAATATAACATACACCAAAAGTTACGACTAAACAAGATCTGTCGATTGATATTAATTTTGTAAAACTATTTTAAAGATAAATAAGTGAAAATCCAGATTTTTCGGTTTACGAAATGAGTGGCGCGGACAGTAGTTGATACACAGTTTTACTTATGTCTTTGTAAAAACTGACCAAACAGCTAATATACTTTCCCAACTTGCCACTCAATTCATTTTTCATTTTATTTTAGGAACTTCCTCCTATGTATAAGGAACACCCCCGGAGGGTTCTCCAAAACAGAGTTATCGTTCCTTTACAATCCACACACAGTAAAGTTAAGCAAAGTGTGTAGCTAAATAACTAAAATAGTGGAATATTTAATGAGGATTAAAACTGTGAGGAAATTAAAAAGGGAATCGGGTTATAAAAATATATCAATGTATCAGAGACATATGAAGGTATCTATGTCTCTGAATGTATTGAGGAGAACATAAAGAAAAAACAGAAGACATCTGACAAAGCTGTATGACACAAATCACCAAGGACCTGCACACAAATAAATGACAATTTTGGGTAAGCTGGTTTCCAATCAGGGGAGGGCAACGAAGTCATTTTATAGATGAACTAATTACACAAAGGACTTATAACAGAGACATATATACAAGTCTCTGACTTATAAACAAGATCTAAAATTTATATCACAGTTTATAGACCAGGATATGAGCTAAAGTTTGGTAGCCATTTTATATGTGTCCTCTTTACCGTTGCCGGGAAAATGGGAAGGGTTTTAATCGGATCGGACATTTTCTTCTGGCCGCATTTCCACCATACTCGTGAAAAGTTTGTTTGGGGGTGCTTTGTTAGATATTTGCCTGCTTATTTCTACTAAACTAGTGGAACAAAAGACACATTGACAACTAAACTTTTAATTCTAATTTGTGCGTAAAGTGGATGGTTGTGTATAAGAACGCAGCGGACTGGTTACTGTTGAAATGTGCGTGCTCATTCACATTGGTTTACGTCTCGCTCAAATCTCGTGAAACGCGAGAGTTCGCAATAGTATTCAATAAGGGCATTCGGACATCCTCGACCTTTTCCTACGTAGGTACAAGTAAAGGGCGAGGTTGTTCCGAATGTCAATAAGGGATACAGAGTTGCCTATCCTTCTATCCTAGTCCTTGAATACACCAACATTTGATTCAAAACTATTTTTTAAGTTTCATGTAAATAATCAAATGAAACATGTCACCACAGTTTATGACATGTTTTAGAAGATTATCTCGTATATAAATACTGAAACAGAAAATATTCTTATAAACATTTTTAACAGAATATGTTTGCACAATCTGCAAAAGCAAGGACTTCTCAACAAGTATCTAGAGCTTTGACAGTAACGCTAAAACTAAAACACAGAACAGCGGAACGACTGAACAACGGAACACATTAAAATACGAAATACCTGATACACGTGGAACGTTCCGTATTTGATATTAGAAAATAGAATTAACAAATTATATGCACCGTTATACGAAATCTTTGATTAATAAGTTTCATTTTTATGTGTTTTATCCTTAGCACACTCTAGACAAAACACGTGTTCTGTGATTTGGAGGTCCTCCCCTGACGTATGCATCTCTCGGGTGGCGGATACAGAGAGGTCAATGCAGGGGGCCAGAACTAAAGCCGAGGGCTTCGGTGAGGCGCTTAGCGCCGAAAGGAGGTGGATGCAGGAGGGAGACACCCCTCCTCAGTGGCGGATCTAGAAACAGAAGTGGGGGGTTTGGAGGAGGCCCAAAGGGCCGACCCGAGGCACGAAGTGCCGAGAGGGGGAGGGTACGTGAGGGGGGCTCCCCGGGAATTTTTTTTAATTTCAAATAAAATGGTGTAATCTGATATGTTTTTCATGCTTTTTTTTCAATAATGACACAGGATTTTTTCTGTCTGCTAAGAACAAAGCCATAAAGTCATATCAATTTGGTCACTTTATTTCTTCATTATTAATTTTGATCAGAGACATATTATAGACACATGTATATATATGTCTCTGCTTTGATATGGTGCCAAAATTACATATATTTCACATAGTTTCCCTTAACGTAAATTTACAATGTCAGAATAAATACGTGTACACAGTGTTTTCACTCGGAAGTAGTTCACTAGACTGGCAATGCCTGTTCAGTTTCAGTTTCAGCTTGGAACTTCCTCCCGCGGTCAAAGAGCACCCTAAATGGGTAAAACAAAGATCTGTTTCAGGCTTTAAGAACATATGTACAATGGTAAGAACAGAATAATAAGGGCCAGACACTAAGGGCCAAATATCACATAAGAGTACCCAATAAAACTGAAGTTCAGAAATTTGGCAAAAAAATATTCAGTCCTATATTAAAGTCCCCCCCTCATAAAATCAAATGGTTGCTCCCTTATTCTAGGTAAAGGGCAATTTCAGAGAGGGGGCAGTTTGTCCATGCATGGCTAGATAAAGCCCTTTTTGGTGCAGAGATCTTATTCAGTGTGTAGGCTATCCATAAATAAGTTGATAGATGAATGGATAGATTAATAACTAACTAGGTACTCAAGGTGTATATATACAATCATATAGGGAAAGTTGGTTTAGTATGGGATTGCGTTACTTGAATTCAACATATATACAGTACTTAGCTAAAGCCTTTGCACATTCTATATGTAGAGATATAGAGTGTTTTAAACACAGTTTGACTTGATATGATACAACAATACTATTAGGTCTAATTTATGGGTAAAAGGTACATTACTGTTACTATGCAGTGTGGAGGAAATTTCTACAAGCCGGTGTGGCCTAGTGGATAAGGTGCTCGGCACATGATCGAGAGGTCCCTGGTTCGACTCCCGCCCTGGGCTCACCCGTGTTCTGTCTTTCGGATGAGACAGTAGAAACCGAGGTCCTGTGTCACGGTAGGCGTGGCATGTAAAAGATCCCTAACTGCTTCGGGTGGGTCTGGTGCACAGGTCTAAATATGTGTGCAATGCATCAGGCAGATGCCGTCACCATATACATGAAATAATCGTGGAGTGACGTAAAACTATAATCAATCAATGGAATTTTTTACAGGATGAGTATGGGGAAACAATGGGACAATGTTAGATTGAAAATACGCTGTATATAATGTACGATTTGGATTATCAGCCATGGTTGGCTGTAGCACACTATGCACTGGTCTTTATACACTAAATATAAATGGGACAATTGTCCTCTAACACATACGAAGTAAAGCGCAAGGCACAGTGCTCATCGTGATTTAAACAACATATGAAAAGAGAGGTGGATCACCACCCTGCCCGCATTTTCTATGGATCAGCAAATGTGATCTATCATATTTAGATAAAATGGTCTATTCGTAAATTACAAGATATATAAAGCTTTTGTCTGCGGTATTGAGGATGCGTAGGTAAATTGCAAAAGTCACCCACATATTGGTGGTTATTATTGAGGAAAGTCCATTTTCCCCGTGCATACCGCTTCCAAGTAAAGCATATATTGTTTTGCGGTCCATGGCTAATCTATGGTCTGTGTCTGGGTATTAGTAGGGTTCCTTTCTATTCCCAAGTCTAGATCTTCGCGCAGCGATAGCAAGCATGAGGACATGAACTGACCTTCGTCGAAAGGAAAGGAGAAAAAACAAAAACAATCCCCCCAAACCCCCCTAAATCCGCCCTTGCTGCTACTGGTGGGGGTCTCCCCAGACAATTTTTAGGAAAATGGTGTATTCTTTGCACGTTTTGAGATGTGAACGAAAGTGAGATAAAAAAAAGGGAAAAAAGAAAACACTTACGGTCATAATGGGAAAGGGGGCATCGGCAGATTTCTAGACAATCCGCCCACTGGCAACTTCCGGCGTTCCCAGGCGATCCAGATTATGCGTCCACTAATTTTACTATTTATGCCAACCGTAGTCTATCCATCCATTGCTTGCAAAAAATAAAAACCCATTTAACTACTTTAATGTTCTGTAAACTAACCATCCACTGTTAATATCAATGACGATAAAATATGATCAACAATTGTTTTTCACTTGAGTGTAATTTCAATCTCAAACAATTTATGGCTTTTTTTCACATTTTATATTCTATAAATTTATTCTGAATTTAAAAGGAATTAACAACAAACAAACAAAACACAAGCCAACAACTTAGTACAATTCTATTGCAATACAATACAAATATATATATATATATATATATATATATATATATATATATATATATATATATATATATATATATATATATATATATATATATATATATATATATATATATATATGTGTGTGTGTGTGTGTGTGTGTGTGTGTGTGTGTGTGTGTGTGTGTGTGTGTGTGTGTGCAGTTTTAGGGGGAGGGTTCAATATAAATATCACAATTAAAATAGAAACGATCGTTAAGTATTTAAACTAAGTATGCAAACAAGATTTGCTAATTGGTATATTTATTATAGATACTATTAATTCATTTTTTGGGGGGGGGGGAATTTCTATGAATTTTTTAAGACTTTCAAATGAGGGTGTACAGGGAAAATTTTCCACGTTTTTGGCTTCTGCTGTTATACCACATGAAAGATTTTAATGAAACATGGTATACATGAAATACTATAAGTCCTCTATCAATTTTGTACATTTCATCCAAACTGGTCAACAGATAATGCCACCATGTCTAAAAACTAGGTCTCACAATGGTACATATACCACTTGGTAATTAAAATATGGAGATCGAGTAGCGGTTCAAAACCAGCAGTGGTCAAAAAAAAAAAAAAATTTTTTTTCATTTCTTTACATATATCTAAATCAGTTTTTAGATGTTTCTCAACACTCAACATATGAAATGAAGCCATTTTAAGTTAGATCTGGACAATATTTGAAACAATTGTTGTTCATGACCCAGACTTGAAACCAGCCAACAAAAGGTCCCACCTAAATAAAATGACTAACTTGTTGCCCTGAATCACATTTTGCAGAGACAAAGCAAAAGCTTAAATATCAAAATCACCTGAATGGACGGGCATGAAAGTGTTGTTTTTTATTCTGGTCTGAAATAAAAATTGACATCTTTTCAACATTTGTGTTGATTTTGTCACAGTATTCAGTAATGCAAAAATAAATGATAGAATAATTATTATAGTCCTCCAAAGGGAAGTAAAATATACTAAAAGAAACAACACAAACACTCTTTGCCGCAAATTTTGCGCGTAATAATGACGTTATGACGTCAACGTTTATAGAAATTTAGAAGCTTGTTTATATTAGACATGTAAAGATGGATGTTACATAGTTCTTCTGTACTTTTCTAACAATTGCTTGATAAAGGCCAGGAGGCCGAAAATTTGCGACAAAGAGTGTTTGTGTTGTTTCTTTCAAAAATAAATGAATTCTTCCTTCCTGCATGAATGTTCATTTAGGTACTCATGTGAGCGATATAGGCCCACTCGGGCCTCTTGTTTTTTTCTCTTTATCTTGTTAAAGGCCAGGAGGCCGAAAATTTGTTAAAAAGAGTGTTGTTATTCTTCATGCTTATATGTACCTCCCTTTGGAGGACTATTGCGAATGTTTGATTCATTTCTTTTCACCAAAATTCATCCAGAAATACGCATTGGTCTTTGTGATAAAGTCCGATGCTTTACCCCAAATGGTCTGAATGCTTGTTATCAAATACCCGGATGACCGACTACGATATTTGTTTTGTTCCGTATTTTAGTTCGTTCCGTCGTTGCGCCGTTCCATTGTTCCGTGTTTTAGTCACCACTCCGCATATAATCCGCCGTAAAAGTTCTGTAAGTTACACCAAGTCCTTTGCCGTAAGTTAGTCGAAGGACGGTCACCCTTCAAGATGATTTCTTTACCTAAGGGCCCTCTTACTTCTGCAGTTTCGCAGATATCGTCAGCGAATCTGAAAAGGATAGCACCGATCACTTTAATAAAAAATAAAGATAGACCTCTGATGTATGTGAAACAAGAAAAAATTCGTCCAACAACTAGATTGCTCTCAAGCAATTTGTCTGCAATTACTGGAATCACAGGTACTAAAAACACAGAAAATTTATTCCAGTTCTTTATAATTCTTTTCATTTAATTTTAGATTCTTTCAATCTGTTTCCAGCAATCCTCCAAACACTTCGTTCTCTGATTCATTCAGTTTTATTCTTCAATGTGATCGCTCTCATTTCGACTACTGGCACTGTACCAGTTGCTGGCTAAGAGCAGTCACCGGCTATAACGTTACTTAATCTCTTTTGAGATTCTTGCATGTGGCCATTTTATTATGCTGTCGTTTACTATTGCCACTCGCCAGAATCTCTTATCAGTCTTTCTTTACGTTATTCAGGTTTTTCGTGATTTGTCACCCCCCGTGTACTAACAACCAAATCACCGTACAAACCTTTATTTCCTGCACAATGCAGGTCACAGATAATATCCAGGCATATTTTCCTTCATTGTCATGCAAAATTTTCCATCATATGGATATGCACTGATAAATGTCCAGGTGAAAACAACAATACAAATCCTCGCTTCGATCGTGGCCATGTTTCAAAATTAAACACGTGCCTGACGTAAGCATAAACAATTATAGTCTTAGTGTTAAATCTAGGATTCCAAAAGGGCACACAAATTTCTCCATCAAAAGGGCACTTTTTAACGCAGTATTTGGTAAAAAGGGCACTTAATTAAGCGACTTTAAATGTTACCAAATATATTTAAAAATTTAGTTTAAAATTGCATTATGTCCTTGTTTTATTTACATAGATGATATTTTAAAATGTAAAAGACAATTGTTATTGATAATTTGATGTAATTTGAAATACTTCACATTGTTTTGGTTGAAAATCTTAATTCCAGCTTCTCTTCAGAATAAATTCCTTTTCACAGTTGTAGGAACTATAACTTAATATCTGTTACAATTACATTATTGCACTCATTATATGTTTTTGAGTATTGCATAAACTCCCAATTTGTAAACCTATACTGTTTCATGTTCATAAAAATTTATTTAAACTTCTCCAAGAGCAGCACTGCTCCTTCTGTTAATTACTGGCAGCATGAGATACTGCAAGTTTTGTCACTGTAGCAGTACCTTGAACAGTCTTTACATTGAATGTATCATTATTTTTTACATAACTTAAATATTTGAATGACATGCCATTATTTTAGCTGAAAAGATGGTGTTATTAAACGAAATGTTATGTGGGATCTAGAAATATGCATGTGCACAAAGACATAAACAAGTTTATAAGTCCTTGAATTGCAGTTGTATTTCTGGATTGAAATGAATTTTTAATCAACCTGACCAATATTTTGATGAAAATAAAGAAAACAGTTTGCTACTAACAAAACAAAAAGTTCTCTCAGCCTCCCCCATCCACCCAATTTTCCTTCACAAATAAACTCCTGGATCTGCTACATGAAGGAAGTGTGACTGACGTATGAATGATTCAAATTCAAAATCTCAGAGGAAATTGCTGGAAGCATTAATAATGGGAAATATAAAGTGTATCTGCCCCCTTAAGGTTATTAGTTACTTTAGTTTTGTGATTGCTTTATACAACGATCTTTGTAAATAAATTGCTGACCCAAATGATTGTCTTAGCTCAAAGTATTTAATTAATAGTAATAAATTATGATGGTTAATGTCCATTCACATTTATTGACTTACAGATCGTAAATATTCTATTGATTCTGGCAACGACTTAGCCCTTGATTCTAGAAATACCAAAAAGTCATGTTTAATAATCAGTTATGTTGTTCAGCTCTTTGATCGTAAAAAACCGACACATCTGATAGTGTGAATACACTTCGTGTGTTTGTTGCCTCTCTTGTTGCAACTACTTATGATGATATTGTTGTATCAAATGAAAAAGATGTTCTGAAATATCCTTTTTTGCTGAAATTACTAAACAATCATGTTCAAAATTATCAGAGGAAATGCAGAGAGTAGATCTTTAAATATTTGGTGTCAAATTGAGAAAATTAGTTAAATGATATTAAGTAAAGCATTTAAAATGGGTAGTTTTTGTTTGTATGAGTGAAGCCTCTAAACGATCGTGACCTACTATGTAAACCAGTCACTTTTCATTTAATGTTTTACTTTTCCTATAATCCTAGAATAATTGCTTTTAAGGATCAAACATCCTTTAATTTTCTTTAATATTAGTGATGTGACGATAGTCACCGACTTTCGATAGTCGATCGCTGAAACCCCTTCGATTTTCGATAATCGATAGTAAAATTAACTATCGATTGTCGCTCTGGTTAGAAGTGACTTTGATCGAAATAATTTATGTGCGAAACGTCACTTTATTCGTAAACAACAACATCGATCGCGACAAAAACAACAACAATAGCCGAGAGAAAACCATCTACCCATACCCAGAAGTAACGAAATCAGATGTATGGGAATACTTTGGTTTTTATAAAAAACGAGAGTGGCCGTCTACAAAGGAAAATTTAGACATGACACGTGCTGTGTGCCGTGTATGCAACAATACATACGCAAATAATTTAAAGGTAACTGATTTAAAAGTTTAAGTAACTTCTACCTGAAATACTTAAATGTAGCACATGATACAGCACATGCATAATAAATTCTTATGATGGAGAACAGGGAACAAGGCTCTATCCTTGTTTATAATATTCGAAGCAGCGGAAATTCAGTATGTCTGACTTCGTATAACTCCTATCAAGCCTCAAGTAATAGTACAATGACCTTTAAGACCATGGAACATTGTATGAACATCATGTTCGGTCCACATACTGCAAAATACAGCTGTTATACATGTTACATGTTTGCAACGTGGAGAGTAGTTTATTAAAGTGTTAATTTAAATGCAAAAGTGATTGAAAGTCCAAGGTATGAATGGTAATTTTTTTTTTTTTGAACATGATTTATTAAATTTCGATAGTATTCGATAATCAATCGATTGATAGCTTCCGATTGTGTCCGATAATCGATAGTAAAAATTTTCCGATTGCTCATCACTATTTAATATCTGACTGATAACAGATGTCAATTTGACCTGCAAAATTACTATCTCGGCATTCAGACAACCGTATCAAACTCTGTTCGTGTACGGATGTAATCTAAATCTAAGAAGGTAACATTGATTAAAATGCCCCAATTAACACCTGAAAAGTAGCAGGCAGTGCAGTACGCAGGTTATGGCTGATATTTAGCGGGTCAAACAGCTGACTTATACCATTACATAATCATGATAATGTTATACGGAAAGTGTTACCAAATTCTAAAGAGGGCAGGTCCGAAGCGATATTCGTAATGTACTGGCCCTTTAAATAACAATTTTTTTGAGGATTTCATATTCCTGAACGAAGATTGATCTTCTTTAGTTTCATAAAATAATTACTTGGGGAAAATAAGGGCATGGCGCTCAGAAAAAGGGCATGGCGCCGCATAAAAAGGGCATGGCGCAGTGCCATGCTATTTTGCTTTAGATAAAACACTAAACTGTCGGTTCTCAAAAAGCGGGAAATTTAAACTGTATTAAAGTAAAAAATTTTATAAAACTAACGAAAGTAAACAATTTTAGCACAAAGAATAGTACTTCAGAATCAATAATGGTTTTGTATATTTAATCTTCCTGTTCAATCATGAATGAATTTGAAAACGCACTATAACTCACGTGACTAGTTCGTTCTGATTTGAAACATGGCCACGATCGAAGAGAGGATTTGTGTTATTGTTTTCACCTGGACATTTATCATTGATTGACAGTGCATATGATGGAAAATTTTGCATGACAATGAAGGAAAATATGCCTGGATATTATCTGTGACCTGCACTGTGCAGGAAACAAAGGTTTGTACGTTGATTTTGATTGTTAGTACACAGGGGGTGACAAATCACGAAAACCCGAATAACATAAAGAAGGACTGACAAGAGATTCTGGCGTGTGGCAATAGTAAATGACAGCATAATAAAACGGCCACGTGCAAGAATCTCAAAAGAGATTAAACATTACTTTGGGTACAAGCTTAGCTTTTAAAAAAGCTTAGAGTGCAACCCTGTAGCATTTTTGATTGCGAGGAAAATGGTACTTGTGGGTCAATTTAAAATGAAGACCCTTTTCTTCTTCTTCTTCTTCCATGTGAAGTGCAGGACCCATTGGGTAATGTCGCATTGTGAAACTATTTACAAGTGACTGTGAACTGGGAACAAGGTGCTGGTTAATGGCAACTAAGAAGGTGAATTTAAACTTGTTTATTCCTTAGGTAAGCGTTATCTGAGCAAGATCGAAATAAAGAATTATTCGAACATACTTTTAAGTATTGTATGCACATGAGGCACATGCACATTCTTTAAAGAAAACAAAAATACTTGTACTTATCTATTTTAAGTAAAGTTGTACAGGTGATCTCTGGAGCTTTCTTATACAGGTAAATATCAGTAACACCCTTTATGAGAGCCCCTTTCACACCCAATTGTATTAGATGTTATTTTAAGCAAGTAAGCGAATCGGGAGCACACCGGCATAGACTAGGTCATAATTGATACTGGATAAATACACTGACTTCCCTGAGTGAAATTAACAATTTTGTCATGAAAAGCTTACGTTTATGTCTTTTATCCTTAAAAGTTAGACGATTTAAGATACATTATAATTATCGTTTGCTACTATATGCGATTCTTGATGCTAGTCATGTAATAATTATTTTAGTGAAAGCGAAAATTACAGCAAAGTTAAATCTCCGACTTCGATATGTATAACTGTATGACATTCTTATGAATAAGATAAGTACATTCCACCATATATGATGCTAGCACTAACTCCGATTACTGTCCATCGGGTGCATTGTTATTTAAACGAGATGAGTGTATAGTGTCCACGCTCCAACGACCACGCTTCCCACGGAAAAACGGCTGAATTGCTAATTTCAAATAAAAATTCAGCCGATAAAGCGTGGACATCTACAGGTAAATTTATTGCCAACGCGCCCACGATGCCCATGTTTCTTAGGGTTGGAAATAAAAATTTGAAGTCAGTTGCCCGGGGGGGGGGGGGGGGGGGAACCTAGATCTGAAATGAAGTTGCCCTCCAGAAAATTCACTTGCCCTACATTTTTTGTGCATTTTTTTAATAATATTTTTATAATAGTTCTTAACTTTTTCGGTACTTTAAAAGTAACTGTACTCCTGTTTCAAGCTTTTCAATAAAGTTTTCTATAACAGACAGACCTGCAGACCCAGACAAAGTAACTCAATCATATACTACTATAATATACACACAACAACAAAATTTTTTTACAGTTCATTAGCTTTTAGAGGTCTCTCTTGATAGTCCCTTCTTTTACTTCAAATTTCTCGTATACTTCAATTAAATAATCATCATCACTTTCATACTCTTCCTGGTCATTCGCATTGCATGCTGTATCTTCAAATTCAATTGTACCATACTTTAAACTGCATTTATAAAACATTTAATTCTAAAATAATTATAATTCACTGCCAGTCTGGTATGCGTTAGAAAAATTACAGGGGGAATAATGAGGTAGCGAGGCAAATTTTATGTCTTATGTCGCAATTATTCATCATCATCATTATTTCCAATTTTCGCATTTTGATTAGTAGGCTTGGGTTGTCAAACAAAATTGATTCAAATCTTGCGCAACTACTTTTTGGAGGCTTTGTTTTCCCAGCATGCAGCATAATCATGTCACACATGCGCATTTCCAGATTAGACAACAACGTAATATGCAAACTCTGACCGGGTTTGCAATAACGAGCGTGATTTTTCAATTTTTTTGCAACATATCGTCAGCAATAGACAAGAAGACAAACGGAAAAAAGAAATCTACCTTAAAATCATTATCACAAAGGTATAAGAAAGAAAAAACCAACTTCGTTCATGTAAACTGTCATTTCAGGCCAAAAAAAAAAATGCTTGTTTCCTGTAACATGACCGAAAAAGATAGGGTCGGTAGGTAGGCTTTTCTTTTTTTTTTTTTTTTTTCTATGGAAAATGTCTTGACATTCAGATGGACATACATAATGTATAATAAAAGGTATTGATCAACATAATTCACCATGTACGACGAGTCTTGATGCCATGGGGGTCGCCGTGTTTGTTTTAAAAAAATCGTAAATAACAACAATGTGAAGGTTTAGAAAACCGATTCCGGAATTTCGATTTCGAGTTGGTGCCATTTTTGAGGAGTTGGTCGGATTACAGGAAACAAAGATTTCTTTTTAAGCCTCACATGTTGGGGAAGTGATGTCACGATATTAAATTTAGGTTTCATTCTAGACAGTGACCTTATTTTGGGTTCAAAGTTAGGGATGACATACTTTTCATGGGGGTGCAACAAGGTGTACAAGTAAAAATAAAATTATAAAGATAATTAAGATTATGCCCATATCATTTTAAAGATATATCTAAACGGACATATACAGATGAGGCCATGGACAGAGCCGTTGGTGATGTTAAATCACTGAATTATCACCGAGCATCTAGGGAATAAAATGTCCCTAGATCAACACTATATGACAAACTGCAAGGAAAATACAAAAAAATCCACATTTGGACCTTCAAGAATGCTGAATGCTTGGAATGGTAGTGTTTGGTTTATTGTAAAAGGGTTTAGGGTAAACTTAGTGTGACCCTTTTCATTGCTATGTTGTATGTATGTTATATTAAGCCGATAGTGTAATAAATAAAACTGCAATTCAACTTATTAGCCCACTTTCATTTGTGCATTCATTTTCCCTGTGGGGTACCTCTTAGCCAATAAATGGCGTAGCCGGTGGCTGGTACAGTTGACATGACAAAATGGTGTCTTACATCGCCTTACTTCAGCAATCCAAAACAACAGCTATTACACTATTAATTTTGATTTTTATAGATTTTCTGGTGGAGAAATAGTTAACCTATGTTTGTTGCAAGTTTCACACGAAAATTCAGGAAAAAACTGAAGAAATTGTCCAAAAAAACGCAAATTTTAATTGGCCAGTTTATCTTACATTCTGTTTCATTTACTGACTCGCTCGCTAACTCACTTTTAGTCTTATCATTTTTCTCTTTCTCAGAATTCTTGGTCTCTTTCCATAATTTTGCTGCATCATTTTAACTCCGATTATTTAGTACTATATTTATGCACAAAGTGCAGGTTTTGAAAATAGCAATTCTTGAAGTTGGACTGGTCACATGACCCACTTTGCATCATATTTGTTGGGGGATAAGTCTCGGGATTTATCACTGCTTTCTACGAAGAGTCTGATATTTTGAGATCTCATTATTGCAAACTGAGGTCATATAAAATTTAAAAATGGAAAGAGAATTATTCGTTGTGAGATTCCTCAATGGATTTTAGAAGTTTTAAAACTCATTTAGCTCTTGTGCTCAAAATATGATTCAGCAAAGTTGCATTACGGTCTGTGATAAACACCGAGTTTATCCCCCAGGTCATCCTCGGAGTGTTTTGGGGATTATCTTTATTTACAACTTAGTGTGATGTCAGTTCGACCTCGAGAATATGATTTTGTGAAAGTGAACATGAAAGTGAAAGTAAAAATTTCTATGTCAAGGAAAACGGAAATACAAAGAAAGTAAAGATCAAACACTGAAGAATATTAGTACCAAAAAACCATTCCACTGTTTCTCGGATTTTAACCATTTGATTCTGACCGTACTAAACCCTAAACGAAAACTGTCCAGATTTTGTAACTCGCCATGTGGGCGACAATGTAGATGATTTTTGGTTGCCCACAGGTAGCTTTCAGTTGCCAATGAGAGTGGGCAAAGGCGAATTTTATTCCCTGAAATACGGCGTTTATAACATTTTAGAAAAACTGCCTACTGTCCAGGGTTTCAGATTTGTGAGCCAGAAAAATTGCAATAATTTTTTCAAAGTGTGAAATCACGAGACAAAAGAACTTTTTCTTACAGATACTCTCGAAGTCGGTGTGACATCACTTGTCTCTATTGCTCGACATAGATACCCAAGGAGACTGGCTGTGACACTTTGGGTTTAAAGTTAGCATTAATACAACTATAGGTTTTTCTGCATCAATTCTAAAGGGATTTTATTATGAAATACAATTGGAAATGTGTAAAACATGTATTAAAAATTTACACATTTGAATGAGAAAATATTTTTAATAATTCCATTTTACCAGATACCTCCCGGAGTACGCATTGCTCTCTATGATATAGTCCGATGCTTTACCCCAAATGTTCCGAATGCTCGCTATCAAATACCCGGATGTCTGACTTTAAGAATATGCAGATTCTGATCGATCCGGTGAAATATTGCTCTTCACCAGATTGAATGTCCTGTAGAATATGTTTGCTTTCACATAAGTCTGCATTTCCAAGAAGAAAAATAATCTAAGTACACAATGTCAACATTTTAAGCCATATTCATAATTTCGTAAGAAGAAATATCCAACAAATGTGACAGACAGTACATATTGCAAATAGTTTGCTACCCATATTCTGAATTTGGTGTTTCTGAATGTTTCAACTCAGCATTTAACTTTAATTTTAAGCAAAGTACATATTTTCTTTTCTTTAAGAAATGAATTTAAATCAGATGCAGTAAAATTCAAAAACTGTTTTCCAGGGCACAGTCAGATAAGATTTGCTCACACTGATTTAAGTGAACCAAATTTTGATGCTTATAGAAGAGATAGCACCAAAGACAAGGTGAAGACAAGGGACACAAGTGATGCTAGAAGAACCTTTTCTTATGTATTGTTAGGAGGTAAGTACTTGTATTCACTATGATCTTGAGGTTTATCAATGTTTAAGGACTGCAATAGGGGAAATTGTTTGGCTGTGGTCACTCCATTCAAAATATTTTTTTGGTATTTTAACAAATTAATATTTTTTGGATGAAACTATTAATTTTACATTTACTGGTACTCAATAGGGATGCTAGATTTCCAGATTTTTCCGGATTTTTAATGCCCATCCCCAGTCTTTCTGGAGTTTGATTACTATTCTGGTTTTTAGTACGATCCCATATCGTTCAATTTCAGTTATTAGACAGACTTTTGATATTCATTTCGAGTTTACCTGACGACATTTGCTGTCTGTATTTTTCATTCAATGATAGCATTTGAATTGACTAATCAACATCAAAGTCACATTGACTCATTGTCAAAACAAGGTTGTTTAAGCACATTGTGACTGTAAAAGTTTGACTGTCAAAATGAGCATGTTGAAATTTATGTTGAATAATGTGCAGCAAAACCATTATTTTTAAGTCCTTTGATATACCAGTAGTCAAAACATCAGTATATATGCCAGAATCAATCTCTTAGCATTTCAAATTCAGGAATTTTTTAGATAATCCACTAGCATCTCTAACTTATCATATCTAATTGCCATAACCCCCATGTAAATTTTCCCCAAAGGATTACATTAATTACTTAACACAGGGAATTGCAGTGTATTCCACTGCCTGTAGTAAGTTGAACAGGAGTAAAAGAGTGTTGTGAAGCCAGTGTGCTTCAATGAATGAGGCGCTCAGCTCTTGACGGAAAGGTCCTGGGTTCAACTCCTGTTGAGGGCACTCTGTTGTTCTTTCTTTTGAATGAGACAGTAAAAACAAATTACCATTCGTCCACTCACATTGGCGACTGTATTTTCCTTGTAGGCACCCCAAATTCTCGTTCTCATCTATCGCCCACTTAGCAACCGTAACTTTTTTCTTTCCAACCCGTCAAAGTCTAATCATAATCGAAGTCTAGTTTTTGGTTGAGTGTTTACTATGTGGTGACACATTCAACCACCAAACAAGTAAACTATAAGCGAGTTGCATCAACGTAAAGGTTACTTCTAAGAATATGAAACAACAAGAAACTGTCAAGGACGGTATGACCGGATTGCAAAGATGCCTTTGTGAGATGTGGATATCCCCCTATCAGCAACAAAGTCCAAGATGACATTGACCCACTGATCAAGTGATAGGGATTATCTACATATTGATGCATATCAGTATACCAACTTCAGAGTCCAAGGCATTAAGCTTTCTCCAGTTCTAGATTGCACAAGTTGTGGGAATATTAGTTACCTAGTTATATTAACAGTAAGCAAGAGTTCACCCTTAAAGCCAAAAAAGTCTGTGTTCACTGAAGTGTGAAGTCAAGGTCAAAGTCACCATCAAAGTATGTCAAACTGGCGTGGCCTAGTGGTATCGCGCTGGACTCCTGATCGGGAGGCCGGGGTTCGAGTCCCGCTCTGGTCATGCTGGTGTTCTGTCTTTCGGATGAGACAGTAAAAACCGAGGCCCCGCGTCGTGGTATGCATGGCACGTTAAAGATCCCTCTCTGCTTCGGGTGGGTCCGTTGCAAAGGTCAAAATTTGTATGCCCCGCATCAGGCAGATGCTGTCACCATATACGTGAAATATCCGTGGTGTGACGTTAAACAAAAATCAATCAATCAATCAATCAAAGTATGTCAGATGAGAAGACCTCATGTATGTCTAAAATCACACCAAGTTTGAATTAGGTAACATTAACAGTATATGTATGCAAGTGGTCACCCTAAAGGCAAAAAAACTGTGTGTGTTCACTGAAGCGTAAAGTCAAGGTCAAGGTCACTAAATTTTTGTATTAGTTGGATAGAACATTCAAGTATGTTCAAACCTACCAACTTTGACATAAGTACTCTTTAGGGTATGAAAGAAACCAAGCTAAACGCAAATGCTAAACGCAAAATGTTGACGCCGGATGGACGGACAGACAGATAGACCGATGGACGGATTTTGCCAATTTATAGACCAGAATTGCTTTGCATTAACATTAACAATACATGTAGGCAAGTGGTCACCCTAAAGGCATAAAACAGTGTGTGTTCACTGAAGCATAAAGTCAAGGTCAAGGTCACTAAATTTTTGTATTGGTCGGATAGAACATTCAAGGATGTACAAACCTACCAACTTTGACATAAGTACTCTTTAGGGTATGAAAGAAACCAAGCTAAATGCAAATGCTAAATGCAAAATGTTGATGCCGTGCGGACGGACGGACAGACAGATTTTGCCAATTCATAGACTGGAATGGCTTTGCAATCCGGTCAAAAAGAAAGAGGCTGTTTTTTACGAAATGGAAAGAAGGGAGAATATGGCTTGATGATGGCGAAAAAAAGGGATGACTTGCGCTGTGTGCATAATTTCTACAAAACCGATATGAAAGGCTCAATCTTTACCACTGGTTGCGTGAGTTATTAATTTGACAGCATTGTGAAACATGAATTTTCGAAATCTCATAAAAGAATGATGGAAATAGAGGATAATCTGAAGAAGGATGTCTTAGAGTCGGACACCGTGAAAATTATTCAGTCTAGAAACTTGGATACTAAAAATTATAATATTGATATTTTCCTTAATAAATTTCAATTATGTCACATGATGTTATCTTTTGAAAATAGTGATTCATCACTGTTTTAGTTTCCAGATGATGACTATAGATACTGATGCCAGATATGAATAAAATGATGCTATATTTTTGCTGTCAATTTCGCTAGAACTTGATATAAATTTCACAGAATTCAATGTTATTTCTTATTTAATCATTCAAAAGGTTACTGAGTTCACATTTATAAGTGTTTCATGTTGCTAATAAGGTATTAGTCATTTGGAAGGTACAGGTTGTGGCAGGGGACGAGTGTTGCATGCAACACTGACTGTAAGCTTGTTTTGTTTTGTTTTTTTTTAGCTCACCTGAGCCAAAGGTTCAAGTAAGTTATAGTCATAGTGTGCCATCCGTCGTCGTCCTCCGTCCGTTGTTAACTTTTTCACATTTTCGACTTCTTCTCTGGAACTACATTGTGTAAATGATGTAATCAAGGTGCCCTACTAAAATTGTGTTCGGGATCCAGATTCGCTCGGGTGGATCCAGGGCGGGGCCAAAAGTGCCCAAAATGATACTCTCTTCAAACATCTTCTTTTCCAGAACCAGTACATAAATGGGGAAACTAATTGCATTTCAACAATCTATAAAGATGGGTTATCAAAAATTGTGTTTGGGGTTAAGATCCGTCAAATAGAAATTTACACTTTTTGACATGTTTCAAATTTTAGAATTTTTTTTTCGACATTTCATTGGACTTGCTGATTTCAATGCAGAAAAGTGTCATATTTCCTAGTTAATTGATAATGATGATTTCATATGGACTATTGTGATCATAATTATGGTAAGGAATGTTACTTTGAAAGAATTTTGTCAATATCTTAATTTTTGGATTTTCTATGAATTTTTTAAGACTTCCAATGAGGGTGTATAGGAACAATTCAATCACATTTTTCACTTCTGCTGTTATACCACATGAAAGATTTTAATGAAACATGGAATACATGAAGTACTAAAGGTCCTCTATCAATTTGGTAAATTTCATCCAAATGGGTTAACAGATAATGCCACCATGTCTAAAAAGTAGGTCTCACAATGGTACATAAACCACTTGGTAATTGAAATATGGAGAGTAGCGGTTCAAATCCAGCTGTGGTAAAAAAAAATTTTTTCATTTCTTTACACATCTAAATAAGTTTTTAGATGTTTCTCAACACTCAATATATGAAATTAGGCAATTTTAAGTTAGATCTGGACAATATTTGAAACAATTGTTGTTCATGACCCAGACTTGAAATCAGTTAACAAAAGGCCCCACCTAAAGAAAATGACTAACTTGTTGCCCTGAATCACAACTTGCAGAGACAAAGCAAATGCTTAATATCAAAATCACCTGAATGGATGCGCAAAAAAGTGTTGTTTTTTATTCTGGTCTGAAATAGAATTTGACATATTTTCAACATTTGTGTTGACTTAGTCACAGTAATGCAAAAATAAATGAATTCTTCCTTCCTGCATGACTGATCATCTAGGTACTTAGGTGAGCGATATAGGCCCACTTGGGCCTCTTGCTTTTTTGTTTTACTGGTAATCCATGCATAATTATATCAGTTTATATGAAAAATGATAACTTTTTACAGGAAGTGCAACAGTTGGTGCATGGGGAGGAAAAGTCCTGATTGGTGAAGCACTGACGTATATTGATATTGACAAGGCAGCAGTTGCTGCGGGAAAGATAGAAGTTAATTCCAAGAGCATCCCAGAAGGATCCACTATTCTTACAAAATGGAGAGGAATGCCACTCTTTATTCGCCATCGTACACAGGAAGAAATTACTGAAGAAGGTGGTGTTGACTTGTTGAGTTTACGAGATCCTCAACACGATTTGGATAGAATGGAGAAGCCCGAGTTTGTTCTTCTGATTGGAATCTGTACTCACTTAGGTCAGTTAATGTCAATATTTAGTAAATTCAAATTAATACAAATGTTTCATAGACATGGTATAACCATTAATCAGTCATGGAATTGTGCAGATCTTATTATAGCTCATATAATTAGAAGGAGAAAAGGATTAATTATCATGTCATTAAATGAAACAACTCATACTTTGATGTTGGCCTTGTCAAATTTCCCTGTTTTATTAGTGTGGTTTTGCAATTGGCCTTTTAATTTGATGTTGAGTAGCTGGCAGGCATCAGCAATTGGTTTCCAGACTCTTGCTCTTACAACTATGTAGGCATAGTAATGAAACTTCACACACATACTCCTCATGAGCTGAGGATGTGCCCTTTTGATGTTTGGATCAAATGATCAAAGGTCAAGGTCATAAGGCCTTGATAAGTTAATATGGTTTCTGGACTATTAACTGTATTTACATTACACCTATTGTTATGAAACTTCACACACATACTCCTTAATACAGAAATCTCATATATTAAATTGTCTCTAAAACTTTAACCACTGGTTAGCTTAACCAGTGGTTAAAGTTTTGAACAACTGGCCCCTGGATGATTTAGATTAGTTTGTCTGATAAACAAGCCAGCAAATTTTAAACTGTCAATAGGAAAGTGTATGTTGTGTCATCTAATATCAGATTTGGGCAAGGTTTTATATGCCCATTGATAATAAGAAATGCTACTGTCAATCCATCTAATGATCTTAGGTTTTGGTATGAAGTCATATGTGAAATTTACTTTTGTCTCAATTGATCCCATTTCACAAGGTGTATTGCCCTTTAATGAAAATTAGTATTTCAGACTTGTTTCAGTTATGGTGTGAACAAGAGCAACACCTATTGTTGCATAATACCAGTGTTCAAGGATTAAATTTCCTGTCACCTGCACCAAGTTAATTTTCTAATTTGGAAAGCAGTTTTCGATGCCCTTTTATACTCGTGGAAAGTGAAATTTGAAGTCCACAGCAATCATTTTTATAAAAGTTAAAAGTGTATTGTACACTGTATTGATAATTTCTCAGTTATTTGCCTTGTGTGTCCTTCCATTTGTCTACATTGAGTATATAGGTTATGGTGTAAAACTGATATTGCCCTGTGGCTTAAGGGTGGTGGAAGCAAACATCCATCTGGCCACAAAATCAGTCAAGCACTATCTGTGAACTGGAGCCAGCGGACAAATGAATCCAGTGTTGAATTGTCCTTGGAGTTGTGTGAATGTTTTCATTTCTGAATAAAATGTTGAAAATTATTGGAAAATGTTGGAAATACTATTTCATGACCATAAAAAGAATTTGAGGGGAAAACTTTCCTGTGGAAAATTGAAAACGAACAAAAATCCTAGAACACTGAATATGCTTGTCGCTTAATTTGAAGAGGGATTAAGTGAATGTGTGAAGAAATTTCCTTGCCCCCTTATTTAGGGCTTCAGTATTGTCCCACTAATTTTCTACTCATTTTCACTAGAGAGGCAAAATTATTGTAAGACAATGCTAATCATGAAATTTAACCTTGGTTCAAAGTCATGACATACTTATGGAACCTGGCAACAATTCTTTGAAATATTATTCAAATGAATGCAAGCAGTACAAAGTTAAAGCTGAGCTTTGATTATTTAAACCATGGTGACGTAGTAAAAATTTTTGGGGAACGGAAATAGATCTGGCAATCTCCATTCCCATCTAAATATAAACTACAGAGACATGGTGACGTATGTATGGTCAATCAACCGAGCCAAGTGACCCAATATCCATGTACATCGCTGTCATCGGGGGTATAAAAGGAAATCTCGGTGTGCATACACTGTGACAGTTCGATAGTTGACACTGTAGAGAAATTAGCTGAAGATATGAATTCGGTGATGGAGGATATGTTTCAAGAACTAATTGATCAATTATACATAATTCAAAGGAATATGGTTCAAACGAAGAACAGAGAGCCAATTTAGTCATTATGTTCCATATTTGTAATAAACAGATAAATCTTTCGTTTACAGTCCTATCAAATATCCCCATTTTCCAGATAAATTTCATTTTACAAGACATTTTCGTAGTACATGTAAATGTATTTCACTAAATAAAGAAATGAAGGAGATAACGAACGAGTTAATATGAGTAGTTTTATTGAACACTCCTTTTGACAACCGGAAATGAAAACATCTTGTATTGAATGAGTTGAACATAAGAATATTACTGCTATATTTTGATTGACATAAAGAACAAAAGACAAAATATGTAAGTAATAAATTTACTCATATCACTTGGTAAATCCTTCATTTCTTTGTTTTATTGAAATACATTTACTGTGAAAAATTTCTTGTAATGTTAAATTTATCTGGAATATGGGGATATTTGATAGGAATGGAAATGATAGATTTATCTTGTTTTCTACAAATATGGAAATAATGGCTAACAGTGATTTTGTAAATATGTAGCGAAAGGGGGGAGGGAAGGACCCCCTCTAAATCTGCCACTGGCTAAATTGGCTTTCTGTTCTTCGTTATTATATATTTACTCTATGAGCCTTATTCATTTGAATTATGTATGATTAATCAATTAATTCATGAAACATTTCTTCCATTCAGTTCATATCTTCTGCTTCTATCTTTCAACTGTCACGGTGTATGCACACTGAGATATCTTTATACCCCTGATGACAGCGATGTACATGGATATTGGGTCACTCAGCTTGATTGATTGACGATACAAACGTCACTATGTCTCTGTAGTTTATATTTAGTTGGGAACGGAGATTGCCAGATCTATTTCTGATAAAGTTTTAAAATTTCATGTAAAGTGAAATGGTAACTTATTAGGATAACATTGTAATATCTATCACTGATATGCTTATTATTTATAGCTGTGATATTCAATGCTAATGTGATTCAAATGTTTCTATGTTGTTATATGACATTGTTTTTACTAAATAAATACAAACAAATAGACCTTCATGCTAAAAGTAACTTTTTGGACTTTGCCGCCGGGGCATTAGCTTTTCACAAACACAGCTTGTTTGCCTTATATAATTGAGTTCAGTGCGAGTTGCTTTGAGATTTTAGTGGGTTGATCACCATAAGCTGAAGCTCATGATGGTAAGAATTTGTCAACCTCTGTTTATTAAGATTATTTAACTTTGTTTTAAAAAGCAAATAAACTTGTATGTTTGATTCTTTTCACAGGATGTGTCCCCGTTTCTGAGCAAGGGAAATTTGCTCCTGGAGGTTATTATTGTCCCTGCCATGGATCTCATTATGACAGCTCTGGCAGAATAAGGAAAGGCCCTGCTCCTCTAAATCTAGAAGTTCCTCCTCATCATTTCAAGGGTTCAAATATAATTATTGGATGAAGAATGAAAAGTTTTAATATTTATTGGATTTTTTACCATCTGACAAAAAGGCACAAAAGGAAGTGCTTACTAAGTCATTTTTCTGTGGGACAAAAATCTGTACAAGATCTTGAGATTGCTGTATGTGAATAAAAGTTAATTTGTTATTTTTGTTATTTGTTTAAATTCATATAAGTTGTATATTGACCAATACACTTATTATAATCCAGCATATAGTTTAAATGTGATACATGTATATAGAAATTCTGGTGGTATGTCTTTTGTGTCTTTCTTACAAATCTTTTTCATTCCAGTGCATGATTGGACCTGTATCAAATACAGTTTATGCTCATAAACTAAGGATTCATTATAACCTTTACTCCAAAGTCTACAAAATCACAATTGCTAATGGTTAGTTCATACTCTCCTCGTAGCAACCCTCTTATATTACTGGAATACTACAAGGGCTGTATGAAATCCCAGACTTGTCACAATTCAAACTTGGCACAATTAACATATTACCGTAGGTTGAAAGCCATGCAACAGCAAACTAGGAGGAGTGTTGGTTTTTGCACATGATGAAAAACTTCTGTAAAACTGATTATAGTATGGATAGAATAAAGGAAAACACTGTTAATATATAACAAGTTAACCCTCATGATTAATGTGAGAATTGGTGAAAATTCTTGATAAGAAAGTACATGTAGTTTGTTAGCATTCATGCTTTGAACAAAAGACTTGAAGATAAGAAAACTTGGATAATTCTGTATTTTAATTCAAAGTGAAGTCAATGTCGTTTCGGGAAGATTGAACAGATTTCAAACTTGGAATAGGCTCATATTTGATAGAAATTCTATTCATGATCTAGACCACACATTATATCTCCTAGGTCACTGCTGGAATATTAGATACCGGTAATTACTGAAAATAAATGACAGGAACCTGGTATAGCAGAGTCTGTAAAATGACAGGGACCTGGCATGGCAGAGTCTGTAAAATGTTTAGTTGAGAGGTCATGTATTCAAAACAAACTAATAACTAGTGATAACTGAGGTCTCGTGTCGTGTCATGGGTATGTTCAAGATCTCACACTGCATTGGGCAAGTATGTTGCTTTGGTTTTAAGACTTAGACAAATTATTGTGGAAAAGCTCGTCATCAATTTAAGTTTATCTGTAACCTTGGCCCAAAGACGAGTTCTAAATTTCAAGGGCACTCTCATTCATTCTCTGCAATTCTTGTCTTGGCAAGTTGGAGCAGGATCTTAAACTTAAAGATAGTGCTAATTGTCTGAACTCTTACTTTGACCCAAATCATACCTCTAACCGAAAGTCACAGTGGAAGGGAAAAAGCAATTCTTGATTAGAGAACGTTGGGAATACAGAGACTCTGACAAGTCTTAAACCAGACTGATTATACATCCATCACAGTTATCAATAAATTAGGGTCCTACTGAAGGCAGATATCCTATTCGAGACCTCATTTGTCCATCTATCTAAAATCAGTTTTTAGATTATGATTTTCTTTCTCACCTGAGATTTTGAATCTTCATTTACAGACTTCCCACGAATCAAGGATGTGTAAACTTAAATGTCCAAAGGTCAAGGTCAGATTATCCAAATTTAAAACTAGGAGAATATAACCAAGTTACCATTTATCTCTAACCCTGACACTGTATCTAAGACTGAAGATGAAACTTGTTTTTATATCCCTCCCAGCACAGATCCAGAAATTTTGTTGAGAGGGCTATTCATCCCAATGAATTTCCTGAGATGCAGGTGACTGATGTTTTAGTGTGTAAAATGACATATTTATACCCCCCGGAAACAAAGTTTGGTGAGTATATAGGAATCGCCCTGTCTATCTGTCCACATTTGTACGGGCCATAACTTCTTACCCCTTTGTTGAAACTAGATAACATTTCATATAATTGTTGCAAGGTCAAGGTCACAGTGCACACTTAGCAAATATTTTGGTTCCGGCCATTACTTCTTATCCCCTTATCGGATCTGGATAATGTATCACATAATTGTTGTCCATGACCCAAGGGTGTGTCATGACCTTCACTCAAAAACATATCTCCAAGGTCAAGGTCACAGTACACACTTGGTTGAAATCCTCGTCCAGACCATAACTCCTTACTGCTATATTGGATTTTCACACAATTGTTGCACATGGCACAAGGGGGTGCCAAGACCTTGACCCAAGGTAAATTCTTCAAGGTCAAGGTCAGTGTACACATAGCCAAAATCCTTGTCCGGGCCATAACTCCTTACTGCTTTGTTGGATCTGGATAACATTTCACGCAATTGTTGCACATGACACAAGGGTGTGACCTTGACTCAAGATCGTATCGCTAAGGTCAAGGTTTAAGTGCACAGTTGTCAAAATTCTTGTCTGGACCGTAACTCCTTACTGCTATGTTAAATTTGGATAACATTGCACACGGTTGTTGTCCATATCCAACGGTGTGTCATGACCTTGCTTCAAGAACATATCTCCAAGGTCAAGGTCACAGTACACACTTGGTCCAAATCCTTGTCCGGGCCATAACTTTTATTGCTGTGTTGGATCTGGATAATATTTCACGCAATTGCGTGCCATACTCAAGGTCATATTTTCAAGATCAAGGGCACATATAGCCAAAATCTTTGTCTGGGCCATAACTTCTTACTACCCAGATGGATTTGGATAATGTATCACACAATTGTTGTCCATGACACAAGGTGTGTCATGACCTTGACCCAAAATCGTATCTCCAAGGTCAAGGTCAAAGTGCACAGTTGTCAAAATCCTTGTTCGAGCCATAACCTCTTACTGCTATGTTGGATCTGGATAACATTTCACACAATTGTTGTTCATGTCCAATGGTGTGTCATGACCTCCACCGAAGGTCAAATATTCAAGGTCAAGGTCACAGTACACACATAGCCGAAATCCTTGTATATGTCATAACTTCTTATTTACAAGTTGGATCTGGAAAATATTTCATACAATTTTTGTTCATGACCCAAGGATGTGTCAGGATCTTGGCTCAAGATCATATCTCAAAGGTTAATGTCATAGTGCACACATTTTCAAAATCCTTGTACGGGTCATAGCTCCTTACTGCTATGTAGGATCTTGATAATATGTCACACCATTGTTTTCCATGATCCAAAGTGTTGTCCGTCTGTGTGTCTGTCTGTCCATGAATCTTGTTTGGGCCATAACTTCTACCTTTTACTTTGGAGGGGATCAAATTTTACACAATTGTTGTTCATGACTTAAAGGTGTGTCATAATCTTGAACCAAGGTCATATCTACAAAGTCAAGGTCACAGTGCATACATAGCCAAAATTCTTGTCCGAGTCGTAGCTTCTTCCTTTTAATTTGGAGGGAGATAATATTTTACACAATTATTGTCCATGACACATGGGTGTGTTATTACCTTGAACCGAGGTGATATCTAAAATGTCAATATCACAGTGCACACTTAGGCAGACTTCTTGCCTGGGCCATAACTTCTTCCTGTTATGTTGCTGGAAGACAATATTTTACACATTTGCTGTCCATGACCCAAGAATGTGTAATAACCTTGAACCAAAGTCATATCTACAAGGTCAAGGTCAGAGTGCACACAACTGTTTTTATTCATTATACCTGAAAATGTATAAGTAGGATATCTATTACACTTATACCAGTGATATATCTTCGGATGAATTATTGCATGTTTCAACTTTGTTGCCATGGGTGTTTGTCCCATTAGGACAGCTCTAGTTTACATAGAACAAGCTTACAGTCAGCGTTGCATGAAATACAAACACTATAGTCTCCTCCTGTTTCACAGACAGGAGACTAGAAACAACAAGAAAAGTTGATTTCATAGAATCTCAGGGCGAGTCCAGCCCTCTATATTTGTGCATGTTCATACAATGTCATACACTCTGATTAAAACCATATCTTTATTCCGCTTCTCTATTTGTCCCATTGCAGATAAAGATCTGGCGAAACTCCGTAAGGGGTCATGTTCTGGTGAACTCTGATGACGTTTCAGTCACCGAAAACGTTATTTCCCATAGCCAATCAGTGACTCGGCTAGGCATGTGATAGTGACCCAATATGTGACAAACGCTGTTCAAAACCTGCCTTGTGGGTCACACACTCTGTGGATGTTAATTTCATTCCTAGGAATTTGTAGCCAATCCACTTATTGGCTGAAAATCAGAGTTCACCAGAATATGACCCCTTACGGAGTTTCGCCAGATCTTTATCCGCAGTGGTGACAAATAGAGAAATGGAATAAAGATTGGGTTTTAATCAGATTGAATGTCATACAGAGGCCCATTGGTCTTATTGCTCAACTGAGCTAAATTGGTAAAATAAAGACCATAAGTATAGGGAAAGATTCATTTTAGGTGTCATCTCTTTACTACAATACCATTTTATTTGTGTCTATATCCATCTTTAAAGATACTTAGTTTTCACTAAATCCCCCTGTGGGTAAATGTATAGTGGAAAATATTGACCTCTATATTTGTCTTGAAGCCAGCAATAGTTTTTGTTAAAGAGTAATATATCATACATAGATTTGATAACCACTAAAGCAAAGGTTGCTTACACATAGTACAGATACAATTTTTACTTTGCCTGAGCTGAAAATTCAAAGTGAGCTATTGCTATCACTTCTCGTCCAACATCAGTTTGTTTTTCTAGCATAAAGATTTTACACTTTCAACTTAAGTACCCTCGTCTTTATTTGGCTCACCTTGGCCAAAGGCTCAAGTGAGCTATTGTCATTGCATGCTGTCTTGCGTCTGTAACTTTCCACTATTTCTACTTCTTCAGAACCACTGGAAGGGTTTTGATGAAATTTCGTAGGCATGAAGTGTTCATCGTCCCCAACAAGTATTGTAGTTTTTCATCCAGATCCATCAACAGGTGTTACCACCAAAGACAAAAGTAGATCACAGAGGGTACTATCCTTTGACAAACTCTCTTCTTGCATACAGAGACAAACTGAATGCATAGCCATAGGAATGATCTAGAGGGATGTGTGAAGAAGTTGTTGTTTTTGGTAATGCTGAAATCAAATTTTTGGATGTTTTTTGCAATTTTTGTTCTTAAGGTGATAATGATGCTTTATTTCATTTCTTTTAATGATAACTATGGGCATATAGTGTTGCCCAGTTCCATCATTCTGTCAGCATTCAGTTTCCACTCATTTTCTCTTGAAGGTTGGATGAATTAAATGGATACTGGGTATGCAGATTTATAAAGGGAAGATGCAGGTCAAGTTCAAATATGGGTGTGGTCTGTTAATTTTTGACAGAATTATTGCCCTTGAACATAGAAAATTTCTTAAAATTACAGTTTCCGTTCATTTTCTCTTTGAAGGTTTGATGTATTAAATTGATATTGGGTATATAGATGTATCAAGGGAAAATGCAGGTCAAGTTTGAATATGGGTGTGTTCCGGTAATTTCTGACGGAGTAATTGCCCTTGAACATTAGAAATCTTTTTAATTTTCAAATATTTGTTCTCTGGCAATTATGTTTCACTACCTCAGCTGCCAGTGACGCACCGACACCATTAAAATTCTAGTTGGATTTTTAACTTTATCTTTCAGTGTAGGTGAGCTAAAAAGAAAGTTCACTGATATTTTGAATTTTATAGTTGGCATGTCTAGACAGGTATGATAAAACTTACTTGAACTGACAGTCCATGAAATGTCACACAAAGAACCTGTTGGGCAACTTCTTCATTTTTACATCATAATTGTCTAAACCTGACTTGATTGCGAGGTCACAATAAACTATCATGAGCAAGATCAAAATAGATCTGGCAATTCCTTAATTGGATCACACACCTTAATATTCAATTTATCGTGTGATTTAAGAGGGAATTAAAGTTATCAAAAGACAACATAGCTCATCAGTGGGGGCCATGATCATATCGTGGACATTAAAAGCAAAATTTATAAATCTGTAATGTGTTTTGAAAAGTAAGTTAAAGTTCAAGGTTAGGGTCACAAGGTCAAATGAGATGGCACAAAAAGAAAACTTTGATTGGTTGATTGGTGTTTTACATCGCTTTCAACAATATTTCAGTTATATTGCGACATGGAAGCAGGAGGTTACCAACCTCATAAACATAGTGGTGCAACCCGTGAATTGAACTCGGATCATTGGTGCCGCAATCCAAGCGCTTAACCACTACACCATGCCTGCCCCAGAAAACTTTGGTCATGGGAACAAAGGAAATATCAAAGCATTACAGTTCAAACGAAGTTTTTGAAATGTTCAAAAAGTAATGGCACAAAATGAAAGTTCCTGTCATAAGGAATATGCATGTACATGTGAAATATCAATGGCCTATTTCTAATGGTCTAGCCAAAGTAAAATTTTTTGAAAAGTAGGTGAAGGTCTAAGGTCAAGGTCATGAGCTATAAAGTGGGACAAAATGAAAGTTCTGATTATAAGGAATCTACATGTGAAGCATGTGAAGTATCAAAGCCCTATCTGTAATGGTTGAAAAGATATAGCCAAAGTCAAAGTTTTTGAAAAATAGGTCAAAGCCTAAGCTCAAGGTAATGAGATAAACAAGAGGCCCAAATGGGCCTATATCGCTGAGCACAAACTGCTAATTTACAATAAAATGACAGCTCATTTCACTGGAAAATTTTGCTTTTTTTCTACAAGACTTTCTATAAGGTTTAGTGATATTTTGTGCAGTCGTCTTGAAGTGTCCAAAATGCATCAACCAATCAGAGCCAATAGCGGCCATCTTGGATTACGGATCGGCAAGAAAAACACAAACTTTTTAGAGGACCTGAAGTAGTTACTTCCTATGTGGTTTGGTGAAATTCTGTGCAGTGCTTCTGGAGAAGAAGTCCAAAATGTGTCAACCAATCAGAGCCAATGGTGGCCATCTTGGATTACGGATTAGGCCAAAAACACAAATTTGGTAGAGGACCTTGAGTACTTACTTCCTATGAGGTTTGGTGAAATTCTGTGCAGCGCTTCTGGAGAAGAAGTCCAAAATGTGTCAACCAATCAGAGCCAATGGCGGCCATCTTGGATTACGGATTGGCACGAAAAACACAAACTTGGTAGAAGACCTTGAGTACTTACTTCCTATGAGGTTTGGTGAAATTCTGTGCAGCGCTTCTGGAGAAGAAGTCCAAAATGTGTCAACCAATCAGAGCCAATGGCGGCCATCTTGGATTACGGATTGGCACGAAAAACACAAACTTGGTAGAAGACCTTGAGTACTTACTTCCTATGAGGTTTGGTGAAATTCTGTGCAGCGCTTCTGGAGAAGAAGTCCAAAATGTGTCAACCAATCAGAGCCAATGGCGGCCATCTTGGATTACGGATCGGCACAAAAAACACAAACTTGGTAGAGGACCTTGAGTACTTACTTCCTATGAGGTTTGGTGGAATTGTGTGCAGCTGTACTGGAGAAGAAGTCCAAAATGTGTCAACCAATCAGAGCCAATGGCAGCCATCTTAGATTACGAATGGGCACGAAAAACACAAACTTGGTAGAGGACCTTGAGTACTTACTTCCAATGAAGTTTGGTGAAATTCTGTACAGCAGTTCTGGAGAAGAAGTCGAAAGTGTAGAAAAGCTAACGACGGATGACAGACGGTGATTGATCACAATAGCTCACTTGAGCCTTGAAAAAATGTTGGCAACAAATGAATGTTCTGATTATTAGAAATATACATGTGAAATATCAAAGTCCTATCTTGGTTCAATGATAAAGTCCAGGTTAAAGTTTTTGAAAAGTCAGTCTTGGGTCAAGGTCAGGAGGTAAAAAACTAAGGCAGCAAATGAAGTTCTGGTTATAAGGAATCTACATGTGGAACATCAAAGTTCTATCTCTAAAAGTTCAAATGATACAGTCAAGGTTAACAGTTTTGAAAAGTAGGATAGTCCAAGGTCAAGGTCATAATATCAAAAGTGATGACACCAAATGAAATGTCTGGTCATGAAGAATCTACATGTCAAATATCAAAGTCCTATCACTAATGATTCAAAAGATACAGCCAAGGTTAAAGTTTTTGAAAAGTAGGTCAAGTCCAAGATCAAGGTCATGACATTAGCTCCCCAGACATTTGTCTGGCCAAGCTAATGAAAATTTGGAAAAGGTGATATTTCCAACATCAAAAGGTGAATAATTCAAATGAGTGAAACCTTACAGTAAAGCTATTTCATATTTTTGAAAAAAGGGTCAAAGTCCTAAGAACCTAGGTCAAAAGTCATAGTACCAATCAAAGTTATTGTCATGAGGAATGGATATGTGGAATATCAAAGCTATAAGATATAGCCCAGGTTAAAGTTTTCAAAAAGTTGTTCAGTACAAGGTCAAGGTTACTGGGTGAAAAATCATGGTACCAGTTGAAAATCCTGGTCATGAGGAATCCATATAAGGAATATCAAAGTTGTGCCTTTTCAAGTTCAAGTTTTGTCTACAGACGCCGCAGACAACAATTATGCCAGGGGTATGACATTAGTTTTAGGACTCTAGTCCAAGCGAGCTTAAAGTTGTCTGGTGTACAGAGGTGACAGTGTCTGGTATTAAGACAGTATAGATTCCTTGAGAAAATAACATTACAAAACATATATCCATTTTTCAAAGGATTCAGGTTTGAAGATATATATCATCCTTCTCTGCCATATCGAACAGGAGATGTGCGAGATTTTCCTGTTCATGATTCAGGTTTGGACCGAGTCAACTACTGACAGTTTTCACTGTACAACAATACTTCTTGAAAACTATGCTATGCATCTGTCAATGCTTCTAAGAGCCCGAGTTTGTGAAACATGAATGCCTCTGGTGGCAACAAAGTCATATAAGGCAATTTTCGCAATGTCCCATATCTCAATTACACCCCATCCTATGGGAATACTTATGTGAAATATGGAAGCCTTATCTCTTACGATTCATAAATTATAACTGATGTTCAAGTTTTTTAAATGTAGTCACAATGTCAAAACTTACTGTTCTGATGGAAAGGTCTTGTCACAAGGAATACGGGTACTCATGTGAAAAATGAAAGCCATTACTCTTGCAATTAAAACATTATAACCAATGTTAAAGCTTTTGAATTGTAGGTTAAAGTTCATGGTCAAGGTCACAAGGTCAAAACTTATTGTTCTGACAAAATGGTCTTGTCACATGGAATATTCATGTGAAATATGAAAGTCCTACCTCTTGTGAATCAAAAGTTATAACCAATGTTACGGTTTTTGAAACGTATGAATTCATGTGAAATATGAAAGTCCTTCTTCTTGTGGTTAAAGAATTATAACAAATGTTAAAGCTTTTGAAATATAAGTTAAAGGTCATGGTCAAGGTCACAAGGTAAAAAATTATTGTTCTGACAGAAAGGTCTTGTCACAAGGAACATGTGAAATATGAAGCCCTCCTCTTACAAATCAAGTGATAACCAATTTTGCGGTTTTTGAAATGTAAAGCAAACCTCAAGGTCAAAGTCTCATGGTCTAAAAGTACTGTACTAATGGAGATGTTTTGTCACAAGGAATACACGTGTGAAATATGAAAGCCTTATCTCTTATAATTCAAAAGTTATAAACAATGTTAAAGTTATTGCAAAGTAAGTCAAAGGTCACAGTAAAGGTCAAGAGGTAAAAATTTATGCTACTGAGAGAAAGACTTCATCACAAGAAATACCCTTATGAAATATCAAACTCCTATCACATACTATTCTTAAGTTATAGCATGAACCATTTTTTCCTAAATTTAGGTCAAACTCTATGGGCAAGATCACAACGTCAAAATTTTTCAAAAGTTATAGCACAAGTTTTTTTTCTCCTTTATATAGGACAAATTCCAAGGTCAAGATCAGAAGGTCAAATATTGCTGCACAAAAAGAGGTTTTCCCACAAGAAATACACATGAAACATAAAAGCCCTATCAGTTACATTTACAATGTCATACCTTTTTAAGTGACAGCAAGATGGAACAACCTAAACACTATATGCCCCCTTGATCTACAAGATCGGGAGCAAAAAACTGACAAAGGTCGGCAAGGAAACTATATCTGTATTGAATATCATTTTGTATATACATGTACTAAAATGTACTTTTAAAAAGGAGATAGTATTATCATTGTCTTAAAAATGCTTTTTTAAACAAGTATTGTTCAAGAGCAATTGCCTTTTAACTAGATGCTTAAAATTACAAGATGGTATTGTATCAATATGCTACTGAATATCACACCTCGATCTTCCTTTGTATATCTTTGAGGTGTGTAGGCCTCTTACACTACACTGCATACTTTGTTTACAGTTTGTGAGTTGCAAAAAGATCTAGTGGTATGTGAATTTCCTTTGCAACCTACAGCTAGGAATTAAAATCTTTTGGTGCTGCTTCAATCAAAATTTGTCAACAAGTTGCAGAATTCTTTCTTGTTCCTCTTCCCGTGCTTTTAAATCTTTGGCATCTCCAATATTTCCAGCATATTCTATACAAAGATAATAAATGTGATGACATATATCATTTAAAGCAAATTTAAAACAAAGATGGTAAATACAAGAAGATATTTACAAAGTATTTAACATTTTTTACTATTTTTTTAATCAAATAATATCTTATACAAGATAACTGTGTGAAATCTCTGTAGTGTGCAAACCTGGTAAGTTTTTTATTCGCAAAGTACAGCTAGGTACACATGAGACGATACTGATCTCCAGAACACTCATAATTCTGTACTTGGTTACACACTGTGTGATGTGACTGGTCTAGTGATACAGAACACTCACAATTCTGTACTTGGTTACACACTGTGTGATGTGACTGGTCTAGACCCCCTGAACACTCACAATTCTGTACTTGGTTACACACTGTGTGATGTGACTGGTCTAGTGATACAGAACACTCACAATTCTGTACTTGGTTACACACTGTGTGATGTGACTGGTCTAGATCTCCTGAACACTCACAATTCTGTACTTGGTTACACACTGTGTGATGTGACTGGTCTAGATCTCCAGAACACTCACAATTCTGTACTTGGTTACACACTGTGTGATGTGACTGGTCTAGTGATACAGAACACTCACAATTCTGTACTTGGTTACACACTGTGTGATGTGACTGGTCTAGATCTCCAGAACACTCACAATTCTGTACTTGGTTACACACTGTGTGATGTGACTGGTCTAGTAATACAGAACACTCACAATTCTGTACTTGGTTACACACTGTGTGATGTGACTGGTCTAGATCTCCAGAACACTCACAATTCTGTACTTGGTTACACACTGTGTGATGTGACTGGTCTAGTGATACAGAACACTCACAATTCTGTACTTGGTTACACACTGTGTGATGTGACTGGTCTAGTAATACAGAACACTCACAATTCTGTACTTGGTTACACACTGTGTGATGTGACTGGTCTAGATCTCCAGAACACTCACAATTCTGTACTTGGTTACACACTGTGTGATGTGACTGGTCTAGTGATACAGAACACTCACAATTCTGTACTTTGTTACATACTGTGTGATGTGACTGGTCTAGTGATCAAGACTTTCATGGATTCCATTCTTACTGATCAGCTGTACCAGTATTTAACAAGTTAACATTTGCTGATCAAGTCAACCAGATTTTGATTAGTTGTAAATGAATTTAATTACTAGAGGCCCAAGTGGGCCTATATCACTCACCTGAATACCTAAATTATCAGTTATCCAGGAAGGAAGAAGTCATTTATTTTTGTGTTACTGTGACTAAGTCAACACAAATGTTGAAAATATGTCAAATTTTATTTCAGACCAGAATCAAAAACAACTACACTTTTTTGCACATCCATTCAGATGATTTTGATATTAAGCATTTGCTTTGTCTCTGCAAGATGTGATTCTGGGCAACAAGTTAGTCATTTTCTTTAGGTGGGGCCTTTAGTTGACTGATTTCAAGTCTGGGTCATGAACAACAGTTGTTTCAAATATTGTCCATATCCAACTTAAAATGGTATACATGTAATTTCATTTGTAGAGTGTTGTGAGACATCTAAAAACTTATATAGATGTGTAAAGAAATGAAAAAATTTTTTGACCACAGCGGGATTTGAACCACTATTCTCCATATTTTATTTACCAAGTAGTACATGTACCTTTGTGAAACCTATTTTTTAGCCATGGTGGCACCATCTGTTTAACAATATGGATGAAATGTACAAAATTGAAAGAGGACCTATAGCACTTCATGTATACCATATTTCAGGAAAATCTTTCATCTGGTACAGCGACAGAAGTTAAAAATGTGAAGAATTGTCTCTATACACCCTCATTTGGAAGTCTTAAAAATTCATAGGAAATCCAAAAATTGAGACATTGACAAAATTATTTTAAAATAACATTCCTTACCATAATTATGATCAAAATAGTCCATAACAAATCATCATTATCAACTAGGAAATATGACAATTTTCTGCATCAAGTCCAAAAACATGTTGAAAAAAATTCTAAAATTCTATTTTGGAAGGGAACCAAAATGACAATACTTCTTCACTCATCTCTCTAGATCATTTCTATGCATTCTGTTTGTCTCTGTATACAGCCAGTATGAAGAAGAAGATTGTCAAAGGAGGGTACTCTTTTGTGACCTACTTTTGACTGTGGAGGTGCAACCTGTAAAGAGGTCTGGACGAAAACGAAAAAATTTGAAGGGGATCATCAGTTATTTCAACCCTCCCCCCTTTGTTTTTGGAAGTCTAAAAAAATTCATAAAAAATCAAAAAATTGAGATACTGACAAAATTCTTTCACAATAATATTCCTTACCATAATTATGATAAAAATAATCCAAAAGAAATCATCATTATCAATTAACTGAAAAACAAGACACTTTTCTGCATTGAAATTACTAAGTCACAAAAATGTTGCAAAAACGTAAGAGATTTGATTACGGAACAGAACCAAAAATAACAACAATTCTTCACACATCCCTCCAGATCATTCCTATGCATTCAGTTTGTCTCTGTATGAACCTGGCCTGAAGAAGTTTGTCAAAGGAGGATACTCTCTGTGACTGACTTTTGCCTGTGGTGGCGCCACCTATTGACAGATTGGGAAATCTGTTCAGCATTTCTTGAGAAGAAGTCGAAAATGTGAAAAGTGTATGACGGATGGACGACGCGCTATGACTATACCTCACTTCAGCCTTTGGCTCAGGTGAGCTAAAATTCAGCTGGAATTTTGTTCAGCAGCCAGTATTGCCTCAAGAATCACATAATTCCACAGAAAAGCACTTACACAGAAACACACCTCTCTGTAGCATAATTTTTATTGAAAAGTGTGTTCACCTGTATGTTAACATTTCTGCCAACCAAACATCATCAGCAAGAATAGAAAATGTGAAGTGTGTCTGGGCTTTAAAAGGTCATGTGACTACAATCAATGAACAAATTTAATGGCAAAGAAGAAAGGTGTAGTACTAACCTCTCATTATACTTCGAATGGATTTTACAGATCCGCCCCTCATGTTTAGAATCTGCATAATTCTATTTTTAATCTGAAATATTCAAAATAATAACAATTAGAACTGTCTTAACAGCTCAAATCCCTCTACAGATGCAAAGTAATACAACAACAAATTTGGTCATAGGCTCATGATTGTCTTTAGAGATACGACTTTGGATCAAGGTCAAAACAAACCTTTGGGTAACAATTGTGAAATTACTTAAAAAACAAAGTCCTGTAATGTTGATATGGATCCTCAATTGGTTGTGATGAAATCAGTATACTCTCCAACAATAATGTTGGTCTGGGGGTCTTATAAGTGTTTCTAGTAATGGATGCATAGACAGAAGAACCAACGAGAGACTTGAATGAGCCTATATCACTCATTCTGGCAATATCTAATTATGCAACACATGCTTTGTCAAATATTTTAAGCAAGTCATTCCAAAATGCCATGAAGACCAAACAATTTCCCAGATTTTCAAGATGCCTGGCATGCTGACTATAGCAGACAAAATGATACCATTTTTCCCACAAACATTTTTCAAGTATCTTGAGTACATAATTCCATTTGAGTTTCATTATAACTACCTTGACAATCCATATTTAAAATGTTCAAGATGGCTACCATGTTGGCCATACTAGATTATATGAACCCATTTTTTTTTTTTACATGTTCATCAGGTATTGCTACTAGGTTAATCCTGTAATATTCCATCAAAATCAATACGAAAATTATGAGGAGCACATATATATATACTTTTGGAAAAAAAGAGATCATGCCCATGTCTAGGCCCCAGGATCAAGAATCAGATCCACATGTGCAACTAGACCACATAGATGACAAAACAGTCAGACAAGGTATTTGAGAAGCTCACTTGCTTTTTTTTTACAAGATGAAAAAAACCTTAAATTCAATCTAGATAATATACAGTCTCGTTTAATTCATAAATTAAAACATCTTTTGTAGTAATGCACATATGTGAAGTACTATGGAATCATTTATGACATCAATGTATGCTATGTAACAGATTTATACATCAATGAATTTTAGACAATCTTATGATACATGATTAAACCTACACTACATAGATACCAGTATGAAAAGTTTATATTATCTAACAAACTCTGATAATTTACTGGTATAGTTATGGACAATTCACTTAAACAATATGCAGTGATATTTACTGGAATTTAAATGTAGTAATTATAATAGCATATTCTCTATCAATGTATCATTATATCTTTATATTACATGTTGGTTGGTTGGTTGATTGGTGTTTTGTGTCGTTTTCAACAATTTTTCAGTTATATCGTGACATGGAAGCAGGAGGTAACCAACCTCTTAAACATAGTGGTGCAACCCGGGAATCAAACCCAGATCGTCGGCATTGCAAGCCAAGCGCTTAACCACTACACCAAGTCTGCCCCTTATATTACATGTAAACTGGTTTATATTTTCTCATTTAATGTACAGAATATATACAAAACTACCTTTTTCTACATGTACATGTATAATATTCTGACATCATAAATGTCAAAACTGAAAATCCTCTATATGTCTGGAATTGTTAAAACAATACAATGCAGTTTCACACATATGATGTATACTTGAAAAGCTTGAATGCTGAATATGATCTCTTATTTACATGGGTAGTATTCAGTCAACTGACAGAACAGTCGAACTTCCTTAACTGGAGTATTGAAAACAACTATTCATTTTATTAACAACATAGAAATTTCAACCACACTTTACAGAAGTGATTTGAAGGTGCCATACACTTCAATTTATCCAAGTTTGACTGTATATAACTAGAGTATGTTTGTAAAACTTATGTCCTTGCTGTGGGCTTAAATCATAGCAGCAACAAAGTTTTAATAAATTATATGTTTCATGGGCCATCACTCCTATAAATATTACCAGTAGTGATTTTGCTGTTTGACGTATTGACACTCTAATTTACAGGCATCCTTCCCTTTCGATGAGATTTTGAATTAACTCTGTTTAAAAGAACTTGATTCGTAAAATATGTGAAAAATGATCAAATTCTGATATCAGCTGTGACCTTGACCTTTGACCAGATTGATCCCAAGATCAATAGGGTTCTTCCTCTTTTTATAAGTATATATCCAAATTTAGCTTCAATATGAAGAAAGTTACAAGAGTTACCATCTGGAAACCAATAATTTACAGTCTATTTTTGTCAGCTATGTCGTAACCTTTGACCTTTTGACCCCCAAATCAATAGGGTTCTTCCACTCTTGATAAGTAAGCATATACCCAAATTTGATATGAATATGATAAAACGTACTTTAGTTATCAACTTGAAACCAAATGTGTGAAGGAATGACAGACGAATGGAATAGTGGACAAACCAAATACTTAATAATTGTAAAGACTAAGCCAGCTGTGAACATTGAACTAAAGTCAATTACGCATTTGCCCCTGAACATGGAATGCTTCAAGGTCAAAGTCACAGTGAGGGTTAAGATGGATAGAGCACATCAAAGTGTATCTACATGTGAAGTTTGAAGAGTGATTGTCAATGGTCTTTCTACGATGAACTTAAATGTCAATTACGAATTTGGCCTTGAAATTATGAACCTTCAACATAAAGGTCACAAACAATTTTGATGGATAGAGCTAATGAAGGTGTACCTGCATGTGAAGTTTAAAAAAAAGGTTGTCAATTGTCTTTCTGCAATGAACTTAAACGCAAGAGCTAAACCAAATTGTTGACGCAGATGGACGGACAGTCAGATGGACTTGCCATTTCATAGACTGAATTTTGCATCACAATGTGGCCAAATATGTCAGCCAACCATAGCTCTTGGCAGCCACCTTGAATGATAGATGGAGTCAATAGACACAAATTTGGCATGTGACCTTGATAACTTACTTCCTGTAAGGTTTGGTGATACTCTGCAGCAGTTGCTGAAACAAGTGAAAAATGTGTCTGCCAATCAGAGCCCTTAGCAACCATCTTGGATGACTAATCTGGTCAAAAGATACAATTTTGGTAGAGGGCCTTGAGTACTTATATCCTGTAAGATTTGGTGAAATTCTGTGAAGCTGTTTATAAAAAGAAGGCAAAATGTGTCGGCCTATCTTGGCGGCCATCTTGGATGATGAATCAGGTCGAAAGACACTATTTTGGTAGAAAACATGGAGTATTTACTTCCTACAATTCTGTGAAACATTTCATGAGAAGTCAAAAATGTGTCAGCCAATCAGAGCCCATGGTGGCCATCTTAGATGATGACTCAGGTTGAAAAATACCATTTAGGTAGAGGACCTTGTGTACTTACTTCTTGTTTGGTGACATTCTGTGCAGTGGTTGCAAAGGAGAAGTCGAAAATGTGTCAAACAATCAGAGCCCATGGTGACAATCTTGGATTATGGATCTGGTCAAAAAACACAAACTTGGTAGAGGATCTTGATTACCTACTTCTTGTAAGTTTGGTGAAATTCTGCAAAGCAGTTGCAGAGGAGAAGTCTAAAATGTATCAACCAATCTAGGCCCATGACAGCCATCTTGAATCATAGATAAGGTCAAAAAATGAAAAAGACCCAGACTTGGTAGAGGACCTTGATTACTTACTTCTTGCAAAGTCTGCTGAAATTCTATGAAGTGGTTGTAGAGAAGAAGTAAAAAATGTGTCAACCAATCAGGGTCCATGATGGCCACCATGGATTACAGATTGGGTTGAAAAAAAAATAAAACTTGCTAGGGGACCTTGAGTACTTACTTCCTGTAAGTTTTTGTGAAATTCTGTAAATTGGTTGCAGAGAAGTCACAAATGTGTCAAACAATCAGACCCCATGGCAGTCACTTTAGATTATGAATTGGGTTGAAAAATACAAATTTGGTAGAAGACCTTGAGTTCTTGCTTCCTGTAAGGTTTGGTGAAAATATGTTAAGTGGTTGCAGAGGAGAAGTCGAAAATGTACCAACCAATCTGGGCCTATGATGACCATCTTGAATCAGATTGGGTTGAAAAAATAACCTTGGTAGTGGACTTTGATTACTTACTTTTTGTAAGGTCTGGGGAAATTTTATGAAACAGTGGCAGAAAAGAAGTTGAAAATGTGTCAACCAATCACACCCCATGGTGGCCATCCTGAATTACCGATTGGGTCAAACAAGAAGAAACTTGGTAGAGGGCCTTGAGTACTTACCTCCTGTAAGGCTTGGTGAAATGCTGTGAAGCAGTTGAAGAGTAGAATTCAAATATGTGAAAAGTTTATGACCGATGGCATGTTACAACAATAGCTCACTTGAGCCTTTGGCTCAGGTATGCTAAAAATAAAAGAAGAAAAAAAAACCGAAATATTTTGGAAAATCAATTTCTGTTGCCTTAGTCTGGACAAATAAAAATTTCCCAGATTACAGAACCATGACTGTATGTACACTTACAGATGAGGATCCTGTGGCTGATATCTCCAACATGACATAGTCTACAATTTGTAATGTAAATAATCCAGCATCCAGTCTTCTAATATAGAACTCATCTTCTAACTCATCATCTATGCTCTCCCCTCGATGTTTATAACGCTGCTTTTCCCGTTCAATGATATCATCTGTACGTCTCACTTTATCTAAATATTTAAAGTGTAATTCTAATAATCTTTCAACCTGAAAATATAAAACAAAATCAAAATAAATTGTTATCATTATAAAAAGAGAAAAGATTTGATATATATCTAAATGTTACATTAACATCACATATGTGTAATACATTTGTATGTCATCTTGACTATTTTGCCTCTAACATGGTTTACATTCTTGTATCAAGGACTATATTCAATCAAAGTGCTCTTCTGTATAACTCACTATTAGAAATAGTTGAGACAGTGCACTGCAGAGTGGTTTTTTTTTCTTTGTTCATTCCATGTCACAAGTTACCACTGAATGATCGTCTATTCTTATGAGTGTCTTACCTTCTCATGATCATTCTCAGAGAATTTACTGAGTAACCTCTGTCTCTGGGTACCTTGGCAGTTTCTTAACAATGATGCTATGATGGAACACACATGCTCTGAAGAAAAGAAAACTTTAAAATAATCAAGAACTGTATGTAAATGTTTTCTTCACACAACTGTTTAAATGGAAATACCTAGAAAGATGTGGGACTTATAGCTCTATGTGGTTTAAAGTCTGTCTCCTTGCACTTGATCAACCCTGCACTTTTTTGTCATATTTGATTTTAATCCTTTTTACAGTGACCACTGGTCACTTTCATATACATGTCCGACATTAAAGGAAGAAATTCCATACTCATCATGTTACTACCCATTTCCATATTGAAACCTCTTTGACAACAGGGATTCAATGTCATCATTTATGAGCTGAAGTGGAAAGGAAATTATGCTATACAAAGATAGATAATTAATATACAGTCAAACCCTGAAATCTCGAAGTCGGAGAGACAGTGGAAAATTCTTTGAGATATTCATGGTTCGAAATATTCTAATTTTGAGTTTAGGATCACAGATCTTGAAGTTAACATACACCGTTACCTTTGACATATGTGATTATCATTACAGTACGTAACGTATTTATCAATAAAAAATGCATGAAGATGCATAATTATATTGTTCCAAAGAAATTAACCTAAATGTTATCTTACCTTTCATTTATGAATATATTATAAAGAAGATATACTCACAAAATGAAAATGTTATGCTTAGTTTTTAGTAATTTCATAATTTAAAGTCAATACAGGATATAACTGTTTTATACTATACTTTAAACCGAGAACAGATTAACACATAAGAGGAGATGAAGAAACATGTCATTATTTAAAATTCAAAACACAACAAACTACTATTACTTTGCATAGAAATACATTGATATACACATGGATACGAAATAAAAACAGATTAATGAACAATATAATGAAATTTCTTTAAATAAATGCTGGTAAGTCAAATTCAATAAGCCATCATCATTTAGTAACAACTGGTATAAATAACAAGGTATATATGTATGGGCTTGATCCATTATGTAAGTACTGAAGCTTCTTACACCGACACAGTTAATTGATCAAACCACGTATGTGGCCTGTCAACTAGGGAAGATGCCATGGGAGAAATCGTCAATAAGAAGCCAACTTCAAGATAAACCAGGTAAATAAGAACTTCTGGACTTGAAAATGTATTCGAGATAAGCATGGAATTCGACACATCAGTGTTCGACACAGCTGGGGTAAATTCAATCATATTATAAAGGATTTTTTTCTGGACCAACAGCCGACTTCGAGATTTCCCAGATATTCAAGATATCAGTCTTCGACATATTGAAGTTTGACTATACATGAATATGTTTTGCAATTAGCAAATACGACTGAAAACTTGAATGCCTTGGAAGAATTCACATTAGTAATATACTGTATATCAAAACTGTTAAGTAACATTATAGACATAGGCTCATAGTAGTGCTACTAAATTACCTTCTAATTCACTTGATGGTGGACCAGCTTTGCTCTTGCTCGGGGTTTTCATGAATAAAGGAAAGATAGTTCTTAGTCCTAGAATATCCACAAACTTCTGACAATTATCTACACCTTCTGAACCGGACATTGAGTGATTCAATACTTTGATTGCACTGTTTCTGGACATCTTCTTTTCCCTGACAAAAGTAATACACATTCAGTCACACATTTTCTAAAGTCATAGAAAATACTTCAAGATATGGGTAGTTCTAGATAACCAAAATCTAACTACTGCCATAAATGGAGGAAATGTTCACAAACATGTATTAGACATATACCATTATTATCATTACATATAAGCCATTTCACCTTGATTGACAATGATTAGATAAATGGGTTACATCTTGGTTTGTTATTTTTAGACATGCTCATCCTATGACATAAACCATCCTCATGTAGGGCAGAGTAAAGGTCAGAATCATTTTCACAGCATGTACATTATTAAATGAGTAAAGAATATGGTAGTAAGAGCTTATAATATGATTTTTTTAAATTGTTATTTTCAAGATAAAAGATTTATAACATCTTCAATTAAAGATTTATAAATAAGGGCTTTCAATCCTTTAGTGACATCATAGATATTCCACCAAAGGGCAGGGGTTGGGGGAAATAAGACTTTGTTGATTTGTCTTCATACTAGTAGCATGTATATCATAGTAGCAACAAAAAGAGTGTTAAACTATAGGTCTTAAGCATATTTCTGATTTAATATGACTTACCAAATCCTATAGGTTATTTGCATGAATTTTGTGTCAAATTAAGAGGGTGGTGTTCTATTATTTTGTTTATTTGTACATTTAGCATGGTTATATATGAAAAAGTATGTTCAAATAAACATCTGATATGATAGAAAGAGTGCAGTGTAAAATTATGCACCATACATATAATTCGCTATATATTCTCTATAAAAGCTGTCCTCTCATTATTTTTACAATGATTTGGGGACAATAAGGGGGCAGGGTAATAAAATCTTACTTTGTGTGAAATCTAACCTGGATATATATATTTCTTTTGTTTATTAAGTACATGTGGTATTGTACAATCAAAATAAATCAAGAAAATGAAATTTTTACGAATTTTTACATTATCAGCACTCTAAATATCACATTCCGATGCATATGCATGAGGAATATTTTGGCAAACAGTGATGCAAGACAGCCTTTTATCTTATTACACATATAAGGGATTCTAAAATTGATATTGAACCATGAAAAGAAGATATTATCCTAAAAATAAGAAGTGTTTACAATCTGCTGATTTACAAAGAATTGCCCATGCAATACAATCCAGAAGATGATATATTTGACTCAGGAATTAATAAAATAAAAATGAAGTATATTAAGACTCCATAATTTTGATTTCTTGATCAAACGAAAACAAATATGGGTAGGTAGTGTTTTAATGCCACCAATTTATTGGTGTCTTATATGATCCTCAAACAAACAAGAGGCCCAAGTGGGGCTATATCGCTCACCTGAGTACCTAGATTATCAGTCAAGCAGGAAGGAAGAATTATTTTTGCATTACTGTGATTAAGTCAACAAAAATTTTGAAAATATGTCAAATTTTATTTCAAACCAGAATAAAAAACAACAACAGCTTTTTGCACATCCATTCAGGTGATTCTGATATTCAGCATTTGCTCTGTCTCTGCAAGATGTGAATCAGGGCAACACATTTGTCATTTTCTTTAGGTGGGGCCTTTTGTTGACTGATTTCAAGTCTGGGTCATGAACAACAATTGTTTCAAATATTGATCCATTTCAAAATGGCCTAATTTCATATGTTGAGTGTTGAGAAACATCTAAAAACTTATTTAGATGTGTAAAGAAATGAAAAAAACTTTTTGACCACAGTGGGATTTGAACCGCTACTCTCCATATTTTAATTACCAAGCGGTATATGAGACCCACTTTTTAGTGGTGGCACCATCTGTTGAGCAATTTGGATGAAATGTAAAAATTGATAGAGGACCTATAGTACTTCATGTTTCATTAAAATCTTTCATGTGGTATAACAGCAGAAGCTCAAAATATGAAGAATTGTCCCTATACACCCTCATTTGGAAGTCTTAAAAAATTAATAGAAAATCCAAAAATTGAGATATTGACAAAATTCTTTCAAAATAACATTCCTTACCATAATTATGATCAAAATAGTCCTTAAGAAATCATCATTATCAATTACTGGTACCTAGGAAATATGACACTTTTGTGATTGAAATCACCAAGTCAAAAGAAATGTCGAAAAAATTCTAAAATTTGATTTTGGAAGGGAATAAGATTTCTTCACTCATCCTCTAGATCATTTCTATGCATTCCGATTGTCTCTGTAATACAGCCAGTATGAAGAAGATTGTCAAAGAAGGGTACTCTTTTGTGACCTACTTTTGACTGTGGTGGCGCCACCTGTAAAGAGGTTTGGACGAAAATGACAGAATTTGAAGGAGATCATAAGTGATTTATTTCTACTAAGATTTATTAAAATCCTTCAAACAGTTTTTCAGAAAAAATTAAAAATGTGAGAAATAGCCAAACCCCCCCCCCTTTTTTTGGAAGTCTTAAAAAATTCATAAAAAATCCAAAGGTCATAAGAAGTCATCATTATTAATTTACTGAAAAACATGACATTTTTCTGCATTGAAATTACTAAGTCCAAAAAAATGTCGAAAATACGTCCAAAATTTGACTTCAGAATAGAATAAAAAATAACAACTCTTCTTCACACATCCCTCTAGATCATTCCTATGTATTCGGTTTGTCTCTGTATGCCCCCGGTCTGAAGAAGTAGTTTGTTAAAGGAGGGTACCCTTTGTGACCTCCTTTTGCCTGTGGTGGCACCACCTGTCAACGGATCTGGACAAAAAACAACAACACTTGTAGGGTAGGGGACCATGAGTACTTCATGCATACCAAGTTTCATCAAATTCTGTTCAGCAGTTCTGAAGAAGAAGTCAAAAATGTGAAAAGGTAACAACAGACGGACGGCACGACAGACGACGGACTACGATTGATCACAATGGCTCACTTGAGCCTTTGGCTCAGGTGAGCTAAAAAAGGATATATTTTTCACTAGAGTTTTCTTAGGGATGGATAACCCTTAAGTGATAGATAATAGTTAACATTAAGTTGGTAGATAGAGGCATTACACTGACATAAAATACTAAAGTATATCAGGTAAACGTATATACAGGTATATCTATATGTTAAGAAAGATAAGAAATGGTTATATAATCAGCTGATTTTTGACTTGAATTTTGGTTAAGTCGAGATATTTACTCTGGTCCTCGAAACTTCGTTTTAATGAGTTTTAACTGTACATTAAAACATTTGCTTCACATGTTACTTTACCTTAACATGAGATTCATCAACTGTAAACCTTCTCCTTTCAAAAATTTACTCCTGTTTTCATTTCTCATAAGACAGGAACATAAACAATCGAATAAATTTTCCATCATTTCAATTTCTTCTTTACTATTTGGATCATGTCTTTTGTATGCCTAGAAAAAGACCATTTATACAGTTGTAAGATTAAAACTCTCATGAATGCATTTGGATTCAATAAAGATTTATTCATCCAATACTAGATATTAACTTTTATTTTTCATGAATTGATATTTACACATTTGCTGTGTTGGTTAGTTTAGTTACTGAGGAGGTGGGTTTTGTTTTTTCTGAAAGTATAACATTTAAGGTGAATGTTAAATAGGTCATCAAGGTCTAGACTGCCTTTTTGTCAATTAAAGCAGCTGGGAATAAAAGTATACAGTGGTGGCATCAGCTATAATACATCTAGTTACTTTGACCCAATCTTAAAACTGCATCACAGCTATCTTCACAATGCCAAACCAGGACTAGAACAACCTCCTTGTGCAGATCTACCACCATACTTGTTGCCATTCAGAAACTCGGATTTCATGTAATCAAAGCTCCTGAATCACTAATGTATTCCTTTTTATACACTACTTTAAAATATCTTCCAAATCAGAGTTTGTCCAGGAACAGGGCTAATACCCCTGCAGCAACACATTTGGAATAGAATCAGTTCATTATCGAGTAATATTTAATGCAAGGTATTATGAATAAGTCAAGGTCAATGGGTCAAAAGAAAGCCCTACCCCTTACAAGTAAAATGATATGATACAAGTAAAGAAGTTTTAAAAATCAAGGTAAATTGTCACTAGGTTGAACATCATGGTGCCAATGAATAGTATTTATCTTAAGAACCCTATGTTTTAAGTATCAAAGCCTTATCTATATCTTTACTAAAGATACAAGCCTTAAAACTTCTTAACCTGATGGACACACAGACAAACTTTATATGCAATAGGCTGTAATAAATGTTAGTGATGGATTATATTTTGATATTTTATTTTCCTTCAATTATTCTGCTAAATCATCACACACATGCAGCAGTCTACCAAAATATGGAAACTGCCTTTAAAATTAAACACTCTAAGTGCCAAGCTTTAATACATATCAATAAGATTGTATACTTACTGCAAGTTGCTGTAGTAAAACATCAATGCCATCTAATTCACCAAGTAATAGGCGATTATCTGCAAAATTTATGCTTAGTTGTAAGTCTTTTATCTTATGTCGTCTGAAATGTTTATACAATTCAATCTCCTTGACCTTGAGCATACCAAACAATTCTTGAATGATTATTGGCAGTTCTCTATTCAGAATCAAGTATATATATAATGGTATGTGTCCCTGGCGTTTAGTATTATATACAAGGTTATTTGTATTTCTTCACCACAAGGACTAAGATTATGGTAGTTTAAAAACATAACATAAATATATATTCCAAATTTTATAATTACTTGAATTTATTCCCTTTGCCACTAAATGTATTAGCAATCCACATACAGAAAATGATCTATTGCAAAGTGACTGACTCATAGCCTAGATAAGTATTAAGCAGTATCTTTATAGTCACCTTAAAATAGGTCATATGACCTTCAGTCAAGGTCATGACACCTGAGATTCTAAAGAATATTTATGTGAAGTTTGGTCAAGAATTATTTCAAAGTGACCGAGTTGTAGCCCGACAAGATTTGGCATTGCTGAATGAGATAATGAACAAGAAGAAATGAACGAATTCAAGGTGCACATAGCCCTGTCTTTAAATAGGCCGGGTATAAATATAATATTGATACTCTTAATATATCACATTAACAATCTGCTACATACAGTTGACACTGGTTATCTCAAAGTCGCTTAAGTCAAAATTCCATTTATCTGAAAGTCAAATTCGAGTCCTGAATTTTTTTCTTTAATTTCTGTACTATTTTACTTCGGTAAAGTCAAAGTCAGTTAAATCAAAATTCCCCTTAATTCAAAGGCATTTTACAGTCCCAAAACATTTTCTATATATTTTACACTCGCTATCTCTAAGTGTCAGTGTTTGTACAAAGTATATTGATTAACACAGCAGTAAAGGTAGAAGAAATGTGGACACCCAATTATAACAGCGGGGTGTACGGTGATGGCTAATTCTTTTACCGTGAAGCCATTTCACCTTGATTGACCATAATAAGATAACTGAATTGCATCGGCACTTGTTATTTTAAAATATGCTAATCTCATTAGTAAAAACATCTTCATTTATGGCAGATTATAGGCCAGTATCATTTTCGCAGCTTGTAAACTATTAAATGAATTAAAAATATAAAGAGCTGAAAATACAATTTTCAATTTGGAATTTTTTTTTACTAAGCCTTCATTTATTGGCTTGTCATTAAGTGACGGATGATATTTAAACTTCAGTCGGTAGAAAGATGCATTACACAGAATTAAATATAGAATAACAGGTAAAACAATGCATGTATATTCACACATTAATAAGAATGATCGAAAATGGTTATATAAACAGCTGAAGTTTATCTCGAATTCCAGATAAGTCGAAATATTTGCTCTGGTCCCATCAGCTTTGACGTAACGAGTTTCAACTGTAGTTCATAACGTTATGTTCAAACATGCTCCATCATTCTACTTCTATCCCCACTTAGCGTACAATGTACAGATTCATAGTTTTCCAATGCACAAATATTACAACTCCTCAGGTTTATATGTGTAGATGTCTTTAACTCATGATATTTCATGATACAGAATTTCACACTACAACTTATTCTCACTTAAATATCTAAGATACTTACCATCACTGCTTTGTAATGAAATGGCTAGGATCTCACTTGCATATAACTTGTTAGCATCAAATGGCATCTTCGCCTAAAATAAAAGGAAATGTATAAAGACAAAAATAGACTAACATGTTCTATATCCTGTGCCAAAGACACCAAATACTCATCTGCCCAGAATATGATTTCAGCATGCTGTAATTTAAAGAAATGGACTTTGCTGATACCTTTGGTCTTTGGGCCAAAACATAATGAGGTTTCATTATAACAATCAATGCAAAGAATGCCAAAATATAGGTCCTGGGCCCAATTTCAATAGTTTTTCCCTATCATCTTGACCTTGGATCAAGATCAAGATGTTTTTGACCATTTGGGTCAAGGATTAAATCACACTTCAGACATAAATCAAAACAAAATAAACAAAATTCCTTTTTCTCTTTTAAAGAGAATACTTATTTTCTTTGTAGCTGTCATGTTCACTCTCTGTATTACTGATTTTGTCTTGGTCTCGGAGAAGTCCTGCTAACTCCTATAAATTAATATTTTACCAGTATGCAAGCTTTCAAAACTGTACATGCATATATAATCCTCAGCCATATTGAAAACAGTTCCAAAACTTTTGATGAATTATCTGTCTTTTTTGTGTTGTGATTTACTAATTCAAAAGTAAACACAAAATATAGTCAAACTTTGCTGACTCAAAGTACAAGGAACTGTCAAAATCAATGAGTTTCCCAAAAGTTGAGTTTTCTAAGTTTCCTTGTTATTAGTAAAATTATGGAAAGATGAAGGTAAAATCAGGATTTTCTATTAGTATTTTGAATGAGAAATTACATAATTTTGCAAGTATTTCTGTTATTTTGATAACATCTCATAAAACTAGAACACTAACAAAGTCAGAAAGGACCAAGCTGAAAGGCTTTTATAACAAACAGCAGCATTACTTCTCATAATGCTCAATTTAATTCATATAAAATGTTTGTTTTCCTCTCATCTTAAAATCTTTAAATGTATCCTCTTATTGTGTCAATGATGTTTGACATTTAAAGGTATGGGTCTCTACCACTAACCTCTCTCTATGTATAAAGTTAGAAGGATATATTCTTAAAGAGTTATCACATCAATCAAAAACAAGTATTGATGTGTCACAACCATGTTTATAATTCACATCTGATTATGACCTTGAACTCTGACCTCAAAAGCTATTGGTGTCTTCCTGTCAACATCGTCTATCTTATTTTGAATAGTATTTATGATAATCTTCCTAAAAACCTCAATTTGTGTGTGCCACAGAAGGTGCTGATAAGATATAATTCTATTAGTAACAAGATTAGTCTTTGAAAGATAGCACAAGCCCGATGTCCGAGGCTTGTAACATTGGGATCGGGCAGGTAAAATTTCGGTATCGTAGGCCCGATTGGGCTTGTAAAATTTTGGAAGGTGAATAGGGCATAATAACAGGTCATGATTCCTTTCCCGAAGTATAAAGAGGGCAGATCCTTCTCACAAGACACTGAAACGGCTGTCGCATTAAGAGAAAGAGGAGGCAAAGCGTCATTATGCAATATCGCGACAGAGGAAACTCCAGCCACCTTGGTGCAAGGGGCGCCCGTGGCTGGAATTCGACGCCTAGTTGAGTAAAATGTTTTGTAAATGGTGCAGGGCAGAGAATGCGGAGAATTGTAAGTTTGTTACGGAGACTGACCACTTTAGAATGACCTCTGTGAAGGACTATGAAATTAAGGGTAAAAATGGCACAAATACTATGTACCAAAATACTCTCGTACTCCAAGTGATGTTGTAGGAAACAATAATTCTGCTTTTATTCTTTCTGGTCTTAGTGAGACAAGCAAGTGTCTACACCAATTTAAGAAAGCTGACTATAACAAACTAGTCATAAAATTGCGATCTGCCCAAAGACTGAGAAAGAAATCGAAAGAGGACTGTTCGATGTCTTCTGTTTTCTCCCTTATTATCTAAAATTAAAAGTATATATAAAAAAGTTCAGGCTTGTGAAATTTTTGTAGGGCTTCTGAATTTTGTCTGTTACCTGCCCATTGGGCTTGTAGTGAAAAAAACTTCTCACGAACACTGCAAGATGAATGATAGAAAAGAGTTCAATAGCATATTTGATCGAATTTATTTCACAATTCCAATTTTGCATATAGTAAGAAATTTTAATAGCATATAATATGTATACTGGTTTAACTAATAAATAATATCACAGATAATCTTCAAAATCCAAATCTTATTCATCAAAATATTATATATATAATTTATGAGAATTGTTCAAAGGAAACTCAAGTTATTGTCTGCTGGAAAGAGTGCTGATGGATGGACGGACAGAAGGATGGACAGATAGAGTGTTTCTATAGGGCAACTGCCATATAACGAGACCCTAATGATTTTGTATTCAACTTGCAGACATTCACTGATTAAAATCATACAAAAGGAGTAGTAACACTCACTTGTGAGTCAACTCCATTTACTGAAGAAGAAGAAAAGAACTCTACATTCATTGTGGTTATGAATGAAATTAAATTCAAAGAGGTTTGAAACATACACTATCCTTGGTACATGTACAAGCCTCTGATTTTCAGGCAAATACACATGCAAAACAAGCGTGTTTCCTCTGCTAATGAACACAACAAAGAAACTTCCATTATCTGGGAGACTGAAGTAAGTTGAGCTTTAAAACAAAGTCAGGAACAGTATCAACTAAAATGAGTGATGAAGTTATCAAAAGTTAACTTTTTAAGGTTTAACGGTACCAGTATATTTTCGAATTTAAAAGCATTTAAAAAATTACCTTGATTCTTTTTAGTAACCACTGCATGAGGCCTTGTTGAGCAGCATCTGAAGCTATTTCAGGACGAAATTCCAGTAAGTTTTCCACGATATCTATAAATAGTGAAGACAATGTCATTTTTCACCATAATGTGCATCTGTGTAAAATACAATCCATTACACCCCCACCCTTTCCATATAGAGAGAAATTGCCAAGCTTACAATTTTCAAAACAAAAAACTGCTAAAGGCAGTATGGCCACATTGTGAAGCATTGACAATCACTGAAAGCAGAATGTGTTCTGAAACACTAAGCCCACAGAAGCAAAAGTGTGCAATATAATCTATTTAAGTATGAAGGACAAATTTACAAGGTCAATTAATTTGGTGACATCGGCAAGAGCTTCACTGGTTGAATGAGTATGCATAGCATGAAGAAACGGGGGACCTTTAAGGTCAGTGTGTCACGTATTCCCCTTCCTGTACTAGCAACCAAGTTTGCAAAGTGCCATAACTCCAATAAAACTGACTGGACAGAAATCCCTTTACACTTTGCACATCTACATATTGTGATCTTTGCACCAAGTTACATTGAAATCCTCCCAAGGGTTAAGGAGGAGTTGCAAATATGCATAAAAATCGAAGTGCAAGGGCCAAATCTCCTGTAAAAAGTTTTGGACAGATATCCCCTTACAAAATGCACGTCTACAAACTGTGATCAATGTTTGTATCAAGTTTCAGTTGAGATGAAGTTGTGAAGATAAAATGCAAGATGGAATGATGGCAAGGTGCAATACTATATGCCCCTGTCCATATATGGCAGGGGCATGAAAACCCCGTTTTTATTATCCGGCTGATTATGCACCAGCCCAACTACAAAAGAAAATGCTGCCTATAAAAAAGACAGATTTTTATATCTGGTTCAATACGCTGTGGCTGTTCCATTACAGAAGATGCTGGACCTCAAAAAGATACATGTATATTGATTTTTTCAACTATTTTCTAAGTTTTTAAGGAATTCAAAAGAATGTAAAAGTACATGTATTCACACATGTTTGAACAGAAAGACATTCATTATGTTTGCTAACACTTTCTTCCACAATGATAACTTGATGTATATGATAGATTGATTGATTGATTATTGTTTTACGTCACTCCACCATTATTTCACGTATATGGTGACGGCATCGAAGCAATGCATACAAATTTAGACCTTTGCAACAGACCCACCCCAAGCAGTGAGGGATCTTTTACGTGCCACGTCTACTGTGACACGAGACCTTGGATTTTACTGTCTCATCCGAAAGACAGAACACCGGCGTGCCCAGGGTGGGAGTCAAACCCACACCTCTCGATCATGAGCCAAGCACCTTATCCACTAGGCCACACCGGCTTAATGTATATGATAGAAGACTTTTCCCCATGTACACTGTCACACATGGGGTGTCTACTATGTATTGTACATCAGAAGAGCTCTCTGATAAGTAAACATTTCATTTGAGTTCAAAACTTGCAAATGAGTAAGTCTCATGCAGACACTTTTGTCTAATGCTCCTTCCTTACTTTTTACAGTTGAATCAAATGTTGATCAAAATGAAGACATTTAATATTTTGGACTCATTGTTCTCAAACATTTTGTTTTTCTCCAAGACACTTTTTTGTCATTACATGTTTAAGGACATAATGAAAGCTGAGTAATGCATAAAAATATATGCTTATTTACCTGGTATGCTAAAATCTGTCATGAGTGAAGAATTCACTACATGCAGAGAAAAGCTGGCACTCAGTTCTGGTCTACAGAATTCAGAGTGGATGTTGTACCAAATGTTCTATTTAGAATGACCTACCAGATTGATAAACTTCTAATCTGTCAGTGTCTATTTAATCTCAGGTTTCAAGATATGTGTTTGGTCACTGTAGCACTAAAATATCACTGAACATTGACAAATTTCAAAACAATGGACCTATCAAACTTCTGTTCCTTTCAATCTCACAATAGGCTTCTTAACATAAAGCAAAATCAACATTCTGTGACACAAACAATGCATTTGAGCATAAAGTGCTTAAGCTTTGGATACTTATTCTATACATGTGTGATGACAAACCTCACAAACTCCAGAGGCAATGTATTTAGTCAAATTTTTCACAAATAGCCCCATCAGCAATGACCTCATGGAATACATTGATTGATTGATTAATTTTTGTTTAACGTCACACCACGAATATTTCACGTATATGGTGACGGCATCTGCCTGATGCGAGGCATACAAACTATGACCTTTGCAACGAACCCACCAAAAGCAATGAGGGATCTTTAATGTGCCATGCATACCACGACACGGGGCCTCGGTTTTCACTGTCTCATCCAAAAGACAGAACACCGGCATGACCAGAGTGGGACTTGAACCCCTGCCTCCCGATCAGGAGTCCGGCGAGATACCACTAGGCAACACCGGCTTCCTCATGGAATACAAAAATTAATACTCTGTGCCACAAAAATCAATGTTTGATGTACATATGTAACAAAATACAATTTCTACTAACCAGAGAGCTTTTTTCAAATACTTTGTGTCATTCATACTAGAGACCTCAACAATAAAGATATACATGGTGTTATTTTTGAATTAAATATACTAATAAGATATAAAAGGTATCTTTAGAACATTACTTAAAGTGTTATGGACACCATCTGATTCTTCTTTATTTGCCTCATCTAATCTGTCCAAATTCTGTACCAAGACTGCTACAATTTGTCCATCGAACTGAGGAAGAAATGTTTAACATTCATAAGCATACTTATTAAAATATAAAATATAAGTATGCAGTTCACTTAAGAACACAAATGCAGTAGTTTTTGTTTGACTTTTATTTTACATCACACCAAGATTATTGCACCTACATAGTGATGATGACATCTACATTTGCACGATGCAATATGCAGAAATTCCAAACTATGTAAGGTATCAACGAGAAGCAGTGAGGGATCTTTTACATACCATGTTAACCGTGACATGAGATTTTTTTGGTACTGTTTCACCCAAAATAAGGACACCAACAAGCCACTACCAAGACTCATTTAACCTCTATGTGACGAACCAAACCGGCTAACCCAAAGACAGGACACCAAGAAGCCACCACCGAGACTCTTTAGACCTCTCTGTCATAGGTCAAGCAATCTTACCCAAAGACAGGACACCAGCAAGTCACCGTCAAGACTCATTAGATCTCTCTGTCACAAGCCAACCTGGCTCAGCCATAGATAGGACACCAAGAAGACACCACCGAGACTCTTTACACGTCTCTGTCACAAGCCAAGCTGTATACCTACTGACTGGATACTTTCTTTCAAAAAACCAGCTCACTAAGAGACAGGACAACAGCAGGTCACCACTGAGACTCTTTAGACCTCTCTGTCTCAAGACAGACTGCTCATCCAAAGACAGGATACCAACATGTCACCACCAAGACTCTTTAATCCTCTCTGTCACAAGCCAAGCCAGCTCACCCACAGACAGGACACCAACAAGCCACCACCAAGACTCTTTAGATCTCTCTGTCACAAGCCAAGCTGGCTCAGCCATAGACAGGACACTAAGAAGACACCACCGAGACTACATGTATTTAGACCTCTGTGTCACAAGCTATACGGACTAACCCACAGACAGGACACCAACAAGCCACCGAGACTCTTTAAACCTCTCTGTCACAAGCCAAGCCAGCTCACCCACAGACAGGACACCAACAAGCCATCACCAAGACTCTCCAGACCTCTCTGTCACAAACCAAGCCAGCTCACCCACAGACAGGACACCAACAAGCCACCGAGACTCTTTAGAACTATATGTCAAAAGCCAAACCAGCTCACTCATAGACAGGACACCAACAAGACACCACCAAGACTCTTCAGACCTCTCTGTCACAAGTCAAGCTGCTTACCTACTGACAGGACACAAATAAGCCACCAAGACTTTTTAGACCTCTCTGTCACAAGTCAAGCTGCTTACCTACTGACAGGACACAAATAAGCCATCAAGACTTTTTAGACCTTTCTGCCAAAAGCCAAACCCGCTCACTCATAGACAGGACACCAACAAGTCACCACAGAGACTCTTTAGAACTCTCTGTCTCAAGCCAGACTGCTCACCTAAAGACAGGACACAAACATGTCACCACCAAGACTCTTCAGACTTCTCCGTCACAAACCAAGCCAGCTCACCCACAGACAGGACACCAACAAGACACCACCAAGACTCTTTAGACCTCTCTGTCACAAGCCAAGCTGCTTACCTACTGACAGGACACAAATAAGCCACCAAGACTTTTTAGACCATTCTGCCAAAAGCCAAACCCGCTTACTCATAGACAGGACACCAACAAGTCACCACATAGACTCTTTAGACCTCTCTGTCACAAGCCAAGCCAGCTCACCCACAGACAGGACACCAACAAGCCACCACCAAGACTCTTTAGATCTCTCTGTCACAAGCCAAGCCAGCTCACCTAAAGACAGGACACCAACATGTCACCACCAAGACTCTTCAGACCTCTCTGTCACAAGCCAAGCCAGCTCACCCACAGACAGGACACCAATAAGCCATCGAAACTCTTTAGACCTCTCTGTCAAAAGCCAAACCAGTTCACTCATAGACAGGACACCAACAAGTCACCATTGAGACTCTTTAGACCTCTGTCAAAAGCCAAACCAGCTAACTCATAGACAGGACACCAACAAGTCACCAGAGACTCTTTAGGCCTCACTGTCACAAGCCAAGATGGCTCACCCACAGACAGGACACCAGCAAGACTCTTTAGACCTCTTTGTCACAAGTCAAGCCACTTACCTACAGACAGGACACCAATAAGCTACCACTGAGACACTAGGCCATACATCAATTATATTTAATTATTTTGTGGCAGTATTGTCGTATTCTCAATATTTTGACCTATGCAAGACGATGCTGTCTTATCAAATTGAGTTGTCAGAAGGCAACAGAACTCAATGTATGGAAAATTTCTATTAATAGGTTAATTGTCAAGTAATTTGTTATTTCAAAACCTGACAAGATGAAAGCTCTGATCACAGTGAATCTACATGTGAAATCTCTATTTTTAATATTTCAAAAGAAAAAGGTTAGTCAAATTCCAAGGTCAAGATCACAACATCAAAAGACATGGTGGCAAATGAAAGCTCTTAACATGAAAGACCTATGTGTGAAGTATTAAAAACCCTATTCCTATTGGTTCAAAAGATAAAGCCCATGTTAAAGTTTTTGGAAAAAATGGTCAGAATCCAAGGTTCATGCTATCAAATCAAAGCTCTCGCTAAGTAATAAGTATAGTTCTCTGGACTTTTTATCCCAGTGAGCTAAAAAAGTTCACAACATGCAAATACTTTCAGTTGCTTGTTTGGGTTTCTATAACATAAAAATTTATGCCAAAATATAGTTATAAAAACAAATAGCACGTTACCATGGCATCAGTTAAAGCATTTGAAGCCTCCTCATTTTCATTTAAAGTATCTGCATCTGTCAACTCCTGAATGAGGTCGACTACAGCTATTGATATATGTACTGAAGTCAAGGTAAATTGTTGTTATATTTTCTTGTTTTATGTCACTTGCATAGTGATGATATCTGCTTGAGCCATTGCTAAAACATATAACACAAATTCAAAACAGTGAAGGATCTTATAAATGAAATGTTTACCATGGCATGGGATTCAATTTTTACTATCTCATCCAAAAGACAGGTCACCAACTAATCACAATGTACTCAAACCTGGAAACCTGCTGTTACCTTACAGACTGAGCTGTACCAACTTGGGTCAATATCTATTTTGCAGTATCCTTTATTTTTAACTTTTACTAATCAGCACTTCTATGAAAACTTACATGTCTGGCATTTATACCTAGATTCTGTGGTGCTAAGCAGATGACAGTCAGATTTCCCTGGATAGGCTTTCAGCACATGGCAGCGACAGTTTATAGCTTAATAGACTATGGCAGTGTAGATACAGATTTGTGAAATACGAATGCCCTCAAATGGCAGCAACTTTATCAATATATTCTGTTCCTAAAGCTAGGTTGAATTCCTAGGCCAAGGTAGGTCACAAAGTCAAACTTTTAAAATTGATGAAAAGTCTTGTCACATGAACTACACATGTGAAATACGAAAGCCATATCACTTACCATTCAAAAGATGTAGCCAATTTTAAAATGTTTGAAATGTAGGTTAAAGGTCACAGTCAAGATCATGAGGTCAAAAATTACTGTATCAATGGAAAGAAATATGTATGTGAAAGATGAAATCTCTATCTCTTAAAGTTGAAATGTTCTGTGGAATGTAAAAGTTTATTGCCACAGACCAACAGAGAGACAGACAAACCAAAAACTTTAGGGACTGAACCTGTAACCTTTCAATTACCAGTTTAACATCTTAATTTCTGAGCTATTCACTCTACTGCAAATTACTGTGTCCAACAATGTCTTTTCAAGCTAATTCTAAAAGTTCCTCCAACTTGCCAAACTATGAAAATCGACCTTCTTTACTTTGAAAGCATATACATGTAAACCTTCGTTTTTCTTTTTACATGTATTCTTTTTCAATGTATAGCTGCATAATTCTCTGAGATTCGATACCATAAAACATACAGAAACGTAAATTACAATAATGCAAAGGATATCGGTATTTTCATGAGTCAATAGTTGCAAGAGTGACTGGACGGTGTTTAGATCTACCAAAATGTGATACAGCTCTGGTACTGTGGCTATTACATGCATTTCCTGTACTATATCATTTAATTCTATTTCAGACTCCATAAATCTGAAATAAATAATGAATAAATTAGTATTACAAAGATTATTTCACTTTGTATAAACCTAAAATTTTAAATACATGTATGAGCACTTACCTGTCACTATGGATGCCAGACAAAGACTAAGAGTTACTATGATTTGTAAGGCAACAGAACTTGGTTGTTTATAGGTTAACACCACAAAAGACTTATTTCATATACTTTAAAACAAGGAAATTTGGCACAGACATCATTCTGCCCAAAAGACTGAAAACCTTTTAGCACAAACTTAATTAAGAGCAACAATACCTCCTAGTCATAGATAATCGAGCACAACTGTACTATGGGCCATTTGAAAGCTCCGTACTGTTTATAATTATCTCCTCTTTCAAATTCACCCGTTCATAAAGAATAATCTATAACAGACCTGCCCACTAATCCATGATCTTCACAGAGTGACATGTACATGATACAATACCTAAAGAAACATAAATATGAATATGACAATGCATTTTTCTCCATCCTGAAAATGAACAGACAATTGAGAAAGCAGTTGTCTTTGGATACATTAACAACTCCTTGGACTTTCTTAAACTCATAAAAGTGAAAAACAGGGAACATATGTGTACTTGTCAGGTTCACACAAAAACTGGATAGCATGGTGTTGAAAATGGTTTTATGAACGCTATTACTACTTTTTACAAACAAATCGTATTACGTAGATTTTACAAACATTATAATCTACTGGTACTTCACACAACAGTTCTGTCAAATTTTACAATGCATGGATGTATGAGTATCAATGAAGTAAAGCACTATTTTACCAAGAGCTCCTGACCACTGATTGAATGTTTGTTTTTTTAAAAATTTGTTTCACTACTTATTTCAGTCCATTCATATTCTTGCAGTCTACACCAAAAACTTTTGACCTCCATAAGTCACTCAGACCTGTGTTGTCAAGTGCCACATAGGTTTACATGCAAGTTTGTCGGGTCCGAGATAAACAAGAGAATTGGCAGAATTGATAGATGCTTCCAAAACGGCTATTTCTGAAATATTTTTTCCAGTACCTCTTTTTAAAAAATCATAATATAGTATTACAAAGGAAACAATATGTGTTTATGAAACAGGAATGCCCCCCTCCACTAACAATGTCCTATATCTTGATTACACCCCATCCCATGGATAAGCACATGTGAAATATGAAAGCCCTACCTCTTATGATTCAAAAGTTATAAAGAATATAAAATTATTTGCAAAGGATTCAAAATCATCGTCAAGATCATGAAATCAAAGACCTTGGTGTAATTTGAAAGGGCTTTATTAGTGGAGTATGCATGCCAAATCTGAAGTCTCTATCTCTCATGGTTCAAAAGTTGTAGTGAATGTTAAAGCTGACAACAGACATACAAACAAACAGACAGACAAGACCAAAACAATTTGCTCCCCCCTTCCCCTCTTTTCCTCCTTGAGATTTTTCAACTTATGAAGTTTCATGTTGATACCTCTTATAGTTTTTGAGTTATGCTCCAGAAAAAATTTAAGCATGAAAAATAACAAAGGCTTTGGCAGATTAAGAGATAAGAGTAGGGGTGCAAGGGCTGGTCAGAAAATCTTCTCAAAAATAAAAAAAAAAAATAAAATAAAAACCCTCCCCCTTTCAAAAATTTTGAGATCCACCTTTGAAATGGGAAATAACTCCTAAATTATTCAAAACAGAATTATGGTTCTTGAGCACTGCACTTCACCTTCTGTTCACAAATTCATGATTTTGTGTTTGATCAATTTATTCCTGTGGCTCAAACATTTTCAATCCAAAATGGGTGTGTTAACGACTGGAAACATGATTGCGATCAGGATCAAATAAAACTTGAGATTAAAACTTGCATCTGTCATGCAGTCCAGAAATCAGTCTTAAAGCACCGGAGGCACATATTTTCTTCTGTCAGGACAAGGGGACCAATGTTACTGGGAAAGACTGTCCTTGCGCAAAATTGTAACATGTGCTAAATCATTTCGCATTACAGCATATTATGTGGTGGTTCCTTGTGATGAGATCAAGGAACAACACCGAAATGGTAGATTCAGATCAAAAACTGTCTTACATTCTTAGACTGAGTGAATGTGTATGACAAACATAACTCATCATTTTTAAATAACATTATTTTATTAACCAATACAGAGTAATAAAATTATGGTTAAATCTTGTGTTTGAATATTTAAACTGATATACTGTATAGCCGGAATTTTTCACGAGCATCAAATTTCACGATTTTAGGGTTAAAAGGTATATTTTCATTTTTGTGAGTGCAATTTACTTTTACATCAATCGTTTTTGACACATAAGGACAAACAATTTTGTCAATGTATTGAATCACAGATTCCTCATTTGCCCAGTGAATTTCTGAGTGAGTTACAGTGAATTTTTATGGAAATTGGAATTTGGGATGACACTTGTCAGTTTTCCCACCATATATGAGCTGCATTGGAAGGAACACTCCGTCCATCGACCAAGAAAACGTACCTTAAATTAATAATAAATTGTGTAAACAAACTCATTACAGTGATAAACACATACACAATGGCTTTGATAAATGCGACATATTCACTCAAGCATTTATAATTATTAGCAACCTATCGACAGATCTGTACATTGACTTAATATTGTTTTTTCATTTTTAACGTCACTCATCAATTATTGCATTATTGCAATGATTATTACATGTATTTTTTACTTTCTCATCTGAAAAACTGGGCACCAACATGACCAGAACAGGGCTTGAACCCGGACCTTTCATTCTGTAGGAAAGCATGTTACCACTAGGCCACACCCGCTTCATTGAAATAAGAAATATATCTGCTCTTAACTATTCCTTTTAATTCCTTTAACCATTCCCTTAGTAAATGTTTATATACTTTAAATTTAATTTGACACTTATCGTCAATCCCCTGGATTTCTACATGTTTTGCCTCTTCGACTTCCATGGTCCATTGTGAAATAGAAACAACATTGATTCCAGTTTAATCCCAGTTTATCATTAGTTGCTTATGTAGCATATGTCCCCTTTTCCCACTCCTGTGACGTTTGCTGTCTTTAGACATACCCTTTCCTTCATCATTTTTGGTATGTAGTTCCTCATTTATCAAGTCTTTCGCAATACTCAGGTCCCTCACATTCATCGATCTTTTTCGTTTTACTCTTGAGGTATCTTAAAATCAACATGTTCTTTCAAGCCATAGTGCGAACAATGAACTCAAGGTATCGTGAGAACTAGTCAATATACATTTTGCCACAATGATTCTTCTCTCAACTGATAACGTACCCCTGCAATTACGCAATTGGAGCAAGGTAAAATTACTGAAAGTATGCAGCCGAACACCCACATCTAAACTTTCTTTTAATGTATAATTTTTTGCGGCAATTTATTTTCGTGTTTTCAAATCACTCATGAAATTAGCGAAAATTAGATTCTCGTGAAAATTTCTGATTATACAGTACACATAATCTTTAAAAACTGTACATAATAAAAACCCAACTACTTCTAAACATAGTTACTGACTTTTCTGGTAAATCTGGGTATTTAATTCTCTGTTCTTGATTTTTGTAGACTTTCTTCTCAAAGTTGAGTAACATTTTCTTAAGAGTCATATCATCTAAATTTGGAGTCTGAAAGTAAAATCAAAACATTATATACACAAACTCTCTCTCTCACACACACACACACACACACACACACACACACACACAATTGTAACTGTTATGAGGGACAGAACCATTCTCTGATAAACTACCACACAGGATATCAAACAAATGGCCCAACTGTGCCTATATCACTCACCTGAGCACAATTTGCTCATTCATGTAATAAAATAGTCAAACGTCTTCTAAATAGACAATATGACATTGAGATCATCAAAAAGACTATAGGTCTTGTATTTGGCCCCTCTACAGCCTTATGCAGACTTTTACTTGAATGTTGCACGCTGACTAACAGGGCGGTGGGGACTATATGATAGGCCTTGTCCAAACCTCTTTCAGAGGAGACATGGTCCTGAACCTCGTCCCCTCTGACTGTTAGTCGGGACTCCTACCGATCTAGGGTCTTAGCATGCCTTCAGACTGGCAGAGCATGGTTTATCATGTTGATGTCGCATATATTTTTATACCATTATGTGTTTTACAATACCTTGCGTGTTCATATTTTTAAGACCTCTCAATACGCGATAACTGTTGACCTTTGTTCTTTACATGGAGGATAATTTATAAATTTTTAAATATACGTCTTTTGATTGTTCTGCTGTTATGGTGAGTGGGAAGGTGGGCCCGTAAACTGGTTAACCAGACCATTTGTTTGGCTTTTGTCAAATTAAATGACCATCCTAAGTCAGTATCGTAATTGCACTACAATCAAATATTTTTGTAATGTGTTATATGTGCTAGTATATTATTTATATTCATGTATTGTATAGCTCCATGGTGACTTCTGCCACATAACTGAGCCAGTAACTCCTCTTTGTTCTTTCATAAACAAATAACAGCTCAATTTCGGTAGAATTCTATGAGTACTTGTTTCTGTAATGTTTTGTGAAATTTTGTGAAGCTTTTGCTGAAAAGAAGTAAAAACTGTGTCAGTCAATCAAAGCCTTTGGGAGCCATCTTGGATGACAAATCAGATTAAATGATAAAAATTTGGTGTAAAACCTTGAGTTTTTATTGTCTGTAAGTTTTTTGTGAAATTCTATGGAGCATTTAATGAAAAAAAGCCGAAAAAAGTCACCAATCATAGCTCTTGGTGGCCATCTTGAAATACAGACTGGGTTGGTCGGTTGATTGGTGTTTTATGTCGCTTTCAACAATATTTCAGTTATATCGCGACATGGAAGCAGGAGGTAACCAACCTCTTAAAGGTAGTGGCGCAATCCAGGAATCAAACCCGAATCGTTGGTGCCGCAAGCCAAGTGCTTAATATGTCAGCTAATCACAGCCCTTGGCTACCATCCGGGATGACTGATTTGGTCAAAGGATATTATTTTGCAAGAGGACCTTCCTATAAGTTTTGGTGAAATTCTGTAAAGTGGTTGCAGACGATAGGTTAAAAATGTGTCAACCAATCAGAGCCCAAGGTAACCATCTTGAATTATGAATAAGGTCGAAAAACACAACTTGGTATGAAGCAGCAGTGGAGAACAAGTAAAAAATATGTCACAGATCAGGTAAAACAAGAGGCCCAAGTGGGCCTATATCACTCACCTGAGTACCTAGATGATAAGTCATACAGGAAGGAAGAATTCATTTATTTTTGCATTACTGTGACTAAGTCAACACAAATGTTGAAAATATGTCAAATTTTATCTCAGACCAGAATAAACAAGAGGCCCAAGTGGGCCTATATCACTCACCTGAGTACTCAGATTAACAGTCAACACAAATGTTGAAAATATGCCAGAATAAAAAACAACACTTTTTTGTACATCCATTCAGGTGATTTTGATATTAAGCATTTGCTTTGTCTCTGCAAGATGTCATTCAGGGCAACAAGTTAGTCATTTTCTTTAGGTGGGGCCTTTTGTTGACTGATTTCAAGTCTGGGTCATGAACAACAATTGCTTTCAAATATTGTCCAGATCCAACTTAAAATGGCCTCATTTCATATGTTAAGTGTTGAGAAACATCTAAAAATTTATTTAGATGTGTAAAGAAATGAAAAAAAAATTTTGACCACAGCTGGATTTGAACCGCTACTCTCCATATTTTAATTACTGAGTGGTATATGTACCATTATGAGTACTACTTTTTAGACATGGTGGCATTATCTGTAGATCAATTTGGATGAAATGTACAAAATTGATAAAGGACCTATCACTGACGCCGGACACTGGACGGATAACACCATAACATAATACGCCCCGTCTTAAGACAGGTGTATGAAAATTATTTCAAACTTGAAACATCCATTTTTTTGGATCACTCAGATGCCATTAATTTTGATTATTCATACCATGGTTCTGGAGAAGATTTGCAAAAAGGGGTACTCACTGAGACCTATTTTTAGCCGTGGTGGTGCCACCAATCAATGAAATTAACAAACTTAGTAGAGGACCTATATTACTTTATATATTAAGTTTCATCAAAATCCTTCAAGCGGTTCTCAAGAAGAAAATGTTAAAAGTTTACAGACAGACAGAAGGACGATGACCCACAGGCTATCAAAATGCCTTACTTGAGCTTTCACCTCAGGTAAGCTAAAAATTAAAATTTACCTCAATATTTCAGAGCATGACTGAAAACTTTTCAGAATCAAATTACCGAAGACAGAGCGATAGCACTATGACATAATCTATAACTGTCCAAATGGAACAAAGCCGGTGTGGCACAGTGGATGAGGTGATCAGCTTGTAACCAAAAAGGTCCCTTTCTCAACTCCAACCATGTGTACACTGGTGTCCTGTCTTAAGGATAATAAGACAGTTAACACCAAGTACCTGTGTCATGGTAGGTATAACCATAGTGATCCTTCAATGTTTCTGATGGGTCCTGTGCAAAAGCTATCAACATATACATGAAATAATGTGGAGTGATGTAAAACAATAATCAATCACATGGAACAAATACCACAAGCAGCAGCAATATCATACAACAAATAATATGTCATGGGTTCAGTGATTACGAAAATATGACCAAGGTCATGATACCTTTGTGTTTGGAGTAACTATTGTGACATTCTATTTGTGAAGTAGTTATAGTTTAGGATGAAAAGCCATTGAATTACAGTAAGGAAACTCTCTTAAAACAAGGAACATCTTCCTATGTATCCTATATACCAAGTATCATGACCCTAGGAGTAGAAAGAAAAACAATTGTTTTAAGAGTCTGAACAAATGATGGAATACCAATTTTAGACAAAGAGCAAAGAGCTAAAACTCAAGCAAAACAAAGTCAAACAGAAAAAAATTCATAGTTGGTCTGTTGCAGTTGGTAATAAAGATGAGTTCCAAATTTCAATCCAATATCATAAAGGTTGTTTGAAAAGTTAGGAAAACTGATTTTAGAAAAACTGACCCAACTTCAGTAAAAGCAAGTCAAGTAAAACAAAATTCACACTCAGTTTGAAGTTGTTGATGACAAAAATATGTGAGAAATTTCAATCTAATATCTCAACAGATGTGTGAAAAATTAAAAAATTAACCCAATCTGGAAAAGGAAGGTCAACTATAAAAAAAATTCGAACTTGGAGACAGACAACTTGATTCCAATAAAACCACTATCTTTTGTTATAAGTGTAAAATAAATCCTGTCTAATGATGGAAATATAAAAAACAAATATAATGAACCTCTTTGTCTCTTAATTTGATTACCTCTGGTTCTTCTTCAACCATTTGAAGGATTCTTTCCCTTTCTTCTTCACTAATTCCCCCACTATGTCCCCCTCCAGTACCAATCTGACCCCGTCTTTTTCTGTCATGGTTTTGTTCACCATACTCATCATCTGACACTTTTCTTTTTAGAGTTTTCTCTGTCTACAAATATATACATGTATGTAGAGTATAAATGTATATACAATCAACTCTCAAAAACTCATACTAAAAAAGTCCATGTAAAACAGTTTGAGTTAAGTGGATTTTGAATTATGTATGTATATTTATATATAAAGAAATTAGAATTGTGACTTTAAAATCAGTCTGAGTTTATGCAAAATTCACCTGAACAGTGTTGGAGTATAAGTCAACTGTATAGATTAGAATTATGTCCTGGACTGGGTATATAAAGAGTATGTACTTATCTATTTTAAACTTCAATGCAAGTTTATTATTAACATTGAACTTTGGTTTATACAGACAATAATATATATTCCAGAAATTATGGTACTACTGTTCATAATGAGTTGAATGAGTTAAAATATTATTCTTTAAGTATTTGCCTACTCCATACAGGGAAACACGAGGCTTAAATACACCTTTATTGTTTGCCTGTGAACTTTTACTTTAATAACATGAGAGACTTGGAAAGTAATGGTATGGTCACAATTTCAATCAGTATTTCCTCTTTCATATCGTTTTCAAATCAATCAAGTAAATAATATTATAATGTAATTTGAATTATTGTATTATATTTGTAGTTTTGTGTAATATATGTATATATTTTTATGTTGAATATATCTGAAAATAAAGAACAAGTTCATGAATTTTATTATAACTATAATTATAAAGGTCAATGACTTTGGTGTAACTTGAAAGGGCTTTATTAGCAGAGTATGCACGCCAGATATGAAGTCTCAATCTCTCATGGTTCAAAAGTTAAGGGGAAGGTTGAAGATGACAGACAGACAAACAGACAGACAGGTAAAAGGCAATATGCTCCGGATCTATTGATCCCAGGGTATAAAATAAATGGCCCAAATAAGTGCTCACCTAAACACAATTTACTTACTCAACTGACAGTTTGAAAAATTTGCAGATAAATATGTATATATATTTTATATATACATGTACCGTATAACCAAAAATTTTCGCGAGTATCAAATTTCGCGATTCAGTATCAGAAAAGTTTATCTTTATTTTTGCGAATACAATTTTTCACGATAAAAAAAAAAACATATTCTTTAACTATGAAATAAAAATGACTCTCATCAAACAACTGGACAGACGACAATCTATAGCCGCATCTCTGTGAATCAGTTTACCTATATGTATAACTACACTTGTTTCTGCTCAAATCCATGCCTTGTAGCTTGTTGGTGCAATCGGCAGAATTGTTGAGTTAAGGAAACATTTTGACTTGAATAGAAATTATCTGTAATTTGTTAATGAAAGCAGTTGAAAACGACAAGAGTTTTTTTTACCAAGCGGCAGATAAAATTCCTCAATTCTATTTGACACATACAGGCATATAGTTTTTTCAACATGCTATATCATTGTTTCCTCATCTGCCCAGTGGTTTTTGGGATGAGTTATGTGCAATTCGGAGGGGAATCAGAATTTTGGGTTGCACTTATTAGTCTTCCCGCCATAAATGAGCATGGGAAGGAACTCTCCATCTATAAGTACCTTCAAACAACGAATAGATATGTAAACAAACTAATCAAGGGAATATGAACACATACAATGGCTATGATTATCATATGCTGTATTCATTCACGCATTGATAATTGCTTGTTAGCTATCAACAAATGTATGAAACCACTGACATAACGAAATCATGGGTTTTATCAATTAGGGTTTTAAAATCGTACATACCCGTAATTTGAGTTTGTCATGGATCCCCTGGATTTTTACTCGTTTTGCCAAGGTCCACTGAGAAACCGGGATGATATTAATACCAGTTTGGTCCCCATTTTTTGGAGTACAAATTTTCACGGTAACTTATTGTCACTTGTTCAAATTACTCGCGAAAATAGCAAAAATTAGTATCTTGCGTAAATTTCTGGTTATACGGTATTACATTTAAGGTATTACAATAAAATCTTCAGGTAATTATAAATGCATTAATGTTGTGTACTTTAACTGATCTATCCCTTGACAGGTCTTGCTGCAAAACATAAACACATGTGAAGAAGGACCTTTTGTACCTCATCCTTACCAAGTTCATCAAATTCCTCTCAATGCTTCTGAAGAAGTTGAAAATGTTTATGCATGATGACAGACAGTTGACTGATAGATGTACCATGCTATGACAATAACTCATTCAAGCCTTTGGCTAAGGTGAGCTAAATAGCATTAGAATGGCACCAACTTACAAGAATTCATCTTAAGACATCTGTTAGGTCCCTCATATATATACTAGTATTCTACTTGATTTATGCAGATGGTCTGATGAACAATTTTGTCACAGGAAGGTACCCTCTTGGGCTTACGTTGTCCACCCTGGATCCATGGATGGACACACCTATACTTTAGACAGTGCCCTATGACAATATTTCACCTAAGCCTTTGACTCAGCTAAACACTGAGCAGAAAGCTGCATCACTGCACATAGCAACTTGGCAAAAATGATCAGTAAATGAGAGAGATTATGATTTGATCAAGACTATAACCTCAATCCTTTTCAAAGGTCTGAAGATCAGAGTGCAACAAAAAAATTGGCAAAACTGTTTAAATTTCAGGAACAACATGGCATAATGATTTCAAATTTGGTATATTGTATTCTTAGTAAAAGCTGATGGTGGAATATAGCCATCATATGTACCAGTACCTTATACTGTCAGATTTGTGTAAAAAAAGAAGGTGCTGCTGTCAGTAATGAACTTCAAAATGTGCAAACAAGAGGCCCAAGTGGGCCTATATCGCTCACCTGAGTACCTAGATGATCAGTCTTGCAGGAAGGAAGAATTCATTTATTTTTGCATTAATGTGACTAAGTCAACACAGATGTTGAAAATATGTCAAATTTTATTTCAGGCTAGAATAAAAAACAACACTTTTTTGCACATCCATTCAGGTGATTTTGATATTAAGCATTTGCTTTGTCTCTGCAAGATGTCATTCAGGGCAACAAGTTAGTCATTTTCTTTAGGTGGGGCCTTTTGTTGATTGATTTCAAGTCTGGGTCATGAACAACAATTGTTTCAAATATTGTCCAGATCTAACTAAAATTGCCTAATTTCATATGTTAAGTGTTGAGAAACATCTAAAAACTTATTTAGATGTGTAAAGAAATGAAAAAAAAATTTTGACCACAGCTGGATTTGAACCGCTACTCTCCATATTTCAATTACCAAGTGGTATATGTACCAGTGTAAGACCTACTTTTTAGACATGGTGGCATTATCTGTTAACCAATTTGGATGAAATTTACCAAATTGATAGGGGACCTTTAGTACTTCATGTATTCCATGTTTCATTAAAATCTTTCATGTGGTATAACAGCAGAAGTGAAAAATGTGATTGAATTGTTCCTATACACCCTCATTTGGAAGTCTTAAAAAATTCATAGAAAATCCAAAAATTGAGATATTGACAAAATTCTTTCAAAGTAACAATCCTTACCATAATTATGATCACAATAGTCCATAAGAAATCATCATTATCAATCAACTAGGAAATATGACACTTTTCTGCATTGATAGGGAGGCCCAAACCCTTTCCTTAAAAACACATGAGGTACACTTTTTAGATACCTATAAATAATTTACTTGTATCACAATATACCAAAGAATAAGTAAGTTACAAGGCATATTTTATAGTCAACAAACTCTGAAAATTTCATCGGTTTATCTCGAGTACTTTACAAGATATGAGGATTTGAAAATGGACATTATTGCATTTTCACACCTTTTTCAAGCAAATGAAAATGCACAACCTCGCAGTTTTATAAGTGCATAAGTTAATCAGTTATGCATAAAATTTGTGATCTATTTATATTAATCTACTTTATGTACTACAGGTATTATGAAAAAAGATAAAAACATTTGTTGTAAGTCTTTATCATCTCAAATATAATCTCTTAAACTTGACGAAGAATGCCTTTTTACTTTGATGAAAATGACGAAGTCCAAATGTCCAAGGTCATTTTTCTAAAAACTTATACAACAATTCATAATAATGTAAAAACTTATTTAAAATGGTTACTCATAAGGATATTTGAAGGAATTTAGATTGTATGACAAAAAATAAGCTCTTTATAAGCAAAAACATTTTTACCTAAATCAGGGGCGGGTAACTCTTTTAAAAAATGTGAAAAATATCACATACCTTTTAATTTATCATAGTATAGCTTAGTTTTTTATATTAATCTACTATATGTATTATATTCATTTTTTTAAAAACATAAAAACTTTTAATAAAAGTGTTATAATCTCAAATATAAACTCTTCATAAATACAAATTGTCGTAAAGTTTGGTTGATTTCAATTCCTGTTCTTTATGTCTCCTACATGATAATCCACAATTAACAGGAAACCTGATAATTAGTCCTTGTCTTTCATTAATATGAATACCCAGTTTATTAAGATCGCTAATTAATATCTTGAAAGCTGTTAAAATGTACGAAATGAAGGTTGATATTTGCTGGGTCAGACAGCCGGTTGAGGTGATATTACGTAATAATTTAGCCGCACAATTGACAGGTGATCGCCCTAGATCTTCAGATTTCGCCCCTAAATTGGCAGAGTATTTTGGTTTATATTGGACTTTCACTTGTGCGCCTCCCCCCCCCCCTCCCATTTTGGAAATTCTGGATTCGCCACTGATATAAATACCAAAATTAATTAAAGAAGATTAAAACCAAATCATTTGAATCAAAAGAGGCTCTTAGTCTCGTCATTTTTCCTTTAACAAAAAATGTCTACCTTAAATATGAATAAATTAACCCCCCCCCCCAACTTTCCTTTCGCAGAGGTCTAGACTTATCTACAATTAAAATGTAAGTCTGAAGTTGTAAACAGTGGGGTCAATGTAAACTAAATGATGAAATGATGTCTTATTTCATCGCACAATATATGCCTTGGTATTTATTACATTGAAATGTGTATTTCTGTACATAATTCTATACGACAATACGTGGAGGTCGCCCCGAGTCAGAGGAAACATGTGTAAAATCGTATTAATAGAGCTACAAAATTACAATAAACTATATGAAATCATCAAATATTTAATTGATGTAAATACCAATAATTATCAATTCGAATATAAAAATCGTCCATGGTAAGTATTAGCCCACGTGCCCACGCTGTTCTTTAGATTACATCAAGAATGATGAAATGAAACTTTTGAGAAATAAAACTTTGTAAATAATAGCTACGGGGTAATTTTTTCACAAATAAGATAATCATAATTACTTCTATAGACATTGTTTTCGTTATGTGTTCTCTTATTTGAGAACTACATAATGTACGATTGTTTACTATCTATATCGATGTAATCAAATGACTCGTGAAAACAATATGGCGGACCGTTGTTTTGGCAAAGAGGAAGACGCTATCTTTTTATTTTCAAATGTTTGTAGTCATTTCTATGTATATTTTCATAAAAATGGTATCAAATGAATCGGGGAAAACATACTTATCGCATATTATGGGCTGGTGGAAATAAATTAAAAACTGAAAATTATATATATATAAAACTTACGTGTGCCCACATCGCACATCGTTTTCCCTTTGGCGATCAGCTGTTTACAGGTAATGGACGTATCTACCTGAAAAACCTCACCTTACTGGATTTGATACAACTGTGACCCCGAACAACGCCAGTGAACATACCGCTTTTATGCTCATTGATTCTAAGCGCGCCATCAATTATACGGCAAAATAAACATCTCGCTGTACCGCTGCGGTATCGTTAGATATTTTAATCATTTTAGCTATTTTCAAATTGCCCTAATTTCTTTATTTCTACTCCAAATGAGATGAAATTTGAGAAATGAGAAGAAAACAAAATGAATATTCTAATGATATGATTTTGATTTACATGTTAAAAATATTTCCCAATAAATTATTGATATGAAAATTGCAAACAACGCATTTTAATTAATTTGAACTTAGTCATTTGCGATGGGCCTCACTAGCATTGAATCACCAAGTCCAAAGAAATGTCCAAAAAAAATTCTAAAATTTGATTTTGGAAGGGAACCAAAATGACAATACGTCTTCACTCATCCCTCTAGATCATTTCTATGCATTCTGTTTGTCTCTGCATACAGCCCGTATGTAAAAGAATATTGTTAAAGGAGGGAACTCTTTTGTGACCTACTTTTGACTATGGTGGCGCCACCTGTAAAGAGGTCTGGACGAAAACAACAGAATTTGAAGAGGATCATAAGTGACTTATTTCTACCAAGACTTATTAAAATCCTTCAAACAGTTTTGTAGAAAAAGTTGAAAATGTGAAAAATGGCCAACCCCAACCCCACCCCCTTTTTTTTGGAAGTCTTAAACGTAAAATTGCCTAATTTCATATGTTGAGTGTTGAGAAACATCTAAAAACTTATTTAGATGTGTAAAGAAATGAAAAAAATTTTTTGAACACAGTGGGATTTGAACCGCTACTCTCCATATTTCAATTACCAAGTGGTATATGTACCATTGTGAGAACTGCTTTTTAGACATGATGACATTATCTGTTAACCAATTTGGATGAAATTTACCAAATTGATAGAGGACTATAAGTACTTCATGTATTCCATGTTTCATTAAAATCTTTCATGTGGTTTTGTAGAAAATGTTGATAATGTGAAAAATGGCCAACTCCCCCTTTTTTTGGAAGTCTTAAAATATTCATAAAAAATCCAAAAATTGAGATAATGACAAAATTCTTTCACAATAATATTCCTTACCACAATTATGATCAAAATAGTCATTAAGAAATCATCAATATATTTTTAATAACCCATCTTTATAGATTGTTGAAATACAATTAGTTTCCCCATTTATGTACTGGTTCTGGAGGAGAAGATGTTTGAAGAGGGGTACCCTTTTGGCCCCGCCCTGGATCCACCCCTGAGGGAATCTGGATCCCGAACACAATTTTAGTAGGGGACCTTGAGTACATCATTTACACAAAGTTTGATCCAAATCTGCAATGTAGTTCCAGAGAAGAAGTCAAAAATGTGAAAAAGTTAACGACGGATGGACGGACGGACGACGACAACGACGACGGGCAACGCACTATGACTATAGCTCACATGAGCCTTTGGGTCAGGTGAGCTAAAAACCCCATGAAATTATAAAGTTTGTAGCATCAAATAAGAATAAAAATAAAATGAACTTAAATGTATGCTAATTTTAGGGTAATTGTAGCACATTTATATTGTATCAATTAATTTCATATTGTCATCATTTATTGATTTTGTTTATACATGTATTTCATTATGTCAATGAACATGTAAATGAAGTGTAAGTATAGAAAAATAGAAATGAAAATGAAGGTGTTTACCAAAATGTTCCATACTTACATTGTGAATATGCTGAAAAAGAAAAGTTGAAAATCTGAAAGCTATGGACATTTATATCATATTAAATACAAGTATCACTGACCTCATACAGTAAAATGTGTTATTAATTATCATGATAATACTTCCTCAAAAAGTAATTAATATTCAATTAATACTTTATACCAAATAATTTTTTTTCAAAATTTCCTGTATTTCTTTAATGATTGAAACAAAAAAAATTGTTCCAAATACATCAATTATTTTCTTCTTTTGTTTTCATGACCAACAATCGAAACGAATACATTGTTACTGCAGAGAATAACATTACTTGACACATCTGTTTTACTCAACATTTCCTAAAGTAAATTTCATTACAGCAGAATATGACAAAATTTCAAATTACCAATATTATGATAGGTTGGTTGGTTGATTGGTGTTTTACGTCGCTTTCAACAATTTTTCAGTTATATCGCGACATGGAAGCAGAAGGTAACCAACCTCTTAAACATAGTGGGGCAACCCGGGAATCAAACCTGGATCGTCGGCGCCGCAAGCCAAGCGCTTAACCACTACACCAAGCCTGCCCCATTATGATAGGAATTCAGTTACTGAATATGAAAACTTGTTAACATGACTAGGATATACAGCATTAAATGAGTTTTTCTGCCTCTGAGATTTCGTTTAGTACCATATTAGGCCAAATAAAATTAATTGATAGATTTTCATCCCCGCCCGCCCCTAAAAAATACCCCCGCCCCAATTTTTTTTATTTTTCAAAATAACGATTTCCGTATTTTTCTCTCGTATCCGTGTCCGGTATGGGTTTTATTTAAGCATCTGCCATATATTTCCGTGCAAACGTCAAACAGGTCAAAGCATAGTAATTCCATTTCCCATAGGGTCCCATGTTAAATTACCGAACTTCCAGCAAGATTTACACAACATCCTACATTTTAGCTATATATAATCCACATATCAAAATGTTTGTCAGACCCTCCTCTATCAGAATTTTAACAGTTTACCATAGGTTATCCACCTTAATTTCGAGAAAATCATGCTGGAAGGGGGATACCCCCCAAAATTGGCTAAAATTCAAATGTAAACAACCACCCCTTTTTAGGTCATTAAATCTTTACATTAGCGAAATGAGATAAAAATTCATGATTTTACAGCAGAATCAATCTTTATTTATACATAAATCAAATAATTTCATCCAATCACAGCTCCTGATACATTGAAATAGTAGTCCCTCTCTCCCTACACCACATCAGCCAATCACGGCTCTCGTTAATTACCTTTCTTTGACCTATAGAGGCATTTAACTACTTTATCAAACTAGGAAAGCCGCTATCAAACAAAAGTGTGTTGATTTCTGAATAAAATGACACAAATTTCATGAAAATCCATGCAGTAATTTATAAGAAATGTCACTTTAAAGATGCCTACCCCCATCTGTAGTGTATTGAAAATGGGCACAAATTTGGATTAGGGGTCATGTCTAAGGGGCCTGTAAATTGATAACACTTTATGACTTTTACCTGGTTTAGCCTTTCAGTTTTGTTCATTATACATTGAATAAACATGTTCTAATAAAATTTTAATCAATTTGTGAGTCATATTGATTTTTGAATAATACTCTTGAAAGCTAAATATGCCATTTTCTGTACAAAAATACAGACATTCCATGATGTTATTATTTCAAATAGAACTTTGGAGGTAAATGATGTTATACACATTTCGGCTTAATTCGGTGTGTTTTTGACTTGTACGGGGCAGATCATATGATAATTTTTATTGAAAATCCCAAAAAATTTACATCGAATTGCGTACTTTTACAAATTCAAGTTTCACAGTCCACAATGTATAAAAAGTGCACAAAATCCGAAAAAATTGGGATAAAATTCTGTAAATACTGTTTCAAATGTCTCAAATATCCAACACAATGGAATCAAATCAGTCATCCATGCAAAATACACAAAATTAATTTGTTAAAATTTGGCAAATTTAAACCACCCCCCCTTTTTTTTCCAGAAATTTCAATATTGAAAATTCTAGGCACTTTGAATCAAAATTTGGGGCCAATTTGATATGATTTTAGGTTAAATGGACTGCATGAACAAGAAAATGAGGTCAAACTGCATTTTTGAGAAATTTAGTATTTGGCCTATAGGTCAAAGCATAGTAATTCCATTTCCCATAGGGTCCCATGTTAAATTACCGAACTTCCAGCAAGATTTACACAACATCCTACATTTTAGCTATATATAATCCACATATCAAAATGTTTGTCAGACCCTCCTCTATCAGAATTTTAACAGTTTACCATAGGTTATCCACCTTAATTTCGAGAAAATCATGCTGGAAGGGGGATACCCCCCAAAATTGGCTAAAATTCAAATGTAAACAACCACCCCTTTTTAGGTCATTAAATCTTTACATTAGCGAAATGAGATAAAAATTCATGATTTTACAGCAGAATCAATCTTTATTTATACATAAATCAAATAATTTCATCCAATCACAGCTCCTGATACATTGAAATAGTAGTCCCTCTCTCCCTACACCACATCAGCCAATCACGGCTCTCGTTAATTACCTTTCTTTGACCAACATGGTTTTCACAATTTTGCGTGTGGTTGCTGGGGTGAAGGAGAAGAGGGGATGGTTTGCCACTAATATGAGCGATGAGTTGACGGTTCTAGATGTTTATCAAGATTATGTTAGTGGTAAAATTGACGGTAAACAACCGCACGAAGAAATTCAATCGTCACGCATCACCGCTATGATCGGTACTTCTAAAAGTGACTTATCTACGGAAATCGATCCGGGAACCAAACTCAGTGATGCTATTCCCTGCCTCGGCCACTATATTGAGTTCAGGGTCAATCTTGACGAAAATGAAAATGTTGAAAGCCCAAAAATGGATGCCCTTAAAATTTTGATGGACGGGGCTAACAAAGCATGCCATTTGCCAAAGTTAAAGCATGAACTTAACCAAAAGAATAAACTTTACAATGACATAATTGAATGGCTGAAGAAACAAGGGGTTGGTTTTCTTTCTACAAATGCAGACTCACTTGGTGTTAATCTTGTTAACACACTTTGTGATGCATTATGGTTCGTGGATGGGAATCATGTAACTTTAGCAAGCAGAGCATATTCTGTGCCCTTGCCCTTTTCACATTTCCAAGGCTATTATAAACCAGAGCTTCGTAAGAGGAAAAAGATTGATTCAGAGAGTTTGAAAGAGAATGTTTTGAGGTCTCATGCAACAGCAATTTTATTACTAAGCAACAATGGTTTTCTGAAGCGTGAGAAATGGGCATCAGTCAGAGAAGTACTCTCAGAATTTGGAAATAATCTTAAAAGATATGCAGACTTTTTAGTTTCAGAGAAATATAAATCTGAATCAAGATCTAGTAAAAGAGTGTTTCAAGGGGACAAAGAACGGTGGGAATACATGTCTGCAGCCAGATCAATAAACCCTACTAATCAGGCAAGATACCAAACACTGCATACTGCTATTATCCATAGTGACGCCTTCACTCCAATTGTGGTAAATGACCATTCACCTGGGGAACCAAATCGGCATTTTGAATATATGAAGGGAATGGTGATTCCTGTAAAATGCTGTAAATTCACTTATACTGGATCTAAGGAGAACTTGGTGTTTATTTGGAAGGTCCCTGTTGACATGTCTGAAAGTGATCTATTATCTAAAAACATGAACATAGCCTGTGAGCTACGTAAAACACGTATTTCAAATAAGGCTGTATTTCTCAGAGAAGCGTACAGGCGCTTAACCGGGGACCGATCAGCTAGTTTAACATTTTCACAAACTGAAATCGATCAACGAGTCAGTGAAATTCTTGATAATGAGGACACAGATCTAATCTGTGATTTGAGGTGTAACAATACTGGGCAACCAGAGAAATTTAATGTTTTTCTATCTGAGTGTCAAAACTATATCAATGAGAAGCTTGAATTAGCAGTTGATGACAGAAGGCATGATCAAATTGACAAGGGTGATGTGATTACACATTTGGCAGATGCTTTTTCTGTGAGAGATTTATATGAGCAAGTCAAAGCTAAATTACCAAAAGATACCCCAATACCATCCCAGCAATGGCTGCGCTGGCAATTTTGGCCCGTCATGCAAATTTTCAATCTTCTCATAGATATAGTGGCAAACTTAAAGTCAAATTTATGATTCAAAGTCGTCAGTTTAGAAAATCCCATATTGATATGCACTATGCATCTGCAATTTTTAGATATCAAAAAGAATTTGCTATTAAGTACAAAACATTTTGTAATATGGTGTGTATGGATGATAAACATAAATTGAAAGTAGGTGAGCCAGGCTACCCAGTAGCAACTGTTGAAAGGGGGAAGCAAGTTATTGTTGCCATGGGAAAGAAGTTTGAAGTAGCAGACCATGATTTCACAAAGTTTTCTATTACACCTAGTGTTAATTTATTTTCCGACATACCTGATGAAATAGAGAATACGTTTTATGGAGGAAAAGTTTTTGTTGGGTTAAAAGAAACAGCTTTTCAACCTTCATCCCCATGGCGTCATGCTGCTGAGCTTTGTAAAATTTTGAAAAACTCATTTTCAGAGGATGAATGTATCAAACCAATTTTTGTCATGTATAGTGATGGTGGCCCTGATCACAGACTTACATATGTCTCTGTTCAAATGTCTTTGCTTTGCATATTTTTAATTTTTGATCTTGACATGATTTGTGTGGCTAGGACACCTCCTCAGAATAGCTGGAAAAATCCAGCAGAACGCATAATGTCAGTTTTAAATTTAGGTTTCCAGTCCGTAGGATTAATGCGTGAGAAAACAGATAATTATGAAAAGCAAATTGAATCTGCAAATTCTTTGTCTGATATTCGAAATCTTGCAGAAAAATTCCCCACATTTGAATCTGAGGTCTTAGATGCAGTTGAAAATGTACGAATTTTATTGTCAAAAGTAATAGGTAGATTAAAATGGAAAGATGAGAGTTTGCAAGTATTTGAGCCGGCAACCGAAGCAGAAATTGTTGATATGAGACGGGAAATACAGAGGATAGATCCTGATTTGAAAGCTACAGACACAACACAGAAAGATGTGAAAAAAAGAAAGAAATTTACAAAATTTGTTGATGATCATTGTAAAGTTACACACTACATGTTTAGTGTAAAAAAATGTGGGAAAAGTTCATGTACAGTCTGTAAGAAGCCTCGGTTGCCGGATCAGATATTTGAAACTCTCTATCACCTTCCAGATCCGGAACCATTAAATGCTGATAAATATAAATCTTTTGAAGAGCTATATGGGAAACAAACTACAGAGAAATTCAGACCTTCATACACTGCTAAACCATCAAACCTGCATGGAATTCCCTTTTCCCCCTCTTCTCAATACGCTAAAAATGTGGAAATGGTTGTATTATGTTCTGAATGTGATAAACCAAGAGTTTTGTATTCTAAAAAAGTTGTCAAGGGTGCTGAAAGAACACAACTAGTAAAATTACTTGCAGAGCTGTCATACTCTTGTGGGGCTTCATTTGATGAATTGGAACTGGCTGAAAATCATGTATTGAAAACTGTGTTTGTTAAGAAGAATCTTACATGTAATTGTACCATTGAAATTCCTTATTATTCAGCTGGTTTCGAACGTGTATGTTTTTACTGTGGTACAAATGACATTGAAGATGAGGAAGAAGGTGATGTAGATGCACAAAAATTTTATCCTTTGTGCATTGTTTGCAAAGAGAAAGGCAACAAACTTGTTGAAAAACGTACCAGAAATTTCTTTTCTCCGAAATAGTTTGAAATTGTATGTGTATGAAATTTCAAATTTTCATCAATTTGTTCCCAGGACAATATTGACAGATACAATTTGATATTAATGTGAGTTATTATCTAGTCAAAATGTTGTTTCATCTTGTTATATTGTTTTTGATTTTGTTCTATTATTAATAAACAGATAGTTTATTTATTCCTCTTATAATTTGATAAAAAGCTACAGTCAGATTTTGTTTCAAATGATATCACTTGGGTTTTCAAAGTTGTTGGTCTGAGTAAGAACTTGTGTTGTGACTATTAAAGTTTTGACTTTTGTGGAGTAGAAAACAGATCACACTTTCTGCTGTGCATTTCAGGTAGCATTTGATAAAAAAATGCTTCCTATTAAGCATGTTTTGGTCAAATGCTGCCCGAAATGTACAGCAGAAAGTGTAATCTGTTTTCTATTCCACAAAATTTAAGGAAAATACACATTTACTAGTTTTAATAAAAGTCACATCACAACTGCTCACTTAGACCAACAACTTTGAATACCCAAGTGATGTAAATATTTGCTACACAAAAAATAAAAAATAAAAAATAAAATCCTCCCACCCGCCCCACTAAAATTTTTGTTGGTGGATGAAAATCTGGTTATTAAATTTAATTGGCCTTAATTTCCCTAACAAATTTTATATTTGTCACAATGCTCACCATGAACCTACAAAAAATGATTGCTGGACAACGTCTCACCTAGACAACTTGAAACAGGACAACTTGTCACTAAAAACAACTTGTAACCTACGCTCGCTGAACAACTCTTCACTGAGACAACTTGTAACTAAAAAAAGACAACTTGTAACTAAAAGATTTTGGTTATAACTTGTCATAACCAGACAGGTCATAACCAAAACTTCAGCAAGGTCAACATAAAAACTCAGCACCAAAACTTAAAGAAACTACAGCATGTATATAAAATATATGCCCCCTCATGGGCACATGCACCCTCCTGGACTTAATCATAGCAGAAACAAAGCTATCCTAAATTATAATCTTCATGGGTCATAACTCCTCTAAGTATTTATACTGGTAGTGTAGTATTGCTTTGACATATTGACCCTCAATTCTACAGCCATCCTTTCCTTTTAGTTTCAATCATGTTTTAAATTACCTCTGTTTAAAACAGCTTGACTTGTAATATTTGGTTTGAATATGATGAAAGGTACTTGAGTTATCATCTGAAAACCAATAACAGACAATTCTCATCAGTCATGACCTTGACCTTTAACCTTTTGAACCCAAATTCAATAGTATTCTTCTTCTCTTGACAAGTAAGCATATATCCCCCAAATTTGGTTTGAATATGATGAAAAGTACTTGAGTAATAATCTGGAATCCAATAATTACAGTATATTTTCATCAGCTGTGACCTTGAACTTTGACCCTAAAATCAAAGGGGTTTTTCCTCTCTTGATAAATACATAAAAGCATATATCCAAATTTGGGTTTGAATGTGTTATAAGGTACTTGAGTAATCATCCAGAATCCAATAATAACAGGATATTTTCACCAGCTGTGATCTTGACCTTTGGACCCCAAAATCAATAGGGTTCTTCCTCTCTTGATAAGTAAGCATGTATTAAAATTTGGTTTGAATATGATGAAAAGTGCTTAAGTAGTCATCTGGAAACCAATAATTACAGTGTATTTTCATCAGCTGTGACCTTGACCTTTGACTTTTTGACCCCAAAATCAATAGAATGCATCCTCTCTTGATAAGTAGCATATACCCAAATTTGCTTTGAATATGATAAAGATACTTGAGTTATCATCTGGAGACCAATAATTACAGTATATTTTCATCAGCTGTGACCTTGACCTTTGACCTCAAAATAAATAGGGAGCTTCCTCTTTTAATAAATAAGCATATACATGTATCTAAATTTCCCCTGCCATACCTGGCAGGAGCATAAAAAGAAACAGATTCACAAAGACTTGTCACCAAAACAAATAAAATCCAAATTTCAGCTATATTGTAATTGTCATGTTATGAAAGAATTAGCAATATCACTTTAAACTCATTACCAAATCTTGTTCAAAGTTTCAGCTATAACATGTACATGTATTATGTCATCAGATCTTTTCTTTTTTCATAATTTTCAGTAAAAATTAAAATGAATTGCAAGTCTGTAAAATAATGCATAGTATATGTGAAATAGTTACAATTTTATACTTTTTAAAAAAAAAAAGTAAACTGACCCATTGCTTTTGCAGAATATTTATTGAATTTCACAATATATCCTCAATGTTTGTACGAGGGATGACTGAGGTGTAAAGTATTTTGACGTCACCTAATTTAACAATTTTTCGCATGTAAATGGAAGGGTGAATGACAACAGCAATCTATGTCATCATTCCCATTGCCATTTGTAGTTGTGAGCAGTAAGAAACAACTAAAATAACAGTTGATAAAATGTTTCATACATGATAAGAAAATGCACACGCATGCACTTATGGTGACCAATAGTGTAATCACTACAACTGAGGAAAACCTGAATTTTGGTGACAATTTATCTTGATATATACATCTATACATATTCATTTATGGTCAGAAGAGCATCTCACACATCAGTAAAAGCTGTATGAGAAATGAAAGATTTGGTCATGAAATGTCTTGTGAAATATTTAGTGCACATACAAAGTCAGCAAAGTTCTGTGAAAAATCAAAGTTTTTGTGACAAGTTGTCTGGTCAACTAGTCAACAGGTGACAAGTTATCAGCAAATACAAGTGGCAACGAGATGTCTTTTTTTGGTGACAAGTTGTCTTGTTATGACCTGTCTCAGTGACACATTGTCTTGATACCCCTGAATAGAATTTCTTATTTTAATTTTTACACAAAATATGGGGCCTAATGCCCAACAAATTACTTTTTGCTGTAATTTCATCATGACATTAGAGCTTAGATCTGAACGTCACAACAGAATGACACTAATTTGAGAGGCAAAACATCATATATGCTGGACATTAAATGAGAGATAAGTTTAATATTGGGGGAATGGGGGATTATTTTATTGTAAATGTTTTTTCTATGAATTTTGGAAATGAACATTGGTAAAAACCAATGTCTAGTGTATCAATTGCCCATGGATGGTGGCATATTATATGGTACATTCCATAGGGTCTAGGTATTGCTGCTAAGCCTCCAACATCCTCACTCTTGACCCTTTCCTTCTCTGTCTGTCTTCCTTAAAAAACACAAGGCAGACACTTTCTCACATACAGTATGCATTTGCAAGCGGTTTTCCAACATTTAACATCTGTTCTTGCCAAATCTAAGCTATATATAACTCAAACACATAACAAACCTTTCCTCCATACCTCTCTCTTTGAGTTAACCCTACCGTAGCAGCTGTATATTCTACTCTTGTGGTGATCTCTCGTCTTTGTACACTATCATGTCCTTCTGACTTGCTTGTTTCATAACAAGCCATCTGATTTGTCAATATCTTTACTATACAAGAGTATCAATAAAAATGATGTATGTTTTCTGTATGTTAACTGAACGGCAGTCATAATGCGGGAAATTGATGAGTCTATTCATATACAAAAAATCAGTAAAACTGATGGATACTCCATAAAGCACAGCAATAATGAAGGAAATGAATGACTCAGTATATAGAAAATCATCGTATTAATTGATGTTGATTTCAAATCTCAATGTATCATATGGATATCCAGTTGAGTCAACTGTAGAACAACAAGTGATCACAGTATCTTAAACTAAAATGAGTAAGCTTGACCTTGATTAGTTATGAAGTAAAACTTTTTATCGTGATCTTGACCTTTCAGAAATAACCTTGAATGACCTTTGTCCAAAAGCCCTTAACCTAAATAATATTTTGGTGAAGTATGATCAAATTCTGATAAAAGGTGTAGGAGATACCGGTATATGTACTTCATGGTATTTTAAATCATAGTTAATAAGTAACCTTGACCTTTCAGAAATAACCTTGAGTGACCTTAGTCCAAAAGCCCTTAACCTAAATAATATTTTCGTGAAATATGATTAAATTCTGATGAAAAGGTGTAGGAGATATGAGCCCGGACAGACGGACGGTACGACAGACAAACTGACGGACGGACAAACGGGACGGTACGACAGACACATGGACAGGACAGTGACTATATGCTCCCCAAAAGTTTTCAGGGAGCATAAAAATTCCAGTAAGTAAAGATTGACATATTCAGCAAAGATCAAATAGGCAAACCAAGAGTTTAAAAAAGCATGATCTCAGGAAAATTCGTTTCATGGCGAGCTTAGGAATAATTCTTCAGTTTAATATATGTGGCACAATTTTTAAAGAAACTTTAAGAAAGTTAATAATGAATATTATGTATGGGTCATGTCAAAATGTAAAAGGGATTCCATAAAAACAGATATTGCAGCTTAGGTCAGTGAGCCCAACCTCTCTACCCTGTCTTCAAATAATATCACATATACTTTGATATGGCTTAGGGATAGGGGGGTGAGAAGTAATATTTAAATCCTGAAAAAGGGGATGAGGGGACCTTATCTTCTGACCCTGGGATATGAAAGTATACATGTGTAATTATTAGCAAACATTTGAAAAAAAAAATCAAAATACAAATTTATTAAAGATATCATTGGTCTGATTTCTATGTACACCTATTTTTATGTGGACGTTCCGAAAACCTGAATCATATTGCTGAAATTTTATAGTAAAACAAGATGTGTTTGTGAATCATGGATGCCCCAGCAGCAACAAAATCAAAATAAGGCAAATTTTGCAATGTCCTATACACCCCACCCCATAGGAATACACATGTGAAATATGGAAGCACTACTTCTTATGAGTCATAAGTTTTAACTGATGTTAAAGTTTTTTAAATGTAGGTCAAAGGTCTCAGTTATGGCCACACAGTCAAAATTATAATTCCGACGAAAAGGTTTTGTCACAAAGAATATGAAAGCCCTACCTCCTACAATTAAAAATTATAGTATCAAAGGAAAGGTCTTGTCACAAGGAATATGCAAGTGAAATATTAAAGTCCCATCACATACATGTACCATTCAAAATTAATAGCAGGACCTATTGTTTACTAAATTTATGTCAAACTCTAAGGGCAAGGTCATGAGGTCATGAAATTTTTATACTAGTAGGAAGGTATTCCCGCAAGATATGCACGTGTGAAATACACTGTATTAAAGCTCTATCACTTGGCATTCAAAAGTTATAGCATAAGGGCTTTTTGTCCTAAATATAGGTAAAATTCCAAGGTCAAGGTCAAATATTATTGTACAAAAAGAAAGGTCTTACCACAAGAAATACACATGTGTATGTGAAACATGAAAGAATTAACTAGAACTAACACTTACCTTTATATTGTTAAGCCTCTTTTACTAAATGTGGGATGGGATAGAATGACAGATAGACAATCCAAACATTATATGCCCCCTTGGCCTACAAGACTGGGGGCATAAATATCAGCCAATTAGATTGTTTGTAATGAAACAATCATGTTAGCAGGACACAAAAGTGTACAAAGACAAGAGATCATCTCAAAAAAAAAAAGCCGGCGTGGCCGAGCGATATCGTACTCGTCTCCTGATAGGGAGGCCAGGGTTCAAGTTCCGCTCTGGTCATGCTGGTGTCCTGTCTTTCGGATGAGACAGTAAAAACCGATATTAATATACCATATGAAATATACTGTAGATTCTACCAAGTTGCATTATGAAATTATCTTCTTGTTCATCATACAAACTCAAATTCCCAAGAAGGGAGGGGTGATAATTTGACTTCGCACATGACGTTGATTAGTGTATATTTGACACCTCTCAGAATAGATTTAATTGATCACCAAATCCCATGGTGTCACGCCTTGTCTGACTGATTTCAGTGAGGACAAACACCATATGATTTGATAACCAAATCCCCTGTAATAATATCTAGAAACTACATGTATGTAACTTACCAAATGGCAAAACCATTTCAGAAAATAAAATCAAAGGCTTGAAGAGCCACAAAGGCGTCGAGCTAAATTTAATTTAAAGCTGTCAAAAGTAGCAGAAATTGACCAGTCATGTTCATCTTTTTCGTTGAATTCCGATAAATTTTTGAATAGAGTAAAAATAAAAGCTTAAGGACCAACGGCCATATATCATATAAGATATCATAACATTTTATTGTTCTTTACGTCATTCTTGCAAAAATTTGTCAAATGTCTTATCATAAAGAATGTACATGTGAAATCAATCGAACACCATTGCCATTTTTTTTTACAAAGATAGAAATGGACGAGCTGTTACCATTGCCTGTAAAACATGGAAGCCTGATATGGTCAGGTCTAGGTTACAGTTTTTGTCCACGCTACTAACACTGATACTGACACTGGGGCCAACAGCTTGTATATATCATCCAAACACACTAGTAATTATTCGGTCGTTTATTGTATGTGCACCTGTAAGGGCTACAACGCCATGCCGTTCGCCGTAATGATGCAAGCCAATTGTGCATCACAATCGCACTTTATCGGTTGATTTGGAATAAAATCTTCACATTAAAGTTCTACGTAATTTATTTTTCATGCATTCAATCTAAAATTCTGTCTTAATCCATGCTATCATCCTTTACAAATTTTGTAGGCGATTTGAAAACTTTCTCAGCTGCCATTTTTTTATGCCCTCGTGGGAACTTTTCCAGATATGTGGAAGACCATGTGATATATACACATGCTGCTTCCCTAATAAGGAAAAAATGAGGCGTGGCTTAAGAAATTTTAGCGGGAAAATACACAACTACGCAAAAACAAGTAATTCTTACATACATAAAGCTATTTGGCGTTGTGACCAACATCTTGATCATTTAATGCTATTCTGATTGCAACCTAAGCTTTTTAAAAAGCTATGCTTGTTTAAGATAGACTGGAGTTACATGCTCTTGCTTGCTATCGCAGCGCGAAGAGACAAGTGACCACCGCCATCTTGTAGAGGCTATTCCCTGTCCAGCAAGTGTTATTTATAGCAAAGGCGGTAAGGGCAGATAAGAAGCTGTACACACTGCATGTAGATATTTTAAAAATTCGTCTGCAGTAGCATACACAACATAGGTATACAGTACCTGATGTAATTTACGAGAGGCTCGTGATGTTTAGCCTTGAAGATGTAATTAATTTTGTCGATATTTGTTGATTCTTGGTTAAATGAATGAAACAAAACGAAATTCAGTGAGATAAAAATAACCGATAACGCGTCACTTGAACCTAGGTCAGTCTCGTTATGAATTAGTGGTCACCTGTCTATATATTGCCAGTCTATATTTAGGATTCTATGACATATTTCATTTGTTCTTTTTTAGACTGATCGGTTTCCATATTAGCGCTTATATGTCAAATTAGGCCTTGATCAAGTGTGTTACAAGCGTTCTACTACGATTTCTCCAAATAAGGCAGTATGTTACGTGGTCTTCCCCATATTTGGAAAAATTCCCATGAAGTGCGATTGTAATTCATAATCGGCTTGCGAATGAATATTTTAACACACACAATAAGCGACAAAATAATAAGCGTTTAAGAGCAATATATTGGTAATTTAAGTTAAGCAGACCTATACTTAAACCTATTTCTGTGCAATGAAATTTCAATAACAAGGATAACAAAGCCGGTTTCACAAGAACTTTTACTACTTTATAGAAGGTACTACTTTGTTACGTGAATTAAAAAGGCGGTGCAGAGGTAAAATTTTTACGATCGCTAGAAGACTGTCGAGCAAATGCTCGACGCCTTAAAAATTGTTCATGTTGAAAATTATTCTATTTTTGATTTTTTACTAACGTTTTTAAACACCAACTTTTACTTCTTTTCCCCACTTTAAATTACTACACTTCTAATGTTAGGCAGCAAATAAATGTTTAACGTATTTCCATTGTTTATGCAATTGTAGTTTCAGGAAAGTGATTTTACTCAAAAAGAGAGATACTGTAATCCATCCATTCACCCATCCATTTACTCATTAATTTGTTTATTTATATTTATCGATTTTCAACATACATTTATCTTATATATACTTGTATGTATTTAACCTGTATTCCATCATTTAATTTCATTCTCTCCCTACGGTGCATCACAACTCCCTTTCCTTCGAAACTTAATTGTTTCGTTTTTCTATCCAAATCTCGACGAAACTCACTAAATGATTATTTTTCTTAAGCAAAAACGATATTTTGGGTTTATTGCACATATTAAACCAGATTACATATACATGTACAGGGGGGAAAATTTGTAAGAAAATCTTAGGGGCCAAGTGGGCCCCTAACTTTTAAAATTTAGGAGCCCACTAAAATTTTCACGGGCCCACATCTTTTCAATGTACATGTTCAGTTATACAGATGAAATTCCAGAATAATGAATGCATGTTTTGTACAAGAGATTTTAATTTATTCAAAATACACAATTTATTCAAATTCAAATTTATTCAATGTATTCAAGGATGAAAGGGCAACTAAACAAAATGGCCGATGAGTTGCCACTTCATTCTTGATCGTTTTGAAATTGACCAATTGCATTTAATCGTAGTAGTCAAATATACTAGTAGGGATATATTTTATTGATAGAACTACCTTATCTGTACAATATTTTCTACAGAAAAAGGAATCCTGCCCTTCCTGATAGATTTTATTAAACCTTACGCATAAATCGATAAAACGTCTATGATCGAAAAGGAAAATGAGCGAGACCACTTTATGTATCCATCGACGCTTTTAAAATCATTCGGAACTATCTCGCACTTTACTTGAAACTTATTACGTAGGAAAAGGTTGATGTTATACAAATGACATTTGATTGAGTGTAACAGGAACTTTGCACATAAACTGCCATACTGCGATGAGCAAAGACCTCTGGATGTCTTACGAAAATTACATTCGCCAAGTGGGCGATTTCTTTTGAGATTTCACGAGCCCACACCCAAGAACTGGTCGCCAATGCGAGTGGGCGAGTGGAAAGTTTCCCCCCTGCATGTATGTACTGGAATGACAATTTGCATTTCAGATTATTAACATTATTGCTGGGTTTGTTTCTTGGTCAAGATAATTGTTCAAGGTGTCAAGTAGGAGTAAGGTTAAGTCGCCCCAAAGTCAAGTCGCCCTAAAGTCAAGTCGCCCTATATCGGTTAAGTCACCCCATATTGTCAAGTAAGGTCGCCCCACATAGAGATCCATCATTATATTCAAATATATGTTTGAATTATTGATTATCTTTTTATTGATGAAAATAAAGTTTTATGAATAAATATGTTGGTGTATGTTTACTATAAGATAATTATTAATATCAATTAATGTCGCCTCGTGCGATTGGTATCTATCTATACTGCCATTACTGATGTATAACTTTTCTCTAGTAATTTAAAATCTTGTAATTTTATGAAGGATAAGACATAAGTAGCACAATCATCAATTTAATTAACATGTATTACAAGTGAACAAATAGATAACTCAAACAATTATCATAAACAGATCGATTTCTACATGGCATTGGGGCGACTTCACTTGACATTATGGGGCGACTTAACCGATATAGGGCGACTTTACTTTCGGGCGACTTAACCGTAGACCGTCAAGTATACACTAAGATAGTTAGAGAATAGTTTTCTCATTCCATGTTTTCCAAATCACTTGGTAACTCAAAACTATTCTATAACCTTTACTTATCAAAATAAAAACCTGTTGATTAGATAATCAGCAAACCAAAAAAAAAAAAATTAAAATATCTGCAACACATTTTTTTTTAAGTCTGTTTTTAATAATGGATGGACTTATATTGATTTTTTATCTATTTTACCGACTTAATCAATGAATGGACTTCCTCTATTATAGTAATGAATTTTAGAATGTCTGCGATATATATATATATTTTTTTACTGTTTTTAATAATGGATGGATTTGGAATCAGGACGTTTCGGCACCAAGATGTTTCGGCACCTATACACAGGTCGTTTCGGCACCAGGTATAGGATGTTTCGGCACCAGGTGTAGGATGTTTCGGCACCTATTTTCGGCACTCATTATGATTTATATTTGTAACATTCAGATATAATTATTATATAATATAACATATTATGTTTATGCAAGTTATAAGAATGTTTAATATGATTAATAAATTGATCTGTAATACTATTAGAAACAAACTATTGTTATTATCATTAAATATTTACAACACACACTACTATTTTTGTTTTCTATTGAAATGGTAAGATCAAAGGATAATTACTTAATTAGACCATGCATATTGTTCTAGTCATCACAAGGTTTCAGTTATGGTTTCAGGTAAAAGGTATGCAAATTGTCCAAGCTGATATATGCACGATCATTGGGATAAAAGCAAGTCTTTACAAATACAATATAAACATCATTAATTATGAGTATTGTAATTAAAATGGTAAAATATATATAAAAAAGAGAATATAGCATGATAAATCATTCATCATGTCGAACTTATGTGTGTCTTGCAAGTCTTCTGTGCGTCCTCGCCAGCATGCTATTCAATGTGACGACTGTTTGAGATGGACCCATCGGTTATGCGGTACCGGTAAGTACAAATTAATATGTATAAATTGTAACAAAAGAAAAAGATAAATTAAATAAAAAAGCGCTTTGGACACCCCTTGCTCGACTTAGGTGTAGTTAATTCCGATTTGTATTCATGTTTGGCTAATGATACTCAATATCTAATGTATATGAAGTTAATGTTAAAATGTGGTCCAAAGCGATTCTTTTTTAGATAAAGGTAGAGAAAATGTGGTCCAAAGCGCTTCTTTTTTTAAATTAAGTTAGAGAAAATGTTACATGTTACAGCATACTGTTTTATACTTAATCAATATTAATTTCAGAAGTCATGGCAACATGTAATAAAAATGTTAGATAGTGTTTTACTGTTTATACTAGAAATAAAATTATTTATAGTATCAACATATGTGCACATGCATGTACATGTATACATGTATACGAAAAAAAAAACCCCTATTTAATTCGGGATTAAAGAGAAAAGTTGTTGATTATCACTGTATTGTTGTTGGTTTTTTTTTAATCTTTATTATATATCATCTACTTAATCTGCACAAAATATCACAAGATAAAGATTTTATATAGAGACGAATTTCTTTAGTTGTCAATTACTTATCATAGAAAACATTGTGTGATGCTAAATATATAAGATATAAAAAATACTAAACATTTTGATTTAAAAGATTGTATAGTTCACATTTTTGTTCATAATTATGCATTTACGTGGAATTTGTAGATTATTATATAAATTGTTATTAATATGCTCTGGCCAGGGACATATTGAATTTAATGTTTAGGGCATGATATATCAATAAATTATCAAAAAAACAAACAAACAAACAAACAAACAAAAAACACATTTTATCTTAGAAATAAATTAATTTCTTTCCTAAAATCATATTTATATGAAACACACATATTAATAAATTATATAAAAAATGTCATTAAATATATGTATCATATAGGGGTGTTCGCTATCCATGTACTTTTCCGTAGGATGTAGCAAAATTTTTCATCATAATTTAATTATGTGTTCATGTTCACATTTTGGTTACTAGTAATATCAGACAAAGTTGATAAGCTATTGATTAAAAAAGAATGCAATAGGTAAGACACTGCCGATATCAGTGAAAACTGACACGATTGGGCTTTATGGCACAGGAAGCCGTTACGTAATATTACGATACGTAATCACATTCATATACATTACATACACGGTACCCTCATACGTGGACACAATATACATACATTTATACACACCTACATACATACACATATACACAAATCCCAATCAAAATACATAATTATGATAAGGTATATGTTTATATCATATAATATCTGACATTTTTTTGAAAATACTGCAATCAAAAGTTACATTCGTTTGTTTCAATGTACAATAATACAAATGACAGTGTTTTTTTTAATATATTCTCTTAATCCATATTCCGTTTCTCTTTCATTACATGCTCTAATACCACCAATGTTTACATCTTCATGTACATTTTTCTAAGGTGCAGACGGCCCGGGTTCGAATCCAGGTCGCGCCACTATGTATTTGAGGCTGGTCACCTCCTGCTTCCATGTCGCGATATAGCTGCAACATTGCTGAAAGCGACGTAAAGCCCTAATCAACCAACCAACCAACATTTTTCTAAGAACCAATGAGTAAACATTATGTTTTATCCATATTTAATGACATACCTGAGACGTTGAACATGTTTTTGATATATGTCCATTATTTTTCATTCTGAATACAGGGTTCTTATATAATATTTCTATCCATCTTATAAAATTTTCTCCAAAATTGAACGTTCTCAACACATCGTTTTGCGTTAAATTAAATCTTATAGAAAATATGAAAAAATAAACCATTATCATTTATTAATCAAAGTCCTGTATTTGCACAATTCTCTAGCTAGCATACTTTTGTTATAACAGGCATATCACTCTCCATTTATCGCCATGCATGCCGCACCAACTCGGATATCATATTCAAATGTGAAGAATGTAATTTTGAACCCGCCAACGACTCAACCGCCAACGAACCCATCAACAATTCAACTGCTAACGAACTCATCAATGATTCAACCGCCAACGAAACCATCAACGATTCAACCGCTAACGAACCCATCAACGATTCAACCGCTAATCAACCCGCCAACGACTCAACTGCCAACGAACCCATCAACGATTCAACCGCTAACCAACCCGCCAACGACTCTACCGCCAACGAACCCATCAACGATTCAACCGCTAACCAACCCGCCAACGACTCTACCGCCAACGAACCCATCAACGACTCAATCGCCGACTCATTTGCCATCGACAGATCCTTTGCCGTCCCCCAACCTGTTCATGAGGTATCGGTCACAGATGACATAGACAACGTGGTCCAGGCTAATGCAGAACCATCAACTGTGGTGTATGAGGAAGTTGAACTCGGCACCAAAAGAGGCAAGAGAAAACTCGTAGATACGCAGGGATTCCAATATACATTGAAGAAGGCCAAAGGCGACACGACACATTGGAGATGCTCAAAGAGGTCCAAGAGTGCGTACTGTCCAGCGACCGTCATTCAACGTGGTGCCTCCTATCAACCTGGTCTGAAGAACCACATACATCCTCCTGAGCCCGGGTCCGACATCGCAGTTAAGATCACGGCAGAGACCAAGCGATTGGCACCTGACAGCATGTTCACAAAGTCGGCACCACAAGTGGTAGAGGATGCGATGAACGCGTATGGAGATTCGAATGCGCCTGCACCCAGTCGTCCAAAAGTGGTAAACCTTGTACGTGCTGTGAACAGGGAGAGGAAAGGACAGCGACCTGCAGACCCCTCAGATCTTGACTTTGTATTGGACGAGTACTTCCTGGATACGCACACTCCGGAGTTGCACAGAGACGACGTTTTCGTGGGCAGCAGGAGACATTTACTGATGTACACAGACCACCAACTGAAACTTCTAGCGGGCGCCAAGACCTGGTATATGGATGGTACCTTCCGCGTCGTCAACTATCCATGGAAACAGCTCTTCACAATCAACGCCTTCATTCGCTCCGGTGCCAGTATGAAACAGATTCCCCTGGTGTTCTGCTTCATGTCCGGTCTTTCAGAAGACGATTACTACGAGGTATGTTATATTAATAGATATGATAAGCAAATTTTTCTTATTATAGCAGTATTCGTGTTTGATTTGTATGACCTCTCGGCTTGATTTTCATGTCAATCCATGTTCTCTATATGGAGGATTATTTACAAATTTATAAATGTGCGTCCTTTTAATTTTACTACTGTTACGGTGAGTAACACACCAAGTCCTACGTCGGTATCGTAATTGTAATACAATCAAATATTTTTGTGATGTTGCTTTATGTTTTTGACTATTGTGGTTATTATCATGCTATATGTACATGTCCAGGTTAAAGTTTTCTTCACGGGACAACCATGACACCAGACGATCTAATAAACGTGTGTTTACTTTTTTCACCCATATACTAAGTATATATATATATATTGTATAAGCAAATTAAATTGTTCATTTGTTTGTAGGTGCTAAGAACCATTGACCATTTGTTGCCTAGTTCAATTGCCTTTGAGAGAGCGGTCGTTGACTTTGAAAGAGCCGTCTGGAATGCTTTGGGAGATAGATTTCCCGGGGTCCAGATTCAGGGTTGTGTCTTCCACTGGACACAGGCCGTCTTCAGAAAGATTAAGGAGATGGGTCTACAGGTAACTGTCTTATATATTCTTGCTCAAAATACATTGAATCTTGAAACCAGGAAATATGGCATCACTTTTAAGCATACATAAGAAGTTGAGAAATAGTAATTTTGTACAGCATTTGAAGTAAAATATATGAATATATATGATATGTTTTGATAAGTATGATATGATATGATATGATAAGTATTGTTTAGCTTATAAAACTTTTATTTTGTAGTTTGCGGAGTCCAATTTTTGTTTTATTCTGTCTTGTTTTGTATGTTTGACTGTCTCTCAATTTTCCAAATATGACAATCAGATTCGAACCCTCTTTCACTTGAGAAGCGTCGTCAGTAAAAGTTGAAGTTTTTCGAATCGAACCCACATATCTTGAGCGCGAGCAATATTGTCCAAATGAGGGGTTTTATTTCATATGTATACATCTAATCGAGTACTTTTTTCACAGGCTGCCTATTCCAAACGCGGTGATGTGTATGAATTTCTTCGTCAAGTCATGGCCCTCCCATTCCTGCCTCACGAGCACATCCAGGATACTTTCCTGTGGCTGGACGACCGTGCAGAGTCGGAACCGATCAAGTCCGTCATGGATTATGTTTACAACACATGGATTTCTTCGAGGACATTCAAACCAAGGAATTGGTCCATCTTCAACCGCTCGATCAGAACGAACAACGATGTTGAAGGGTGGCATAACCGCCTCAACTCACGAACAAGTACGAGAGGACCAGTGCCGTTCTATCTCTTGATTCTTGAACTTAATAAGGAGGCCACCAGCATCCCTATGACAGTCCGCCTTGTTAGTGAGAATAAACTCACCAGATATCAGCGGAAAAGGACCGTTTCCCTAGAGGGCCGTCTTTTTGCGCTGTGGGAGATGTACAGACAGCGAGAAATCAGCGCTACATCTTTATTACGTAGATGCGCAGGCATTTATGGACCGTCGATTTAATTGTTTAATTGTTACTAGTGCTTTGTGTGTTTGATTTAGTGCTGCATGCCATCGATTGACATTTCATTATTTTATTTTTGTTGTTATGAAATAAATGAATACACTTACAATCATAGATTTGGTCTATTTGAAGAAAGCAATTGCATGTGAGCCACCTTGACAAAACCAGGCTTGTTGAGTTTCACGTTTTCACAATTTATAACGATAAAATCATAATGCAGTGGTTAAACGTGGATTTCAGCAATTTTTCAGTCATATCCCAACATGGAAACATGAGGTGACCAAACTTTCATAGTTATAATGGAAACCATAGGAATCGAACCCGACTCGCCTATACAAACTCTACACCAAGTACATTGAATGTTACATATCTACCGTAGTTCAAGGTCATGGTTGCAATGTCCGCATGTATAAATATGTAAAGATACATAAAATACATCAGCTCTACCCCCTATGGTTCTAGAGATATATAGCCAATGTGAAAGGTTTCGTTTTTTACATTGTAAATTATTGAAACCTAACGACTGCAGACAACTCCTGTGAAGTTTACTGTAGATGTATAATATATGTACTGGCACAAATACAACCGAACACACAACGTAAATAAGTTCAACACCTATAGTTAATTTATTATGGGTGCCGAAACGTCCTGGTGCCGAAACATCCTGGTGCCGAAACATCTTAGCAGGTGCCGAAACGTCCTGGTGCCGAAACGTCTATGATTCGATGGATTTATATATATGTATGTATGTATCTAATTTTATCAAATTCTTGTTTGCATGATGTACATATAAATAAATATAGATAAGCTATTTGTGAAATGACTCTTTTAGTCTTGATTTTAGTATTCATGAAAGGTAATAATTTACATGACAAATAAATATAATTGCTTTACAAACAACCAATTATTATAAGTGGAGCGAAATATCCACGACGTTTTTTTCACACACTTCAACACCGGTCCATCTTAACACACCCTCCCCCTTCCCATTTTAATAATTGATATTTATTTATGATATGTAACAGTTGTCATCAACTATCTGACTTATTTAGATTTATATCAAAGGTATACCAGCACAGAAAATATAAATCACCTGGAAAGATAGAACCTCTTCGATGTCCATCTCTGCTTTTCTCGGAAAAAATTACTTTATCCATTTCTATTGATGAAAAATCCAGAGTATTTCGAAACGCGAAACCCACGTGAAGTTCGAATGACCAATCACAATATAGAAATGTCGGCTTCAGTATTTTAGTCAACAAAATGCTATTAGAAAATCCATTTAAACGTAAAATTGTACAAATAAAAGAATAAATCTAACAGAAAAAGAATATCTACATAACAATCAGCATATTCACAACTATTATTCAAGTTCCGAGAGAGGGTAAGTCAGAATTTGTCCTCATCGATCACAATGCTGTCTTTTCCGAATTTACCCTGATCACCACAAAGTTTTTACCTGAATATGATGTATAGCGATACCATTGATCGCTAAATAAAATTAGATATTTTTTAATCATGATTAGTAACTTTCAGAAATTAGTATTCTTGAAATTTGATCTGATCAATGCCAAATTTCCTCGGATGCATTTTGTCCTGTCAGTGTAAGGGGACTATCAGGCTATTCCACAAAATTGTGCGTCCATTAGATAAACTGATCACAGAATGACCACAGGTGAAGCGATCCTAGATGATCTGGTCTCCATGAATGTACATGGAATTCAAATGACTAAGATCTTGGCAGTTGTTATCTATCTACATGTATCTTCCGATACTGCCGACTTCTGGACTCTCGAGTATAATGGTAGAAAATTTGCTAGCACAATGCGTGCTGAGAAAGAGAGTGAAAAGTAAAAACTTGATAAAAATAAGGGTGAAAAGGGGATAGGTGTGTTAGAAGTAAAGGCAAGTGAGATAGAAGAATAAGAGTAAAGAAGAGGAAAGATGGTTAAAAATCAGCAGTGTCTACTTCCTGGGACTGTTGTGCTCAATGGAGCACACAGCTTCCTTGAAACCATCCAGGGTAAGATTTGCTGGGATGGCTGGCGGGAGGGCATTCCATTGCACTATTGTAATGGGCAAGAAGCTGTATTTGAAGTAGTCCCATGTTGTTTGAATCTGAGGGATGGTATGTGAGCTGGGTCCCTGTGACACACGAATAGCAAGGGTATGTAGGGCTGGGTGGGGATAGCCACAAGGCTGTGCAGAATTTTTGTACAGCATTGTGACGTCAGTCTGGTGTCTGCACAACGAAGAGCAAGGGTCCTCCATTTGAGCTGATCTAGCATTGCAGTGACGCTGGAAGACTGTCTCCAGACATTCATCACCCACCTAGCCGCATGTCACTGTACCATTTCAACTTTATGAATATTCCTTCGGGTGTAAGGGTCCCAGCAGCTGGAGCAATACTCCAGGACGGGTCTTACAATGGCCTGATACGCAACAGGTTTTAACTTTTGTTTTTTAACTTTAAGGTTTCGACGAAGAAAACCAAGGTTTTTGTTTGCGGTATTGCAGAGGTGGTCAACATGGCCATAAAAGCAGAGGTTGTTTGAGATGTCAACCCCTAGGTACCTAGCACTGTCAATGACCTCAAGTTCCTGATTGTGTAGGAAGTACTTGGTCGGTATTGGCTTCCTTGCTCTTGTAATTTGAAGGACCTGACACTTGCTGGGGTTGAATTCCATAGCCCATTTGCGTTCCTAAATTGCAAAGTGTCAAGGTCACTCTGTAGAGCGAGGGAGTCGTCCATCCTTGATATGGCCGCATATACTACTGTGTTGTCAGTAAAAAGTCTGACTTGTGACGTGATTTTGTCGGGCAAGTCATTAATATAGGCCAGAAAAAGGATGGGCCCCAACACCGACCCCTGGGGTACACCAGAGGAGACAGGGACTGTATGGGAGTACTTACCTTCAATGGCCACTGTTTGGGTTCTGTTATTGAGGAAGGCTTGGATCCAGGAGAGAGTTTTGTCCTTAACCCCATAGCTGTGTAATTTAATTATTTATGAAAAAGTTTTTCATGGGATACTGTATTAAAGGCTTTACTGAAGTCAAGGAGAATTAAGTCAGTTTGCATACCTTTTTGCAGATTTTGGAGAAGTTCATGAGTTAGCATAATTAGTTGGGACTCGCAGGATCTTTTTTCTCTGAAGCCATGTTGCAGTTCGTATAGGATATTATGTTTATTAAAATGCTTTACTAGTTGAGAAGTAATAATGTGTTCCATTTCCTTACAAAGCACACAGGTGAGAGAGATGGGCCTATAGTTACTGGGTAAGCTTCTATCCCCTTTCTTGTATATAGGACTGATGTTTGCCTCAAGCCACTATGATGGTAATTTTCCATATTCTAAAGACTTGCTAAAGATTACCTTAATGGACTCCCTTATTTCCATTCGCAGCTCTCTTAGTACCATAGGACTGATCTTATCTGGTCCGGCTGCTTTATTTGGCTGGAGTGACTTGAGCAATTTACAAATACCTTTTGAGTTGATATCGGATAGTAAAATTTGGCATAGTTGGATACCTGCTGGTCTGAGGGGGAATGTTTAAATTAATTTAGTTACCTGAATCAATATGGTCTTGGATGTTTTGATGACAAAGCTGTTGTAAGGAGAGAGGACTTTTAGGCAAGAAGACAGACTGAAATTGTTGTTTAGTATATCTGCTTACTCTGTGGTGTCTGAGAATAGTTTACCTTTAGATTGAATTGGTGGGATGCCCTGGGAGTCCTTATTAGAGTGCTTGAGGAGTGTGAAAAGCTTTTTGTTATCCGGCTTACTCTCGATGTCATCTGGTTCTGTGGTAAGTCCTAGGATGTCTCCTACATAGATGTTACATTCCACTCTGATCTGTTTTTTGATGTTGTGTTTGAGCTCCCTGTGAGATAGTTTATAGCAAGATTTACCTGTATTTTTGTGTTGGATGTAGAGTCTGTTTTGTTTACATTTGAGTCTTTTGATGTCTCTGTTAACCCAGGGTAGGCCATTTCTTGCTTTAGCATTCTTACTTGGGATGAAAGTTGATGTACCTTAATCCAAGGCTTGCAGTTACTATGAAAAGGTCTATATAGAATTATGACTTATGTAATGCCATCGCCTTTTTGACAGATAATATTCATGTACAACTATAATCCAGTATCAGCATTCTGCGGTCTTATTTAAATTCCATACCAACATTCAAGTTACACTGAAGAAATAAAATTTTAAAACATGTGTAGTCAACAATTTTATGTGCCTAAATCAGTAACAATTTAATCAAAACTAGTGAAAGGAGTCTTTATATAGAATATTATTTCAAAATGTGAGCAAAATAATACAAAACAAACTTTAACTATTGAAATTAAATCCCAGAAAAGGGCTAGAATGTAGGATTTTACACCATTTATTCCAGAGCTGCTTGGGCCATTAAGTGGTCTCCAGACCCCTGCCACATGGGCCACCTCGCTGTGTGAGATGGCAGATTTCTTCAATAAATTTTCATAGTTCTTCTATTATTTCTATATACAGTGCAAGCCGCTTAATTGAATAGGCTATTTGTCAGGACTTTATTATTCAAATAAACAAATATTCAGTTACACAGAATGACGAACGAAATCAGTTTCAAAGACCAAAAGATCGACAGTTTGTGCAAGAATTTCATAGGTATATAACTTTTGCGCTATCTGTAATGGAATCCGTGCACATGTATCTATATATAGATACACTAGAGTTACCTCTTTTAAAACCCTTTCTTGTTTGTTTGAGCTACATTAAAGTCGACACACCACATTTTCGATAATTTTGCAACTGTCTTTTTAAGCACGGTACATTGACCTAATGTTATTAAAGAGCTACATTGCACCTGCTCAGCTGACTGTAAAGATAAAACCGCCGTCTGTTGAAATACACGTAATTGTATCTCAGTTTTGTAACCAGGGTAATCAAAGAGGTAAGACAGTTTTAACAATTTATTTTAACAAAAGAAAATTAAAAGGCACGTTCAAACGAGTGAAATTTCAATTTTCCATCAGATAGAGCATGCAGAAGTCGTCGCTTTAGTTTTCTCAAGGAATCGTTGCATTGTGACCATGGCATCTGTACGTTCGTCGTACGTTATTTGCGCCGTTTTTTAAGCCTTCTCATTGTCATGGCGTCGAATGGTCAGGTTTCGTCTTCGGGGAAACTTGCGCAGATTTTCTCGCCAGTCCGGACAGTTGTGCTCTCTAATTGCCATCGTTTGTGATGATGGCACCAGACATCTAACTATCAACATCCTGTTGCGACCGAACCTCGTCAGGTTCAGTTGCCTAGTCCTCTGACGGGGCTGTTTCCGCCTTGCGAAAGCAGTTGACAGTGCGCCAGGCTTTACTGAGTAGGTGGACGGCACCTAGTGGGGGCAGTCTGCACACAAAGCCGTTGACTGACAGCGTCATCTTAGCGATGTCTCCAATGGTCTTTCATATGACCTGTCTTCGGCATTTGGTAATTAATTAATCCTTTCATCCCTATCGCCATGGCCCATTACACAATTAGTGTGTTATCTGGTCAACAACTTTCACCTGTACAGGTGTGAAACCATTTATATCTGATAGATTAGTCGCCTGCATCGTGGTAAACAACATGACCTCGGGCGCAATACAGTTAAATTTTGATAAAGGTATGTTTGGTGAGATAATCGCACTATTCAGATAAACGAAGTCGCTTCTTTATTCTAGTGTAATAAGTGGCGGATTTTCAATAGATTTGATAGAAAATGGTTTTGGATTTCAGCATCTTATTAAAAAAAAACGAAAAATTCAATAATACGATATTCAATTAAGTGGCCAGCACTGTACTTAATGACATCCCTGAACTTTCCAAGGATAACCTGGGGGATAAAACTCTATGTTTATCGTAGACAGTAATGCAACTTTGCTGAATTCTATTTTGTGTGCAAGAGCTATAAGGCCTCAAAGAAGCAATTAGTGTTCCCATAGATATGTACATACAAAGACTGGCAACTCTTCACTACATCCAGAATACATGTATGATGTACATGCTTTTGTTATGTTAATAAGGTGACCACATTTTAATTTTTATAAATACCATTTTGTCAGTATACCAATTTAAACTCTTCAAGCATAGCGTGGTGTTATAGCATAGTTAGTGAAAATATCATTTGTTTCCAATGTACTCCATTTTAGATCCAGGCAAACGATATTCATATAATTTTCATTTTGTCTTTTTTCCCCTTACCTTTTATCTTAGTTTTAGCAATGTGTAGAGGTGAATATTCTCCTTTTTACTTCTAACAAAATGGTATCAAACTTCTGTTATTAATCATATATGAGTACCTTAAGCAAAACTTTTATACCGACGTCTTCAATTCTTGCCTTATTTTCATTTAATGTTTATATGTCTTTATATACCGGTATTTATTTAACAGCAATTGTTTACCATTCACAAGTTGTTTATATAAGTAATCAATTTACCAGCCATGACTGGTGTGAATTTAATCAGCATTATCGCCACATGGAAACACCAGTGTCTGTCATTGTCTTTTGGTGTTTGTTTAGCAATCATAGGTAGCAAATAACAATTTAGTGTTTACTAATAACATTTCAGATAGTAAATAACAAAGCAAAATCATGTCGATATGCACACTTGACATGACCTGGAAAGCAGTGATTTGTACCGATATGAACAAGTAGCAAGCCAAAGGCTCAAGTGAGCTATAGTCAAAGCGTGTCGTCCGTCCGTCTTTAACTTTTTCACATTTTCGACTTCTTCTCTGAAACTGCATTGCAGATTTGGATCAAACTTTGTTGAAACAATGTACTCAAGGTCCCCTACTAAAATTGTGTTTGGGATCCAGATTCCCTCAGGGATGGATCCAGGACGGGGTCAAAAGTGCCCAAAACTGTACCTTTCTTAAAAAATCTTCTCCTCCAGAGCCAGTGCATAAATGGGGAAACTAATTGCATTTCAACAATCTATAAAGATAGGTTATTATCAAAAATTGTGTTTGGGGTTAAGATTTGTCAAATAGAAATTTATGCTTTTCTGAAGTGTTTCTGGTTTTCAGTTTTGTACATTTCATCCAAATTAGTCAACAGATAATGCCACCATGTCTAAAAACTAGGTCTCTCAATAGTACATATACCACTTGGTGATTAAAATATGGAGAATAGCGGTTCAAATCCAGCTGTGGTAAAAAAAAATTTTCATTTCTTTACACATCTAGATAAGTTTTTAGATGTTTCTCAGCACTCAATATATGAAATTAGGCCATTTTAAGTTGGATCTGGACAATATTTGAAACAGTTGTTGTTCATAACCCAGACTTGAAATCAGTCAACAAAAAGCCCCACCTAAAGAAAATGACTAACTTGTTGCCCTGAATCACATCTTGCAGGGACAAAGCAAATGATTAATATCAAAATCATCTGAATGGATGTGCAAAAAAAGTGTTGTTTTTTATTCTGGTCTGAAATAAAATTTGATATATTTTCAACATTTGTATTGACTTAGTCACAGTAATGCAAAAATAAATGAATTCTTCTTTCCTGCATGACTGATCATCTAGGTACTCAGGTGAGCGATATAGGCCCACTTGGGCCTCTTGTTTGTAGGAGTTAGTATGTTTGTAGAGTTTAAGCCATTCATGAGAGTCATTGAGTTTTAAGTTGTAGCTGTGACATACTGGTATTTGGATTTAGTCAGTACAAACTATTTTGATTAATTTGAACATTAAATGCTGAGGGGAACATAAGTACTGTCAACAGAATAAAATCAGATGTTAATATTCTCTGGAACCCTCTGCTTTGGAGGCAATGATCAGTGACTACATTTTTAGGTGTATTCAAAACTTGAATTGAGGAAATTTTCATATGTAATGGTAGATGTCCTATATATTATAAATATTCGTGTGAAAAAATCTAAAAAAAAGTCACATTTTAATTTCTAAAATACCACAGAAGCAGGTCACTAATCCTAGCCAGTAATTGGTCTTCTACCAGTAGAGGATGGCCAACTGATTTGGACTGAGAATGTGATAGTCTAGACATTTGATTAAAATTGTAATTTTGACTTGAATAAATAAGTTCATGGTGAATTCAGTTGTTATTATATTTTACTCTAACAAAATTTGATGTGTATTTTTATTTTGGCGAGTAAATTTTCTCCATATGGCAACTTAATTTTAAAAAAGTGACCAAAGTTTTGACTTTTAGCAACCAATAACCAAATGCTAATTACAGCACTGTGCATATTAGGTCAAGTGACCAATCCAACTTTGAGAATAATAGACCTCTTTACGATAACTGTGGCGATATTAACATGTAAAACAAAATTAGAAACAAAGAATGATCACTGCATATCATATATTCCATGAAAGACATTTCTGACATTAATGGTTAGAAAATAAATATGGTATCCTGATCATCATTTAACTTGATCATAAAAGTAGCGGTTTCATTGTGGAGTCACTTCATCTGAGGTCATTCTGAACTGTGACATGAATGTCTAGAAACCTAAAATCTCTATCAAGAGTAGTTATTATTTGGCTTCTTTCCATTTTGCTACAGGTCACAGGTCCTGAAATTTGGCTGAATGTAATGAAAATTTGGGATTTCTAGATGAGAATTCAAGTACATTTTTAACTAAATCAAACAATTTCACTTTGTGTTTAATTATTGAGGGAGAAACTGGCTGTTGAGAGATAAAATGTCATATTGATTTGAGGTCAAAGTCAAGGTTACACTCCTGAACGTAGGCTGAAAATGAGTAAAATTTAGGGTTCTGGATGATTACTCAAGTACCTTTATGAATAAAGGTTATGTTTCAAAGGAATTATGGCCCTTCACACTTCCAGCTGAGATTTTAATTCAGATTGAATGAACATTTTTTAATATTTTCAAATAAAATTTCAGAAAGATTTTCTCAAATTTTCAGTTACCAATGGAAGCAGAAGAGGGTGACAAAGTTGCACAGTTAGACAGAAAAATAGGTGATGAAAAGGAAAATGAAGAAGAAAATGAAACAAAAAATTATTTTCCTGAAAGTACTGAAGAGGTTCAAGATACACACATGGAGGAAGATCTAAGTGATGAAAATACTGAAATTGAAAATAATGGAAATGCTGTTGAATCTACTTTTGCATCTGATTCTAGCATTAATGAAAAAGTGCAGGATATGGATGACAAATTTCCTGAAAAATCAGAATTTGAAATGAACTCCGAAGAGGAATCTAGTGATATCATGGAGAAAAATAAGCAGGAAGATAATGATTATAGAAATGAAAATAAATTAGTAAATACTGTATCAACAGACGATAAGTTGAATTCTACAAACATAATAAATATGACAGAAAGTAATCCTCTATCTAGTTATTCTCTTGCAGAAACATCTATGGATACAGAAAATTTGTCATTCAAATTACATGATATAGGTGATGAACATTTACATGCTGATAAAGAAAATCTTCATTTGCAAGACAGTGATAAATTGTCTGAAAAAACTTCTCCAGATAGTCAGGCAATGCTGGCAGATGAGGATTGTCAAAATGTTGGACCCAAATCACCAATGGATTACTCAACATCTAGGGTTGAAGCACCAGCTTCACTAAAAAGTCATTCTGTATCCACTAGTGTGGATTCAAATTCTATGAATTCATTTCCAAATTCTCCAGAGAGATACAGGAATCCGCCATGTGAAGGTTTTCAATCACCTGAGAATGTAAATGAAGCTGCAGAATCATCTGCTGCAATAGACAGTCACAAATCACCTGTTGACTCAGTTGATTGCCATAAATCTCTTCAAAATAGACTGGATACTAAGGTATCATCTGTCACTGAAAGTGATTATCTAAACTCACTGAATGAACTCAGTGAAATTCCAAAATCAAGTGACTTTACAGAAAAAATCAATCCTGATCGTTCATCTCATAATGATAATGCTATTCAGAGTAATCCACAGTCTCCCTCAGAGACCAGTGATACTGAAGGTGAAAATCAGAGATCTTCAGAGGTCAAGCACGAGGAGGATAGTGATTCTTTAGACTTAACAGCTGACTCATCTCAAACTAGTGCTTATAAAACTCTGCAATCCCCAGAACATTCAAATGTAGGTCCTGAGGATATTGATTCTCCAGAAAGTGATATGGGACAAAAAGAAAACATGTTATCTAACACGGAGGACATAGATTCCTCTGAAAGTGATTTAGACGATGAAGGCGAAATCAAGTCACAGGAAAAGGTTAAGGTGATAGAATCTGCTGCATCACCATTATCAGAAAGTGGGGAAGACAGTGAACAGGAATTCAGAAAGGAAGATAGAAATATCAGAAATGATATGTATAATGATGTCTCAGATGCTGAAGAATCATTTAGTGAGGATGAAAATGACGTGAAACATAAAATGGACTCCTACAAGGTTGACAGTGCTGTGAAAGAAGCAATGATATCTGGTGAACATGAGCTTCGTTGGAAGAAGTTAGAAAGTAAACAAACAGTAAGTAAAGATTCCATGTCATTCCCAAGTCATACAGGGCTTGGAGAGGATCAAGATGAACTAGATTACGATGAGGATGTGACTGAAGAGGATCATGGGAAGTCACATGATGACAGCAAAGAGAAAATGGATGACAGTCGATCTGCAGAAACTACTGGGAAGGAAAAGAAGGAAGATGTAAGCCTACATTTATTCAGTTTGAGCTTCATCTGAGAGCTTCATGACCTTTGACTTGATTTCCACCTGCCAGAGCCAAATGCTAGAGTTAACTACAGTACAGCCCAGGTGTTTTGTGGTTTTTCCACCCACCACAGTGGGCCACATTCAGGTGTAAATTCAAGAATTACACAATACACTGTGTAATTTACAAAGATTTCAATAATCACAAGTAAATTTCCACCTGGATTCCCGATGTTTTCCCACTGTGTTTTGGGCAATTTCTCCAAACACCTGGACTGTACTTTGTTTTTTTTGCATGTGGTTTCCTTGATTTTCTCTTTTTATATAGCTTATTATGCATTGATTCTTGAATGCAAAATAATGTTTTGAATTTATTTCTAGTTTATTTGAGATTACAAAAGGAATGGATTACTCTATGGTATGTTTTGATGGACTTCTTCCTCAGAACAAATAAAATAAAGTGCCCAAGGTTCCTTGCAATCATTATCAGTTTCTCATAATGTGAAAGGATAAAGAAAAGTCTTTATGAAAAAAGTGTTGTTATGACCACCTGTATACAGGTAAATCATATTATGTATCCTGTCATCATTATCGTTGTGAGATACATTTATTAATTTTCACATTCATTTCCAGAGTGTGAAACAAACTTTATCAATGGGTATCTCATGGATCTCAAATCGTGTCAAATAATGAAACTGGGACAACCCGCCTATTTTGGGATAGTTTTTGCCTTCAGTCTAGCTTTAGTTTCATTCACTGCATTTGTCAACATTTTGTTTTTGAAAAAAATCATTAAATGTAGGATTAAAATTTCTGGACAACCACAATCAATTGTGAAATTTTGTGATTGATATAAATCAGGGTCAGTTTATCTAAACAGATCAATTTTAGGCTTTCATTAATCAGCACTATTACGTATTTAGTATGTACAGTATGTACTTTGCTATGAGATGGTTTAATAATGCAGTAAGTAATTTAAGTGGAACATGGATCCCAGGAATCTCAACATTTACCAGTATATTGATAATTTTACACTCCATTGATTTTGTCAATACTGATTGTTAAGTTTGATTTCTAAGTTCATTTATCAAAAAATGATTTTCTACTGTCAAGAAGAGCAACAGGTATGATTCTCCTCCAAATACTCTAGATACTGCAACATGTGGTATACATGTAATTTGACATGTATGATTCCCCCACAGATACTCTATATACTACTACATGTAGTATACATGTCTAGTACATGTAGTATACATGTAATGTGATATGTAGGTTCCCCTACAGACACTCTATATACTGCTACATGTAGTATAAATGTAATGTGACATGTATGATTCCCCTACAGATACTCTATATACTACTATATGCAGTATACATGTAATGTGACATGTATGATTCCCCTACAGATACTCTATATACTACTATATGCAGTATACATGTAATGTGACATGTATGATTCCCCTACAGATACTCTATATACTACTACATGTAGTACACATGTAATGTGACATGTATGATTTCCCTACAGATACTCTATATACTACTTCATGCAGTATACATGTAATGTGACATGTATGATTCCCCTACAGATACTCTACATACTACTATATGCAGTATACATGTAATGTGACATGTATGATTCCCCTACAGATACTCTATATACTACATGTAGTACACATGTAATGTGACATGTATGATTTCCCTACAGATACTCTATATACTACTTCATGCAGTATACATGTAATGTGACATGTATGATTCCCCTACAGATACTCTATATACTACTATATGCAGTATACATGTAATGTGACATGTATGATTCCCCTACAGATACTCTATATACTACTACATGTAGTACACATGTAATGTGACATGTATGATTCCCCTACAGATACGCTATATACTACTACATGTAGTACACATGTAATGTGACATGTATGATTCCCCTAAAGATACTCTATATACTACTTCATGCAGTATACATGTAATGTGACATGTATGATTCCCCTACAGATACTCTATATACTACTATATGCAGTATACATGTAATGTGACATGTTTGATTCCCCTACAGATACTCTATATACTACTACATGTAGTACACATGTAATGTGACATGTATGATTTCCCTACAGATACTCTATATACTACTTCATGCAGTATACATGTAATGTGACATGTATGATTCCCCTACAGATTCTCTATATACTACTATATGCAGTATACATGTAATGTGACATGTATGATTCCCCTACAGATACTCTATATACTACTACATGTAGTACACATGTAATGTGACATGTATGATTCCCCTACAGATACGCTATATACTACTACATGTAGTACACATGTAATGTGACATGTATGATTCCCCTAAAGATACTCTATATACTACTACATGTAGTACACATGTAATGTGACATGTATGATTCCCCTACAGATACGCTATATACTACTACATGTAACTAGTATACATGTAATGTGACATGTATGATTCCCCTACAGATACTCTATATACATGTACTACTATATGCAGTATACATGTAATGTGACATGTATGATTCCCCTACAGATACTCTATATACTACTACATGCAGTATACATGTAATGTGACATGTATGATTCCCCTACAGATACTCTATATACTACTACATGTAGTATACATGTGATGTGACATGTATGATTCCCCTACAGATACTCTTTATACTACTACATGTATACATTTGGTATACATATAATGTGACATATTTCTTCTGGTCACACGTCTAGCTATTCATTACCATGTCACAAAAGGTTAATGTTTTAATGCCATATTACAGAACGTTAATGTTTCAATAACATTTTATATTCAGGGAGAGGCTGATTCCGACAAAGATGATGGAGAGCTTGACGATGTAAGTAAAAGAAGTGTTCCCTTCAAACAGACAGTTCCTTAATTTTTCCCTGAATGTACTTATATAGATATGGCAAATCAATTATTATTATTATTATAATAAAAACTGGGCTTTTTTTTTCTTGGCTTTGTATAATCATATCATAAGTGTATTTTTTAAAATGAAGCATGCCTTACATGATTTTGTTTAAATAAAGGATGAAGATTGTGAGGAAGGAGAAATTAAGGAGCCAGGATCACGACGTCCATTTATTAAGCCACTTTGTCGTTTTTTCACACGTGGTGTATGTACATGGGGAAATAGCTGCAGATTTCTGCATCCAGGGGTCAATGATAAAGGTGAAGTCTTATTCTTCAGAATTTTCGAATTTAAATTTCATAAACCATAAAATTCTCTCAGATACAAAATGTATTTTACCCGATAGTCAGTTCTACCTTTTAGCTCACCTGAACTGTAAGCTTAAGTGAGCTTTTCTGATCATTTTTTGTCCAGCATCCTTTAGTTTGTCTGTAAACTTTTAATACTTTTGACTTCTTTAGAACCGCTTGAAGGATTTTTGTGATACTTGATATACATGAAGGACTATAAGTCATTTTCCCTGTGGTTGACTTTTGATGCACAAATATGCTTATTTTAGCCAGAATATATTAAAGGAAATTTTTTTTTTCTTTTTTTTGAAAGACATTTGACAGAATTTTATGTTTCGGGTTTTTCATGAACTTGTTAAGATTGCAAAGAATGTAGAAGGGGTGGTTTTTTTTTTTTAATCCTCCCACCATGAAATGGTGGGGGCATATAGTGTATCCCTGTTCTGTCATTCTGTCATTTCGTTATCATTCAGTTTCTGCTCATTATCTCTTTGAAGGTTTAATTGATTAAATTGATATAGGGTATACAGATGTATCAAGGGAAGATGCAGGTCAGGTTCGGTATCAGACATAAGGCGAGTATGTCGTCATCAGTTATCTCCCTGAGTTTAAGATCAGTGTCCATAGAATTTTATGACGTCATAATTGTTTTACATTTTTTACATTTTAATGCAAAATAGCATGGTTTTAATGGTTGACTTTTGATGCACTGAAATGCCAAAATATAGTAAAGGAGTGAGGGGGGAGGGTTTTGAGAGAATTTTGACAAAGTTTTAATTTTTTAAAATTGCAAAATAGTGGAGTTAGGGGTATTTTGTATGTGCAATGTTTTTTATGTCTCACATTTGCAATACAGGCCCATTTGGCCCGCTTTTTTTTCAAAACTGAAGTCTCCACACTCAAATCAGGTAATTTTTGTTTCTTGTGTCAAGAAAAGCTCTTTGACATATACAGAAGACCCCGGTGTCATGTCTGACCCTTACTATTTATAAATGGTCTAATATCTTTAAAAGTATTGCAATCCCCACCCTAATTCCAACCAATAAACTTTAACATTTTTTATTCTCTTCATAAAAAACTATTCATATTGAAAAATCAAACAAATTTATAGATACCTTTCTGCTTTTCTCTTTGGGCATTTAGACGTTTAGGTGAGTGATGTGGCCCATGGACGTCTTGTTAAATGTAAGCACATCAAGTGGACCCAATCTCATTTCTTACTGATTGTTTTGCAGGCAATTACCGCCTAATAGAGAGACCAGGATTAAACAGTTTGCCCTACGGTAGAGGTAGTGGCCCCTGGAAAGGATCAGATGAGGTAAAGGGATGTAGTATAGTGGCTATTGTACTGGTGAAATAGGAGAAAAGGATTGCAAAGAAATAGAATGAAGCTTTAAAATTTTACATTAACTGCGACTGTAAGATACAATGTATCTTATTGTCGCTTGATTTTCAGTGTAGCTCAGTGAAGGAGATGTTCAGTTCGTGACTACAAGGTCCTGTATTTAACTCGTCATGGATGTGACTCCTCCCATGAGTACACTGTTGTCCTGTCTTTCACATGAGACTATGAAACAGAGATCCCATGTCGCTGTAAATGTGACATGTAAAAGATCCCTCACTGCTTGGGTTGGGTCTGTTGCAGAGGTAGAGAATTCTGTGCATTGCATCAGGCAGATGCTATCACTATACTCATGAAATTAGTGTGAAGTAACATAAAGAATGAATCAGTCAAATTCAATATAGTAATGCAACAATCAGTTAATCAATTTAATATGATAAGCTTTTGATACACTTTTGGTACTGAAGAATAAAAAGAATAAAATGCATAAAATCTTACTATAATACCAGTGTATTCTGAAAATAAATATCTGGGAGATACACATTGCAGCAATCTCCACCACCAGAAGAGGAAGAAAGTCAGGCACTTCCACCCCCTCCACCACCTCCTCCCCAACCTGAGACAGCCTGGGAACGTGGACTCCGACAAGCAAAGGAGGTAGTAAAATTTGTACTTGTAGTATAGCCCTTTATTTCCTTTGCTTCAACATTAATCATTACATGATTAATACATATATACCGATAAGTACAATGGTAGGTGATTGTTTGAAATTCTAAAACACAACTTTGATATATAAATCCTCATACGTCCTAATATTCTTCTTATCTGTATGTTTGATCACTCAATAGATCAAACAATGATAGGTTGAATACTCTTTACTCCTAAAGATCATAATGAGCTTTTGTTTCAAATTGAAATGTTTTGCTATGGGAGGTCTAGTCTGAGATTCTCTGCTCTTCTCCCTCTTTTGATATCGGTGGTTTGTGGAAGAGGGTCAGAGATACTTTGTTGAAAAGTTGGAATTTCGGTGATACCAGCCGGTATCGGGATGTACAAGCCTCTGGTGATACAGCAAACTTGCACCTATAACCCAATAAATGAACATTTAACTTACTCCATCATAGCAGTATCTTTTCCAAATAAGATCTATATCCTCTGCTGGCTGCCGTTTTATCTGAAAACATGGCAAGATTCTCCACTTCGCCTTTTGAGTAAGACGTCAGATCTTGCAGAACATGACTTTTTCTGTGACACTTCAGCAGCTGACACATTTTTGTAAACAGAAACATGAAGCAATTTAAAATTCACCTTCTTTGTCATTCATCGCAAATGCAAAGTCACGTTCTGTGAGATCCTTATTTCTATGCTACAGAACAATCTTTTGAAATAACCATATAATTATTATTTATTACAAAATTCTGAATCAGTTGATCTTTTCCACTAATTGGAATTTTTATGTCGCTGCTTTGCAATGCTGTGGGCATTTTGTATAGCACCTCACTGTCATTCTGTCATGCAATTTGTCTTCGCAACTCCTCCTAAACCCTTGGGAGGAATTGAATGAAACTTGGTACAAAGATAATGATATGTAGATATGCATCTTGTAAGATAAATGCTGTCAAAAACTTTTAACAGGAGTTATGGCCCTTATACTAAGATTTCTATACATTTATAATAAATTCACCTTATCTTCGCATCTCCTTCTTATCCCTTACGAGGATTTCAATAAAACTTGGTACAAATACAGATCTTATGATGTAGATGTTCTTGTTGTAAGAAAAATCCTGTCCAAAATCTTTTACAGGAATTAAATCACTAGGACTTAATTTTACCTAAGTTTAAAATATTATCCTTTTCAAAAAACAGACTTGAAAAACTTTGCTGCTGACGGGGCATTCATGGCACACCTGCACATCTTCTCTAATGCTGATTATTTATCGTCCTCTAAACTATGGCCGACATCACTATTAATACAATAGTAATAACGACAGTGTTGTCAGCAGCTTTGGTCTCAGCCCAAGCTTCCTTCTTGGATTGTTAACATTTGACCTCAGTACTGTTCAGCTGGTTTTTTGGAATCATTGAAAATGGAAGTGAAGCATGCTTATTATATTGGGGCTATACTGATACCCATTTCTTACACATTGCCAGTTGAGCATCTTAAGAAGATGGATTGCATCTCCATTGATTGTTTGTGAAAGAACACACGTTTCAATGAAAAATTCCAATTTTAGTTTAGTTATCAAGGGGAGTTTTCAGCCAATTGACTGGGAAAAACATCCTTTTTAAAGGGAGGAATGGGATTAAATTTTGGTCCCATTTTTGTAGGTGCCCTATGCTAGCAAAGTTATGGCCTTTGTTGTATGGGAATCTAAGAGTGTAATGTTAATTTTATTCTTGTTGCTGTTTCTTGTGTCTTACTGTATAAATCTGATGGAGCTGAAAGTTATGAAACAAGGATAAGGAGGGAAAATATGTGTTTAGGTGAATTGTTTCTTTACAACAGAAGCCAATGTGGCTTAGTGGATAAGATGCTCGGCTCATGACCTAGAGGTCCTGGGTTTGATTCTCGCCCTGGGCACACTGGTGATCTGTCTTTTGTATGAGACGGTAAAAACCGAGTTTCTATGTAATGGTAGGCATGGCACGTAAAAGATCCCTCACTGTTTTGAATACGTCTGCGGCACAGGTAAAAATTTCTATGCAATGCATCAGGCAGATGCAGTCACCGCATACATGAAATGACCGTAGAATGACGTAAAACAATAATCATTCAATCCTTACAACAATATTTCTGTCCACAAGTCTGTTCGCAGATGCAATTTTGAACAACTTAATCATACACCCTACAAATCTGCCCACCAATTTCTTCTGCCTGTGTAGAAATTTGAAATTCCATTAGCAAATATCAGATTCAATAATGATATATTAAAAGTACCACAGAGGCTTGATTTAGGACCAAACTGAAGATTTATACACAGCCTTAGGGAAAAGTGGATTAGTTGTATTGAGGTAAAATTGGGACAACTTGTAAGTTCATGCCATGGTAAGCCGGTGTGGCCTAGTGGATAAGGTGCTTGGCTCATGACCGTGAGGTCAGGGGTTCGACTCCCGTCCTAGGCACACCGGTGTTCTGTCTTTCGGATGAGACAGTAAAAACCGAGGTCCCGTGTCACAGTAGGCGTGGCATGTAAAAGATCCCTCACTGCTTCGGGTGGGTCCGTTGCAAAGGTCTAAATTTGTAGGCAATGCATCAGGCAGATGCTGTCACCACATACGTGAAATATTTGTGGAGTGACGTAAAACAATAATCAATCAATCATGCCATGGATGATGAAATATCACAGGGCCAGTCAGTAACATGCTGTCAGTAATGTTCAGTGTGGTTGTTTGATTTTTTGATTTTGTTCATGGGTATTTTTATTTCAGCAATTAAAAAAGGCTAACCAGAGGAAGGAAATGGAACCAGACTTTGAACAGAAACGCCTTAATCTGAGTATAGAAGAAAAAGAATTTAATAAGGAGAATGATAGACAGAAAATGACCTATAAAGATCCATACTATGAGCCAGGGTAAACTAAATTTTAGGAAAACTATTACTATTCTTAATACTATGTAGCTTGAAACTTGAAATACTTGATGTACAATGCTTATTTATGTTGGGCTATAAAGAGTTATATACAAATATATTTAAACTAACATAAAATCATTTTTATATGCCCGTCTTAAGACGGGCGTATTATGTTACGGCGTTATCTGTCCGGGATAAGCTTGTCCGGCTATTACTTCTTCCCCTGTGCATGGATTTCAATAATATTTTACAGAATTGTTACTTAGGACCCAAGGATGTGTCATGACCTTGACCCAAGGTCAAAGGTCAAGGTCGTAACATGCAAAGTGATCAAAACTTTGTTACTATGATAAGATGCTATGAAGATGCTATGTAACGCGATAACTCGAGTAAGCGTTGGTTGTTTTTCATGAAACTTATACAGAATGCTTAAATAGTGTAGTGGAAGCCACTCTTCAGTTTTGAGCAAATTCCATTCTGTTGTTACAGAGTTATGGGACTTGGATCCCTCTTTTTGGATTTCAATAAAGTGTTACCAAAGAGACCCATGTTTGGGGGTAATAAAACCATGCATTCACATTCATCCGGTCTAAAGTAAGCGACGGGCATATTATGCCACGCTAGGCGTTGCTTTTGTTGTATGACTGTTACACAATTTCTATATGCACTTCATAGACGGGACGTATTATGTTATGGCATTGTCTGTCCGTCTGAGGTCATGTTTTCCAGACTTTTTTCTACAGTCTTTCAAAGTATTGGATGTAAACTCGGTACATAACTTTATATCAATGAGGGTATGTATCATTTTGCATTTTGGTATTATTGACTTGGTTTTGCCAGAGTTAAGGCCCTTGAATTTAGAAAATTTCAAGGATTTTATAGTTTTCCAGACTTTTTTCTGCAGTCTTTCAAGGTATTGGATTGAAACTTGGCATATAACTTTATATCAATAAGGCTAAGTACCAATTTGCATTCCTGTATGATTGACTTTGTTTTGCCAGAGTTATGGCCCTTGAACTTAGAAATTTTTTTTTCATTGATGGCATAGTCACACTTTCTTGGGATATAATATCTTTAGTTATCATGAATTGATTTTCACAAAGAAATTATACAGAATACTTTTAGAAAATAAAAGAATATGCCAAAAATATCCCCTTTGTCAGAACAGTGTTATGAATCTTTGATTTTTCTATTTTTGAAAAGTTTTTGAGAAAATTATTAAAACTTCATTTCTCACTCAATCTCTTTCAGATTTTAAAATTGTGCTAGAAGTATATATGAACTTAAATACAAATATATATTACTGGTTTTTAGCTCACCTGAGCCGAAGGCTCAAGTGAGCTATTGTGATCAATCACCGGCTGTCATCCGTTGTCTGTCATCCGTCGTTAGCTTTTCTACATTTTCGACTTCTTCTCCAGTACCGCTGTACAGAATTTCACCAAATTTCATAGGAAGTAAGTGCTCAAGGCCCTCTACCAAGTTTGTATTTTTCATGCCCATCCGTAATACAAGATGGCTGCCATTGGCTCTGATTGGTTGACACATTTTGGACTTTTTCTCCAGAAGGGCTGCACAGAATTCCACCAAACCTCATAGGAAGTAAGTACTCAAGGTCCTCTACCAAGTTTGTGTTTTTTGTGCCGATCGGTAATCCAAAATGGCTGCCATTGGCTCTGATTGGTTGATGCGTTTTCAACTTCTTCTCCAGAACCGCTGCACAGAATTTCACCAAACCTCATAGGAAGTAACTACTCCAGGTCCTCTACCAAGTTTGTGTTTTTCGTGCCGATAGGTTATCCAAGATGGCCCCCATTGGCTCTTATTGGTTGACACATTTTGGACTTCTTCTCCAGAACAGCTGCACAGTATTACACCAAACCTCATAGGAAGTAAGTACTTGAAGTCCTCTACCAAGTTTGTGTTTTTCGTGCCCATCCGTAATCCAAGATGGCCACCATTGGCTCTGATTGGTTGACACATTTTGGACTTCTTCTCCAGAACCGCTGCACAGAATTTCACCAAACTTCATAGGAACTACTTAAGGTCCTCTACAAAGTTTGTGTTTTTTGTGCCGATCCGTAATCCAAGATGGCCACCATTGGCTCTGATTGGTTGACACATTTTGGACTTCTTCTCCAGAACCGCTGCACAGAATTTCACCAAACCTCATAGGAAGTAAGTACTCAAGGTCCTCTACAAAGTTTATGTTTTTTGTGCCGATCCGTAATCCAAGATGGCTGCCATTGGCTATGATTGGTTGACACATTTTCGACTTCTTCTCCAGAACGGCTGCACAGAATTCCACCAAACCTCATAGGAAGTAAGTACTCAAAGTCCTCTACTGAGTTTGTGTTTTTTCGTGCCCATCCGTAATCCATGATGGCCGCCATTGGCTCTGATTGGTTGACACATTTTGGACTTCTTCTCCAGAACTGCTGCACAGAATTTCACCAAACCTCATAGGAAGTAAGTACTCAAGGTCCTCTACAAAGTTTGTGTTTTCATGTCGATCCATAATCCAAGATGGCCACCATTGGCTCTGATTGGTTGACACATTTTGGACTTCTTCTCCAGAACCGCTGCACAGAATTTCACCAAATCTCATAGGAAGTAACTACTCGAGGTCCTCTACCAAGTTTGTGTTTTTCGTGCCGATCCATAATCCAAGATGGCCGCCATTGGCTCTGATTGTTTGACACATTTTGGACACTTCAAGACGACCGCACAAAATATCACCAAACCTTATAGAAAGTCTTGTAGATAAAAAGCAAAATTTTCTACTGAAATGAGCTGTCATTTTATTGTAAATAAGCAATTTGTGCTCAGGTGAGTGATATAGGCCCATTTAGGCCTCTTGTTTTTTCTTTTGCATTCTTACATTTTTTATGTACAAGGAAAAACAGGAGGGGTTTAAATTCTTCTTTTGGCCATAACTTCTTACTGCCTGGATTTCAATAATATTACACAGGGATGTTCCTCTGGGCCAAAGCATGTGTTTTCTTGAGTCCTCAATAATTGGGAGAGGGGGAACCTCCACATTTTAAATTTTCTTTCCCGTCAAACTAAGCGATGGGTGTATTATGCCATGCTAAGTGTTACTCTTGTTTATTATGCCCTAACATCGAAAGATTGAGTGTTTATTGTTTATGAACTTGTTTGTTTGTTTGTCTGTCAATAAGTGAGTAACTTTAACCTTGCCCATAACTTTTGAACAATAAAAGATAAAGACTACAAATGAATTTGAATTTGAATCAGGGCATCTACATTTTGATCTGTCTGTTTGTCTGTGGCAAAAAAGACTATCATTGGTTGTAGCTTTTGAAACATAAGAGGTAGGACTTTCATATTTCACATGCGAATTCCTTGTAATAAGACCTTCCTGTTGGTACAGTGATTTTTAACCTACATTTCAGAAATGTTAATATTGATTATAACTTAAAAATCGTAAGAGGTAGGGCTTTCATATTGCACATGTGTATTCCTTGTGACCAGATTTTTCTGTCGGTACAGTATATTTTGATGTGAAGACTTCTGACCTACATTTCAAATACTTTAACATTGGGTATATCATAGTGAGTTATTGTACTATGTATGCTAAAATAGCCTTCATTTAGACATATATTGTCAATGTCACACAAAAACTCAAATTTGTTTTGAGAAAAGCTTGAGTTTGCCTGGAGGAAAACTCAAGTTTGCTTTAAGAAAGAAGATGATAATGATATTATATCACACTTAGTGTCAGGACCTATCTCACCATATCTTGGAAGGCAAAATGTCTGCTGTTTGAAACTGATCTCACACTGATCAAGGGGAAGAGGTCACAGGTGGTCAGTCATTGTCACCTCAAAACTTGTCCCCCTTATCAGCTTTGAATAAAGTTTAAGGATTTCTAAAATGTCAAAATCCCAGAACTTAGCCAAGTACAGCTGCCTTCAGACCCATGTTAAAATGTTCCTCATTTCTTGTGATAAATCAATAAATATTGTATTGATATATGCACTGCATATGTTTAGATATGAGGATGAGTATTACGACAAGCCTTTACAGCGATCTCCTAGTCCAATTGGTTGGCAACAAGGACAGTATGAAAACTTTGAAGTAAGATGGACAAGAGAAGCTGAATGGCCACCCCAACCTCAACATATGCCACATTACAGGGTATGTACTCCTTTAATTGACATGCACACGGCATATATTCTTTATATTATGTTGACACTATTTGAAGTAATGCTAGCTGTCATTCTCAGTTCACCTGAGCTGAAGGTTCAAGTGAACTATTGTGATCACTCTTCATCTGGCATCCATCTGTCTGTCCATTTCATACTTTCGACTTCTTCAGAACTGTTTGAAAGATTGTGATCAAACATTGTAAGGATGAAGTACTTAATGTCCTATACAGGGCAGGGCAACATAGGCCCTGAGGGTACTCTGCCTTGGCAAGCTTCTTTCAGACCGGCTACTTAGGTTATCAAACTGAATGTATTAGAGTGATCTATATAGGTGTCTAAGAGGTGTTGTCATGTGTAGTTTCATTCTGAAATCAAATTTTTGACTCTTGGGAAGAGAGGGGGATGTCAAATGGACTATTTTTGACTGTTTTCAGGTAAGTTTGTTTTTCTCCTCAGAGGATGTTGATAATGCATTGATTTTGTGTATTTTACTTGTCATTCGACAGGACATATTATGTCATGTCTGTCCTTCTGTAACACTTTGAAGCATAGTTTCTTAGTGTCTTGTTGGATTTACATCATACTTAGTAGAAATGGTCGTTAGGAGATGGCAGTGTGTCTTGACCTTGAACCAAGGTCATATTTGCAAGATCAAGGTGACAGTGCATATGATGGATAAATCCTTGTGTGGGCCATAACTTTTTTCTCTGAGCATAGATTTGAATACTAATTCAAAGAATTGTTGCCCTGGTCCAAAGGATCATGATGTTGAACCAAGGTTATATCTGCAAGGTAAAGGTCACGTTACACATGATGGGTAAATTTTTGTTCGGGGACATAACTCTTTATCTCAAACATGAATTTGAATAATGTTTCACAGAATTGTGGCAAAGGGAAAATGTTCCGGTGTCCAGCTTCAAATTTTTCACCATGCCTGTTATACAGTAACAGAAATGATGCCATGAGAGTGACCTTCTTCTATAGAAGAGACAGGGTTTATTCTCTCCTAGGTTTTCAGGTTTGGGGTAACAGATGCTGGTTTCTCCCATATTCTCAGATATATCCTTACTGGAGATGGGAAATGATCACCACCCATTTTGCGCTTAATTTCATTATGATGTCATAAACAAACACGACATACATTAACATCAGGTGACCTAATTTTTGTTCATTTTGAGCCATAACACAAAGGAAAAATGACACTTTTAAGGATCACACCCCTAATGTCCGAAGATGCATGAGAAATCCACATACCTTTGTGTCAAGTTAATAGTCCATGCTGCAGCAAGCCTTGGCATAGACAAGATGAACTTGACACTCAGATTTGTGGATTTCTTAAAAGTGTTCCACCCTATTACTCAATGATTTAACCTCTAGCTTCATAATATTTCACCCAATTTAGGAGTTCATAATTGTTACCCTGATACAAATATATGTCATTTATTTTATTACTTTCTTTCAGGAACGCATTCCACCTGTAGACAAATTCCATCAGCAACGCTTTTCACCTCCTCCCATGCAGAGGTAATTTAGATTGTACAAAATTTGTGCTCCTGTATAAATAGATCACTATTACACTGCTTTGATGTGTAATCTAGAATGTAGGATTTATGTATTTAACCCCCACATAAACAGATCATGGACACATTGTTTTGAACTCTTTCTGTCTTTTACTAATTTGAGCTACACATTTATTGCCTATCATTTTCATCTGTGAATTTCAGAGACAATGCATACTACTTTAGTAAGTCTCATTTAGGTAAGGTTGAGTGCATATACATACGAACCAATAATTTGATATATTATCAATACAGTTGACTTCCATACAGTTAATACACATTTTTAATATGCACACTTTCCTATTCAGAAATTACACACTTAATTTGCATTGTTATCTCTCTATTTTTATAATAATATGTACATTCTATAGTAATCCCTCTGTCAGAACTTTTCTTGTTCACGCAATAACTTGAGTTTCCTAAAAACAATTCCCATAAATTTTATACATAGCATTTGGATGAAAGAAAGGAAGGTGGATGTCCATTTTGAAGATTATCTAATTGGTACTTACAAAGTTATTGGACTTGCAAGTTTTTGTCTATGCTATTGGAATTACATCATGTCAGCGCTTTCTATCGCACACATAACTGAGTTTTTTAAGAAGGTTATCATAAATACTATACAAAAAAAAGATAGACGATAGTGAAAGAAAGACATCAATAGCTGTCAGAGGTCAAGGTCACAGTCAGATGTGAATTATAAACATGGTTTTTATACATCCATACTTGGTTCTGATGTGATAACTCAGCAGCAATATGTCCTAGAGTCTTCAAACTATAAATAGATAGAGAAAGGCAAGTGGTAGGCACTTATACTTTTCGAGGTCAAAGGTCAGCATCACAATAAGATGTTACAGTTAAAGATTTTAAGATGAAAGGAAAACAAACTTTCAGTGTGAGTTAAATTTAATTGAATATTATTTCGAAATAATGCTGCTGTTTGCTATAAAAGTCTTTCAGTAGGGCCCTACCTGACTTTTCAGTATTCAAGTTTAATGTGTTTTATCTTAAATGAATGGATATTTGAATTCTGACTTTGAATTTCCATTATTTTCATTCAAAATGAAAAGATAATCATTTGTGTTGATAGATTAGTGTTTATGACAGTTGATTTGTTAGTATTGAAATTCTCATGGATGACATCCCTAACTGGGAGTTACTCAGTTCCTCGGAATTTTGAAAAGAACAAGGTTACTAGTTTTAACTAGAGGTTGTTGATTGGTGTTTTACATCGCTTTCAACAATTTTTCAGTTATATCGCGACATGGAAGCAGGAGGTAACCAACCTCTTAAACATAGTGGCGCAACTCGGGAATCAAACCCGGATTGTCGATACTGCAAGCCAATCGCTTAACCACTACACCAAGCCTGCCCCTTTAACTATAGGACATACTGGAATGTAATTATATTATTTGATCAATGCTATTGTAATTTTCTTTTCATCATCAAAAAAGAGCTTACATTAAAAGAAATATTACATTTTTTGTAGGGTAACATACTATTTTGTCAACCCAAGGAAACATTGTCAACTGAGGCCTTTGATATGGTTGACAATGATTTCCAAGTGTCTACAAAAATGCTTGTCATCTCATAAAAAAATATTATATTTATTTTATTATACCAAATGTCACCTAAAGCATATCAAAGACAAACTCTTTACATATGATATAGAGAAGTTTAGAAACTATGTGTAAACTTGTAGGCGTAGAAGGGAAATCCCGGAATGAATAATTTTGACATCATAATTTAGATTGTATATGTAATCACTACAAGTTGTAAAGTGTATGTGATTCATCAGCTACAAGTAAGAAATATATATGTGGCATTTTGTGTATATATATATGATGATGATGACCTGTAACTGTTTTACTTAAACATACAATTTAAGTTCTTAATTATTGAACTGTTCTAAGAAAACGAAAATGTACATATATAAAATAGTAAAATACCACTGTCAGTGTGAATCAGACCACTATCAGTGTGAATCATACCACTGTCTGTGAATCAGACCACTGTCAGTGTGAATCATACCACTGTCTGTGAATCAGACCACTGTCAGTGTGAATCAGACCACTGTCTGTGTGAATCAGTCCACTGTCAGTGTGAATCATACCACTGTCTGTTAATCAGACCACTGTCAGTGTGAATCATACCACTGTCTGTGTGAATCATACCACCGTCTGTGAATCATACCACTGTCAATGTGAGTCAGACCACTGTCAGTGTGAATCATACCACTGTCTGTGAATCAGACCACTGTCAGTGTGAATCACACCACTGTCAATGTGAATCATACCACTATCAATGTGAATCATACCACTGTCTCTGTGAATCATACCACTATCTGTTAATCATACCACTGTCAGTGTGAATCAGACCACTGTCAGTGTGAGTCAGACCACTGTCAGTGTGAATCATACCACTGTCTTTGAATCAGACCACTGTCAGTGTGAATCATACCACTATCAGTGTGAATCATACCACTGTCTGTGAATCATATCACTGTCAGTGTGAATCATACCACTGTCAGTATGAGTCAGACCCACTGTCAGTGTGAATCATACCACTGTTATTGTGAATCAGACCACTGTCAATGTTAATCATATCACTGTCAGTATGAATCAGACCATTGTCAGTGTAAGGTATTTTAACCTCTCTGATGTAACACTTTGCATGTATGTGTAAAGTATCTTAACCTTTCTAATGTAGCACTTTACATATATTTGTAAGGTATCTAAACCTCTCTAATGTAATACTTTACATGTATGTGTAAGGTACCTATATCTTTCTAATGTAACAATTTACACATATGTGTAAGGTATCTAAACCTCTCTAATGTAACACTTTACACATATGTGTAAGGTATCTAAACCTCTCTAATGTAACACCTTAAACGTGTGTATATAAACCTCTCTAATGTAACACTTACATGTATGTGTAAGGTATCTAACCCTTTATAATGTAACACATTACACGTATGTGTAAGGTATCTAACCCTTTATAATGTAACACTTTCATAAATTTAGCGAATAGATTAGTACTCCAGATACAGTCGTCAAGGAAAACTTACAAGATACGGTCATCATATGTAATATTTCAATACTGAATCAACATGTGCACATGTGACATTTTGATTAAATTCAGTCAAATTGCAGGAATTTAGCATGAAGTATAATGAATATTATTTGTGACATTGATTGTTCTCTTTAGTTTCGAAAGTCCACAACGACGACATCATCACCATCATCCACATCGTGAAAATAGACGTAATAATAACAAGCATTGGGAAGGAGATCGCATGCCTAATCAGTCTTACCAGGAACCTCCCACACGACACAAGGCAGACTCATGGCATGATCCCTGGAGGAGGTTATTTATTCTTCATATAACAGAATTTACATCAATATAATTCGTTGATTTATACATGTATATAAGTTCTCTGACTCATCAAATTAAAGTAAAAATATCAACAAATGCATTAGCCTAATGTAAGTTTAAGGTCATAATTGTAGTATTCTTCTATCATTTTTATACACCCATCATAAGATGCCATCAGAGATACTGAAATCTTGAAAAAGAAAAAGATTGCAGGTCATTAGGACTGGCATCCTCATCATTTTTGCAGGTCCGAATGAAAGTTTGCTAGTCCGAAAAATGTGAGAAGTTCAGAAATTTACAGTTTCACAATATCTGTTAAATTGAATAAATAATTGTTTATTTTAAAGTATTTTAATTCATTAGGGTGTACATAGTTGATTTTTGTTATAATCCTTTTTAATTTCATACATAATTTCATTCAACAAACTCTCATTCTCCTTTTCATCTTGCTCGCACTCAGACTCATCCTCACTTTGACTCTCTGACTCATCCTCTATCTCACACTCACACTCCTTCTCACTCTCTTGTTTGTTCACTGTCTCCATGGTTTGTGCTGCCTTTTCGTTTTGTACAGTCTCCTCATTCCCGGTCTCCATCCGGAACACACAAGTCGGTTCTTTACACTAGTGTTTACCAGTGTTTATATTGAAAGAAACCAACCCATGTATTACGGATGTCCCTGTCTCCTCCCTGTCCCCTTTGTGGGAGGCTCTCTTTTCTGGCCCGGTTTAGCCCCCGAAATCAAATTGATGGGCCAAGCTTCTGTTTTTACCTTCAGTGTCAATACAATGCTTGTAAAGCGAGATAATATACAGAGGTTTTAAGTAAACGTGTAACGGATCCAGATTATTAAAGAGCGCATTTACCAAAAGGAAAATTTGCAGTCAGAATTGACGGCAGATATTTGGACCGTCTTGGATGAAAACTTTGCCGTTCACGGCAGATTTATGCAGGTCATGCCGTCTGGACTGGCAGATTTCAGCATCTCTGATGGCATGTAATATGTAATGGGCCTGTATGAATTTTCTGAATCTTTGTTTCTGCAATGGATGCATGTGCAGTGTACATTAGTGGTCACAACGTTTTCCTCAACATCTGTAAGATTGTGTTTGCAGTTGAGAGTGATTGATAAACCATGACCTACTTTTGGTCTTTAAGTATGTCAACTAGATTTCTGGACTTTCTATACACCACATTAAAATGTGTAATACCAATGTCGTCTGTTTATCCATCCCCACAATCATGTCCACCCTTTTTACTAGTGAATATGACCACTGGGTTTTCAACTGAGTCTGTCCCAAGGGTAGGAAAATGAGCAGAGTAAAAAAAAACAGTTGTCTTCTCTTCTTCTCCTTATCTTTGCCCTTCTCCCACTTGTGATATCAGCGGTTTCTGGGAGAGGGTCAGAGAGACTTTATCAAAAGTTAGAATTTTAGTGATACCAGCCAGTATCAGGATGTACAAGCCTCTGGTGACAAATAAGCATTTGCACAACAAACTTGCAGCCTATAATCCAATAAATGAACATTTGACTTACTGTATCATAAAGGTGTCTTTTCCAGATAAGGTCTATAGCTTCTGTTAGCTGCCGTTTTATCTTCAAACATGACAATATCCTCATTTCGCCATTTGTGTATACAGTATGACGTCAGATCTTGCAGAGCGCGACTTCGCATTTGTGACACTTCAACAGCTGACACATTTTTGGAAAGAAAAACATGACACAACCTCGTCATGAATGCAAAGTCGCGTTCAGCGAGATCTGACATCATACTCCAGAATGGAGAATCTTGTGGTGTTTGCAGATAAAACGGCAGCTAGTAGAACTTATACATCTTATTTGGAAAAAATATTGCTATGATCGAGTAAGTTAAATGTTCATTTATCACAATTTGTCACAACCTCTCTGATAACTTTAGGCTCAGTTCACATGTCAGCAGAATTTCTGTATGGTGACCTACTTGAGGGCTAAAAAATGGTCAAACAGTGTTTCAGATTTTTTCATTATCAGTATGGGTATTACAATGAAATTTAATCACAAACTTCCTCTCATGGAGAAAATGTTCTGTTCACATGTCATATGGAATGGTGCAACATGCATGACTTTCTTTAGTATAATAGTAGTTCTAACAGTTCCCAGAAACTGAATCATGATTTATGTAGGTATTGCAACATAATTTAGTCGCAACCTTTCTGGATCTGGTGCAATTTGAAATCCTCTTTCAAGAATGTTAACTGACATTTTGGGATCTGACCATATAAACTAACCATCTTAACTGTTTGACAGACATTTGTTCACATGGATTTCCATTGCCAGAATTTCAGTTCAACAGCATAATTTTACTAATTGTTCTTATCTGCTTCATGTGGTCATATGTGTATATTTATGTATTTACTTCCTCGACTTGATAAGTTGTTGTGGGACTTTTGCGATAGGTGTTGAATGCCAACAGGGGATGCTTTCTCCTCTTTGCACCTGGTCTCACCTTGATTTATTTAGGGTTTGCATTTGTGTGAGTATGACACTATACCTGATATTGTCTTTTTATTCCATGGAGTACGAGATATACTTAAACCTTAGCTATCTCTTCCTTGTTTACTCATACAGAAATATATGTTCAGTTCAGACATCATCTGGATTGGTGCATCATGCATGACCCTCTTAAGAATATAAGCCAGTGTAGCCTAGTGGATGAGGTACTCACTTCATGACTGAGAGGTCCTGTGATTGACTTCGCCATGGGTACACTGATGATTTTTGTATGAGAAGCTGAAAACTAAGGTCCTGTGTCATCATGGTGTATAACACATAAATGATCCCTCACTGATTTTTGTGGGTCCATATCAAAAGTATATATTTCTATGCAATGCATTTTTGGGGTTTGACATCCCCTGCAGATACCTCCACAGCTTAAAAGAAGGATAAAGACAATTCGACTTACAAAACTTCTTTCAAACTCAGATTTTTTAGAACTCCGACTGAAAAAAAGAAAACTTTTCAACATGGTCACTATGTGGGTGATCATTTACGAATTTTTTGATGTGCACAGTGGCATTTAAGTGGCATCTGAATGTTGGTGAGTGATAATTTGAAATCCTGAATACAAGTATAACCCAGAAATTGACATAATTTTCCTCTCAAAGAAATACAGGTTAGGATTGCATTTCAGCTGGATTGATGCATTACTTACTTTATAATTCAACAGATTTCCTAACTTTTTTTCAGCTCGATTAAGACAGATGTCCAACTATCAATCCCTCAGTCTATCTAGCATAAGCTTTGCACACTTTCAACTTCTTCAGAACTGCTGAGGAAAATTTAGCTAACTTAATATAGATGAGATATGCAAAGTTTCCTACAAGTCTTGTTACCTTTTGCTCAGATTTGTCATGGAATGGATCCAGGATGGGGCTACATAGGTCCCAGATAGTAAACCTCCCTCCCTCCTATTTTCTTTTAATTATTCTATATATTAAGAAAAGCAATAAAGCATTTATTTGCCAACTTTTATTAGAAGAAATCTGTTTGAAGGTTTATTGAGGCCACTTCTGACATTCTAAAAGGAAATGGTTTAATCCCCCCAAAAGGCCAAGTTTTGGGAGTTTTTTGTTTGCTTGGTTTTTTGGGGGGGAGTTATATTTAAACAAGCTTTTAAATGTTTTGTACCTCTTAATATGTTAAGTAAGTTACTTAAGAAAAAAGTGAAAAATGAATTCTGACTGAATCTTTTTCTCATATTATTGTGTCATCATCTTCATTTTGTGTGGAGTATGCATATAGAAATCACGCTCTCCGTCCATTTGTCCGGTTAAAAAGTTTCAACAAAGCAAGGTTCTCAAAATTTTCAAGTGGGACATCCATTACACTTCTACCAGTTATGCATTTTGGGATGAATTGTTGCATGTTTCAACTTAGTTGCTATGGGGGGGTATTTATCCCATTAGGACAGATCTAGCTCATTGTGGAAAAGCAAGTTTACAGTCTTTTTCAGTCGTCAAAAACACAATAAGCAAGACATTATGTGTGTCTGTTCATTTAGTCAAGCTGGTATTTGTTTGTGAATGAACAATTCATATTCAGGTCAGCAATATAGGCCCATTTGAGCCTTTTGTTGTTATGAGTACAGGTGTTTGCTTCGAAATTTAATCACGTCCTTCCTCCCAAAGAAATACACTTTTCAATTCTTATGTCTTCTGGATTAATGCATTGTGACTTTCTTTAGGGCTAAAAGTGTTTGAAACAGTTGAGTTATTGCTCTATGTAGAAGTTTGCTATCCATAAAGCAATGGGCTTATAATGCAACTTCAACACTTCTCTTGTTACATGTATAATGAAGAGCTTGTTATTTTTATGTCCCTGGTTCGATATATTGGGGGTGTATTTTAAAAAATGTTTCAGAGAATTTGAGAAATTTTAAAGCGCATATGTATTATTTTGTCTTAATGTACTTTAAAAATTCTATACATGTTACTCAGTAAATATATCTAAATTATGCATGTTAATTTTTGTGCCCCTGGATCAATAATAGGTCAAGGCATAGTGTTTTTGATCTGTTTATTTGTCTGTCATCAGCTTTAACCCTTGCCATAATTATTGAATTAATAAAGCCCTTTCAAATTACACCTTTCATATTACATCAAGATCATTGCCTTCATGACCTTGGCCTACATTTCAAAATTTGCCTTATTTGGACTTTGTTGCTGATAGGGACATTCATGATTCACAAACACATCTTTCTCCATAATTCATTATACTTAATAGTTATTTCATATATGTTTTCAGGTCAAAGTCACCTAAACGAAAATTGCGTTCGTCACGCAGTCGCTCACGAGGGAGGAGACGGTCAAGGAGGTCTCATAGTTATTCATCTTCATTTTCATCTAGGTAATTAAGTGATAACAAAGACATTTGTAGCTGTGTTATAGTGTAAGTGTGCTTGACTTGTAGAGCAAGCATTCCAGATTCCATTTTTTGATTACGCCTCTAGGTTTAGAAGTTGGTTACCACTTATTTGTTTGTCGTGATATAACTGAAAAATTGGTAAAAGAGCCCCTTTTATTCCTTGAAATACTGTAAACATGGAAATGTTTGTGTGGGGGAAATAAAACCCACTCTGACCTCCTTGGAATGCAGCCCTAGGGCTGACTTTGACTTTTTATACTTATTTTTAAAAGTGTTTTGTAAGAGTAACACTTCATTTACAAAGATATGACAGTGCCATGTTACCCGACTGTAATAGACAGAATCTATGGCACTATTGACATTTTCCATTAGAACTTGTCTCTTGGGAGTAGTGGCCCTCACTGGATCAGGGGGACCAGGGCTTACAGAGCAGTCCATTTGCACTCCCTTTTGGTATTGCAAAAATGACCCCCACATGAAATATCAGACAAAATTTTCCCCAAGCAGAAAATAACCATATTTACAGTACATGTACTTCTGCTAATTATCAGAATATCACAGATATCCACCTCACTAGATATCACCTCACTAGATATCACCTCACTAGAAATCACCTCACTTGATATTTGGCATCAAAAAATATACATCTGATAGCTCAGACCTAAATGTGTATGACAGGCAGGAGATCCATAGCTACCCAAAATGAAAGTGCTTACGTGTAGCTCAGTATATAAACTATATTTATGTTATACAGTCACAGTTGATGTGAAAAATTACAGAAAATGTATAAAACAACAAACAATTTTCTAATAAGGACAACTGTAATCAAGAGAGAAATATGTTTTATATATTGATCAATTATTGAGTACATAATTAATGTGAATTTTGTTGAAATTGTTCTTTAAAAAATGTACACATAGAGTTTTTTCCCCTTCTCATTGGAAGTGGAGCAACGTAATTTGAAATTGAAGAAAACTGCTGGTAATAATTTGCATGTTAGAAAAAAAACCTACATGTGTGCATTAAATGCATTTTTATATACAGGTATTAATTGCTTTCTTTGTTTTAGTTCTTTTTCAGGGTCGTCTAGGTCAAGGTCATCATCATATAGTTCATACAGTAGTCGTTCATCAAGCAGGTCCTCATCTAGTTCTAGGTAATAAAGCTAATTTGTTAACAGATCTGCAACTTCAGTAATGTCACAAAAAAAATAATGCAGAGACATAATGTTCCAGGTAATTAATCTGATTGAGGGCATATATTGCTTTTAATAATGAATACATAGTCAATGTATTACAACTTATGTAGAGCTGTGTAAATGTTTTAGCTACACTTGGTGTCCAACTCTTATTCATTGTGTTATTGGTAAATTTCAGAGAGTTGAAGTTTGTTAATATTTTATGCTATGTTTTAGATCTCCATCTCATTCTCCTGTAAAACGACCACCTGGACCTGCAGTGAAAAAGATTGCTGAGCCAGGCAAACCAGGGTAAGACAAGCAAAGAACATAATTCATGAGAGTTATTTCTATTCCAATGAAAAGAAAATTAATTATACATGCAGAACTGGGCAGTATTCAGTGAATGTTAATGATCCATAATTATATTGCATGTAGAGTTTAATTGATTGATTGATTTTTGTTTAACGTCGCACCACGAATATTTCATGTATATGGTGACAGCATCTGCCTTATGCAAGGCATATAAATTTTGACCTATGCAACGGACCCACCTGAAGCAATGAAGGATCTTTAACGTGTCATGCATACCACAACACGGGGCCTCGGTTTTTACTGTCTCATCCGAAAGACAGGACACTGGCATGACCAGAGATGGACTCAAACCCCGGCCTTCCGATCAGGAGGCAACGCGATACCACTAGGCCACGCCGACTTCATGTAGAGTTTAAGGATGTCAAATAAATGAATTTAGAATAAGGGGTTGCCATGCAAGTGCTTTACAAAAACTTATAGGGTATTGACGCCTTGTGGTGAAACAGATACAGTCAAACTTCAAAATGTTGAACACTGATATCTCGAATACCCGGGATATCTCGAAGTCGGAAGTCGGTCCCCAAAAACATCCTTCATATTATGATTAAATTCACCCCGGATGTGTGGAACACTTATGTTTCGAATACCATGCTTATCTCGAATACATTTTCAAGTCCTGAAGTTCTTTTTTACCCAGTTTATTTCGAAGTTGGCTTCTTTTTCCCCGCGGCGTCTTTCCTAGTTGACAGATTGCGCGCACGGTTTGATCAATTGACCGTGTCGGTGTACAGTGTAGAAAGCCACTGTAATTACATAATCGATCGAGTCCATTCATACCTTGTTATTTATACTAATTGTTACCACATGATGATAGCTTATTAAATTTGACCTTGCAATTAAAAAAATAAAATTCACTCAGTTTTTCATACCTGCATTTATTTAAAGAAATTTCTTTACATTGTTCATTTATCTATTTTTATTTCGTATTCATGAGTATGTCTGTATTTTTATGCAAAGTAACAGTAGCTTGATGTGTTTTGAATAAAATAAAATTATGCCAAGTTTCTTCACCTCATCTCATGCATCGGTCCGTCCTTGGTTTCAAGTATAGTATACGACAGTTATGTCCAGTATTGAATTTAACATACAAATTTACTGAGAAGTAAACATGACGTTTAAGTTTTGGATTATATTCTCTTTATATATTGCAAATAAAAGATGAGATGAGATTTAGATTAATTATTGTGTAACTATGTACATTAACGCGTATTTCTCGATAAAAACATCACACACTATAACAATCACGTGTTAAATGTACCGGCGTATGTTAACAACTTCAAAATTTGTGATCCTAAACTCGAAATGTGAATATCTCAAACTACAGATATCTCGAAGTATTTTCCACGGTATCGAGGTTTGACTGTATTTCTACCCTGTCAGTTTTTGTAAAAAACTCGCATGGTAACCTTGTTCTTATGTTCTGACCTGAAAAAAAAGTTTACAGACATTAGTGTCAGTGACATTGCCAAGGGGCATGTAACATCATAGCAAAAACTGCAGTAAAACATGAATACCCTTGCAGTGTTTAGCTCACCTGAGCCGAAGGCTCAAGTGAGCTATTGTGATCAATCACCGTCCGTCGTTAACTTTTCACATTTTCGACTTCTTCTCCAGAACCACTGAACAGAATTTGATGAAACTTGATAAGCATGTAGTACTCATGGTCCCCTACAAGTGTTGTTGTTTTTCGTCCGGATTCATCAATAGGTGGCGCCACCACAGGCAAAAGTAGGTCAAAGAGGGTACCCTCCTTTGACAAACTTCTTCTTCAGACCGGGGGCATACAGAGACAAACCGAATGCATAGGAGTGATCTAGAGGGATGTGTGAAGAAGTGTTGTTATTTTTGGTTCCGTTCAGAAATCAAATTTTTGACGTTTTTTTGTACTTGGTATTTTTAATGCAGAAAAGAGGTATTCTTTTCTTTTAGTAAACATTGATGCATTAATTTGGTTTAATTTGATCATTTTGATGGTAAGAAATACTACTGCGAAGAAAATTTTTCAATATTTTATGTTTTGGATTTTTTATGAATTTTTTAAGACTTTCAAGAAAAAGGGGGGTGGGATAATTGGTGTAAACATTTCACAGTTTGAACTTTTTCTTCGGAACCACTTGCTGGAATTCAATGAAACTTGGCATGCATCAAATACTCAAGGTCCCCGACAAATGTGGTCATCTTTGTCAGGATCCATGAACAGGTGGCACCACCACAGAGAAAAGTAGGTCACAGAGGGTACCCTCCTTTGATAAGCTTCTTATTCAGATCGGGTGCATACAGCGACAAACCGACTGCATAGGAATGATTAAGAGGCATATGGGGAGAAGTGTTGATATTTTTGGTTTCATTCCGAAATCAAATTTTTGACGTTTTTTCATTTTTATTTTGGACTTTGTTATTTTAATGCATTAAAGAGTTATTATTTTCTTTTAGTAAACATTGATGCATTCATTTGGTTTCATTTAATCATTTCTATGGTAAGGAATGCTGGTGCGAAGAAATTTTTTCAATATCTCGATTTTTGAATTTTTTATGAATTTTTTAAGACTTCCAAGAAAAGGGGGGGGGGACAATTTTTCATATCTTCAACTTGATCTACAGAACAACTTGAAGGATTGTGATAAAACTGGGTAGGATGCAAGTACTCATAGTCCTTTTCAAAGGTTTTGTTTTTTGTTTGGATCAGTCAGCAGATGGCGCCACTACAGGCAAAAGTAGGTCACAAAAGTTTGTCATGAAAGTGTTTCCTTATTTTTATTATACAGTGGTCACTTGACTGGACAGAGTATTGTATGGCCAAGTCTGTCTGTCTGTCCATCTGTTTGTCCAATTTGGAAACGAATAACTTGAAATTGCATCAAAGATCTTAAGAAATTTTATCATATTTTTACATCATGGTGAGAATTTTCACTTTTCGGGTTCATCCGATTTATTGTTTCAGAGTTGTGGGTCTTAAATTTCCTTTAAATGTGTAATGCAATGGAACCCAATAGCTTTACTTGGCGTCTAAAGATTTCTACCATATTTAAACATCATGATCAAATTATGGAGAGGAAGCTGCTTTTCGCTTTTCAGATTTATCCGTTTTGTCGTTACAGAGTTATGGGACTTTGATTTTTAGCTCAAGTGACCTATTGTCATACTAGATTGCCCGTCGTTTGTTCATTAACTTTTTGACATATTCAACTCCTCTGAAACTACTGGGCAGAATTCATTGAAAATTTACATGCTTGTTCCTCAACATGCATACAAATTTTGCCCTTCGTTTCATCTAGCTGTTCAGGTGAGCGATATAGGCCCATTTGGGCCTCTTGTTTAGTGTTAGTCTCACGGTGAAACAGATATTTGGTAACACCTGTTCTAATGTTTTGACCTGAAAAAAAGTTTACAGTCATTAGTTTTGAATGACATGGTCAACAACGTTGCCAAGGGGCATGTGATGTCATAGCAAAAACTGCAGTGAATACCCGTGAAACATTTAGCCAATAAGAATGTGTGTTTCAAACAGAGTGCATTAGAATTTGTTTTCTTTTACTGCTTCCAGACTTCAATATCTGGAGGTCGAAGGGACCATACAAAATACTTTGAGATATTGATAATTTGAGATATCCAAAATTGAACTTTACAACCATAAATTGAGAAGAAATGTTTATGTGCCATTGTTATTATATGAAACTTAGCTATTGAAATACAACTGTGTATACAGTTCATATTATTGATAGAATAATCAATTAGTAAGTTAAGTTAATTGCACTCTTTATTTGTAAAATTTGAGAAAAAAACCTCTTCTTAAGTTTGAGAAATGGTGCTTGTTTTTCCAATTCAAATATGTATTTATTTGCCTATCATTGTTTGATAATGACTATTACAAGGGAAAATTATTCAAAATTTCAATGGCTTCATGTACCATTGTACAAGTCCTACTTTATGTGCTGACGGGGTTAATTAAATAATTAGATAAAAACATTGGCATATATGTCAATTAGAAGGCAACTTCAAAATAAAAAGATAAGTAAGAGCTTTGGGACGTGAAACTGTATTCAAGATATGCAAAGTATTAGACCTATCACTGCTCAACACATCCAAAGTTGATTTTGATTAACAATGTAATTAAGGAAAATATTCTTAACCTGCTTTTGACTTCGAGATAGCCCAGGTATTCCATTTGTGTTCAAGATATGAAAGTTTGACTATATTTGATATTTTGACATCAAGGTAAGAATACTGATGTATCATTGATGGAAAACTCCAATTCTGTCCAGATTGCGAAGCGAAATCTGCTCTATGAAATGGTGATGACCATCTGTCCAGCCGTCTACATCAACAGTTTGGTTTAGCTATTGCATTTTAGTTCATTGCAGAAAGACCATAAGCAGTAACTCTTTTAAACTTCACATGTATATAGACCTTGATAAACTCTATCCATTGAAACCTTTGTTTGTGACCTTGAAGTTGAAGGTTCCCAGATTCAAGGTCAAATCTGTGATCAACTTGAGTTCAATTACAGAAAGACCTTGAGAGTTATGTCTTTTAAATTTCACATGTACATGTATATAGACTTTGATGATCTCTATTCATTGAAACCTTTGTTAGTGACCTTGACCTTGAAGGTTCCCAGTTTCAAGATCAAATGCGTAAATGAATTTAGTTGAAAGACCATAGACAAAAATTCTTTCAAACTTCACTTGTAGATAGACCTTGATAAGCTTTATCCATTGAAAACTTCTGTTTGTGACCTTGAACTTGAAGGTTCCCAGTTTCAAGGTTTAAGTATAGTTCAGTTACAAAAAGATCATGAGAATTAGATCTTTCAAACCAAAATGACCTTTGTAACCTTGAACTTAAAAGTTCTATTTTTCAAGGTCAGATGCATAATCATTCCCCCTCCCCCAAAGAAGTTAGACCATAAGAATGAGATCTTTCAAATCTCACACATGGTTGGTCATTGATTAGTTCTATCCATTGCAACCTTTTGGACCTTGACCTGCAGTACTCAGTTTCAAGGTCAAATGTACATTAAAGTATAAATTAATTACAGAAAGATCGTTAGAATTAGATCCATCAAACTTGGTACACAGATGGATATTTATGAGCACCTTTGTGACCATGAACTTGAATGTTCCCAGTTTCTTTACTAAATTTGTAGTATAGTGCAAGTTTCAGCAAAGTCCATTAAATGTATAAAGAGGATAATGAAAGATTAATATCAAGCTTGCAGTTTTTCTCTGTCAGTTTATACAATCATTTGTCTGTTCTTGCACCACAAAAGGTAGAGACATCTTCATGCTATGCATGCTCACTTCAATTAATGAAGCTTTTGGAGATGTCACTGAGTCAAATGACCTTATAACTTTGTCCTTTATACTTAAAAAGATTATATTGCACTCTGTTGCTTCTGTGGGCATAGTGTTTCAAAACACATTCTGCTTTCAATATATGTCAACGCTTCAGAATCTGGCCTTACCACCTTTAACGGTTTCTTATGATGTATTTCATTACAGAGAGAAACCTAAAAGTGCTGTTGCAAAAGGTGAGAAACAGAAATATCCACTGAGAAAACAGAACAGCCGACCTCAGGGGTCAACAGCTCCTCCTCAATCTGAGGGTCCTCCTGTACCGAAATCTAAAGGTCCAGGGACTGCGCCCCAACCAACAGGACCACTAGATCCTACCAAAGTAAAACCCAGGGAGAAACCTAATATTCCTCAAAGGTAACATCAAGGAAGAGTCTTTTTCAGAATTCATGCAATGGAAACCAACTATAGCCACAGGTTTTTACTGCTTATCAAATATCTCAACACCAGAAAGAGTGGGAGTATGTTACAAGGCAGGATGTTTCGGCTGTAGGATGACTTAATTGCTTGATTTCCTCTATAATCTATTCATGATGTATCTGGATTCCTTTCATAACATACCTCAAACATTCATAAAACTATTTCCAATAAATGAATGTATTCAGCAGTGGATCAGAATGCAAATCTTGTATAGGTAGTGCTCTTTATTTGAAGATACTGATTTCCAGCTTAATTCGCCATAAAATGAGCTTTAAATTGCTTGTATTAACACAAAAACTATACATTAATGTAATAATCAATAAGTACACAAACTAATTGCTAATTTTGTTCATTTGAGAGAATATTTTAAAAACAATAGGTTAAGTGTTTTTGGGACATTTGTGGGATAGTGATCAAGGACTATATAGCAAATACTAAAGGGAATAATTTTTTCTAGGTGTTATGATTAAAGATAGAAATTTAATTTATGTTTTGGTATGTAAGAAATGTGACAAACTTTTTTATGTAGTTGAAACTGAATGAACTATGAAAAAAGCAAAAGCAAGACATTTAAACTAATACACGAAGAAAAGTGGATAAAACACTAGAGGCTCAATATCCAAATTGGTTTATAAATTTTTTTTCATAGACTCTTTTTTGATGGCAATGTACATTTTTTATTGAGAACTACTTTTGTACTTTGTTATTTACAATAAACATTTTGTTATTTACAATAAAAATTTGTAACAGCAGCAGTGGATTTTATGTAAACAATTGTAGAATGTTTTTGTTATTATATAAGCAGATAAGATCTTGATTGCTTTTTTCAATACAGGCCAGGTAAGAGAGTTGGTAGCAGTTCCTCCGGTCGTTCACGTAGTCGATCTTCTTCCTCTGCCTCATCACGATCCTCAAGTGCCAGTAGCTTGTCCTCCATCAGCAGTCATACGTCCAGCAGCTCTAGTGGAAGTGCCGACTCCGAACATCTTTATAGAGGAGTAGGAGATGCTCCTATCTCACCAAAGAAAAAGAAAGGTTTATTAATTATTCACAGTAATTCATATTGTATATGTCCTTATTATCCCCTTGCAGCAGCTTTGCAGGGGGATGGTATTGTAACGGTATCATTTGTGTGTAGGCAAATGAGTGGGTGCGAGTGTCTGTAACAAAACCTTGTAGACACTCTAGAAGTCACAGTTTTAGATTCATTCCTCATATATATTTTTAGGATAAGGAGAAAAAAATCGCTATTGATTTTGGGGCAAAAAGATCAAAGGTAAGGGTCTCCAGAGGTCATCATAGAAAAACATTGTAGACACCCTAGAAGCCACAATTTTAGCCCTGTTAGGTTCATACTTCACATATGGCTTTAATATAAGAAGATAAAGATCCCTATCTATGACAGAGTCCAATGGTTCAGGTCAATTTAGTACCATAATTTTACTGCACTGCAGTGGGTTGCTACATGTATGATTTTGAGTTAGACTGATATATCACACAACTCTATTTGCATCATTTTCAAGATTTGGTTAAAATGAAGTAGACATGCATTGATTTTTATTTAGGCATATTGTTTTTGACCAGTTTGTTTGTTTGTTTGTCTGTCTGTTTTCAACTTTCGCCATAACTTTTGAACCATGAGAGGTAGAGACTTCATATTTTGTATGTATACTCTACTAATAAAGACAGGGCTCGAAACTAACTTTTTCAAGCACTAGTCTGACGGACTAATCGGTTACAAAATCCATTAGTCCACACAAAAATCTATTAGTCCGCAGAAAAATAGACTATTTATTCATTTTAAATTGATTTAATTTCAGGGTAAACACATTTCATTTGTCAGATTTAACATTTCAAGACACTGTGGGGCACATATGCCTCTAGCTCCTTCTCGTCCATAAAGGAAGGATGGCTAAATATATCGCCACATTTCTCTGTGGCCCCACGATCACCATATAAAACAACGTCGATGTCATTCGAAAACATACATGTATTGAAGCTGCTTTATAATCTGTTTCAACGAAGCGCACCAGCGACTCTGTCTCTCGTTACTTTCCATGTACTTTTCGGCGAATACGGAATATCGCAACTAAAATAACGTCAACATACACGCGCATTTTGTAATTGTTATGACTTCATATAATTGTGATGTAAGTTGCCCACATAAAGGAGCCCACATCGCGAATAATAGATTTGGTAAGTTACTAAATGCAAACCGTGAGGGATTTTAGTAGTTGCGATACTCCGTATTGTTACTAAAAATAGGTTACGGGATTTCCAGAAAAATAAGTTTTCAGTCGTTTGCAGGGCGGGTGAGAGGATTTGAGTTGGTATCACAGAGTTTTCATTAGTCTTTCGGACTTGTACAATGAGGAATCTGTTTGTCCGTGGCATAATTTATTAGTCATGGACATACGTTAATTTCGAGCCCTGAAAAACGTTTCAAATTACACCAGAATCATTGACCTTTTCACCTTGACGGTGACTTTTGACCTATATTTCAATATATGCATTCATGTTTCACAAATACAATTGTTTATGAATGATCTTGTTTTCTTTAAGATACATGTACGTATAAGTATACTCTTTATTGATATGATAAATTGCTATCACATGTTAAAGGGTTAACATATTAAAGGTAGTGACATTAAAGCTATAAAGTTTAACACATTGATCACAAATGATTTTCCTAAATTATATCTATTGTATGATTTAAAGCACTGTGTATGTTTACATTTTTAATTCAAGTTTATACAATTTATTCAAGGGTTAAAAACAATCAAGCCCATAGATAAAAGACCTGCAATGCGAGGGAAACCAGCTGGTCCTGGTAACAAAATTCCAAGGGAGAATCGACAAGAAGCCAGAGTAACTACAGCAGCACAACCAACAGTCAAGCCAAAAGATCCACTGAAAATTACCGGACAGAAGCCCAATATTAAATTAACACTTTTAGCCAACAAGGTATGTCTTATCTGTATGGTACTATGTGATCATGTAGTTATAAAAACACTTTACATGAAGACCATGTACAAGTCACCTACTACAGTTAATGTAAGATAGAATGTTTCTGTAATTATTGCCATTGAAATCATGGTGCCAGACCATCAACTGACCTATAAAACTTAATTGATGTAGTTACTCTTCTGAAAACAGTGTTGTCAGATGACCACAAACTTCAGGTTTTACAAAACTATTTAAAAGAAACCAGTGGAACAGTTGTATTCTTAAATAGATTAATGTAATGATTTAGTTGATTTTGAATGTAAATTTGAAATATAATTTTAGCCTCCAACAGACAAAGGGGGACCAGGAACTAAGAAGCGCCCTGCTGGTGATCAGGACACAGCAGTGGCTCCAGCTGCTAAGAGACCAAATGTTACCACAACACAACCTCCTAAACCAGGTCAGTGCCAAAATCCTGTTTGGATGCTTTTATCATTTCAGTTCACAACATTATTCAAGGTATAAGCATATGTTTGACATTGATTTTTATTCAGCTAATGTTGAATTAGGCATATCATTTCATGAAACTGTCCACCCAGAAGGTTTTCAGTTATACTATGAAATATTTAACTTGAACCCAGTGTTTATGTTTATGAGGAAGTCCACATACAAGTAGAAGGCAGTGTTATTTGGAATAATAGATATAGTTCAATTAATATCTAATGACATGATCATCATCAAAGGATTTAACAAGTCTGCTTAGTGAAGTTTGATCACATGATCTAACTTTGCACTATTTACTGCTAAGAAATGTGGTTAAAGAGAGTGCACCATCTAAAAACAACGAATCTAGTAATCTCTTTAAATCTGTACTTAAATTTTGGTAATTAAAAACTGAGAAATTTTACATACATGTATTGTATACGTTCAATTTCACCAATGCTTTTACTTCTTACATATGAAGTTCAATCTTTAAGGCGTTGAGCATTTGTTCAACTGTCTTCTAGCTATTGTGCAGATTTTACCTCTGCACTGCCAATCTCAATTTACATAACAAAGTATTACCTTTTTAAGGTACCTAAAGTAGTAAAAATCCTTGCAAAACTGGCTTTGTTATCCTAGTAAATGACATTTCATTGCACAGAAATAGGTTTAAGCATAGGTCTGCTTAACTTTAATTATCAATATATTGCCTTAATACACTTGTTATTATTCTGTCGTTTATTGTGTGTGTGTTAGATCTTCATTTGCTGTAATGACGCAAGCCGATTATGAATTACAATCACACTTTATGGGAATTTTTCCATATATGGGAAAGACCATGTACCTTATTGCCAATACAGCCATATAATGATTGTATCCTGTCTTAGAAAATCTTTTCCTCTGTCTTGTAAAGATAAACCTAATACATGATTAGAAAGAGCAAACAATTCTCAACCAAAACTGATATCAATGACCCTCGGGGTAGGAGTTCAGCCCCTTGGTTGGGGTCAGTATAGTCATATGGTGATAATAAACTGTCTTAGAAAATTCTCTCCTCCACATCTATACATTATAAAGAAATCATGCTGGTTTAGAAAAAGCATCAAGTCCTCTACTAAAGTTGTGCTGCATTTAAGTCCCTAGAGCATGGCCAATTTAGTCATATAAACCTATTGTAGTAGTCTTTGAAAATCTTCTCTACTGTTATGCATTGTACAGATAAAGTGAAAAATGGAAAGATAAAGTATGGAGCTCTTTCTGTAAATTGTGAAATTCTTTTATCTTCTTGTACTGGAGTTCATCCCAAAGGACAGCTTCAGTAAAGTCATTTATTTATGATATACATAGTGGGAAGTCTTTCTGTTTTTTACTAAGCATTGTGAAGAGAACTGACTACTTTTTTAGAAAGAACATGAAGCCTTTTTGTGATATTTCAGAACCCTATGCCAGATGTTTTTTCCCTAGATTGGGTCCATATATTTACTTTAAAACGCCTGTATGGTAGTAGCTTCAGATTTTGGTGACTGATAAAGTCCATGGGTCTCTTGTTTCTGTCTTGGAGGAAGGATATAGTTTACTAAGAATTTTTTTAATTCTGAATTTATCATGAATTTATTCTATTTGTCCAGATAAAAAGCTTAAAAGACCTGACAAACCTATGGTTACAAAAATTACAAGCGTACCAACTAAAATGCCTGTAGCTCAATCCGCTGTACCACCTGTGAAACCTTCAACAAAACCTGCTGCACCAGGAGGTGCAGGTGCTGTCCCAGTGCAGAAAGAGAAGAAGAGTACAACTTCAAGGCGAGAAGAATTACTCAAGCAACTGAAGGCTGTCGAAGATGCTATAGCACGGAAGAGGTCCAAATTGAATTGATAACGATGGCTTCAGTTAAAGTGTTTAGTTGATTCTTTTAAGAGGTTTGCCACTTAATATGAGAAATGAAGCACTGAAATATTAGAGTTTATGAAAGACATTCTCATGAACATCGATATTTTTTTAGCTCTCCTGAGCTGAAATCTCAAATGAGCTATTCTGATCACCTGTTGTCCGTCGTCCATCTATCTATCTGTAAACTTTTAACATTTTCGACTTCAGAACCGCTCAAAAGATTTTGTTGAAACTTGTAATTCATGAAATGCTGTATGTCCTTTACCAAGTTTGCTTATTTTGTCCAAATCTGTCAACAAGTGGTACCACCGTGGCTAAAATTAGGTCTCAGATGGTACCCCTCATAGAAAATCTTCTTTAAAACCACTGTATGGATTATAAAACTAATGTCATCTGAGTGATCTAGAGGGATGTATATTTCAACTTTGTTTATTTTGTTGAAATCGGATAAGTAGTTTTTAACATGTATTTAATATATTTTCTTACTTTAACATTTTCATGCAAAATGGCATAGTTTACATCAATATTTTTCTTATGGTTGACTTTTGATGCACTGAAATGGTTAACTTAGCCAAAGTACAGTAAAGGAATCTGAGGGAGGGGTTTAAAAAATTTTGACAAAATTTTTGATTTTTCACATTTTTTAATTTTCCTCTGGAACGACTCAAATGATTTTGATGAAACTGAATAGAAATAACGTACTATATTTCCCCTACAAGTGTAGTTGTTTTCCTTCTGGATCTGTCAATAGTAGATGCCACCTTAGCCAAAAGTATGTCTTAGATGGTACCCTCCGTTGACTAACTTCTTTTTCAGAACTGCTGCATACGGAGACAAACTGAATGCATCAGAGTGATATAGAATGAGGTGTGAAGAAGTATTGCTGTTTTTGATTCCAGTCTGAATGATAATATTTTTTTCATTTTTTACTTTATTTTCAACTATGTCATTGTAATGCAATAAAAAATGATTTCATAAATATTTTTTTTATGGTTGATTTGATGCACTTAGTTTTAGCCAGAATTAAGAATTGAATAAAGGAATGTTTTTGTCATAGAATTATTTAAGACTGCAAAAGTGGGGGAAGAAGGTGGTGACATTTCAAGTTTTCTTCACTACTTCTGAATTGAAAAAGGGAACTTGATAGGTAAAGTTAAGATGGTCCTGTACAATTTAGATATTTTAAAGCAGCTAAAGACTTATGGCCAACTACAAACATTGCTGTTTAATATCATTATGTGCAATGTTTTCTGTCTCAGGTGAGTGATATAGATCCACTTGGGCCTCTTTTTCTTTTCTTTTTTTTTTTCTCTCAAGAATCAGATGTTTAAACTTAACAGTTAAAACAGAACTGTAATGTATCATGTATATATTGATTTTTATATCAGGTCTTTGTTTTTGTTTGCATGAACAGGTGCAGGAAATATTGAACTGTTATTACAGAGAGTTTGTATAATCCCTTTTCCTGACACTTTGTGTTTTGAGGACACAATATCTGTCACGTGAGAGAGTATTTTCTCATATTCTAGTGCTGTAAGTGATATTTTAACATTTTCAATTGATTGATGGACATTATTGAAATATGAATAAAATCTAAAATAAAATAATGACTTGTCTATTTTTAATTGTTGATTCAAGAAAGAACAAGTTCTGTATTCAAACATGGTATCTGATAGGGCAGTTGTATTGTTACAAGATAACCATCCAATGATTTGGCCATCTGTGGCACTCTCAGTATGAAAAGTGTCTTTTTCAAGTTTCCATGATAAAAGGTGTTTTTAATTTGATTTTAACTTGCCTGACCCAGGACCCCAATCTGATTAAAACCATATCTTTATTCCGCTTCTCTGTTTGTCCCATTGCGTATAAAGATCTGGTGAAACCCTGTAAGGGTTCACGTTCTGGTGACCTCTGATGACGTCTCGGTCACCAAAACCGTTATTTCCCATAGCCAATCAGTGACTCGGCTAGGCACGTGATAGTGACGCAATATGAAACAAACACTATTTAAAAACTACCTTGTGGGTCACGCACGCTGTGGATGTTAATTTCATTCTTAGGATTTTGTAGCCGATCCACTGATTGGTTGAAAATCAGAGTTCACCAGAACGTGACCTCTTGCGGGGTTTCACCAGAACTTCATACGCAATTGAACAAATAGAGAAGCGGAACAAAAATATGGTTTCAATCAGATTGCCAGGACCAAGGGGGTTTGGTGAGGTCAGTATCTATGACATTGTGAAATTTTATACTAAAACTACAGTGTCATTTTCTTATTGAGGCTCTGCAGTGTGATGCCTGTAGACAGATTTGTTGGGGACCAGGGTCTATTTCACAAACTTGTCTCGTAATGTTATTTGTTATCAGCCCTCTCTATGTGAAACTGGGGAACAAAAGGTTTTGTCTTCATCTGTCCGTCCGTCTGTCACTCAAATTCTTTTATTTTTGAGATATTTGACTGAAATTTAGTACACGACTGTATATAACAGTGTTACAGATAAAGTATGCGTTCGTGTTTCGTATGATGTCTTTTTTTTTTTACCAAATAATGGCCCTTACTGGACTGAAAAGTCAATGAAAATCCTATTTTCTAGAGTTATTTTAACTTCGAGGTATTTGGTAGAAAGTTGTTACTCTGTTCTACAGTTACAGATCGAGTTTGCGTTCCGTGAAACTTTGTCTGTTTCTGACTTGGTTATGGCCCTTTAGTGACTAAGAATCTTAAAAATTCGAATTTGCGTTCCGTGAAACTTTGTCTATTTCTGACTTAGTTATGGCCCTTTAGTGACTAAGAATCTTAAAAATTCGAATTTGCGTTCCGTGAAACTTTGTCTGTTTCTGACTTGGTTATGGCCCTTTAGTGACTAAGAACCTTAAAAATTCGAATTTGCGTTCCGTGAAACTTTGTCTATTTCTGACTTAGTTATGGCCCTTTAGTGACTAAGAATCTTAAAAATTCTGTTTTCTGGGATTATTGTCGGTTAAACTTTGAGGATTATTGATTTGAAATGTTAAATATTTCATCATGACTACCCTCCTGTAGATCTTAAACTAGGTCATCCCTTGTGTTTCCGTAATAATTTTTATATGCCCATCGGAAGACAGGACGTATTATGGAATGGTGATATCCGTCTGTCTGTCCGTCCGTCTGCTATGGAACGCGATAACTTTAGTAAACGTCAGCTGTTTTTCATGATGATCTTTTTATGTAAAAACAAAGATAAAAATCCAATATCAATGGCAGTAACCTTGAAGATGAATTTCCCCCTCGTTTTCATAGAATTTTATTGTGGAATGAGCCACTCAGGGGCGAAGTCAGAATCGTTAATGCATTTGTACGTGTAATTTTATCTGACACTATTCATTATTGCATGTCATGGGGTAACATATTATGAAAAATTGTATTTCACGTGTTTATTGAAAAAAAAAATGCATTACAGTGCACGGCTGGCTGTCTTTGGCATGAAATGTTATCTAGTGTGGAAGTTTAAATGACATTGTATACATCTAGTGGAAAGTGCAATGAGATTTAATATTCAAAATTTTAAATTTTTTACAACAACCTCGTCCGTGAATCCAGGTATTTTCGAAAGGGGAGTCATCATTAAATATGTGCTAATAGAAGAGGTTCGTTCCTGAAGAAAAAAAAAACATTACCCATCGATAAAAAAAAGAGTTCGTAGCCAAAATAAGTCATCTGGATCTGTCAATGAAATGTTTAAGGTATTGATTTCAGACCAGGAGAGGGGTTTTATGGATAGATCGGGAGACACACTAATAAAGCCCTTCCAGCTTATACCATGGTCATTGAACTCGTGACCTCTTACATTCCTAAATTTGCCTTATTTTGACTTTGTTGAAACCGGGGGCATTCGTGTTTCACAAACGCATCTTGTTTTTGTCTTTTTGTTTTTAGTCCACCATCGATGAAATAGGAGGGGACCACAGCTTTCCACTGTCCGCCCGTCTGTGTAACACTGGATTCCTTGGCCATGCTATAGGTTACAGATCAAGTTCGACTTTTGTCACGACTGATTTACTTTTTACTTGCCCTTTGTTCAAAATAGTTTTCAGTACTTTTCTTGGTCATGCCTACAGATATCGAGCTGAAGCATGATAGCAAGACTCCCCATGATGAATAACAAATCAGGTACGACTTTGGTTGTTTGTTGGTTGTTGACCTACTTTTTTTACAGAAATACTACCCTTTGTTCAAAATCAGTTTTACGCACTTTTCTTGGTTATGCTTACAGATATCAAGCTGAGACGTGAAAGCAAGTTTCCCCATGAAGAGTTACAGATATGTTTGACTTTGGTGGTCACTGTTGACCTACTTTTTCAGTGTTATTGTTAAGGCCCCTCTACAGCCTTATGCAGACTTTTACTTGAACGTTGCACGCTGACTAACAGGGCGGTGGGGACTATATGACGGGCCTTGTCCAAACCTCTTTCAGAGGAGACATGGTCCTGAACCTCGTCCCCTCTGACTGTTAGTCGGGACTCCTACAGATCTAGGGTCTTAGCTCGCTTTCAGACTGGCAGAGCACGGTTTATCATGTTGATGTCGCATATATTTTTATACCATTATGTATTTTACAATACCTTACGTGTTTATATTTTTATGACCTCTCAATATGCGATACCTGTTGACCCTTGTTCTTTACATGGAGGATTATTTATAAATTTTTAAATGTAAGTCCTTTGATTGTTCTGCTGTTACGGTGAGTGGGAAGGTGGGCCCGTAAACCGGTTAACCACACCATTTGTTTGGCTTTTGTCAAATTAAATGACCGTCCTAAGTCGGTATCGTAATTGCACTACAATCAAATATTTTTGTAATGTGATATATGTTCTAGTATATTATTTATATTCATGTACTGTATAGCTCTATGGTGACTTCTGCCACATAACTGAGCCAGTAACTCCTCTTTTTTCTTTGTTCAAAATTATTGTGACACTTCAGTACATTTCAAGGCAGTGTGATGTAGAAATACTAGAATGCTTGGACTCTTTATTTTGTGATGGAAAAACAAGTTTCTTCATCGAGAAAAGAAGGATGAAAGACATATATTTGACTTAACAGTATGACGTTGACCACAGAGATCCAGCAAATCACAAACGTCAAGAAAAAAAAAACCCAAAAAACAACAAAAGGAAAAAAAACAAACAAAAACAAACAAAAAAAACAGAAGAAAACAAAACAAAAACAAAAAAGAGTAAAAAAGTTAGCAACTCAAGCTAATAAACGCTCATTCATATTCTCGATTCCAGTTGCCCTTTGGCTGCCACTGACCTGCTTTTCAGCCCTTTGTGGGTTTGTTGGGACTTGTGTTACTTTAGCAATACTCTCTCAGAATGCTTTTTAGCTTTTGAGCTATTGTGATCAATCGCCGTCCGTCGTTACTTTTCTACATTTTCTACTTCTCCAGAACCGCTGCACAGAATTTCACCAAACTTCATAGGAAGTAAGTACTTAAGGTCTTCTACCAAGTTTGTGTTTTTCGTGCCGATCCGTAATCCAAGATGGCTGCAATTGGCTCTGATTGGTTGGCACATTTTGGACTTCTTCTCCAGAACCGCTGCACAGAATTTCACCAAACTTCATAGGAAGTAAGTACTTAAGGTCTTCTACCAAGTTTGTGTTTTTCGTGCCGATCCGTAATCCAGGATGGCTGCAATTGGCTCGGGATGGTTGACGCATTTTCGACTTTTTCTCCAGAACCGCTGTACAGAATTTCACCAAACCTCGTAGGAAGTAAGTACTCGAGGTCCTCTACCAAGTTTGTGTTTTTCGTGCCCATCCGTAATCCAAGATGGCTGCCATTGGCTCTGATTGGTTGAGTTGACACATTTTGGACTTCTTCTCCAGAAGTGCTGCACAGAATTTCACCAAACCTCATATGAAGTAAGTACTCGAGGTCCTCTATCAAGTTTGTGGGGGCTTTTTTGTGCCGATCCGTAATTCAAGATGGCCGCTATTGGCTCTGAGTAGTTGACACATTTTGGACTTCTTCAAAAAGACTGCACAAAATATCACCAAACCTTATAGAAAGTCTTGTAGAAAAAAAGCAAACTTTTCTACTGAAATGAGCTGTAATTTTATTGTAAATAAGCAATTCGTGCTCAGGTGAGCGATATTGGCCCATTTGGGCCTCTTGTTTTTTCGGATAACGTGTATGTAACTTGTGCAATCAAAACTGAAATCAAACACTTGTATAAGTTAATTCTTTCAGTTTTGATGTCCATCGATCCTGTTATTTTACACATGTAACGTATAATATTCAAAGGAACATTATCTGAAGCGATCAAATTTCTGCTGAAACACAACTGTCGCAATAATGTTACAGTAAGAATTATTTATTTGAATTAACTGTGATATCAAAACAACAACGGAATCCCCCCCCCTTCCCAGAAGCAGTGAGGGATCTTTTACGTGCCACGGTAGGGACCTCGGTGATTACTGTCTCATCTGAAAGACAGAACACCGGTGCGCCCACGGTGGGAATCGAACCAGGAACCTTTCGGCCACAAGCAGAGAACCTCGGCCACTTGGCCACTCCGGCTTTATTCGGTTTAGATGTCGTCGTATCTAGTGTATGTTTTATTTGTATATGATAATTTATTGTATTTACAGGGGTCGAAATTAACGCTGGCCCGTGGCCAGTAGTTTGGCGTCGGGCTAGTGAAATCTGTTTTGCGCTGGTCCGGTTGGCTAGTAGGAATTTGGAAACCCCTTCGCTAAATTTAGCTACAATTAGCAACTCACACTGACCGTTATTTACCGTCAAGAATTTTACAAAAATCGATACCGACTCTTTTAAACACCTAATTTATTACCTAATTGTTTGTCAACATGGGCAAGCAAGTAATACCTCACTGAAGAGAGAATAAATTGAAATTTCAAATGATGTAAATTTTGTATACATTTGATATAAAATGACAGAACCCTGATGAGTTGAAAAGAGAAATTGACGAATATCCCGCTAACCGCACGTAGCTACTAAAATCGACACGCGGTTGAAATATATGGGTGTACTTGATTAAATATAAAATGGGTCAAACCTTTATCAATATTCATGAAACTTAACAGCCAACCAGATGAGATGTTTACCTACGTTTTACCTGTACGCTAATTAACAACAGCATTATAAATCGGCAAAGTCTAAGGGTCATGACACGAAATTATTTGGTAACTTTAAAATTCATGAATATCATAAAATAAAAGCCAAGCTCTTTCTTTTGGTATATAAAAAAGTTTATATGTGAGATATAAGCCCGTTGCCCACTAAATCAAATTGATACACTTTCATTCACAAAGATTATGAATGTCTTTGGTTTTATTCTCACAAAGATCGGTTCTATAAATAAAGCAACTTCCATATCCCCCTAAACTATACTTGAAGTCGCTGCAATGAATTATTGAAATTAAAACTTTTGTCTCTTCTGCAAGTTTAATATGCGGGCCAGTGAAATTCTGGGCGGGCCAATGGAAATCATCTTCCACTGGCCCGGTTGGCCAGTAGGAAGAAAAAGTTAATTTCGATCCCTGATTTATCAACAAATATTAGCACCGTGAAAATGAGAGTTAATCGAAAATGCGAGTAGATCCAATAGTAACTCCGAAAAAAAAAATCTGTGTAGTTGTTGCTTTTCTATTTTCAACGTAAAAATTAGTTTCCGCTCATTTTCTCTGTGAAGGTTTGATGGATTCAATTGACATTGGGTATATGGATGTATCAAGGGAAAATGCAGGTCAAGTTCGAATATAGGTGTGTTTCAGTCATTTTTTACAGAGTAGTTGCCCTTGAAAATTTCTGGAATTCTCAAATATTAGTTCTCTGCCAATTATATGTCACTACCTTAACTGCCACCGGGGAAATTCGTGTCGCATCGACACATTAATAGAATTCGGGTTTTTTTTTTTTTTGTTTTTGGGGGTTTTGTTTTCTGTTTTTTTTTAATCTGGTCCGGCGCCATAAACTGAGAATATACTTAAGTCAAAAATTCATATTCTTCTGTTCATTAATGGATTAATACCTGGGATTTGTATTTTATTTAGTTTTATTCTACTGATAAATAGAATTTAACCATTCTGCATTAAAATTTATTTGAACGTTTGATAATGGAATAAATTAAAATGAAATCTTTGACTTAAGTATATTCTCAGTTTATGGCGCCGGACCCTGCTGGAATTTCGATAAAACTTGCTAGGACTAGGGAATAAGTTATTCTTTCTAGATTTATTCATATTTTGAAATGAAACCATACATGTATTTCTCACCGATGCTCCTTTGAATGGAGTTGGTTTAGAACCCTCAGTCTGTCCCTAAATCAGTGTGATTCTGGGGGTATATTTCCGAGGTTATTTGATCGAGAGTTTCATAATCACATTAGGTTGAGACCATTACGACCTACTGCACATCACCGCCTACCCTCTGGACTTTTTTTGTAAGGTTGTGGGGGTTTTTTTTTTTGGTCTGTTTGACTGTATGTTTTGTTTGTTTGTTGTTTTGTTTTGTTTTGTCAGGTTTTGGTTATTTTTTTGTATGGGTATCAGATGGTTTTGGACGGGTCTGTTGAGTTGTGGTATTAAATAAGTTCCCATCACAAAAAAGGGACTATATATGATTTTGTCGCTTTCATTGCAACCCAACCGCTATATTCAAGCATGTTTTAAAATGATTTGCTTTTCTTCTTACACCACTGGTATATATGAATTAATGTAGGCTATTCAGTTGAGTTCACTGAAGAAGCATAGAAGCATAGATAGAGTAAGTATACATATTTACTTTCTCATTTTGTACAATAATGATGATAACTTAAAAGACGCCTCCCCCCTCCCTCTCGAAAAAAAAAACATTACTTAGAAATTGAAGATAAAGAAGTATATGCTATGTCACTTGTCCGGATCATTTCAGCATCTGAGACTGAATCCCCAAATAAAATGACAAGCAAATGATGTAACATCGTACAAAAGCATCTGAGAATGAATTCCCTAATAAAATGACAAGCAAATGATATAACATCGTACAAAAGCATCTGAGAATGAATTCCCTAATAAAATGACAAGCAAATGATATAACATCGTACAAAAGCATCTGAGAATGAATCCCCTAATAAAATGACAAGCAAATGATGTAACATCGTACAAAAGCATCCGAGACTGAATCCCCAAATAAAATGACAAGCAAATGATATAACATCGTACGAAAGCATCTGAGACTGAATCTCCCAATAAAATGACAAGCAAATGATGTAACATCGTACAAAAGCATCTGAGACTGAATCCCCAAATAAAATGACAAGCAAATGATGTAACATCGTACAAAAGCATCTGAGAATGAATCCCCTAATAAAATGACAAGCAAATGATATAACATCGTACAAAAGCATCTGAGAATGAATCCCCTAATAAAATGACAAGCAAATGATATAACATCGTACAAAAGCATCTGAGACTGAATCCCCAAATAAAATGACAAGCAAATGATGTAACATCGTACAAAAGCATCTGAGACTGAATCCCCAAATAAAATGACAAGCAAATGATGTAACATCGTACAAAAGCATCTGCGTATGAATCCCCTAACATTGTACAAAAGCATCTGAGACTGAATCCCCAAATAAAATGACAAGCAAATGATATAACATCGTACAAAAGCATCTGAGAATGAATCCCTTGATAAAATGACAAGCAAATGATATAACATCGTACAAAAGCATCTGAGAATGAATTCTCTAATAAAATGACAAGCAAATGATATAACCTCGTACAAAAGCATCTGAGAATGAATTCCCTAATAAAATGACAAGCAAATGATGTAACATCGTACAAAAGCATCTGAGACTGAATCCCCAAATAAAATGACAAGCAAATGATATAACATCGTACAAAAGCATCTGAGAATGAATCCCCTAATAAAATGACAAGCAAATGATATAACATCGTACAAAAGCATCTGAGAATGAATCCCCTAATAAAATGACAAGCAAATGATATAACATCGTACAAAAGCATCTGAGACTGAATCCCCAAATAAAATGACAAGCAAATGATGTAACATCGTACAAAAGCATCTGAGAATGAATCCCTTGATAAAATGACAAGCAAATGATATAACATCGTACAAAAGCATCTGAGAATGAATCCCCTAATAAAATGACAAGCAAATGATATAACATCGTACAAAAGCATCTGAGAATGAATCCCCTAATAAAATGACAAGCAAATGATATAACATCGTACAAAAGCATCTGAGACTGAATCCCTTGATAAAATGACAAGCAAATGATATAACATCGTACAAAAGCATCTGAGAATGAATCCCCTAATAAAATGACAAGCAAATGATATAACATCGTACAAAAGCATCTGAGACTGAATCCCTTGATAAAATGACAAGCAAATGATATAACATCGTACAAAAGCATCTGAGAATGAATCCCTTGATAAAATGACAAGCAAATGATATAACATCGTACAAAAGCATCTGAGAATGAATTCCCTAATAAAATGACAAGCAAATGATATAACATCGTACAAAAGCATCTGAGACTGAATCCCTTGATAAAATGACAAGCAAATGATATAACATCGTACAAAAGCATCTGAGAATGAATCCCTTGATAAAATGACAAGCAAATGATATAACATCGTACAAAAGCATCTGAGACTGAATCCCCTAATAAAATGACAAGCAAATGATATAACATCGTACAAAAGCATCTGAGAATGAATCCCCTAATAAAATGACAAGCAAATGATATAACATCGTACAAAAGCATCTGAGAATGAATTCTCTAATAAAATGACAAGCAAATGATATAACCTCGTACAAAAGCATCTGAGAATGAATTCCCTAATAAAATGACAAGCAAATGATGTAACATCGTACAAAAGCATCTGAGACTGAATTCCCTAATTGACAAGCAAATGATATAACATCGTACGAAAGCATCTGAGAATGAATTCCCTAATAAAATGACAAGCAAATAATATAACATCGTACAAAAGCATCTGAGAATGAATTCCCTAATAAAATGACAAGCAAATGATATAACATCGTACAAAAGCATCTGAGAATGAATCCCCTAATAAAATGACAAGCAAATGATATAACATCGTACAAAAGCATCTGAGAATGAATTCCCTAATAAAATGACAAGCAAATGATATAACATCGTACAAAAGCATCTGAGACTGAATCCCCTAATAAAATGACAAGCAAATGATATAACATCGTACAAAAGCATCTGAGAATGAATTCCCTAATTGACAAGCAAATGATATAATATCGTACAAAAGCGTCTGAGACTGAATCCCCTAATAAAATGACAAGCAAATGATATAACATCGTACAAAAGCATCTGAGAATGAATTCCCTAATTGACAAGCAAATGATATAATATCGTACAAAAGCGTCTGAGACTGAATCCCCTAATAAAATGACAAGCAAATGATATAACATCGTACAAAAGCATCTGAGAATGAATTCCCTAATAAAATGACAATCAAATGATATAACATCGTACAAAAGGATCTGAGAATGAATTCCCTAATTGACAAGCAAATGATATAACATCGTACAAAAGCATCTGAGACTGAATCCCCAAATAAAATGACAAGCAAATGATATAACATCGTACAAAAGGATTTGAGAATGAATTCCCTAATTGACAAGCAAATGATATAACATCGTACAAAAGCATCTGAGACTGAATCCCCAAATAAAATGACAAGCAAATGATGTAACATCGTACAAAAGCATCTGAGACTGAATCTCCTAATAAAATGACAAGCAAATGATATAACATCGTACAAAAGGATTTGAGAATGAATTCTCTAATAGAATGACAAACAAATAATATAACATCGTACAAAAGCATCTGAGACTGAATCCCCTAATAAAATGACAAGCAAATGATATAACATCGTACAAAAGCATCTGAGAATGAATTCCCTAATTGACAAGCAAATGATATAATATCGTACAAAAGCATCTGAGACTGAATTCCCTTATAAAACGACAAGCAAATGATATAACATCGTACAAAAGCATCTGAGAATGAATCCCTTGATAAAATGACAAGCAAATGATATAACATCGTACAAAAGCATCTGAGACTGAATCCCCTAATAAAATGACAAGCAAATGATATAACATCGTACAAAAGCATCTGAGACTGAATCCCCTAATAAAATGACAAGCAAATGATATAACATCGTACAAAAGCATCTGAGAATGAATTCCCTAATTGACAAGCAAATGATATAACATCGTACAAAAGCATCTGAGAATGAATTCCCTAATAAAATGACAAGCAAATGATGTAACATCGTACAAAAGCATCTGAGACTGAATCCCCAAATAAAATGACAAGCAAATGATATAACATCGTACAAAAGCATCTGAGACTGAATCCCCAAATAAAATGACAAGCAAATGATATAACATCGTACAAAAGCATCTGAGACTGAATCCCCTAATAAAATGACAAGCAAATGATATAACATCGTACAAAGGCATCTGAGAATGAATTCCCTAATAAAATGACAATCAAATGATATAACATCGTACAAAAGGATCTGAGAATGAATTCCCTAATTGACAAGCAAATGATATAACATCGTACAAAAGCATCTGAGACTGAATCCCCTAATAAAATGACAAGCAAATGATATAACATCGTACAAAAGGATTTGAGAATGAATTCTCTAATAAAATGACAAGCAAATAATATAACATCGTACAAAAGCATCTGAGAATGAATTCCCTAATAAAATGACAAGCAAATGATATAACATCGTACAAAAGCATCTGAGAATGAATTCCCTAATTGACAAGCAAATGATATAACATCGTACAAAAGCATCTGAGAATGAATCCCCTAATAAAATGACAAGCAAATGATATAACATCGTACAAAAGCATCTGAGAATGAATTCCCTAATTGACAAGCAAATGATATAACATCGTACAAAAGCATCTGAGAATGAATTCCCTAATAAAATGACAAGCAAATGATATAACATCGTACAAAAGCATCTGAGAATGAATTCCCTAATTGACAAGCAAATGATATAACATCGTACAAAAGCATCCGAGACTGAATCCCCAAATAAAATGACAAGCAAATAATATAACATCGTACAAAAGCATCTGAGAATGAATTCCCTAATAAAATGACAAGCAAATGATATAACATCGTACAAAAGCATCTGAGACTGAATTCCCTAATAAAATGACAAGCAAATGATATAACATCGTACAAAAGCATCTGAGACTGAATCCCCAAATAAAATGACAAGCAAATGATATAACATCGTACAAAAGCATCTGAGAATGAATTCCCTAATAAAATGACAAGCAAATGATATAACATCGTACAAAAGCATCTGAGACTGAATCCCCAAATAAAATGACAAGCAAATGATATAACATCGTACAAAAGCATCTGAGAATGAATTCCCTAATAAAATGACAAGCAAATAATATAACATCGTACAAAAGCATCTGAGAATGAATTCCCTAATAAAATGACAAGCAAATAATATAACATCGTACAAAAGCATCTGAGAATGAATTCCCTAATAAAATGACAAGCAAATGATATAACATCGTACAAAAGCATCTGAGAATGAATCCCTTGATAAAATGACAAGCAAATGATATAACATCGTACAAAAGCATCTGAGAATGAATTCCCTAATAAAATGACAAGCAAATGATATAACATCGTACAAAAGCATCTAAGACTGAATCCCCAAATAAAATGACAAGCAAATGATATAACATCGTACAAAAGGATTTGAGAATGAATTCTCTAATAAAATGACAAGCAAATAATATAACATCGTACAAAAGCATCTGAGACTGAATCCCCTAATAAAATGACAAGCAAATGATATAACATCGTACAAAAGCATCTGAGAATGAATTCCCTAATTGACAAGCAAATGATATAATATCGTACAAAAGCATCTGAGACTGAATTCCCTTATAAAACGACAAGCAAATGATATAACATCGTACAAAAGCATCTGAGAATGAATTCCCTTATAAAACGACAAGCAAATGATATAACATCGTACAAAAGCAAGAACATACAGGTCAACACCTTTATTTCTTATTAACACCAGATACACCTGTTCTGAAAACTACTCGCACTACTTGTTTGTAAGTAAAGTATAACCTATACCTTTGTTTTGAGACTGGCATATTTACAATAACGTGTTATATGTCTCTGTTTTTGTTTTTGTTTGTTTTTTCGGTTTCTTTGTTTTTTTTTTTGGGGGGGGGGGTTGTTATTGTTGTTGTTGTTTTTATTTATTTATTTATTCACAGTAACTCTATAAATACCAATTTGACAAAATTGGGTCATATATATCATTGGAATCGTCTTTGCATTGCGCATCTTTTCAGACATTTACATTGGTCAATATATGGTTGGTGAGGAAAGTAGGGTCACTTTTCTAAATTCGATCCTGTTCTATCTCCATAATTTCTATTGTAATCAATGGAAAAATAACCCGTATCAAATTCATAGATAGGAAAAGTACCATTCTGTTCGGGGACCTTTAAAGTGCGAAACGAAAACGAAACGAAATGTTACGAAACGAAACGAAACGAAATCGAAACGAAATGAAACGAAACGAAATAAGCATATGAAAAAGAAGTAATGATATAAAACATGACATATACACAAGAATTGTAAGTCTACATAGAAATTGGCGAGGGGCGACAATAAAATTTTTAGAACCGATTGTAAATTATTGATAATTACATCATGTTTTCAATTAAACTAACAACACAATTTGTGGTATTTATAATAATAAAAAGTGTTCAAGCCAGGATCAAATTCCGAGTCTTTCTTATGAAAAGCCACGCTCCCAACAAGCTATTGAAAAAAAAAATGTGGAGATAGACCGGCTCAGTACGTACTGCACCATTCCAAATTGAGAGTGACTTTTTCTATCTTCTTTTCCTTTGGACATCGGGCAGGACTCTTGTGAAGCACTAACCATGGGATGAAGGGGGTGGGGTGTGGCAATAAAAAAAAATCCCGGCTCCAAAGATTTAGGTAAAACAAGATGTGTGTGAAACACTGATGCCCTCAGCGGCAACAAAGTCTGAAATGGGTTATTTTTAGAACCAAAGTCAAGGTCACAAGGTCATCAACCTGGGTGCCATCTGAATGGGTTTCATTAGTAGAGTATGCATGCCAAATATGAACGCTCTATCTCTTATGATTCAAAAGTTATGACCAAGGTTAAAGTTTTGCCACAGAGTCGCAGACAGACAGGACAAAAACTATACGCCCCCGAATAGACTATTTTCCTATTGATCTCATGTTTCATTCTAATGCCAGACATACGATAATTTGCCGTAAAAATTCGCGTCATTTTACTCTGACGTCACTATCCTAGCATTAACGTCATAATGAAAATCCCGGCAAAATGTAGCATATGTCTGGCATAAGACCCCTTACATCACGTAAAGTAGGAAAAACATCTATTTCATTCCTGTATAGCGCCGGCAAAAAAATTAAAGACTAAACATTATTAGTGGTGGAACCAACACGTGCACAGCACCAGGACGGAGGTAATTTTCGGAGGAGGGGATATTTACCTCTCGTTAAGGGCATGATTATAGTTTAGTTCATGTACGAGAAACGGCAATGATTTTTGGGGTGGTTTTCAGTGTGCAAGTGTTATTTCGGTTGATAAATATTGATTTATACTGTTATTTCGGTGATTACCCGTTATTTTTGGTGATTCTACGTACCCAGTATGAAAAATCCTCTCTAAACCCAGTTCCATCTCCATTACAACTGAGGAACCGGATGCCGGGGCATCAGTGTTTCATATTTACCTCTCGTTAAGGACATGATTATAGTTTAGTTCATGTACGAGAAACCGCAATGCCTGTTGGGGTTGTTTTCGATGTGCAAGTGTTACGTGTGATTTATTCTGTTATTTCGGCGATTACCCGTTATTTCGGTGATTCTACGTACCCCATATGAAAATCCTCTCCAAACCCAGTTCCTCCTCCATTACAACTGAGGAACCGCTATATTTAAATTTGAGTGTAATCACTAAATTAGTAAATAATTTTTCTTATTTCGTTTCGTTTCATTTCGTTTCGTTTCGTTACATTTCGTTTCCTTTTCGTTTCGTACTTTAAAGGTCCCCATTCTGTTCTATCTCTGTATCACGTAAAATTTTGTTCTCTCTTTTCATTGGTCAAACTGGATATAGAACATAGTGGCTTTACTCAAATTCATAAGGAAATTTAGAAAAAAAATGTCTCAAGTTCTATCTACATTTGAAAAACTTCAAATTTAAATTTAAAATTAAGATTTAAATTAAATCTTTAGGCTAAATGACGCCTTATGCATGTTATTAATCTAAATAGTTTATTTAGCATGTAGAAGCGAACAATTGAATTAAAAACTTCAAACTCGATTTTCTCTAAATTAAAAATTTGGCAGTAGAACACTATGGTTCTCAGGCGACCGATATTCTATCAAGAAAATTTATGTTGAATCAGTACTTACAGTAATCGAAACCCGCCACAGCCATTCCTGTCAGAGTATGCCGGTAAAATATATAATTCGAGGTTGTTTTTCTGCGCTTGCCGCATAGATCTTTACCATAAACGATGGAAATGTTTGGTCTTCATGCACAACAATTTCATCTTCGCTAGCCAAAGTTCGGTTTCGTTAACGTGACGAACCAGAACTTTGGCTAGAGATCGAAGATGTACTTGCTGTGAAGACCCCAGATCATCAGATGGGCCAGAAGATGCGATCGATGTTCTGATTTTGAAAAACAGATGGTTAATGAAATAAAACCTCTTCAGGTCTGACATGGTACAACACAGGTGCAGACCTTGTTCTGGACAGCTCATTACATATTTCTTTCGAGAAATCACGTCAGTCGTTCGTCGGACATCTTTCCAGTTGTCTTCGTATTTATATATTCATTTTAGAACAACGATGAAGAGATTGACGAGATCTTTAACGAAAATAATATGCCTATTATAAATCATTAACCTAATACCACCAGGGACGTATATATCCAAAGATGTATACGTCCGTGATACCAAATTTATATTAGGCCAATTCAAATGTTCCCGCATATTTGACGTCATTTTACAGGAGCCTCGTTTTGGCGAGAAACATATCACCGCCATTTTGATAACATTTTCTGTCGAAAATATGTCCCTTGACGGTCAGCCAGTTACAGAGATTCAAATCCAAAGTGTCAATGGTGAGGCCTGAAATATTCTATACATTACACAAAATTAGAAGAATGTAATCAATTATTATAAAGGTTGATGTGAAAGCCACACAAAAGGGCTAATTTTCGGATACTGTCATCCGCGTCGTGTGTTAGAGGGTGTTCGAGCGCAAGAATATTCCCTTATCCATTCACAACTTGAACTTTACGACAAAATACCGATATTCCTACTCGGGACGCGTAGAGATACTTTGTAAAAGAAAGTATCATTAGTCACTGCTTAGTGGACTTCATTATAATGTTAATGAAATAGTCATACTCCGTATTTGCCGGAGTTTGCTCTTGTAATCTGTTGCAGTGTTTAATTTTAAACTCCTACCTATTTTGGAATGTAACAATTTTACAAGAATCTCACATTGTCGGACTACAGTGTGTATACCGCCTACAGGAGTAACAAATAGACCACTACAGTGCAGTGTATTAAATCTTCTGTTTGGTAGAAATTACATATATTGTCAATATTATTGAAGCATTGAGGTGGTCACTGGTGCAGAACTGCTACATCATATAACTATCAATGTCCCCTCCCCTTTTTCGAGATCTATCTGTTGTATGTAAACTTGAAAATCAAAATGTTACAATTCTAAACTTGATACAGTGCTTGTGTACTGCAATAGATCTATTTGAATTCAGTTTAAGTGTCAGTTGTAGATGGGAAGTCTACTATATATATAAATGAATAAGTAATATGATTGAAAAAAGTATAATAGTGCAGTATACTGTATGGGTACAAGAATTGTGAAAAAAAATCTGGTTACAATAGACCTTTTTAATAATGCAGTGTTTTCTCCAGGATGCTGGAATGCAGGATTACCCGCTAAACAAACATTAATCCCCCTTAAAAATCACAAACCGCGGGCAGGATCCCGCACAACTTATATCGCCGATTTTCTGGATTAGGCTACTTGTCTACTCGAACCTAGTTCAGATTTACAATTACAAACCTCCATAATCATGTTAAGCACAAAGTGACGCAGATTAATAAACCTAGATAGATTATAGTATACATGTACTAATCTAGTCCTAGTCTTCGCGATAAGATTTTGTTACTATGATTTTATGTTTGAATAGAATTTTCACAGTTTGAATTAAAAAGGATTTGTTTGTGAATTTGATAAGTTTTTCCTTTCTTTGATATACAGTACCATGAATCAGAGCAGAGTACAGGTCTAGTACCTACTTGTCAAGTGTTGTGAATCCCCCCAAGATTTGTACTGTCCCCCTCAAGCATAATGATGAGGGGGGAATTCCCCCCTCCCCCCCTGCCATGAAAAATTTCTGGAGAAAACACTGTAATGATATTAGAGCGAGATCTATTTCCTTAAATGCCTGACACATGATCTTATTGCCTCGCCCTCGATGATGTGTCATTGAGTTAGTTGGTATATATATATATACAGAGGAATCATTAGGGGTGAAACCAGATTGGACCGGAGTAATTAGCTTATGAGTATGCAAGTAATTATAGAAGTGTATAAAAATACACATTTCTCAAAAAGTTTTGAGACACGGCTAAGCAGGGATATTGGTCTGTAATTAGATAGGTCAGATTTATCAGCTGAATTTGTATGCATACTTGTTCAATCTCATTTATTTGGTATACATATCCAAGCCAATTTTCTGTCATGATTAACTTCATTTCTCACAAATTTTACTCGATACAAGATTCACTGACTTTATACTGACAAAATCCTTTCTACTGGGATTATATTAGAGTTAAAGATGAATATTTATAAAAAAAAACATACATGGACCCTATCCCTCTTCAGCGCTGCTTAGTGTGAACTGTTCAAACCAAAATTTGGCTTATACATACAATGCAACTGAAATCACATTAAGAAGACAACTTTTGAACATTTACACTTTAGAGTTCAGTTAAAGTTGTGTCCTTATATTTGTATATAAATAATATTTGTAATACAGTAAATCAAGTACAAAAATGAATAAAGATTTCAAAGGCATATATATGTGCATAATCATTAATAAAGTGTATCAGAAGCTAAAAGAAAATCTTATCACAAACATTTGTATCGTATCAATGTAGAAAAAATACATTTATGGAGTCCTTATTTGCTTATATAGATGTTATGAATAAAATGAATGATATTCATCTTTCAGATTTGACTCATTACATTATCTCAGCCAATTAATGATGTACATCTTTCAGATTTGACCCATTACATTACCCCAGCCAATTTTGCTCAGCTGGGCCAGGTGGCACAGGTTGCTCACATTGCAGAGACTGGGGAGTTAATAGCATTTGTAGAGCAGCAGTTTATTGAACCCCAACAGGAAAATATTGACCCACAAGGTCAGGATGGAGGACAACAAATTGTGGAACATGTGGTGTTTGAGCAAATTCCATTATCACAAATCTCTGACCCAGGAGAGACTCAAGAGATTGTGGCCAAATTGCAACCAGTTGCTACTAGAATTCAAGTTCCAGAGGAAGATGCTCAACAACAGCAAATAAAACCTCCTGTTGGGAAAGTAAATATTATTCTGTTATACCTCATTTCTAAATATCAGCCACCACTATGACATTTTACACATATGATGCAGTGAAATCGTAAAACTTTTGTAGGACCCATAATTTCTATTTTTCATGAAAATACAAAGAAACATGCATTTGTTCAGTTTGGAGTTAAAGAGCCAGTCTTTGTACTGTTTGAGTCTGGAAAGTTATATTTTCCATATTCAGCTCTGAAATAATATTATCACTTTAAGTTTTTATTTTTCAAATTTTGCTTCATACAATGATAGTATTCACATATACACGTCATTTCTGAATTCCTCTTCATGTTGATTTATTTTCATATACATGTGATGTTAACATTTTAGGGTCCATTCAAATGTGAGAAATGTGATAAAGTAATGCCTCGATGGAATCAGTACCAGCGTCATATGAAAACCCATGATGATGATAAACCATTTCCCTGTACACAGTGTCAAGCTTCTTTCAATATTGAGGACAATTTGCGGCTTCATATGGCAACCCACGTAGCTACTGATGGTGAACCAGTATGTCCAGAGTGTGGCAAAAAATTCTCTCGTATCGCCAGTCTTAAAGCACATATATTGCTGCATGAAAAAGAAGAAACATTGATGTGTGCTGAATGTGGAGATGAATTCAGTTTACAGGTAAAAAGATTTAACATTTATCACAGTATTGGAAGTTTAAGGATAAAACCATCTCCTACCACAAATGTAGATATTTGATCATGTAGAACAGAATAATATAATTTTTGTTTAAGACCAAACTTTAGTCAGAATGTTTAGAATGTGGAATTAAAGATGTGTTTAGCATTGTCTTTTAGTTTTAAATGTATATTAAATGTTAGTTGAAATCAGAACGCCTATGGATTTATAAAATTGTTGTAAAAAAGATATATGTGTGTCTTTTCTCAGCGAAGATAAAAATGTGGTTTATTTCCAAAGTGCACAGAATTAGTGCCTGTCTGAAACCCTTGCGTGAGATTCCGTCAGGAAATATACAAATATTTAACAAGTCTATTCCATTAACATATTAGTACCCAATCAGGGTATTAAAATTAAGTGTTTTGTAAGTGTAATTGGATCAGTTACAGTGATACTCCATTACTTTAGGCTTGGGTAATCCAAGAAATACCTGGAAGTAAAATTAATTTAACATGGTTGCTTATTTCTATTTTATATGACTGCAAGTTTAATGCAATTATCTAGTGACAGTACGTGCTTGATGCATCGCACAAAAACTTCAGTATGTTGAGGCATTATGGGATCTTCAACGTGCTGTAGTTTACTTAGACATAGGACCTGTATGTCACAGTCTCAAAGCTGTTTAATTCAGGAAAAATTTACTGGGAACAAAAGATTCCAGATTTATGGAGCATCACTTTACACTTTAAAGTTATTCATAATATGCAGACATTTAAAGAAGAGAATTGTCTTATTTATATTGAAAGTCTCATTTCTATCAGAGTCAACTTGATAAGCATATGCTGGAACATAGACAAGAGCAAGGTGGAGTAAAGACTTACCCATGCAGGCAGTGTACACTGGAATTTACCAAACCAATTTACCTGAGAGAGCACATGAAGCAACATTACAAGATCAAGTAAATTAATAAATAAGTCATCTCAATTCATGACAAGCACATAAACCCTAACATGTTTATATACAGTACAGTCCGGGTGGAACTTTGAATGCCCACTATCCACAGTAGGCAGTCCACCTGAAATTTCAGTGGGCATTAGGAGTGGACATTTACCTGAGCTATCAAGCTGTCCACTTACCTGTATGTTAATTCTAACTGACTCTTACAAGAATGTCCATTGTGTCCAGTGGACATTTTTAATGCGCACTCTAAAAATGCCCACTGTGACCAGTGGGCAAATTAAGTTCCACGGGGACTGTACTGTAAGTGTGTATTATGATTTTCTTATGCACAGTATATTATAGACTATAGTATAAGTCAATGTGGAGTACAGATCAGGGGCCAAGGGCCTTAAAGATTGTCTATGTGGGTCCTTATATAAATAAATTTGATGTGTAGGTCGAACTAACGACATTCATACTATAGTAGTATAATGTTTTCAGTGTCATTAAACACTATAACAATGTTTGCAAAATAATTACTTCATGGTTACACACATTCTACACCCATAACAGTCAATGGTCAGGTGTTACTCGAATATTATTAGTGACATTTACACCCAGCAAATAACAATATACAAAATGAGGGGTACATTGCCACTGCCTTAATAAATTTTATTACCCTTTTTATGCACCTAAACTCATGTACAATGGAAGATAATGTGGTGTATAATATGAAGTAGAAAAACCCTCTCTGGATCTATTATTCACTGTCTGCAACAGATAATGAACATCAAGACCAATACAAGAGATAGTAAACATCAAGACCAATACAAGAGATAGTAAACATCAAGACCTATACAAGTGATAGTAAACATCAAGACCTTTATCAGAAGTAGTAAACATCAAGACCTATACAAGAGATAGTAAACATCAAGACCTATACAAGTGATAGTAAACATCAAGACCTATACAAGAGATAGTAAACATCAAGACCTTTATCAGAAGTAGTAAACATCAAGACCTATACAAGAGATAGTAAACATCAAGACCTTTATCAGAAGTAGTAAACATCAAGACCTATACAGGAGTTAGTAAACATCAAGACCTTTATCAGAAGTAGTAAACATCAAGACCTATACAAGTGATAGTAAACATCAAGAGCTTTATCAGAGGTAGTAAACATCAAGACCTATACAAGTGATAGTAAACATCAAGACCTATACAAGAGATAGTAAACATCAAGACCTATACAAGTGATAGTAAACATCAAGACCTATACAAGTGATAGTAAACATCAAGACCTATACAAGTGATGATAGTAAACATCAAGACCAATACAAGAGATAGTAAACATCAAGACCTATACAAGTGATAGTAAACATCAAGACCTATACAAGAGATAGTAAACATCAAGACCTATACAAGCGATGATAGTAAACATCAAGACCAATACAAGAGATAGTAAACATCAAGATCTATACAAGCGATAGTAAATATCAAGACCTATACAAGTGATAGTAAACATCAAGACCTATACAAGCGATAGTAAACATCAAGACCAATACAAGAGATAGTAAACATCAAGACCTTTATCAGAAGTAGTAACATCAAGACCTATACAAGTGATAGTAAATATCAAGACCTATATCAGAAGTAGTAAACATCAAGACCTATACTAGAAGTAGTAAACATCAAGACCTATACCAGAAATAGTAAACATCAAGACCTATACAAGCGATAGTAAACATCAAGAACCCCCCCCCCCCTTTTATAATTCGTCTCGCTTCCCTTTCCCCTAAGGTAAGAAACAATGGTCAGAATGCAGCTGCTTCAACCAGTATATTCTACAAGTTCCAATGATAATCAGAGTAAACTAAAGTACCAACATGTAAAATAATGTCTATACTTTTGATATTTGTCCTCAAAATTTCACTCAAGCATTTTTAAAGGCACCAACAAATGCAAATTCGAACGGCACAACTCGCGGACAGTTTGTTCGCCAGTTGCCATGTTGATTACAATATTGACAGGGTGTAAAAGACAAGATCGGTATAATGACAAGATTGTCAAGATAGTGAGATAAAGGAATATTAAAGCCATGAAAATGGAATAAAAATTTAATGTTAATTTTGTTTTAGCCATACATTGAACTACTGCTCTCTAGCGTTATTCAAGCAAACACAGTAAAGTCATATTATGCAAATAAACCTGTAATAGATTGCTGGCGGAGAAACTGTCTGGGAGTTGTGTCGTTTGAATTTGCATTTTTGACGCTTTTAAACATGCTTAAATGAAATTTTGAGGACAGATATCAAAAGGTTAGGCATTATTTTATATGTTGGCACCACAGGTATTCGTAAACAAATCATTGATAACTTTGAAACGGCCCCTTTGGTTTAGCCTATACTGTAATATGTAGATTTGTTTACAAATACCTGTGGTTGGCACTTTATTTTCCTCTGATTATTATTGGAACTTGTAGGATATACTGGTTGAAGCGGCTGCATTCTGACCATCGTATCTTACCTTAGGATAAAGGAGGGGGGTTAGTTTTAAAATGTATAAACTTACCCCCCTCTTTATATAAAGGAGGGGGGTTAGTTTTAAAAAGGCGCTCTTCATGTAACACAGTGCCTGTGGAGATAGTAAACATCAAGACCTATACAAATTACAAGTGATGGTAAACATCAAGACCTACAGGTATACAAGAGATAGTAAACATCAAGACCTATACAAGAGATTGTAAACATCAAGACCTATACAAGAGTTAGTAAACAACAAGACCTATACAAGAGATTGTAAACATCAAAACCTGTACAAGTGATAGTAAACATCAAAACCTTTACTAGAAGTAGTAAACATTAAGACCTATACAAGAGATAGTAAACATCAAGACCTATACAAGTGATAGTAAACATCAAGACCTATACCAAAAGTAGTAAACATCAAGACCTATACAAGAGATTGTAAACATCAAGACCTATACAAGTGATAGTAAACAACAAGACCTATACAAGTGATAGTAAACAACAAGACCTATACAAGAGTTAGTAAACAACAAGACCTATACAAGCGATAGTAAACATCAAGACCTATACAAGAGATTGTAAACATCAAGACCTATACAAGAGTTAGTAAACAACAAGACCTGTACAAGAGATTGTAAACATCAAGACCTGTACAAGTGATAGTAAACATCAAAACCTTTACTAAAAGTAGTAAACAATAAGACCTTTAAAAGAAGTAGTAAACATCAAGACCTATACAAGAGATAGTAAACATCAAGACCTTTACAAGTAATAGTAAACATCAATACCTATACAAGAGATAGTAAACATCAAGACCTTTGCAAGTGACAGTAAACATCAAGACCTATACAAGAGATAGTAAACATCAAGACCTATACAAGCGATAGTAAACATCAAGACCTACACAAGTGATAGTAAACAAGACATAGTAAACATCAAGACCTATACAAATGATAGTAAACATCAAGACCTATACAAGTGAAAGTAAACATTAAGACCTTTAGAAGAAGTAGTAAACATCAAGACCTATACCAGAAGTAGTAAACATCAAGACCTATACCAGAAGTAGTAAACATCAAGACCTATACCAGAAGTAGTAAACATCAAGACCTATACAAGAGATAGTAAACATCAAGACCTATACAAGTGATAGTAAACATCAAGACCTATACAAGAGTTAGTAAACAACAAGACCTATACAAGAGATAGTAAACATCAAGACCTATACAAGAGATAATAAACATCAAGACCTATACAAGTGATAGTAAACATCAAGACCTATACAATAATGTCACTCTCAATTTACTCCCTTCAAAATACATGCTGAATGTTTAACATTAAAATGCAAATGAATATTCTTGTGCAAATATCTTTTTTTTAGAGAGGAAATATTTGTGCAGATTTTAGATTCCATGTGGAATGTGTTTCTTAGCATATACACTTTTTCTTCGTAACAAAAGATATGTCCTTTAATCTAAACCATATATTGGTAATAGCAGTGAGAAGTGTATCATTATAGTTTTTATATGCCCATCATAGACGGACATATTATGGTATGGCATTGTGGGTCTGTGGGTCTGTCTGCTTACATGATACAGACCATACCGTTTAGGCTAGGAATTTCAAACTTGATACCCTTATTTCTTATCGCATGAGGACAAATCTTAAAGATTTTCAATATCAAGGTCAAAGGTGAAAGTCATTTTTGGGGCAAAAATAGCAAATTTTTGAGAATGCAATTTGTAAACAAGGTACAGACCAAACTGTATATGCTAGAACTTTTAAACGTTGCACACTTATTTCCTATGACTGGAGGATTAACACTTTTCATTTTCAAGGTCATATCTGCAAGATCAAGGTCACAGTGCTTATGTCAGTTAGATTCTTGTCTAGGCCAAAACTTTTTACACTGCATGGACTTGAATAATATTTCACAGAATTGTTGCCCAGGACCCAAAGGTGTGTCATGACTTTGACTCAAAGGTCATATTTGCAAGGTCAAGGTCATAATTGATTTGATGTTGAAACTTTAGTCTGTGCCATAACTTTTTACCCATTGCACAGATTTGAATAATATTTCACAGAATTGTTGGCAAAGGGGGAATCTTTCCATACATTTAGATCATCCCTTCAAGCTAAGCCATGGGCGTATTATGCCACGCTAGGCATTGCTCTTGTTATATTTGTAATACTATGATCACGTGTTATGTTTTTCTTGCAGATCATCTCTAGCCCACAGACCTTATAAAAGAAACATAGACAGGTCAACATTTCATTATAAATGTCAAAAATGTGGGAAAACATTTCAAAAGCCGAGTCAGTTACAGAGGCACAATCTCATACACACAGGTAAAGAAATATCTTCTTCACATACAAAATGCACATAAATGTTTTCTCCAATAAAATCTTTAAAAAGGATTGTTACTTCTGTGACATCACCTCAATATATTACATCATTACGAGATTATTGTGCCCTCCCCATCACAAACCCTGACCCCTTTCTATGCTCTATAAACTCTTGTATTCACCATATAGTGTTTACCTCAGAAGAAATTGATTCAGTTCTACAGTGTACCATATTTTGCTATGTCATTCAGATGTTGATCTTTTTAAGATATATTGTAGGAGTTTTATAGAATCAGTTTTAAAGTAAGTGTTTACAAGTATACATTTGTTTCCTTACAAATTAATGGACACCAATAAATTGCCATAGAGAAATATTTATTTCAATGCCCTATTTTATTAAACATAGTTCAACATTCCAAGAATAAATACCAGTGATATGGCTTTATGGGCAATGTTTATTGAGTCACACAGTCAGGTGAGATAAGTATAGCATAGGTATAAAGAGAAGAAGATCACTATTGATTTTGGGGTTACCCAGTTAAAAGGTCAAAGGTGAAGGTCACTAGGGATCATCACAGAAAACCATGCAGACAATTTGGAAGCCACAGTTTTAGCTCTGTTAGGTTTATACTTCACATATGGCATTAGTATAATGAAAAGAGGACCCCTATTATTTATTTTGGGATCAAAAGGTCAAAGGTCAAGGTCAATTTGGCTGCATGGACTTTGCTGCCAAGGAGATACTACGCTTGGCATTGCCCTTGTTTCATGACAGAGTACAGCAAAAGTAAAATTTTGGCACATAGCTGAAAAAACAAAACAGTATCACAGATTTTAAGAGATGTTGTTTTTCACTTTTCCTGAAGAAGGCATGTCACAAATTGGGAGAAAACTCATGTGTATGTCTGCATAAACTAGCATATGCATACTGTAAACATGACTGGTTGTTTATTCAAACCTGTTATGTATTCAAGCCAATAAAAACTGTATTTCCCAGTCAAAGTGATCTAAGTCTATATAATATTTTGCCTATTTGTCCATGATTAATCTGTTATGGTAGTCCATATATCTTTCCCATTTCAGAAATTATGCCTTGTTTAGTTGAATTGTTGTACGCCAGCATAAAGTTGGGGGCCAGGTAGTGCAGTCGGTAACGTACTCGCTTCTCACCTATGTGACCCGGGTTCGATTCCGGTGTGGTACGTGAGATGGTGAGGCTGTCACCAACCTGGCTTCATGGGTTTTCTCCATGTACTCCAGTTTCCTCCCACACCAATGACACCCTTACGCCAAGATCTTTGCCAATGAGCAAGGTTTATATAAGTTGTTATCTTGTTTCTTAATCGTTGTAAAATAAATAATGTTAAAATTGTTTCTTAATGTGGGTGTATTATGCTATACCGCTGTCTTTTGTCTGTCCAACCTATCTTGTCTTTGCAACTCCTCCTTAACACTTGGGGGGATTTTGATGAAACTTGGTACAATGAAGGAACACCATATGAAGATATGCATATTGCAAGGGGAATGCTGTCCAAAAAAGTTACAGGAGTTATGGCCCTTGGAATTAGATTTTCTTAAAATACCTAGTTTTCGCAGCTCTTCCTAAACCCTTGATGGGATTTTGATGAAATTTGGTTCAAAGAAAGAACACCCTATGAAAATGTGCATATGGTAAGGAAGATGCTGTCCAAAAACATTTACAGGAGTTATAAACTTTGGACTTAGATTTTTCTATATGCACAATACCTTGTTGCAACTTCTGCTAAACCTTTTGGTGGATTTTGATGAAACTTGGTACAAAGAAAGATCACATTATGAAGATGTGAATGTTAAACTGGAATTTTCACATCTCCTCATTGTTTAATACGGTTGTAGTCTGTGTATTTATGAAAGGAATGGGGGAGGGGGTTAACAAGGGAAATGATGGACGCATGAAAATAAGTTAACCCACAAACAATTGAAGAAGAAACTGAACTGTTTCGCCAGTTCTAAAGGTAATCTACACTTACTGCAATTAGATCAGATATTTAGTTCTAGTTTGTATTATGCCTAGGATAATAAAATGTGTACATATCATGCGCCGTTCAATGGTGCCCTATTTTTACATACAAAGGTAATTGTTATGTCACTAATACATCTTGTATAGTTGCAAATATCTTTTTATGCTCCCCAAAAAATTTGTGAGGAGCATATAGTCGCTGTCGTGTCAGTGTCCAGTTTCATGGATACTCTTGTTATTATAGAACTTTGTTTATTTCTTATTTTGATTTTATTATATCTTTGCTGTAGGTGAGAGACCATATAAATGTACACAATGTAACAGAGCATTCAATCAGAAAGGAGCACTTGGTATTCACATGTCAAAACATACTGGTGAAAAACCTCACATGTGTGACTTCTGTCCCATGACTTTTGCACAAAGAGGAAATCTAAGGGCACATATTCAAGTGAGTTTTTGTGTTTTTCTTTTAATACGAAAGCTTAAATGCTTAGCAGGTTATACACAGGTTTCATCAGTCATTATTCAGGTTATGCATATGTAGTTTCTAGGTGTTCTGAACTAAATTGTAACTATAGTATTGGAAGAACTTGACAACATTTTCATATTTAAAGCTTGCATGTTTGAAAAACAAAACTTATTGACATTTTTAAAAAATATATAATACCCCAATAATAATGTTTTTCGCATACCTTGTATATGTAGTACATGTAGTAGAACCCTTGCAAAATAGAAATGAATGTTTCTCATTTGATATCAGTGGTCTCTTGAATCCATGCATGGTCCTCTTACAGTTGAGTTTGCCACTGTAGACCCTTCTAACATGGTCTGTAGAATAAACTTAAAAGAGAAGTTAAAGAATTTCATGCTGTAGAATAACCTCAAAAGAGAAGTTAAAGAATTACATTTCATGCTGTCATATCATAGACCAAATTTTTATCTAATTATACAAATACATTTATACAGTTGAAACTTGTTATGTCGAAATATTTCGACTTACCAGGAATTCCGAGATGTTTGTCTAACCATTTATATTTATATAACCATTTCCAATCATTCTTATTAACATATAGATGAATAAACATGTATTGTTTACATGTTATTCTTCTATATTTTAGTTTATGTATTGCATACTTCTAACGAATATATATTTTAACTACAGTCCGTCACCTTAATCGCAAGTCTATAACTGAAGAAAAATCTAATAAGATTGACATAGTGCCGATGTAATCCAATTATCTAATCATCATTGATCAAGGTGAAATGACTTCACGGTCAAGCGATCAGCCATTACTGTACATCCCGCTGGGATAATTGGTTATTTTGCATTTCTTCAACCCTGATTGCTGTGTAAATAAATTTGTCTTGTACAAACATTGATACTTTCAGATAAAGAGTTCAAAATATATAAAAATTGGAGTTTGGGGACTGCAACCAAAATGAAAATCGTAAAGAAATTAAAGGAAAAAATTCAGGACTTGAACTTGACTTTGAGAATTTCAACAGTAACAATTGTACTGTATCAAACTTATGGTTATCAGTTAAAATTTTCAAGAGGAGCTTATCTATTGCATGATTTTTCTCAATGAGGAGCATATCGATGGCAAGATTTATATCTCATTTAGGGGCATATCAGTTGTATGTTTTATATCTCAGTGAGAAGCATAATAATTGCATTATTTATGTCTTGATGAGGAGTTTATGAATTTCATGTTTTATATCTTACTGAGGAACCTATTAATGTCATGATTTATATCTTATTGAGGAGCATATCATTGGCATATTTTATATTAAAGTACATGCACTTTATAGAATTTTTATTTAGATTTGAAGTTGTATATCACTAATGCATACCAGTATACTTTTTCTTTGCTGCTTATATAATATTACATGTCCAAAGTATAAAACATGCAGTACATGGAGTACAGTAATTGTTAAACATGTACTAGAATGTTTGCTGGATTCTTGATATTAAACATTGAGTAACATGTGAGCTATTTTTGCAGAGAGTACACACATTGTCTCGAGAGTTAGAGAATGGAACAGCATATCAATGTGATGAATGTAGTTGTGTGTTCAAAAAACTAGGCAGCCTCAATGCCCATATCAGCAGGTCTCATTCTGATCCGGAAGTAAGTGTTCTTTTTTATATTTGTGTTGTTTTACACTTATCCTTCCTCCCTCAGAACAACAGAGATTTTAACAAATTCAAGAAAAGAAATCTCATTATTAGTCCTTGACCTTGTATACAGTCAAGTTTTAAATTTTTATAACGGAGAAGTGTCATTTTCCACAAATACAATATAGCATAACAAGACTTTTGCAGACAAACTAATTTCTTGCCCATCATATTTCTCTGACATAATGCTTCCATTCTTCTTCAGGGTTTACCTACTCAAGTGCAGATTACCAAACCAGCAGAGAATGCTGAGGATGGCACTTCAGAGGAAGTTGTACATCTGGTATATCCTGAGATAGACAATCAAGGGGAGATGACTGCTGCTGATGCAAAAACAGACATTCAGCAAGCAGCTGGAGATGTAAGAAAAGTGAAAACTATAAAAATGGATACAAATTGTATAGATATTTTATGTAATATGGCATTTTTAAAGATATGTACTTTTCTCAGTTTGTTGGTAAAATGTTGTTTGAGCTCCATTTTTCATCTATTCACAATAAGCTTTCTAGAAATGCTGTGCACACTTTGATAAATCTTTATTTGATATATATCAAGTATTGTTTAGTCTCAGAGTACTAGTAATACTATGAGAACATTGTAGATGGGTAGAGATTCCATTATTACTTACAGGTAAACCATTGATATTTGTTTAAATCTCATTGAAGGCAAAGGTAATTCCGTGTTACTTTCATATGAAAATATGTTGGCCAAGTAAAACAAAAAAGAATAAAAAAGAGATGTACTATTCAAATTCTTAAGTATTCATCAAATGATAAGAGCATACCGTATATATGCGCCTATAAGTCGCTCCGTCTGTAAGTCGGTTGGTACTTTTAGGGTAATTTTGGAATTTGTCATTGACTCGCCTATGAGTCGGTTCTAAATTTTCAATGTACAAATGGCTTGTATTTGCTTATGGCATCTTTTCCACGACTTTCAATGAATGGCTTGGAAGCCTTTCCGCTCTAATGATCATGTGGTATCACTCATGTGTAATTAACAATACAGGGGAATTTAAATGACATACTCAATAGTAGGGCATTTAATCTGCTTTCAGTTATGTTATAGCTTCTTTCCTAAGAATATAGTAGACTTTAAAACAGCAGTTTTTGGCTGTGAAAACAGCCATTTACTTTGAACGGGCATATTCTGGACCCATGCATTCGACCTCTTTGTTGCTGCCATCATCATTATTATCATCGAACAGCAGTTTGATCTGTAGTTCTGACAAAGGAATGTCATCATAGATGTCCTCGTCCTCGTCCTCGGCACCAGTGGACGCTGTTATGTTATCTAATCAATGGCTATCTTGTCACGGGTCATTAAACTTTCTCCATAATGTTCTGTTTGCCTTTTGTTATGGCTTGTCAACTTTTCACCTCTACACAGGCACGTGTAACCAGTTTGTAAATTGTTTTGAACTAGATTAAATAAACAACAAAGCACAGATATATAACGGCTTTATGTATCAAAACTGTTGGCCACGCAATATACATTTTATTGTCGTAAAGTTGTCTTTAAAAGTTCTAAGCGAACGGGGAATATCAGGTGTACTAACTATGGTGCGTGATGTCTGCATTGTCCGTTCATCAACAGCAAAGTTTGACTTAAGATCAAAGTCTTATTTTTTCCTCTCGTGTAGTATCGCGCCTATAAGTCAATTGTGCATTTCGACCACGATATTTTTCTCCCAAAAATCTGACTTATAGGCGAGTATATATGGTATATTAAAAATATAAATACTATAGTAAATAACAGTGTCTTCATTCTTAAATGCTGTAATGGGTATCACAATCAATGATTATTTTAAGTTTCACTGGCTGATGGAAAAATTTGGGGTTTGTTAATTTGTTTTCACACCTTTAATATTTTGTGTGTCAAGAATTGGTACTGGCACATGCAGCACAGAATGACAGTGGTTTTTCAAAGTGAACTGCATGTATGAAAGTGTCTTGCTGAAGTGATGATATACAAGAAACCAAGAATGGGAACAGTCTTTCACAGAGTTTGCTTAATGGAAATATCCTCTTCATAAGGTCTCTGCAGTATTATTATGCACCTCAAAACTTCTTGCTATGTCAGTTTATGGCATGCTGGTTTCAGGCATACTAATAGCAGATTGTCTGTTAGTTTCATGCAACCACAACACATTTCTGTAACTTTTTTTCCCTATTAGTGATTTGCCAAAGGGGACTTCAGGATTCCACTCTGTCTGTCTGTCCATCCATCTGTCTGCCTGTCTGTGCATATATCAGTTTTCCACACTTACTTTATCATGCCTGCAGATTATCATTTGGTATTTGGTTCATTGCTTTACCATGACGTAAAAGATCACTTTGAATTTTCTTCTGGTTTGTGATGTTTGCAGAGTGATTGCCCTTGGACTTGAAAATTAATGCAAAGATTTCTTCATGCACTGTGTATTCCCAGAAATGTATTTACAGTATCAGTCTTTTATAAATGTATGCATTATTAAATTTGATGGAGACAGTAAGGGACATGTGTTACCTCAGTAATACTGACATGTATTGTTCAGCAATACTCTCAGTTGTTTTATTTTGTTTATTTTTCATGATATTTAGAATAGAACTGAAGGAGGATCAGACATTTTGAGACAAGCCCTAGAGAACAGTGGACTACCAAGTGGTGCTGAAGCTGTCCAATCTGGAGCACCTACATCTACAACAACCACTTCTATCAAATCTGTTTCGGAACCACTGTCCATAGCCCCAGCAGCCACAACCACATCATCAGCGGTACCACAGATCTCCCATATGGTTACCATACATGATGTAGCGACAGGTTCTATGAAGAAACATATTATAAGAAAGGTATATACAGTAAACTTCAATATCTTGAAGATGGGGAGGGGGGACCATTAAAGCACTTCAAGATACATGTATCTGTTGTTTGAGATATCCAGATGTCAAGTTTAGGATCACACACCTTGAAGTTGTTAAGGTATGCTAGTCCATTTGACATGTGATTATTGTAGTATCTGATGCATTTATCAATAAAAACGCATGAAGATGTGCATATTGTTCCTAAATAGTTAATCTAAATCTCGTTATACATTTTGTTTATGAATATATAAAAAGAATATACTCCAAAACTGAAAACGTCAAGTCATTTCCGCAATTTTGTATTTTAAATTCAATTCTGCCTATAACTTTCTTATACCTTAAACTGAACTGACTAACACATAGGACAAGAAAAAGAAAGGTGTTATATTTTGATTTCATAAAAAACACAACAAACTACTATTACTATGCATAAAAAATACATAGACATGCACATGGGTACGAATTGAAAATAAATTATTGAACGATGTAAAAAAATTTCTTGATATAAATGCAGTGCGAAAAAAGCACTAATTATAGTTAATGTTAATTATTTAATTCAAGGTCGAATTTAAAAAGTTATCATCATTTAGAAACGAATGGTATAAATAACAAAGTATGTATGGACTCAATTGATTATGTAATTACTATGGTTTTGTATATCAACATGGTCAATTAATCACACCACACTCGTGGCTTGTCCATTAGAAAAAATGCAGCAGGGAAAATTGTCAATAACAAGTCAACTTTGAGATAATCTGGGTAAATAAGAACTTAGGGAATTGAAAATGTATTTGAGATAAGCATGGTATTCAACATAACAGTGTTCAACACATCTGAAGTGAATTCAGTCATAATTTTAAAGATTTTTTTAGGGATTGATGTTCAATTTCCAGATATTACGTATATTTGAGATATCAGTGGTTGAGATATCAGTGGTTGAGATATCGAGGTTTGACTGTAGTGAAAATGTTGCCTTTATTGTTAAGATTCAATTATTATAGGATAATCTCCTCTTATGTCCTCTGCTCTGGTGTGTGCTGCATTCTGTTGCTTGCAAATGTAATGATACATAGGAATCATTTCATTCAAGTACTGGTAACTGAAGTAATCATTTCTACTTTGTTATGGACATATCATTGAAAATGTATGTATGGTTTCCATAAATGTATTTTGTTGGCGTTATTACCTTGTTAACTCAGATGTTGTAAAAGTATACTTTTCTCAATTTCAAGATATGTGTGTATATATATATATAAATATATATATATATATATAAATATATATATATATATATATATATATATATATATTTATATATAAGCACAAAAAAGTGACAAACAACACTAAAATAAAAAAATTTATGGTCAAATTTTCGTTGCGGTCTGCCCCTTTCTCAGGAAAAAAAAAATGAAAAAATTACATAAATAGAAATATGAGAAAAGAAAGCTATATACAAAGCACTTAGTCTAGTCTAATTATGCGGTGATATCGGATGTCTGCTACATTTTGCGTGTTTGAAGTTGGCTGTCCAAATGTAAAATGACCAGGCCTTTATCCGATACCGTGGCCATAGGGGAATAGGGCGACACCTAGTGTTGCAGTTTGCCTTGATCCATTCATGTTGTAATATGACTAAGTGAAATAAGAGAGTGCTGAGAGTTGAAAGTAGAATGAGAAAGGATAAAATAAATAAGAAAACACAGAGAAAATAAATAAATAAATAGATTAAAAAAAAAAGGAGGGGGTTGTAAGCACAAAGCCAGCAGGACAGGTGTTTTAATATTTTTTGTTCATTTGGTAGACATCCATCAGTTTGTTAAGACCATTAGGTTCTATGGTCTTAAGCGCAAATTGCCAAAAGTTTTCTTTGGCAACTCTTTCTTCTGTCGTCCACATAATGTTATGGTCTATTGCCACAACCATCATATCATCCCAACAGTGGTTAACCTTGTTATAATGCTTACTCACAGGTAAATGCAGATTTTTAGTGGTGATGGACGACCTGTGGTTATTTACTCGCATGTTGAGTGCATCCTCTGTTTCCACAACATATTGTTTCTTACACACTCTGCATGGGATTAGGCACACCACATTTTGGGATTTGCAAGAGAGCTTTTCCAAAATTTTGAACTCCTGTCCTGTAATGGAGCTTCTGAGGGCAGAGGTGGTTTGTGACTGGGGACAAAGTTTGCAGTGTTTGTTGTTGCAGGTTGTGAATGAACAAACAGGTAGTGGATTATCAAGCCTGGATCTGACAATATAATCTTTAATGCTTTTCGGCTTTCTGTAGGCGACCATGGGGGGCGACAGAATGACCTTAGCCATACGCTTGGATTTGTGGAGAATAGGGAAGTGCTTATGTAGAAAGGAGGATAGGCCTAGTAGAGATGGATGGAAGGTGGTGACCAATGGTATTCTCATTGCAGCGTCATTGATCTTGTATTCGAGCAAATTTGTTCTACCAATGCACTTGGCATCGGAAATAGCTCTTTCGACGGAGTTCCTATTATATCCTCTGTGGCAAAATCTCTGTTTGAGTTCCGAGCTCCTGGTGTCATACAAGTCATCGATCGAGCATATTAATTAATTTTGCCTGGTCATTTTACATTTGGACAACGAACTACAAACACGCAAAATATAGCTGACACCCGATATCACCGCATAATTAGACTAGTGCTTTGTATATAGCTTTCTTTTCTCATATTTCTATTTAGGTAGTTTTTTATATTGTTTTGTCCTGAGGGAGGGGCAGATCGCCTCGAAAATTTAATCATAATTTTTTTTTTATTTTAGCGTTGTTTGTCGCTTTCTTATGCTTTTATATTTGACCTCTTTTATTCTTTAGTGACTTGCATTGACCCACGGTTGATCCGACATTTTTGAATAGTGAACGTTGTTGTTATATTCCCTACTTGTGCTTTTATATATATATATATTGTACTTTTATATATATATATATATATATATATATATGTATATATATATATATATATACATATATAGATATATATAAACTACATATTCTTTGCATACTAATATGCCATGCTTATTTGGTAGGTCAATGGAGTTCGTTGGCACCAGTGTACTTACTGTAGCAAGGAATTCAAGAAGCCCAGTGACCTTGTACGACATATCCGGATACACACTCATGAAAAGCCTTATAAATGTACCCAGTGTTTCCGAGCATTTGCTGTAAAGAGCACACTGACTGCACATATCAAGACTCATACAGGAGTCAAAGATTATCATTGTGATACCTGTGATAAAATGTTCTCTACTCATGGTAGCCTCAAAGTCCATCTCAGAATGCACACTGGTAAGTACTAAATATCCAAGTATTGATGTCACTTACTTTGCTCTGATATATTGTTAAACATTATAAGTGGCTTTTGATGCAAAATCATGTGTATTAACTGAAGGTCTTTTTCTCTAATGTGGGACATATTCTAACTTCTCTGTGAATAGCATAATTTCTTGAAAATGTTGAAAGTTTAGTTATCAATGAACAACACTCTTCTCCTAGGTGCTAAGCCTTTTGACTGTCCATCATGTGAGAAGAAATTCCGTACCTCTGCTCATCGTAAGAGTCATGTTGCTGCTCACTTCCGTGATATTCAGGGTAGTGGAGACAGACCTGCTCGTAGGTCATTCCGACGAGGGTCATCAAAATCAGCAGATATTCCTGATATACCACTCCAGGAACCAATTCTTATTACCGATACAGGTAAATGTAGAGAACGTTAAGCATGAAAATAACAATTTCATGTTTTATAATACATGTAGACATATTTTTAAATCAATGCAGAGCCGGCGTGGCCTAGTGGTATCGCATCGGACTCCTGATCGGGAGGCCGGGGTTCAAGTCCCGCTCTGGTCATGTCGGTGTCCTGTCTTTCGGATGAGACAGTAAAAACCAAGGCCTCCGTGTCGTGGTATGCATGGCACGTTAAAGATCCCTCACTGCTTCGGATGGGTCCGTTGCAAAGGTCAAAATTTGTATGCCCTGCATCAGGCAGATGCCGTCACCATATACGTGAAATATTCGTGGTGTGACGTAAAACAAAAATCAATCAATCAATAAATCAATGCAAGCTGTTGTATATTCCTCATTCATTTTCAGCTTTCCTGAACAGAAGGATCGTTTAAGTTACATTCATAAAGATGTGTTAATTTGTGGTTTGTTTCTCTATAAATTTCTAGACTTCATCTTCAGAACCAGTGAAGGGATTTTAATGAAATGTGGTAGGTTTAATTACTGAAGGTCCCTGACAAGTGTTCTTGTTTTCAATTAGGGCAGTGTACATCCCAGAGATACCCTCCTTTGACACTCTCCAGACTGCCTGCATAGATCTGCAAACCAAACGCATCAAAGTGTTTCAGAGTGGTGTCCTGAGAAGTGTTCTTGTAATTTGTTTCCTTTCGAAAGCAAATTAATTTTTTAGATCACACATCGAAGGCTTAAGAGAGCTATTGTGATCATCTAATGGAAGGATTTTGATGATGCTTGCGAAAGATAAAGTACTCAAAGGTAACCTACAAGAGTTGTTATTGTTTCGTCAGATCCATCAAGGGGTGGATACAGGGAGGAGTGATAACCTCCTTTGACAGACTTATAGAAGGGCCTTTTAAGAAGTGTTGTTGTTTTTAGTTCTATTCTGTAATAAAAGTTTTGATGCTGTTTGACATCTTTTGGGACTTAAATAGTTTTTCATCTAATTGGGTTATTTCTTTGATTTTCTCCTCTTCAATTAGATTATTATAAACCATCAAGTTTTAAATATTTCATCAGATTTAAGTCAAATAAATGTTATTGTAAAGAATTCGAAAGCAAAATGATACCTAGTATGAAGATGGTATTTCTTCTACCGGGTATTAAAAATTTTTATACCCTGGTCTAGCGTTTATATCATCCGTCTGTCTGTCTGCCTGTTTGTCAGTCTGTTTGTATGTAATTCCATCCCATTTGAAGAAAGATGCAATACCTTCTTTATCTTGAAGGCTAAACTCAAAAAAATTCACCTGCGTGTGTATGTAGGACTTTCTCAGATTTAAACAACATCCCCTGATTCAGGACCCATGGGATTGGGTGGGATCAATATTAAGGCATGGTGTAGTGGTTAAGCGCTTGGCTTGCGGTGCTGACGATCTGGGTTCGATTCCCGGGTTGCGCCACTATGTTTAAGAGGCTGGTAACCTCCTGCTTCCATGTCACGATATAACTGAAATATTGTTGAAAGCGACGTAAAACACCAATCAACCTTCAACCTTCCAAGATTTGGGCATCTAGTATTTGACCTGTTTGTATGGGGCAGAAAACTTTGGTTATATGGTTATAACTTTTGAATTGTAAGAGGTAGTGCTTTCGTATTTCACATGCATACCGGTATTCCATATGACAACCTTTCTGTCAGTACAGTAATTTTGACGTCGTGACCTTGACCATGATCTTTTACCTACATTTCAAAATTTTCCTCATTTGGACTTTGTTGCTACGGGGGGCATTCATGCTTCACAAACACATTTTGTTTCATTTTTTAAGCATTGAAAACAGAAAAAGAGTTCTGCTAAGGAGAACAATGTTTGTTTTGTTTTCATTTCCATGAAATAATGTAAGATTGGTAATCGACAATACAACACAAACAGTGGCATCCTAGTTTATGTCACTTATTGATTTGATAATTACATGTAGTTGTCACAGGTAAAATAAATGTATTTCATTTTCAGGTTTAATTCAACAGCCTTCAAGAAATAACATGTTTGCTCAGTATCTAGGAGAAGCTGGTAGTGTGGATAGACCTTATAAATGTGGTTTTTGTCAACGAGGATTCAAGAAATCCAGTCACCTCAAGCAGCATGTCAGGTCCCACACTGGTAAGGTCATTATCATATCATGTCTCATACTGGCAAGTTTGTTAGCATGTCAGGTCCCAGACTATTAAGATCATCATCATATCAAGTCTCACACGTTAGACTGTAAGCATGTCAGGCCCCACACTGGTAAGATCATTAGCATATCAGGTCCCATGCTAGTAAGACCATCAGTATATTCTGTCCCACTGTGGTTAGATCATCAGCATGTCAGGTCCCACACTGGTAAGATCATTAGCATATCAGGTCCCATGCTAGTAAGACCATCAGTATATTCTGTCCCACTGTGGTTAGATCATCAGCATGTCAGGTCCCACACTGGTAAGATCATTAGCATATCAGGTCCCATGCTAGTAAGACCATCAGTATATTCTGTCCCACTGTGGTTAGATCATCAGCATGTCAGGTCCCACACTGGTAAGATCATTAGCATATCAGGTCCTTCACTGGTAAGACCAACAGCATACTCGGTCCCACACTGGTAAGGTTATCATCATATACAGTATTTCACTGGTAAGACAGTCAACAAGTCGGATACCACACTCTTAAGACGATCAGCATGTCAAATCCCACACTTGCAAGACAATCAACATGTCAAGTTCCACACTTGTGAGACAATCTGCAAGTCACCCATTGGTAAGACATGTCAGGTGAGACAATCGACAGGTTCCACACTAGTGAGACAATCGGCATGTCAGATTCCACACTGGTTAGGTAATCGGCATGTTAGGTCCCACATAGGTCAAGTCAGATCCCACACTGGTAAGACAATCGGCATGTCAGATCCCACATTGGTAAGACAATCGGCATGTCAGATCCCACACTGGTAAGACAATCGGCATGTTAGATCCCACATTGGTAAGACAATCGGCATGTCAGATCCCACATTCGTAAGGCAATCGGCATGTCAGATCCCACTTTGGTAAGATCATCTTTTTACGTTTCCCACTGTGGTAAGACCATTGACATACCGGTATCTGGCTTCACATTTTTAAAATCATGTCATGTCCCACATTGGTAAAACTATGGGAAAATATTAAGAATAGTTTTTCATTTTTTTGTGATGCACTGATGTGTAAATGCAGTTAGTCATGGAAAAAAAATTGTACAGCACATTAAATCTTTTTCATGATCAATTGAATTTACACTTCTTTTCATGACCATCTGAATTTAAACACCAGTGCAGCACAAAAAATGAAAATCAGTTCTTATGTTGATATAAGTAATGTGTTTTTCTTATAATGAAACCTTCTGTTTGCCCAAATACTTCTATCAGTTTTGCTGTGCTGTTGGGGGATGCTATTTTTAACTTCAAAAGAACAGGCGACATCTGATGTGAACTAGAGGAAGTTCCATGTTCACTGCAACACAATTGAAAAGTTTTAAAAGTGTAGGGGGAAGTTTAATAAGAATGAATTTTCTAACAACTAGAATTACATGTCTCATAATTTTATCAAAAATAGAAAAGTAAATGTGGAAAACAGTACATTGATATGTTTTTTTCAGAGAACGTAAGATCAGTGTTGAACATTTTCTATACAAAGTGTACATAATGTAAAATTAAAAAAACAAAGGCTTTGGGTGTTATGTACTAGGGAAGTGGTCAACTTGCTTGATGCACATACTGTAGAGCCTATTCCTTTATTGTATATATCGAGCTTTGATTGATATTTTAATCAATGACATAAAAAAAGTTAATATTTGTTTTTTAAGTGTTGTTAGATTATTGCTGTTCATGCATATTTTTTTATAACAAAAAGAAGAGTCACTGTGCCATCAAAATTTGCTTTGTAAGAAATGCTGTAAATAGAAAATGTGATTCCAGAATAATGTTATATGTATTCTTCGGTATGAGGTGTATGTGTTTTGTCATGTGACAGTTACTGCAAACATTGGAAAATGTACTATATATTTGCTTTTATTCGCGGGAGATTTAATTTCGCTATATTTGCGGTCAACGAAAATACGGTGAAATCAAATACACCGTGAAATTTTACACCCCAACGCCCCCTAAAAAAAATTGTTTGACGAAAAACCAAACTACGTCACTGCACAGGATGTATACATATCAAAACTGTTTATTACAAAACGCATTATAATTATTTTACAAAAGAAAGAAAAAAAGAGACAAAGTTAACATTATATTTCCAAGTGTATTAGTAGAACACATGTACATTACACCGGTAAACACACACTTATTCCATCTAACACAATACTTGCGGTAATTATGTTTAATTGGTACTGTAGGCTATATACAGTTCGGCGAGAGTAAATGTTTTTTAATCATTTCCCTGTCCACGGAAAATTTGTCTGTGGCAGACACAAGCCATGACGCGTGTAACAGTTTGATGTGTGATAAACGCAGGTCATTATTTAAATCGGTGACATCTTGACCCTTTTCCAGTTGTTTTTGAACTTGTTCTCCATAATATGTTTGAAATTCTGATTTCAGATGGCTTTTGAAAAGATTGTTCGGTATTAAGTCTAATGGAGGTAACTGATTCGTACATGCAACATATGCAACACGGATCCCGTGACATGCTAACAGATCGATAAGTTCTTTCCCGTGATGTGCATTGTACATATCAAATATGCAAATTGCCTTTGCTTTCAGGGGTAAATCTAGTTCTTCTCGGACCGTGTCAATATATGGAACGATGAAACGTGAAAATTTATACCCACGAATAAGCTCGGATCTTGAAAACACGAAATTTTTTCCCCCGTGAAACTAAAGAACTATACAGTAGTCCAGTTTCTCTTCTAATTTGCATTGACAGAAATGCAGTCAATATGTAAATGTTCATATATTTCTTCTTAAGGAAGAGTTTGAAAAACTTTCAGTTAGGTAGTGGACCTAAATCTGTAGACATTGACTTCATTTTGATTGCTAACAGGGGAATAAAATACTTTAAAGTCATAACATGTGTATAAATAATATAGCAGTGGCATGTATTTTTTTCAGGGGAGAAGCCTTACAAGTGTTTCACGTGTCATCGGGCCTTTGTGTCTACAGGTGTACTGAAAGCACATATACGTACACATACAGGTGTCAAATCCTACAAGTGTCTTATATGTGATACTTTGTTTACAACCAATGGTAGTCTGAAACGTCACATGTCTACTCATAGTGAAGTGCGACCATTTATGTGTCCATATTGTCAGAAAACATTCAAAACTAGTGTCAATTGTAAGAAACATATGAAAACTCATAGGTAAGACATTACTGAAGTAGTTCCTTTGATTATTCTATTCACTCAAATTTCTTAAGTTACAATGAAGTTTGTATAAATAGAAGTTAATCAATCATCTTTAGATAAAGTGTTTTTTCAAAACAATTTCCTTTAAATTAAACACATTCATGAATGTTAAATACAAACTTACATATAAGAGAGAATGAGGACTCTACTACTTGTACAATATTACTTGCTGAACTGTATTGAATTCTGAAGAGTGATTCTGCTTTATTTGCTTTTAATCGTGATGTGGCTTAATTGTCTGTTGTCTAGTCATATTCAGGTTGATATGAGTTCAAATCTCCATTAGTCATTGTAATTGTGTCCGGGCCGGAGTGTCCCACATTTGACTCCTGCCATGGGTACACCAGTGTCCTGTCTCTCTCGATTGAGATAGTAAAAATTGTATTTCTGTGTCATGTTAGGCGTGGCATGTAAAAGAACCCTTGCTGTTCTATACTTTCCGTAGTAAAGTGTTTGACAGTAGGTTAAAACAAAAACTAGAGCAGTATAATGTATACATACATAAAAATTTCTCAAAGGAACAGTCAAACAAAAATGTATTGGAGATTTAAGTCAGTAATATGTATTATTCCAGACATGAACTAGCTATACAGGCCTTACAGGGCAGTAATACTGCACCTGATGGTGAAGAGATGGAGATGGAGAAAGATCAGGAGGAGAGCCAGAAATTGGTACAAGACAGCATGGCAGACTTAGGAATACAGCAGCAGGACCTTCAGCATGGTGTTACCATATCACAGAATGACACAGGACAACAGAACATTTTACAACAGTCTTCTATGCAGGATGCTTTTGATCCCTTCCAGCAGTCCCTCAATCAACAGGTAAAAATGACACACAAGTTTTATGTAGCATGATTATTCATATATCTATAGTTTTATAATTTCATAAATCAGTGTGAATATATACTGCCTTAGATATCATGAATGAATTTATTTTGTTGAGTTTCAGAGATGATTCTGTCCACCACAAAATCAGAATGCATTTTCATGGAAAGCATTAAATATAGATGTGTGGGCAATTTATTAGGAATAGATATTAATTCAAATGTATTTAAACCCTTGGTTTTTATGTGACTGCATATTTTGCACGCAATTTGAAATAAAAATACGGAATACGATTTGAAGATGGAAAAATACGGATCCGTAAAATTCTGACTGAGTTCTATTTTTGTTCAATCTGATTAAAACCATATCTTTATTCCTCTACTCTATTTGTTCCATTGAGTTTAAAGATCTGATGAAACCCCTTAAGGGGTCACATTCTGGTGAACTCTGATTTTCAGCCAGTCAGTGTATCGGCTACAAAATTCTAGGAATGAAATTAACATCCACAGAGTGCATGACCGACAAGGTAGTTTTTGAACAGTGTTTGTTACATATTGCGTCACTATCACGTGCCTTGCCAAGTCACTGATTGGCTATGGGAAATAAGGGTTTCGGTGACTGAGACGTCATCAGAGGTCACCAGAAGGTGAACCCTTATGGGGCTTCACCAGATCTGTATACGCAATGGGACAAATAGAGAAGCGGAATAAAGATATGGTTTTAATCAGATTGATTTTTATTCTATTTCGAGTTAATTACCTCCAAGTTAACAGAACGCTTCAAATGCATTAATATAAGTTGCTTTGTATTTAACCCATTGATCCCAGATGCCACATTTAGACCTGTCCATTTCAAGAATGGTTCAGTCCACTGTCATAATTCAGCAGTGAGTAAGCTCATATTCCATGTAAATGAATGTTAAGTTTTGACTCTAAATTGTACATCCTAAATTCTGACAGTGGACTTAACCATTCTTTGAAATGGACAGGTCCAAATGTGGCTTCAGTGGTCAATGAGTTAAGTGATGTTAGTGTACTGTTATACACAAGTACCTTCTTTTAATTTGAGAATCAATGGTTTAATTGATTAAGAATAAAGAATTTATCTATCTCCAATACTTTTTATTTATGTCTGACATGCAGTGTGCTTTTAAGCTTTGCAGTTGAGTGTTGGAGATAAAGAATCATTTTCATGAAATACATAGAATATTATCTCAAGTTCATTATACATGATATGCTCATGTTTAGATTAGTGTATGGTTTAAATTTACATGCAAAATTACATGTAGCAAACCTTGGATTCATAACATTTTTCAATTTTATTGCCTTAGGAGGAAAAATACTGACAAGGGCCCCAAAACACTGACAAGTCACCCCCAAAATATTGACTGTATTAAGTTGGGGTAAACAGCTCTGCAAAACCTTAGTTATGAAAACAATATCATAATCATTATGAAATTAAAAAACTATTTTGAAGAAAGTATGGAAAACAAGAAATCTCACTCTCTAGTGACTGACAGCGTAGTTTTATCAAAGAGTCTATACAGTGCCTCCATTTTAACATTGCCGAAAGTTTATTCAATTAATCAGTCAAAAAACTTGTATTTTCTGCATAAAACAAAATATGTTATATTGATGAAGGGAGTATAGGTGTGATAAATTTTGATTCCAGGCTTATGCCAATACAAAATATACAAAGTTTTTAACTCATCTTAGCCAAAGGCTCAAGTGAGTTTGGTCATAAAGTGCTGTCTGTTGTCTATATTTTCCATATTTTCAACTTCTTAAGAACCTCTGAAGGGATTTTTATGAACTTGGTATGAATAAAGAACTTAAGGTTCCTACAAGCACGGCTTGAAATTAGTAGTCATCCAGTCATCAATCTAAAATGTCTTTAGGGAATCTGAAAATTCAATGAATATTATGGAGGTCATACAAATTTCATTTAAAGTTTTTCATTTTAAGTTTTTGCCAATTTTGAACCAGCTCACCTGAGCTGCAGGCCACCTTGGGCTTTGATTGGCTGATATATTTTCAACTTCTGCAAAACCGTGGCACAGACTGTCACCAAACTTTACATGAAGTAAATATTCAAGGTCCTCTAAGTGTGTTTCTTGACTCGATCCAGTTCCAGAATGGCTGCCATGGGGTCTGATTGTTTGACACATTTAGCATGATTTTGACTCGATCCATAATCCAAGATGGCCACCATGGGCTTTGATTGGTTGAGACATTTTCAACTTCTCCAGAACTGCTGCACAGAATGTCACCAGATCTTACAGGAAGTAGGTACGCAAGATCCTCCTCTGAAGTTGTATCTTACGACCTGATTCATCATCAAAGATGGCCGCCAAGGGTTCTGAGTGACACATTTTTAACTTTTTGTTAATCGCTTCATAGAATTTGACAAGATTTTGTAGGAAGGAAGTACTCGAAATCCTCTATCAAAATTGTAAATTGATCCATTATCCAAGATGACATGGGTCAAGATTGACTGACACATTTTCACCTTCTTTTCCTGAAGAGCTTCACAGAATTTCACCAAATCTTACAGGATATAAGTACTCAAGGTCCTTTACCAAAGTTGTATTGTTCGACCAGATCAGTCATCCAAGATGGCTGCTAAGGGCTCTGATTAGCTCACACATTTATACTTCTTTTCAGTAACTGCTGCACAAAGTAATACCCAAACTTACAAAAGTAAGTTATCAGGGTTAGGGGTGAATTGATATACCATTTTTATGCCTCCAACATGAAATGGCTAGGGACGTATAGTGTTACCCTGTTCCGTCATTCTGTCGTCATTCAGTTTCTGCTCATTTTCTCGGTGAAGGTTTGATGGATTAAATTGATATTGGGTATAAAGATGTATCAAGGGAAGATGCAGGTCAAGTTCGAATATGAGTGTGAAGCAGTAATTTTTGAAAGTTATTGCCCTTGAACATAGAAGATTTCTTAAAATTGACAGTTTCTGCTCATTTTCTCCTTGAAGATTTGATTGATAAAATTGATATTAGGTATATATATGTATCAAAGGAAGATGCAGGTCAAGTTTTCATATGGGTATGGTCCGGTAATTTCTGACAGAGTTATTGCTCTTGAACATAGAAAATTTCTTTAAAATGACAGTTTCCACCCTTTTTCTCTTGGAAGGTTTGTTGGATTAAATTGATATTTGGTATATAGATGTATCAAAGGAAAATGCAAGTCAAAAGAACACAGAAATTTTTTGAAAATGACAGTTAACGCTCATTTCTTTGGTAAAGATGGGATGGATTAAATTGATATTGGGTATATAGATGTATCAAGGAAAATCCAGGTCAAGTTTGAATATGGGTGTGATTTGGCCATTTCTGACAGAGTTATTGCCCTTGAACATAGAAATTTCTTAAAAATGAGTTTCCGCTTATTTTCACCATAAAGGTTTGATGGATTAAATTGATATTGGGTATAGATGTATCAAGAGAAAATGTAGCTCAGGTTAGAATATGGGTGTGTTCTGGTAATTTTTGAAAGTGTAATTGGCCTTAAAAATAAGAAATTTCTTGAATTTAAAAAACTAGTTCTCAGGCAATTATATTTCACTACCTTAGCTCCCAGCGGGGGCATCTGTGTCACACTAACACATTAAAATTCTAGTTTGATACCACAGTAAAGAGGTGCCTTTTGATTCACAGTACATGGAGGCTTGGAAACATATTTATTTGAACAGAATTTTTTTTTTTTTTGTAATTTACATCAGGTTCAATTTCAGTCATTGTTTTAATTTGCAAATATGGTGATTAATTTCACTAAGCATGTTAAACTGCAGCCACCGCTAGGATATTTCTGGTCTAAAATTTGGAAACTTTCTAACAGATGTGACAACTTGTAAGCACTGTTATACAGATGTGTCGTATAAGGCTGTTAACACCTCCAACATAGCCACACAGATTGCCAGAGGTTTTGACCCTTTTCTTTTTCGGAACCAAGAGGTTTCAGCCGTAAGAGGTTTTGGCCCTTTTCATACTCAGCCACCCTGTTGTAAAATGTGTTAATTGAATATCAAAAATAATTTGGCAGTATCCTGTTATTCGCCTGACAGCCTTCATCTGTGATGTATGTTTAGAGACATATATACACATATGTGTATATGTGTTTCTGGTACGTTGTATATAAAAATTCATTCTAATTGACTAAAATCTCATATTTGCATGTTTTATTATTTTCTATTTGCTTTATTCTGTATTATGCAGAATAAAACGGGGGCAGGTGTGGTGTAGTGGTTAAGCGCTTGGCTTGCAGCGCCGACGATCAGGGTTCGATTCCCGGGTTGAGCCACTATGTTTAAAAGGTTGGTAACCTCCTGCTTCCATGCCGCGATATAACTGAACTATTGTTGAAAGTGACGTAAATCACCAATCAACCAACCGAATAAAATGAGACAATGTAGAATATTTAGAGACTGTGAGGCAAATACAGGATATTATCAATAAATTCTTCTTCTTATGGTAAATTTCTCATACAAAATTGTAATAGATGTTTTTCCCACTATATATACTATAAGGGGCTATGCCAGACATGCTACTTTTTGCCAGAATTTCCATTATGATATTAATGCTTGTATAATGATGTCAGAATAAAACGGGGCAATTCTTTTTTTCACTTCTCTTTATACCCAGACAAGATTATATAGATTATGAAATTTTTCTTTTATTTGATATGGCTTTTCAAAGTTTATAGTCATTTGTCAATATGTTCAACTCTGTTGAAATGTAGATCAAAGGTCAAGGTCACAAGGTCAAGAAACATACATTTTTGACAAAACGTATTATGGTATTGCATCTGTCCGCATGTCCGTCTGTCCGCTATGGAAAGCAACAACTTTAGTAAATGTCAGCTGGTTTTCATGAAACTCATACAGAATGCTAGATAGTGTAGAGAAAGCTGCCTTTTGATTTTGAGCAAATTCCGATTTGTCGTTTCAGAGTTATGGGACTTTTTACTATGAAAAGATGCTATGGAACGTGATAACTTAAAAAACCTCAGTTGTTTTTCATGAAACTCATACAGAATGCTTAGATAATGTAGGGGAAGCCGCCTTTCGATTTTGAGCAAATTCTGTTTTGGGACTTGGATTTTATTTTTACTATGAAATTATGTTTTGGAACACGATAGGAGTTATGGGACTTGGATTTCATTTTTGCTATAGTAGCACAATAACTTTAGTAAATGTAAGCTGTTTTTCATGAAACTAATACAGAATGTTAAATAGGGTAAAGGAAGTGGCCTTTTGATTTTGAGCAAATACTGTTTTGTTGTTACAGAGTCATGGAACTTGGATTTTATTTTTACTATGATAAGATGTTATGGAGATGCTATGTAACACGATAACTTAAGTAAACATATGTTCACATTGATCCTGTCAAAGTAAGCGACAGGGGTATTAAGCCATGCTAGGCATTGCTCTGGTTTTGGTTTGGCCTGATTGCGGTCTATACAAAATTGTTACATTCTATAGGAAATAGAGTAAGTGTGGACTGAAGGTCTATGTTATTTAAAAGTTAGTTTTGCACACCGTCATTGTAGCTTTTTACAAAATACTAAGTAATGAATTTGATGGTTGATTATTGTTTTACGTCACTCCACGATTATTTCATGTATATGGTGACGGCATCTGCCTGATGCATTGCATACAAATTTAGACCTTTGCAACGGACCCACCCGAAGCAGTGAGGGATCTTTTACATGCCACGCCTACCATGACACGGGACCTCGGTTTTTACTGTCTCATCAGAACACCAGCGTGCCCCGGGCGGGAGTGGAACCTGCGACCTCTCGATCACGAGCCGAGCACCTTATCCACTAGGCCACACCGGCTGTACTAAGTAATGAAACATTAGTTTTGAATATTATTATTTCTTCGTTGCATATGAGATATATACATATATATAAATTCAAAGTGTAGTGTAGATTGAAATACAAAAGTGAAACAAAAGAATTTGAAAGAGCTTTTATAATAGGAATGTTTGATGTTTCGTAAAGTATTAAGAAGACCCAATTCTTGTAATTCAAGAAATATTGATATTGGTATCAAAATTGCCCATAAACTTACTCTTCTGTACTACATGCATTGTACACTTAATCATCTTTTGAATTTTCTTCAGTAGAAAAGTATTTGAGTTGAACGTTTGAACATAATGTCTAAACATTATCTTTGTTTTATATGTTCTACATTGTGTAAGAAATAAAGTATATAATGAGATACTTAAAGCATCATTAACTGCACAACACTATCTATTGTGTTCATATTAGTATTCTTTATACTTTGTTTTTAATCATATATACTTTCAAACTCATTTGTGTATACATATATCTATAATTATATGAAATATAATATATATATATATATGTATTACACATATTTGTTGGTTGCACATATATATATTTATATATATATATATATATATATATATATATATGTATTATTTATTCAGAATACTGTAAGATGCGTCATATCATGTTCTGTTGTCATTGGACTTTGTATATTAATAGATGTGATGAAATCAAAACGAAAAAATTTGATGAAAATATGATAAAAATATATATATAAAAAAAATGAATATTTTGACTTTTTAAACTGGATATTAGAAATATCAGAAGTTCCACCTGCATGTTTAAATATATATATATATATATATCCAAGATATTAAACCTATGGCACTTAATGGTGAAATAAAATTGTGTATTTGAATGTTATGTTTCAGATCTTTGCCCAGCAGCAGACATTTAGTCAGAGTTTACTTGGAAGTGGACAGCAAAATTTCAATCAACTGAACTCACAAATGACAGCTCAACTCAATTCAGAACAACTTACCAATACGCAATTAAATACTCAGATTGGCAATCAACTTAATGGTTACAATCAGAATCAATATTCAATACAGGTATGTCATATACAGGGAAAATTCCAGGTACAGATTAGGGGTAATAGTTTGGTCTAGAAATACAGGTATGTCAACTACAGGGATAATACCAGGTACAGATTAGGTGTAATAATTTAGACGAGAGGTAAAGGTATGTCAACTACAGGGATAATACCAGGTACAGATTAGGTGTAATAATTTAGACTAGAGGTAAAGGTATGTCAACTACAGGGATAATACCAGGTACAGATTAGGTGTAATAATTTAGACTAGAGATACAGTCTTTAGTTTGTTCACTGGTCTTAGGCACTGTATTACTTCATGTTGTGATTTGGCCTAGAATTGTTAAAAGTATAATTAGAGAGTACCGGTAGATCAAGGCTATTATTAATGGTTGATATAAACAATGTTATATTAAATATATTTGTAATGTTGCAGGGACAGCCGATGCAGAACTCTATTGACATCAATACAATCCAAACTGGCTACAGCCAATCTGTTACTTCCCTTACCAGTAGTCTACCCTCCACCTCTATGCAAAATATACTACCTACAAGGTAAAAATATACTTATTACTTATTCTGTCATGAGAAAGAAAATAATAGGAATTGTGTTAGGCTTGTCATGTCTAAAATATTGACAGCTAGTGTTATTACTTTGAAATTATTTGTTTAGAACTAATAATTATGATTATTTTTTAATCCCCCACTGGTAGTACCAGAGGTTTCCACTTTGTCTGCCTGTCCATTAACTGCAAATCGTGACCATATTTGAATGATAGGGCCACAATTCCTTATGTTGCACAAACTTGGAATTTTTGATAAATGGAATGTCCGGCACAATTCTAAGCATCATAGCATCAAATGGAGCAAATATCAAACATATATACCGGTAACTATTAAGCAAACAATCCTGATCCATTATCTGAAGACACATTTTTCTCCGCAACCTGTGTCACATTGCAGGTTTGTTTATATGTAAACTTAGTCACCCACAGGTTTGCTTCTGCCCATGAAATGCAGTTGCACAAACGTATGGATGATTCAACCTACATATATACTAACTGGGAAATTTGACACATTTTGTGGAAAAGTGTGTGTAGAGCCTTCAGACGATGGATTGGGGGCAAGTTTTTATTGCCGATTGTTTGCTTAATGTTTGATATTTGCTCCATTTGGTGCTGCAGTGTTTAGAATCATGTCAGACATTCCGTTCATCAAAATTGCAAGTTTATGCAAATAGGGCCACGACTTGTGGATATCCTTCCATCTGTCTGAGACACTTGTTTTCTGGACTCCTTTTTGTAATCATTGAATTATTGATGTCAAATAGGGCCAGGACTTGTGGCTATCCGTCCATCTGTCTGAGACACTTGTTTTCTGGACTCTTTTTTGTAATCATTGAATTATTGATGTCAAATAGGGCCAGGACTTGTGGCTATCCGTCCATCTGTCTGAGACACTTGTTTTCTGGACTCTTTTTTGTAATCATTGAATTATTGATGTCAAATAGGGCCAGGACTTGTGGCTATCCGTCCATCTGTCTGAGACACTTGTTTTCTGGACTCTTTTTTGTAATCATTGAATTATTGATGTCAAATAGGGCCAGGACTTGTGGCTATCCGTCCATCTGTCTGAGACACTTGTTTTCTGGACTTTTTTTTGTAATCATTGAATTATTGTTGTCAAATAGGGCCACGACTTGTGGCTATCCGTCCATCTGTCTGAGACACTTGTTTTCTGGACTCTTTTTTGTAATCATTGAATTATTGATGTCAGATATGTAGCTTTGTATCAATGAGTTACAGATCAAGTTCAAGTTTTGTTATGACTGACCTATTTTTGGAAGAAATACAGCCCTTGAACTTATGGAAAGTTGTGGGGACATGTATTGTTTCGGCAATACTCATATAATTGTTTATTATGCTTGTATAATTAAGGAAATATTTTGTATAGTACCGGTATTTCATTTTTTAATGTTTATTGCCCAATATGATCATTGGTGAGGTTAGATCTCCTACCCAAGACTGTTCCCCAAATCTTTATGAACAAAATGCAGTAGGCAATGCATTTTCTTCAATCATACCAGCACTTATTTTCTTAAATATTTGATGTGGATTTATTTCATGAAATTCATGCTTATTTTATCCTTAGATGTAATTAATTGATTATTGTCACTTAACCTATACAGTGACGGCATCTTCCTGATGCATTGCACAGAAGTTTATTCTTTTGCAACGAACATACATGAAGCAATGAGGGGTCTTTTATGTGCCTCACCCACCAGTAATTCTGTTTTCCTGTCTCACCTGAAAGATGGGACACTTGTGTATCTATGGCATAGGTAAAACCAGGGATCTCTCTGTCATGGTACCAGCACTTCATCCACTAAACTGTACCACCTATCATTAAATGTAATTTTTAAACAAAAAGCAATGTATCAGTTTAGTTGATATAAGTTTTAGAGCAAAATATTGACAATGTTTTCTGTTTTACAGTGAAATAATAGAGTTACCGATTGAGTTACCAGAGTCTCAGGAGCCAGAGTCTGAAGCAGAACAACAGACACAAGATAAGGGAGATATAGATAATGATTATTACTATGACAACAAGAAAGTCTACCATTGTGATTACTGTAGTAAAACGTTCAAGAAAACTAGTCATCTCAAGCAGCACATTAGATCTCATACAGGTCAGATATATCTTAAAGAAATTAGCACAGCAAATCTCATAAATATTTAATATACCTTGGGTAGAGCATTACAATACATCTCATTTGGGTGAGATATATCTCATATAAAGCAGCACATTAGATGTCATAGCAGTGATTTGCATATCAGATCTCCTACGGGTGTGATATATCACATAAAGCATTATACTGTATCTCATACAAGTGTTGTATATCTCACATCAAGCATCACAACAAATGCAGGTGAAGTATTTCTCTTATCAAACACCATATGGTATAAGGTGAGATATATCTGAAACAACATATTGTATCTGTTAAAAGTGAGATATATCAAAAGAAGCAGCAAACCATGTGTGAGAATATATCTTATAGGCGAAATATATCTCTCATAAAATGATAACACCTGATATTAGAACTTAGAGATAATGAGGATTATAGACAGTTTGATAATATTTTGCTCAGTGGAGATTTACCTGATACTTACTCAAAGTTGTCTTTGTCATTTTAACTTTATTAGATATTTTTTAATGTTTGAGAGAAGTTACACAGATGTTTAATAATAATTTTTCAATTTCTTGTTACAGGAGAGAAGCCTTACAGGTGTGGCACATGTCATAAAAACTTTGTGTCTTCTGGCGTTCTCAAAGCTCATATGAAAACACACTATGGATTGAAGGAGTTCACCTGTGAAATCTGCAATGCCGGCTTCACCACCAATGGTTCGCTGTCTCGTCATATGAATATCCACATGACAGATAATGAAAAGCAATTTAAGTGCTTGAACTCCATGTGTGATAAGAGCTTTAGGACGTTGTCTCAGTGTAAACGACACATGAGACAACACAGAGAAGGTAAGGGTCATCAGAGAGGTAAGGGTCATTCTTGACATGCAGTTTGGAATAGATTTTTTTTTCTGAGATCATTATTACATGTATATCATTTGTACCAACTTATTCAAAGGCTGTCATAAATCTATCTTCCATTAATGGGCATTCCTTTTACAATGTTTCTGAGGTTAATAAACTCCTATTTCTATTCAATTTAACAAATCACAAAAACAAGGTAAAAGCCAACAAAGCAAACTAGTTCAGAACTGCTTTTGTTTTGTCAACAGTTACTAATATGAGAATTTTCTTCTGGTTCAGTGTATCCAAGAAGTAAGAGACAAGCAGCCAAACTAGTACAAGTTACAGATGATCAAACTCAAGAGTTAGTCAAAGGCAGCGAGAATAATCTGTCAGTGTCAGAAAAGATATTGCTTGAATCCACAGTAGAGAAGGGTATAGATGAAACTCAGGTAAAGTATAATCACCTACATGCATACATACATTCAATTTCACTACTATCTCTGATATGCATACAAATAAAGATTTATCTTCAAAAATTCATGTGCATATTAGATCAAATATAAATGATTTCAGTGTAATACTTGAATTAAATTGTGGATACATTGTTTTACAAAGCAATGTGCAAGTAATTTGCAGATTTCTTCTTCTTGACTTCATTTAATGTTTTATTTTGTAATTGGGATCCTCAGTTATCCATATACCCTGAATAACTATATAGTTATACCCTGAGCAACAAAGTTGTGGTGGGGAATACTGGAATCACCATGTTCATCCTTCTGTTCGTCTGTCTATAGTCAATAGCTTGTCATCGCAACTCCTACAACGTTCAATGGAATTTCACCATATCTGGCAGATATGAAAAGTAGCACCTGGAGATGTGCATGAAGGAAGAGAATTTAGCTCTGTAGATTTTTTGCAGGAGTTAATGCCCTTTGAACTTAAAATATTATACATTATATTTGACATCTTGTCAATAGCTTGTCATCGCATCTCTGCCTACAGCATTTCACTAAACTTAGCAGAAATGAAGATTAGCACTTAAAGATGTAGCATGAAGGAGAGAATTGTGCATTGTAAATTTTTACAGGAGTTATGGCCCTTTCAACTTAAAAAAGATTATTAATTATATTGCGACATTTTGTCTCCTCAACTATTCACACAATTGTTGCCCTTGATCCAAGTTTGTGTTATGACCTTGAACCCAGGTCATATTATGACCTTGTACCAAGTTCATACCTACAAGGTCAAGCCAAAGTGTAAAGAAATCCGAAATTCTTACAAAGGAGTTTTAAATTGCGTTCTTTGATTTCGTAAAATAAAAGATGGCAGCTGCTGATGACAACAACCAGATACTGCCATTTTTGAGTCGGCTTCGGTGAAGCCGTAATCATTGCAATTACTTTCTTTTCAGGGGTTATAACTTTCACTAACGATATAGAGCTTACTACGCCGATGAAAAATAAAGTGCCGAAAAATTACTGATGTTGTCTTAAAAATTCTTGATCAGCACAATGTACCTTTAGCTCAGTTAATTTAAGCTAAACATAAACTAGTTTCAATAACCCGAAAAAGGAGTTGCAATAATGTTTTCAAATTTCGCTAATATTATTTGGTTGTGACTACTTTACGATGTGTTTACCACCGACACCGTCGGATGTACTCGATTGTGTAATTCTTCGGACAAAGCATTTGTCTTGATCTTGTATCGCTTGTTTTTATCGAGATATTTCAATTAAAGTTTTCCCCAACATGATCTGGAACTTTAGTTCTTTTTCACATATATGACAAATTTAAAGATCGATCTTCCCGCATTTCCTCTGATTAAGAAAATGCAATATAAATATTTAGGTAAATGTTGTATGTTTCTAAATATAAATGATGTTAAAACATTATGAGAATTGTGAATAAGATGGTTATTTAATGTCCCACCTGAAGGAATGTCGTTCCTTGGCTCAGCTTCGACTCGTGACAACAATGCAGTAAAACTTGTTGCCATGAAGTTGTCGATTGCACGTTCATTTCGGATACAAGCAATTGCAAACTCTTTGCCGTAAGACAGTATGAATAGAGCAAATTTTATTAGCATTTTGTACATAGGTATAATGACGATGTAGTTGCAACAAAAACCTAATTTTTGCCCACCTTTTTTTTCACCTATAAATAACATTTATTACAACCAAATATTTCGATATAAAATATTATATGATAGAGTACAAATAATTGTACACGTACCTTTGATTTTCTTCAAGCCAATACAGAGTGCACTGATTGAGAAACCAGATGAGGAACCAGCAGAAGAACCATCAGAAGGAAGTTATGGTAAACATCCTCACCAGTGTGAGAGCTGCTCAAAGTCCTTCAAGAAACCCTCAGATCTTGTTCGTCATATCAGGATCCATACTGGGGAAAAACCCTTTGTTTGTGAAATATGCTCTAGGGCATTTACTGTCAAATCTACATTGGACAGTCACATGAAAACTCATCAGTCAGGTAGGCTTTTAATCAACTGCATATTCTTTACTATGTAACTTGTAAATATAAAGCAAAGATGCAAAAATTGTCTAAATCTCTGAACTTATTATGTACAGCAATGTCAGATTATGTACCTAAGGAGCTTTATCATATGATTTTGTTTGAGATTAAATTGTTACACCTATGAAATGTGTATATAAAATATTGATATATATATATAAAATTTACAGTGAGTTTTGTGGGTCTTGAATGAAAATAGGATGGTTATTAATGCAGCTATTGTTCTTGTATTGGAATATTGTGAATCAGTGATACTGAGCTAATTGGTATAAATGAATTCTCAAAGGAAAGAAGTAAATCATGATTTTTGGTCGGAATTGCATAGCATTTCCAGACCCTAGTCGTTACAATATGCTGTGGGGAAGGCGTGGAACGCAGAAAATACCTCCTCGTGTATAAATAGTGCGTCGATATTTAGAAAAAGCGTGATTAGATTTACTCTTAGTACTTATATTTCATATTGTACGAGTCAATACAAGATAAGTTTGATCAGATGAGAAAATAGATGTGCCGTTATTCCATCGATTTACACGAGTTATATTCATGTGCTGGAGGGCATGCAGTCTTTCCAAATACTTGACGGAAAGTCCCGGAAAAGTACGATTGACATTATTGTGTAGCTGTGCCATAATAAGAAGTACACTACTAGTCCGTACTACTATCCGTTGTATTATAATTGATAAAACTTGAGAATATCGCTTCTTTTTATAGCAGTGGAATTCGAAGTACTCTACAATCTTCTCGTCACAACGGTAAACATACGTCTTGGTAGTTGTTGATGTGTAATGCTACTAAAAAATAGCCAGTTAGACGTCGTTTTTCCCAAATGTACATGTACAGCCGGAGACTTTGTCCAGATCGCTAATTTCATACTACTGTCAAGGTCAAAAGTGATAAGAGAAAATGATAGCGGATTTGTTTGACAAAATAGGCAAATGATTTGCGATTTCAGGCAAAGAATTCAAGTCAAATATGCTTTATTCGTCTGTTGCATTTCCAAAATGGACCGTCTTTCCCCATACGATCGGATGCTTAGCTGGGCCCATGACCATGCGGATTTGACTTCGTATATATCTCGGGAAGTGCTTGGAAGTTTCAAATGAAATTTGGTGTATTTGTACATTAATTCTTTATGTGTGAATGGGCGAAAGCCCGAAGGAGATGCATCAAGTCCTTCATTGTTTTTGTTTGTTCTGTTCAACGCAGACTTTGTTTTTGTCAATATTGATCCTAAACATTACAGGCTTGGTGGATCACGACTTTATTACCTTTGATGTACTTGACCATGCAATTCCGACCTTGAGGACTTTCAAGTCCTTTCATACTTATTTATGGACTGTGATGGATTTTCACATCAAATGATGAGAAGTTTTGGCACTAAACAGTATAACCAATGATAAAAGTTGTTTGTTACAGACAGGAAAGTAGACACATATATCCAGACGGGTAAATGGACAAAAATCTTGAATTGAAGAATTGGTTTAATGATTAAAAATAACCACATTCACTATGGTCTGATTTAGCACTGCTCACTATTTGCATGTATATTAACATAGAGATCTGGTAATGATCAATTAAGGGTCATGTTCTTTGATTTTTTTTATCAAACAATCAGAAGGCGAATGGCATCATTGCTATAGTACAGTACATGTTTTCACTTGTAAGCATCTCTGCAGTCTTTTTTATGCCCCTGGATTGATTAATCTGGGCATATTTTTTTTACCTGTCAGTTTGTTTTTTGTTCATCTGTTGTCAACTTTGACCTTTATTGTAACTTTTGAATCTTGAGAGATAGAGACTTGATATTTGTCATTCATACTCCACTGATAAAGCCCTTTCAAATTACTTTAAGGTCATTGACATTATGACCTTGATAGGGACCTTTGACCTACGTTTAAAAATTTGCTTTATTTCGGACTTTGTTGCTGTCGGGGCATTCATATTTCACAAACACATCTTGTTTTCAACATTGATATGATGGAAACACTCAAAATCAAAAGATAAAGTCAAGTACATTTTGTTATATTCACTTGAAGAATAATCTGTAGAATTTGCAGTTTTTTAGCTCACCTGAGCCAAAGGCTCAAGTGAGCTATTGTGATCAATCACCGTCCGTCGTCCATCGTCTCGTCCGTCGTCCGTCGTTAACTTTTCACATTTTCGACTTCTTCTCCAGAACCACTGAACAGAATTTGATGAAACTTGATAAGCATGTAGTACTCATGGTCCCCTACAAGTGTTGTTGTTTTTCGTCCGGATTCATCAACAGGTGGCGCCACCACAGGCAAAAGTAGGTCAAAGAGGGTACCCTCCTTTGACAAACTTCTTCTTCAGATTGGGGGCATACAGAGACAAACCGAATGCATAGGAATGATCTAGAGGGATGTGTGAAGAAGTGTTGTTATTTTTGGTTCTGTTCCGAAATCAAATTTTTGACGTTTTTTTGTACTTGGTAGTTTTAATGCAGAAAAGAGGTATTTTTTTCTTTTAGTAAACATTGATGCATTAATTTGGTTTAATTTGATCATTTTGATTGTAAGAAATACTACTGCGAAGAAAATTTTTCAATATTTTATGTTTTGGATTTTTTATGAATTTTTTAAGACTTTCAAGAAAAAGGGGGGTGGGATAATTGGTGTAAACATTTCACAGTTTGAACTTTTTCTTCGGAACCACTCGCTGGAATTCAATGAAACTTGGCATGCATCAAATACTCAAGGTCCCCGACAAATGTGGTCATCTTTGTCAGGATCCATGAACAGGTGGCACCACCACAGACAAAAGTAGGTCACAGAGGGTACCCTCCTTTGACAGACTTCTTATTCAGATCGGGTGCATACAGCGACAAACCGACTGCATAGGAATGATTTAGAGGCATATGGGAAGAAGTGTTGATATTTTTGGTTCCATTCCGAAATCAAATTTTTGACGTTTTTTCATTTTTATTTTGGACTTTGTTATTTTAATGCATTAAAGAGTTATTATTTTCTTTTAGTAAACATTGATGCATTCATTTGGTTTCATTTAATCATTTCTATGGTAAGGAATGCTGGTGCGAAGGAATTTTTTCAATATCTCGATTTTTGAATTTTTTATGAATTTTTTAAGACTTCCAAGAAAAGGGGGGGGGGGGGGGGGCCACAATTTTTCATATCTTCAACTTGATCTACAGAACAACTTGAAGGATTGTGATAAAACTGGGTAGGATGCAAGTACTCATAGTCCTTTTCAAAGGTTTTGTTTTTTGTGCAGGTCATCCAAATTGGTTAACAGATAATGCCACCATGTCTAAAAGTAGGTCTCACAATGGTACATATACCACTTGGTAATTGAAATATGGAGAGTAGCGGTTCAAATCCAGCTTTGGTCAAAAAAATTTTTTTTTTTTTTTACACATCTAAATAAGTTTTTAGATGTTTCTCAACACTCAACATATGAAATTAGGAATTTTACGTTTAAGACTTCCAAAAAAAAAGGGGGGGGGGGGGTTGGCCATTTTTCACATTTTCAACTTTTTCTACAAAACTGTTTGAAGGATTTTAATAAATCTTGGTAGAAATAAGTCACTTATGATCCTCTTCAAATTCTGTTGTTTTCGTCCAGACCTCTTTACAGGTGGCGCCACCATAGTCAAGAGTAGGTCACAAAAGAGTTCCCTCGTTTAACAATATTCTTTTTCATACGGGCTGTATACAGAGACAAACAGAATGCGTAGAAATGATCTAGAGGTATGAGTGAAGATGTATTGTCATTTTGGTTCCCTTCCAAAATCAAATTTTAGAATTTTTTTCGACATTTCTATGGACTTGGTGATTCAATGCAGAAAAAGGTGTCATATTTCCTAGTTAATTGATAATGATGATTTCTTATGGACTATTGTGATCATAATTATGGTAAGGATTGTTACTTTGAAAGAATTTTGTCAATATCTCAATTTTTGGATTTTCTATGAATTTTTTTAAGACTTCCAAATGAGGGTGTATAGGAACAATTCAATCACATTTTTCACTTCTGCTGTTATACCACATGAAAGATTTTAATGAAACATGGAATACATGAAGTACTAAAAGTCCTCTATCAATTTGGTAAATTTCATCCAAATTGGTTAACAGATAATGCCACCATGTCTAAAAAGCAGTTCTCACAATAGTACATATACCACTTGGTAATTGATATATGGAGAGTAGCGGTTCAAATCCAGCTGTGGTCAAAATTTTTTTTTCATTTCTTTACACATCTAAATAAGTTTTTAGATGTTTCTCAACACTCAACATATGAAATTAGGCAATTTTAAGTTAGATCTGGACAATATTTGAAACAATTGTTGTTCATGACCCAGACTTGAAATCAGTCAACAAAAGGCCCCACCTAAAGAAAATGACTAACTTGTTGCCTTGAATGACTTCTTGCAGAGACAAAGGAAATGCTTAATATCAAAATCACCTGAATGGATGTGCAAAAAAGTGTTGTTTTTTATTCTAGCCTGAAATAAAATTTGACATATTTTCAACATCTGTGTTGACTTAGTCACATTAATGCAAAAATAAATGAATTCTTCCTTCATGCATGACTGATAATCTAGGTACTCAGGTGAGCGATATAGGCCCACTTGGGCCTCTTGTTTTTAATTGACCCTTAATTGATTGTTGCCTGATTGGTGTGTTAGTAAATGTATTTGCAAATAGAGAGTTGTGTTTTTTATGAGATTGTTTGTACTAAATGTTATGTTATTATATTTTTCTAGGGTTAGAAAAAAGGTTCAAGTGTCATATATGTTCTTCAATGTTTTCAACAAAAGGAAGTCTCAAAGTTCATATGCGTCTTCACACTGGTGCCAAACCTTTCAAATGCCCTCACTGTGATCAGAGGTTTAGGACATCAGGACACAGAAAAAGTCATGTCATAGCACATCTCAAACCAGAACTTCCAAAGAAACGTAAACTGCACTATACCTATGAGCAGGAACAAACCAACCAACCTCAGATAATGGTGAATTCTGACCTTTCCCAAGTCCTGGCTACAAGTCATTCTAATGCCACTCAGACCATCAACATTGACCCCTCACTCATTCAGACGCAGAATATGTTACCAATATCATTAACCCTCAATGATAATATGGCCAATATCTCTGAGAGTGCTTTAGCCACCCATGTGTTACAGAGTTTAGATGGCTTACAGCTTCAGCTCACTGGAAATGTTGGTACACAGGGCATACAGATCTCAGGCCTTGATCCTAACCTGTTCTCCCAGACAGTACAAATTGATGCTGGCCTGTTACAGCAGCTACAGAATGGCAATGTGAATATTACAATCAACCCCAATGTGATTACCCAACCTATACAGACAGCAGATCCCAATATGGTACAAAATGTACAAGTACAAAATACAATGCAAGTACAAAATACGTTAGATCCCAATGTGATAATGCAACCCTTGTCTACTGTAAATGTTGACCAATCACAGATTATGCAGATGTCTGACACTGTGGGATCCCAGGATGATGCTCCCAATGCTTTTGTTGTTACTGCTGATGGAACCTTGGCACAGAATCAGAATGTAAGGCTGATATACATTTAGTTACTTATACTGTCACTTTTACTTTACCTTTAGTCTTCACTGTCTTAGGAATTTAAGTTGATTCTCTATATATTTTAGTTTAAAGAATTAAAGTCGATCTTCTATAAATTTTAATTCAAGGTGCCTTGGAAATAATTTACTCACTTTGAGTTTTGGTAGGTTCTAATTTTTGAAGTTTCTCTGTTGTTGATAAAATGAATAGAAAGGTTGTCAGGACCATGAAATAACTGAATTCTCAATATTCAAGTTAAAGAAGTTAAATTGTATTTATTTTCATAATGCATGTACTATAAAATGTGTCCTTTATAACTTGTTGCATATATTTAAGGAATATATAATTATTACTGGTAATTAATATACATGTACATATTTTCAGTGCATGTGTATAATAGGAAACCAAACTGTAATTATGTCACTGTGATCATGAGGTATATGTGTAATTCTAAGTGCTGTGAAATGTTTGGGGAAAAGGAAGTGCAAGTTGTAATTGATGAGTTTTAGCTTTAAACAATGTTGAGGTGACCTTATGCTATAATGCCAGGTGTCTGCATCCGCTCCCTGATCCCTGTCCGGTTAAGAAGATTGGGACATCTCAGTATTGGACAAAGTACTCAAGGCAGAGTGACCAAACTTGCATCAGTGCTTCATTTTAAGATACTAAGATGGACCCATGTATCAGATGCCATTTGACTTTCTTTTTCCCATCAGAGTGTTTCGGTTTTTTGGGTGTAACTTAGTATTGGACAAAGTACTCATGCCAGATTGACCAAACTTGGATCTTTGTTTTAGGATACATGTTCCTAATGGACTCATGTGTGCATCTGACCTACTTTTATCACTTGAGTGACTCTGGCAAGAAGTTTGAAGTAGCTCAGTATTGGACAAATCTGTTTGTGTCCTATCTAGACATTCTATGAATACATTTGACCATGAACTGACTATTTCAGTACATTTTTTGAAGTAATATTTTATGCTATAAATGCAAAATATACTTCCTGCATTTGAAAGGCAAATGCTGCTATTGAGGTGAGTGATGTAATTTTTCATTACCCTATATTTTTATATGTGTCTGCTAGTAGAACTTAATATATCACTATATTGTACAGGTGACTGTAGAACCAAATGATCTCCAAGGCATCACTGCTTCTCAGGAGCTGTCTGATGGAACCATACAAGTCCATCTATCTCAAACTATGGAGGATGAGCACCTTGGCCAGTCTCACCAAGACATGGTGGATGAGGAGGAAGATCTCGAAGGTTTAGAAGAGGAGGAGGAAGAGGACGATGTAGGAGAACATCTAGGAACTGTCACTGAGGACAATCCAGATCTGCTGGAGAGTGGAGATATAGTAGAACGAGAAGATAATCTAACTCATGGCAGTGAGTCTGCCAATATCAGTCTGAGTGATGTTGTTCAGGCAGTTAGCTCGGCTAGTAATGTGGATAAATTCTCCAGTCCGGAACGCCGTCATATCTGTGGGGTAAGTTAAGGGCATGAATAATTGATTAGTTAGAGTGTTTATACTGACTTAAGATTAACCATCAAGTTTATGTTTTCCTTCCCAAATTTCTGCACACTTGTAACGATCATATTAGAATTGTATCAGTAATGAAATCTGATAAGAAAACTCCCAGTATTTGTGTCATCTTACTAGACCCAAATAGATATGCCAAATGATACACAAGTACTATATTGTTATTTTTTACAATATGTTCTATAATCGGTCTTTTTTACATTGTTTTTTTTTTGCTACCACATTTGTCTGTCTGTCTGTCCAAAAAAAACTTGACCATAGCTTTTGAACCAAAAGAGACTGGGTGTTCATACTTTACATGTTTATTCCTTGTTGCAAGACCTTTCTCTTGGTACCAAAATTTTTGACCTTGTGACCTTGGCCTTAACATTTGACCTACTTTTAAAAAACTTTAACCTTAGCCATAACTTTGAACCTAAAGAGACTGGGTATTCATACTACACATGTATATTCCTTTAGGCAAGACCTTTCTTTTGGTACCAAAATTTTTGATGTTGTGACCTTGGCCTTGACATTTGACCTACTTTTTAAAAACTTTAACCTTAGCTATAACTTTTGAAACGAAAGAGATTGGGTATTCATACCACACATGTATATTCTTTGTGGCAAAATCTTTCTTTTGGTATCAAAATTTGTGACCTTGGCCTTGACATTTGACCTACTTTTTAAAAACTTTAACCTTAGACATAACTTTTGAATCAAAAGAGACTGGGTATTCATACTACACATGTATATTCTTTGTGGGAAGACCTTTCTTTTGGTATCAAAATTTATTACCTTGTGACCTTGGTCTTGATGTTTGACCTACTTTTTAAAAACTTTAACCATAGTCATAACTTTTGAAAGAAAAGACATGGGACCTTCATACTATATATGTGTATTCTTTGTGGCAAGACCTTTCAGTCAATACTAGCATTTTGACCTTGTGACCTTGGCCTTGACATTTCACTTTTTTTTTTGGAAAAACTTTAACTTTGACGGTAAAGTATAGTCATAGAGAGATAGGGAGTCTATTTTACATGTGTATATTCTGTATGACAAGTCCTGTACACTGATACAAGAATAATTTACACAACCCCCTTGACCTTCACCTTCTTCTCCAAAACTTAAATATTGGTCATATATATAGTGCTATGCCCTATTTTGAATTTTGGTGCTGCGGGGGTATTTGTCCCGTTTTTGGTCGGAATTCCGTAGCAATTCCAGACCCTAGTCGTTACAATATGCTGTGGGGAACGCGTGGAACGCAGAAAATACCTCCTCGTGTATAAATAGTGCGTCGATATTTAGAAAAAGCGGGATTAGATTTACTTTTAGTACTTATAATTCATATTGTACGAGTCAATACAAGATAAGTTTGATCAGATGAGAAAATAGATGTGCCGTTATTCCTTCGATTTAGACGAGTTATATTCATGCGCTGGAGGACATGCAGTCTTTCCGAATACTCGGCAGAAAGACTCGAAAAAGTACGATTGACATTATTGTGTAGCTGTGCCGTAATTTAAGAAGTACACTACTAGTCCGTACTAGTATCCTTTGTATTATAATTAATAAAACTTGAGAATATCGCTTCTTTTTATAGCAGTGGAATTCAAAGTACTCTACAATCTTCTCGTCACAACGATAAACAAACGTCTTGGTAGTTGTTGATGTGTAATGCTACTAAAAATAGCCAGTTATTTATAGATCTACATGTGTAGACGTGTTTCCCCCAAATGTACATGTACAGCGGGAGACTGTCCAGATTGCTAATTTCACACTACTGTCAAGATCAAAAGTGATGAGAGAATGAGATAACTATATAGTACGAGACGGAGACGTACAGGGGTGGAGCCGTTGTTTATATGAAAACGAGCACCTGTGCGCAGACCGTGTTTTTGTCGATAGTGATCCTAAACATTACACGCTTGGTGTGTGATCTCTTGGTGGATCACGACTTTATTACCTTTGATGTACTTGACCATGCAATTCCGACCTTGAGGACTTTCAAGTCCTTTCATTATTTCCCTTATTTTATATTATCCATCCTTTATGTATTGTTTTATAGGTGTGTAATAAGGGATTTAAGAGAGCAAGTCATCTGAAGGAGCATATGTTTATACACGATCCCAAAAGTGCACCCAAGTCTGATAAACCTCCCATCCATAAATGTGTGGCCTGTTTTAAAGCCTTTCAGAAACCTAGTCAACTACAGAGGCATTTCAGAATACATACAGGTAAATATAAAAAATATACTTGTTATCTAATTGTAGCAAATTGGAAATCAAAATACATGTGCATGTGAATATACATGTATGATATATTTCCTCTGCAGTGGCATACAGTAAAACACTTGTCATTTGGGAAAAATGATTTTCACACAATTTAAAATAATGTCCTTGCTTGCTATGATCGACTATTGAAAAATATAAGATGTGTATAGCTTCCCGTGACGATTATATTTTTCAAATACATTGCATATCCAAAGTTATGTCATCACAGAAATAATGCCACATTATTAACAGTGCTTAAACCATACTTGCTTTTAAAAGATTTCTGCCACTTACATTTTATTTTTTAACAAAGAAGTAATTACTTATTTTTTAGGAGAAAGGCCTTTTGTGTGCAATATCTGTTCTAAGGCTTTCAATCAGAAAAATGCCCTCAACTTACATTTAAAGCAGCATGCTGGAGAAAAACCTCACAAGTGTTCCTATTGTGCGCTCTCTTTTTCTCAGAAAGGAAACTTAAAAAAGCACATAAAACGTGCTCATCACATGGATATGGTACAGTGTATGAACCTTCCAAAAATCTTTGTACCTCCTGCTGGCGCATCAATCAATATAGGGGGTGGGGATGAATCCACCAATCAGGAACCTTCAGTCACTGAAGAAGGGGAGATCAATTTAGAAGAAGTGGCAGCCGATCTTTTTCCTCAGGATAAAATGTTTATCTCCTCTGATAATGCCCCAAGTGGGAAAGACACTTCAGGAATACAGTTTGGTTAGTTTCTAATTTAGTAAAAATTCTCAGATCTGTTTAAGATGATATACAAACTGCCTCTTAGATGTTCAGTACTGTTGTATGACTGCAGTGCAGCTCATGCATACCCTGTCAACTATCCTGCTGATATCATTCAGTATTCAACTTCATTTTAATCTGATATAAAACAGGCATGTTTAACAGTGTAGTAGGATGCATGTTCTCTTGATGATAGGAAAACTGTAAGGTACAGTCAGTAGATCTTGAGACCAAACAAAGCCTCGGGATTGTTCCTCGTTGACCTTGAGAATGTTGTGATTTTGACCGTTTAGTGTAATTTGTTCGTCGCATATTTATTGGTCGTTTATTTATTATATTTTTACCAAAATATTGTGATATGAATATTTAGTATCTTATCATGAAAGCTTTATTGTGTGATGCCCAGATAAGGGTTTTAGTTGCCATTGTGTTATAGTCAGCACTTAAGCTGGAAAATATTCGTCATGGATTTGTCTTCCTATACCCACAAAGTGGTGACATATTTCAGTCTACTTTGCTTAGAACAACTGTCCGATAGACAAATACTCTGTTTGGATAGGTGCATATACAGTCCCAAGTCAACAAAGACATTATGTATCTCAGTACGGTTATTATGGATTATAATATGAGATTCCCAAGTTATAAATAATGTCTTTCCAAACATTGTCATAATGACTGTTACATATTGTTTCATTTTCATCTATTTTGCGCGGTATCAAGCTTGATTTAACAACACGAACATAAGAAACTGTTGCAGTCTTGGATATTCAGATTCAGATCCTATGGATATACTCTAGCAAGTCTATTATGCCTCTCCAAATTCTGCAGGTAGTTGGATTAATAGAATTACCATGTCGCTGGAGTATTAATGATAGGTAATTTGGACTGGTTTTGTGTATTCACTTAATGAACTTGATACCAAACATTATAACATTTACGTATGCATTTTCAAATTGAAGTTAAAACATCCATTTGTAATCAACTTTTTTTTACATTATTTTAACACGCCAAAGTGAAAGTGTTCGATTGTGCATTGTTATAATCATTTTGTTGATGTTAAATTAAATCTTGCAAGCAGTAGTCTTCGTTTTACATAAATGGCCGACTTTCTATCCACATCTCATTATGTAGCCTTTCAAATTTGTGTAACACGGACAAAAATAATTGAGCTGGTGTATCTTTTTGGATAAGGTGCTCGGCTCGTAACCGAGGGGTCCGGTTTGAATCCAACCGTCATGGGTACACCGGTGTCATGTTTTTCGAATGAGACGTGCCACGTACAAGATCCCTTACCGAGAGCACGTCATTCGGAACAACCTCGCCCTATACTTGTACCTACGTAAAAAGACTCGGACGTCACTCGGCGGAATGACTTACATCGATTCCATGCATCAATTGGTTTCCGGCATTGTACTCGGTAATATATCACCGATGTAAAATGTAATCCATTACACAATCTATGTCATCTATGTCAAGGGAAATAATTAAAGCTGCAACAGTTCGTTATTAACGTTTAATTTAAGTCTGTTGAATTGTGAAAGTCTTCTAACGTCTTTATTACACGCCAAGCACTGATCTATTTGTCTGGTATACATGCGAGCGTCTATAACTACAGGAACTATTTTTAAATAATGGCTACGAGTGACGTCCGAGCTTTTTTACGAAGGAAAAGGTCGAGGATGTCCGAATGGAGAGCACATCTCATCCCTAAAATCTTTTTTTCTGACGTAATTTTCCGCGTTTTCGTAACTGTGACGTCAGTATATTAATACTACCGCGGCAGAAGTTTAGAGATGCTGCGAAATAGTGCAGACATCCCGTACCAATTTCTTAGAATATAAAACATGTATGAAAGGAATTAAAATATAAGGAATGAATCTAATTTGTTTTTCGTTTGACGGAGGTATATCACGAAAATAGGGTATACCTCCATCCAACGAAAAACAAATTAGATTCATTCCTTAAATCACGTGATGTTCATGGTGTAATATGATTTTGTCCCAGATATTACGTCGCTGTGTACATCGTTTTGTGTTATTGTGTCAATCGTTATACGTTATGCCCATCGTATTACATTGTTGTGTCAGTGTTATGACAACAGATATCTTCGTATTTTACAGACAAGAAATAGGACTTGTACCAACAATTTTTTCAGTAGTGTGATAGGCACTTTAGTAAAAGCATGTAAAGGTTTATATCTGTTTACAAACAACTTACACTGTCTTTCGGATAAAACAGTAAAAACCGAGGCCCCGTGTCACGGTAGGCGTGGCACGTAAAAGATCCCTCACTGCTTCAGGTGGGTCTGTTGTAAAGGTAGAAATTTCTATGCGATACATCAGGCAGATGCCGTCAACATATACGTGAAATAACCGTGGAGTGACGTAAAACAATAATAAATCAATCATACAACTTACAAGATGGTGTTTTTCCCAGTCTAATTGGATGTACATATGATCAGCTTGTCGTCCTTTGATTCATATTGACAAACTCTAGCTTCCATTATGCTAAGATTAAAACAAGACCTCTAAATTTATTGTACCTTATTGTATTCATTAACAAAAGTGATCAAGATATTCAAATGGATATCGAAACAAGAAAATAATCACAATACACTGAGGAAATACATTCACTTTAAAGCATATACTTGGATATAACATACATGATAAGTAGATAATAATATTCAAAGATATAAATCTCTACTAGTGGAAAGTGCTCATGCAAAAATTGAAAGTTGTAAGTTAAATGTCATAACAACCTGAAGTCAAACGAAACATAAAAATGATTTTAAAGTAGTGGTCTACTTTGTTGAACACAGGAATTCTACACAATGCTGCACTTGTTGCATATTGCAAGAATTATTTTAGATACAAAATATAAACCAAAATCTCGTGTAAGGCGCTTGCCATATATTTATCACTTATGAATGCACGTCGGATGTTGTAAAGGGCAAGTAGAGAATTTCAGTATTTCGGTGAATACGGAAACAACAAAAATTTGTTCTTTAATTATCAAAACACTTTCTCTACATCTTGGATAAGTGAATAATGAAGTCTTGTGGAAAACTTCAAACAAAATAAAGTCGTAATTTATCATGTAATGCATCAATCTCGTCTGTGTACGACGAACATAAAGTATTTTAAATACTACTCGTTTTTATGGAAATAATTACTTAACACCCCCCAACCCCCTAAAATTTAAAATAGACATTCCCCCCTATTTTTCTATATACCAAATACAGACACGAACAAAGAACTTTAAAAGCTCTACATGCCACGTTTCGTGTTGGAGTTTTAAGGCGGTGTAAATACCAAAATCATCACATGGTTAATGTGCTATTCATACATCTATTTGTCAAAGATTCTGATATACGATAATAAAAAATAAAACACATGCATTGCACTTAGACATATAGATGACGGATAAAGATTGCCCTTAGAGAGATACCAAACGATGATATGTTGAATATTTATGCAAATTTACTGTATCAATCCACGGTCGTACATCAATGTAGTGATATGGTCCTCTTCGAGACGGCACAAACAAGACAACAAAGCAAGGATTTCATAGATTAAAGCAACTGGTGCATATTATACACGTTTATAATATATAAACAAATACCAATGAATCAAGGCGGTGGAAAAATAACAGGCAATATGTAAATGATTCTTATTCTTTATGGATTGAAATTATTTTTAAAACAATACTGCACTACTTTCAACAACCACTGTCTATTTTGTGTGTGAATTACCGTCCTTTTATGCCCCATACTCCGTCCACTAAGTAGAAGGACATTCCTCAGTGACTGACAACATGGCACAGGCTTCTCGCCAGATCATTTTGAATGCCAGTTTATCTATCCGTGTCCTCATTTAAAACTTAAATACGGACTTAGCACGCATGTCGTGACTTTGAATTTATATTTATCAAGAAAAAGGTGTTTACAATTCGAAAACAGTTCACTTCTTACCCATTCCTCTTCTCTTAACTATTGTTTTAAACCAATTTTCACATATAGGCTTTCAACAACGGTAAAAAAAATCAGAATAGCTTTTTATCTTTCCCTAATATTCATGCACTTTTAAACTTGATTGAAAACATGTGTGATAGATGAACAAGATACTTCTTTGGTGAATCTGATGTATAGCAGTCATTTACATCACTTTGACAGATTCTTACATAAAACACACTCCAATACCTATATGAAACATAAGCATACACATTATAAACTGTGAATGATCTCCGTGCCATTATTCATTGTCATGCAAATTATGCTATCATAATAAGTTATTCCCTAAACTACTAGTATCGGTTCACGACCATTTGTTTGAGAGGAAGGGTGGGTGCGCTGACCTCTAGATTCTAGATATTAACTTTTATCATTATAAAAAAAATCATTCCAAATAGATTAAAATCTTATCTACTCAGGTTATGTAACGCTGCAAAGCAGTTATATCTGAACACGCACTGATGTAAGTCGATCCAGAAAACAAAAATCTTTTCGGACAGATTATATCTATCTATCTATCTATCTATCTATCTATCTATATATATATATATATATATATATATATATATATATATATATATATATATATATATATATATATATATATATATATATGAAGATCTTATGGACAAAACAGGGCAATAAGGTTCACATCGATATAAAAGCGGTATAATATAATATTTAGAAACTCGAATAAAATCGACACTAACGATAAATATACAAGAAGGATTTCATAGAACCAAGAGACAAGAGCACACCTCAACATCATGCTCAAATGGCTAACTCACTCTAGCCTTCATTACTGCTAATTCTGATTTTGTTATTCTGAACGTTAACCATCGTGTGATGCCCACGGCTTTTCACTCCTCTCGTTCATCAGAAAAAAAAGCCGTGGGTATAACAAGATGGACGTTAACCAGGACTGCTCATTAATATTAAAAAGTGTAAAAGGAGCAAAGATAAATAATCTGATATAAAAATTGTATTTGTTAAAATATCTCTAAACATTAGATTTCAAAATATGGAAAAATATTCCTTTTTTTGTCATTATGATCAACCATGAATAAGAAATAAAATAAAAATTTGCAGATTAACACAAATACTTTTATAAAACATAACTTGGAGAGTTGTAGGTATAAGAACACTTGAGAAATTCGTGAAAATACTAACAAAATGAATCGCTCAGATAAGGGATTCTTCAAACAAATGTACAAGTTACTAACAGGTGTTAAATTTGTAAAGTGTTTCTTTGGCATGAAGATATACTGAAAGGGTGAGGGAAATACACACACAAAATGGCCTATAAATGGATATTGGGTTACAAGGAGTAAAGCTTCAAACGGATAAGCTGCCATCCAATAACAATGAAAGATACAGTGATACAAAGACATAGCCCATTATTTCCCCTTATTCGCCAGTTCCTGAGCCATTTCATAATACTTTGAGAATTTGGCAGTATGATCCAGAGGGAGGTAGATGTAAGGGCTCATATTAAACGCTTCTTTTATACCGTATTTTTTGACGGAGGACAAATGACATCTACTTAAATGATATCTATAAGAACCTTTGGATGCGAAATGTCGACTGCAAGCAGCGCAGCGGTATTCCACATTAATTTCACTTTCACTTTCACTATTGTTGCTGTCCTGGTCTGAAAAACTGTCCTTTTCGAAACCATCTGTTTCGTCGTCTGCTTCTTTTTTCAAAGACAGATTTAAAGGGAACGGCACATCCGGGGTTGTTGATCTTGGAATACATTTATGAATATTGTTTGAAGGTAATTTTGGAATGCTAGATGATTTTGTAAGTAACTTTTGTAAGCTGTCTAAAGGGTGCTCGCTGGTCAAAGGTTGTCCGTAAACGAAACTGCTCAAAGAATCCAATGCTGACGATGACGTCATTGTTACACTATCTGATCGTTCCTTGTCGCTTTCCAGACTTATATACTTCCTGCACAAAGATTCGCCATTTTCTCCAGATTTGACTGTGTCCGAGTTTTCCTGTGTGTCCGCAGTTTTATTGTCTGATTTCTTTTCTGGCATGCCCGATTTCTGAACCTTTTCACACATTTTCTCAAGTTTCTCTAAATCATCTTTGAGAGGAGATTCTCTATCTGTATCTTTGGCGTGCCTAACTTTCTCTGATTCTACTTCGGGTCTGTAAATATCACCGAAATACTTCTGATACTTTTCAATCATTGCCAGAGAACTATGTCTGAGTGTTTTTTTCTCTTTAACTTGAGAATCCTGGATTTTAGAAGATTGGTCCTGAGTAAGAAATCGTCCGCTATTTCTCCTATAATTAAATTTGGAACTGAAACTTTTCTGGATGAATGATTCCATAGCCTGTAGAGCGGAGTTACCATCGCATTGGGAGGCATCGTTTATAGCATTGGGATCTATGATATCTAGCTTCTTTTTCGATGATACCGTTGAGACCTCACCTGCTTTAAAGTGGCCCGGTGATGCCTTGAGAGAATCATCCTTTAGTTCTCTTTCACTTGTATCCGACTGATCTTTTGAATTGTCCTTATTCTCTGATTTCACATGAATATCTCCTTCGCTATCCTCTTCATTATCTTGCTTATGAAGACTCTTCTCTGTTTCACCTTCTTTATCGTCGTTTTCATTTTTCTCTAATTTCATCTGAAGTTTGATTGGTTTCTTATCATTTTTGTCGTCATTGTCGGACACAGATTTCTGTTCAACACTGTCACTATTACTTGAAAACTTTTCAGCGTCATCAAAATGTATGCTATCTTCCTCTTTTTTAATTTTCAGTCTGGTATATGGCGATTCATACTTAGAGAGCGACAAACACTCCCGGACATGTTCTACAAAATGTCCAGTTTCTATTCTCCTATCACAATTTTCACAAGTTATACGACTGTCATCTGTTACATCACTTATGGGACTTTCGGACATTCTGCTATTAGCATTACTCATCGGAGAAGCAGAGTCACGTCTTAAAGGTGAACTTGAATCACGTAGGCACTTGCGTTTATATTCTAATAAGGAAGCCACAGTTGTGGTTCCGGGTAACTCTAAACTTTCTTCTCCACTTGTAAATCTTTTCCGTTTTCCCCTTAAATTAATGTCCAGAAGATTGTGCGACCGCAGCATGTTTTTCTTATGATGGCCAGAAAGAATCATATGGTTGGCCAAACCTTCCATATCATTAAATGATCCATTACACACTTTGCATTTAAATATGCACTCTCGGTCCATGTCTCTATCACAATACGCTGAGCACTTGTGAGTACGACGACCATGCTCCGAACTCACGATCTTTGTATAATGTTGAGTTTGCATCATATGCACTGTAAGCATGGGTAATGACTTGAAAGATTCGCCGCATTGTATGCAGCGAAGGATGCGTTTAGTTTGTTCGGATTCCTGGTTGAGCCACATGTCCTGTCCACGAACTAATTTCGGATACTCCATAAGACTGGTTTGTTTCGTACCAGCTGGCAGGTGGCCTGTTTCCTGAAGATGAAGGCTCAATCCATACAGAGTGTTGTAAGCCTTCTGACACGAACATTTATGGATAGTGTGTTTGCCCATATCTTCTTTTGATGAAGATGATAAATTTTCTTCTGGTTTAGACATAACATTAGAATTAAGATCCGTGTTTATTGGACTTCTTTTCCGTGTGTCAGACACGTCAGATTTTTCAGATTTTCTCTCGGATCTGTTTGCAGAATTATTTAGAGCTGATTGTGGTTTTGAATTTTTCTTGGAATTTTCAAAAGGTATGGAATTCACAGAGGGTACATGTAAAGAAGTGTTGGATTTGGGAAGAAATGATGGTGGAATGTTTATAAGCATCCCACTCATGGGATGGCGGTGTGATTTTAATGGGAATTCCCCTCCAAATCTCTTTTGTAAACTTTGCAGACTAGAATTTGTCTGGCTTATATTAGATAAGAATCCATTGGTATATTTTCCAGGAGATTTTTTTGTTTCATCTGAATCTTTCTTTAAATAATCGGAGCTGGATTTGCTGGACCCTTTCTTTGACAAATCTAATGGTTGATCCTCACTTAACATTTTCGGCATATTAAATGACATATAAGGATTCTGTAATTTGTTTGAGTAGTGTTTCACTTTTAACATAGCCTGCTTGGGATGCGTAGGAACATGTTTGAGTAATGACGCATGTGCAGACGATAAGTATGAAATATTGTGAATTTTGGAATTATAATCTTCGCGGAATATTTTCTTTGACGGAGACGGACCCTTCTCATTCATGAATAAAGGTAACGGGTCTTGCCGCATCAGTCGCTTCAATGGGGGTGTTTCAGGTCTGTCTGAAGACATTGTTTTGGAATCTGAAGAGTTAACATCCAGTGACTTCTCATCCGACTGCGTTTTCGGACTATTCTCCATTTTCAAAGTCATTTTGTCAGTTTTTATTAAGTTATCAACCTTTAAACTGACCTTATCGTTTTTCTCTATAGTGATACCTGATTCCACTTGCTTGTCTGTTTCTCCGTTCGTTATCACATTCTCGTCTGGATAATCCTCATTTCTAACAAAGCCCCTCTCTTTTGACTGTTCTTCTACTACTAGTCTTTCTTCGTGGTTTATTTCATCGTCGCTATCGCCACTGTCAGAAGTGCCATCACCTACAGCTGAAACACAAAGACCACTCTTGAATATAGACAAAAATAGACATGTAATTGTTATAATAGATAGTTATAGGATGGCGTGATTTATAAAAAGAGACTAATTTTAATTGAAATAAAGTAACATTATGCATATTACAAATTATTTTAAAATATTTATTATAATATAAATATATAATGATTGTGTGAAATATAATCATAAGACACTGAAAATATATAGGAATAATATACAAAATATATAGGAATAATATACAAAATATATAGCAATAATATACAAAATATTGTCTTTCATTTAATGATTAAATAAAGTTAAAATTTGTAAATGTAATAAATGATGAGAAAACACATCCTATTTCGCAAAAAAAAAGAAGAAAAAGTGTTACACTGAAAAGAACGAAGAAATATGATTAGTTCTGAACAGGAACGATGAAATTCCTATGAATTAGCGGCGTCGTTATTTCTTTTAATGTTCTCTTTCTTCTAGTCCACGCACATATATAATAGTATGCAAACACATATTCATTTCGTATTCCATTAAAAAGTCTTACAGTTTAGATCTTGGAAAACCAAGCAGTAGTAAATACGTGTTATCGGAACTGTTAATGATAAACATTACACATCCGTCATGTTAGATCTAACACCGAGTTTAGTCATTCTAATCCAAGATCAAATAAAACACTAATATGTGATTTTTCATCTCCAAAAACTACTAAATTATTAATGAATTTCACCAGATTTTCCCTCTTATTTTCATAACCCCCCTTAACTTCGACGCCACAAACCGTACAAAACCCCCAAAATATCGACGTTGTATCAATTTTTCTAACATCAATCGCAAGGATGTTATTGAATATATTACTTCTTATATAAAATATGCTGGTTATGTTTGAAATGACTGTAATTATTATTTCATAAAGTGAACCGCACACTTAACACGTGCTATGTTCATTTCGTTGTTCTTCTTAATAATGAAAGCTTACCTTAGACCCTGATTTATCTTACTAATAAATAATCCCTTGGTACTAACGTATATCTTTCACAACAGGATGTGTGCACTATCCAAACAAATATACTTAAAAACTATAATTAATTAAGTTATATAAAATGCTGCACCTTTCTTACAGTCATCACATATTGCGTAAGATTCAATCATGCATTCGTCAACGGAAAACCTCTGAATTATATCAGACAGTAAACAAGAAAACAATTTGTCATCAGGATATTTACCCCACTGTGTGAAGATTTTCATATTCCCCTATCTGTCATTTGTCAAGTTAGGTAAAAGGGCTAATTTGATTGGACATGTGATCGCATTTCATTGGATTAGAGAAAAAGACAATAGCATGTCCAGGTAATTTGTAAGTTGACACAGGTGATGCTTGCGCCTCTGTCATGATGATTGTTTACAGACAAATCATGTTAAAATGAGTATTTTATACTTGTTGATAATTTATTGCCCTGTCCTTACAAGCTACCACAGCCGAGATTCTACATTACATCTCTGCCATGGATGGAAGTTCTAGATATTTATCACATTTTTTTGAATTTTACAGAGGTTTAAATCACGTTACATCCCCCTAAATATGCAAAGCAACGCAAAGTGGAAACATGATTATGCAAAAAGCTGAAGCGAATATGGAGGGATAAGATTTTTATATCAAAATTATCACAATCAAGTTTTACAGTCATATGATCGTGGGATCCACATGTATATATATTTACAGGTCAATTATGTAAGGATATCAAAAACTTTCCCGTCTCGTTATACACATTGCTGCTAGATACAAAGACTACAAATACATACACAATACTTTAATATTGTATTAATGAAAATATGAAAGCCTTACCTTTTACGATTTAAAAGTTATAACCAATGTTAAAAATTTTAAATGTAGGTCAAAGGTCAAGGTCAAGGCTATAAAATAACCAGAATTTTAATTTGTCGGTGCGACACAGATGACCGCTGGCAGCTAAGGTAGTGAAATATAATTGCCAAAGAACTAATATTTGAAAATTAAAAAAAATTCTAATGTCCAAGGGCAATTACTGTCAAAAATTACCGGAAAACACCCATATTCGAACCTGACCTGCATTTCCCCTTGATACATCTATATACCAAATATCAATTTAATCCATCACACCTTCAAAGAGAAAATGAGCGGAAACTGTCATTTTTAAGAAATTTTCTATGTTCAAAGGCAACAACTCGATTAAAAATAATCGGACCACACAAATATTCCAGCTTGACCTGCATCTTCCCTTGATACATCTGTATACTCAATATCAACTTAATCCTTCAAACCTTCAAAGAGAAAATGAGCGGAAACAGAATGATGACGGAATGACAGAATGACGGAATAGGATAACACTATATGCCCCCAACCATTTCATGGCGGGGGCCATAAAAGTTACTGTACCGATGGAAAGGTTACCGTGAACCGTGAACATTAGAACCATATTCAAATAATGTTCCTACTCTGTCGCCTATTACCGTGAACATTAGAACCATAATCAAATTCAGGTAAATGTTGTGCCTAGTCTGTCACCTATTACCGTGGACATTAGAACCATAATCAAATACAGGTAAATGTTGTGTCTACTCTGTCACCTATTACCGTGGACATCAGAACCATAATCAAATACAGGTAAATGTTGTGTCTACTGTGTCACCTATTACCTTGGACATAAAAACCATAATGAAATACAGGTAAATGTTGTGTCTACTCTGTCACCTATTACCGTGGATATCTAAATCATAATCATATATATGTAGTGCTTACTCTGTGAAGAGGCAGGCCTGGTGTAGTAGCTAAGCGCTCGGCTTGAGGCGCAGAGAATCCGGGTTCAATTACCGGATTGCACCACTTTGTTTTAAGTGATGGATTACCTTCTGTCTCCATGTCGCGACATCACTGAAAAATCGTTGAAAGCGACGTAAAACTACATTCAACCAACTTACTTTGTTACCATGTACAATAAAACCATAATCAATAATAAAAAGACAATCAGTCATCAACCTAATAAAACGACAATCAGCCATCCAACTAATAAAACGACAATCAGCCATCCAACTAATAAAACAACAATCAGCCATCCAACTAATAAAACGACAATCAGCCATCCACCTAATAAAACGACAATTTGCCATCCAACTAATAAAACGACAATCAGCCATCCACCTAATAAAACGGCAATCAGTCATCCACCTAATAAATCGACAATCAGCCATCCACCTAATAAAACAACAATAAGCCATCCACATAATAAAACGACAATCTGTCATCCACCTTCTGAAAGGACAATAAGCCACCCAACTAATAAAAGGACAATCAGCCATACAACTAATAAAACGACAATCAGCCACCCAACAAACAAAACGACAATCAGCCATACACCTAATAAAACGACAATCAGCCACCCAACCAATAAAATGACAATCAGCCATACATATAATCAAAGGACTCAAAAGTCCTGGGGGGGGGGGGGGGGGGGGCAAAAATGAGGTCTTTGTTGCAACTACATCGTCATTATACCTATGTACAAAATGCTAATAAAATTTGCTCTCTTCATACTATCTTACGGCAAGAGTTTGAAATTGCTTGTATCCGAAATGAACGTGTAATCGACAACTTCATGGCAACAAGTTTTACTGCATTGTTGTCACGAGTCGAAGCTGAGCCAAAGAACGACATTCCTTCAAGCGGGACATTAAATAACCATCTTATTCACGATTCTCATAATGTTTTAACATCATTTATATTTAGAAACATACAACATTTACCTAAATATCTATAATGCATTTTCATCATCAGAGTAAATGCGGGAAGATCGATCTTTAAATTTGTCATATATGTGAAAAAGAACTAAAGTTCCAGAACATGTTGAGGAAAACTTTAATTGAAATATCTCGATAAAAACAAGCGATACAAGATCAAGACAAATGCTTTGTCCGGAGAATTACACAATCGAGTACATCCGAAGGTGTCGGTGGTAAACACATCCTAAAGTAGTCACAACTACATATTATTACGCGAAATTTGAAAACATTATTGCACCTCCTTTTTCGAGTTATTGAAACTAGTTTATATTTAGCTTAAATTAACTGAGCTTAAGGTACATTGTGCTGATCAGGAATTATTAAGACAACATCAGTAATTTTTCGGCACTTTATTTTTCAGCGGCGTAGTAAGCTCTATATCGGTAGTGAAAGTTATAACCCCTGAAAAGCGAGAATTTGAAAAGCGATGCTATTGAGTCTAGCGCTCTATGAGAGCGCCGACTCAATAAAACGACTATCAGCCACCCAACTAATAAAACGACAATCAGCCACTCAACTAATAAAACGACAATCATCCATACTACTTAAAAAACGGTAGTCATCCACCTAAGTAAACGACAATCACCGACCAAACTAATTAAAGGACAATCAGTCATCAAAAGTAAAATACGAAAGTAACTAGTGTTACATGTTTATGGCACTAACAACAATATACCACAGTGGGCAGTGAAATTCAGTGATGAGACCAGGTGCCAGGGAGGAGTGAGCATCTCCTGTTTGGCTAGCCACACCCGCCTTAAATGCCATTAAATACAGACGAAACAAATATAATTCAGCAGTGTATATATTCATGAACGTGAACATTTTGTAGAAAGTGTCACAACCACTAATGTAAGGACAATCAGCCATCACCTAATAAAACGACAATCAATCATCCACCCTATAAAACGACAGATCAGGGGCCAGTTGTTCGAAACTTTAACCACTGGTAAACTAACCAATGATTCAATTTCATCTGACTATATCTCTGAAATGAGAAGTCTTAAAGTCATAATCAGTGTACTGATTTGTAGCATTTGAAACAAGCATTGTAATGTAATTCAGATTTTTATACAGGAATCTTATAAAGGAAATAAAATGTTTCTCAAACTTTAACCAATGGTCAAGGTATCGAACAATTGGCCCCAGATCTCCGCCTAACAAAACGAATGAATGAATGAATGAAAGTAATTTGCAATGCCACGAAAAACAAATTGACTAGTATTGCCTTTCTTCTCATCAGATTTTAAATTTCATAAATACTGCATTTTGTATCGTTATCCTCACTTTTTCTTAAATTTTGTAGAACATATGTACATTTTATGTTCCATACGGTTCATTAATGGGACAGTCAGGGGCCAATTGTTTGAAACTTTAACCAATGGTTAAGCTAATCAGTGGTTAAAGTTTGAGAAACAATTTAAAACATAAGATTTTCATATAAATATCGAAATTATATTACAATGCCGGTGTTATATAGTAGTTCCACCCCCCCCCCTCCCCCCCGGAAAAATGGCTATATAGTAGTTTTCCCCATGGCGGAAAAACTACTATATAGTAGTCTTTCCCCCATAGTAGTTTTTCCCCCTTACGTAACGGTTTGGAAATTATAAACTTTCGTTCTGTATCAGTCAGATAACATTTGAAATACAAATGTATTATAGTAATAGCCTCTGGATCAAACCGATGGTGATATGGTTAAGGGGTTTCTATGTACTGTTAAGTGTTTTGTGTGTGTGTGTGTGTGTGTGTATTTATTTTTTGTTTTATTTATTTATTTACAAGTCTTTCTTTTTATATATTTACCATAGTACCGTATGCTATTTTTCTTCTATTATTTCATTGTAAAAATTGTCGTTTACTTGCGTATAGATGTCAATCATGACGTCAGGCTGTGACTCAAGATTCGATCCCAGGCAACTTTTCGTAATACAACATAAGTAAAATATGAATTTATCAATCAAAATGATCCAATGACAAATATAAGAATTGAACGTGCAAGAATTCCTTGAACATTCAATCCCTAAATAAATTAAGACTGATGCATTATATAAATAACAATATCGCTCATCATGTACAGAGTACATGATGAACATGAAAATAACAGAAGGGAATTTGCAATCTACGACAAGGCTTGTCTAGTCGCAGATGTTGTAAATCATGATCACAAGAATGCGATTTCCTTGTCCCTTACGCAAAGTATGAAAGGTTTCATCTAAAAGTATCTATATGCTAAGTTTCAAAGCTCTACACCCTTTTGTGTAGAAGATATAGTCAAGGTTAAAATTTTTGAAAAGTAGGTCACACTTCAAGGTCAAGGTCATTAGGTCAAACGTCATGGTCCCAAATTAAAGATCTTATCACAAGTAATCTATATATGAAGTTCAAAACCCCTTCTCCTTTTGGTACAAAAGATACAGCCAAAGTTTAAGATTTTGAAAACGTAGAGCACCAAGGTCAAAGTCACTAGTTAAAAAAATCATGGTCCCAAATAAAAGGTCATCACAAGAAAACTATATGTGGATTTCAAAGCCTTGTACCTCTTGATACAAACGATATAGTCAAGGTTTTTGCCACAGGCTAAGAGTCATAGACAGGCCAAAAACTAGATGCCCCCGAATTTCATTCCGGGGGCATAAAAACGAATTTAGTTTTTTTTCCACTTGTATATATAGAGATTTCTCAGATTAAATAAAGATATCTCGAATGAAATTCTAGTATATAAATCTCTGTTCTAAATATATGCATTTGTATTTGGAAAAGAGATTAAAATTGAAGACATTTCTACTTAAGAAAATGAGACATCTCTAAATTAATTGGATATATCTCGGTATAAAAAATTGAGATATCTCTATTTAGATAGAAATCTATTTATTTTTAACAAGGTAACAAGCTGGATTTACTTACATGTATGTGTGAAAAGAAAATCCGGAATTTCACATTGGGGGGGGGGGGGGGAATCTACTATATAGTAGTTTTTCCCCGGAGGAAAAATGGCTATAAGAGGGGGGGGGATGGCTATATAGCCAAATTTCCCACGGGGGAAAAACTACTATATAGCCATTTTTCCGGGGGGAAAACTACTATATAGCCATTTTTCCGGGGGAAAAAATGGCTAGGGGGAAAAACTACTATATAACACCGGTTACATATCTAACAAACCAGTACAAAGACTGTGACTTTAAAAAGTCCTCTCAATTCAAAGATATAATCAGATGAAATCTAACCACTATTTAGATGAACCAGTGGTTAAAGTTGCGAACAACTGGCCCAAGATATTTCCACCCAAAAAAAAAAAAAGATCTTTAGCTTCGCAAAGGTAGTCGCTCCGCCGCAGAGCTAACATTCCAAGTTCGTAATCGAGTCTGTGCCACCTCTGTAGGCGTCATATTTTTGAACACCCACAATAATCCTTTAAATCATTTGAACAGTATAGTGACTATTTTGTAATTTTTATACAGATCTTATCCACCACGTGCATTCGTAAGCTCCTATGGCTCTACAAACCCCTGCTTCTGTTAACAAATCCGTAAATGATAAGGTGAATTACCACAGATACTTCTACGGCTGTCCATACATAGTCCTGTCAAGGCAGCGAGACAAAACACGGCCTTCGTCCTAAACTGACCACACTCACAGGTAACCTTGAGGTCAACGATGATCTGACATATACACCAGACCGACTTCAGTTAAGTACATGTATCCAAGTCAGATTTGGACACCGTGATCTTTCAAAGTCAAATTGAGGATGGCATATCTTGAAAATGGAACAACGAACCAAACGTCAAAAATTAAAATGAAAACAACAAAACATATCCGGTTTATTTAAATAAAATTTATAAATATTTACTTCAATTATTTATTTCAAAAATTACTGAAGCCTAGTTTTCTTTTATTCGGGGGCCTTTATTCTGTTAAGACACACAAACTCTTACTTACCTAAGGTTTTTCTATATAACACTACTTTGAATAAAATGCCATCAAAAAGAATGAAAAATATCGATGCTATTATAACCAAATATAAAAACAAAAGTTATATGAAAGAACAACTGTTAAATTACGGACGTGTAAATTACAAGAATACTTGTAGTCTTTTGAAAAAAACAACCAACAAATACCTTTTTATACTTTTCATGGGCGTTCAAAATACAGCAAACAATAAGTTAGAATCAACAACATTATCAGATTGATATGCACAATTTGGAGAAAATATGATTTATTTCATAACATTAAGGCCCAAAGAAATAAATTGTAAATCTTCGGACAGATGGACAATATCGTTCCATAATCTTTAAGCTTTTCATGTTATGACATAGGCTTGTCATATTTAATCTAAATAAATTTCGCATAATCTTGATAAGGTACAGAATTTCGTAATGAAACCCATTGTGCACACGTCAAACTGGGACAAATATTTGCGAGATATAAATACGACAATTTGACGAATATATGGTAGTTTCTGACACCCAAAATCAGGTATTAATTCTAAAAGTAGGAAGTCTTTTGACAATATGTCTACATCACTTCTCATCATTGCCTCATTAGAATTGATTTAGCTCACCTGAGATTTCATTAACATATGAAATAAAGTCAGACTGAGTCAGACATGAAATATGTATCGTTATATCTGCATATGTATTCATATTATTGGTTTTGTAAGTATGATTTACTGTTTCTTGAGAATGTGTTTTACAAATCAAAGGTTGCCAGGCATAAGATATTTGGAAATAGGCGACCATGTCTCCCCACTAATGACACGGCCTTCTACGACCTCGTCTCTTAATGAAATGACATTAAGTGACGGATTATCGCAGCATTCTCTTAAATCTTTTCAAATGATGTATGTGGCCACAGCTGCTATAAAGTTCTATGGAGTTAAAATAAGGAAACCTGCAAGACAATTCTATGTTATTGTAGCAATGATGAGGTAAAATTCAGAGCAAATAATACTGCAGTGGTAACCAATTACTACGGTATCATCGCGGGATTATGTCTATGATATTATTATAAAAAGAAAAATACACAAGAATGCTAAGAAACTTGCATTACATTATTTCCTGGAAACAAATGTACACACTTATCTCTTATATTGAATGCACGAGCTGAAACTTGGATAAAATTGCCTTATTGAGAAAATTGCGATATAAACCAGGAGTTTTTATAATGTTATATTTGTAAAAAAAAAAAGGTTTGATACAAACTTTTCAATTGGTGCTATATCTTTCAATGGTTGGAGAACTATTGAACACCTAAAAGGAAACTTAGCATTAACAAATATAATAATACATGTAATATGGTTTGCTTACGTAAGGTTTATCAATTCAAATAAGTAAGGAGTTAACCTTTGAAATTAAAAAATCCTCCATCGATTGCTACTTTCAGCAACATGTATTCCTAGGATTGAGATAAAATGGTTAACAGACATACACACGTAGTGAAAGAAAAAAGAGGAGTTACTGGCGCAGTTATGTGGCAGAAGTCACATGAAGTACACAATCACTTTCTCGAACTCGAGGTTTTCCTCACATCAATAGAGTGCGTTTACTAGAGTTATCTTTCTTAGTCAGTTAACTCGAAAACAAAAGAAATTATGCATAACGATCAACGTTTTCTGCATAGTGTAATGATGAATTCAACAATATGTTTACCTCTTTGTAATACTAATATGTGTAACAGGGTTCTTACTAGACCTAGGAAATCATGAGTCCTATTAGAGTCTTGTGACTCATCTTCATTACCAATGTTAAAGAAAATACAAATTTTGGTGAGTCCCAAAACCATTTTGGTGAGTCTGGGACTCATTTAGGTGAGTTAATGAGAACACTGTGTGTAAGTTTAAAAAAGGAATAAATGGAAGGGGAGTGAGTACGTTTAAAAGGAAGGGGAGTGAGTATGTTTAAAAGGAAATTAAGTACCCAACTGTTTAACGTAACTAAACCAACTAAAATTGAAACATATCATTTCTCTCCGTTAATTATTCATTAAAACTGAACACGTAATAAAAAGATTCCAAGAAAATTGTCGTTACCAATGAATACATAATTTTTAAAACAAATTAAAACCACTACAAGTTCATACACATTTGCAGAAATTTATATAAACGCAATGCCCAATGCGACCTTCAACAAAGGAGAGGATGTTTCAACCTTCATTTCCTATGTAATTTGACTTTTACGGTACTTGACATATATTCCATCATTCATGCTAGCAGATGTACGCGCTCTGCAACTGATTTTGAAGATTTTTGAGACACATTACCTACACTAATACTTGTATCTAATGCTCCAAGTGCTAAATAAGAAATACAAAAACTTGTATCAAAATAGAAAGCGAGAGCAAATTCGTCCCACGAAAACGGGATAATGTTAAAGTTTCTTTGTACTCTTTTGTAAAATTTTTCCTTTTCATAAAACGGAAATATTTTAATTTTGCATTTCTTGAATTTAATAGTTTCGTATTTTAAACTTGCATCTTTATATACCAAAGTTTTATCACAATATACGTAAATGCCATCCTCAAAACCATTTAATTTTTATTGAAGTTATAATTTTAATTGACATACAGTATATATCTGAAAACAGTAGCTCGTTAAACATTGCCGGCGATATCACATATAAAACTTTACATTTATTAAGACACCTGGGTGACGAGGTTTTAGTCTTGATACACGCTGAACTGTGTGCTACTTAAGTACGGCAAGAATTCATTCATGTTATAACAAATATGTCTTCAGCTTGAATGTTAACACATGGCGACATCAGTTATTCTTTTGAATCTTCGGCAAGATTTATTTTATTACTTATGATTGGCTGATTTGAATGATAAATTTAAAACTGAACTATATGTACTGATTATATACATGTATTACATAAGGTATGACATAAGTCGGTGAAATATGCTAACACAGTTAAAATAATTAAACAATACTGAAAAGATACGAATAAAAGATCAAGAAATATATTTAAACAAAGAAACCTCACACTTTATTTAATCGACTTTAATGGAAAAACAGCTCGACAAATGTATAGCATGTTTCTGAAGATGTTTGTGCATCATTAATGTATGACATTATAGAACACATTTTAAACTGATGTAGATACATCTTGTACACGGTCTCTAGAGGATCAATATCATATAATGCAAAAAAGTCGCAGGATTCCCCTTGTATTTTTTAAATCTCTTTGAAAGATACAAAACAGAAGTTGTTCTTCTGTCACTTTGGACTACCATAAAGATATGTTCTTCTGATACAATATTCCTCGATCAATGAAGAAGGATTTTCACATTACGTAGTTGAAATTCTTTAGGCATTTGACTGACATGGCTGTCCAATTGCATGACAGAAACCCCTTCTGTGGGTGACGTTTTGGGATGGAATTGGAGAAAGGCATGTAGTGATGTACTTATACAAATGTCAACTGACACATGATCTGACATCCGCTCTCTCGGGAGAGAGCTGAAGATTTCATTTTTGAGAAAGAGAGAAAATTGTGTTTTCAGAATTGCAGGAATTGCATTCCTCAGAGCTTAATTCAAACTCTACTTAGTCGTATCGGAAAAATGTTTGTGCAACAGTACTACAGCAAGATCCATGAATAATAACATGTGAACACGTGACAACTGCTTTGTTATAAACCTATCTCCATTTTCAGGCCGCCTTAGTATATCATTTAACAGAAATTAAACCATCTATAGAACGTCGAGTATTACAATACTCTCCTTTTATTCTTGATTTAATGCAATCTCCTGCATATTTTGCAACAGTATTACGCATCTGACTAGGAATTTTTAATAAAGAAAGGTTAACACCAAAGTATTACTACACCTGTATAATTTCCTGTTTCATTTCGAGATACCTTTTAGAAATCATAAAAATCATATTCAAAATCGATCTATGCAAGATCGATCTCCACACATTGAATGTTATGGAATGTTGTCTTGACAACTCATTTGTCATGGTCTTAATTGAAATTTGAAGTTCGATTGATAATATTTGATTGACGTGGTGTCAAAATGTTTCGTTAATATACCTATTTCTGGCAAGATCAATTCAAAAATAAATATTACTGATCAATTTTTGCTGTAAAATATCACCCATCGTAATTCATGACTGATGACAGGTTCGGAATTCAGTTTTACATAATGCAAATCCTTCAGACATTTCCTATGTATGTATACATTCAACAGATCAAATAAATTAAATAGATCTCAAGTGTAAGATCAGAGTATGTCGTACCTTTAATTAATATTTCTCGATTCGAGTTCCCAAAATACAGATACCATAAACGAACATAATAAATGTGACCAAAACTAGTAACTTATTACATCGGTATTACAGTTTATACAACTTAACGTTCTGTGCTTACCTGTTATAACTTTGCATTGCATCGTTTGTTTGATTCGCACCATCCAAGATAATTTAGTGTGGAATACCTATGTACACAGCACATATCAATATACGTCCAAGTCAATAGAGCAGCATCACTTAGAAGGAATCAGTGAGACGCTTGCTCTTTTTACCTTCGCCGAGAGAAAACAATCATGTATAATCAGTATTCAGTCGGTGTAACACCTGAGTAGCTAGGTACAGCACGCTGGTCAGCATATACAGGTATATAATCCACTCCTACTAAATGTTTTAACACATCAACGGTTACAACCACTATGCAACATTTATTAAGTCTGAAAAATGTTATTTTCGCTGTCACCTGTTTCTGAATGGGCTATATAACATCGTCGATGTCACATGACACTGTGCCAACACGGGCAGAAACTTCTCCACTTAAATCCACGACCAGCAATCCAGTCGCTCCTGGATACTTCAAACTGAAGACCCAGAAATGTCAGTTACTATACCATTGGATACTGGAAGCTACGGACCATATGACAGACGCAGACCGAATGGTAGCGCCTTACCAGGTAAAGTCCGTTCACAGATCAACATACTTTAACTGAGACTTCTAAAACCCACGACTCTAATGTAATATTCTGACACATTTTTTTCCTAAAAGCCCTTATACGAGCTCATCACCAAGATAAACGATTATGAGACGAACAAACAATGAATGCACCATTACAATCACTAATCCATTTCGCTCTCTCAAGGGACAGCTGTTTCTTAAACTGACATTTTTACCGCTGCGTGAATCTTAGCGTTGACGTTTCATTTATCCACGCACCAGGTATTAAAATCACTCAGTCATGATCACTTTATTTCATATGTCGTGTAGTAATTATGAACGATCAAAAGAGGTGGTTAGTACGTGCCAAGTGTGTCTCTTCCTATACATCCAATCATTCTGAAGCATAAACACGCTCGTTCGAATGTCTTCTTAGCAGTCTTCTGTCACATTATCTACAGCTGATTTGTGTGGTATTAATCAATTTACCTATCCTGATGTAAACTATACAATGTATTTATCGCTTTATCTGTTTATCTCGTACTTTAGCTTGTTTTTAATGTTCAATACATGTATGAAAAATTAACTTCTCACATCCGTTTCCTTTATACCATTATTTTTCATGTTTTTCTTCGCTTTTGTCGGTCTTTTGGCATTACAAATCTTGCAAGCGACGTTTTTCAAAAACCTGATTTGACAAATGCAAAACAGAGAGAAATGAACAGAAAGGAAAGGGAATGCTGACTCGTTTAAAAAGAACACGCAGTAATTTCGGGGGTGGGAAGGTTGGGGGGTTTCAAAACGAGACTTATCATCAAATCTTCAAATGACTGTTGTGCTTTGTATTAGATACATATATATTCAAAGAATTGCCTAAAACAACGATCTCTTCTTAGTTTACATATATCATCCGAATGTTTTCAAAAGTGATGAAACACTTTGCACGTCAACGAAACAATCAAGTGATCCAGTCATAAATCCAGTAACAAACATTAGAATCTAACTTTAAGGAGTAAAACCCCAAAATAATGCCATAAACCCCAAAATACTGGCATCATTCAGGATAGGTCACATGATATGAAGATGATCACTGACATGATTTAGGTTCCACGTCTAAAAGATGAACACCTTTAACCTTTTGTGTTGATTTATTTTTCGTCTGAATTCATATCTTTTTCATTTTCTCGGTTTTGCTAAGCACAACAGAATTTATTAACACAGCCTCTCCCTTCCTCCCCCAGAAAAAGACACCCCTCCCCTCCTAAAAAGAAAAAAATACAGGGGAAATCATACACCAAATGCGCGACTATGCAAAATCGATTTTCAACACACTTCAACTTCGGGCACTGTATTTCATGCTTTGTTTGATTCGATACCAATTTTCACCTGTCAATCGCCTATAAATTTCAAGCCATTGAGTTTGACAGATTTGTAATTTTGACAGAAGTGACCATAGGCAAGTGATATTGATTTACTTTAGATGGACTTTATGGCGACTGACAAGTTCCACTTCAGAAATGATGTCGTTGTCGTCAAGTGTTAGTAGGTTTATAGATCACTTATGCCCTTTCTTGAAGGAATGAAATAGTGGATATTTGACATGCTTTAGCCAGCGTAGCGCAGTCGATAGCGTGCTTGGCTAAGAACCAAGAGGCCTCGGGTTCGAGTTTAACAGGCGGCTTGTCGGTATCAATCGGATGAGACAGTAAAAACGAATGCGTCGTGTTAAGGTAGACATTGGCACGTGAAAGATTCTTCACCGTTTTGGAAAAGTAGGAGGGTTTTCCGTGGCATAGATATCAATATGTGAACATTGCATCAAGCCAAAGCTGTAATCATTTAAGACTTTGTTGATTTGATACTTGCTTTACACCACACCAATGATTATTGTTCTTGTATGGCGACGACATCTGCCTGAAGCAATATACATATTTTCATACTAATTCAACAGGCCCATCCGAAGCTGTGATGGATATTTTACGCGCCATGGTTGACAAGGGGTTCAGTTTTTACTGTCTCATGGTGGGACTCGAATTCGGAATCTCTCGTTAAAGCATCTAATGGACTGAGCTAGGCTTGCTTTATACAAGTAAAAGCATAATGGTCTGACGTAAAGTAAGAAGATACAAGAGGCTCCAAGGGAACAAAAAACCAACAACACTTCTAAAATACCCTTCTAGATGATGCTGATACATCCGCCTTGTCATTCTATACAGCCGGTTTGAAGAATAAGTTGGTCAAAGGAGGGTACACTTTGAGGACTATGTGGCCCGCTCTTGATCCACCCCTTTGACGGATATGACCGAAAAACGGCAACACTTGTAGTGGACCTTCAGTTCTTCATCCTTAACAAGTTTCAACAAAATCCTTTCAGTGGTAATTGTAAATTTGAACAGCAACATCAAACCGATGATAATGTCGTCAACATAGCATCGTCTATGTAGACAAATTGGATCTTCTCTCGGTTTAATATATAATACCTGTAATTTAATACATGTTTTGCTCATGTTGATTATACCTCTGTCCTAGATATTTGCAAACCATAAGAAGAGTATTTTACAATCTCTACAATTTTGTTAAAAAGCAAGAAACTGAAAAATCTAAGGTTTGCAAAGCTTTTCCAGAGAACTTATTTATGTATGTTTAACGTCATAACTGATTCGATAATAACAAAAATGAGAATGCATCTGACGACAACACACCCAATGACAATCAGTGTTCACGGCTTTGTGGTTCCTAACAAGTTGTTTTCACGAAGATAAAACCGATGACGGATGACGGAGATTCGTCTTTATCAGCATAATCTACGACTAAAAATTAACAGATAGTATCGGTCCGTCAATTCGGGAAATCACATTATCATACTAGACTGTGATTGAAGACGAACTTCAATGCTTTTCTTTTCAATCAAGAGACCAGTGAAGCAAATGTAATCCATTATGTTTACCATGCATTCATCATATGTTGTGGTGTATTTTCAAATCAATTTCATAATAATTACCGAGTTTGATCATTATCTATCAAATGTTAATAATTCTTCACTCTCTCATATATCCTATGTAAATCAATAGCAAATATTAAACAACATTACGCAAAACTGGAGGTAAATATTATATAACGTAATTATGACACTAAATATTCGGGCAGGCGTGGTGTAGTGGTTAAGCGCTTGGCTTACGGCGCCGACGATCCGGGTTCGATTCTCGGGTTGCGCCACTATGTTTAAGCAGTTGGTAACCTCCTGCTTCCACGTCGCGATATAACTGAAATATTGTTGAGAGCGACGTAAAACACCAATCAATAAATCTGGATAAAACGTATCTTTGATACAGGAAAGACATACACACATGTTGGGCAAGTCGGTGCCATTCAATGCCGATTTCTTTTAACTTCTTCAGACTTCAACCGTAGTTAGTTTAGCGTCCAAGTGAGCACAAAGCTATAGAATCTTTACAAAAATCACAAGAAGCGCGGAGAAAACTTTATACCCCGTTCGAAAGTTTAAAGGTTGAAACTCAAATGCACAACTAAACATAATGCCATTTTATATAAAACAACATATTACTTATACATTTGTATTTGTAATAGTGTAAGAGGAAGCGCGGACAAATCCACGCATTTGACAGACCGACGGGCGAATGGGAAAAAACCGACAGGCGTGGCGTCAACTTCGCATTATATGCGGATGTATTAAAATATATCGTATATGAAGTTTCCACTGTTCTGAGTAAATGGGTGTCGCCGAGTGTCACAATGTTACGGTCGATATCGGTATCAATTCAAAGTGTTTCATTATTTACAATTCGGAAAAAAATTCAGATGAACTGACAAATAAAGTGTGACGAAACCAAAATAAAAGTTTTCGTATATCAAAGCTCAAGTTAGAAGATCGTTGACAATTCGTCCTAACAACAACAACATATATCATATGTGTCATGATTGTGTAAACTTTTATAGAGTAGAACGCTATCTTACTTCAATGAGGAAAAATGTAAGAAAAGGGGAAAATACACTTCCAGGATAAAACTCAATGATGTATAGCTTAACCTCAAAGGATTCCCGGAGTAGTCATCCAAAGCGTCTCACGCTGGATACTTTTTCGGGGGGGGGGGGGTCTAAAACTTCCGATTCGTTCTAAAGACAACACACGGCATTGGGCAACATAATCATAGATGTGCATATAATAAAGCCAGAATTTTCACATTATTATGAAAAGACACAAGTTAATCCAACGATAACCAAAAACAGACTGTCGAACAGTCGGCTCCTGGTGGGGGAAATGAATGATTTAAACCTCTCATATTAAAAAGAACCTGTCAAATACACCGCTGATTTACAATATGGTGATATTACGAATGTGGAATTTACAACAGCATATAAGGGAAGCAGCTTGACAGCAATATGAAACGGGATATCAATCCATCAAATTTATTTCATTAAACGAAATTTGATCACGAGAGGTAAAGCGACCGGTGGAGTTTTATTACTCAATACTTAAATACGACAGAAAGATTCCAGTGTCGTCAGTTACAGGTCGAGGAGTATGGGAAATCAATCAAATGACTGGACACTCACTGGTTGATCCCGGGAAATCATAAACCTATTGTGACCGGACCCTAGAAAATGAAAGGGACACCTTTTTTCTCTTTGACGCTGTAATTATATACAAACTTGTTTAAAGAAATATATTGGTATTGATATTAGCTCGTCCAGGCATGTCAAATACGAATAAGATCACCTCTCTCGTATTATGTTTTGGCATTCACTTTGTACCCTGAATCCTCCATTGATCAGTAAGGTGTTACATTGATATCCTTTCGTACCAAGTATACAGGTGGACCCAAAATCATCCCCTCTAGAATTCTTTGTAACATCGCAAAATGCATTTAAACCAATTCACCCATAAATTGATTGATGTTTATTTGTACTTTATGCGTTGTGACAGCGGGTATTAAACGATCTTGATGAGTGGTGCACAGGTACAAAATTATAAATATTATCCCGTGTATCCTGACCAAAAGCCTGCATCAAAACCCGGGTACATGATGGATTCATTGTCACACGAAAGATAAAACTAGTGCAATAAAATCTATCATAATGGGACGCTTAATAGCAACTGTCAACTCTACTGATGTAAGCAATATATTATAAACGGTTTCGTATGCAAAATGTGTATAAAGTCATTACATTCAACGAATGGATAGTAAACGAAACATTGGAATCATTTAACATCACAGTGTTATCATGGTATCAATAAATTTAAACTGGTAGTACTGGTTATATATATATATATATATATATATATATATATATATATATATATATATATATAAAGCACAAACAGAATCAGTGAAACACCTGGGAGTACTATGGACCTTGGATCTCCGAAGAAATACCTATATACAATTTGATTAAAACCATATCTTTATTCCGCTTCTCTATTTGTCCCATTGCGCGGAATAATATATATATGTATGTATGTACCGGGGCAGAGAAACACAGCATTGGTGTATCAAGGCTGGAAGGAGAGAAGGGGATTATCTACTGACACCAATGCTATGTAAATACATTCCCATAAAAGTATGCTTCATTTCGTTTATAACTCAATAAACAGTGCATCTTTGTACATGGTATTAAATAAATCTCTCCACACGAAGACTAGAGAAATGAAGAAATTAGAAGGTTTACATTTCATATTCCCTAAATCTTACACAAAAATCACTTTAAAACATCTTCAGAAAAATAAAAAGAGTGGTACAAGTTATCAAACACTAAATCATGGCTTGCCTTTCTTCTTTTGAAATTACAGAAATCAGATAAACGCTTTTTGCACAACTTGAAGTAAACGAGCGATGCAATGTGATAAACAGTATTGTATAGTGGGGAAAGAATTGAACAATCAATTTATTTTTTATCATATTAAATTTCAGTCAAACGTCTGATTAACGAGCATAAAGATCTGGAAATGTTTGGAGGAAGAAAAAAGGACAGTCCAAAAGGGACAAATAGCTTAAAGAAGGGCCGTCATACCCTGTGTTATATCGTGTTCCGTAATCAATTGCTGTAATTTATTATGTTCGCTTCAATTTTATACTGGTGTATTAGATGTATGACAGGCTTTGACAACTTGATTTAAATTTGCGCCCCCTGGAAACAACTCCCGCACTATTTATTCCTTTATTTCCTTTACAGAGATCAACATGTCAGTTTTGAGATTTTAACACCACCACTTCATGTTCTTATTTTATGAGAACTAAAACATTTTAGCCATCTGCTCTTACGATTCTTACACTGACATGGTCTTGTAAATATTTTCTAAACAAATTATCAAAATCAAATATACAACATTTTCCTTTTGGTAGATATGATACATGTACAGTTCATTATAAGGACGTAACGATATACCGCGATACGGAATATCGCGATACAAAGGCAATTACATAAACACGACAACAGGAAGAAGCTCAAACGACACGGCAACGATACTGAAATCCCTTTCTTTTTCAAACAATTTTCTGACACATATAAATGTTTCAAACAGAATTAATAATACAAAAACAAAAGCCTAAATACAATGTCAAAATACGTTTTATGTTTTGATGTCTATTTTTATGTCATTTCTAGTCTAAGTTGTTATGTATGTCTTTTTTTCTCAAAAATTATTTTTGGATATTTTATGAAATTATAATGCAATAAATCATAAACTGATTTCCTGATTAAACAAGTGTGTCGTGATACATATCGTATCGCAAGAAGTTGTATCGTTACATCTCTAGTTCATTTAAAAAGATGAAATTATAATTAAAAATAATTTTGCAGTACAAAAATACGATCATCTGGTGTTGGTTTCTTTTAATACACTGGACAGACAATCGAGTGTTAACAAAACTAAATTTATTGCAGTATGACTTGTAAAGGATTAACGTTAATATGTAATAAAATACATACAATTATCATGCACAATATAAAGAAAAGAAAGGGGTAGGGTGGAATTACATCACATCATGAACGGAATTACGTAGATATTCTTCTGTTTAGTAACACAATTTCATAGTATACTATATTTTACTATTTTAAACATCAAAGTCTTCGTTACAATTACAATCCAACGGTTTTATAATGAAGTGTAGTCAGCGAGACCTACATAAAATGTGTGCATGCGTGCGTGCTTGTGTGTGTACGGTGATACTGGAACACAAAATATCTAAAAACTGTAGTATAAAGTCAGGAACATCAATGATAAATAAATCTGGATTTGAAATGATGCATGATGATGGGAGATGGTGACCATCAATCGAGGCTTAACTCAGCGACTCCCAGGTAAAGGGTTGCCAAGCTCATCAGGCAAATGAGGATTTTATCATGGCTTTCTGACGTGATTAATTACCCCCACCCTTCAATATCCAAAAAGGTCGCCTTCTCGTCTTACATAATTAGAGTGATTGATGTCAAACGGTGATATATGATGGACAATACATCAAGAGATGATCCGAAGATCAACCAAATCATTCATCGTCTATCTACCGGTCCGTAATGAGTCCGACTGGGTTTTATCATAAACTGGAAACATCACAGGACACAATGATAACGAAATGGATATCGGTCGCTATCCAGAATAAATGATATGGATATTTTGTCGATATTACACCTTGACAGAAAGACATTTCAATCATACAACAGTTGTCAGGTTTCAAACAATAACATGGCGCTATATACATGCATACCATATGGCTAATTCTGGTCTCGTTGCTCATGTAGTAAGAGGTATTTTGTAATATTTAATACAGGTATTACATGTGTAAACTGAACATATCTCAACAAAAAACTTCTATTCAGGGCAACGACAGGAATGAGCTAACTATCTCCCGAGTGTACATCTTGTAGAATCCAACGTTTTCATTGATTACTCAAGCTCGATGAAACAGAATTTGACAAACATATGAATTGTGACGTTCTGTATGAAAATGTATACTAAAAACCATGAACAGACACCTGCCCAACTATGTTTTTCTGAGTTTCTCCCTCTCTTTTTTTAAGAACATACAAGTACACTACTTGAAGATTTGCAACAGTGGGGCGTAGTGCCAGCTGATGCTTTTATAATCTACAGACAGTGAAACAAATTACCCAATTCATCATGATGACCTGATGATTTACACGTCTCATACTACAAATAATTCATCTGCAAAACAAATTCGGCGCATTTTTAGCAGTACAGGTAGACCAACAGCTTGTGCATGCTATCCATCAATACATCTTGGGAGAATCAATACCGCGGCCTCTCCAGGGTAATTCTCGCTAGGTGAATAGAATTGTTTACCTGTCAGAGGCGACATGAGTTATGGCCATCAATCTTGTCAAGACGGCAAACCAGACATGCTTCAACTCAATCAGGCCTTCAATAATCGCTCTCCTGCCAAACCAAGTCTGACTTGCACACAATACTGAAGTGGAAAATTGACATTTTCACTTAGAGTCATCGGAGATGAAGTAATGCTGACCAACCCCATAGGAAGATGATAATTTTTGCCTGATTATTCTAACCTTCACATAAAGCATCAATGTTTTGCTGTTGCGAAGTGAAATTTATCCCACAACAGTAAACTAACACGAGACGTATGACGGGTTAATACAGAAGACGGTACAAATTATTGACTTGTTTCTGTAGAAATACAACTTCTATGAAAGCTAACAGAAATACATACGCAGCCTTGTGATTAATCTGTTTGGTCCCTGACGTAACAAGATGTGTTTGTGAAACACTAATGACCCAAATAAGGCAAGTTTTGCAATGTCCTATATCTTGAATACACCCAACCACATGGAAATAGGTATGTGAAATATGAAAGCCCTACCTCTTCCGATTCAAAAGTTAGAACCAAAGCTGAAGTTTTTGAAATAAATGTTACAAAGCCATAAATTCTTGTCACAAAGAATATGCATGTGAAAAACGAAAGCCCTACCTCTTACGACCAAAAGTTACAAGCAATATTCAATTTTTGAAGCGTACGTCAAAGGTCACCACGTCAAAAATTCTTGAAATGACCAAAATGTCCTGTAACAAGGAAGATGCATGTGAATTATGAAAGCTCTACACGTATTGAGTCAAATGTTATAACCAAAGTTGAAATTTTTGAAATGTAGGTCAAATGTCACGTTCAAGGTCACGAGGTCAATGATATTGAAGTAATTTTAAAGAGCTTTATTAGTAAAATATACATGCCAAATATGAAGTCTCTATCTCTCACCGTTCAAAAGTTACGGCGAAGGTTAAAGTTGACAACAGACAGAAAAACAGACAAACAGGTCAAACACAATATGCACTCGATTTATCAATCCGGAGACACAAAAAAGAAATAAATTTTTAAACCCTAAATAAAACTAAATCTGAAACCATAATATACTACAAACCACAGGTGCGTCTGGTCAGTACTCACAGAACTGAACAAAAATCAAATCCTAAAACTAGAGGACAAAATATGTCTGTAGCGCTTACCCAAGCACTTTTAGCACGGGATAGAAAAAATAATAATAATAATTTCTTTTTTCATTTCAGATCTTGCCTAAATTAACACATTCCTCTAAAATAATAATAATAATAATAATAATAATCATAATCATCATCATCATCATCATCATCAGTAAAATCACTCTCCGCGTTAAGTCAAATCAATCGATGACTCAAACTGAAATAAATTTCGGTATAATAATAAAAGTGAATCTTAAAGTGGCCCAAAATTTCACTTCAACTGACCGTTCTCAGTTGGCATCGCAGCTGCCGTGCAAACGAAACTTACAAACGTCCTTTTCCCTACCTTACGCCCCCTCCCCACGCCATGTCTTCATCCCCATCCCCCTCTTATTGAGCGCCCTTTACACGCGTAGTTTTCTTAATTTTCCAATTCCTAACCCCACCCCCTTTAAGAATGTTGAAATTTAAAGAGGAACTAATGATTATGAATCATTTTGAACTAGTGGGTATTGGTTTTTTTTAACAAAAACACGTCTCCTCTTCCTTATGGATGTGTTTCAGAGCCATTACAAGTGGAAGAATCTGACTAGGATTTTAAAACATTATAGGAACATAATCTAAGATACCGGTACTTTGTAGAAATGAATGTACAGTAAAACAATAAATGTATTTTGATACAACCTTTGCATTTATAATAAAGTTTCTGACAAGGGGTACTAAAACTGACTTGAGTTAAATTCAGGGTCAATACTTTTGACACCGTTCATATACAGTGTTATTATATGCTATAAAATTAAAGTCCATAAGTCAAAAAATTTACAAATTATGATATAGAATCTTTTTTAAATGACTTTGGAACCGTCAGTTTTTTTTAAACTTGACGTTGAGATTGTAAATGTAGGTCAAGGTAAAAAAAAAAATATGCCGTGCACCTAACCTCACTGTCACTTTTTTAAGTCCCAAGTTTAAAGTTCTTACCTCAAAGGGTATTCAAATTACGGCCTGGACAATTTTTTTAATATGACTTTGAAATAGTAAATGTAGGTCAAGGTCAAAACTTTTATTCCGTGCATTTTGCCTTACTGTAACCTTTCTATGTTCTATGTTTCAAGTTCTTACCTCAAAGGGTATTCAATTTACGAACTGGACAAGTTTTTTTTTTAATTTGACCTTGAGATTGCAAATGTAGGTCAAGGTCAGAAACCTTTAAGCCGTTACCTTGCATCACTGTCACCTTTCTATTTTTCAAGTTTCAAGTTCGTACCTCAAAGGGTATTCAAGTTACGGACTGGAGACCTTTTTTTTTAATTTGACGTCGAGATTGGAAATGTAGGTCAAGGTCAAAAATTGTATGCCGTGCACCTTGCCTCACTGTCATCTTTCTATGTTCCAGGATTCCAGTTTTTACCTCAAAGGGTATTCAAGTTACGGCCTGGACAATTTTTTTTAATATAACCTTGAAATAGTAAATGTAGGTCAAGGTCAAAACAAAAATTATGCCTTGCATCTTGCCACCTTTCTATGTTCTAAGTTTCAAGTTCTTACCTCAAAGGGTATTCAAGTTACAGTCTGGACAAAATTTGGAAGACAAAAACCTTGAAGGGTATTCAAGTTACGGCCTGGACAATTTTTTTTTAATTTGACCTTGAAATAGTAAATGTAGGTCAAGGTCAAAACAAAAATTATGCCTTGCACCTTGCAGCACTGTCACCTTTCTATGTTCCAAGTTTCAAGTTCTTACCTCAAAGGGTATTCAAGTTACGGCCTGGACAAAATTTGGAAGAAGAAGAAGAAGAAAATAGACAAAAACAATATGTTTCCCCTTTGAAGGGGAGACATAATTATTATAGGAAATGTAAAGACTAAAATGCTCATGGAATAGAAAAATCAGGCGAAATGGAGTGAACTATCAGATGGTAATGGGTGGGTAAAGACATGGCGTGGCGGAGGGGACGTAAAGTAGGGAAAAGGGCGTTTGTAAGCTTCATTTACACGGCAGCTGCGATACCAAATGAGGAAGGTCTGTTGAAACGGAATTTTTGGCCAAAATTTGGCAGATTTTTTAGCTTCCAGGGGAGGGAGGGGGAGACGAAGTTTTGGACCTGCTGGGAGCTAGGCGGTCCCCAGACGTCTCGCCTGACTTCGTCCCCATCGTAACTCTAAATCCTGGATCAGCACCTGATTTCAAAAATATGATGTATTATGAAATGTAGCTGAGGCACTGTGGTGCCTAATTTCAATGTGAACTTTTGCTAAATCAGATGTTTATTTAGCAAGATTCCCGATAAAGCAAGAAATCCCATAGCGATAACATGAGAGATGTTTGTCATTGGCTGATTAAGTCGTGCGCACGACATAACTATCTCGTGCGCATCACTTAGTAAAGTCCTGGGCCGCATTCAAAAACGTGAGCATCCGATGCGCAGCCGAGTGCTCATTATTTGAACGAGGGCATTCACTGTAGCGCTCGCGATACAACAGCCAAAGTGTTTCACAAAGATTTTCAAGACGGCGACTAATGTACTAAAATGACCACGCTGCAGTTAGACGAACCTAGTGTTATTTTATCATTAAGTATTTTAATTAATCAACTATGTTTTTAATTGATTATCATCATTATTATTTATCATGATTATTATCAGAAAGTATTATTATATTAGTGAGCGCTCACTTTCGTTCAACAATGTTAAAATTCCAGCAGCGGGTGCGCAGTGGCTGCTCTCTTTATTGAACACATCTCAGGTTGAAGTTTTTATCTACGGAGATCAATGAAGACGACAACGACGGCGTCGGGTTTATGACAATAGTCAATAGCTTTCCGGACATTCGTCCCGGCGAGCTAAAGATTGAGTAAGAGCAGCGCCTAGCGTGGCATAATACGCCCATGCTAAATTTGAAGGGGTGAAATTTGAAAGTTTTGAAACATCCCCCCTTTGCCAATAATTCTGTGAAATATTATTCAAATCCGTGCATTGGATAAAAGTCATGGAGTTATGGACATTCTGAAGATATACCAATCCTATGCACAGTGACCTTGTCCTTGCAGATATGACCTTGGTTCAAAGTCGTGGCACACTCTTGGGATCTCGGCAAGAATTCTGTGGAAAATTACTTTAAACCATGCATGGGGTAAAAGTTATGGCACAGACAAATATCTATCCATCATATGCAGTGTGACCTTGACCTGGCAGATATCACCTTGGTTCAAGCTCAGGACACACCCTTGGGCCCTGGGCAATAATTCTGTGAAATATTTATTCAAATCCATGTTAGGGGTAAAGAGTTATGGCCGGAACAAAGATTGACACATTACATGTATATGCATCGTGGCCTAGACCTTGCAGATATGACCTCTGGGCCAGGTCATGACACACCTTTGGTACATGGGCAACAATTCTGTGAAATATTATTCAGATCCATGCAACATGTAACAGGGGTTTCCTACCAAGTAGTACTACGACCTTGACCTTTGACCTTGAACATCAATAGGCGTTTTAGTCTTGGCATGAGGAGTACGAGAAAACAGAAGACATCTGACAAAGCTGTATGACACAAATCAGCAAGGACCTGCACACAAAAAATGAAGTACCAAAGTTGGCAGTCCTAGCCTACAAGGGTTTCCTACCAAGTAGTACTACGGTCTTCAACTTTGACCTTGAAAACCAACAGGCGTCTTGGCAAAAGGAGTCAAGGTCCGGGTTTGACAGTCTTCGCCCCAACGGTTTGGTCTGTATCCTGCCTACAACGTCGAACAGACAGACAAAGCCATACCATAATACGTCCCGTCAACGACGAAAAGCCTTATCCCTTTCCTTTCAAACGATATACCCAAGGTTAACGTCTTTGAAAAGTAGGTCAGTCAAGGTCACAACATTAAAATCCGTTGTACTAAATAAAAACTCTGAAGAATTATTGATATATAAAAAAAATTGAAAGCTCTATCGATAAGGTTAAAAAATATAGCTCACAGTCTCTGAGAAACAGGTCGAAGTCCAAGATCACGGTCATCAGGTCACAAGTCAAACCAGTTAAAAGCACTGAACCTAAGGAATCTATATTTGTAATATAGAAGCCGTATGTCATGCAGTTTAAATGATGTAGCCAAGGCTAAAGTTTTTGACAAGCAGATAAAAATCCAAAATTCAAAGCTCAGTAAATCTATCCCTCTTTTTATAAATATTGAAAAATTTACAAAAATCTTAGAAATGATTTCTGTTGTCCATTTCTTTCCAGTTACATTCATTATAATTCAAAAAGGTAAAATACACAAAATCAATGCATTATGAGCAACCTACTCGAAAAAAATCTTAAGGAATTACCTCAAATTAGGCAAATATTTCAGAACCAAATATACTAACATTTAGATACCCTTTTTGATTATTCTGATGCATTTGGTTTGATGATCGATGCAGTTGGTCTGAACAAGCTTATTATTACAAAAAAAGAGGAATATTTCATTTTGGAGGCATAAAATTGACTATTTACATTTGGAAATTCTGTGAGCCTGATAGAAGGATTGCCGATACACCAAAATACAGGACACTATTGCAATAGGGACTTCCTTTCAGTAATTGTACTTTAGATTAAAGTCTATCTGATAACGACAAACGGAAACAACACGATGTCCACCACTCCTTAATGACATTTTTATATATATTTCAATAAATATCATTTTTAAAATTGTGCAACATATCAGTTGTTGATGAGTGATACGCGTGCAAATCATCAAGCTATATCTAAGTTCACTGGTAAACAACATATTGACTCTACTTGGTGATATAAATATTGGACGAAGCTCCTCAGATCAGTAGTAATGTTAAGTTTGTTATGCCAATCATGTGACAGTCGATGGTCTATCACAGAAATTAAGTCATTGAGCAATACAATGAATTGTAGCATATGATATAAACATACTTGAAATTTATTTTCGAGAATGTTAACGACAACTGATACGGTCAAGATACATTAAATTTTTACACATTTTGAACCAAATCTAAAGTTTTGGCAATCTGCAATTTAAAAAATATATATATAAATGTCATGGAGAATAAAAAAGATTAGTACTTTTGAAAAGATAAAGATAAAATTAAGAGGGGGGGGGCAGTAATCGAGAACTCCCATGAAAGAGTGCAGGTATCTACATATAGGTATCAATGTTGCAATTATTTTCTATAGGGCTACATGTAAATGAATTGAGATGTTTCTATGAAAATAAGGATCATATGGAGTTTCCTTTACATTTCAATAAACAGAGAGTCCCCCCCCCCACTAAAGTAAAACACACACACACACACACATACACCTACACGCACACACACACACACCTACACGCACACACACACACACTATACCTCACCGTGGCTTTTCATTTTCAAAATTTGCCTTGTTTGAATTTACCCTCAGTCCACAGAAAATGTGCTTGATGAAAATACCTTGACCCTTGGTATGGAAAGTACTGACCCATTAAATAAATTTTGATATCGTTACCTGTCAACAGATAGACCATAAATAACATTCAATCAAAATGATGATCTTGGCATTTATATCCACTCAGAAGCATGGGATTTTTCATCCCGAGCAAGACTTAGGGTAGCCAAAACGCTTACAGGACTCCAGTCAGGGTCAATTGGTATTTTGATACCTGTGTTACACTAATGTTCAAACCATTATATATGTTTTAACATTATTATAACAAAAACATTAAATGTTTTGAACATTAGTGTAACACCTGTACTGGCCATCTATAATCACCTCCAATACATATTTCAGTTCAGTGAATGAATATTGATTACCTCATTTACGACTTCTCGATACTTTAACGAAGTCTTTATTACCAAGAGTTAAAAGTCATTGAGAATTCACCTATCACTCTTTAAAAAAATCTTTTATTATAAACCGATGCGCTTCCATATTTTGATAGATTTATAGTTTAGTTCAACAAAATTTTATTTCGTAATACAATAAAATGGGATTGGGCAAAATTTATAAATAAGTGTAGACCTTTCCTTATACTTCAATGCATGAAATGATCAAGATTCATAGTTATCAAATGCAGTTTTACATGCATGTCGAAACTTGGCGATAGGAAGTAATCATATTTAACAGTACAGACTAATTTAGGTTGGCTGTCGATGTCAGTATGAAGTACAGAACTCTAAACGCACTTCTTGAATCTGTTAATATCAAGTTTAAGTTGTATCTAATGTCTATAAATAGCTTATGGATAGAACTTCATAATTATATAAAAGTATGCCTACATTACAGCAAGATCCTCCTTTATTTCGATGAGTATCACTGACGACTTGCGGAGCGAGTTTGTAAAACAGAGATACAGTAAGTGTCGATATGAATATTAGAATCATCACGACATTGTGCAATATGAGATGCTTCTTACAAGACAGTCTTTTCGTTCTCCTATATTTGAAATAGAAGACGACAGACGTGCGGGCATCCACGTACGGAAAGGCCGTTCTGATGAATTATTATTGTTGCAAAATGGTAAAATACTAGTTCTACAAACACCTACGATGACCATTTAATTGGACATACAGTGGACAGAGTGTAGGTACTTAAATGTCACGTGGTAATATATGTTACAAGCATGGTATTTCCTGAAAAGTTTCATTAGGTCAATCCGAAAGATATATCAAAGTTAATAGTCGCATGTAGCATTTTCCGTGAAGTTTGTGAACCACGTTGTTCTGATAATGTCGATGAATTTAATTACATTTTATACTCTATTCCTAATTACTTGTCATGTGACATAATTGCAACTGCACGCGTCATTCTTGATGTTAATGATGCATTGTTGTTTAAAACGAGCTAAAACGGCCATCTATCATGATGCATCAATCATTTCAGCAGAAACAAAATTCAAATTGTCAAAAAATTTAAATTAATTGTCACTAAAAAGAGAACTAATTGTTAGCCAGTAACCGTACAGTACGGAAAAATACTGCAAGAATCAAGGACAGATGGATACAAAAAGCATGAAATCGTAGTCAAATGAAGTACGGAACAATGATATCATAAAGCTTTTGATACTCGAAATTCAATTAGGGAACAAATATTTTGCGGAAAGAGATTTTGATAGATAGACATTGTGTGATTGCGAACATTAATGTTTGATAGAGTGGTATGGGGCTTTATACAATCGCCGTGATTTACATGAGACGGCAGTATATTACGCCATCTGTCAGTGTCAGCAGCAACATGATCGCAACTGTTCATAATTCATCATAGGTCTCAGCTTTTTGTCATTGTACAACACATCGATCTATATTTTCCTGTAAAATATACGGTGTCGAGGAGTAGAGGATCAAGATACCTCGATTTTATCTAAAAGTCGTAGAAAGATATCCTGCTAAAATGCATCATCAAAGTGCATTATACCGTGTTCGAATCCTAAGGAAAACTTGGATTTCGGTTGCTACCAACAAAGTCATGTATTCAAGCATTCAAAGTAATACCGACAGAGATGAATAAAGAAGAAAATAGCATGGGCAAATAATCATAAAACGAACATCACATTCAAGACTGGCATTAGTTACATCCTTTAGAAGTTAAGAATATTTTCCCGAACACTAAATCAGAAAGGCACGAATAGTACCTCATATACGTTGGTCAGGATCAACTAGACTTTATCAAAAGTCAAGAGAACGACAATCAGCAATGTTAATGGACTGGCGGACAACGAACAACAGGGTGCATCAGTAGAGCTAACTATATCTCTAGCTTAGACAAGGAGACTACTACAAATCTGTGTTTAATTTCATCGAAATACAAACCAGTCTATTACTTACGGTAATCCCTTTGGACAAAATTTATTTGGTTGATTACGTTAATATGCAGAAATGCTGATGAACCAAGCATCTTCAAAGTGTAAAGAACCATTGACAAAAAGTCCCATCAAAAAGTTCGTAATAACACATAAGTTCTAAAAATATATCATCCCATGCAATCACTCTATTCAGATTTCAAAATAAGCATTCAGTCGTTATATTTGTTTAATTCATTTCCATCTTTTCCATAGAAGACCATCATACAATGATTTGTCCATTTCTGTGTTATATATATGAAAGGAAAATATAATTGTCATTGGAAAAAAGCTATGTTTGTGAAACACTAATGCCCCCGGCGGCACAAAGTCCAAAAAGTTATTTTTAGCGTGAAGGTCATTGTCAAGGTCAAATGGTCATCGACCTTGTTGTCATTTGAAAGAGCTTCATTAGTTGAGTACACATGTGAAATATAAGTCTCTATCCCTCACGGTTCAAAGTTATAGCTAAGGTTAAAGTTGACAACTGACAAACAAACAATCAGACAGAACAAAAACAGCATGCCCCCGATCTATCGATCTGGGGGGCATAAAAAGTTTCCCGATTAGTTTTATGTTGCCACTTGAAACCACTCAAATATCCATTCACAGACCAGCTATTCGCTGAAGGTATGTGCAAGGGAGTGAATGACAAAAAAAAAAAAAGATTAACCAGTGTCTTTTTGACCAAGTACAAGATTTGATAGGCATCTTTTTTTCCCTTGTACCAAAGTGTCCGACACGAACGACATGGACGAAGACCACATTTTGTTTTATCAATGTCACAACAAGGTACCCCAGGAGCTGAACATCCCCCAAGCCAAGTCCTCAATTCGGACTTCAGTTCAATATATGTGGAGATGGAGAGGTTAGCGTGTCGACACAACTTGAAGGGTTGCAAGATGTTTGTCTATGTCGGAGTATGTTTAGAGGATAAGAAATAATATACAATTATAACGAGACAGTTTGGCAACGGATCAAGCAATTAATGATGTCGCCACTGTCTATGTGAATCTTCTTGATCAGAGTTAAAACAATTGACAAAACAAATCCAAATATTTAATCTTTACCTCTTAACCATATATTTTATCACTTCCAATAATATGAAAATGTATGAACGAAAGCTACCTGTTCAGGTGTTGGCGTGTTACAGGACAAAAGTCAAAGTACGACATAACAACTTTCCCGTGTCATTTATGTTGTTATGAAAAAGCGTTTGTCGTACCTACTTGTGAAACAAGCGACATCTAACCCAGTGAAATGCCAGAAATGTTTATCTCTCGATAGGTGTAAATAGCAAAAGCGTGCACCACATTCCCTATAAGCTGTAAGGAAACCCTTTCCATTTCATAGAGGAATATTTAAATTTCATGATAAAAAGTTTATTACAAAGGTAACATTCTTATGCCACTCAGATTTAACAAGTTAATCTAGGGCAAACACTGCTTTAAATAAGAAAGTGCATCCATGAATACTTGAACTTGGAGTAGTTTCCCTTTCCATTTATACATGTACTTTACTACAAAACATTTTCTATCTGACCAGTTTACATAACTAAACACATAATGATAAAATCTTAACGTTTTCAATGATACAGTGAAATGAATATTGATATTCCATTTCGATTACTACTAGCGTACGTTATATTGGACGAAATTCAAAGAAACTTATATCAAAACTTTATAAATCATTTTGTGTAAATTTTGTGCCGCCAATACCACCACTTAAATATCTCACCAAAAGTACCTTTGTATCTGCCTATCGTACCACATAACATGAACATTGACTGACAGAGGAAGCTCGGAATTACGACACTTGCATCAATGTGCAAGCGGTAAACACTTAAATCTCGCCTTTACATAAGCCAGTACCCTGACATTTCTATGATGTATGAAGCAATATGTCTTTTTCAAACACATCCGCAATTATTCTTGGCATGGCTGTGCATTGTAATTGTCTGGTAAATGCAGAAATCTCTTATTTTTATCTTATCAAGAAAACACCGTGAAAATACCAATACTAGACAAATTGGACTGCTAAATGAGTTGTCGTGTTTGTCGAAGTAAGTAATGTCTTAAAGTTGAAGGATTGCCGCCCCTGTTCTCGGAACGATTCATCACTGTAAAATACAATATGGCGAATGTATCTTGGTGCCATTGGGACAGCTCCTAGACTAGTCGGTAATGATGCTTGTCAATCACTAGCACGTAATATAGAGTTGTAAGGAACCCAATGCTTACTTGTCGATTTATTTACGATGTCCCATTTGCGCTATTTTCCTTTAAATCAAACAATGAAAAATAACAATAACAATAACAAAATGTGTTTGTTAAACATTATGCCACTGGTGGCAACAAAGTCAGAAAAAGCTATTTTCAGCGTGAAGGTCATTGTCAAGGTCAAAAGGTCATCGAACTTGGTGTCATTTGAAAGGCCTTCATTAGTTGAGTATGCATTAATAATAATAATAATAATAATAAAAATAATATTGATGATGATGATGATGATGATGATGATGAAGATGATGATATAAGAGAAGAAACATTTTCCGCTAAGCTTGATATTCAGGAAAAATTGAACTCTGCATTAAATTTACTTGTGTTTGTGTGTGTGTGTGTGTGTGTGTGTGTGTGTGTGTGTGTGTGTGTGTGTGTGTAAAGCACAAAGACACTACAGGTAACAAAGCACCCTATATTTCACTTTTATTCGTTCCCGATGGGGACTCGAACCCACGACCTATGGTACCGAATTGCCTAGCTGTCATGCATCCGACCCTCCAACCGACTGAGCTACCCGTATAGGATAGACCATATAAAACATGTATACGATAGTCTATATATGCATGTATGGAATACTCCATATATACATGAATTGGATAGCCCATATGAGCATGTATGGGATAGCCCATATACACATGTATGGGATAGCCTATATAAACATGTATGGGATAGCCCATATAAACATGTATGGGATAGCCCATATAGACATGTATGGGATAGCCCATATAAACATGCATGGGATAGCCCATATAAACATGCACCGGATAGCTCATATAAACATGTATGGGATAGCCCATATAGACATGTATGGGATAGCCCATATAAACATGCATGGGATAGCCCATATAAACATGCACCGGATAGCTCATATAAACATGTATGGGATAGCCCATATAAACATACATGTATATGGGACAGCCCTAAATGAAATCGAAAATGCTTAGTGAACTCGAAATTTTACCTCATAGCAAATATTTAAGAGCGTGACCCATAACAGTGCCTTTGGCAGTTTGGAATCAGACCTTCTTGGGATTCGTTGAATCATTCTGTTAAGATTTTTCATCGAATTCCACTGAATAACTTTGGAGTTAATGTGCATATTAATATTTTCATCATGATTTCATTTCCTTTACGGGGGATTTGCAGGAAAGACACTCAAGAACCTTAAACATGATCAACTAGACTACAAGAAGGTCAATATGGACAACTTTCATCCTAAAAGAAAATACAATAATAAATATCTATAACCGGGGCCTTTTACAAAGACTTGAGGTGAAACCCTTTCGCTTTGGTAAAATTTATCTCTATTAAGAGTTTCTTTATATATACATGTAAATGTTCACCACATTCTTTGGGAGGATGTGTGCCTCATCACACGAGACATGAAAGTATGCATTACACGGAGACCATTTCGGACAAGATCAATTTTCACTTCATACCTTGAGAGGTGATAGGAGAAAACGAACTTTGGGGAGAAATTTAATCCATTCCCCCTACCCAGTCGAATTTTGTGTAATCAATTAAATCACTAGTAACATGCCAAGATAGGTCTTGTCTATAGAAAGGTTAATGAAAAGGAACTAGAAAACAGACAAAGTGAGAAGGGCCTTAATTTGGTACTAACAGAAAGGTCTTGTCATACGGAACGCAGATGCCAAATATGAAAGCCCTACTTCTAACGGTTCAATAGTTATGGCCAATGTTAAAGTTTTTCAAATACAGGTCAAAGGTCACTGTCAAGCTCACATGATCAACTTTCGGTACCAGCAGTATGGCCATGTTATAAGAGACGCAGATGCCAAATATGAAAGTCCTACTTCTTACGGTTCAGTAGTTATGGTCAATGTTAAAGGTTTTTCAAATGCAGGTCAAAGGTCACATGATAAAAAAATTTGGTGCAAACGGAAAGTTCTTGTCATAAGAACACACATGCCAAATATGAAAGCCCTACCTGTGACAGTGTATTAGATAAGACCAATGATAAAATTTTTGCTGACGGACAGAGGGTACGACAGACAGACGGACAGACAGAGTGATTACTATAGGGCACCCGCTTATGAAGCGGGGCCCTAATAAACACTGATCACTAATCAATATCCAAAATATTTTTAAACGCGTTTAAGACGTATACCACCTTATGAGAATAATACATTAATGATGCACAACAGATTCTGTACATACAAGAGATCATCATACTTCACTAATTATTAGGTAAAGACAGATCATCGTTCTCTGACTATATGCACCGATTCTAGTGTCAAGATGGATTACAACCAGGCTTCAGAAACACCATTGCTCACTGTCAGAAGAAAGACAGACTGACGCCGTACAACTGATGGCCACCTCATACTTCTTGATGTTTCTTGACAGTTGTCATGGAGACATCATTTGAGAGATTCAATCACTGTCATTGGTCATTACTTTTATCATCAGCCATTTGGACATCTAATTGTTCTGTTTTGTCTAAGAGGGATTAGTTGTTTTCCTTTGTATTGACCAAATCTCTTCCTTGCAGACAATGCAATCGTAATAAATCGTAAGACAAAATGCAAAAATGTCAAAATGTCCAACGCTATAATTCTGGGGGAAGAATATTAATTTTCAGAGTGGCAAAAATTGGCTAACTGCATAATCACGTTATAATTTTGAGAGACGAACTCCATACAATGAACAGTTATTTTATACAATTTTTCTTTTGATATGTACATTACTTTTATCCCAGTGTTTATGAAAAAAAAATTGCCACACCAAACCAGCTTTTCCTCATAAGAGATTGACCAAGAAGCACATCTAAACCTCGAACGCTTACTTTAGGTTAAACAGAACTCTTCAGAAAACTACATTAAACAGAACTAATGGCAGCTTTGTAAGATATGTTGTGTTACTCTTAGTACTCGAGTGTATCAAGTAAGCATGAACTTAAATAATTAAAAGATTTTCAAAATGGCCTCAATGTCGGCCATATTAGATTTTCTAACACGACTTTCTAATACGTTTTCAGTTATAAATATGTCGCATAATTGCTACAAACATGAGGAAGGAATCCAATTTAAACAACATTACAAAACTGGACGCCATGGCAGCTGTATTAGATTATATAACACTACTTTTTGAAATGTATTTATCAGGTATCTTGAATAGATCATTTTTATAAATCTTAACAAAAATTGCTAAGAAATGAAGGAGAAAATCAACTTCTAAAGTGGCTACTTTGGTGGTCATATTGGAATGCCTAGCATCCAATATTTTTATATATATTCATCAGTTATCTTTAGTAAATTATTCTTATATATTTTCATCGTAATTGCTTTGATCTTTACAAACGATAGTCATGTCTCATGAGTAAATCACTCGTAAAGTTCTATCCAGACGAACCTAGAGCTCTTTTTGTCTAATTACTGGAAGAGGTTGGGTAAGGATAATCTTTTAATCATTTGCATAGTGAAAATGTGGCCGTTAATCAAATTAACAGAATCTAGAGACAGGAAATATTTATAGGATGGAGTTGCATGCAAAGTTTACACCTTAGTTTAAGCCGGTGTGGCCTTGTGAAAGAGTTGCTCGGCTCGTGATCGAGAGGTCCCGTGTTCGACTCCCGCCCTGGGCGCACCTGTATTGTCTTTCAGATTAGACAATAAAAACCGAGGTCCCGTGTCACGATAGGCGTGGCACTTAAAAATTCCTAACTGCTCCGGGTGGGTCCGTTGCAAAGGTCTAAATTTGTATACAATGCATCAGGCAGATGCCGTCAACATATACGTGAAATAATCGTGGAGTGACGTAAAAAATATTCAATCAATCAATCCACTTCAGTTTTGGTATACCATTCCTGTACATTTTCGTCATAACTGCGAAGATCAAAGTACTGACAGTGCAAACAAACGGGACCATTTTACCAATATTGGTCGTTTGCTTATTTCAAGAGAGCATACAGTTGTTGCCACTACCTGGTCAACATCCGTTCTTGGACAGTAACCATATAGACTGAAATCGCTGCATAAGCAAAAATGGCTCCGTCTAAAAATATGGAAGAGAAGCAATGAGGCCGTCTAAGATTTTCAAAACAGCAGTCATGATGACCATATTATATTGCGTAACATTTTTCGCATACAGAAGTCGTTGTCATTTGATAACTTTTTATTTTTCCGATCAAAAGTGATCACATGACAACCGGTTGTCATGTGATCACTTTTGATCAGAAAAATAAAAAGTTATCAAATGACATCGTGTATCATGAGTATATCATTCTTACTCAATTTTATCGTGATTACTTTTTAAAAACTTTTTAAGATGGGTGTCATGGCGGTCATTTTGGACTGTGCAACACCACTCTTTTTCTCAAAACATCCATCAGGTATCTTTTGTAATTCATTATTATTTCATCAAAATTACGACGAAAAAGAAAGAGAACATTCATTTCTAAGATTTTCAATACGGCTATCCACGGCTGCTATGTAATTATAATTGTAAATGTAACAAATTTCCAAATACGTTCACCAGGTTTCTAGAACAGATCATTCACTCCTGGGTGGATCTAGATGAAAACACCAAGCTGGTAGAGGGCAATTAGTTCTTAACCATGTCAAGTTTCGTTAAAATCCTTGCAGTAGTTTCGGACGACGGACTGACGACAAAAATTGCGATAATAACAGCTTACATGAGCCTTTGAATAAAAAATAACGAAAGAATGTTTGTGTTTGAAATAAAATAGGGGGAGGGGGGGTTGGAAGTTTTGGTTGATTTATATCAATTAATTAAGTAGTACATACTAAAATCCCCGCTTTTGCAATCGACTTTTGTCAAAGTGTCCAGGACGGAATCACAAGGCAACGGCGTAGCTCAATCAGTAAGGTGTTTTGCTTATGACCGAGAAGTGCCGGGTTTGAGTCCCAAAGATAGTTCCTGGGTGTCCCGTCATTAGAATAAGATAATAACAACCGAACCCGAGGTTTTGTGTTATTATCAACCCTGTGCGAAATAAATCCCTCGCTACGTTTGGTGGGTCCATTGCAAACCTTCAATGTTTTGTTTAATACATCAGACAGATACTCTCACCATATTCGGGAAATAATATTGGTGTGAGGTAAAAAAAAAAGTTAAAATACATCTAAAATTATACCAGCGTTAAGTCTGTTGCACAAAGATCTAGCTTTTACGTCACTGTCAACCCAGCGTTAAATCCTAAATCATTTTAACTCTATTCAAAGGTAGATTTATGTATTTAATCATAGGTTAAAAAAACAATTAAAATCCAGAAATACAGATTTTTATATGTTTTGTTTCTTTTTTTTCTAGGAAATAACTGGTTTGAGCTTATTAAATATAGGGCACCGCTAAAACGGTACATGGTACGCCCGCATGTTGGCATGATTCCCTACCCCAGGGACCAGACCAAAGTTTAAGACCCTGTTGCACAACTTCAAGTAAGACCTTTCATTCACTATCACCAAATCATCTGCTGAAGTTATGTACCTTTCACTGACAAAAAGAAGTACAGACAAGGCTATTTCACCCAAACCATTGCTTAGGCAATACTAAGTCCCCTACCGGCAAATGGAAAACTAAGACCCCCAAAACACACACACACACATACACACACACACCTACACACACACACACACACACACACACACACACACACACACACACACACACACACTGTCTTTCAGGCTGCCAGCAAGTTAAGTTTTTGATCACAACCTTTAAAGAAATTTTCTAATTCCAAGGGCCGTAATTCCATCAAAAATCAGTGGACCGTAACGAAACTCGAACTTGATCTGTAACTCATGGTGTTATACTCACACACCAAAAATTGGATGAATATCTACAAGTGTTTAGAAAAAAAGTCCGGAAAACTGCCATTTTAAAGAAATTTTCTAATTCCAAGGGCCGTAATTCCGTCAAAAATCAGTGGACCGTAACGAAACTCGAACTTAACCTGTAACTCATGGTGGTAGACTCACACACCAAAAATTAGATGAGTATCTACAAGCGTTTAGAAAAAAGTCCGGAAAACGTGTGTGTGACTGACGGACTGACAGACGGACGGAGTGCAAACCTATAGTCCCCTTCGGCGATGCCGGTAGGGGACTAAAAAGCGCAGACGAGATAGCGGGGATGGATAGACAGATGGACCAGACAAACGGATCGATGTAGTATAATACGGCCACATTTTAATGCCGGCGTACAAGTATGAGGTAAAAGAATGACTTCATAATATAAACGTGTACATGTATATGACGTCATATTTCCCCAAGCTAGAAGCATTTGTAATATTTTTAATGTTATAGTTATAACTTTTTTGTATTTCCCCAGGCTAGAAGCATTTGTAATATTTCTAATGTTAAAGTTATAACTTTTTGGGTGATACTGTATGTCGTATAGTGAACATAAGAACAAGGAACATTTACTCTATGTGTCTAAGGGAAACCTTTAATCATTTTCTCTATTATTTTTCAAAACCTGATTTATATCTAATTGCTGTTAGTCATTTTTTTTTTGGTTTAGTCTTGAACTCAGCTTATGTATCTGTTGTAAGTAACCACTATTGAGGGACTGGGGCAGGAGACTTGGCATTTCATATTGCACTAGCAATAATTCAAATCTGCTTTTGATAATCATGAGATTTATCTTTACAAACTGTACCATTACTTTATATTACACCGGAAGAAAACTTCTCTGTTTTCACATACGTATGATATATGTCTATTTATATATCATAACATAATATTAGTATAGTAATGATACTATATCACACCATTTTACTTCTCATTTTGTACTTATTGTGACTATTGTTATACCGTTACCACTTGATATGACTCCGAGTTCTACTACCTAGCATATTCTTATGGCATCACGGCGGGTGCCATCGGTCAGCAGGGGATGCTTACTCTTTTTAAATGACAACTGAACCCATCTCTGGTTCTTCCAGGGGTCCGTAATAGCCAAACTTTCTATTTTGTCTAGAGCAATGCACGTTCAATTTCACACAAAAATTTAAGTAGTAACTGGGAAAATGTTAATCATTACACATTTGAACAGTTTTAATCTAATCTTACTATGATGTGTCCGTGTTGTATTGTAAATTTAGAAGAATGACATGAGTTGGACACTGTTACTTTTTTCAAAAGAATCAACAGACCGGACCTGGATAGAAACATCTGCCGATCCCGGTAAGAATAATGTCAATGGCGGCAGCTGTAACAGCTTGGCCATGTAATTAAAGAATATTTCGTTTTAACTGAGGAGTGTCCAACTCGTGAGAGTGTTCTACTTATTATCAGTTTATCTTATTACTCTATACTTCTTTCATCAAATAATAGGAAACAAACAATTTAGCACAATGACATATATGTGACTTACTCACATATTGTTCATAAACTTAGTTCGGCATGACATGCTGCACATTTAAATTACCGGTATGATCAGCAAAACTCAGTGCTGAGAGACTGAACAGAATTACATACATGGAATTAATGTTCTCACTCTCCCTTTCTCCGTGAAGACACTAACACGCCTTATATTTGAACAAACCTGATACCATATGTCAAATATAGGTTGCGTTCTAAATTCAAATTTAATATTTGTGGTTCTGGAAATGAAGATTTCAAAAGACAATTCCTGTATAAAACTGTGGACCATGGGGGCAGGGGAAAATACTGACAAAACCAACGTGCCTTCCTTTGAATAAATGATTTATTATGTCGTGCTAATACTAAATATCAATTCTGTAATTCTTGAAAAGAATTTTTTCAAACATACTTTTTTATAAACCTTTGGAAAAGTTGTCGACCCCGGAAGCGTACCAATAAATTGCTACACAGCATTCCCTAGAACAAACTTCATACTGCTTATATAAAGCAGTTTTGCCAGAGTTCGGTTGTATATTGTTTGTATCTTTTATATCTTTATGTATTGTCATGTTTGTCTTTCCTCCAAATGCACTTTTTCATATGAACGAACGATCATACATATATACATACATACATATATATATATATATATATATATATATATATATATATATATATATATATATATATATATATATATATATATATATATATATTGGTCGTTCTTGAGATACTTCTAAAATAAAGGAGCCTATGTAAAACTATCTGCTCTTGCCGGGGCCAAATTGTTGTCGCAAGGCCTCGCCATGAGCACACTTGGCACCACATGTTATAAGGATACTATATACCGATTACAAAGTCATTGTGGCAAGTAGTTCTTAATGATAAATTTTAAAAGATATTTCCTAATTTAGTATCAGTCCCTGGGACATGATCTAATACTGCAACAGACCCTTCCCTTGAACAAACTTGATACTACATGTCTCAATGCTCTACCAAAAATAAAGAGACAATGTGGTTTGCGGCTACAGAGATGAAGATCTGGCTAATTTTCCCATTTAACCCCTCTTAGACTTGTATAAGATTTCCATCCAATTTCATGCAGTGGTATTACAAGAAAATGTGAAGAAAAAAATAAATAAATGAAATAACACTACTTCATTAGCCCAGTCAAGCCTTCGACTCAGGTGAGCTAAAGACATTACTTAAAAAATCAAAGTGGAAAAGAGGGAGTGACAGGTAGACTTGGATTTATTGCCTCATTTGTAGAGAGACTACAATATATGTGTTATGCTACGCACAGTGAAGTGTTTATGAAGCTAGAAATGATGAGAAGTCATAATACAGTACAGGTGTAAAGCTGTTCATGTCTAATCCGATCTCAGAAGCGCTTTTTTGAAGAAATGTCATTAAATGGCCAATCATTTCTAAATGACAATAAATAATGAAGTTTTAGTAGATTATAATGCCTATATGCAGATTGTAATGATGTAATAAAATTTGCATGTAATTAATTAACATATCATTATAAACATATCTGGCTGTGACATTTATTTGGCAGTATTTCATTCATTTAACATTGCATAAAATTTTGCTGAAGACTTTTTAAATACAATTTTGAAACGTTCTTATAAGAAGAGAAAACACTATGTATTTAGCTGAATGAATGGACGACTAGTAATTACCCGATTCCGTCAATCATTACTACAGTCACAAAATTAATTCAAATGTTCCTGTCATTCATTAATGCACAATAATATCATGCAACTCGAATTACCATTTTAATAACAATTTAATTAAATACAAGGTAATTTTAATAAATAAATACAAAAGGTCCATATGTGTCTCGTATCGCTCAACTGAACACAATTTGTTCTTGAAAAAAAATGTGCAGATACTTATATAATCTCCCTGTAAAATTTAACTCAACATAAACATATTAAAACAGGCTAAATTAAGCAAAGGAAAAAAATTATATACCTAAAGAAAATCATATTAATAAATGAAATTTTCAAATTACCCTTGAACTTCATAGATTCTAATGATTTATAGTAAAAATGCTTTACAACCTGTTATGGTGCAAAATGAAATGAAAAAAATGTTACCTTTCAGCATGCCAGTGCTGGCACAAGGCAATAGGGGAAAACATAATAAATCAAGTAAAATACATTTTGACTTTGCCATTATGACAACAAAATTCATAATGAGGATATTTTTAATGTAGTACAAAGTTGACAGTCAAGGTCACAGGGTCATAAATTATGGTATCAATATCAGATGTTTATTGAGACATAATTATAATTATATTATATATCTTAATCTTATTTTGATACAAAATTTATGCAAATAACCCAAATAATCTATATGATCTGGTTGAGTTATATTAAATCAGAAATATGTTTCAGACTTGTAGTTTTATGCTCTTTCGTTACTACTATCTTATACATGTCACTTTTTACACAGACAAATCAACAAAGTTTTATTTCCATCACGTCCTCTTATTGGCGGAATATCTATGACGTCACCCACGGATCGATAACCCTTAACTCATGTTAGACACGTAAAATATGAAAGCTCTAGCTAGCCCTAGGTTGAAAATATACGGGCAATGACATCTCTTTTTTCAATGTATGTTAAACATGAACTTCAATGAAACAAAGCCTTAAATTATTGAATCACTGGAAGATCTCGTCACAAGGAACAGTCAAGTGATATAGCAACTTGGTCTAACCACAATAAGGAAGACGCATGTCGAATACGAAAGCCTTAGCTGCGTTACTGCCAAGGATCATTTTCGATTGTAGGTCAAACGCGAAGGTCAGTCACAAGGTCTTAAACCATAACATCAATGGAAAGGTCTCGCCACAAGGAATACGCATGTGAAATATGAAAAACTTATCTCCCAAGGTTCAAAGTGAAAGCTAATGTAAAAATTTGTTTTAATCTAGGTCAAACTCTACGGTCAAGGTCACAAGGTGATATACTATGGTATAAGAAGAAAGATATGTTCACAAGGAAGACGCATGTGAGACATGTAAGCTCTATTTTCTGTGGTTGATAAATTAAGACAATGGATATTTATTTTCAATGTAAAGCAAACGTGAAGGTCATGACCACAAGGTGATAAATTATGGTATTGATGGAAATATCTCGCCATAGGAAACACGTGAAAAATCAAAGAAATGGCTGGTATGGTTCTAAGTTCAAGTGAGCTGAACAATAAAATCACACTACTGGGCAACTTTACACTATTTATATTTTGGTGCACCATTACCTATATTTTGAAATGTTGTCGAACGCTAATCCTCAGCATAATAATCTCGTATCCTCCGAAGTCAGTCTTTGACAGTAACGTCGGCCTACTCTTTATGCATTTGTATCAAGACTGTGAAGTACATGTATCTGATGCGCTACTGGACATATTTTACTCTACTATTTCAAATTATGTCTATATAGGGGCATGTTTAGTGTAGTTGTTAAGAGCTTGGCTTGCGGCGCCAACCATCCGGGTTCGATTCCCGGATTGCACCACTATGCTTCAGAGGTCGGTAACCTCCTGCTCCAGTCGCGATATATCTGGAAAAAAATTGTTGAAAGCGACGTAAAACACCAATCAACTAGCCAAGCTGTACACACACACACACACACACACACACACACACACACACACACACACACCTACACACACACACACCTCTATTTTTACAGGGGACTCTTGATGTGATGAGAACTGAGTACAATGTTTGTCTGGTGAATGACTTAACGAACTGATACTACATGATCAATAGGTACAAGTATCAGAAAATTTTAAATACTGAATGTGGCTTACGTTAATTGCTATCCACACTTTGACACATTTTGGTGAGGTTGAATTACGCGATTACATTATTTCAAACAAGAATACACCCAGCATACACTCATCCGTAAAACGCAGGTTGTGTATTTTTTAATTAACATACGAACTGTTCGTCGATTTCACTTCCTTATGAAATATTTTAACTGACAAACGATTTCATTTGCTTAATCTTACACAGAATTTATCTTGCACCAGACTATTAATACTGAATTTTAGATAACCTTGATAGTGATATAGAGGTGTTTGTTTATTCAATTACCAATTCTAACAAAAGAGAAAAGTAGGTAATTGATTTTATTGACAAAACACAAAATCTTGTACTAAATTTCCAAAGAACTATATTAAATATAAAACACTCTGTCAGAACAACGTAATACATCACCATAATACTAGTTGAAGTACACAGAGAAATGTCAAAGCAAAGAACAAGCCATTATAAAGATTTGGCTTTTGAGGTTTTATCAATAGATTTGGCTAGCTGAACAGTTGCCTATACTTTTTCTGACATCGATGTCAATGAAAAAATGATTTATTTCTTATTTGAAGACTGATTAGCCATATTATGGGTGCGATATGTAAATTAAGATCCATTGCCCATTAAGGTTCTGACATGTTCTGTGATTTCAAATACGTTCTGTCAAGCCAAAATCCATCATATACACATATAAAGAATGACAATAATTCTCGCCTATAAATCAAAGAAAAACATTTAGTCAGCCTCCGCTCTCTTATTATTCTAGCATATGGATTGAGGAGTTAGTTACGAAATATTCAAATAATGTTTACAAAACTAGATCAGAGAGTAATAGAATACCATTTGAATAAATGATCAACAAAGAAATTATCATGTAAACAAGTACAAATTCATACCCTTAACAACTGAATAAAATTGTAACATCTTCTACTCGAAAAAGAAGCCAGTGTGGCCAAGTGGATAAGGTGCTCGGCTCGTGATCGAGAGGTTCCGTGTTCGACTCTCGCCGTGGGCGCACCGGTATTCTGTTTTTTCGGATGAGACAGTGAAAACCGAGGTCCCGTGTCACGGTAGGCGTGACACGTAAAAGATCCCTTACTGCTTCGGGTGGGTCCGTTGCAAAGGTCTTAATTTGTATGCAATGCATCAGGCAGATTCAGTCACCATATACGTGAAATAATCGTGGAGTGACGTAAAACAATAGTCAATCAATCAATCTACTCGAAAAAGTCATATTGTATACGGATGAGTCATGTCATTCTCATACTTCTATTACGCGTGTATATCTAGCATTAGAGTCGATAAAACAATTAATACAGTTAATAACTAGGACAGGATATAACTTGGAGTCACACAGTGACGGATACAAACAGAGAACGTCCAGAAGTTTCAATCTCTCTAAGGTTTGGTCGTCTGAGTTTTGTGGTATTTGTGGCGAGTGCAACAAGCCTAACAGGAGTTACTTATTCTTCTTGGGCGTTTAGTCTCAACTTTCAGTTCCAATGGTTCTAGTCGCAAGACGTGGCCCTTTATGAATGATAAGGCCACAATGCCATACGTTGCGTAAATTTGCAAATTTGATAAACGGACTTGCCGGCATGATTTTCGGCATCAAATGGAGCAAATATCAAACATATGTAATCCTTAGGCAAACGATCAGCAATAACAACTTATCCCGGATCTGTCGTCTTAAGGCTCCATACACATTTCCCCCAACCTGTGTTAAATATGCCGGGTTGTTTATATGTAGTCTGAATCATCCACATGTTTGATTCTGTCTAACGAGAAGCAATTAAACAAACATTCATCAGGCCCAATCAGGGAATCAAGCAAACATTCATCAGGCCCAATCAGGGAATCAATTTAAAAGTGAGGGGGGGGGGGTGCAAACTTGTAAACTCAAAACTAATTTTGCAACATGATACCACTGTTTCAAGCCACATTTTGGCCAAGGAATCTTGCTAGAATCGCACAGAGCTGGACACACAAATAGCTCGTAGTATTAACATTCAGAAAGAAAAGAACAAATTTATACATACTGCTGCAATACAACTTACAAAATTGCAAATGAATGGCATGCTAAGAAAAATTTGATGAAAACAATTCAGTAAATTAGATAACAACCTATGAAACAATTATGATCGGCCAAAAAGTGCCCCCCCCCCCCCCCCCCCGGTTCCTACGGCCATGTTCATATAGGGCCACGACTTGCGGCTACAATGGTTCAGTTGTAGTGACACTGTGACATAGTGCAGATCGATACTTTCGTATTTTATTTATACCATGGTCTGTTATCATGAAGTGCAAAAGTATTTTTAAATCTGCTGAGACCTCCACTACATACTAAGTATGCCAATTTGAAAGCTGCTTCTCTTAGTAATATCTAAATGAATAACGAAACATATGAGACAAAGGTAGTTACTATTGTTGGCAATTCTATTGTGTCGCTGCTCGTTGATATGTATTGAGTATCAATCTAGAACTCTAATGTCGTACATTTAGTGTCTGTATACGAAGTAATCTTTTATGCTCATACGATGTAATCTTTTATGCTCAGACAGACAGCGACCTTACAGCATCACTTTGACCCTGTTCTGCTGACAATAGTTTATGAACTGCCATGTACATGTCTAGGCCTGTTAATAATTAAGAAGTTTTGCATTAGGTATGAAAAAGTAATGCTTTTTCAAATAACGTTTTGTCAACCTTGATTCGGAGTCATTTACTTATTCCATTGACCGTCATTTACCGTAATATATTTCTTTTCACATTGTTGGAGACTCTCTCGATCGAGTCTGAATCTGTACTGATCTAGTCACTGGAGGATACTTCATAAGATGATCTTTTTCTCATTTGTTTGTTGAGATTTTACTCTAAACTACTAAAATTCAATCCTATGGTTCATGGGATTACACTGTATGTATAACATCTATCCAAATATTTAAATCGAGGTAGACCATTCATCTAAAGTTTCATCAAAACTAAGATAACGGGAAAATCCACTTTATGTAAATATCTTCAAGATTTTTTTCAGGGATGACATACTGGATTTTGTAACAACATACTTTTCACAAAACGTGCTTCGAGTGCCTTAGTAGATTACTTCCGCAAAATATTATCGAAATTGTTACAAAAATGAAGGGAATATTCAGTATCTAGCGTTTCAAGGTCATAACAGTCACATAAGATTGAGAAACAGCTATCTCTTCATATACCTTCCTCATATATATATATTTGTTTGTAGGAGTGATCTGATATATATATATATATATATATATATATATATATATATATATATCAGATCACTACTACAAACAAATTCTAGATATTAAATTTTCGAGATGGTCGTCATGTACATTCTTGGGGTATTTTGAGTAGATCATACCTGTGAAGATTCATCAATACTGGTACAAACAAGAGACCTATATGGGCCTATATCGCTCATCTGAGTTCAACTTGCTCATTCACAGACAACTAATTGCTGGAAAAAAATCGATACAGATACTTTTTTTTATTCTTAAGTGGATGTACACTTGCTTTTCTACATTAAATAAATCAAGACAATGACACAAAAGTGTGCAAAAAAAAAGATTTAATTCAGAATTCATCTTTCCTTTGCTCACCTAATTGACTTAGTTTAGTAACATATTGAGTGCTGCCCAACATTTAAAAACTGGGTTTTCTTGTGAAATGAAATAAAACTTTTGCCTTAACGGGCATAACCTGTTGTCCTTCAACATGCCAAAACTGACCTTTATTGAAATTAGACAAAAATTTGGAAAAATCAAGGAAACTAAATTTTGAGCTAAAACTTTCAAATAAATCTTGAAATAGATACTTTCTAGTAAATGCTTTATTTCTTCATTGCATATATTGAATAAATCAAGACAGTGACACAAAATTGTGAAAAATATAAGTCCGAATTCATCCCCCCTCATTTTTTGTATCGAATATGACTTATTTAACACATCGAATGATGCAAAATTAGATCATTCCTACATTGTTTCAGCGAAATTGGCACTTAAATGAAAGATGAAGTTCACATACGAAATTACATAAATTAAACTTAGAAAAAGAGACAGGAACCAAACCTATATCCATATACCTGACAAAATGCTATACTTGACTTTGCAATGAGTAGCAAAGTAGCGATCACAGTTTCTTTTACGGCTGGACAAACGACAGAGTATCGCATTGGTTCGATTGACTTTCTACTCGTAAAGCTTATATGAAAGTTACAAAGACTTCTCCGTGATACAGTTTGCACCACACAAGAATATCAAGTCCTATATGAAGTCATTGTTTTGTGGCGGAGAAATTCGATGTTAGACGGCGATGTTCTACAGAGAGTGTACACCTTCCTTCTTGTGTAAAGCAGGGAAGAAAACAGAGACTCCAAGGACACAAGAAGCTACAGCAGGCTCCATTGCTCTGTATCTGGTTCGTTACTGAGCTATCGTCCAGTTATATGCATCAATGCGCTAACTCATAATAAAACAGCACAAACTTTGATTGATGAACAGCAAGAAAGCATCATATTTCACCTTAAGATGAAAGCGGACATCACCTGTTGCGTACATTCCGCTAACCCCGATTGTTTAGACGCCGTCATTCGTCAGCGTCAGGCAGGATGACGTTACGTTACTCTCCCTTGTCATCTCACAGCTCTAACTTACACGAAATGTCAGGCAACAGTCAAACACTAGTATGACCAACGATCTCAACAACATCGTAAATTTGAGAACATCTGGCTCTTAAATTACACATCGTTTATTACGTAAAGTCATGACTACATATGGCAGGTTTTACATGCAAGTCTCATCTTTAATGGGATTTCTAACTTTTTAGCGACATTATCTTATGACAATCATAGTATGGAAGTTAATATTACTATTATGTAATTAGTCTTCTAAACAATCACTAAACGTATTTCAGAAAATAGACAAATTACATTGACTCAATTGTTATTGTTATGACAAAAGTCATGAATGATTCATCGAGACATCTGCTATGCAAAATTAGCATTTGTAAAATATGTCAAAATATTCAAATATACACAAATTAACATTTTGAGCAACTCAAAATTAATTATAAGGCAAGAAAATCGTCAACATAGAAGAACGACACTTGTTAGATAAACATTCATGTCAATGAACGTATTGTCTCTGAGGATGTACATGTATGAGAAACACGGATATTGAATATCAATGATATATCACATGAGCACCAGGAAACTTCACAATGACACTGGCTTATTTTAAACTACCATTCCAATATAGAGAAATCTAACTCAATATTGATGACACAATGGGACGACCTGGCCTTTACCAAGACAGTCAGCATTTGACGGCGGAGGATACACTAGAAACAGCAATGATTTCCAGGCAGTACAATGTTAGATCTTCACACTCACTCTGACTGGGATCGAACACAAACAAGCACCAAGTTTCCTGCCATATCCAAAGGTAATCAACAAGCATAATATTTCGTTTCACAGCAGTAATAATGTTCATGCGCTGTTCACCATCTTCAAAATACTTTACTTCTAAAGACAAGAGTATCGGTAAAACTGATGGATGCTCCCGGAACGGCAGTTATACTTATAATGCTGGAAATTGATGACTCAATTCATATACAAAAAATCAGTAAAACTGATGGATGCTCCAAGAAGCACAGCAATAATGAAGGAAATGAATGACTCAATATATAGAAAATCATTGTATTATTAATTGATGACGATTTCAAATCTCAATGTATCATATAGATATCCAATTCAGTCAACTGTACAACAAGTGATAACAGTATCTTAAACTAAAATGAGTAAGCTTGACCTTGATTAGTTATGAAATGAAACTTTTTATCGTGACCTTGACCTTTCAGAAATGACCTTTAGTGACCTTTGTCCAAAAGTTCTTAACCTAAAAATATTTTTGGTGAAGTATGATTAAATTATGATGAAAGGTGTAAGAGATATAAGTACTTCATGGTATTTTAAGTCATAGTTAATAAGTGACCTTGACTTTTCAGAAATGACATCAAGTGAACTTTGTCCGAACGCCCTGAACCTAAATAACATTTTGATGAAGAATGATCAATTTCTGATGAAAGGAGTAGGAGATATACGTACTTCATTGTATTTTAAGTTCTACTTAACAAGTGACCTTGACATTTCAGAAATGGCCATGAGTGACCTTTGTCCAAAAGCCCTTAACCTAAATAATATTTTTGTGAAGTATGATCAAATTCTGATAAAAGGTATAGGAGATATACGTACTTCATGGTATTTTAAGTCAGAGTTAATAAATGACCTTAACCTTTCAGAAATTGCCTTGAGTGACCTTTGTCCAAAAGTCCTTAACGTAAAGAACATTTTGGTGAAGTATGATAAAATTCTGATGAAAGTATAGGACATAAGTTTTACTTCATGTTATTTCAAATCATAGTTCAAAAGTGACCTTGACCTTTCAGAAATTCCCTTGAGTTACTTTTGTCCCAAAGCCCTTCACCTAATTAATATTTTGGTGAAGTATGATCAAATTCTGAAAAAGGTATAAGAGATATGAGCTCGGACGGACAGACACGGACACGATAGCGACTATATGCTCCCCCGAAAGTTTTCGAGAAGCATAAGGATATATACCCATTAATGAAATCGTTGTGCACTACGTAAAGGTAATCTAGGAAGAATTACCTTATAACTGTATATTGTTTTAACAGCTTTGTCTCAATTCTCTTGTTATAAATATATATTGACGTAATTAGCATACGAACTTTACCTTATTAGGCAAGTGCATTACATAAAATTTAGAAATATCCGAAGAAATTGTCAAAATATTTTCAAACTGATTGACAGAATCGATTAGATCTGTCATGTAACGCAATGTAAACTTTCAATCAACAGAAAACTTCGACATCTGTTTTACATTTAACTGGATCATGTAGAAAAATGATGACCGACTGACAGACAGAAATAAGTCGAATAAATCAACTGTTATATGTGATGTATGTTTATTCATCAACGATAAAAAAAATAAAGTTTTTTGTTCACATATTATCGCTTCAAGATTGCCTGCTACGTGAATTCTGATTTATAAGGGAAAAAAATAGACTCACAGTCACTTTCAGTTTGTTTCTTTACCCACTGTTGAGGATGCATTACTTTATCCTAATAAATAAAGTCTTTTATAAACAAACATTCGGCCCCCTACCATTCCCTCAAATCAAATATCTCAGATTGAATAACAAGAGCAACGCCTAGCGTGGCTTAATACGCCCGTCGCTTACTTTGGACGGGATCAATGTAAACGTATGGTTTTATTATCCCCAAACTTGGCTCTCCTTGGTAATACTTTTATGAAATATTGAGATCCAAAAGGTGGCTTCTCCTACACTATTTAAGCATTCTGTTATAAGTTTCCTGAAAAACAACTGATGTTTACTCAAGTTATCGTATTACATAGCATCTCCATAGCATCTTATCATAGTAAAAATCCAAGTTCCATAACTCCGTAACGACAAAATAGAATTTGCTCAAAATCAAAAGGCCACTATCCCCACCCTATTTAGGCATTCAATATTAGTTTCATGAGAAACAGTTGAAATTTACTAAAGTTATTGCGTTCCGTAGTATCTTTTCATAGTAAAAATAAAATCCAAGTCCCATACCTCTGGAACGACGAAACAGAATTTGCTCATAATCGAAAAGCGGCTTCCTCTACATTATCGAAGTATTCTGTGTGAGTTGCATGAAATACAGCTGACGTTTATTTGGGTTATCGCGTTCCATCGCATCTTTTCATAGTAAAAATTAAATCCAAGTCCATAGCTCCGGAACGACAAAATGGAATTTGCTCAAAATCGAAAGGCGACTTCCCCTACATTTTCTGAGCATTCTGTATGAGTTTCATGAAAAACAACTGACGTTTATTTAAGTTTTATCGCGTTCCATAGCATCTTTTCATAGTAAGAATTAAATCCAAGTCCAAAAACTCCGGAATGACATAATGGAATTTGCTCAAAATCGAAAGGCGGCTTCCTCTGTATTATCTAAGCATTCTGTATGAGTTTCATGAAAAACAACTGACGTTTATGTAAGTTATCGCGTTCTATAGCATCTTTTCATAGTAAAAATTAAATCCAAGTCCTATAACTCCGGAGCGACGAAACGGAATTTGCTCAAATTCGAAAGGCGGCTTCCTCTACACTATTTAAGCATTCTGTATGAGTTTAATGAAATACAACTGACGTTTACTAAAGTTATTGCGTTCCATAGCGGACGGACATCGCCATACCATAATACGTTCCTTCTTTCGACGGGCGTATAAAAAAGAATTCTGGAAGACAAAAGTGACAGGCGGACGCAGACAATACCTATAGTCTCTCGGTTTAACCGGTAGGGGAATAATTAATGTAACTGAGGCACGAGATCCAATTACGAAATTACTTTTGTATATTCTTGTCCTACTTTGAGTAATGCTGATGAACTGTGAAATTATTGGTATATCAACGGAACTTAATTTTCAAATGTGTTTTCTAAACTCATGTCATATAGGTTTCATGAGACTCCCAGAATAAAATAAGGTCCTTGTGAAAAAATTAACCTTATCAGTGCCAAATGCTTACAAAATGATCACAACACCTTATCCCCTCAAATGATCTCTTTGTGGACACCGATTTCAAAGAAGATCGAATGCCTACATAAAACATTCTCCCATTCTTCTTTCATTTAGCTTTTGGAGAATATGCCATTGAAATATGAAAAATGTCCAAAGTCTACCTATGATTTACCCTCTCTCCTTCCAATGTCATATGTATAGACTCTTCATAGACTCTAGCGAGACCAATGTCATAGAGGTGACATAACATGGACCCTAGCCATAATTTATATCATGGTACTTGGCTTTCTCTTGATAATAACTTCAATTTAGCCTCTATACCGACATAAATTTAGAAGAAATAATTAATTAAAACAATAAATTGGGAAATGTGTCGTGGTGACTAGATCTAATGTGCCATTAATCTTGACGCTTGAGAGAAAAACACTGACAGAAGGAAGTCCAATATTGATTATTGAGATAAGAAATAAATTTTAAATCTACTTAACGTCAGAAAAAGTCGTGAGGGATTTCCACTCCAGGACTAACTTCCATATTAGAGTAAATATTCAGTGTGAGTTACGATCTCCGTAAGGCATGGTATTTCATGTAATTTTCCTTCTATCTTCACTCTGCATGTAAGGTTCTGTACCCACTTTCTCGCTCTTTCCAGAGATTACGGATAAGCACTGTGATTTTCCAACAGTTCTAGCAATAAAGTGGGTTCTTCCACAATTTTTATAATCAAGATGAATTGTTCTTCATGACTTATATGTTGTTTCAACTGACAAAATTAATGGTTCTTCATTCATTTTCTCATTCATTATTTCAAAGTATATTACAATTTAAATGAATGCAGTTCCATATATTTACCCCGCTTTTCCACAGTACTGAAGCTTGATTCTCAGAAAATGTGTTAATATCTTATAGATAATAAAACCATCGAAAATAAGTGTAAGGCTTTATAAAAGTAATATGAAGATTCTCGTCCCAGTCCATCCCTCTTCCAAAGACCCGTCCCGAATTTTGTTTGTTAGGTTTACTTGTTTTCAGAAAATGTTGAAATACTTTTTCCATTCCGAATCAGTGTAATGTAACAAAATAGTGCCACATAATTAACTTTAATATCAAAACAATGATGCTTTGAAATGAAGCCACATAATTAACTTTAATATCAAAACAATGATGCTTTGAAATAAAGCTAAACTAAAGGTTTTCTAAATGCACACAAACAAGAGCAATGCCTAATGTTACATTATACGTCCGTCCCTTAAATTAAACAGAAAACATACGACCTGTGACCTTGACCTTGCAGATATGAATTCAATGTCATGACATACCCTTGGGTCTTGGAAACAATTCGATGAAATATTCAAATTCGTGTATGCGCAAAGTTACGGTCCGGAAAGAATTTAACTGACAATAGTACTGTGAACGGAGAAAGATTTATCCATCATTAAGACCGTGACATTTCAAATATGCCATTGGTTCAATGTCAGGGCACACTATTGGTACCTGGGCAACAATTCTGTGATATATTATTCAAATCAATCCTAGGGGTAAAAAGTTCTCACCCAAACAAGAATTTAACGGACATGAGAACTAAGACCTTGACCTTGCAGATAAGATCTTGGTTCAAGGTCATGACACACCCTTTGGTACTAAGCAACAACTCATGATTATTATTCAAAGCTATGTGAGGACTCAAAAGAGTAAAATGTTATGGCCCGGATAATCTATACCAGACAGACGCCGGACGGACAATAGACAAACGCCGGACGGACGAGAGACGGACACCTGATGGACAACGCCATAATATAATACGCCCCCCTCTGAAGACGGCCGTATAAAATAACCAGAGCCTCTGTCGTGACTGAATTTCTACTGGTATTATCACTGTAAGAGACTGATACGGAGATTTAACTTCCAAACAAAGCCAAAGGACAGAAACATTTTCCATGTCCATATTGCACGTATATCTTCTAGCATAATATCATGGGTAGATGATTCACATAATGATTGATAAAATTTGCTACAGAAATCAATGTGTTCACTGAAGCGTGACATCAAGGTCAAGGTCACAAAATTCCTCATCAGTCGGGAAGAACTGATAAATGTCTTCAAAAATTACCAAGTTTGATGTAGAGTACATCAACCGTACGCAAGAAATCAAGATGAATGCAAATTGTTGTCGCCGGACAGACAATTTATTTGAAACTAAAGGGGGAAGGCTTATTCTAAGATTTCATAACCTACATGCCTTCTTGCGTAGATCATTCCTGTAAAGGTTCAATAAAATCAATACAGCACAGGAGTCAAAGTGGGACTATATCGCTTACCTGAGAACATTGGACACACGAGAAATTAGAAAGTATTCGAGAAATCTGTAATGAAAGTATCCTATTCAATTTTTTTCAAAACTGAATCAAAACCAACATTGAATCATTCTAAGACACTCATACCTTATGAAAGACAAAGAAAACGCTTTAAAATAAACAAAAATAATAACACTTTTTGAAACACCTTTCTAAATCACTTTGGTCGATTCAGTCCGTATGTTAAGGCTGAATACATTCTTGGACTGGATCCATCACTTTACGGATTTGGCTGAACAAGAGGCCCAAGTGGGCCTATATCGCTCACCTGAGTACCTAGATTATCAGTCATGCATGAAGGAAGAATTCATTTATTTTTGCATTAATGTGACTAAGTCAACACAGATGTGGAAAATATGTCAAATTTTATTTCAGGCTAGAATAAAAAACAACACTTTTTTGCACATCCATTCAGGTGATTTTGATATTAAGCATTTCCTTTGTCTCTGCAAGAAGTCATTCAGGGCAACAAGTTAGTCATTTTCTTTAGGTGGGGCCTTTTGTTGACTGATTTCAAGTCTGGGTCATGAACAACAATTGTTTCAAATATTGTCCAGATCTAACTTAAAATTGCCTAATTTCATATGTTGAGTGTTGAGAAACATCTAAAAACTTATTTAGATGTGTAAAGAAATGAAAAAAAAATTTTGACCACAGCTGGATTTGAACCGCTACTCTCCATATTTCAATTACCAAGTGGTATATGTACTATTGTGAGAACTGCTTTTTAGACATGGTGGCATTATCTGTTAACCAATTTGGATGAAATTTACCAAATTGATAGAGGACTTTTAGTACTTCATGTATTCCATGTTTCATTAAAATCTTTCATGTGGTATAACAGCAGAAGTGAAAAATGTGATTGAATCGTTCCTATACACCCTCATTTGGAAGTCTTAAAAAATTCATAGAAAATCCAAAAATTGAGATATTGACAAAATTCTTTCAAAGTAACAATCCTTACCATAATTATGATCACAATAGTCCATAAGAAATCATCATTATCAATTAACTAGGAAATATGACACTTTTTTCTGCATTGAATCACCAAGTCCAAAGAAATGTCGAAAAAAAATTCTAAAATTTGATTTTGGAAGGTAACCAAAATGACAATACATCTTCACTCATCCCTCTAGATCATTTCTATGCATTCTGTTTGTCTCTGTATACAGCCCGTATGAAAAAGAATATTGTTAAACGAGGGAACTCTTTTGTGACCTACTCTTGACTATGGTGGCGCCACCTGTAAAGAGGTCTGGACGAAAACAACAGAATTTGAAGAGGATCATAAGTGACTTATTTCTACCAAGATTTATTAAAATCCTTCGAACAGTTTTGTAGAAAAAGTTGAAAATGTGAAAAATGGCCAAAACACCCTTCCCCCCCCCCTTTTTTTTTGGAAGTCTTAAACGTAAAATTCCTAATTTCATATGTTGAGTGTTGAGAAACATCTGAAAACTTATTTAGATGTGTAAAAAAAAAAAAAAAATTTTTTGACCACAGCTGGATTTGAACCGCTACTCTCCATATTTCAATTACCAAGTGGTATATGTACCATTGTGAGACCTACTTTTAGACATGGTGGCATTATCTGTTAACCAATTTGGATGATCCGCACAAAAAACAAAACCTTTGAAAAGGACTATGAGTACTTGCATCCTACCCAGTTTTATCACAATCCTTCAAGTTGTTCTGTAGATCAAGTTGAAGATATGAAAAATTGTCCCCCCCCCCCCCCCCCCCCCCCTTTTCTTGGAAGTCTTAAAAAATTCATAAAAAATTCAAAAATCGAGATATTGAAAAAATTCCTTCGCACCAGCATTCCTTACCATAGAAATGATTAAATGAAACCAAATGAATGCATCAATGTTTACTAAAAGAAAATAATAACTCTTTAATGCATTAAAATAACAAAGTCCAAAATAAAAATGAAAAAAAACGTCAAAAATTTGATTTCGGAATGGAACCAAAAATATCAACACTTCTTCCCATATGCCTCTAAATCATTCCTATGCAGTCGGTTTGTCGCTGTATGCACCCGATCTGAATAAGAAGTTTGTCAAAGGAGGGTACCCTCTGTGACCTACTTTTGTCTGTGGTGGTGCCACCTGTTCATGGATCCTGACAAAGATGACCACATTTGTCGGGGACCTTGAGTATTTGATGCATGCCAAGTTTCATTGAATTCCAGCAAGTGGTTCCGAAGAAAAAGTTCAAACTGTGAAATGTTTACACCAATTATCCCACCCCCCTTTTTCTTGAAAGTCTTAAAAAATTCATAAAAAATCCAAAACATAAAATATTGAAAAATTTTCTTTGCAGTAGTATTTCTTACCATCAAAATGATCAAATTAAACCAAATTAATGCATCAATGTTTACTAAAAGAAAAAAATACCTCTTTTCTGCATTAAAACTACCAAGTACAAAAAAACGTCAAAAATTTGATTTCGGAACGGAACCAAAAATAACAACACTTCTTCACACATCCCTCTAGATCATTCCTATGCATTCGGTTCGTCTCTGTATGCCCCCGGTCTGAAGAAGAAGTTTGTCAAAGGAGGGTACCCTCTTTGACCTACTTTTGCCTGTGGTGGCGCCACCTGTTGATGAATCCGGACGAAAAACAACAACACTTGTAGGGGACCATGAGTACTACATGCTTATCAAGTTTCATCAAATTCTGTTCAGTGGTTCTGGAGAAGAAGTCGAAAATGTGAAAAGTTAACGACGGACGACGGACGACAGACGACGGACGACGGACGGTGATTGATCACAATAGCTCACTTGAGCCTTTGGCTCAGGTGAGCTAAAAAAAAACCAAACCAGCAACACTTGTAGTGGAACTAGTGTAATTCATCCATACCACGTTTCATCAAAAACTGTCCATTAGTTTTCAATAACAAGTCCATTCAAGCTTTTTATTTTACTCAAAATATAATCCCCATTTTGTTTTTAATCCTAACAAAACTGCAAAACAAAAATCCTAAGCTAATAAGTATCTTAGTATTCTATCTCCATTAACATTTATTATATTAAAATCTTATAAAATACAAAAATTAATACATTATGTGCAACCTATCACAAGAAAACCAAAGAAATTACATCAAAATGTGCAAAACAACGACGTCCGAAAGATGTCAAAAAGCGCCAAAACCAACACCGTTTCACAACTTTCTCGGATACATACGGTTTTTCGAGTTATGCAGCCGGTCTGAAGAAGAGGTTTGTCAAAGGACAGAAACATTTTTGGGTCAAAATCGCACCTTTGGGGCTTATGTCGCCTCACTTTATATACATCCATTTACGGGATCAGGCCAAAAATCAACACCGGTAGGGAACCTTGAGTACTTTACCCTAAGCAAGTTTGACTGAAGTCCCTTCAATGGCCAAAAGTGACCGCTTCTTTTTTCTGGGCACCAGGGTCAAGGACCAGAACTCAATGCACACACCTAGACATATACGATATATGTAGTGGCGACACTATTATGAATTACGTTGACCCAACCACGCACTAAAAGGTCATGAATACGAAAGGTAGATGGTTAACAAAAATGAGCAGAGTAAAATAAAATGGTGTCATTAAATAGATCAATAAGTAGATAAATGATAAAAAGAAAACAATATTTGATGAAAGTGTATAACCATATGAAACAGAAACTGATAATAAAGCAGATATGAAAAATATCCAGTACTTTTCATTATATCTAGTACTTTGTTAAGTTGGCCATGCTCTATTATCTTCAGCAGATATTGCCAAAAGTTTTCTTTAGCTACATTCTCTTCTGTCGTCCACGTAATAACCACTAATGATATGTCTTCCCATGAATGGTTGTCCTTGTTGAAATGCTTACCAACTAATAGATGTATTTTCTTGGTGGTGATAGACCACCTATGATTGATCACACTTATGTTCAATACATTCTCCGAAGCCGGCGTGGCCTAGTGGTATCGCGTCGGACTCCTGATCGGGAGGCCGGGGTTCGAGTCCCGCTCTGGTCATGGCGGTGTCATGTCTTTCGGATGAGACAGTAAAAACCGAGGCCCCGTGTCGTGGTATGCATGGCACGTTAAAGATCCCTCACTGCTTCGGGTGGTTCCGTTTCAAAGGTCAAAATTTGTATGCCCCGCATCAGGCAGATGCCGTCACCATATACGTGAAATATTCGTGGTGTGACGTAAAACAAAAATCAATCAATCAATACATTCTCCGTTTCCCCAATAATGTGTGATATAAAGATACATTAAAATAAAGGAATGTGCGTTAAGGAACATACATTGAAGCAACTGTTTACAGAATAAATAATATAGAACATGTGTTAAAGTAACAGTTAAAACGTATAACATGGAACATACGTTAAAGCAAATGTACGTGTAACAGGCAGGGATAAAATTGTGGCCGGGAATCGAACCCAGAACCTTCCGTTATCAAGCCGGATGCTCTCACCATCGAGCTATCCGGGCCGATACCGGCATCAGTCACATTTTCCCCCTGCCAGAGGTTTCAAAACCTCGAAACCTAACAGAGAAATTACGCTGGATCTCCCTCACATGTGGGTCACTCTCACGGTACCAAATTATGTAACAGGCAGGATGACCCAGAAATCAAATCCAGAACCTTCCGCTATCAAGGAAGACGCTCTCGCCATTGAGCTATCCGGGCCGATACCGGCATCCGTCACATTTTCCCCTGCCAGAGGTTTCAAAACCTCGAAACCTAACAGAGAAATTACACTGGATCTCCCTCACATGTGGGTCACTCTCACGGTACCAAATTCCATAACAGGCAGGATGACCCAGAAATCAAATCCAGAACCTTCCGCTATCAAGGAAGACGCTCTCACCATTGAGCTATCCGGGCCGATACTAGCATCCGTCATATACGGAACATACATATAAGTTATGGTAGAATGTCTCATATGGAGCGAGCATTAAAGTGACGGGAAGAATTATAATACGGAACATACGTTGAAGTGTATGGTAAAAAACTTTCATCTGAATAAAAATTGAGCTATCAAGTTTCAATGCTATTCAAGTTTCTACTTTCTGTTTTGCTTTGCATGGATACTAAGAAAAAGGCCATCAATTCATTTCCCCCTTATAATGATTTAATGATAATGAAATAAAATCATCTTTCGAATTAAAATTTTATGACTGCTTTCTTGGTGTCCCATTTTTGTGAGCGATAATGTCCCATTCCCGTATATGAAATTGTGATTCTTGAGTTGTTTTCATGTGATAGTGAGTTTTCATCCGTTGCATGTTCGTGATTTTAATGCTTCAATAAACGACATGTCATCTATGACGTAAGAAGGGGTAGCGACGTTAATGAAATCGTTCGAGCTATACTACCCACACTAATTTTTAAAATGTTCAGACGTTAGCCCTGACAGTCATGCGCAAGCAATGCACATTTTATTTTAGATATACATTTGTATGTCTTATATTGTGTATCTGCTTTACCATTAAATGTGGTTTATTTGTAAATATGCGTTCTGATCAATGTTTAAATGCATGTACACATGTACATACATCTTCACTATGTCGAGACTTTGTGATTCTGTCCCTCAACATACAAATTATAAAAACCACGCTCGTAGTAAACACAACTCTTAGAAATAAATCTACCAATGAAATCGCTTTGATCGGATTTCATACACATTTATTATTCAAGTCTTCCCACAGGAAGAGAAGATAAAATATACGGTCAAATATAATTATCATTAACTTTCAAATACACATGATATATTAATTGTTATATTATTATACATTTTTACATAAATGGTCTACTCGTCATATAAAAGGTTCGGAAGTTAAATGGGGTCACGTGCTCCGATATGACCGTCACTTGAAATATTCTTACCAAATCCAACAAAGCTACTATATTTGCATGTACCATGTCTAACGGCACAACCGTAATAGTTGTTTAAAGTTTATATGCCACAGACGCTCTGAATGTTTATGTATCATTGTATGTTCATACTGTAGTCTGGGCGTAGGCAAATTCTTATATAGAAAAAGATCGTTCCTTTTGTACATAATTATTTTTTCATTCATCACAGTCCAAAGTATGTTTTCTATCCGTAAACACTTTCTCAAACAATGAAGCAATTTAATCTTAATACTTGTAAATTCGGTTTGATTTGTCCAGAGTAGTGTCCTCAATTCTGTTAGTTTTTACAGCCGCCTATGAAACACCTCGTGTTTGACTAATCATACCACCATCGGGGTAATAAAAAAGAACGTTTATCCAATACCTGTCGATAAAAATGCATAACAAATTATCGGAAAATGTACTCTATACGAGTAATGACTAAAATTCTAAATCAATGTCGGCGTAGCGTGACTACGAGGTCCCGTGTATGATCCCATCATCAACTCGTCGATGTCCTATCTTCCGGATGAAACGGTGACAAAAGAGGTCCCGGTGTTGTAGCATTGACTCCCCTCCTCCCGATAAACCGACCCATTATAGAATCCTCCTCCCCGAAAAAACCGACCCAGTATAAATCTTCCCCCGGCAAACGATATACTGGTACGCTTCTTCCCCAAAGGAAAAACCGAACCAGCATAGATTATTCCCCACGGATAAAACGAGTCAGTATAGTTTATCCCCCTGATATCAGCACGCTTCTTCTCCCTTTAGAGATAAAATTCGGCTTGGTTCGAAAATTACAAGTGAATGAAACTAAATGTGTATAATGCGTTACCATGTTTATTTCTCAAAATCTCATATGATATCGGCACATTGCCAGTTTGAATTTTAAATTTTGAAAAATCTTATTTCCCCGCATGACGGCATGTGGTTTATTTTACAAATTAAAGATATCTTTTTACTCTGGTACTGAATGAGAATCAAATTATGAATTGATTCCCCATTAGGACACATTATCACTGACATATCGAGCAAATGCATATATAAAAACTTATTTTGATAAAATTACATTTTCGACCTCTCTCACATACATGTAGCCGTCGGTATTATGCACCTGTAATCGATGATTTGGGATATGTAGTTTTTGTCCTGTTCGTTAGTATGTCTGTCTGTCTGTCTGCAAAACTCAGGCCTTACCCATAACTTTTGAATGGTATGTGACAGAGCTTCAATCTTTTACACGAGGAATCCTTGTGACAAGACCTTTCCACTTGGTATAATTGATCATCGTCTTATTTTCAAAATTTTACATCTTGTTCATAACTTTTGATTTGTAAGTGACAGGGTGTTCATCATGTGTATTCCTTGTAGCAAGACCTTACCACTGATATTAACAATTATTTTCCTTGTGACCCTTGTGACTCTGACCTTGACAAATCTGACATACTTTTTAAAGACTTAAACCTTGGTATGAACTTTCGAACGGTAAGCGATATGGATTTCATATTTCACACGTATATTCTTTGTGGCAATACCTTTTACTGGTACCAATATTTTGACCTCGTGACCTTGACCTTCGTGTTTGGCGTAATTCTGCAAAACTTTCACCTTAAACATAACTTTTGAGTAGTAAATGAGAGAACTTTCATATTTCACATGAGTATTCCTAATTGCATGCGCTTATAGTTTGGTTGGGGATTGGGTTTTTTTTTTTTTTGGGTTTTTTTTGCGTCCTTGTGCCATACGATTTTGAGCCCCACAAGCAAATTCAGAGAATTGTGGTCCCCCGCTTTCGGGGTTCTATCAGCGAGGGTGCAGTGATCTGTGATATATTGTCATGGTTGTGCATGTATACAGACACACATCGTAAATTTGTAGGCCCTACGTCTTACGGTAAAAAAAGTTACAATGAAGTAGGTCAAAGGTCATGGATAAGGTCACATGATAAAAAATTCTGGGACCAACAGAAAGGTATTACAATTAGGGACACACATGCCAAATATGAAGGCCCTACGTCTTACGGTTAAAAATTTACATTGAAGTAGGCCAAAGGTCATGGTCAAGGTCACATGATAAAAAATTTTGGTACCAACGGAAAGGTATTGCAATTAGGGACACACGTGCCAAATATGAAGGCCGTACATCTTACGGTTAAAAAGTTATGACCAAGGTTAAAGTTTTTGTGACTGACACACAGACAGACGGACGGACAGACAGATGAATGAGATTTAATGCCGCCTCGCTTTCGGTAAAAGCGGGGGGGGGGGGGGAGAAACTCATAAAAACAACCAAAGGAAAAGCATTTTAGGGATTGAAACATTTTTTCTCAATACCAAATCTGTTCTGTTAATACAAATGAGATCTAAAATATGAAATGGCATCTTGACGCAATGATAATGAAATTTTCCCAGTGATTCTGCTCAATAAACATATCTTATTTTTACTTTCTGTTGTGTATTTGATATAGTCTACACCATTAAGAATGATGAAAAGGGAACTTTGTTTTGTGTGCATGCTTCTTTATTTTCCTCCATGGCCGGCTGATAAGTATTTCAATTTCAAAAGGACGTAAAGTCAAGACTAAATTACGATTTGAGTTTTCCAATTTGACGAGAATCCGGAATCGATAGGGGTGGTGGTGTGGGGGGGGGGGGGGGGGGTCTATGCTACAACACTGGATCTCAGCGGAAAAGTATTAATCTTTGGCGAGACGTAAAGAAGAAACAAAATAACTAATTAATTTCACTCTTAGACTTTTTAGTGTAAATGGTGAAATCGGCAAAATCGGCATATCATTTTTATCCCGTATGTGAGCTTGCGCTGACCTATTAAGCCATCATCAATAACAGTTAATATGGCATTCCATTGTAGTTTCTGAAGTCTACAGATCATTCACTAGTAAGATTAAAGTTTTAAGGCTTGTATAATCAAATGTACTTTAATCTGTGACTGGTTCTTTGCATATCCATCATCTAGTTTTAATGTCTTTGGGAAAAATGATAATCATTATCGTTCAAAAACAGAAAGACATCTTTTATATGACTGATATATTTTTGCAGACATGATCATCATGCAGAAGTATCTCGCAAACCCAGCCAATTCATCACTAGTCTCAAGGGGTCATCAAAATACTGCACGAATAGAACGCTGTCATGCTCTATTATAAATGAAGAGAGACGATTTATGTAAGATTTTCTGGAAGCTATATGCTCATCATGCGGGATATATGGCTCTTTATCATGCCAAGCTTATCGGAGTAATGAAAACAAATGAGGCAGCAAGACACAAATTACCTGGAGAAGATCTGTCATATTCCTGGCAAAAAGTATTTTCGTCATTCATAATTATCGGCAAACCAACTTCTTAACACTGATTATCTTGTAATGTAAAAGAGCTAGGACTGAGCGGCGTGTGTACATACCTATCACATTCCGTATGACATTACGTTCTAGATAATGTAGACAATGACGAACTTATAATACTTAATATCGATTTATGTTTTACAGCATTTCCTGAATTCTAATGTAGCCATTTTCACCTACATACCATGCCTCACTTATTTACTGATAGAGCGAGTACATTAACTTTACATGATAACATTAGAGTTCTTAGAGTTATTCCCCTTTTTACAATCCAAACATTCCACGGGATCACATGTAATATAGATAGATTTGTAACATCTGAATCGGATTTATAAGACTTATTTCCCTTTTCATAAATCTCAATATTTTTCAAACAAAAAGCCACATGATTCATTAGAAATGTGTCGCGCAATCTTTATTAACATCACCCGTTATAAATAGCGCTGAAATATGGTGTGCATCAAATGTAGCCTGAATGATAATCTGGCATGATGGATTAGTCCAACTAATGATAGAATCAGTGTATTGCAGAGTATCTGATGTTGTTTCCATGTCAGACACTCAATAAATATGTCACACTAGGCTTGTTTCCAATGTTTCATCTATCAACTAGTCCAATCACTACAAATCCCATGAAAATTTTTATAGATTCTGTTGACATCCTTATCAATCAAACTGTGTCATATTTCCTTCCACACAAAAACCTTGCAAAATCTTCAAATATGCAAATGTTGAAGATATGACTTATGCTTTTCCCAAGTTTCCGTAGGCATTGTTTCGGATTCAAATTTCATACGGTGTTGCCATTAAAATAAATGAAAACATTTGGAATTCAAAGCTGGAATACATCAATATTCTCCACTGAATTTTTCGTTTACAAAAAATAAAGAGTCAGAATGCCGAATAAAAAAATCTAACAATGCCTTGACACCCTTGTTTCAAACTGAACCTTCAATAATATACATCCACAAAAAGCTTTCTGGAAAACATTTAAGAGAATTTGTCAATTAAAATAAACATTCACACATCAATCAAATTATATTATGCAATGTTAATATATCGTATACGATTAAGCATTATAGACTTCTGAAGGATTAACAGATACGTCTCTCTTTACGATCAATGACAAATGAATTATATGCTTATGTTTTAGTGCACGCCTCTATAGATACACTGTCGTTTGGGAGATTCCGAATCACTTTTTAACAATTGTTTTTCTGCTAGCGATGTAATTTACAAAGATCTATATGCTTTTGTGACATGAAAGTATAGTTAGTTCAGCCAGTGAGCAGATCTACATCACGAGACGCATCTATATTCGATATAACAACAGTGACATGGGTAATAGACCACCGTTTTTGTGTATCGCGGATCACTTCCAGATATTTCGAATCATTGGCTGAACACGTTTAAAACAAGCAAATAAGTTTACTACACGAGTTATTAAGTATTACTTATCTATAGCCCCCCTTGGAAAAATAGAAATGTCTACTGTGACCATGTCTTTATTTACCTTTAAGCTATTTTTCACTTCATGCATACATTTAACATTTTCCCAGATCGAACAACGTGAAGAAGATGACACTTGATAATTGATAGTGATAATGAGTCATGAACAAAACTAGTAATCTAAACAGTATTTTTTTCTTATTTTCAATACAAAGAAATAATACTCATTTACACGAGTGCAACACCCAACACACAACCACATTATACATACATACATACATACATACATACATACATACATACACACACACACACCTACACACACACACCTACACACATACATACATACATACATATTAGAAAGAAGAAGGAAATTAATGAATATATGTATATCTATATATTTATATTTTTCAAGAGTATAGCAAACTTATAAAATTACAGTACAAATCAAAGGACCCAAGGTCTTGAAAGATACTCCTACTCACATCTTGTTGTGAGTAAAGATCTATATGTATCACACTAAGGACACTTCGACCTCATTTTGTATGAAGTTGACTGAAATGAGTTATGTTATCACAAATTAATGCAAATAAGGTAGTTCACAGACAAACCTGCTTATAAGGTTGTCCCATCATGTGATTCAATGGCAGTAATAGATTCAAAGGGGGCGCCCCCTCCCCTTCCGCCACATATTTACCAGTAAAAATCCAGATTTGCCACCAAATATGGCCGAGTAGTTTGGCTAATACACATGTGGGCATCCTTTTCGGAAATCAAGGATCTGCCACTGCATGGAGTGTCCATCTTTTCCAGTTAGATGTTTTTATTTTTTTTTATACTGATTTGTATATTTAAAGGCTTGATTGGTTATTCAAATTAAACAATGAGATTGATAAACTAAAAGCAACAATATTCCAGGCAACACATCATCCCTTTAATGAAGGCATAATGCTGGGTTATGATGTTTTCCACATACGTCATTCATTCTCAGTAACGACAGTGTATATCAATGAAAATAATCCGATATTCTCTTCCCTTCTCCCACTTTTGATATCGGCGATTTGTGGAAATTCGAACTTTTGATGAACAGTCTCTCCGACTCTCTTCCACAAACCGCCGATATCAAAAGTGGAAGAAGGACAGAGAACCTCTGACTACAATGAAAACATTCTCTACCAAGAAATACGTGCGCTAAAGCCACTACATCTCTGTCGACGCTATTTTACAAGTTTCTTGTAAAAGTTTTTAAATCCATAGGCAGAATATGAAATTAAATATCCAAGCGTATGATGATATGCCTAATATAAAGTATGATTTAAATTCAATTCAAATTGTTTATAACTTGAGCAGTCCTAATGGGACAAATACCCTCCGCGGCAACAAAGTTGAAGCATGCCATAATTCACCCCAAGAAACATCACTAGTATAAGATTAATGGGTGTCCCACTTACAAGCACATTTTGAAGTATAATCAATGAAAACAAGTTTTACCCATTGTGTCTATTATGACCTTCACTTTTGACCTATGACCTTGGTTCAAGGTCATGACACATCCTTGGATCCTAAGCAACAATTCTGTGAAATATTATTTAAATTCATACACAGGGGAAGAAGTTATGGCCTGGACAAGGTTTTACTTATTGTGTCTATTATGACATTGACTTTTGACCTATGACCTTGGTTCAAGGTCATGACACATCCTTGGATCCTAAGCAACAATTCTGTGAAATTTTATTTAAATCTCTCCGAGGGTTTGAAGCAACAAAAAATGTTATTAACGCAAAGTTCAGAACTTCAGTCATACGAGAAAAATACAGTTTTTGTTTTACATGCCCTTATTTTTGAAATTATATCGAATTGTAGGTTATACAACTTTAAAGATTGTAGCTGGGTGGACGTAAATCTGACCTTTGAACTTTGAACACAATAATAGTAAGATACTCCTTGATAAGGAATATCTTAATACAAGAGGCCCAAATGGGCCTATATCGCTCACCTGAGCACAAATTGTTTATTTACAATAAAATGACAGCTCATTTCAGTAGAAAATTTTGCTTTTTTTCTACAAGACTTTCTATAAGGTTTGGTGATATTTTGTGCAGTCGTTTTGAAGAACTCCAAAATGTGTCAACCAATCAGAGCCAATGGAGGCCATCTTCAATTACGGATGGGCACGAAAAACATAAACTTGTAGAGGACCTCGAGTACTTACTTCCTATGAGGTTTGGTGAAATTCTGTGCAGCGCTTCTGGAGAAGAAGTCCAAAATGTGTCAACCAATCAGAGCCAATGGCAGGCATCTTGGATTATGGATCGGCACGAAAAACACAAACTTGTAGAGGACCTCGAGTACTTACTTCCTATGAGGTTTGGTGAAATTCTGTGCAGCGCTTCTGGAGAAGAAGTCCAAAATGTGTCAACCAATCAGAGCCAAGGGTAGCCATCTTGGATTATGGATCGGCAAGAAAACTACAAACTTGGTAGAGGACCTTGAGTACTTACTTCCTATGAAGTTTGGTGAAATTCTGTGCAACGGTTCTGGAGAAGAAGTCCAAAATGTGTCAACCAATCAGAGCCAATGGCAGCCATCTTGGATTACGGATGGGCACAAAAAACACAAACTTTGTAGAGGACCTCGAGTACTTACTTCCTATGAGGTTTGGTGGAATTCTGTGCAGCGCTTCTGGAGAAGAAGTCCAAAATGTGTCAACCAATCAGAGCCAATGGCAGCCATCTTGGATTACGGATGGGCACCAAAAACACAAACTTTGTAGAGGACCTCGACTACTTACTTCCTATGAGGTTTGCTGAAATTCTGTGCTACGGTTCTGGAGGAGAAGTCCAAAATGCGTCAACCGATCAGAGCCAATGGCGGCAATCTTGGATTACCGATCGGCATGAAAAAAACAAACTTTGTAGAGGACCTCAAGTAGTTACTTCCTATGAGATTTGGTGAAATTCTGTGCAGCGCTTCTGGAGAAGTAGTCCAAAATGTGTCAACCAATCAGAGCAAATGGCAACCATCTTGGATTACGGATGGGCACAAAAAACACAAAATTCGTAGAGGACCTTGAGTACTTACTTCCTATGAGATTTGGTGGAATTCTGTGCAGCCGTTCTGGAGAAGAAGTCCAAAATGCGTCAACCAATCAGAGCCAATGGCGGCCATCTTGGATTACGGATCAGCACGAAAAACACAACTTTGTAGAGGACCTCAAGTAGTTACTTCCTATGAGATTTGGTGAAATTCTGTGCAGCGCTTCTGGATAAGAAGTCCAAAATGTGTCAACCAATCAGAGCAAATGGCAACCATCTTGGATTACGGATGGGCACAAAAAACACAAACTTCGTAGAGGACCTCGAGTACTTACTTCCTACGAGGTTTGGTGAAATTCTGTGCAGCACTTCTGGAGAAGAAGTCAAAAACATTTCAACCAATCAGAACCAATGGTGGCCATCTTGGATTACAGATGGGCACAAAAAACACAAACTTGGTAAAGGACCTCGAGTACTTACTTCCTATGAGGTTTGGTGGAATTCTGTGCAGCGTTTCTGGAGAAGACATAGAAAAATGCGTCAACCAATCAGAGCCAATGGCAGTCATCTTGGATTACAGATGGGCACGAAAAACACAAACTTTCTAGAAGACCTCAAGTAGTTACTTCTTATGAGGTTTGGTGAAATTCTGTGCAGCGCTTCCGGAGAAGAAGTCCATAATAAGTCAACCAATCAGAGCCAATGGTGGCCATCTTGGATTACGGATGGGCACGAAAAACACAAACTTGGTAGAGGGCCTCGAGTACTTACTTCCTATGAGGTTTGGTGAAATTCTGTGCAGCGCTTCTGGAGAAGAAGTCCAAAATGTGTCAACCAATCAGAGCCAATGGCGGCCATCTTGGATTACAGATGGGCACGAAAAACACAAACTTGGTAGAAGACCTTGAGTACTTACTTCCTATGAGATTTGGTGAAATTCTGTGCAGCCGTTCTGGAGAATAAGTCCAAAATGTGTCAAGCAATCAGAGCCAATGGCAGCCATCTTGGGTTACGTATGGGCATGAAAAACACAATCTTATTAGAGGACCTTGAGTACTTATTTCCTCTTAAGTTTGGTGAAATTCTTTGCTACGGTTCTGGAGAAGAAGTTGAAAATGTAGAAAAGCTAACAACGGACGACGGACGGTAATTGATCACAATAGCTCACTTGAGATTTTGGCTCAGGTGAGCTAAAAAGAGGAATACATAAATCTTATATACATGATGACATAAAAAGGTGTGTATGCGTATCTCCCTCACGCATTCACTCTTGTAAAATCAAAGGACTAAAGGTCCTGAGTGACACTAATATGAAGATGAAGAGGAAATAGTGTTATCAATAGTATTAATTCAGGACTAGTTTTCTTCTTAGAATTAATGGCACAAATTCAAAATGACTCTTGAATCATTGCTGAGCTATTTAAATCAATTTTCTTTTAATGAAACAAAATTGAAGTGGGAATAGTTATATGAAGCATGCATTCAAATCTGCATCCCAAGATCAACCATAAGCGCAAGTTTGGGATTTTTCACACACTGTTTATTCAAGGTGACTTGGTAATACGGCTGAGTCAGAGGTCTTTTATTTTCACTAGTTTGTTACAAACTGAGGTAACCAAATCACTGAAGTGGAAAAAAAATGTCACATGAAGCAACCGAACCAGGTGCTCTAGTGTACATCCCATACATGAATCATTGGTGCAATTTCGGTACTTGTAAGTGTGCCCCAAACTGGTTACCAAAATGACTCAAACGGAAAAAGTATGTCACGTACAGCTTGAAACATGTTTTCTAGTCTGCATCCTAAGATGAATAATTAGTTAGAGTAAGTTTGGTACTTGTAGCTTGTCCAGAATTGAGATACACAAGAAGGCTAACTATGTCACCCAAGTTGAAAAATTATGTCACATGCAGCATTCAAAGCATGCAATCAAGTCTATATCCCAAAGTGTTTGCTACTTGCAGCATTTGTAGTTTGTCCAGAACCGAGTTCCAAACAGGTTAAACAGTTACGGATGTCAGGTCTGTAGCACAAGATCATCTAAACTATGTCAAAGTGATCTAAAACTGTCCTTGCTCTGAGCATTTGCTGTGGATTTTATGTGTACAAAGACAGAGAAGACATGGTGAATCCATGTTTGTAATTAGGAGGGTGTTGTAATCAGACGAGGGTGTTACTGAGAATACATCAATATCAGGATGAAACAAGCGAATTCAAAGAATTCTAAGATGTCAAAAGCAATGATATCAAATGGAAGTTCTCATCACAAGGAATCTACATGTGAAGCTTCAACATCGTATCCCTACTGGATCAAAAGTTACATCCCAGATTAAAGTTTTTGTGACCGACTGACAGACAGAGGAATGAGATTTAATCTCCCCTCGCTTTCACAAGAGCGGGGGTCAAAAAGAGATGTTAAAAAGACATTTCAATTTTTCAGTAACAAATTTACTGAAAATATAAAACCTTGAGAGTGGATAAAATCACAATCATGAATGTACATAAAATGTTTTGTTGTAGATCATATAAAGTGTACACTCCTCATATAAAATCTACAAAATAAACTTTTCAATTTTTATTACTCCATGCAATGTCATTATTGTTATTTTAACGATTATATCTGAATTAAATTATAAAAATTTAAGGCCTCGAATTTTTTTAAATGGAAGATTATTGCACGACATGTCTTTTAACACTATATATGCAAATTGGGAAAACACAGGCTGCAAATGTAGGTCACATTAATACCTAGCTCTGGTAAAGCTTACGTAGAATGTTTTCAATACGGAAAGGAATAAATTTAACTCATACAGTCTGTTGTCCCACTTAAATCAATTAAAACATCAATTTTTCAGCATATCATCCTCAGAAGCATGCTATTATTGAGGTTGGCAAGGGCCGTCGGAAAGGCGCGAAAAAAATGTGCAATCAATGCGTAGTAATCAATGACTGAATGATTGGTTGTTGATTGGTTGATTGGTGTCACTTTCAACAATATTTCAGTTATATCGCGACATGGAAACAGGAGGTTACCAACCTCTTAAACATAGTGGTGCAACCCGGGAATCGAACCCAGATCGTCGGCGCCGCAAGCCAAGCGCTTAACCACTACACCAAATCCTGCTCACAGCTGGATGAAAACATAGATTACATGCCATTAAATCTAAAAAATAATCATCATGTTTGTTCAGCTTTGGTATAAACTTTCCATATATCTTCCTAAATAATTTGATGAATATGTTGTTTTTAACATACAAACAGTATCCATTTTTCATGATTACATGCATATTTAATGCACATCACCATGGACCTATTTCCTTAGTGTAGGAATACATGAGGGTCAATCCCAAGAATTCAATATGACGGCGCCCAGAACGCCGATGATAACAGAGTAACACTTCGTGTCACAAAAAAGTACTAAACAGAATTTACACACTGTCAATAATGACTAAAACCTCCTTTCTCAGCATGTAATATCCTCAATGCGTTTCCTATTATAGATGCTGAAATAGTATGTCCTCATCTTAAGGTTCTGAGTTTTTTGTTATCAATTTCTTGTTTTATCAAATGAAATCTGGTGTTAAACCTAGACAAGATAAGGATCTGTGTCATGGATATTTGTGTACTCCTGGGCAATCCTAAGTTGCATGCGAGGGAATGTTTTAACTATAAAATTTTTGATAACTGTTTATCAAACACCTCTTTTTATCAAGATCTCCTTTTGTTGCTGTGAGCTTTGTTGAACCCAAATTAATATATATAAATCTATGTTTATATATGCACCAAAATGCTTTAAATAGATTTTCTTTTCTGGTCCATATCCCTCACCTAACACAATTTGCTTATTCAACTGACAGCTTGAAAAATTTGCAGATAAACATAGATATTCCCTGATGTTTATTGTGTTGTGACTACATTTTGTACTGCAAACTGAGTGTAAAATTTGAATCATCAACATTAAGCAATTGTTTATGCAGGCCAAATTAAAATTCATAACCCTTAAATCTACAAATTTACAGCAAGTGAATGCTCAAAAGCTGTATGCAGATCTGGATGAAAACATCAACACTTGCAAGAGACGAGTACTTTATTTCCACCAAGTTTCATACAAATCCTTCCACTGGTTCTGCAGCAGAAGTTGAATTGTGGAAAAATGTTTGCTCACATCCCTCCCCATTTTTTGTTTTTGGACTTCTTAAGAAATTCATAGAAAACAATAAAAATGGGGATATTGATAAAAATATTTCAGAATTACATTCCTCACCATAATTATGATTGAAAGAAACCAAATTAAAGCAACATTATCAACTAAAGGATAAAAAAAAGACCAGTTAAAAGTTTTTGAAACGTAGGTCAAACTCAAAAATCAAGGTCACAAGGTCAAAGATCATGGAACTAGATGAAATTTCTTGTCAAAAGAAATCTGTGAGAGAAGTATTAGCTCCATTTGTTTAAAAGATATAGTCCAGGTTGAAGTTTTTGGATATTACATCAAAGTCCAAGATCAAAGGTCATGGTACCAAATGAAATTTCTTGTCACAAGGAATCCATGTGTGAAGTTTCAAAGCCTACCCCTCTTGGTTCAAATGTTGTAGCCAATGTAAAGGTTTTTGAAAAGTAGGTCAAACTCCAAGGTCAATGTCACAAGGTCAAAGATCATGGTCCCAAATCAAGCGGCCTTCCGCAAGGTATCTATGTATGAAGTCTCACAGCTCTACCCCTCTTGGTTCAAAAGTTAGAGCCGAAGTTAAAGTTTTGGAAAAGTAGGTTAAACTGCAATATAAGAGGTCATGGTCCCAAATGAAAGGGTCTACAACATGGTATCCATGTATGAAGTTTCAAATCATTATCCTGTTTTGCTTCAAAAATTATAGCTACATCTTAGTTTTTTAAAAGTAGGTAAAACTCCAAGGTCTAGGTCAAAAGGACAAAGATCATGATTCTAAATGAAAGGTCTTCCACAATGTATCCATTTGTGAAATTTAAAATCCAAACCCTTTTTGGTTAAAAAATTGTGGCGAAAGTAACAGTATTTAAAAAGAAGGTCAAACTCCAAGGTCAAGGCTACAATGTCAAAGGTCATGGTCCCAAATAAAGAGAGCCAATGGCGGCCATCTTGGATTACGGATGGGCACGAAAAACACAAACTTGGTAGAAAACCTTGAGTACTTACTTCCTATGAAGTTTGGTGAAGTTCTGTGCAGCGGTTCTGGAGAAGAAGTCGAAAATGTAGAAAAGCTAACGACGGACGGACGACAGACAGTGATTGATCACAATAGCTCACTTGAGCCTTTGGCTCAGGTGAGGTGAGCTGAAAAAAAAAAGGGAAAAGAGAGAAAAAAAAAGTGAAAAAAGGGTAAGTTGCTGATTTATTTTTCTAATATGAATTACTAAGTGATGCAACACAGGTAAAAAAGTTTTGGTGTTGAATAAATCAGTAAAATGACACAAAAATATGTGGAAATGACAAAGTCCAAAAAGAAAAAAAATTTATTTCAGAAGGGAATCAAAAAAGCACTTCTTAATACCCTTTCTAGATTACTGTGATGCATTCTGGGTGAGGATCTATGCAGTTAGTCTGAAAAAAAAAGTTTGTCAAAGGGGATACCCTCTTGAGCTTGTGACATCCATTTCAGTAACCATCAATTGACAAATCTGGTCAACAAGAGCAATGCCTAGCGTGGCATAAAACACTCGTCGCTTAGTTTGAAGGGGAGGATTTTAAAAGTATGGAAACATTTCCCCCTTAAATTGTTCCATCTCCAATAGTTCATTCTGTATCCTGCTTACAAGTTTTTCTAACCATGAGGTACTACCACCTTCATCTTTGACTTTGAAAAACAACAAGTGTCTTTGTCTTGTCATGAGAAGTGCACCAAGTCTTGGAATGAGGAGTAAGTGTACCAAGTTTGACAGTCCTAGCCCCAACGGTTTAGGCTGTATCCTGTCTACAAGGGTTTCCTACTAAGTGGTACTACAGCCTTGACCTTTGACCTTGAAAAACAATAGGTGTCTTTGTCTTGGCATTAGAAGTAAATGTAACAAGTTTGACAGTCCTAGCCCCAACGGTTTGATCTGTATCCTGCCTACAAGGGTTTCCTACCAAGAAGTACTACGACCTTGATCTCTGACCTTGAAAAACAATAGGTGTCTTTGTCTTGGCATAAGAAGTAAAGGTACCAAGTTTGACAGTCTTAGTCCCAATGGTTTGGTCTGTATCTTACCTACAAGGCAGGTCCGACAGACAGACGCACGCCATACCATAATACATCCGGTAAAAGACGGGCGTATCAAAAGAGCAACAATTGTACCCTGGGACCCTCAATACTTCATCCCTACAAAGTTTCAACACAATCAATCATTCCATTTAGTTCTGAAGGATATCCATCAAAACTCATCATTTATGATTATATGCTAATAGTGTATCCCTCTTCCTTTTCTTAATATAAAAAATTGGCAAATTCTTTCCTATTATATCTACGTCCCTGATTAAATTTATTAAAATAAAATCAGTTAAACAAAACCAAAACCAATGCATTATAGGCAACCTACAAGAATAAAATATAAGGAATTATCTGAAAATAGGTGAAAATGACCCATTAAAAAAAACCAACCAGCCCCCCCCCCCAAAAAAAAAACCAAACCAAAAACAAAAACATCAAAAAGCACTAAAATTTTTATTTGAAAATAGAACCAATATCACCTACACTTCTTAAGATACCCTTCACACTGAAACATTCTGTTTGATGAATAATGCAGCTAGAATGAAATGTCTGTCTAAGGGGGCATTTGACAAATACCAAGTTTCATAAAAATTATTCAATTATTCAATTACTTCTGAAGAAGAAATCTATCAAAACTTATTTTTAGAAACTTAAGTATAAATAAACTTTGCCTTTTTTAATCTTAAAAAAATGTAGAAAATTCAACCAAGATCTATTTTCTATATTCTGTTTCTTTCCAGTTACATTTACTACAATAAAATCAGTTGAAATACACAAAATCAATGCATTACAAGCAACATACAAAGAGACAATCTAAGAAATTACCTGAAATTTGGCTAAAATGTAAACTTTTGTCAGTGAAGGCACCACAATTTAATAGACATGAATAACAAGCTGTGAAACACTAATGCCCCCGGCGGCACCAAAGTCCAAAAATTTATTTTTAACGTGAAGGTCACTGTCAAGGTCAAGAGGTCATCGACCTTGATGTCATTTGAAAGGGCTTCAATAGTTGAGTATGCATGTCGTCTCTGTCACTCACGGTTCAAAAGATATAGCCCAAGTTCAAAACCTTATTTTTAGCATGAAGGTCATTCTCCAGGTCAAAATGTCATCGACCTTGGTGTCATTTAAAAGGGCTTCACTATTAAATACGCATGTCAAACCCTCACGGTTCAAAAGTTATAGCCAAGGTTAAAGTTGACAACAGACAAATAAACAAACTGGCAGACAGGACAAAAACAATATGCCCCGATCTATCGATCCGAAGGTATAAAAACACAAACTTTGAAGAGGTACACAAGTGTGACAAGTATATCAAATATGATCAAAATCTGTCAGGAAGAAGGACGGAGGAAGCGCTGTGACAATAGCTCACTTGAGCATTTGGTATCTGTAAGCTCAAGGAGTTTTAGATTTCAACAACTAGGGCTGATCATGAAATAAAACTGTCTCTCAGAAAGACGGCAAATCAACGACCACCAAAACATATTGAAACAAGATAAACAAACCCAATTCTATCAAGTGAGACGACAAGATTTTATGTGACTTCTGTTGCGAGAACAACTCTCAGTGGAAGAGACTGGAGATTTATATTCGAACACCCCCTAGGAAACAGTGATTCAAACAAAAGATACTTGACTCGTAAGATTCATGGTGACAATTACACTAAAGGTATAGTAAATCATACAAAGAGGCTGTACAAACAACTGCATCGAGGCAGGTGCGCTCGTTCGTTACATAAACATCCCATAGGAAATTTATGAGAGGCTGGAACTGATACGCTGCACTAATGATATGCTAATATCTGAATACGGCTTCTCAACATAAAGCAATTCGTGAAATATCTCCTTCAAAACTGTCGTGAAAATAAATGAAATATTTCGAATCTTGAATACCTTACTTTAGTTATTTGAACCGAGCCATCTTAAAGCACTTCTGGATTCCATAATGTGTTGTGTACCTATATAATCGTACGTCACTATACATTAACTGAAATATGGGATAGTGTGTTTGTAAATGTGTAATGTTAATTTTTGTATAATATATATATATATATATATATATATATATATATATATATATATATATATATATATATATATATATATATATATATATATATCTTCTATACTTGACCTCTTTTATTTTTATTCTTTAGCGACTTGCATTGACCCACCAATGATCCGACATTTTTGAATAGTGAACGTTGTTGTTATATTTCCTACTTGTGCTTTTATATATGTATATACATACATACATATATGCATACATACACACGCATATGTATGTGTTATGTCCGTTGTCGTACATGACGTCAATATCATTTCATTGTGGTACCATTTGTTTTACGCAGGGAATCCCCTGTAGATTCTCTGTTAGGTTCCATCAAGAAGAGAAAGAAGATGTGCCAATGTACCTCACGAAGGAAGATGTCTTAATGAACCTGACAAAGGGAGATATCTTAATGTGCCAGCAAAAGAAAATGTCTCAATGTACCTGGCGAAAGAAGATGTGCCCAATATGTACCTGGCGAAAAGAGATGTGTAAATGTACCTGGCGAAAGATATCTCAATGTACCTGACGAAGAAAGATGTGTAATATATTCCTGGCAAAGGGAAATATCTCAATGTACCCAGCGAAAGAAGATGTACCAATGTACCTGTTAAAGGGAGGTGTCTCAATGTACTTGGCGAAGGGAGATGTGCTAAGATCTGTTGTTTCTTCAGGATGGATTTCCGCTAGATTGGTTTATTGTTCTTATATGTACTTAATTTGTCCTTACATTGGTTCACTTTTTGAGTACAAACAATACCAGAGACCTATGTCGTATAGGAAAATTTCTCAAACAAGCATTCTCGATCAGAAATCGTTATAATTTAATAGCAATATTGTGATAACTTCATTATCATCATAATTAATAATAATAAAAATACCGTGTGTCTCATTATTATTCAATGAATATGTGACTAACCTTGGTATATCACTATAATGCATATATTGTATATACTGACCCATAAGCTGTAATGTTTTCATTTATAAACCATACTAATTTTTCTTTCTGGAATTATTAGCCCTAGAAACGGGATAGAAGGACTTTGTCAATGAGATGATGCTGAATATAAAAGAAAAAAGAGGAGTTACTGGCTCAGTTATGTGGCAGAAGTCACCATAGAGCTATACAATACATGAATATAAATAATATACTAGAACATATATCACATTACAAAAATATTTGATTGTAGTGCAATTACGATACCGACTTAGGACGGTCATTTAGTTTGACAAAAGCCAAACAAATGGTAAGCCAAACAAATGGTGTGATTAATAAACACATTTCTATCAATGATATGTAAATTTTTGTCAACGTTTGTATTAATATTAAAAATATGTTGCTGCTAACATTAATTTAAAGTCACATAATACACTATAGATGTAACTATCGATGACGACCATGCAATATCACTACCAATACTTTCGATGCTAGTCTAAAAAAGTTTTCATTTTAAGTAAGATCGAGTGTGGTTGTATCGACTATTGGTCACACCTGGCGTTCTCAATGATCGGGTTTCGGATCTCGAATCCGAACTATTAATCATACTTTTGATGAAAGAACAGAAGTTATTTGACTCTATCAATCAGCCTGTTTCTGGCATGTTCCCTAAAGATCTAAATCATAAATCAAATGCCGAATACGACCCGCCATTCTTACTAAGTCAACCATGAACAAAATGAAGAGAAAATCAGTAACCTATTTTTTCACTACCATCCCTCAACCAGGTGCTTAGTTTTATACATATATTTGTCAAATTCAATTAAAGAATCAGAAACTTTGTCGAGTCTGGAACTATACCATTTGCCAGGTACATGTATCTTGATTAGATCATTGTTGTACATTTTCTTCATAATGAATAAATGAGAATGAAAAGTTTATTTTTAGAATTTCAAGATCGTTGCAATATAAGTTTAACTGGATTATAAAATACTGGGGTTTTTTTTCATTATTTGTCAAATCGTTTCAGTTCAAAGATTTTCAAAATGGCTGCCTTGGCAACCATATCAAATTACGTAATGCCATTTCTTTTTTATACACTCTCTCGGGCATTCATACAAAGTTTCGTTATAACTGATATGAAAATCTGGGAGAAAATCCAGCTACAAGATTTTTTAAATGGCTGCCATTGCAGCTATATCGGAGTTCGTAAAACCATTTTTAACATGAAGAAATCGGGTATTTCAAGTGGATGTTTTTTGTAAAGTTTATTCAACTAACGATGAAAATGAAAATGTGGGAGAATGTAGTTCTTTCGTTTTCAAACCAGCAACCATGACGTCCATATTTGATTATTTAACATACATACGTCAGGTATTTTGAGAGATCTTTCCTACAAAGCGTCAATATGTTATTATAATCGATAAGAAAAGAAGGAAAATAATTCAATTTTAAGATTTCAAGTCGGTTGTCATCGTGCACGGGAGCTAAACTGGATTATGATACACCATTTTCAATATACATTTCACAAGTAGGTCACTCAAGAAGAGTTTCATTATCGTTGTTATTGAAGTGAGAGAGAAAATCCAGATACAAAATTTTTAATATGGCGGCCATGATCATCCATGTCAACCATCTTGGATAATATAACACCATTCGCTTCACATTTGTTTGCCAGGTATCACTTCAAAATTGAGAGACAAGGAACACATACAAGACTGTACTGCCTTACATAGGAAAAGTGACCAAGTCTTTTTAGAGACAATGACCAGAAACCATACTCGTACATGCACAAACTGACCACGTACCTGACAGAATAAAACTATAAGTGACTTTCTAGGTTGAATAGGCTCTATGGAGCGGCGATCAAAAACTTTAGCTCGGTTGATCGGTTGATTATGTGGTTATTAATATCTAGTCTTCAAAAAGCAATTGAATTAGTACGAGTCCAACTTTTCGTCTAACATCCACGCTACAAGCATAGCTAGAGATCTTAAACGTATTTTATTTGAAGAACTTCAGTTTAAATTCCTTATACAGTGTCCAGCCATAATCGAACCTAAAGCTTTCGATCAGGAATAAAATATTCTCACAAACTTAATTTATTGGAAAATATATTACAATACATCTTTGGTGTTGTCTTTGATGTAAACAATATGTATTAATATAATGTCACATGCCTTGATGTTTACAACACGGATATTTAATGACAAAAGAATAATAAGTTCTTACGTAAATCTTTTTTTTTTTCTTTTGCTTCTATTTAATGATAATCATCAAAAAGAGGCTCAGTATAATATACAAAGCATTGATATTTTTACAACGTATTTTTTTTTTCACGTTAATGAAAAATCTGTTTTAATCACACCGAGCTAATATTAACAAATTATCACCAAGATGAAAGATTTTTTTTCTCAGTTTATGATTTAGTTACTTGTCTGACGTAAAAACAATGTTCGTTATCGGAATAATTAAAACTCCGAATCACATGGTAAATCTACACCTTAATTCATCAAGTTAGAATCAATTAGTCAGTAACGTAATGGTGTAACAAGAAAGCAAATAGTCGGCATCAATAACATAAAAATCATTTGATAACACTGTGTCCATCACCGGCCTTACATTAACAATGATTTATGTCCCGATATGAAACACAAGTTTTTATAATTTTCATGGAGGATATTGACAGAGCATTTGAAATTTGATTTTCATGACAGAGACTGAGTCATTTGTCATCCTCGATCGTCTGAGGAAAGATACAGGGCCGAGTGATTAAGGAATCTATAAGGTGTCGAGCATTTATCATGATGATAAGGCTGTACAATGCACAACATATCGGTCTTCTTTGTCCATACAGTAAAATGAAGGAAAACTCTCTATAATGCATTATCACATTCTTCACTTATAATCGCATGCGCGGATCCAGAAATTTTTGTCAGAGGGGGTCCAACCAAAAAAGGTAAATTTTTCTCTTAGACGAGGGGGGGTCCAACCCCAAAAATGCCCAAATATTACCTTTTTTTGGTAAAATTTTCGGATTCCAGGGGGGTCCAGACCCCCTAACCCCCTCTGTATCCGCGCATGTATCGTATTACCTGCATTACACGTATAGTTATAAACAATACATGTAAAAGAATTACTTCCCGGTCAGGTGTGAACATAAACAGACGAAGAAGAAACAAAAAGTGTCGGGTTTCTTTATAATCTGCATCAAGGAGATTAATCAGGGACTGACATTGCTAAAACAGCTCGCTAGATAAGTTTCAATCTTCATAGTCTTAAACATGCCCTGTGACTATGCCTAAGTCTGAATTGTGTTCTAATTGGCGTTCCTTAGAATGTGTGTGTGTGTGTGTGTGTGTGTGTGTGTGTGTGTGTGTGTGTGTGTGTGTGTGTAGGGGTGTATGTATGTATCTGTCATTGACATTTGGAACGACCACACCTTTTTACTATTAAGAACTTTCGAACAGGTGTTATCATAGAAAATGTTAAGCCCAATCGAATCACAGGGTTGGTTCTCTTCATACGAAAATACTTATTCTATATAGAGCTTATCTCTAAGGTCAAAAACAGAAACGTCTAGCCATAATGAACACACGTATGAAATATGAAAGCCCGATCTCTAGTAGTTGACGAGTAATAGGCAAGGTTAAAGTTTTTAAAAGTTGGTCAAATTTCAAGGTCAAAAATGACGGTACCAATGGTTTATCACAATAAATGTACAAGTGAAATATGAAAGCCCTATGTTAAATAGTTTTGAGTGTATTACCACGATAAATGTTTCTGAAAAGTGGTCAGACTCCAAGGTAAAGGTCATGGGGTCAAGAATTTTAGTACAGGCAGAAAAATCTAGCCATAATAAAATAGATGTGAAATATGGAAATTTACACAGACAAACTATACGTTCAGTCAAAATCGGGGAAAAAAGAGAAGCGTGTAAATTCTTTACCTATAAATATGCACTTCAAAGACGAACTTTGTAAATACATGTACAAATGAAAATTCAAACATACATGGCAAACGGACATATCTGTGAAGATCTTAACACTGGCAAATGAGGCATATGACAGACTAATTGCCTAATGGATTTGCTGCACTGCAGAGTCTATTTTAGAAATTCATTCCGCTTTAGAATCACTTTGTACTGCTCAAAGCTTCCACAAAAGATTAGACAGTCTAATTTGAAAATATACGAAACATATGGCTTTGATCGTGAACCTCAACCAATTTCACTCATTATGATTATCATATTACAATCTCGGTTCCCATCATAACAGATTAACAGTTATCACATCAACGATATACACAACGCGCAATCAAACAAGTCCTTAACAAAAGCCACGTTGAAACAGGATATATACATTCTCTGAACGGACTGGGTGGAGTGAAATTTCCAACATCAAGGAAAAATACAAATCACAACACAAATATGTTTTCACATTGTAAATACTGTATGTACTAATACATGTACCGGGAAAATGCTAAATTCTTTAAAATGACATTATTACACACCTTGACAAATCCCCCCTTTCAACTCCGGAGTCGCCCCTAGGAATCATTAACTGGAACTACAATTGCTTTCATTTCCTATCATTACCGTCATTGTCATAGCTTCCATGCCATGAATGCTCTTAGGTCTACTGTTGTCAAATTATTCCCTAGGATGAATCAACATCTCCGACTAATGGATCAATTTACATGTACTGGTATTAAATTTGTTGTATAAAAGAATCAATAGGTCTCTTCAAATAATCGCCAACCCATCCCTGTCTTTTCACCACTTATCATACATCAAACTACAAGTCACACAGTCTCTCATGAAGAGGGATTTATTACTAGGCTGTGACAAAATAGAACAAATAATGGTATAGGGATTGGACGTAAACTCTCGTTTTGAGGAATGGATGGATCGTAACTCACTCTCTTTCTAGGGTATGCCGTCGGTAGATTTCAGTGTTAAACAAATCAGCAAACGCAAAAATAACACGAAACCAGCAGCAATTTCCGCGAATCCAGATTCCTGCATTTCTAGCAGGAATTTGATTTACAGTTAATTGCAAAACTACTCTCGGCATAGAAAACTGAATGTCCCGTCTTTTTCAATATCATAATATCAGCAGTTTCTTTTCGTCAATATTTGTCATAATCAATTTCATTTGGAATCACTATTACGCATACGGTTGGACAGTACCTAAAGCACTTTCTAAATATAAGAGTTGTCTTTCTTTTTAGACGGATAACGGTGTTTTACCTTAAATAGAAATGTGCCTTTAAGCAATTTTATATTTGATATACAAAACTGGATCTGATTATACACTTGGTTCTTTATGACAGTTGTTGAGATTTTTTATGTAATCAGTATTAAATCATATTCCAGTTTTGTATATCAAATATAAAATTGCTTAAAGGCACATTTCTATTTAAGGTAAAACACCGTTATCCGTCTAAAAAGAAAGACAACTCTTATATTTAGAAAGTGCTTTAGATACTGTCCAACCGTATGCGTAATAGTGATTCCAAATGAAATTGATATAATATAATAATAATATATAATATATATATATCGCTCATAAGAATACCAAAAGTTTCTCACATAAGAGTACCTTTTGTGGTATATTAAGTGTCCAATGTGAATCCCTCTGCATTTTTTTTTCGAACAAGATACCGAAATCTGCATACATTGCTATTCTGAGCACAAAACATCATATAACATATCAGAATTTTCTAAGATAAGAGTATCCTTTGTCATAAAATTCATTTAAAAATCCCAAAACAACACCATATTATTCTTCTGAAATAATCCGATTCATTTTAGTTTGACATTAGGAATTACCTGAATTTCTATCTTCGTAAATGGGATATAAAATATACAAAATTACTGCATCTACACTGAAAATATAAGCTGTGTTTGTGAAACACTTATGCCCCCGGCGGCAACAAAGTCCAAAAAGTTATTTTTAGTGTGAAGGTCAATGTCAAGGTCAAAAGATAATCGACCTTGGTGTCATTTGAAAGGGCTTCATTAGTTGAGTATGCATTAATAACAATAATAATAACGGAAATAATAATAATAAAACAACAACAACAACAGCAACAATAATAATAATAATAATAATAATATTAATAATAATAATAATAATAATAATAATGATGATGATGATGATGAAGATGATGATGATGATGATGATGATGATGATGATGATGATGATGATATAAGACAAGAAACATTTTCCGCTAAGCTTAATATTCAGGAAAAATTAAATTCTGCATTAAATTTACTTTCAGGAACTATCACAAACTATAAATGAAATACAATGTAAAACCAAATGTTTCTTTATGGGTCTCTACCCCTTTCTGTTCAAAAGTTATGGCGAAGGTTAAAGTTGACAGCAGACAAACAAACAAAGAGACCAACAGACAGACAAACAAGCTGACAGACAGGAGAAAAAAATATGCTCCCGATCTATCGATCCGGGGGCAGAAAAAACCCATGAAAATGTATAAAAATGACAGAAAATGCGGCAAAATTTTGATTTCTTAAGAACATTCATGTTATCGGTTTGAAAATCTACATAACACTTGCAGGGTACCTGAAGTTCTTCATACCCACAATTTTCACAAAAATGTCTTCGATGGTTCATAAAAAAGTTAATTATGTTAAAATTTCACAGACGCACAGACAGAGAAATGGACGCATCGTTATGATTATGAGCCTAAAGATATCATCATAAAATCATAAATGTCCTCAACATTATCAACCCTGCCCCTCCCGTCCCCAAAATAAACAGAACAACATAAAAACCTAAACAAACAAGCAAATACACAACTGAGTCATTGACAATGTGCTCGTGTAACAATTTCTAACACACATTTGAATGGGTTTTCGCTTTTCTATAGCCAACAAAATGGTGGTCAATAATACTAAAATGAATTGTCTGATTTACCATGTGGTATATTATGTCCCTCTGATGTTAGGTTTGTCGCATTCTCCGCTACTCTTGGTTATTCCGGTGTGTACTCAAATTATAATGAAGTTAACACTATATTAAAGGAAGCTTAAAGTTTACAGAATGGCTTTGAACTCATACATTCGAAATACATATATATAGTCAACGATTTTTGCGACAACATGACAACAGACTGGATAAAGTGTCAGCAATGATGTTCTTAAAAGCAATGAATCTGATGTGGAAGTCAACAGAAAAGGAAAACAAAACAAAACAACTAGTTTATAAAAGACCGATGCTCCCAACGCCAATCGTTTTAAAGTTTCTTAAAAGGTCAAAGGTCACAACTTTTATGTTCAACAAAATGGCCTAGCCACACAGAATATATACGTGAGATATCAAAGCCATGCCACTCATTGTTAAAAACCAATTTCGTAGCTTCTAAAAAAGGTAAAAAGATTACAGTCAAGGGCAATGGCAAAATATTTTTGATATAATGTATTGTCACAAAGAATGCACATGTGACATATCAATGCCTTATCTCTTTATGACCTAAATCAAAGCTTTGGAAAAATGGGTCGAAGTCAGGGCTTTAAGATACAAGACGTTGATGTGAAAAAAAGGACAGAAGACATCTGACCACGCTGTGACACAAATTACCAAGGATATGCACATAAAACATGGTAAGTGATCTTAACACAGAAAACGACACAACAAAAATAGTACTGCAGTTACGAAGAGAAAACAGAAGACATCTGACAAAGCTGTATGACAAAAATTATCAGGACATGCACACAAAAATAATAGAATATACAATGAAAAACGACATTACAAAAATATTCGATCGTGCTGCGGTTACGATACCGACTTAGGACGGTCAATTGAAGTAACAAACGTCATTCAATTGGTGTGGTTAACCGGTTTACGGACGTCCACCTTCCCACTCACCGCAAAAACAGCACATTCAAAGGACAAACATTAAAAAAAATATATAAATAATCCTCCATATAGAGAACAAGGATCAACATGTTTCTCAAGAAGAGAGGTCATAAAAATTCATGACACACGAAAAATTTATAGAATAATATGTTGCTATCAAAAATATGTAAGGATACATCAACATAAGACAACCCTGCTCTGCCCGTCTGTAAGCGAGCTCAGATCCTTGATCAATAGGAGTCCCGACTAACAGTCAGAGGGGACGAGGATCACGACCTTGTCTCATCTGAAAAGGTTTGGACAAGGCCCGTCATTGACTCCTCAAAGCCCTGTTAGTCAGCGTGCAACGCTCAAGTAAAAGTCTGCATTGGGTTGTAGAGGGACCCAATACAAAACCTATGGTCTTAGCGATGATCTCGGGGTCATATTGTCAATGTCGAAGGCGTTTAAAATTTTAGAACCAGCCGATATGAAATTATCGGAACCTTTGATCCTATTTAGTTTGTACACTAGATCATCGTAGAAACTGGGACTGGGAAATTCCGCTGGATACATATTGTTGAAAAGTCACATTTCCGAATCTAGATAAAATGTCTTAATAAGATCTATAAAATTTACATAAAAGTTTATATCTATAACCCTGAGTAAGAAGTTTAAAAGTAATCTGAGAAATTTTTTTTCGTGAAAATCCAAAACGTTAGTGCAGGCTCTTACAAACCGAACCAATTGCCTAATATAAATAGCATATGATGGAAGTCTGGGGACATCACCATCTAGATAAGGGAAATTTACAATAGGAAATCCAAAGTCATCACGTTTATTTTATATGTTGGTATGAATATTTTTGCTAATAATTTTAATATTTAAGTCCAAAAAGGCGTTTCCTGGTAGGAAGTATTGACTTTGTTTAATTGAAGATCAGATGGATAAATGTAAATGATACAGTTTTCAAACTCTGGGTTATCGATAACTAAAATATCATCAAGATATCTAGAGAAATCATTGACCTTATCAATAAGGTCGAAACGTTTAGAAGTTTGAATAGAATGCATAAAGTTTCTCTCATAACAGTTATAAGGGGAGCGCAGTTAGTGCCCATAGGAATCCCAATAATCTGTTGATAAGTCTTGTCATTAAATTGTACATAAATATTATCCATCAAAAATGTGATGGCATTACACAACTCAGTACAAGTCCAGTATTTATAATTATCATATTGTTTGTTAGAGAAAAATCCAGATGTAACTGAAGTACAGAGGTATGATTTAGATTCTCTGTTGAAACACCAGCGTATGAGAGACAACAATTTGGTTTTGATTAAGTCATGAGGTAAAGAGGTATATAGTGGCGAAAAATCATAAGTAGAAACATTATTAGCCTAAAATTTCTCAAACGGATTTTTTTTAATGACTTCGTTAGAATTTTTGATAGACCAAAAGTAATTGACGTTACTATTGCTAAAGACAGCATTACAATACTTGAGCAAACGTCACTTTGTGATTAGCCGGTTTACGAGCGCCCACCTTTCCATCACCGCAAAAGCAGCACAATCAAAGGGCACACATTTAAAAATTTATATATAAAGGATCATAAGGTTTCTCAACACGAAAGGTCATAAGAATGTTCATACGAAATGTTTTATAGAATAATGTGCTGGTATCAAAAATATGTTAGGCGACATCAACGTAAGTCAACCCTGCCCTGCCCGTCTGTAAGCCAATACAGATCCTTGGTCTGTAAGAGTCCCGACTAACAGTCAGAGGGAACGAGGCTCAGGAGCTTGCCTCCTCTGAAAAAGTTTGGAGAAAGCCGTCATAGAGTCCCCATCACCCTGTTAGTTAGTGTACAACGCTAAAATAAAACTCTGTACAAGACAAGACAAGGGGCCCAATACAAGACCTATGGCCTTTGTAATGATCTCCGGGTTTTACTGTCGATGTCAAAGGCGTTTAATTATTTTAGAATCCGTCAATATGAAATTATTGAAACTTTTGACCCTTCTTAGCTTGTACATTGAATCACCGTAGAAACTAGGAATGATACATTCCGCTGGATACGTACTTTTCAAAAGTCACATTTCCGAATTAGATATAATGTCTGAATAAGATCTGTAAAATGTATTAACAGTTTCTCAAAGTTTATGATTCTATGACCCTAAGTCAGAAGCTTGATAGTGATTTGCAATTTTTTTTTTTTTTTTTGGTATGTGTGTGTAAATTCAAAAGGTAAGAGCAGAGTCTAGCAAATTTAACCAATTGAAAAATATAAATACCATATGATGGAAATCTAGGGACATCACCATCTAAATAAAGGACAATTACAACAGGAAATCCAAAGTCGTCAAATTATCATATGTATTTGTGTGATTCTTGTTGTTAGTTATTTTAATATTCAAATCCAAGAAAGGTGTTTCCTTATCAAGAGAATTGGCTTTGTTTAATTGGAGTTCAGGTGGATAAATCTAAGTAATATATTTATCAAACTCATGGTTATCGACTACTAAAATATCATTAAGATATCTAGTTGTGTCATTGAACTTATTAAAAAGGTCAAAACGTTTTAAGGTTTCAATAAAATGCATGAAGTCCCTCTCATAGCAAAATGAAAGTAAATCTGCAATAAGGGAAGCACAGTTAGTGCCCATAGGAATTTCAGTAATATGTTGATAATTCTTGTCATTAAATTGACATAAATGTACAAAGGTATGATTTAGACTCTGAAACACCAACGTATAACAGACAACAATTCGGTCAAAAAAACAGGTCAAGATTTCCTATAATGTCAGACGTGACCCATATTTTGTCGATAAATGGCTATAGATCATGACGAAACAAACCTCACAAAAAGAGGCGGAGCTGACGAAAAACACGTGGACATGGGTGCGTGGTCATTCTTATTTTTATATCATTTCTCTGTTTACATTTTATTTATCGGCTAGTTACCGCATTTCTGGTCATTTCAATTTAGTTTTCTTCTTCATAAATAACTAGCCAATGAATAAAATGTAAACAGAGAAATGACATGAAAATAACAATGACCACGTGTTTTTCGTCAGCTCCGCCTCTTTTTGTGAGGTTTCTGTTAACGAGATCTCGCGAGACCGAATGGCTGACACAGAAACCGGCAAATTTGAAACAGGTTGGGAAAAAATGTGTGTAGAGCCTTCAGACGACAGATCGGGGGTAAGTAAACATTGCCGATTGTTTGCTTTATGTTTATGTATGTTAGATATTTGCTCCATTTGATGCTGAAATGCGTAGAATCGTGCCGGCCATTCCGTTTATCAAAAATGCAAGTTTACGCAACGTAAGGAATTGTGGCCCTATCATTCATTTAGGGCCACTACTTGCGGCTACCATTCAGGTGACTTTGATATTAAGCATTTGCTTTGTCTCTGCAAGATGTGATTCAGGCCAACAAGTCAGTCATTTTCTTTAGGTGGGGCTTTTGTTGACTGATTTCAAGTCTGGGTCATGAACAACAACTGTTTCAAATAATGTCCAGAACCAACTTAAAATGGCCTAATTTCATATGTTGAGTGTTGAGAAACATCTAAAAACTTATTTAGATGTGTAAAGAAATGAAAAAAAAAACAAATTTTGACCACAGCTGGATTTGAACTGCTACTCTCCATATTTTAATTACCAAGTGGTATATGTACCATTGTGATACCTAGTTTTTAGACATGGTGGTATTATCTGTTGACCAATTTTAATGAAATGTAAAAAAAATTGATAGAGGACCTATAGTACTTCATGTATTCCACGTTTCATTAAAATCTTTCATGTGGTATAACAGCAGAAGTTAAAAATGTGAAGAATTGTCCCTATACACCCTTATTTGGAAGTCTTAAAAATTCATAAAAAGCAAAAAATTGAGATATTGACATAATTCTTTCAAATTAACATTCCTTACCATAATTATGATCAAAATAGTCCATAAGAAATCATCATTATCAATTACTTAGGAAATATGACACTTTTCTGCACTGAAATCACCAAGTCCAAAAAAATGTCGAAAAAACTTCTAAAATTTGATTTTGACTGCATACAGCCAGTATGAAGAAGATTGTCAAAGAAGGGTACTCTTTTTTGACCTACTTTTGATGTCGAAAAAAAATTCTAAAATTTGATTTTGGAAGGGAACCAAAATGACAATACGTCTTCACTCATCCCTCTAGATCATTTCTATGCATTCTGTTTGTCTCTGTATACAGCCCGTATGAAAAAGAATATTGTTAAAGGAGGGAACTCTTTTGTGACCTACTTTTGACTATGGTGGCGCCACCTGTATAGAGGTCTGGACGAAAACAACAGAATTTGAAGAGGATCATAAGTGATTTATTTCTACCAAGATTTATTAAAATCCTTCAAACAGTTTTACAGAAAAAGTTGAAAATGTGAAAAATGGCCACCCCCCCCCTTTTTTTTTTGGAAGTCTTAAAAAATTCATAAAAAATCCAAAAAATTAGATATTGACAAAATTCTTTCACAATGATATTTCTTTCCATAATTATGATCAAATTAGGCCATAAGAAGTCATCATTATCAATTAACTGAAAAACATGACATTTTTCTGCATTGAAATTACTAAGTCCAAAAAATGTCGAAAAAACATCAAAAATTTGATTTCGGAACAGAATAAAAAATAACATCACTTCTTCACACATCCCTCTAGATCATTCCTATGTATTCGGTTTGTCTCTGTATGCCCCCGGTCTGAAGAAGAAGTTTGTAAAAGGAGAGTACCCTCTGTGACCTCCTTTTACCTTGTAAAAGGAGAGTACCCTCTGTGACCTCCTTTTACCTGTGGTGGCGCAACCTGCATACAAAGTTTCATCAAATTCTGCTCAGAGGTTCTAAAGAAGAAGTCAAAAATGTGAAAAGTTAACGACGGACGACGGACGGACAGACGGACGACCGACTACAATTGATCACAATAGCTCACTTGAGCCTTTGTCTCAGGTGAGCTAAAAATCGAAGAATGAAAGGATAATTTTCTCCACTACCCGATAGGAAGGTTGGTGTTAATACTTCACACTCATCGTTGAATCCACTAACATTAAAAATAACTTTAATTAGATTTTCATAACATTGTCTACCTATATAATACTGCAGTTGGTTGATCATTATGCTACTCCACATTATCGGCAACAAACCTTCACAAGAAAATGATAGATTATGGGTAGTGAGCAATCGATATGGAGTCCTCACGAGACGACATGGTATGACATTGATGTTTCAATGGCGCCGGGCTGACGGGGTACGACAAAACTGGGAACTAAATCTTTTAAATAACATGATAAATCATAGGATATTTTAGGAGAATAATTACACTAGACCTTTGGTTTCTTTCATCTTTTAACAAGTCTGATAAGTGATTGTGTGTCAACAAAAAGTAAAGACTAAAAGATCTTCTTTTTATCGTGCTATTTGGGCGTTTATCTTCTATCTGTCAATGGCAAAAATATAAGACGAATTTGGAATGCATTGGACACTGCAACAACGATGAAAGAAATAACCTTAACCTTAATTTTGTCGCAAATTGTTTGCTTTATGAATGCGAAGTGCTGACCTATCCGTGATACACGCGTACAACATATTGTGAATTGTAAAGACAATATTCTCTTTTTCCAGAAAAAAAGATGTACAGTAAGAAATATATTATGTTTTTCGCGGTAAGATTCCTTTAGCAAAGATATTTACAAATGTACTAATATGATAAGTTTCCGGCTAATCAGAACATTACTCAAATACACATGTATTTGTGTTTAACTAAAATTTAATCATAAATGAGAAGTCAAACATATGATCTACACACTGACAACTGTTATACTTTGTTGCTACATTTTCAATTCTAAATAAATTAAGTACAAGGGCTCTCCCGGTTAGCTCAGTATCTTCTTTATCGTTTAATATGCTTTATGAATTTGACGGTGTTGTCTCGACCTTCATATCAAAATACTTTTGAAAAAAAGGGCTTTTCTTCACTGGGCATCATTGTCTATGATATCACAAATCATAAAATCTGATTGTAAAATAAGGTGTAATGCCTTAATACAACATTTTCATTCGATACAACATATTTTCATTGGGTACCACACATTTTCATTGGGTACCATAATTAATTACATATCAATACATGTAATGTCTTCTTTTCATTTTTATGATATTATACAGTTAATTTTACCTTGTTTGTTTATTTGATTAAATTTTGCTAATATGTATATATACTCCAAAGCAATGAGAAATCTTTTACGTGCCAAGAAACTGAATTTCTACAGTCTCATCCGAAAGACATTACAACGACGAGCTACCGGCTAACCTCGAACGCTGGACCTCACGGTCACGAACCAAGCCTCTAACAGACTGCACTACGTCGGCTCAATTGTTCGAGAAATTTTTCAGTGATTATTCTTTGATTACGCAATATTTTTTTCTGGTTTGTTTTGTTATGTATTATGAGTATATCATTATTCTAAAATCTCGTTAAAATCATTTCATAAATGTTGAATATGCAATCATACATTCTTATCATCGTGTAAAACAAATAGAAATCCAACTTCCACATCAAAACAAGTTAACTATCTGTAACCATTAATACACTTCTCGTGCAGTGCACTACTTTGTTCCTATCAGAGGTGTTATTTGATTTTGAATGGGTGTAATACTAAACTTAAAGCGTATTGTGTATTTTGACAGCATTTACTTGATTGATGTCATTTTATTCTGATCGGGGTATCAAGATGTCAATCTCCTGCAAGCATACGGGCTCTCAGGCAGTGTAATATGAAGAATTGTGTTTTATTGTCGTATAACAGTCTTTCGTTCTTAAAGTTAAAGTTAGCCTTAACTTTAGTTGTGGATTTTAATGTTAACAAGTGGATTTGTAAAATAACATGCTCTTATGAACATTGTTTGATGAACAGCAACATTTAACGTACAAGCACACCCACCGACGATATATACCAACAATATAATATGAAACTTAATGCAACGTATGTATTGTGGTGCCTTAATTGATTATTGTTTTACGTTATTCCACGATTATTTTACGTATATTGAAGGCATCTGTCTAATGCATTCCATAGAAATTTATACCTTTGCAACGGATCCATCCGAAGTAGTGAGAGATGTTTTACGTATCACGCTTCTGTGACACGAGACCTATATTTATGTCTCAATCGAAAGACATGACACCGATGTGCATACCGCGGTAGTCGAACCCGGGACATCCGGTCACCAGATGAGCACTTCATCCACTGAGCCGCACCGATTTCTGTAGTTTATCTTCCATGACCAAAATTTTGTCAATAAAGTCCCCTATCCTCTGTCCCCAAAACATCTACTACCGAAAGAACAAAACGTTTACGATCCAATGATCAAAAAGAGTATAGGAGTAGTATGAACAAAAGGAGATGTAGTGTACAATTTCACACAAATATATCAGTATGATTTTTTTGTCTGTAATTAAAACCACATACAAAAGAAGGTGTCCGTCCTTCAAGACAAAATCGATTTTTCAGATAAACAACCAAATTACATGTATTAACATTAACAATACTTTCAATGAATCCACCAACTCTCTGTCTCTCTCTCTCTCTCCCTTTCTTTCTCTCTCTCTCTTAAAAACATGTTTCATTGTTTGCAAATTGAGTCCTCGTACATTCTTGATCATTTGTAAATATTTCTCAAAGCATCTTCAGAAAACTTTAAGGTATCTATTTTTATGGCATTGATTATTGAATCCATAGGAGGAGGGTATGCGTCATAAACTATATTTACCGTTTAATCTACTAAGAGTTTAAAACTGACTTCACGCAGAAGGACATCTGTGCATATCCTTAAACGAAGTCAAAGTCATGTCAAAACGGAAAGCTCATACTGTCAGCTACGCACGTGCTAAGTTTGAGACATGTCCAAATATTGACACTAAATATGGCCATGAGTATATTAAGGTAATGTATGTTCTCTCTGTAAATCTAATTAGCATGGATTAGATCTATAAGAATACTTACTCTCCAAAAGGAGAATAACTACATCTCAACATGGGTTAGAAATTACGGCCATGGCCAAGAGGAAACAATTTACTAGTATTGTATACGTAATAATAGATTCAAACATCAGTCATTTTGTATATTTTGAAATGTATAATATAAAGTACTCCCGGTTCTAACAGTCAGTTGTATTTTCATACAACAGGAATCAATTTTGATTTAGAAAGAATTCAAAGAATTGAATTTCAGAGGTACAATAGTTCCATTGTTTTATTTTGCCCTTTGTATACGTACACCCTCATTCTCATTCCTAAAGTATTTTAATTTCGATCATATTCTAGCTGCATTTCTTATTCCCCTCAATAAAACGCACGATTTCCCGTTTTTAAAGCATAACATTATATAGTAAGCATAATTTAGTTGCTTTGTCCTTACATCTTGTACCCTGACAATTTCAGTCGCCAGGATTGAGTCCCTCATCTAAATCTGTCACTGCGAGGGATAATTACCACGTCACATCTTTGCCCATGATTGATCGAAACTGACTTGCATTGTTTCCATACAATAGCTTCAACATAGGAGCATTCTGTCTTGATCTGACATGTTTTGTCTGCTGACGAGGGATAAAAATTCACTGCAGATTCATGCTCTGCTCTGACAACATCTCACTCTTGAACTGGATTAACAGCAAAAAAAACATAAACTCCCTGTACGTCACTTAGGATAACAAATGTCAGAATGACCATTACTGACTGAATGACGTGCTCAAGAAAAAAAATTAATTAAAACCATTTACTACAGAATATAAGAATGCATCAAATGTCAGATTTGAACTGACATTTATACTATTTACAATATTTTTCATCCATAAACAAGCAACAATTGTCGACAACATGTATCGGACATTATAGTCCACATGTATTCTCTGTACATTAAGTGTCCCAATAACGACGTATCACGCTTTATAATATACAGTATTATGTCATTATTAAAAGTGAAAGTGAAGGATTATTAGATGATATCACAGTACATGTATATAGTAATTAAATCTGAAAGTATCAAAGTGTTTGATACTTTCAATAGCCAATCCGCAGAATATATACAAATTGAAAACAGAGCCAACCTACATACATCATGTAACCCAGTATTCCATTTTATAATGTGTTTTGATATTTGATTTTGATATTCATATGAAGTTCAGAATAACCCACACCATACTACATGTATATCTTAACGTAACCAAAATGGTTCGCTAATACGTATTTGTTACTCAAACTCAGAAGTATTTCACACAGATAATCTATATCAAAAGATTTTATTTTCTATTTTTTTACGGTGTGAGATCTCGTGACTAGTTGACTCTTGCACTGTTGGGATATGGACTGCAGACCGTCGTTATTGGTCTCCAAATCAATTAAGTATTAATTGAGATGTCAGAAATATGATGGCCGATATTGTCAATGCAGCATCATACATTTAGTTTTGTTATCTTATTCATAAATATCACACTCCATTTCCAACAAGATGTTTTGTTTTAAATTTTGAATTTACTTAGGGGTGGTAAATACAAAATGTAAAAAAGTGTGGAAATGTTGTAAATGTAGATGTGTTTTAAACCTTATTTCAATAAACATTTTCCATTTCATCTAATAACACTTATTATAAGGCCCTTCTAGATCACTAAAAGGTATCCTTTAGAGTCTATGTCCCTCCATCCTGAATCCTTCATGCATCTAATTAAAAAAAAGTGTTTGAAATTTTGACCGTGCCCACTCGCTGGCTACTGAGACCAGTAGATATAGTAAAAACGTGAATAATAATAAATACTGATTTACTTGTCAAAACTGCATAGAGGGCGAATTATATTTTATCTTGCAATGTCCTGTATATGTTGACTTACGCAATCAGTATATTAACCCTACTTTTGGAAACGCCAATCTGCTCTTAAATTATTTGTCCACACATAACCTTAAACAGCTTTATAATCTTGTTAAATTTACTTTCAAAGCTAAGCATGTGTATGTATATATTTATGTGTGTATATGGGTATATTTATGCGTATGTATGTGTGTATTCAAGTGTGTGTATATGCATTATCAATTTATCTATGTATGAGTATATAAGCTTGCATATGGATGTGTATATATGCATGTGCATCCAGCTTTTGAATAGGAATGTATATTTGCATTCTCCTTTGTCATTTTTTTATCTGATGCTTTATACTTATGTATAATTTACACTTTGCTGATGAGCCGGATGACTCAAAGCTAATAAAGAATCGATTAATCGATTAGATACACAGCAAAAAACCCGGAAAACACGACCTCGGACAAACGAAGACGAGGACAGACAGTCCTATAACAAAATACATTATTTTTGCATTTAAATTATATACAGGTACAGTTATTTCCTTAAATCAGATACAATGCGAAGAAGTCATGAATTATAAGAAAATCAAGGAAATCAGTTGTCAACAAGAGACCCAAATGGGACACAATAATCTTAGCCATAAAGCCACACTGCTCGTCTGATCACCATAACCACACAGTCGCAAAAGCAAAAAGCAATTACCGTAACCATTTATCCACAACAGATAGCCGGATCATCTTAACAACATAACCATGAAAGCTCGCTAAACCACCTTCACCACATAGCCACGACAGCTCGGCAATCACCTTCACCACATAGCCACGACATCTCAGCAATCACCTTCAACACGTAGCCAAGACAGCTCGGCCATCACCTTCCCCACATAACCATGACAGCACGGCAATCACCTTCACCGCTTAGCCACGACAGCTCGGCAATCACCTTCAACACACAGGCTATCCGCAAAAGCTCGAACATCACCTTCACCACATTGCCACGACAGCCCAGCCATCATCTTCACTACATTGCCACGACAGCTCGGCAATCACGTTCAACACAGCCACGACAGCTCGGCAATCACCTTCACCACATAGGGCCGACGGTTCGATAATCATCTCAACCACACAGCCACGACAATCTGGCCATCACCTTCACTAAATAAGACCGACTTTTCAATAATCACCTTAACCACACAGCCATGACAGTTCGACAATCACCTTCAAAACATGGCTACGGCATTTCGGTAATCACCTTAACCACAGAGCAACGATAGCTTGTCAGTCACCTCAACCGCATAGCCATGACAGCTAAGCAATCATCATAATGTGATACGTAGTCACGACAGTTCGGCAATCATTTTAACCACACCGTCATGACTGTTTGCCCAATCGCCATAAACACATAGCTTCGACAGCACGTTCAATCACAACAAACATTTAGGCACGACAGCTTGCCCAATCATATGAACCACACAGCCACAACTACTCGGGAGTGATCTTAACCACACAACAACAACCGTTTGCCCAGTTACACTAACCACATAGCCATGGCAGCTCGACAGTCACCTTAACCACATGATCACCACAGCTTGCTCAATCGTCTTTAACAAATAATCACAACAACTCATTCAATCACCATAACCACACAGCCGCTACAGGTCGCCTAATTATTTCAATCACAAGCACAACAGCTCGGCCAGTCACTTTAACCACAAGACAGCAACTAGACAATTCATTTTACCACAAAACCTGAACAGTTCGTCCAATCACCTAAAGCACACAGCCACTACATGTCGTTCAACCATCGTAACCATAGGATCAAAACAGTTCACAAAATCACTTTCATTACAAAGTCACAATAGCTCCTCCAGTTACTTTTACTTAGTCACAACACCTCGTGCAATTACCCTAACCACAAAGCCAGAACAACTCCCCTTATCACCCAACACGACACAGCCACAACAGCACACCTAATCGCCTTAACCACAAAGCAAAACAGCTCGCCTAATCACCTTGGCCACAAAGTCACAACTAGCCTAATCGCAATAATCACAGCCACAACAGTTTGCCTAATCACCTTGGCCACAAAGCCACAACAGCTCGCCTAATCACCTTGGCCACAAAGCCACAACAGCTCGCATAATAACCTTGGCCACAAAGCCACAACTCGCCTAATCGCAATAACCACACAGCCACAACAGCTCGCCCAATCATCTTTACAAGTTACAACACAGCTACAACAGTGCCCAATCACCTTGACCTTGTAGCCACAACACCTTGCGCAGTCACCAAAATCAAGTTAACAGCAGCTCGTCCAATTACCTTACGTGTAACTACACAGTCAAGACAGAAAAGCTGTATAGGAACATAAACTGCATGCGGACGGACAGTTGACATGGTGTCAAATGACCTAAACTGAGTATCATTATTTAACATTTCCTATAGCATGATTATTGTCTCAATGTGTATGGAACATTTATACTCTCTTGTAATTTACAATTGTTATGATTTTAAAAGTTTACTTGCCAAAATCTTTTGCTGGCATACAGGAAAAGCAATTCATAGCGTAATATAACAATATACTAGAATAACTGAGAAAATTCGAATTAAAAACATTGACAGAGTAATTCAAATTAGATATGCTCTATACAGTGTGACGCTAAGCTAAATTGATAGATGTCCCGTTCTATACTTAGAATCCTATAGGGATATCATTATGCAACGATCTCTGTGCGCTTTGACTCCAGAAAAGAAGAAGATATATCATTCAGCGAAAGACAAACAAAGAAGCAGAAAACGATGTTCACAACAATCAACGCGCGTCATGCACCAAACTATTCAATATTGTCAAAAACTGATTTATGATGAGCATTCCGGGGAAACATACACTTAGATGACAATTATTTCCCTCCAAAACTGCATGAAAATTACAGCGTCTTGGTCAGCTTGGCGTCAGAACTGACACTTGTAAAATAAAGCCTAGCTATTCATTTACTTTCCCCACTTTTACATTTGGTAGAAAGCAGCTTTTAGAATACAATCTACATGTCTTTCAGTGAAAAAATGTACTTTAACCGACATCCGTAACGTGCACTTTCTATAAATTACAATGTGAAAACTAATGTTTTTTTCTATAACTTAACGACAGCATCGCTATATTCACTCTTCTTAAAATTTATCAATTCCTTATAGCGATGGGCAGACTTGGTGTAGTGATTGCTGTTGGCGTTTGGCTTACAGCGGCGACGCTCCGGGTTCGATTCCCAGGTTGCGCCACTATGTTTAAGAGGTTGGTCACCTCCTGCTTCCATGATGCGATATGACTGAAAAACTGTTGAAAGCAACGTAAAACACCAATCAACCACCAATTCCTTATAGTAGTTAAACTCAATGCACCATAGCGACGGATCTGGGGAAATTAAAGGGTTCAAGCTCAAAATTCTTATCTTTTGCAAAATAGGAAAAATATTGATTCAAAATACAATTCATTCACACAGGTAAACAACATCACATAGTAGTTTACTAGTAGGTCCACCACTGGTTGAAATTCTGACCTGCTACGGAGCGATCTAACGTTACTTGGAGGCAGTAAGGGGTCAAATCGTATCCTTAATATAGATTCTACCGTTCCGTTCTAACTTTTGAACGGATCCAGAGGAGTGGAACAGGGGTCCAGACCCACCCTGAGATTCGGCGATAATGGCATTTCTTGTTATTTTTCTGTGTAGAATATGTAATTTTACACACAACATAGGTGGACCCATTCTCGGAAAATTCATATGTGGTGGACCCCCTCGACAAAATTCCTGAATCCGCGTCTGTTAACTGCACATCCACCATGACTCTAGCTCAGATAAGACTCGTATCGAAATCATTTGACTACAAACTCATCTTGTCACTCGGCCATGCCAAGTTTGGCCACAATGTGAATAATGAGGCATTACATATATGAAACCAAATACCGTGTACACGCATCACGATGCTACGGTGGCACAGATGTGACACACACTACTTTTTTTTTATCTCGAGGCAACGACTCTTAATTTCGAGGGAACGACTTTTTATCTCGAGGGAACGACTTTTTTTTATCTCGAGAGAACGACTTTTTTATCTCGAGGGAACGACTTATCAATTCGTTCCCTCGAGATAGTCAACCAATCAAATTGTTTGTATTACTTGTCATTTATTTCATCATGGAATGACTGTGAACCTGTGACGAAATAAAATGTAATAGCTTGTTATCTGTGTGCTGCATTAGACTCTTACATACGCATTTCTGTCTTCTAGTATCAGCAACTTACAAATCTACATAGATATTGTGAATGAGTCATTGTTTAATTTCAGTGAACGAAAGTTCTATTAACGGGCCAATATATCTCTTGTCACCAGCGGACGACACCATGCTGCATATTTCTTAAATTCAACGTGGCCCAGATAAATTTGAATAGTTTTTGTTTATTCTTTAAACAATAAACACAACATACAACACATAATTTTATTTGTGTAATGAAATCATATAAATCAATCAGCTTTATTGGTCTGCTGTTGACAATGTTGCCGCTTACTTTTCTATGTAGAGTATTCAGTAGAACTACAGAGGCGGATCCAATATTTCCAAAATGTGAAAGTCAATTATTACCCAAACTACTCAGAACATTTTGGATGCCAGATCTGGAGTTTTACTTGTAAATATGTGGTGAAAAGGGTGGGTGGGTTTGCGCTCGGACCCACTTCTAAATCCCCCACTGATCGAGATATATATATTAATGTTTATTAATAGATATACAAAATGTAGTTATCTTGGTTGATTATGTCGTTCCCTCGAAATAAAAAGTCGCTCCCTCGAGATAAAAAGCCTTTCCCTCCAGATAAAAAAAAGAATAGTGTATGTCACCTCTGTGCCACCGTACGATGCTTATATATAAAGTCGCTAAACCTTTACAACTTTTACACTGAGAAGAACTACTCGACAAATGCCAAAATCCGACAAAGGAAAATAAAACGGAGAAACGAAATTAGAGCCAATACATTTAAAACGTCAAAAATTTAGTCGATCAACGAACTGTACTGGGATGGTCAACTGATGAAGAGTCCATTGTTTTGGTTAATCGGTTTGTGGGCCCAGCCTTTCAACTCGTTGTGACCACAGTGTAATCAAATCGACATACATTTAATAAATCGATACCCCTTCCCCCCAAAAAATGAAAGAAAACTAGATGTTTCGATGCGCCACGAATGCCCCCGTCAGCAACAAAGTTTCAGTCTCATGGCCATAGCTCTTAAAGTTTTGGACAGGATTCCCCTTACAATATGCACATCTACATATTGTGATCTTTAAACCAAGTTTCATTAAAATCCTCCCAAATGTTTAGAATGAGTTGCGAAGACAAAACAGAATGACGGAATGACGGCGATGTGCAACACTATCAATCCCGGCCATAAATATATGGTTGGGGCATAAAAATGGGTGAAAACTGGCGAAATGGGTGTGGGTCTTAAGAGTTTTGAAGTCATTGCGCTGACCACTGAAGCAAACGAAAATACCGACGAAGAAATGATAGTAAAAAAACCAAACAAACGCATGGTAAAATACCAAATATATAAACATGTATGACATAAAGAATTGACAACGTTATCACATGAATATGAAGGGAGTTTACGGGTAGAACGAAATGCTACTGATAATCTACATTTATCATAGGAGCTATTGGGTAATAAAGCCACAATGTGAAAATGTAAATAAAGGTATAAAATCAATGTATATGTATGTTCAGCTGTACTAAATGCGAGCTAAAGATCCTGGTCTTAAAATGCCCCGACTAACATCTATTGAGAAAGGATAAAACGTCAAAACCCTGTATTCTCCGTAGAGGTTTAGACAGAGCCCATCAAGGGGTCCCAACTGTAAAGGGGCTCAAAAGAGATGCGTCAAAAAGATAAATATTTCTTACATCCATGTACATACATATCATATATATCTAAAAAGTAAGCCGGCGTGGCCTAGTGGTATCGCGCTCGCCTCCTGATCGGGAGGCCGGGGTTCGAGTCCCGCTCTGGTCATGCCGGTGTCCTGTCTTTCGGATGAGACAGTAAAAACCGAGGCCCCGTGTCGTGGTATGCATGGCACGTTAAGGAGCCCTCACTGCTTCGGGTGGGTCCTTTGCAAAGGTCAAAATCTGCGGGCCCCGCAACAGGCAGATGCCGTCACCATATACGTGAAATAGTGTGACGTTAAACAAAAATGTGGTACAGTGGATGAGGATGCTCGGCTTCTGACTGGAATGTCTCGGGTTCGACTCCCGCCCTGGACACACCGGTGTTTCGTCTTTCGGATGAGACAGTGAAAACCGAGATCCCGTGTCACGGTAGGCGTGGCTCGTAAATTCGGGTGGGTGCGTTGCAAAGGTAAAAATTTCTATGCGATGCATCAGGCAATAGCCGTCACCATATACGTGAAATAATCGTGAAGTGACATAATACAGTGATCAATATATATATATATATATATATATATATATATATATATATATATATATATATATATATATATATATATATATATAAGCGATGTCTACACAATATATATATCTGCATTGTCATTTACAGATCTTCGTGTTCGTTTCGTGTCGGTATCCTACTTTTAAGTAACAGGTGCTAACTTTGGAACTCTGTGACCTTAAGCTTAAAATATTGACCATTTCAAGCCGGCAGCAATTTAATTTCTCACCTTTATTTCATGTCAAAGTTATGTAATATAGATATGAGGCATACCGAGCAGGGATTTATCAACACACTACAACAATAGAAATGTCATGCCTATAAACCATAAGGAAACTATCAAAACCAAAATAAGATATACTTCTTGCATCAAATTACCACACAAAGATTTCTTAAATTTCCTTTTGACATTCTGAAATCTAAGCACTTGATTTATTGTCCTCCAATGGTGTGTTTTATCACTTTAATTGACGCATTTATCTATAAAAACAGCCAAGCCCAGCATAGAATCTTTGAGTGACGTCTTCAAAACCTGTCCTTATCAAAGGCAGACAATATGAGGGACTCTGTAATCTCCCCTCGGTGATTTGAAAGGACCTTCACGGACGGACCATGTTTATGTAACTTATTCATAATGACATAATGTTTGTCAGGTTTATCACTGACGTGGTCCACATGCTGCATGTGCGATTACTCTGAATTCGTGGAATCTTGGCAGAATCTGACCATGTATTACAATGAAGTCGTCGAGGAGCGGACCCAGAATTTCTCAACAGAAACGTTTAAAAGAAATTTTTCAAATGTATGGATGCGAGCAGAAAATCGTTAGGCCAATCTAAGATCACGTAACTTTTTGTCCAGACGTTTTACTACATTACATTTTGGCAAAATAAAACGGTGGCATTCATGTTGTAGTTCTTTACCGAACTTTGGTAAAGTCAAAGATTTGTCATTGTAGAATCATCAATGCAGTTCATTTTTTTTTCTTTTTTGACACCCGTCAATAAACTTCCAACTTTCCCTTGTATTCTAAATTATAAACAATTAACTCTATATTGCATCAACGGGGAAAAAGAATCTGAACATGTCAGAATGGTAAATATTGTATGATTACAAACAAAAGAATTCTGCAGTTAGGACTGAAATGGGAGTTACTTTGTTTCAAATGCTTGCATAACTATTTCTATTTTTTAATTACATGTAGTCAACAGATCTACATAAATTTGGTCATTCACATTGTATGGTTCTACATGAATGTTTTATTAAATGTATAAAATCAATATTGTATTTGCTGTTCAATGTTTTGGAAGTTCTGTAGATTCTACACCAAATACAGGATAAAAAATGGAAATACTTTTATGTTGAATGATTGAGTTATAATCCTATCAAAATACATGACAATATTGATTTTTAAATATGTATCTAAGAGTTATAGCACTGTTTGTAAATAGTGGAACCAAATACTCGACATGATGACCCTTTCCTATTTTTACAACTTAATGTAGTCTAAACTTCATTCTAACATGAACCTTTTATATCTATTCAGACTTATCATAGATTTTCTGTCAAAAATCATATAATATATAGTACAGCAGCTGACAACAATGTTTTCTGCAACTGTTGTCAAATATACTACAAACCTTGATGTGCAAAGATAAAACTACCCCACTTGGTCATTCTTTAGTATTTTCTTCATTAACTATTATTTATGGGATAGAAACTGACATGTATGAAAAATAAATGACATTATTTGTGCTCTGCTTTGAATGATAACAGTTTCCATCAATCATTTAGCAATTACCATCTCCCATTACACAATTCAATGAATTTCGCCTATTCTTTGGTTCTCCTTGGAAACCATACAAACTTTCTTTTCAAAATGTCCTACATGTACAAAGTCATTGAAATAAATGCAAAAATGTGGGTCTATTCTATTTAATTCCCAACTGTTACCTTATCATCATTTTATCTAATGCAAGAATTGACTAATATATCTTGCAAAATGTCAGAATCTAAGCAGGCGTCTTTGTTTGCACTGTTGAGCAAATACATTAACAATAATAGCATAGGTTGATTGATGGACATCTAGATTGATTGTACTGGCTCCACAAAGACTGCTTGACAGCTGATTGACAATTTGCAATGAAAAATTTGATTGATGCTTTCTGAACAAACAGCAGATGTGACTCAAGTGAAAAATACACAGACGGCGACAGGTTTCCCCCATCCTCTTCTGAACGCCAAACAACTGGCAAGATTAATGGCTAGAGGTAGCTTAAACTTAGAAGTTTAAACACGAAATGCTTATATATATCATGACTTGCACGCCCTGAAAATAGATACCCGTAATTTATGTTCTTGTCTTAGGTGAAGGGTTTTGACAGACGACGCGTTTCAGAAACCTATATTAACACTCGCGGGTAGATTCTTCGCATGATTTTATGTAATTTACTTACTTTTAAAACGCTGTGGTTGTACTTGTTTTCTTCTTGGCATCATCAATATTAGTATGTGTCTGTTGTCATCTGGGAAAGATGTCAAACATTTTCAAAACTGCCGCATTAAACTTCATGCTTTCGTCTGTCACAATCCAACCTTTCCCTTGCTGACCCGGATGTGTTTTAGTAGAAACAACACGACAGGTGAAGCTACAGCCATGCGCATTATCTGATTTCCTGTAATTTTATCAAGGAAAATGCATACATTTTCATCGTAAGGATAAGTTAATATCACATTTAGATTACGACATCATGATATTTTCTATTCATTTAACATATCCGTAGGGATTTGTTTTCAAACACTGCTTTTTACAAAATTAGATTGCCAGCATTTCCTCTGTCTTTTCTCTGTTGATAGGTTGGTCATCTTCTGTTTTTACACTGTCTTGTATGATGTATCTAGTCACCACCCAGAGCTGCTTTAATAACAGAAGAAATGAGGCATAAGTAAACTTTAACAGATTGGGGTTATGTAAAGAAAAAATAAGTTGTGATGCGCAGGGTTTTCGATAAGAATTATTTGCTGAGGTGATTTAGAAATTCTAAGCGTATCATTTTGAGTGGCGTACTTCAGTATACATGAATGTGCGTAGGAAATTTGCGATTGTAGGAAATTCAAGTCAACGATCTCTGTCATTGGAAGCAGCGATAATTTATTGGGTGCCCATCTTATTGTAATCCGTAGATGTGTGTCTAAAGTAAAGAAAGTACCAAACTAAAATTGCTTATGCCTTGGTAACTGACAGGTTGGGGACATTAGGGTTGCACTGATCCACAGATGCATTGCAGTGTTTTAACCTGCGACATGAGTACCATGTTTATGCATCAAATAAATACTTATGAAAAAATTCAAAATTTCAATCTCGATGCTATTTATCAAAATTCCTAGAACTAAAAGGGAAAGACTATGTTTGTTAAAGTGAAAATGAATGGGGAGGTCATGGCCGAAAGTCTATCATCAGCAAAACTGTTGTTTTGAAAGTATTTGGCATGCTAATTTATGATGAAAATAGCAAAAAGGTGAAGTTTTGAAACAATTGTCAGTTTTAAAGTTTCCTACATTTCAAGTATTGTGATATGTATTGTGCTGCAAGGTTAGTGTCATGATATGTATCAGAATGACCCAGTCCTAAGGGACATCTTCTCATTGGTTGCCAGATTGAGAGTATTTGCTTTTGAGAAATAATAACTTAAATATGTAACAAAGCTGTTTTCATCAATCACTTTCTAGGATAGAGCAGGAGTAAACAATATAGTTTACAAGTAAAGTTGGCCTTAGTTAAGTTTAGGGAACCATGACCATTTAAAGAAAATTATGTGCGATATAAGGTCTGAACAGGTACCCAACTCAAATTTAAACTTACAATTACTTAGGTTGCGGCACAGACCATGCTCAAAAGTGTGGGTTTGGGGATGGGGAAAGTGGAGTTTTACTGAGTAACTAATGTAAACAATGTTGGTTAAAAAATTTTCCCTTGCTTCTTGTCCTTAACCAAGATAGATGCAGATGATTTGGTGATGGTATATGAAAGTTCTGAAGTTGTGCACCTAGGTGTTAAACGGGGTCTGGCCCCTGAGCTAGGGAGAAATGGGCAGATTAAATATACCTGTCTGTGCTACTCCTTTACCAAGACAGATGCAGATGAATTCATGTCAATTTGTGTACCTGGGTTCTTATTATGTGGTCTGGCTTCCACTGGTTCTGAAAAAGAAGTTGAAAATGTGGAAAGTTTAAAATGCCGGATGACACACTGTGACAATAGCTCACTTGATGTTACTTCCACTTGGTATCTAACTAAAATATCAGGTTAATTAATTGATTGTTCTGCTGTTACGGTGAGTGGGAAGGTGGGCCCGTAAACTGGTTAACCACACCATTTGTTTGGCTTTTGTCAAATTAAATGACCGTCCTAACTCGGTATCGTAATTGCACTACAATCAAATATTTTTGTAATGTGTTATATGTTCTATTATATTATTTATATTCATGTATTGTATAGCTCCATGGTGACTTCTGCCACATAACTGAGCCAGTAACTCCTCTTTTTTCTTTAATTTGACTTTTCTTCATTTTACCTTAAATTTGAAAGGTAAATTATTCAAATCCGCTCCACAAATGTAGGGTAAAAATGCCACATTTCTGAAAAATTTCTTATAATTGTTAAGAAAATAGAATGTGAAAGAATCAAATAGACCCTCGCAGAGGGGTCTTGGAAGCTAAATGAAAAAAAAAGCCAAAAGTGAAAATAGTGGTGAAGAAGTCAAACACAATGAATTTGAAACCATGTGATGATGATGGTGAGAAAGCTAAATCTCAATCTGGCCTGTTCTATATTCGTGATGTTGAATATGAAAATTCAGGCTTTACTCAGGGATGAAAGAGTTGAACAGTAGCTGAGGTTTTTCAGATGCCAGACAAAAACAGAATGAAAAAGTTTTGATTGGACAGAAATACAGAATGTTAAATTTTTGATGTGAATGTTTATACAATTAAAATCTATATAATCTACAACTAAGAGCATGCTCTATTATATAAAGTTCAAAATATACATGTTTAAAGGAGAAGATTCTCAGTTTGGCGAAAACAATGCTATTTTTCCCAATTCCAATTCCACTGGTGCCTACCCCTGTACCCAAAAAGGGTATGACAGCCCTGACTGCAGCTTTTAGCTCATATCTCAAGTACTGTTAATAGAGGAAATCAAAGGAACCTCTTTTTTTCAGAATCAAATGCTCTACATATGTGTCCATTGAGTCTAAGTTGTATGACAACTCCTTGTACTTTGTTGGGGTTTTTTTTTGGGGGGGGGGGTGTTTTGCTGTTTTTGGTTTATATATTACAAATTATAATACTTAGAGAAAAACTTTCCCTTGTTGAAATGATAGCTTATGCAGGTCTACAAAGGCTTTATTAGGTGGAAGTGGTACAATGACCCCCTTATATCAGTTATGGCCCTTGAAATGTAAATTTTTGAAAAAATTTTCTTGTTAACATTTCATTAAAATAAACTTTTTTCAGTACAAGCCAAAAGGGCAGGTAACAAACAAAATTAAGAAGCCTGAATAAATTTACACATGCCCAAAGTTCTTTTGTGGGGGTATATAGGAATCACTTTGTCCATCTGTCCATCCGTCTGTCCAGAAAACTTTTTTTTTAACCAAAAGAGACTGGGTATTCATACCTTTCCGTCTTAACCAGCATTTTGACCTTGTGACCTTGGCCTTGACATTTGACCTACTTTTTAAAAACTAACCTTAACTGTAACTTTTGAATCAAAAGAGACTGGGTATTCATACTACACATGTATATTCCTTGTGGCAAGACCTTTTTTTTGGTACCAAAATTTTTGACCTTGTGACATTGGCCTTGACATTTGACCTACTTTTTAAAAACTTTAACCTAAGCCATAACTTTTGAACCAGAAGAGTCTGGGTATTCATACTACACATGTATATTCCTTGTGGCAAGACCTTTCTTTTGGCACCAAAATTTTTGACCTTGTGACATTGGCATTGACTTTTGACTTACTTTTTAAAAACTTTAACCTTAGCCATAACCTTTGAAAGAAAAGAGATTGCTGCCCCTGATATATTTGTGAATTGAAACTTTACCATGTATCTGATGTTTCTGCTTTGAATTGTAAATATTAGATCTTTTATATTGCACATGAGATTCTTCATGAACAGATCTTTATTTGAAACCATTACTTTTGTCCTTGGGCTATGCCCTGTTTTGAATTTTGGTGCCGCGGGGGGTATTTGTTCCGTTAGGACAGTTCTAGTTTTTTTTAAGGCATCGAGCATTTGCTCGACAGTCTTCTAGCGATCGTAAAAATTTTACCTCTACACCGCCTTTTTAATCCACGTAACAAAGTAGTACCTTCTTTAAAGTACTAAACGTAGTAAAAGTTCTTGCAAAACCGGCTTTGTTATCCTTGTTATTGAAATTTCATTGCACAGAAATAGGTTTAAGCATAGGTCTGCTTAACTTAAATTATCAATATATTGCCCTAAAATACGTATTATTCTGTCGCTTATTGTGTGTGTTAAAATATTCATTCGCCATGATGACGCAAGCCGATTATGAATTACAATCGCACTTCATGGGAATTTTTCCAAATATGGAAATATTGCCTTATTTGGAGAAATCGTAGTAGAACGCTTGTAACACATGCAATCAAGGCCTAATTTGACATTAAGTGCCAATATGGAAACCGATCGCGCAATCTTCGAAATATATATAATAATAATACCTGTAGATATAAATTTCAGTCTAAAAAAGAACAGATGAAATATTTCATAGACTGGCAATGCGTATCACGAAGATATCTAGAGAGGTGACCACTAATTCATAACGAGGCTGACTTAGGTTCAAGTGACGGTTATTTTTATCTCACTGGATTTCGCTTTGTTTCATTCAGAGACATATATACAGTGTATATATGTCTCTGTTTCATTCATTTAACCTAGAATCAACAAATATCGACAAAATTCATTACATCCTCAAGGCTAAACATCACGTGCCTCTCGTAAATTACATCAGGTACTGTATACCTATGCTGTGTATGCTACTGCAGATGAATTTTAAAAATAACTACACGCAGTGTGTACAGCTTCTTATAGCCCTTACCGTCTGTGCTATAAATAACACTTGCTGGACAGGGAATAGCCTTTACAAAATGGCTGTGGCCACTTGTCTCTTCGCGCAGCGATAGCAAGCAAGAGCAGGTAACTCCAGTCTATCTTAAACAAGCATAGCAAAGTTTAAGTTGTAATCGGAATAGCATTAAATGATCAAGATGTTGGTCACAAAGCCAAATAGCTTTATGTTAATGACAATTACTTGTTTTTGCGCAGTTGTGAATTTTCCCGCTAAAATTTCTGAAGCCACGCCTCATTTTTTCCTTATTAGGGAAGTAGCATGTGTATATATCACATGGTCTTTCACATATCTGGAAAAGTTCCCACGACGGCATAAAAATTGGCAGCCGAGAAAGTTTTCAAATCGCCTACAAAATTTCATGCGGATGTAAAGGATGATAGCATGGATAAAGACAGAATTTTAGATTGAATGCATGAAAAATAAATTACAGTGTCTGCGAAATTCATCGGACCGTTGGACCGAACGGACAAAAGTGCGATCGGTCCGATTTGCGCGTTTTCTAGCCGGACCAGTTTGTCCGATGTTGCTTCCAACACTATGTATACCGCGGAAAGACAGAGTCTTGTAAGCACTTGTACTATTTAATAACGACCTTTATATTTTGAGCGTTCCTGAGTGTACATGAAGTCTTTTCTAGCGAAATTAAAATATGTGGAGGGGGCAATCCCCGGAAAACCACTAAACAAAAGAAAATTGAAATCGACGGACGCCGACAAAAAGGCGATGTTAAATACCCCATTGAAAATTCTTCAATTTTCTTTTTTGGTCAGACAGAAATGATTTCGGTCCTATGAAATATGTCTTCCAATAGGACCGAATGTCCTGTGGAGTTCAACAAAATTTCGCGGACACTGAAATTACGTAGAACTTACATGTGAAGATTTTATTCCAAATCAACCGATAAAGTGCGATTGTGATGCACAATCGGCTTGCGTCATTACGGCGAACAGCATGGCGTTGTAGCCCTTACACGTGCACATACAATAAACGACCGAATAAGTAGTGTTTTTGGACGATATATAGAAGCTGTTGGCCCTAGTGTCAGTGTTAGTAGCGTAGACAAAAACAGAAACCTAGACCATATCTTAAAACAAATTAAGCATAAGGCTTCCATATTTTACAGGCAATGGTAACAACTCGTCCATTTCTTTGTAAAAAAATTGGCAATGGTGTTCGATTGATTTCACATGTACATTCTTTGTGAAAAGATATTTGACATTTCTGCAAGAATGACGTAAAGAACGATAAAATGTTATGATGATATATTCTATGATATACTGCAGTATGGCTGTTGGTCCTTAAGCTTTTATTTTTACTCTAGTCAAAAAATTATCGGAATTCAACAAAAAAGATGAACACAACTGGTAATTTCTGCTGCTTTTGACAGCTTTAAATCAAATTTAGCTCGACGCCTTTGTGGCTCTTCAAGCCTTTGATTTTAATCTTATTTGTCAAGAAAGAAATTGCACAATTCAAGTTTTCTTTGGATTCTTCTCTCAGCCATATCCATGTCAGAATTGCACCAAAGTTGTTGGAATTTCCTCTGTCATGTAATTTCATACCAGATTTTTATGCTCCCTGAAAACTTTGGGGCAAGTATATAGTCGCTGTTGTGTCCGTCCGTCTGTCTGTCCATCTGTCTGTCTGTCCGAGCTCATATCTCCTATACCTTTCATCAGAATTTGATCATACTTGACTAAAGTATCATTTAGGTGAAGGGCTTTGGGACAAAGGTCACTCAAAGTCATTTCTGAAAGGTCAAGGTGACTTATTATTTATTAATTATGACTTAAAATAACATGAAGTACTTCTATCTGCTACACCTTTCATCATAATTTGATAATACTTCACCAAAATGTTCTTTAGATCAAGGCTTCTGGACAAAGGTCACTCAGAGTCATTTCTGAAAGGTTAAGGTCACTTATTAACTATGACTTCAAATACTATGAAGTACTTCTATCTCCTACACCTTTCATCATAATTTGATAATACTTCACCAAAATGTTCTTTAGGTCAAGGCTTCTGGACAAAGGTCACTCAAAGTCATTTCTGAAAGGTTAGGATCACTTGTTAACTATGACTTCAAATACTATGAAGTACTTCTATCTCCTACACCTTTCATCAGAATTTGATCATACTAAACCAAAATGTTATTTAGGTTAAGGGCTTTTGGACAAAGTTCACTATAGGTCATTACTGAAAGGTGAAGGTAACTTATTAACTATGACTTAAAGTAACATGAAGTACTTATATCTCCTATACCTTTCATTATAATTTGATCATACTTCACCAAAATGTTCTTTAGGTCAAGGCTTCTGGACAAAGGTCACTCAAAAGTCATTTCTGAAAGGTCAAGGTCATTTATTAACAGTGACTTCAAATACTATGAAGTACTTCTATCTCCTACACCTTTCATCAGAATTTGATCATACTTCACCAAAATGTTATTTAGGTTAAGTCCTTTTGGACAAAGGTCACTATAGGACATTTCTGAAAGGTGAAGGTCACTTATTAACTATGACTTAAAGTAACATGAAGTACTTATATCTCCTATACCTTTCATCATAATTTGATCATATTTCACCAAAATGTTCTTTAGGTTAAGGACTTTTGGACAAAGGTCACTCAAGGTCATTTCTGAAAGGTCAAGGTCACTTATTAACTATGACTTAAAATACCATGAAGTACTTGGGCCAAAAATATAATGTATCTCTGTTTCCGGTTGCCTAACCAACCCTACATTTTACCCTTCGACCCTTAATTTTTTTCAGATTTTGTATGTTTTACGGAAATATCAAAGTTTACAAAACTTTTTTTTACGTTTAACAAAAAAGTCTCGTAAATGTTTGAAAACAGAACTCGACTGGCTCTGTTGATAAAGTGCATGATAAACATTTACTATGCAGCCTGGCGATGCGGGTCCATATAAATGCCGAAATTACCAAATAAGTTCCCGAAATTGCCAATAAGGTTACCGAAATTACCACTCATATTTTTTATTATGATGTTAATTTACCACAAAAAATAATTTTTTTTTTTCATAATATTATACTTTCAATGTAGTTTATATTGCAATGTAAAGACTAACTCTTGATTATATTCATGGATTTGCGATGAAGAAACCCAGATCTCAATCTTCGAATTTAAACATTTCATGTGTTTAAAGCTGTGGTAAAATATATCACAAACATAGAAATTTATTTTGAGTGCTTTAATACAAAGGAAACGGTATACATACATATATTAAAACAATTACTTCATCATGATTTATGAAATATAAACACAGAAGACAAAATCAATAGCCAATAATAAATCATGTTTGGTGTGGCGAAATATTAAAGTTGGCAAGTGTGTTGTCCATAGAATTTAAAGACCATATGGAAAATTTAAAATCTTTCATTTTAACAATCTGTCTATGTGCACTGGCCACTGTTAAGGTTCCTCCACACCCCTGAACTGACACTTTTTATGACAGTTCGTCACAATATTGCAATTTAAATGTATTATGAAACTGTATTAATTTTCAGAATTTAAATAGTGTATATACTCCCTAGTCAGTGGATATAACACTAGGTTATTGACTCACATATCCCAAGTTCTAATACTGTAGGAGGTTTTGCTTTCATGAATATTTAAGCTGTAATTTTTTATGTCAGTTGCAAGTCATAGCATATCTTTGAATACTACCCAGTTTGTGTTGGTTTGATATACATGTACTGTTTTCTACATATGATATCATGTTCTGTGTTCTCCGAGTATTAAATAAAAATTTTTTTCCAAAATAAAAAATTTTCCATACCTTCCTACCCGATTTTTTTTTTTTTTTTTTTTTTTTTATTTAATTTTTTTTTTTTTTGGTCAGGTGACAGGAAACAGAGATATATATTTTTTGGCCTTACATCTCTTACACCTTTCATCATAATTTGATCATACTTCACCAAAAATGTTCTTTAGGTTAACAGCTTTTGGACAAAGGTCACTCAAGGTCATTTCTGAAAGGTCATGTTCATGATAAAAAGTTTTATTTCATAACTAATCAAGGTCAAGCCAACTCATTTTAGTTTAAGATACTGTGATCGCTTGTTCTACAGTTGACTCAATTGAATATCCATATGATACATTGAGATTTGAAATCGTCATCAATTAAAACAATGATTTTCTATATACTGAGTCATTCATTTCCTTCATTATTGCCAGGCTTCTTTGAGCATCCATCAGTTTTACTTACTTTTTGTATATGAATTGAGTCATCAATTTCCTGCATCATAAGTGCCGTTCGGGGAGCATACATCAGTTTTTACTGATACTTCCTGATGCATTGCATACAAATTTAGACCTTTGCAATAGACCCACCCGAAGCAGTTAGAGATCTTTTACATGCCATGCTTACCATGACATTGGACCTCGGTTTTTACTGTCTCATCCGAAAGACAGAACACCGGTGTGCCCAGGGCGGTAGTCAAACCCGGGACCTCTCGATCATGCGTCGGAGCACCTGATTTATTTTTAGATTTTGAAGGTTGGCAGGTCTGTATTTGGCATGCATACTCCACTAACAAAGCCTTTCAAATTACACCAAGGTCATTGACCTCATAATTTTGACTGTGGCCTTTGGCCTACATCTGTCTTATTTGGACTTTGATGCTGCCTCAGGCATTCATTTTCACAAACAGATCTTGTTTAAGTATATTTTCAAAGGGAGATACTCGTGAAAATAAAATCACCCACAATAGATTAAGAGTATTCATAGCAAATGTTGTGAAATCTTAACAGTAAATTTTATGATATCATTAGCACATATGATTATTGTGCACATTTCAGCATATAAAGTTAAAGATAATAAACATGGTTAATTATTTCTTTGAATTATTGTATGTTATGTTAGATGTTGACAGATCTTACGTTGTTTTGGTCAGGTTCAATGCATGTATTTAAATATTAGCTAGAATTTGACAAATGCCATCATTATATGTAAAATAACATTGATGAGACATAGAACAGAAAGCCATCTTTGTCTTGATAATGAGTAATACACATGTTCAATATTTTGATATGAAATTCAGTGGCTCTAAATTTTGACATGCGTTATGTACATTTAGCCATACTCTGCCTAGATTTTTAATTGAATGGCTGTCTTAACTTATTGTTCATTTCTAACAGAGTATCTGCATCCTGGATGAAGGTAGAGTGAATGATGAATGAATCAGTTTGCTGATGTTTTTTGACCCTTGATCCCAGCTACAGGTGAGTTGTTCACACCAACAAGTGCATGTTGGTTTGTTAACATTTATTATGTGAAATTGGACAGCTGCCTTGTCAAAAGTTATGCTTAATCAAGTTTGCTAATGGAGGTGGCATGTTAGGACTAGAAGAAAATAAGACTCATAGGTCAAGTTCAGCCTTTTGTTTATGTCAGCACCTTGTGGAAATTTGTCAAAAAGAAGTGAGTAAATGTCCTAGTGTGACACAAAATGAAAACTAAATCAATTCATTCCAAATGAATAATAAGGCCCTCCTGGGCTGACTAGTCTGGAGAAAGGGAGATAAATGTAGGGAGGGTTGAAGACAGATTAGTCATTTGTCATATTGTTGACTAACATTACCAGTATGACAGCATTTCTGTTTGACACTAAAATAGAAATGTTTGTCAGCTTACCAGACAGGATCGTTTGTCTTGCAGGTTGTTTGTTACAAGTGTTATATGATGATTATTTTCTCATGAAATTTACAGTTCTTTTGAATTACAAAAAAAAAAAGGAAAAAGAGGTGTTAGAAAGAGTTTCTGAAAAGAAGCACTAGTTTTATGACACATGCATTAATTTAACACATAATAGAATAAAGAAGTTTGTAAAATATATACCATAATTATTTTTAAACGCATCGTACAAAGAAAGTACCAAAATAGATAACAGTGTTCTGTTCATAGTTTAATTGTGCTATATAATGATCCATGCTTGTCATGGTATTATACTGTTGACATTTTTATATGTAATTCCAAGCAAGTGTGGCCTAGTGGATAAGGTGCTCGGCTCATAATGAAGAGGTCCCCGGTTCCACTCCCACCGTGGGCACACAGGTGTTCTGTCTTTCGGATGAGACGATAAAAACCGAGGTCCCATGTCACGGTGGGCGTAGCACGTAAAAGATCCCTCACTGCTTCTGGTGGGTCCATTGCAAAGGTCTAAATTTGTATGCAAAGCATCAGGCAGATGCCGTCACCATATACGTGACATAAAACAATATTCAGTCAATCAATATATGTAATTCCACACATGTACTACACTTTTTCTGACAGAAAACATCTTCAGATATTGAAATATGCTCCTTATTGCTTTTAGAATATTTTGTGTTACCCTGTCATCCATTACCTGTTCATCTGGCCATCCAGCTGTAAACAATAAGTTGTAACTCTAGAGCACTATTCTTCACAGAGACTCAACTATAGTTTCATTCTGTCGGGTATGTGGTCTAGTTGTGCGTGTACAATTTTTTGTTGTGGTCTTTTGACCCAGAAATGGGATGTGGTCACTTTTCCCATATACATGTATGTCTATAGAATCTTGCATGTTCACCTTCTACTTCATTTTTGTGTCATTGTTGTAGCATAGTGGAAATTTGTGTACAACTCCAGTCTTCTTTTGTGTGAAAGAAGTGCATGAGTGGTAATAAAAAACATAGATTCTGCTCATCTTGATCAAGATTTGAGAAAATTCTAAGTTTTGGTGAGAAGTTGCTTGGTCAACCCATCACATAGTTGGTAATTTGGTTTTCCGGACTTTTTTTTCACATGCCTCCTATTGAACTGAAACTTGCTGTATCACTTTAGATCAAGTTTTACTTTTGTTGCAATTGAGCCACTTTTTCAAGAGTTAATGCACTTTGACCATAAGTTCAGTATGATGATCTACAGATTGAGTTTTAATTTGTCGTGATGGAGCCACTCTTCCAAGAGTTTTTGCCCTTTGACCAAAATTCATTTTCAGATTTTTTTTCACTTGCTTTGACATATTGAACTGAAACTTGATATCTATATATATATAACTTTGATGTGATCTTCATATCGAGTTTTACTTTTGTTGTGATTGACCCTCTTCTCCAGGAGTTATAGCCCTTAGACCAAGATTCATTTTCTGGAACTTTTTTTCACATGCTTTGACATATTGGACTTAAACTTGGTATATAACTTCGATGTGATGATCTACGGATCAGGTTTTACTTTTGTTGTGATTGGTCCACTTTTCCAAGAGTTATTGCCTTTTGACCAAAATTCGTTTTCAGCATTGTTCTCTCACATGCTTTGACACACTGAACTGATAGATGTGATGATCTACAGATAGAGTTTTAACTTTTATGTTAATTTCTTGTGACAAGGCCCTTTAATAAACACCAAATGCTCAGCTTCCTATCAAGCTATATTGACTACTCTTCTTTACTGTCTTGTCATAAGTGGATGACTCATTGCATGTTACTTTTAAACTAGTTTAAATTACAAGTTTCTCGCACATTCCAGATCTGTATTTTATCATACTAATTCATATATTGAGGCTATAAACTTGTACACTGTTTGATGCCAAATATGACTATACGCCAGCAAACAAAATTTGGGGGAGGTAGATTGGAATCACCTTGTCTGTCTGTCTGTCCAGAAAACTTTAACCTTGGCCATAACTTTTGAGCCAAAAGAGATGAGGCCTTTATACTAAAAATGTGTTACCCATGTGGCAAGACCTTTCTGTCAGTACCAAAACTTTTGACCTCATGACTTTGACCTTGATGTTTGAACTACATTTGAAAAACTTTAACCTTGGCCATAACTTTTGAACTAAAAGAGATGGAGTCTTCATTATAGATATGTGCATTTCTTGTAGCAAAACCTTTTTGTCAGTACAAAAATTTTTGACCCCATGACCTTGACATGTGACCTACTTTTGAAAAACTTTAACCTTGGCCATAACTTTGAACCAAAAGAGATGGGGCCTTTTTACTACACATATCTATTCCTTGTGGCAAGACCTGTCTCTAGGTACTAAAATTTTTAACACCATGACCTTGACCTTAACATCTGACTTACTATTGAAAAACTTTAACCTTAGCCATAACTTTTTAACCAAAAGACATAGGGCCTTCATACTACATGTACACATGTGTATTCCTCGTAGCGAGACCTGTCTGTCCGTACCAAAATTTTTGGCTTTGTGATCTTTACCTTGGTCTGTGCCCTACTTCAAATTTTGTTGCCGCAGGAGTATTTGTCCTGTTAGGACAGTTCCAGTTTAGTTATATGTTTATATGTAGCACAATTTTGACCCACAGGACAACCAGTCCTTTCTTTGTGATTTTGTTACAACCTATTGTAGACTTATATAGGAAAAGTGGCCACATCCCTTTTTCCAAAAGATGTAATGCACAACAAGACCACATACCTGACAGAATGAGACTATAGTTGACTCTCTTTGATGAATAGTCCTCTAGAGGTCGAGTTGCAAACTACTGTTTAGTGATAGAAGGCCAGACAGACGGGTGATGGATAACAGGGTATCAAATGATCATAAATGGTCTTTGATTTATTCAAAATACGTGAAAAACTTGTATAAATTATGGTATTACATTATTCAGTTTGGTGACTGTCTTAAGAAACAGTCTTGAGAAATTGAAGTTTTTTCTCTCATTGTCGTAGTAATTTGGATGAAAGTTTTTCTGTCAACACAGGTTCATAAGCATGTAATAAGGTCTGTTTATTAGCCTTGTACTAGAGGGCAATATTGATTTGATCAGTGTCTGATTGTCTGTCTTTCTGCCTGTCTGTTAGGCCTTTCATCATAAAACCAGTTCGAGATGATAACTCATGTATTGTACATTAGATTCAAACCAAACTTGGTCTCATACTTCGTTATGAACCAAAGGAAATGTTTATTGATCATGAAGAGCAGAGGTCCAGATTACAGGAACTTTGACCAATAAAATAAATGACATTGTCGCAGTAATACTCTCAGAATGCTCGTTTGACATTAACATTTTTATGAAAAGCCATGAAATGCATAAGAATCCTGAAGTGAAAATATAGTCATTTTAAAAGAAGAAAACAGAATTTTATTTTGTTTATCTTATGATGAAGAAGCATTATATATTAGCAATTGTTGGCTAAATGTCCATTTATATTTTCTCAGGCATCATGGAGGGTGATGACATAGATGACATGCACATGTGTTTGGTATGCCAAAACACTGTGGTAGGACTCATCAATTATGTGAACCATAAAAAGTATGACTGTCCAGGAAGAAAGGGGGCCATTTCGACAACCAGCTCAAACAACAGCCATTTGGAGACACCAGTATCAAGCAAGTCAAACGATACACATTTCACATTGCCTTCAACCTCCATCATGAATCAACCCTTTCTAAATACTTCATCTAATCTAAAAGAAAGTCCTGCTTTTCATGATTTAAATTCTCCTAATGTAAAGCTGGATGGGGATCATAATATTAATCATGGAATACAAAGTCCACCTTCTACCACCACTGCTTCTACCTACAGTAATAGTGTCATTTCTGTGGATGTTCAGGACTCTTTTCAGAATTTTGTGTCAGTAGGATTTAGCCCAGGTACTTCTCATGGTGTAGATCCTAACATTGTGATGAATGGAAAGCAGGGCTATGAGAAATCTGAGGATTTCTTTTCTTCATTGGCATTACAGAGCAAATCTAATGCAAAAGACATCCCAAACCAACAAAATTCCGAGCACAGCCTCTTCAAAACATCATTTGACAAGGAAGGTAACTCCTACACTGTTGAAAATGAATTGCCAATCACCAACATTTTAAATAGTATTAACTTTAGTGATGATGATCTGGATTTCGATGAGGATCTTTTGGAAGAGGCATTTTCTGATGATTCTGCAGATGATATTCCATCATCAGATTATGCACAGGGAAAATGGCGACCTGGAAATGGTTCTGGAAGGCCAAGAGAATCGGGAGAAAAGTGGCACCTGGGGCAAAGACCATATCATACTGGTGGAAAATGGAAGCCGGGCCAAGGACCAGTTGGTGGAAAATGGAAATCCCATAGTGTCAGGTCATCTCAAGAAGCTAGTGGGAAAAGACAAATGGGAAGAACTGCTGGAAAAGGGAAAGAGCCAGTTTCCAGAGGCAAGAATATCCGTATAACTGAAGCTGATGGTGAATTTCTTTGTAAGCCCTGTGGTAAATATTTTAGAAATAGATTTTGTTATTCGAGTCACTTTGGTACCAGAGCACATAAAAGAAATGTAAGAAAAAGCAAATATAGCGATGAAAGTAGTGGTTCAGATACAGAGGTTGATGAATCACTTTTGGTCAATGATGAATTCAAAACAGGGAATTCTGACACACATGGTGAAGGAAAAGAGGATTCTTGTTCTAATAATGAACAACATTGCAAAGAAAATGAAATTGAAGATAGTTTGACTAATACATATGGAAGTTATTTCTGTAAGACTTGTGGAATAGCATCTCTAAACCTGTACTCATATGATATTCATCGTCAAAGTGAGCTCCATATTTCAAATACTCAGAATTGCCAGTCTAAGGAAACGTCTTTAACAAGTAAAACAGCTGTACAAAGTGTTGTTCCTGGTAATCTTGAACCAGTCTTCAACACAGATACTGCAGAAAAAGTAGTAGAACCAAGAAGAGAAAGAAATAATACAAATGTAAAGAAATTACATGCAAATGTAGTTGAGAATGAGGTTCAACACCTGTCTGAAATGAGGGCAGAAATAGAAAAAACTGCAATTGATTTACAAGTGATTAAAATGCAACAAGAAGCACCTAAAGAGATGTGTGAAACTACTGAAAAAAAAGAAGAAAAACCATCTCTACAGGAAGAAAAACCATCTGCAATTTTCTGCAAAATCTGTGATAAGAAATTTTATAGCAAATATGTGATGACTAGACATCTACTGTCCAGAAGTCATCGGAGTAGGATACAAGGCACATCTGATAATTTAGCAATTCTGACTCATTACCATAAATATATTGTTCGTCTCAGTCCCTTTCAATGTAGCCCTTGTCAGTTTTATTTCAACACTGAATTAGACCTAAAAAATCATTTACATTCAAACCAACATGTTAAGCAGTTAGAAACCATGGCTGCTGAAATAATATGTTCACTGTGCAATTTTTCAAGTCATTCCAATGATGAAATTATAAAACACTTTCAAGAAAATTTTCTACATAAATCTTTAGTGAAAAAGTCAAAGAAATTGTGCATTATGAAAGAGAAGAACTTCCAGGCTAAATGTAGATATTGCAGCAAAAAAATGCATTCACGAGTTCATATGAAACGTCATTTGCGCTACAAACATATGATGGATACAGACAGTAAAGGACGAATTTCTGGAGAATTTCAAAAGTATCCCAGTGGCAAATTTCAATGCAAAGAGGATGGATGTGAGAAGAAATTTATGAGCTATAATTCCTACATTATACATGTGAACAGGAAACATAATACTGAAGCAGCAGCAGTGTATTGTAAAGTCTGTGAAAAAATTTTGTCAGATAGGTACTCTTATGGTCGTCACTGTGTAGGAAATATGCACAAGAGAAATCTTAGGAAGAGGAAATTTGCTATGAAAGAAAATTTGATCAAGAAAGAAGATAATGTCAATAACGAGCAGGTAGAGAATGAAATTAGAAATCGATTACAAGAGCAACTTGTAGACAATCGTAGCATCCGAAGATATGTTCGAAGAAAGAAAGAAAAGATGAATGTAGAAAGCAAAATATTCAAATGTGATTATTGTGATTTTAATGTGAGTGTATATGCTGACTTACGTCCACATTATATGGAGGCTCACTCCAGCCATATCCTGGTTTGTGACGTTTGTGACTTGACATTCCTAAATGAGAAGGCTTTGAAACTTCATACTTCCAGCAGACAACATCAAGCCAACTTGGAAGACATTGAGGGAGTGGTAGGAGAAAAGAAAATATTCTCCTGTGAAATTTGCAAGAAAAGATTCACTGATGAAGCCATGAAACAGTGGCATATTGATGTCAAACATTTACATCCTAATTCTGAAGAAGCATTGAGAAGAGAGCTTGGCAAACCTGATGTCACTTCCATCAAATACAAAACATTTCTAGCTGAGGTGAATGAGTTAGATAGAGGGGAGAGACTTTGCTGTATAGAGTGTAAAAAGGGTCTTAAAAAGGAGTCCATACTAGAGCATCTACGGTTACACACCGGTGATAAACCTTTTGTATGTCGCTATTGTAAAGGAAGATTCATGTCTGCCTTGTCTCTTCGTAGACATCTAATGTCTCATTTAGGATTAACAGAAAGAAAGTGTGAAATTTGTGGAAAAGAATTCAAGAAGTTGGAATCATACAAAGAACATATGAAATGCCATGAAATGGAAAAAATCGGTGCTCAGAAGTTGATATGTGAAGTATGCGCCATGGAATTCTATCTGCCAAAACAACTGAGAGCACATATGAGGCGCCATGGTGAGAAAAAGTTTAAATGTCAGATAGAAAACTGCCACTGGATATTTCATTTTGCTAATGAGCTGGATGCCCACATGAAAACGCATACTAATGCTCGGCCTTATTTATGTGATGTTTGTGGTTATGCAGCAGGGACTAGAAACCGACTTAACCGTCATAATCGCACTCATACTGGAGAAAGGAACTACCACTGTGATTATTGCACATACAAAGCAGGCACAGCCACTCATCTGCGGCGGCACATGAGGATTCACATTGGTACAAAACCTTACAAATGTCCATACTGCAGCTACAGCTGCAACACACATGAAAACATTCGTAAACATATAATGAAAACAAAGAAGCATCAAGGAATGTTTATCTATAACTGTAAATCTTGCAAATTTGGATCCAATACTGTAAATGATTTTCGTACACATTTACAAATGAATCATCCCGATCAATATGAACTCAGTAGGAGTATGGAGGGTCTGGCATGCCTCACAGGACTGTATATCAAAACTGAAGACATATCAAAGCCAACAGAGGGAATGAAAATTAATCCAGTCAAGGAGAGAAATATCGGTGGAGGAAGAACAGCTAATAAAAATGCAAAAAAGGCAAAGGAAGTCAGAGATGAAGTTGATCAAAATTTTATAGGAATAAATCCCTTGTATATCCATGAAGAGATAGTGCCGAATTATGAAGAAGGAGGATACAATAATTATAGACTAGCTCAGAATTCTAGCCAGCCTCTTCCTTCTAATCAAATAGAGTTAGATCAGGCAGTCAATGTAGTCCAGAATGATTCACAGGATTATGACAGACAGAGATCATATGAAGCATCAGTGGAGAATGTCATGTTGCTAGATTCCTCCCTCAGGCGACCAGGAGATCAACAGATAAACAACGAACTCTTGCAGAAACTCAACTGTGCGACAAATTCTTCTATTCCACATCTTCTGCAGCCCAATTTTATAGAATACAAAGCTCAAAACTTGTGATAATCAGAAGATACATTTGTTTAAATGGAACCTTTGTTTTGATTCTTAGCTTTTGTTTTGTGAAATGATAAATTAAAATTTTTGATTTTGTGTATGAACTCATATATATATATTAAAAAAGTTCAGTATGTATGTATGCATAGGAAGTGTGAAAAAAAGTTATAACATTTATATAAGAAAAATAGTGTTCACGTTGCTTTAATTGTCTCTCATTGGTTTCAAGTTTAGCCATCTAAATCATAATTTGTCACTTTAGCATAAATTTTAACCTCGGCTGAGTTTTTTTTTTCTTCTTCTTTTTGTTTCAATTTTGGAGTTTTCTCTTTGTAGCAATAAAATAACCAAAATTCTGAATGTTATTAGATACCCAAGAAAACACAAACATGTTTAGGTGTATTAATTGTGTTTTCAATGTAAAACTAATAGCTATGAAAGGAAATCATATGAATTATGACTTTTGATTTTAAATTCTAGGTATTGTACATGCATATATATATGTTTTTAGAGTCCCACATTGATGAGGGTATGGCTTACATATCATGTCTGTCTGTCTGTAAACACTTTAGTTGTGATGTGATAACTCAGACTTTTCAATCGTTTATTTCTTGATAAAATTTTTTATATGAAAAATATTCAAAATAAGAAATGTAATTCTTCTGAGTTTCATAGAAAGTTATATGAAATTGTGTTTTTAATTACTACTACCTTATTTGTTATCATGCCACTATATCAAGACAGATTTATTAACCTAAGATTTTACTTATACTAATTGTAGGATGCTAATTTTCATTCCATGTTTATATACATATGGGTTACACTTCATACCTTTTCCTGTTCATGTTTATGTATATATATCAAAACGTTTTTGGCATTTGTCAGCAGTGCACATTCATGAATTATGTGTTGAAAATGTATTGTGAAATATGCATAATGTATTGAGGATGCTTTAGTTTATGATTTGAGTAAAAGGCGAGGAGAAATTGTTGTAAGGCATCCTGAGCTTTTAAAGTTAATGATTATCGGTATGTTTGTACTATGAATATGCTAATTTTGATAGAAGTTTTATAAAAAAAATATAAAAAATTATGTAACAACCAAAACAATATTAAGATTGTAAAATTGACAGCATATTGTAGTGATACATGTAAAAATTGCCTTCAGGATGTATAGATCTAGCTTTTGATTTTTAGCTAACATGAGCCAAAGACTCAATTTATCTTTTGCCGCAGCATGTCATCTGTCATCCTTCCCTCTGTTGTTAGACTTTAGACATTTTCAGTTTCTTCACCGGAAACATTGAAAGAATTTTAATAAAACTTCATAGGGACACTGTACTAAAGGTTCCTATACAAGTGGTATTGTTTTTCATCCAGATTGGTGAAGGGATATATCCAGGGCAGAAAACATAGACCCCCAGAAGGTACTCTCTTTTGACAATCTTCTTCAGACCAAATGCATAGACAGACAAATCAAGAAGGATGTCAAGTGTGTTTTCATTTTCTATTCTGAACTTCTATTTTTGTCACAAATTTGTCTTGGGTTTGGGCTTGTTATTAATACCGATTATCACCTAATTAATTTGATTTTCTTATGTTCATTGCTGATAATGCATTCAGATTGTTTTTGAACGGATTGCAAAGCAAATGAATTGACGAAGTCTGTATGTCCGTCCGGCCGGCGTCAACAATTTGCATTTAGCTTGATTTCTTGCATGCCATTAATGCTACCTATGTCAAACTAGATAGGTTTGTAGATATTTATGATATTTTCCTGACTGATGCGAATTTTAATTTGGTGACCGGTGACCTTGACCTTGATGTCACGCTTCAGTGAACACTGACTGATTTTACGTTTTTTTCAGGTGTACTCCTAATGTTAATGGTTTTTGCTTTGCAATCCGGTCATACCGTCTTTGACTGTTTCTTGTGTTCTCATCTATTCAATGAATAAATGTTATTTTGAAGAATATGAAAATACAAATAATAAAAGAATGGGATGCACTGCCTGTGTGTTATTTTACTGTTTGGCTCTGATGGTCTCAAACTCGAGATATGTGCTTTCGGACAGATACCTCAGGTCATTTCAGAAAGGTCAGGGTCACTCAGCAACTGAACTGAAAATACTAACAAAAAAGGGGGTTTATGGGGGTAAACATTCACCAGCGTATGTTCATACTCCATTTTAAAGATGCATGCAACCTTAACTTTTTATGCTGCATGATCAATTTAGGATGGTTGAGGGTTTCTTATATAATGAAGCTCTCAATTGGTGTGATGCAGGATGAGAAGCGTCCATCAGTTTCACTGATTTCCTTGTTTGTATTTTGATTAATTCTGCTCCATGGTAGATCCAGGATGAGTCAAAATAGATTTTCAAATATGTGCATAGAATGAAAAACTTATATGTGTTGCAGTTTTGTTTTGTATGTTTGGTTTGTTTGGTTTTTTTTCAATAAGGATGTCGTATTATTTAGGGGAAGATTCACTGATTTCCTTGTTTGTATTTTGATTAATTCTGCTCCATGGTAGATCCAGGATGAGTCAAAATAGATTTTCAAATATGTGCATAGAATGAAAAACTTATATGTGCTGCAGTTTTGTTTTGTATGTTTGGTTTGTTTTTTTTTTTCAATAAGGATGTCGTATTATTTAGGGGAAGATTCCTAGCGAAATATTTCCTTTGAAATTTTGATGCTTAATTTTATCATTTTCTAAATGCTAAGGTGAGCGATATAGATCTGCTTGGGCGTCTTGTTAATAATACTTGACATGATCAGTGCTGATTTGCGTATCAAGAATAGTTCATAGACAATAAGACGTTTGTACATTTAATTTTTTTGTTTTGAACATTTGCATTACATTTTCTTCCAACTTCAAAATGCTGAAACGAGGAAAAAATTACTTTGACGTGTGCTTAGAAAATTTGAGTGTGTTACTTGTTTTACAAATCACATTACTTGTATTTAAATTTGTTGTTTAACTTCCATACATCTAAGATTTTGAATACAGTCATGTTGATCATTTATATTTTGATTGATATGATAGATTATATTTTTATGAATTAAAGACTATTCAAGTCATACTCGTGTTTCAACTGTTGCAGGATGATATATGTAGTAATACATTCCTGTATGAAGCTATGTGTATAATACAGATCCTAGGTTTCATCTTGTACTTGCGTTTTGTTCACAGTAGGAGGAATATGGATTTTAGGGTCTCAAGGTCAAGGATATGTTGTGAAGGGGTTTTATATTGTTTTCGCAGAGCTAGCTCAATTCCTGTATTTCTAATTGTATGAAAAAGTTCTGTATCTTTTTAAAATATAGGTGGAAATATGTCTGTCCTATTGGTAATAGTTTTTGTGTAAACAGCAACTTTGATCAAGTGTCGTGAAATGGGTTAGTTGACACTAAGAGCAAGAACCAATCTCTTTAACACTCGATCCATCTTAATCATGTTCGCTGTGGTCGAACATGACAAAACTAAGGAGCGTGATCGAGTTTTAATGAGATTGGAGAAAGAACCAGAACTCTTGGTAGGCCATTTGCTCCAATGAGCCTTTTGGCCATAGCGATTTTCCATGTATAATGGTGGCTCCAGTTTGTCGGCGGCAAAGGTCGTGCTAAACAAGACGACAGTTATAAGAAATAAAGATCCGCCTTGACTGAACAACCACTTAAATAGATTAGTACAGGTTGCCAAAAATGAACTTCATTAAAAATTTGATTCCTACTTGCAACAACGTTATTTAAACTCTAGACGGTGGTGGAAAATGGATAAAACTATTTCTCACACTAAATGATGATGTCAACAGACAACAATAACCATTCCAATACCCCGGTTGATAAAGCAAACGTGTTGAACAATTATTTCTGCTTACAAAGCAATGTTGATAACACGCTGTCGTCTCTCAAATTGAGTTCCTCACGCAGATCCTTGAAATGATCGAGATCTCTGACCTTGACGTCAAGGACATCTTGAAACTTTTAGATACAACCAAGATGCCAGTGGTCCCGGGTCCGGCGCCATAAACTGAGAATATACTTGAGTCAAAAATTTCATTTTAATTTATTCCATTATCAAACGTTAAAATTAATTTTAATGCAGAATGGTTAAATTCTATCTATCAGTAGGAAAAAACTTAATAAAATCCATATCCCCTGTTATTAATTCATTGATGAACAGAAGAATGTGAATTTTTGACTTGAGTATATTCTCCATTTATGGCGCCGGACCCCGATCTTACAAATCCTAGGCTATTAGTTGAATGTACGTCAGTCTTATCTCCCAACGCGTAAACTTTTTACTGAATCGTTCAAAATGAGCATACATGTGTATTTCAAACCGAATGGAAATATTAAGCAAACACATTCAGACCAGTGCTTAAAAAGGGTGACAGACCGATTCATCAAATTACAGGTCCATTTCCTTACTAAGTAACCTTGGTAAGGTTTTCGAAAAACGCATATATTCAAACATTAGTTTTCAATTTCTTAAAAGCATACAATATTGTAAGAAAAGTACAGTTTGGTTTTATTCCGGACTACTTCGGAGTTTTCCAAATCCAGGACCTCTCTGACACATTTTGTCGAGCTTTAGATAATTGGAAAGAAGTTGGGATTGTGTTTTTGCTACACCAGTAAGGCTTTCGACCGAGTAGCATACAGTTGCCCTTATCAGAAAAAAAACTTGAGAATTGTAAGTTTTTGAATTTACGCTCTTCGTAATTGAATTCTTAAGTCCTTTTCATGAGGGCGTTCTCGTCTTAATCTTGCAGTTCGTCTTTGTTTACTGTAACTTTCAACTTGCGACAAAAAATTATACTTATTTGGTATTAGTCAGTCGTAAAGTCATTCACATACTTGACTTACGAAGTTCGTTGTTTTGGTGAAACGGAACGAGTTCGTAAGTTTCTTCGTAAGAGAAATTTTAGTCGTAATTATTTTGTGAAAGTCCTACATGTCTATTATTAAAATTAAAACCAGATAGGCAGGTCTTGTCCTAATTGGTTGACAGTTACCTCTCGTGTCGGCTGCAGAGGTTTACCATGAAAGGATGTGTCTGACTACAAAGAAATAATAGACTCGGGGGGCTGTACACTTGGGTCGATAATGTTTCTGATTTACATTAATGACATAATTATAGACATAAATTTATATATAAGATTTTACACAGACTACACCCCCTCTTCCTAATCAACCACGCATCGTTTATGAAAAACATCTCGGTTCAAAGTTTAACATTTCATAAACACTTTAAACTTAACAATTAACAAGATATGTACTGGGCATGACCAATATATATATGAATAAATATATATATAAAAGCACAAAAAAGGAAATTGTAACAACATTCACTATTCATAAGTATCGGATCAACCTCAATGAAGGTTAATGCAAATCGCTCGAGAAAAAAGGGTCAATACAAAAGCACAGGTAAGCGATAACGATACTAAAACAATTTAAAAATTGCCAAATTTTCGAAGCAATCTGCTTCTTCTTCAGGACACACACATACAAACACTTACATAAATATAAAGACATGAAAAGAAAGATAGAAAATGTATACAAAGCACTAGTCTAATAAAAACTGGTTTCTTGAATTGGCTACATATTGAGCGTTTCACTATGCGCTATCTAATAGGAAATGAGCCAAACACAAGCTAACAGCTTGCTTACAGGTCAAGTGGCGCCCCCTAAAATGTATTTGCATTATATATATATATATATATATATATATATATATATATATATATATATATATATATATATATATATATATATATATATATATATATATATATCACAAATAGAATCGGTAAAACACCTGGGAGTATATATAGATAGATAGATAGATAGATAGATAGATAGATAGATAGATAGATAAACTCTAGAAACTATTTACTTTTATTTGGCCAGCTTTAGAGTAAGTAGATCTGTTAGGACAACTGCATCAGTTAAGAAAAACAGAAAATTTAACAAATTCAGATCGATGCAGATTGTATAGTGACTAGTGTATTGCAATCGTGTTCTAGTATTCGGCTATTAGAGGAGACTGGGTGGGGACAGCCTTGGAAAACGAAAATTAAATTACAGATTAATCACGTTTTACAAAATCGTTAACGATCATGTTCCACTTTAACTACACTCTTTAGTTCACCCCAGTGTGTATCAGGTCAGCCAACGCGTTCGTAGATCTAGAAACAATAACTGCGTACAAAGATGTAAAGCTGTTGTATATCAAAGTTCATTCATTAATAAAACGGCAGATGATTAGAATTCTTTATCCGAATTTACAAGATCGCTCGATTCATAGCACACATTTAAAATACAATTTTAGAAAGATAAAAGAAAAACCCCAAGATATTTTTATCCAGTGGAACGATGGTGTCCAATATATCACACTCGTCTGCGGTTAGGTTGTAGCTCTTTGAATGATTGATTGAATATTGTTTTACGTCACTCCACGATTATTTCACTTATATGGTGACGGCATCTGCCTGATGCATTGCATAGAAATTTAGACCTTTGGAACGGACCCACCCGAAGTAGTGAGGGATCTTTTATATAACTGTAGTGGTCCAATATTTTGAAAATCTTGTTATCGTTGGTCAGATTGAACGTTGTGTCCTATTGATATAGGACCTTGTCTTGACGGATTATGACATGTTGATTCTATATGTAAATCGGAATATTATTATTCATTTACCGGAATATCATTATGGCAGCCACATTTGAGAATCTGTATTATTGTTACTTCTCGTATATAGTCATTCCTATTGATATGGGGATTTGTCTGGATAATAGAATAATACCATATTGTTGGTCATAAAGGAAAATATCGTAGAGAAAAAATGGCGGATGTATTAAAGAGTAGGGTCTTTTTCATTTTATGACAAAATCGGTCAATATATAACGTGCTTAGGGGACGGCCATTTGGTTCTGAAAAGGGGGTGGGGTGGCAAATTTGGTCGAGTTTATTTTCGGATCTTTGTATTTCCATGGTATCCTATTTTCTTGACTTTTTGTCATCAATAAATACTTGTTAGAATATCATTGTAATATATGACATTGACATCGCACACACTAATACAAAGTAAACTCAAGTAACATGCAAACACTACTTTAACTGCATAGGTCTTTCTACTACAAGTTTCTATAGTGAAGTGAATGTCTCTCTTAGCCTTTGGCACCCAGGAGGAGAATTTCCATTTATCACTATCACAAGGACAAAGCTCATGTAGTCACTATAGAAAGATGTGTGTCGCTGTTTTGGCTTCCTGTCGAATGATAGTATTTATTCGTTTTGACTTACTTTGAACTATGTTATTTGAATACAAAAAGCATTTCATGAATATTTTTGATATACATTTATTTAAAATACAGTATATTCAATTTTTCACATGTTTAACTCTGTCTTCTTTACTTTAGTACTGTCAATAAATATGACTACCATACATTTTGAAATGCACATGAGTTAATTCAGACATCGACTTTGCATATGAGCACAGGTGAGGGATGAGGCGAATTCAATTAAGACCACTTTTGGCCACTCATTTTACCATATCAGTGTGCCTAGCATATAAATGTCAGGGGCGGACAACACAAGGGGAAGTCGAGGAAGGAATTGGAAAAATCGCGGTAAGGGGACGCGAATGACTATTCCGAACAAGAACCCGGAGAGAAAATCTCTCGGAAAGCAAATGGTAGAGCCCTTGTTCCATGTCTGCCTCTCAAAATGGACATGCAAATATATTTTTTAAAAAGCAACAATTATATTAAGTTTTGTCGAACATACTGAAAAGCACGATTTGTCCAATGCTATAAATTCTGCTGAAATACGAGTTACACAGTTACAGTTACACGTATATAAGTAGCAATCAGGCGAGCCGGAAAAAATCAACGTGCTTTCTATAGAACATTCAACCTTATATTTGTATGATCTGGTATATGTACATGCTAGCAGCCAGAATATTTATTTTCGCTTCAGTCTAAACCAAATTTTTCATTTCCAGGATCTGAGTATTTATTTTAAAAAGTGTCAGCTATCCTCTTTCTGGTATAATCTGGTTGGTAAATGTAGATGACGATGCTCTTCTGGTACTATTTGGTTGGTAAATGTAGATGACGATGCTCTTCTGGTACTATTTGGTTGGTAAATGTAGATGACGATGCTCTTCTGGTACTATCTGGTTGGTAAATGTAGATGACGATGCTCTTCTGGTACTATTTGGTTGGTAAATGTAGATGGCGATGCTCTTCTGGTACTATTTGGTTGGTAAATGTAGATGACGATGCTCTTCTGGTACTGTTTGGTTGGTAATTGAGTATGACGATGCTCTTATTTATTATCTCATTGTTAATTGAATATGACCATACGCTTTTCTGGAAAGAAAGATTTGTGTGTGTGTATGAAACACGAATGCCCCCGGCGGCAACAAAGTCCAAATAAGGGAAATTTTGCAGTGTTCTATATTTTGATTACGCCCTATCCCATGCGAACACCCATGTGAAATATCTCTTACGATTCAAAAGTTAAAACCGATGTTAAAGTTTTTTAAATGTAGGTCAAAAGTAATGGTGAAGGTCACAAGGTCAAAAATTGTTTGTTCTGGCGGAAAGGTCTTGTCGCAAGTAATATGCATGTGAAATATGAAAACCCTACCTCGTACGATTAAAAAGTTATAACCAATGTTAACGTTTTCGAAATGTAGGTCAAAGGTCACGGTAAAGGTCAGGAGGTAAAAAAAATTATGGTACTGAGGGAAAAGTCTTGTCACAAGGAATACGTATATGAGATTTTTAAAGTCCTATCAGTTATAGAGTGATTTTTTTCTCCACAATTTAGGTCAAACACCAAAGGAAAGGTCACACGGTCAAATTTGTTGTACTAGTAGAAAGGTATTCCCGCAAGATATGCACATGTGAAATATTCAGTGGCGGATTCAAGGGGGGGGGGGGGGGTAAGGGGCGTACGCCCCCCTAAAATTGGTCAATCATAGGTAGCACACATTCAATCACTGTCCATCTATACACAAAGTAAAATGAAAAGTTAAATCCTGATCATAAAACTACGTGTGATTAAATATTTGTCAAATGCATTGCAGCATTAATTGTCTTCAAATTGATCAGTTTAATATTTACTGATCGAAATCCGTTTCTTTACCCGGAGCGTTTCTCGGTACTTGGTGTGTAAGATGTGCACCTGACATTTGGGTTTAATCGGATATTTTTTCTATTTTTTCCCTACGTGGACTTGTTGACCCGGGGGATGTTACATATTCACTTTGCATGCATACCCGGGAAGTTCAGATTTCTTGTCGTACAGTTGAGTCACATCTACCAAAAAATGTCTGGTCACAAAACATTTAACCTATTCTGGAGTCACGAAAATGGGTTCTAAAAAGCCATAAATGCAGGAGCTTCCGGGGGCTTCGTCCCCCTGGGTCCCCTACCAGGGCTGTGCCCTGGACCGCTGGGGACCTAGGCGGCCTCCAGACCCCTCGCCATTTTTACGCCCCCTAACTCAAAAGCTGGATCCGCCCCTGATATTAAAACTCTATCACCTAGCATTCAAAGTCAAAGCATAAGGGGTTTTTTTTCTAAATACAGGTCAAATTACAAGATCAAATTCAGAAGGCTAAATATTATTGTACAAAAAGAGACGTCTTTCCACAAGAAATACACAAATGAACTACGAAAGCCCTGTCACCTACAACGCAATATGTCCCCTTGGCCTCCACGACCGGGGCCATAAAAACATTATAGAATAAATATGTACAGCGCACCTATTTCACTGTATTAGCAGCATCCCCCATTCTAAATCCTACCATTAAGGTTCCATTATAAAACATGTATTTTATGATATTTTCCTTGTTTTAAAGGAAATGGAAAGGTAATTTTCTCATACGTCAGACTTCCTAATCACAACTACTAAGCGGTTTTCAGGCGCGTAGCCAGGATCACCAGATGCACCAGATGGGCAGGTGGTTTGGAGTCCAGGATGAAGCCCAGGTGGGGACACAGGATGCGAAGCCCCGGAAGCAAACGGGTATTTGGAGTTTTAGAGATTGATTATTGTTTTACGTCACTCCATGATTATTTCAAGTAGATGGTGATGGCATCTGCCTACAATCTGATTAAAGCCATGTCTTTATTCCGCTTCTCTATTTGTCCCATGGCTTTATCCGCAATGTGACAAATAGAGAAGCGGAATAAAGATATGGTTTTAATCCGATTGAATGCATTGCATAAAATTTTACCTTTACGACGAACCCACTCGAAGCAGTGAGGGATGTCACCTACTGTGACTTGGAGCCTCGGGTTTTTCTGTCCCCCCCCCCCCCCCCCCCCCCCCCCCCCCCAACAAAATAGAACACCGGTGTACCCAAAGCGGGAGTCGAATACTAGCTAGTACGTTACCAAGCAGTTTGATTCAAAGTACACTTTATAAAAACTGTCACGTTGATTTTATCAATTTTCAAGTCAATCGTAACAATTCGTCCATTTCCGTACGCAAATACGATTTTTGTAAAAAATGGCGATGGTGTTCCGATTGTTATCAAGTTACCAGAGACAAAAAAGGACTTTTTGAGCAACGAGAAATATCAGAGCAGAGCGCTTTTACTTGGATTGTCCTCGTATTTATTTAGAAATATTGAGAGTCCGGCATTTAATTGAGTGTTTTCTGGGAATCATACATCAGATATTTTACATCAACCAATCAGAATTTGTGTTATATTTTTCTCCTTTTGCGTAAGAATTATTTTGATAGTTCGTATCAGTACACCGTCATTGACTGTAAAACAAAAGTAAGCAGATGACTAATAGTCATGTACTCGCTTTAAATCACGAATTTAAAGACAAATTTGTAAAGATTGGGTCTCACATGGTAGTACATTGTATCTTGGTAGGAAAGATGATTACCTAGAACTTGATGACAATGCCAGTGTCAACAGCATCTGCAGAGCGTTCTTTTAGTGCCACGAAGAGGATAAAATCTTACCTGAGTGTCACCATGGATAAGGAGAGGTTCTCCAATCTTGCTTTGATGAACATTCATAAAACGTTCGTGTATGACCATGAAAATGCTGTAAGGAAGTTCATGGAGACAAAAAAGGCCGCATGGTCTTAGAGTAAACTGAAACTGTTTGTTCAAAGTTTTCTTCTATGTAGTTATAATAAATCATACAATTCAGAAAGAGGCAGGTCGATCATATCACTCTGTAAGCGTTATTTTTGTGTCTATTCAGAAGTATTTTCTCGGGGTGGCCCCCGAAACATCCCCCCTTGCAAGAGGGGGAACCTACCCCTTTCGGCGCTACGCGCCTCAGTCGAAGCATATGGCTTTGAAAATTCTGCCTATACATATATTCAGGTTGCACTATGCCTCTGTAAATCATCGTTACAGTTAACCTATCTCAAAATGACAGAGATTACAAATTTTATTTTGTCTTGAAAAGTTAAACCATTTGCCAACCTCAATTGGCAGTTTGTGATTATTTGTCTGATATTTACAAAAACACTTCCCACACCAGGATACAGGCAGAATATTGCTGTATACATATTACATGTAGATGTATACAGCGGTGAATAAAGGAGAAATTTGTGAAAAATTTGTATTAATATACAACAATATTTTATTGGTGAAAAAATCTTGCTCTGCATCTACTGAAAAAAAGTACCCATGCCCCAAGGTTGATGAAAATAATATATATAATCTGGACGGTATGACAAACCCAGCCCCATATTATCAAATGAACGGTGAACCGTTTTGTTTTTTGGTTTTGTTGGGGTTTTTTTTTTTTGTCTTTGTTTTTTTTTTGTTTTTTTTTTGTTTTTTTTTTGTGTGGTTTTTTGGGGGTTCTTTTTTTTTTTTTGTTTTTATTTTTTTATTTATTTTTTTTTTATTTTGCATATTATCAGAGGATTCTGCGAACAAAATCGTATCATCTGCATAAAATAATACAAAGAGTCTAATTTAAATATGAAAATCGTTTTCTGTCTTCTCCTACAATGATTTTAACCCATGTACATCATCTTGACAGAGGGAATTATCTAGAAATATAGCAAATAAAAAGGCGACATATTTTGCCTTAACGAATGCTTTCCACTTAATACAATATTGGACTTAATTGCATAATACGTATTAAAACGTGTTTTAAAGAATTTACCGTGAATTTTACTTTGAAGAATTTTGTAACATAAGTCAAGTCGCCAAACGGAATTAGGATCATTTTCGAAGTCTATAAATGCACAGTATAGATTCTTATGCGTATATTTAGATAATTATATGAGACTGAAAGTATATGAAGATATATTGTCTGCAGTATAGTAGCTCTTACAGAAACCTGCTTGATATTCTACAATAAGATTAATGTGACTAGAGAAAGTATCTATTTAAAGGCATAATAACCGTTATTTTTATATAGATTTTTGAATTACCAGATGATGGAAACATGTAAAATAGACAATAACGACATATGCAATGTTTGGTTTTGTGTATTTCTAAATTTGTTTGGGATGATAAACATAAAAAAATTGGGTGTTTAGAGATGTATAACAAGGTTTAACTTCTGTAAATGATCGGGTACTGGTATTTGACATTTTTTTATACACAAGACAAACGTTTTCACACAAAATAAATTTTTCGCGAAAAAACCCCGGTTAAATGCCTTTAAAACTGAAGTAAAATGTTTAGATTAACAACTAATTAAGTTAATAGGTCTATGCCTTCTGACTGGTCACTTTCATCACCTTTATTTTTTATACAGGTATAATATTACCAAAACACTAATGTGATGGAAAATACTATTCTCAAAAATCCAGTTAAACAACTCCACATACAAGGGTAACAAAATAGATGAGATACTTTTTTGTATTCATTTTTATATTCTATCTTCACCGAATACTTTATTACCTCCAAGCATTTTAATACCTGTCCTGATGTCAGATTAAGGTCTTCATCAGTAATAGGTAGGTTAAGATCTCTATTCAGATCAAGGTCAACCAAAGAATAAAAATCCTGTAAAGACATGATCTAGAAGAACATTACTTCCTTCTATGTTGCAGCACTCTTTGAAAACTCAAATATTCTTTACATTAAATTTCCAATAATATTTTAGATCTTTAGACCTTAAATAACCAAGTTTTTGCTTGACACTCCTTTTATGACAAATTACAGAATTCTTCAGACTTTTTTTCTCATAGTTTCGTTTTCTTTTTCCAAAAAAATTTTTCTTAAAGATTTCACCACCATGATATTAATTTTTTTTTGTATTTTTTTTTTCTAGCACCCTTACAATCTTGTGTAAACCAAGGTTTAACAAGGGATGCAGAGAAGCAAGATAACAGAAATTTATCAGTTGTCAAAAAATATAGTAAGCAAGAAAATATATGTATCTGCAAATTCTTTTAAGGAGTCAGTTCTTACGAATAAGTAAATTGTGTTGAAGATGGTGATATAAGCCAATTTATTTTTTGCCTATTGTTTTGTATTCTATTGATTTCTTTCCAACTACAGTTGCTTAATGAATCAGTTACAATACACAAAACTAATGCATTATAAACAACATACAATGATAATTAAAAGAAATTGTCTGATACTGTGCTAAAATGTCATACATAAAAAAGATGTCAAAATTTTGATTTTGAAAGAAAGCATAACAATTTAAAATTCAAAATGGAATCAAAATAAACAACACTTTTAGGAAACCTTTAAAATCACTCTCTTTTTGGGGGAGAGGGATGTTTTGGGCAGTATGTTTGAGGAAGAAGTTTGGAAAGAAGGGTATCCTCCTGGGCCCACGTCCCCCGCTTTAGATCCACCCCTTGACGGGTCTGATAAACAAGAGGTCCAATATGGATCCGTTTCCCTCAAATGAGACAGAAAACATTGCACATGATAATATTAACCAACTTTGTTTGTAGGTGGCCGGATGTCTTTAGTTTCTTTACATCTTTAAAAATCGTCCAAAATTGTACATGGCCTTCATTCTATTTAATGCCTACCAAGTTTCATCAAGTTCTAGAAATAGTGAAGAGAAATTGAAAATGGGAAAAATCAAAATTAATTCTTTGACAAAAGCATTCCTTATTATAAATCTGGCTAAAATACATTAAGTGCATAAAAATCAACGATAGAGAAAATATTGATGAAATTTGTTTTTTACATTAAAATGACAGTTAAAAAATAGGTAAAAGTATAAAATATTATCATTCGGACTATAATATAAAACAGCAACACTTATTCACACATGCCTCTGTATCACTCGGATGCATTCATTTTGTGTCTGTATGCAGCAGTTCTGAAAAACAATTTTGTCAAAGGAGGGTACCGTCTAAGACTTCCTTTTGGCTATGGTGGCGCTACCTGTTGACAGAAGAAAAACAAATACACTTTTAGGGGATCTATAGTACTTCATTCCTATTAAGTTTCATCAAAATTTATGAAGTTCCAGGGTAAAATTTGAAACTGTAGAACCCCCCCCCCCCCACTTCCACTTGACCCTTTTTCACAACCTTAAAAAATTCATGAAAAATACAGAAATTAAATTTTTGTCAAAATTCATTAAAAAAAACCCATTCCTTTACTATATAATGGTTAAAATAAGCATTTCGGTACATCAAAAGTCACCTATAAGGAAAAAATTGATGAAAACCATGCTGTTTTGCATTCAAAAAAGCGTCAAAAGTTATCTATCCGATTTGAACAAAATGATCAAACTTGAAACATACATTCTTCTAGATAACTGAGATGTCATTAGTTTTATTATACATGTACACACAGTGGTTCTAGAGAGAACTTTTTTTAATCATGTAGCGACACCTATCAGCGGAATTGGACAAAATGAACGAACTTGGTAGAGGACCTGTTGTACTTTATGTATACCAAGTTTTATCAAAATCCTTCAAATGGTTCTGAAGAAGTCGAAAATGTTCTAATGTTTACAGACAGACGGGCGACGGGAAAGTGATCAGAAAAACTCACGTGCTCTTTTAGCTCGGGTGAACTAAAACAATAACATTTGTAGGGGTCCTTGAGCACTCTATTCTTACCAAGATTCATCAAAATTCCCTCAGCAGTTCAGAAGAAACCTCTTAAGCTGAAAATGCTAAAACTGGGGCCATGTTATGATGATGACTCACTTACGCCTACGGCTTAGTAACCTGTTTCACTAAAATTCGTACACGTAACCGTAACCGATACCGTAAATTACGTATTTATTGGATCAGCAAGGAATTTCTACTTCACGTAACCTTTGATGAATTTTCATCTTAAATTTACGCTTACAATCATCGTTACGCTTACAGGTTCAACAACGTTCACGGCTTCACCCGCGATTGTTAGTGAAACGGGCTACAGGTGAACTAAAAACCTTTGAAAATCAGGAAAACTTTCATAATTATATCTATAGACAAATAACCTGATATAGAGGTAATGCCATGTCAGGAATGTGTGTTTTAAATTCTTTTTATAAGATCATTCAAGCCAATGCGAGTGTATTGGTCCATGTTTAATTTGATTTCTTGATAACAATTTGTTCTGAGGCCATAACTATAATATTTGAATTATTGTAACCTAGAATTGTCCTTCTGGGACAAATAACTCACGTGGAAGCAAAGTGGTTCATTAAAAATTGGCCATAACCTCAGTGCTCATAGAGATATGTCATGACACACTCTTGCCTCTTGGGTTATCGTTGCGACATCCTATTTGTGAAGCATCATGTGCTTAAGATGAAAAGCAATTGAATTACAGTTTGGAAAAGGTTTTGATAAAACAAAGCTGTGTGACCTTGACTTTTGGACTGTGAAGCAATAAGGATCGTCCTTGGGTCATAAGTATCTCACAGGCCCGTAGGAAGCAATTCAAAAGTGTGTGTGTGTGTGTGTGGGGGGGGGGCAGACTTGTAAACTCAAAATTTGCTGTATGATACCACTGTTGTGCCAAGAAATCTTGCTTGAACTGCATAGAGCTAGACACTGACCATAGGCGGATCTAAACAGTTTTGAAAAAGGGAGGTGGGGTTGAAGCCTGCATTGACGACTTTTATCCACTATTCAGTCTGGAAAGGGGGAGGGGTGTTGCAGCCGCGACAATGGCCGAAACAACCTTTTTCTGGAAAAAAATTTCTGACCAAAGGGGGGGGGGTTGCAATCCCCCATCAAAAGCTGCCAATGCTGATAGTTAATAATAAATTACTTTCCACCTCCCAAACATGGATAATCGGTGCTCAGGGCCTGTCATATCAACTTGGGGGCACTAAGAGGAACGGGGAATTGCGCCTATGTTTGCATGATGAAAATAACTTGTAGTATTAACGTTTAGAGAGAAAAGAACAAATTTATACATACTGCTGTGATACAACTTACAAGATTGCAGATAAATGGCATGTTAAGAATAATTTATTGTAAACAATTTAGTAAATTAGACAACAACCTATGAAATAATTATGATTGGCCCAAAAATGTTGCCAAAGATGTGTACCAGCAGGCCGTTTCACAAAAAAATCATACGTACGATATTTTACGTACGTACAAAAAAATTTCTAAGTCCGTTTCACAAAGAATAATAACATGACGTACGTAAAATTTTCGTTACGGAAAATCCGTAATTTTATGAACAGCTAAAAGGTGTCGTAGCTACTTAAGGAATTTCCTTAAGTGCTATTTTATCATAAATATGGTTAATACAGCAGCAGACAAGCAAAGAAAAAAAAAACAGAGAGTATTTCGCGACAAGACTCAAGTGCTGGGCACCCGGAATGATAGGTTTCAGTCCAATATTTCAAGGTATGATTCCGGTACACTAATTCATTGAAAGTGACCTTAAGTAGGTCAACCGTATTAGAATGGAAAAAAGAAAACTAATTTCAGAAAATGTGACCTAGCAAAACCAAGTCAACTGCAACAAAATGGAAACTCATTCTGTAGTTATTGTTAATCGTTTCAGTCCAATATCTCAAAGGATGTGTGAAAAAAGTCAAGAAAAGTGAAGCGTCTACACACAAGCGGACAAATAACCTGTTTTCACTACACCCCACACACGAACGGACAAATAACCTGGTTTCACTACAACCCCACATACGAACAGACAAATAACCTGGTTTCACTACACCCCACCACCCCGCATTTATTGTTGGGTGAATAAATAGATGCCGTATATGCATGGCCAATATGCACATAAGTAAATGCATGAACAATAGTCCAAAATAATATTTTATTGCTTTAGATTTGATTCTCTCCATGAAAACTCACAAAGCTGGTGCCCTTTTTACTGAAGAACTCGAGACAAATTGCAAGTATCTGATGACACATTAAACGTTGATATTTGATGATATGATAATTTTTACGTTTTTACCTCTGCACCAAGACTCCAGAACTCCATGCCATTATAAACTTTTACCTGTTATTCATATCTGCTTGAATTAAAATAAGCACCTCGAGAGTCTTGTTAATGCTATACATGTCCCCTACCGACCTTCTAAGAGGAGTAGAAACTTGCTGAATTATTGAGACTGGAATAAAGGTCAACGTTAAATCATAGAGTGGAATGGGATATTGGAATGCTTAGTTGATTTTAAATAAGAGATATGACCTTTGATCAAGGTCATGGAACAACTTTGGGTCGTTAGGAATATTAGTTTGATGGCAATCCACTCACAATGGGCTATGTTTAGCTTGTGACCTTGAAAATAGGGTTACGATCTCAAGTTAGGTTATGATATACCTTTCGGTATCTATGCAAAGTTTGATGGAAATCCTTCTGACGGCTGGGTTACGAAGTGGATCTGAAAATGAACCATGTTGAGAGGGTGATTTGGCAATGAGAGATATGACCTTGGGTCAAGATCATGACACTTCTGTGTCGTAAGAAACATTTATGCTATGTTTATTGGAAACAGAAAGAAACATCAGCCACGTTGAGCGAGTGACCTTGAAATAAGAGATATGAACTTGGGCCACCGTCATTCCAAGTTGTAAGGAAAATTTGTGCCAGAGGGCTGAATTACGGAGCGGAATATAATATCAGCAATGTTTAGCTGGTGACCTTGACATATGAAAGATGACAGTAGGTCAAGTGGGACAAGATCATGACACAAGTTTTGGTTGTAAGGAATGTTTGTACAAAATTTTATAGAAATCCATCCAATGAACAGAATGGAAGATGGGCCATGTTTAGCTGATGAAATAAGAGATATGACCTTGGATTAAGATCATGTCATAACTTGGTGCAGAGTTTAATGGAAATCAATCCACAGAGGGCTGAATTACAGAGCACAACATATTATTGACAGACAAACAGACTAACAGAGAGGCATATCGGTAATAAATGCCCTCTATCAATACAAAATTGTTCATGAATTTTCAACAATTTTTCAATCACTTATCAAAGAGTCACACCTGAGATATGATCTGAATCATCTGCATTACGAGATGTTTATGACTACACCAACATTGTATGAGATCACAACATGAATTTCATTAGACATGACAAAGGCCAATCTGGCATCCTTCTCAAACACTAAGACATGCTCTGTTATCAGAAAATACTAACACAATACTAAACAATATAGTCAGTATAAACTTTACTCAATCACATTTAAGCTTTGGACAGTTTCATATTGGTTCAAGAGCTTTACATGTCACAGTATGATAATGTTACAACAATAAATTACAGACATTCTACAATACTGGCTAGAATATTATTTTTTCAGCTATGGTAAAATTTCTAAATGAAATTTCACTTTATTATTAATCATTTCAAAAAATAGCTCATTAAATATAGTCTTCAAGCAGAAATGATAAATGAATGGTTAAATTAAGGACTACATATATTTTAATACACAGAACATTTTTCAAGATATGAAAGTTTTGATAATGTAGAAAACATGCATAATGCTTAGAATATGAATTACAAAAGCAACTATCACATCACAGTAATTTATAGGCACTTGATGACACAGACTGTTCTAACAAGAAGCAAAATGTCATACTGTTGTCTGATGATACAGATTGGTCTAACAGGAAACACACTTCACACTGTTATTTACTGAGAAAGTAAAGTGTATGTCTACGAAATATATATATTTAAGCTTTCAGTTCATTTGTGGTCTTGTGTAAACGATAAAACTGTACAGTTTTTGTGAATGATCTTTAAATAATTCACTGATCTTTGTCAATTAAATTAAAATCTAGAACTCTGAAGACTTGAAAGCCAGATTTTTACTGCATGCAATGCTGTAGCACAACTGATGATGCTGTATCTCCAGACTTTGTGACTGTGACCTTAATATTATTATTTCATATGGAGTTACCCATGGAAACTGAGAGATTCTCACACCTTCCAAAAGGTGATAAACCGGTACAAAGTATATAGCACACATGGTACAACACACATAACTCTATATCTGCTTCATTTTATGCTAATGAAAATTTTATCTTTTAAGAAGAGTAACATTAATTTAATTTTTATCTGTATTAAGAGATTCAGTCCTAAAACCTTCAGAATGTTGCCTCAATATATTTCAACACATATTAGGCTCAGATAGTAAGATGTTCAAATAATCTAGCTGTTTTTCAGAAAATTTTCCTCTAATTAAATATACGCTTGAATACAAGTACATGTAGCTGCACATGCAGTGAAGCAATTAATGAATGTTATTGATAAAGTGAAACAATTAATACATATATACCATTAGGGTACTACCTTTATGGTAAAACAATTAATATACATTTATTTTTTAAAACAGGATGAAACCCATGATGTTGAGCATTGGTTTCCTAAGTGAACTGTTTTCAAATGACAAAATTTCACATATGTTCTGATTTAAAATACCATTAAATACACCTGTACCTTATATTCTTTCCACCATTGAAAACAAATTTTAAATATATTGAACATGTAAATCAAAATGCTATGTCAAGATCTATTAAACAAAATTTCACTAAATGTTACATACAATATGAAAAGATAGTTTTTGAATGCATGAAATTTAATTGGAGTTACTTCTCTTTCCCCTAATTTTGGCGATGAAGCTGGAATATTAACTCCATGTTCATACCAATTACATTGAATTATTTAGAGAAAGTTGTTTATATATTCACTCCTCTGAAAACATTTTAACATAGTACTATGATTTTATTGTTGCATAATAATTGCAAAATTTCAAGAAGCATCTTTCGTTTTGGGGAAATCCCCTACATAATATGTTTAATTTATGCACAAAAGTTTGGCCATATACCTTCAAGATGGTGGAAAAGGGAAGTAACTCCAGTTATATTTTATGCATTCGAAAACTATTCAGTATACATTTCCCTCTCCATATATCATGACAACATATACATTCAAGTACATGTACTTAGTATGCTACAATAATCTCATCATTATGTACTTGGAACACTGCAAAATGTTTCTGTGTGGTTGTGTTATCATTGACCAATACACATGAATGAATACAAATACACGCAAAGGATTTGTTCGATATCAAATATGAAAAAAAAAAATGAAGAAAGTGAAGACGAATTCTCATTTTGATTTTTGGAACATCACAAATTCTGTGCTTTGTCAATGGATTTCTAATTTATATCCAATTTCTCAAATATTCATCTGAGAATCTAAAAGTGTAGTTTCCCACAAATAAGACAGGAAGATCAAGGACTTAAAATACAAAGAGGCCCATATAGGCCTATATCACTCACCTGAGCAACTTAAACATATGTGAGACGTAAAAAGTATCAAAATGTTCTATAACGAAAATATCCTTTTGAGATATTTTATTTCAAAACTGAACCAAAAACAAGATTACATCATTCTACAACATTCAAACATAATAAAAATCTAAGAAAACACCTGAAAATATTAAAAAACAGCAGAATCCAAAGAGACGTCAATTCTGAAATTTCGGAATTTTAGGCACTTTGGTGCAGTCTTCACTTTGTTGATCTATGCAGCTGATCTGAAAAAGTTTGTCGAAGGAGGGTACCCTCAGGGTCTTGTCAGTCTGCCCTGGATCTACTTCTTGATGGAGATAGCTGAAAAACTGCAATATTTGCAGAGGATCTACCAAGTTTCATTAAAATATCTTTAATCAGTTCTGAAGAAGAGTGTCAACAAAGCTTATTATTACACACTAATCGTATATCTCCCTCCCTTTCTTAATTGTAAAAAACTGCCAAAAAATTCCTGCAAATTGTTTATTTCTACCTACAAAGAGGAAATCTGAGAAATACTTTATATTGGGCAAAAAAGACTAAGTCTAAAATGCCATTTAAAAACTTCAAAAATTTGAATAAAGAATGGAACCAAAAACAACAACATTTCTTAAAACTAGATCACTCTGATACAGTGGGTCTGAAGAAGTTCGTCAATGGAAGGTACCTTAAGGGACAAGTATTGCTACACCATCCTTGATCCACCTCTAGAAAAAAGTAATGGCACTGGTGGGGGACCTTGAATACTTCATTCCTATTAAGTTTGATCAAAATCCCTCCACCAGTTCTGAAGAAGTTGAAAGTAAGAAAAAGTTTATGCGATTAATAGACAGACAGATGCTGGACAAAGAACGATCACAATAGCTCACTGGAACAATTGAACTTGAAAACAAATCATGAGTTGTGAGAAGCTAAGGTACTACATGAAAGCTCTTGTCCTGAGGAACCTAAATATGATATATTAAAGTACCATCTCTCAGAGTTCAAAAGACAGTCCAGGTTAAAGTTTTCTCCATGCCATAGGACATTTACGACATTGTCGATGAGTCATTAATATGACATTAGCTTTCCAGATTTTTGTACCAGCCAACTCAGAATATATTTGTATATATATATATATATATTACTCTTAAAAGATCTCAGATGACATTTTCCCCATATGTATGCACTAGACCTCATCTTTTGAATTACTAAAGGACTGTCAGGCAGGAACCTGTATTAATCCACTGACCTTATGTAATTAATTAAGATACTGATTCAAACAGGTAAAGAATTAAACAAAATTGTTTTGTGCATGGTTAAAACAAAAACCACTCAAGTTCTTGTCAAAAGAAAATCTGACAACTGAACCACTTTCTACTAGGTTTAGGAAAGAGCAACGTAAACACCCTTAAGGCAAATAAATGTTGTGTCAGAAGATATCATTCTTGTAATATATCATTAGGTAAAGCAATTCAGTTAGAAAAATACCTGCAGTTATTTTATAAAAAATATATTCATTCAATTAGTGCGAGGTAACTTTGATATCTTCAGTAAGCATTGCTTTCTTAAATCTTAAAAACAAGTGGTTATGTTTGTCAGTTCACAAAAACTAAAATCATTGTCTCTAAGCTCACAAAAACTAAAATCACTGTCTCTAAGCTCACAAATACTAGAATCACTCTCTTTATCTAAAAATTGACCTAAAATACACACAATAACAAGTAATAGAAAACATGTTCAGAGCCAGCTGTTGATCTACTATCTATTATTTAAAAGTACTGATACAGAGAGATAATAGCAAAATATAAATGGACAGAATTTCTTTATAAATATCATAAAAATATATCAAATAAAAGCACAATGAATTATGATTACATCTTTGTCTTCACTATGCAATTGATTAAGTACTACATATGATACAAAACAACAAAATAATACGATCTAGAAATTAAGACAAATAACATATTTTATGCAAACAATCTTCATATGAAACATAGTGAGAAAATTTGAAATGTTTTTCTTCATGGTAATTTCTGATGTGCTCAATTCAATTCTAATAAAATACTGATATTTTAGAAAAACAGATAAATAAACAAAATTGTTTCTATGACAAATGATCACTATATTGACAAGTGTCCGCTTCTTTTTAACAATTATTGTCGAAACAATTAATGTTTCATGATGTTCAGTTGAAATTTCAATAACCCCTTTTTTTTCTATTTCTATACATATAGAAATATTTATTTACATCAGTAATTACTCTATCATCATCGGTGGAAAAACTATGATATAAATCAAAAGACATGTAGCATAGTAATCACTTGGTCTTCTGGGCCCATTTGAAGTCATCATCTCTAGGTTTATACCCAGTTGAAGACTCAATTAAATTTTCTAGGGTGCTCCAAAAATTGATTTTTTCTAAAGGATAGTTGAGCCAACCTGTAGTAATACAGAAATAAGTCTCATGTGGAGCTACATGGTGAATCCTGTGGTGTTTCCTTGGTAACACTATATGAAGATCTTGTAAAAGCGTTATCCAGCGTGGTAAACCAAAGTAAGTATGAGACCATTTGTGAAACTAGAAATAGAGAGAAATTCCCATAAATATACAAAGTAAGTACCTCACTAAAAAGAAATACATACTACAGTATGTTTGTAAAACATATGACCCTGCATGGCAGCAACACAGCTTTCCTAAATTATAAGTTTCATGGGCCATAACTCCTATAAATATTATCAGTAGTGACTTTGCCTTTTGCCATATTGACCCTCAAATCTATAGGCATTCTTCTCATAAAAATTCAAATACATTATACATAAAAAAATCTGAAATTGTATACTATGAAAGTAATCTGATAAAACTAATATCTGTTTATCTTACTTACATATTCTTAGTATCTCTTTTTCCTCTTAGTGAATAATAGTCAATAAATCCCTAAATTTAAGAAATCTCCTCCCCGCAAGACTTTTACACTACTTCAGCAGTATTTCACTGTTTTGCACTGCTGAATCATCTGTCTAGTGCATTAAACAGAAAATCTGACAAGATTTCTTCTATCACACAATAATATCAAACTACAATTAAATGAAAAGTTTAACCCTTATTTTTTCCTGCATGACTGATTGTCTACTGAAAATGTTACCATTACTACAAGGCTGGTATACATACCTGATTAGTAAGGCTTACAAATATGGCCAGCAGAAAGACAAAGCACTCCCAGTTATAAGTCTGATAAATCATCTCTGGCGAGTATGTAAAGAACTTGTAGGCCATGTGAGCCAAGAAGGGTACCGTCACTGAAAAGTTATCACCATTTGTTTCTATAAAATCATGGCGTGTGATGGAAGTTGGATCAATGTGATGCTCCCTGAATGGTCGAATAAAACCCTGAAATATAAATCACAAGATGCTATGGAATATCTGCAGTCATTCATGAACAAATACCATGTACATTTTGACTGATTCATACACTAATATAATCTGAATCAAATGTACACATTTGTGCTTAACTTGTGCTGATTAGTGTGAATAAATACAAATAACAGAATCATGACATTATGTGAATTGACAATTGATAAATGCTTATAGGGAATATTTAGAAAATGTCTCTTTTCTTCTGTTTTAGGCAAGAGAATGAACAGAAATTCAAAATAATTTATTCATTAAATAATGAGTATATTACTTTTCCTATTACTGGAAGCTCCACAGATCCCCATGTATCTGCTCCCCAATGTACAAGGCCACTAAAGAAATCTGCTGTCAAGATGCCAAACACTGAAAAAGTTGCCATTTTTTTCAAAATGTTTAGATATACATGTATCAGTGACATGGGTGCAGCAAATTAAAAAGAACTGACAACATGACTTACTTTATTGTATTGGTAAAACTACACTAGTGGGCTGAATTTAATGAAGTGCAGAATTTAATTGCAAATTTTGCTATAAATGGTAAACAATACATCTGTTAGTTGTTTCTTTATGGTCATAACATAAAACGTAATACACCCATCAATCAATCAACATATATGTTACCCATATAAGGAAAGATTTTATAAGTTAAGCATTTTGATTGCAACACAGGAGATACAGGTCCTATTCTTTTACTACACCATTATACTTTAAGTTTTTGTGAATTCCTTCATTCACTTCACTTGGTCCTGAAAACTAATTTGATTAACAATATTTTTGATGAAAGCTAGCAGTACTTATCTACTTACATGCACATGTGAGTATAATATACCAATTCTCTGGTTGGAAATAGTACACCAGCATGCAGAAATTAACAGCAAAAAGGACAGAGCTGATGGATAGCCCTAAACTCTCCTGGATTCGCTTTCCTGTAAATATCAGGTTTTAAATTTTTATTTCTGTCTCTAATACATGTAATGATAAATTTATCAATGTAAAATATTAACTCCATACATACATACATGTATATCATTTTCTCATGTTCAAAATTACTATCTCTTTATTTCCTCTACTTCCTTTGTGCCAGATCTTATAAAAATCTTTCTATTTATTCCAAAATGCCAATCTAAACTTTATACATATATAACATACAGTCTTGCATGCCCTCCTACCTTTTTTAAATTTAAAAAGAAAAAAAAAACCCAAACAAGAGGCCCAAGTGGACCTATATCGCTCACCTGAGTACCTAGATGATCAGTCATGCAGGAAGGAAGAATTCATTTATTTTTGCATTACTGTGAATAAGTCAACACAAATGTTGACAATACATCAAATTTTATTTCAGACCAGAATAAAAAAACAACACTTTTTTGCACATCCATTCAGGGGATTTTGATATTAAGCATTTGCTTTGTCTCTGCAATATGTGATTCTGGGCAACAAGTTAGTCATTTTCTTTCGGTGAGGCCTTTTTGTTGACTGATTTCAAGTCTGAGTCATGAACAACAATTGTTTCAAATATTGTCCAGATCTAACTTAAAATTGCCTAATTTCATATGTTGAGTGTTGAGAAACATGTAAAAACTTATTTAGATGTGTAAAGAAATGAAAAAAAAAATTTTGACCACAGCGGGATTTGAACCGCTACTCTCCATATTTCAATTACCAAGTGGTATATGTACCATTGTGAGACCTACTTTTTAGACATGGTGGCATTATCTGTTAACCAATTTGGATGAAATTTACAAAATTGATAGGGGACCTATAGTACTTCATGTATTCCATGTTTCATTAAAATCTCTCATGTGGTATAATAGCAGAAGTTAAAAATGTGAAGAATTGTTCCTATACAACCTCCTTTGGAAGTCTTAAAAAATTCATAGAAAATCCAAAAATTGAGATATTGACAAAATTGTTTCAAAGTAACATTCCTTACCATAATTATGATCACAATAGTCCATAAGAAATCACAATAGTTCATAAGATCACAATAGTCCATAAGAAATCATCATTATTAATTAATTTCCTAATATGACGCTTTTCTGCATTGAAATCACCAAGTCCAAAGAGATGTCGAAAAAATTAGAATTTGATTTTGGAAGGGAGCCAAAAGACAATACGTCTTCACTCATCCCTTTAGATCATTTCTATGCACTCTGTTTGTCTCTGTATACAGCCCATATGAAAAAGAATATTGTCAAAGGAGGGTACTGTACAAAGGTCTGGACGAAAACAACAGAATTTGAAGAGGATCATAAGTGACTTATTCCTACCAAGATTTATTAAAATCCTTTGAACAGTTTTGCAGAAAAAGTTGAAAATGTGAACCCCCCCCCTTAAAAAATTCATAAAAAATCCAAAAATTGAGATATTGACAAAATTCTTTCACAATAATATTCCTTACCACAATTATGATCAAAATAGTCATTAAGAAATCATCAATATCAATTAACTGAAAAACATGACACTTTTTTGCATTGAAATGACTAAGTCTAGAAACACGTCAAAAAAGCCTAAATTTCTATTTGACGGATCTTAACCCCGAACACAATTTTTGATAACCCATCTTTATAGATTGTTGAAATGCAGTTAGTTTCCCCATTCATGTACTGGTTCTGGAGAAGAAGATGTTTGAAGAGGGGTACCGTTTTGGGCACTTTTGGCCCCGTCCTGGATCGATCCCTGAGGGAATCTGGATCCCGAACACAGTTTTAGTAGGGGACCTTGAGTACATCATTTATACAAAGTTTGATCCAAAACTGCAATGTAGTTCCAGAGAAGAAGTCGAAAATGTGAAAAAGTTAATGATGGACGGATGACGCACTATGACTATAGCTCACTTGAGCCTTTGGCTCAGGTGAGCTAAAAACAAGCTGTGTTTGTGAAACACTAATGTCCCTGGCAGCACCAAAGTTCAAAAAGTTATTTTTAGCATGAAGGTCATTGTCAAGGCCAAAATGTCATCGACCTTTGTGTCATTTAAAAGGGCTTCATTAGTTGAGTACACATGTTAAATATGAAGTCTCTATCCCTCATGGTTCAAAAATGGTTAAAAGGTTAAAGTTGACAACAGACACAAACAGACAGGACAAAAACAATATACCCCCGATCTATCGATTCAGGAGCATAAAAAATGTGAAAATTAAATTTAATTATTTATAAATTCAAATTACAATTATTTTATTAGATACCGGTACAGTTAGAAGTACTATACACAAAATTAATGCAATTTTTGGGAACCTACATGAGAAAATCAAAGAATTACCTAAAAATTAGGAATAAATAATCTGTAAAGTAGTCAAGAATTTGATTTATGATGGAACCAAAAAGAAAAATTCAAGAAATTATGCCCGTTTTCAATTTTTTTCCAATGACATTTATTAAAATAAAATCAATAAAAAATAAACAATATTATAAGCAACCTACAAGGAGAAAATCTATGGAATAGCCTGAAATATGTCTAAATGAAAAAAATCATAAAAAAAAATCATAACCCCCCCCCCCCCTCCCAAAACAAACACACAAGAAAAAAAAATACTACCCAAAAAACCAGGGAGATTTCAAATGAGATTACTCTATCTAGCATCCTTTCGTCTATGATGATATGATATTCCAGGTCTCAGTATTGAAATCAAGGAGTCCATGTTTTTCAAAGATCAATAAAAAATACACTGTTCTCCGAAATTTAATCATCTTTAATAAATTAATCCATGTTTTAAATTCATTTTGTTCTTCATTCACTTTTATTTTTGGTACCAGTGTTGTTTTTTTTTTTCTTCAAATCAGGTCCGTTATGAGGACCCTTCCCAATGGAAATTTCAAAAATTTGATTTTTCCCTAAATTTTTCCAAAACATTGATTTTTTAGCATTATGCAAATGAGACAAAAAAATTCTGATATGAAAAGATACAGGCACCTATGGAAAAATAAAAAAACATGGAGTACTCAACATTAACCTCTAACAGAAGAAAAACCTCTGCTTTACTTTCTGAAATTTCATCATCAGACATGCTGAAGTCTGATTCACATACACTGAAGTTGAAATTTTCTACCCTTTTGATTTTTCAGACAAAACTGCTCTGGAGACCACCATTTTAAATAATTCAATGAAATGCAGTCTATGTCAACTACACGCTTTGTGTTTATGCCCATAGAAATCACAAATAACGAAGAAAATTGATTAGAGACAGAATCCAAATCAGGAAAATTCTACTGGCCATATGGGCTATTTCAATCTGAAGATCATTCGCCTGGTTTACGTTTTCACTCTCCATTGCTGAACGGGCATATGTTACTAAGCTGACCGTGAAATGCCTGACATCACACTTTTTGGTAAACTTTTCATTGTGATGTCATAAAAAATGACCTGTCAACATGAAATTAACTGGTCTCACCTCTGAATTTTCAGGGGTCACTGAATGTCCACTTTGGTACATTGCTGTTAGTGCCATAGTCATGTAACATCAGTTACTTTCGTATTTTACATTTTTCTTCTTCCATAAGTGCCTCCCTCGAGTCTCAGTAATTTTGCACTACTGACGTGATAATGGAACTACCCGAATGGGAGCAGTTAAGTTGGATATGGTGATCTCTCAATTTCCAGCAGTGTATAATAAGTACCGGGTATAGATATGAGATCTGTAAATGCCAGGGACTAAAACTGTACTTGTGCTAGATGGGTGCCAGACACTTCGGCCTTTTTCCACTTCCGCCTAGAGATATTTTGGCCTGGTCACTTTGGCCTTTTTCAACTTCAGCCTTTTCCCACTTCTGCCTTTATCAGAATAATAATAATAATGAAACATTAGTCATAAATTATGACTTTATATCTAAAACTAAACACATCATTGTCAAAGTCTATATAATCAATGAGACTGAATCTCATGAAAAATAAAACATATACATCGATTTCCAATTCCTTTATGAATTATTCACAAATTTTTGATACATGTATATGTAAAAAAATACTTTGAAAATTTAAAGGGAGAAGGTTTGGAGTCCATAGTACACCCTACCAACCAACTACTCCCACCCTTTTCACCCACTCAATTTGCATATGTACAGGGATTTATTTTTTGTGTTTTGGGAATGGGGTCAGGGGTCAGTGAATTTGGGAAAACATGCTTGTTTTGGAGTATTTTGGGATTTTTCAAATTAAACATTTCCTATAATATATCAAGAGGACAACTTCTTGTTTTCAGGGATGTCATTTAGTATAGAAGTACTGGTAATAGGAGAACTATGAAAAGTTATAGGATAATTCTGCCATCTCGTGAAGAGAGGTGGCCTGTGTGGTGGGGGGTCTGAGGCCCACTTAAGGGCCACAGAAGCTCAGGAGTAAATGGTGTTAAATCCTGCATTCTAGCCCTTTCCTGGCATTTAATTTCAATAGTTGAAAACTTTGTTTTGTACTATTTTACTCATATTTTGAAATAATGTTCATGATAAAGGCTCCTTTTACTAGTTTTGATTAAACTGTGACCGATTTAAGCACATTAAATTGTTAACTACACATATGTTTTCAGATTTTACTTCTTCACTGCAAATCAAATACATGTAACTTGAAAAACAGGGCAGTGAACAATGTTGGTACATGTATAAAATTAATTAAAAAAAAATGCTAGAAAAAATTTAGCGATCTGCAAATATAAAGATGCTGATCATTAGTTACATACCAAGCTATTAAAATTGCACATAAATATCATCCATCAAAAAGATGATGGCATTACATACATGTTTGTCATAACTCTAGACTTTTTCATGATAAATGTTATATGCGCAAAAGCCATTCCAGATGGTAAGCTTAAATTTTGTTCAAACCTGAAAGAAAAGTGATCTCTTACAATTGCAGAGGAATGTTCTACAGTACAGTCCGGGTGGAACTTAATTTGCCCACTGGTCACAGTGGGCATTTTTTGAGAGGGCATTAAAAATATCCACTGGACACAGTGGACATTCTTGTAAGAGACAGTTGGAATTAACATACAGGTAAGTGGACAGCTTGATAACTCAGGTAAATGTCCATTCCTAATGCCCACTGAAATTTCAGATGGACTGCCCACTGTGGACAGCGGGCATTCAAAGTTCTACCCGGACTGTACTATATACATTCAGGTTTTTTATCTAGCCGTCCGAAAAAGCTATTGCTCATAAATGAATTGTAATACTAATACTGCAGTTTTTTAAAGAATATTCATGCAAAACGTATGCCATGTACTTTTCCATGAATGTTACTAAAATAGATTTAAGGGATTTCAAAGAAGTACATGTATATGACTTTGTTTATTAAGTGGCTTAAAATATTAGTTACTAGTGTTGTAAAATCGGAGAAAATTTAATATCGATTATCGAAAATAATCACACCAGTGATATCGATTAATAATGGCGATAATCTGAGATTTTTATTTTTTCTTAATTTTAATACTTTTTGTTGCATTTTTTGCCTTCATTTCATGTTACTGTCCACTTTATATGAACTTATCATAAAAATTTATAATAACAGATAACTAAATCAAAATGTTTTTTGCAACAGTTTTTTAACAAAATTAACAAAAGAGAGAACATCAAACATTAAAAATTTAACATTCCTTGTTAACAATGTAAACTTAAGATAAGACAAGAAAAAAAAACGGAGTCTGAAATAAACTACTAATAATATGTTCAATACAACTATAAATCTACCAATAATGTGCCATGTTAGATTTTAAGAAAATCATTGAGTTGACAAGACTTGGTTTCATTCTTGATCTTTTTTATCTACCCAAGTTCCAGCAAGACTGAAAACTCTTTCAATGGGAACCGAGGATTGAAGCTGGTATTGCTAAATATTTTTGAGCGAGAACAGACAAACATGGATATTTATATTGGTTTAGATTCCACCATTGTAACAAAGAAATGTCATTTTCTAAGTTTTACTTTCGTTTTGAAAAGCCGTTTCGTATACGCGTTTATTTCGAACGGTAATCGATTCTCGGAAATCAATATCGATAGTCGGTGACGTGGAAGTTCCGTCGATGATATCGCTCACGTTGGTGACTATTGTTACAACACTATTAATTACAAACTCAGACATACAGTAAGTTTCAACTGTGAAACAATTTTGTCCAATTTATGTTTTGGTTAGGGAAAAATGCCCAAAGAAAAAAAAAAATCCCTGATGCATGTATTAAGCAAAACTGGATTGAAACATGAAAGTAACTGGTGTCACATGACTATAGTACATGTATTAACAAAAATGAACTACAGTAGACATTCATGGATCCCTGAAATTTAGAGGTGAGACCAGATGCCTGGAAGAAGTAGGAATCTCCTGTTTGGTTAGCCACACTTGCCATGAATTCCCTTACATACAGACGAAACAAATACAATTCAGTACTGTACATATACATGAATATGAACAAACACTGTACAGAAAGTGCCACCGCCACATCACATCAGGAAAAAGGGTATAATAACACTTGGCAGGGAACTTTTTACGACCTCCACACTACAAAAGGAATAAGTGTGATGTTAATGTAAAATACTGAAGTAATTGGTTTTACATGACTATGGCACTAACAACAATGTACCACTGTAGACATTAACGGACCCCTGAAATTTAGAAGTGAGAACATGGAGGTGCCCTGGAGGGGTGAACGTCTGCTGTTTGGCTGGAACCCCAAATATTCCTCATTTCATAGACGATAAATATAATATCTGAAAAGATGACTTCACAATATTGTAATTAGCAACATCCTAGTTACTCATCATTTGTTTAGAGAATCATGACCACAGTACTACATCACATTTGCATCTGGAACATTTGGGCTGAATTGGAAAAATGCCAAAATATCTCAAGGCCGAAGTGGGAAAAGGCCAAAGTGTCTGGCAACCTCATAGACTACCGGTACAGCATTATAGACCCTTTCACGTTAACTGCGGGACTGATGTTTTGAGTGGCAAAATCATTACTGTTCCCGCAAAATGACGTAAGAGACAATCAATATTTTATTATGACGTCAAAAATTTTTACGGGAAACGTAACTATTTGCCACTCAAAACGTCAGTACCGCAGTTAACGTGAAAGGGTCTATTATTATTATTAATTTTTTGTGTTAATGATCTTCCTACATTGAGGACTAAGTAACTGCTCGATCGGAGGAGCTACAACAATAAAAGCATTAAGGAAAGACTTCATTGTCGCAATGAGATTATATACCTAAATCAAACAAAATGAGTGTTTCGTAAGTGACAACACTGGCCTGGTTTTGTGTTGCCATAACAAGCATCTAACCTCGAGTGTATTGGCTGGCTAATTCTTTAGCACCGGCATGCTGCGGTCCCCATCTTGGTGTATTTAATGAGCTATTTATTTCCTCATTTCCATTTTGGTCTTCCTCTGTCATGGAGTTTTTCAAGATATCTTCTTCGGATTTCGAAGCCATCGTGAATAGTCGGGATAACGAACTTTGACCCTCGCATCAGAATGTCTCCGCAGTAAATAATCTGTTAAAAAAATGTTGTTAGAAATACATTAAGATATATACACTTAATGAATTATGAAAATAGTTGCTGTTTTTTGAAAGCAAATCCTTAAAAAATGAAGAGAAAAAACCCAGCATACTGTAGTGATTTTTGTCCGAATGACTTTCATTTTTACTTTCATTTTCATATTCGTCTGCGGTCGGAGGAATGTGGCATGGTATCAATGTAATCTCTTTTGAGATTCTTGCACGTTGCCGTTTTATTATGCTGCCGTTTACTATTGCCACTCACCTGAATCTCAAAAGAGATTAGGTATCAATGTAACAAATGGTTTTCTATAGGGCTACATGTTCATAAATTGAGAAGTTTCTATGATAAAGAGTATCATTTGAATTGAAGCCTCCCTTTACATTTCAATGACAAGAGAGGTCCCCCATTTAACAGATTCAGTAAAATCACCAAAAATTTGGCAAAAATGATACTGCTTACTGGTATATAACAGTTCCCTGACGATTTTTGAAGTTTTCGGCAAACAATTTCTGCTACAGAGGACCAAATTACATGAAATTTGGTACAGTGCATGGTTCACCCATTATGTATAGAACAATGCCAACCTTATGACAAAACTTGTACATTAACCAAATATTTTATGCATTTTTGCGACTCTCCTATCCGCCTATTTCGGCCTTTTTCCCCAACTTCACTGTAATAGTTCCAGGACGATCTAGTCTACTGATATTGTTAGCGGATAAAAAGACATGATATTTGATTAAGTCAAAGGTCAATCTTTTATAGAAATGCTTATGATGAAAATATTGCATTATTCAACCTTAAAAACTAATTTTAGGTTTGACTTGATCAAGAGCACCTTTCCCCGTGTAAGGATATTGAATGACTAGGTCAGAATGTGATAAATAAAATAATATAGAAGGCATAAATACAAATTTTACCAGAAAAATCATTCTCTTTTAATTATCATTTATTTTGTATAAAAATTTGAATGATTTCTTGCCAATTGTGCTCAAAGCAGCAAAACGCCCAGGAACTGTTACTGTCCGGGAACTGTTACAGTACCAGTACCTTGGTCCTCTTCTTCTTCTTCCATTATGAAGTTTACCCAATAGTTGAGCATTATACTTAATGTGTCCCCTTAGATAAAGAAACTGGAAATTTCCCATTGAAACTTCATTGAAAATCCAGTGTTTTAGCAGTTATCATTGAAATACCAGTAGAATATCATTGTTTCACCTTGCAGTCTCAGTAAACCAGTTATTCTAAGACCATTGAAATTCAAGTTTTATTATAACTGTGATTTTAATGCCTCAATATTTCCATTGAAATACCATTATCTCAAATAACTGGACATTTAGTATAACAATTATACATTGATATAGCATTTATTTTCGAAAGCAGTTTTTCTCAATTCAATGGTTGTACATACACATAGTCTATAGGTACATTATATGTTCGGCGAGTTGTTTCTGAACACAACAGAACTCAAGTTTGAAAAGGGATACAAATATACAGAAATCCGCGGGAAAAGAGTTACATGTATTTAAATGAACGGATGCATTGATTTAGTACGCCTATCTTGTAAACTCCCGTTATATAATGATTGTGTGATAATTGGAACCCATCTACGATCTTCAAAATATTTCGATAAGGATCGTATTTCATCCGTGTTAACGAAGTGCCTATCGTTTATACCAGAGACCTTCGAAGATACGGATTTACTCTAATATGAAATACCGTACGTATCCGTCAAGCACCTATACATATATATGGTGCCGAAATGTACGGAAAATGCGGTAACGGACCAGCGCTCACTTCGTCGATGTCAATTTTCAATTTTCAATCTTGCCGATTAATTTTCAGGGGCACTGTGCTAAATTATGATAAAATCGTCGTTTACATTTAGTTTTCTTTCAAATCACTTTGAATAGGCTGTTTTGTAAAGGTCTCAAGCAAAAACACTACAATAACTTCCCCCCTCCCCTTTTCCCACCCCACACACCATAACTATCATTGCCATTTTTTCTCAGTTATTAATACATTTTAAAACAATAATACAGGGAAAAAATATTAACGCAATACATTCTGTGGTTTAATTTCCATAAAAATATTATTTCTGTATCCACACCACAGTACGGCTTCAGTCCAGACAGATCAGTGAAACCAGATATCGTCCATTCCTGATAACGAACTGGTTTATATAACACGTTTCGAGAATCATGGGAAAATGACCTTATTATACAGCCTAGTATCATTTGAATATGAAGCAGCATCCGATCGAGCGCCATGATTCAATTTGAGAAAACGCCTTGTATATCGTTGTGCACGCGCTCTTGCATTTACGTATTTGTAAAAGATAGTCAAACAATTGGCGAGCATATTTACAAGATGAAGTGACGATGATGGAATAATACAAAATAGAAAGACGGATTTGGTTGCATATATAAATGTACCATCGCTGACCTCGAAGGACATTCTTTTCACTAACGTACTGGTAAGTACTGATTTTTGTTTTGTTTTAAACTTTCAGTGTTCTTCTGCTCAGATGTTTTGTGTTAATTATTATTTGAAAACGTTGAATCTACATGGTTGGGCACTGTCTTTCTTTTAGAACAATGAGAGTGAAATGATTGTTGCATTATTTAACTTGAAATTATTAAACTTTATGCTTACGAGTAATATAGGATTGTATTTCTGTAAAGTTGATAATCCTGAGATAATACCTCGTCGAACCCATCACTTGTAAGTTATTGATATCAAAATTAAATGGCGCTCGGCGGGACATTCTCTGTCGCTGAAGAGGCCGGGAAATATGATACGGGTTAATTAGAAGAGAATGAAGGTCAGTGATTATCGCAAGCTGACGGATGTGCGTACAAAATGTGCACCTGTTTTGAACGTATCGGAACACACGGATGATTAATAGAGTGTTAGATGTAACTTAAATAGAATTTTTCAAGAAATGAAAACACTTAAAATACTTGTGAACGAGTCTGTCCGTACATGTACTTTGATATATTTTCATAATTGTCACGTTTTCTGCGATCTCGTGTGTTTGCAATTGGGGTTGTCTCATGTTAACAAGTAATTAGTAATAATGCATTATACCTTCGGTAGGAGCATAGTCAGGTGCGGATCCAGAAATTTGGGTCGAGGGGGAGGGGTGTTCATCCATATTTTTGTAACAATAACAAGTAAACAATTTTCGTCAAATCTTAGGGTCGGTCCAGAACCCCGGTGCATCCCTCTGGATCCGCGCATGACGGTGGTCGTGTGTAAGGTGGTCAATAGAGTATGGCTTTTCCTTTTTTACCTCTTCTCACCCTGTCTCCCCATTCTTTTCCTTTTCCCATCTCTTACTCATCCCGTTCCTCTCCTAGACTACCCTGTCCACCCCATTGTACCTTTGTCCTGATAAACTTAAATTGGTAATTCATTTTGTGATATTTATTTTTACAGATCTTTGCAACATGTCAGTGATCACCTGCCTCAAAACATTCATGGCAACTTTGCTTAATGGAATTGGAAACTACAGACAGAAAGTGGTAAAGGATGTACCAAGACTTTAAAAGACGTACAGAATGAGAAAAAAGTGTGTACAGAAAAACTGTGTGAAATGCTTGAATGCATAAAATTGATACATGGAGAAGTGATTTAAACTAAAATTTATACATGGAAATGTGATTTAAACTATGTGATAAGCGTACAAAGGTGACATTTTTACAGAAAAAGTGACATGCATAGAAAGGAGACATGTATCCAAAAGTATTATGAAGACTTTGTGGGTCTTTATGCCATAATAAGTTACTTAATATTGTTGAGTGACAATCTGTGGATTAATCATATGGAATTCTGATGATGTTTTCAGGGAATTTAATTTTGTTCTATGCATTGATTTAATTTGTTTATATATGAACATTTTCCAAAATTCTGAAAAACAAGGTAGGTTACTGAACATTTAAATATGAGAACTTTCAATGGATATACATGTTCATTTTCATTTAGTAGGCTATACATTATCTGTTGGCAAGATGATCTTTCTATATCTAATTGAAGTTTAATATCAGTTCTTTGATAATTAACATAGTGGCATTACATGTGAAGAACATAATAAAACTTCTGTTTCTGTAAGTCATTGTATTTTTTTTTCCTTTTGTGGAATAACTGGGAAAGTAATGGTATTTCAATGGTTTTCTGAAAGCTGTATTTCAACATTGATTTTTCAGTTAAATGTGACGTCATTTAACTGGTTCTACCTAATTTAAATAATTCGCCGATTTCAATGGTATTTCAATGGACTTTGAATGGTATTGCAATGGGTTTTTACAGAAAACTGGAAAATCAATGGTTTTTACACATACATTTTACATTAACAGTTTGCATCTAATTAGTAGAACTGCAAAAGTAATGGGATTTCAATGGAAAGAATATAACTGTAAAAGCAATGGAAGTTCAATGGCATTCTTTTCTGTAAGGGTCCTCAGTCTGCAGATAATGTTTTTGCTGAATATACTTAAACCCTAGATATAAAAAATACTGACCATCAAATAAATTTTAATATTGTTACTTGTCAACCACAGGCAATCATATTATTAGTAAGGAGGTGGGGAGGGATGGTTACTCCTAACACATATGTGTACGATTGCCTGTGTTGTCAACAGATAGTCTATGAATAGCATTTCATCAAAAAGATGTACGTAGCAAATATATCCACTCTGAAGCCTAGGGTTTTTCATGCCAAGCTGTACTTCAGTGCTCCAAGTTGCGACCAAAACATTTGCGACCAAAAATTTGATTTTGTGACCAGAAATTAAAAGTAACCCGCATTTTCGCGATCGACTTTTTTTCTGATCGGGATTGAAGTTTAAGATATTTTTTATAAGTTCTCGGTCCATAGATGTTTGAAAATACACACTTTAATAGGTTAAATCAAGCATCGCTGAAATTATGTATTATTGATTACACTAGTAACATAATGGTGGAAAAATGAAAGATCGGGTTAATGCAGTTTGGGTTTACGAAAAAAGGAAAGAATAATGAGGATGAAGAACACAATGAAAGCATCGAAAACGATAATGAAGAACACAAAAATACAAGTAAGGTGGAAACAGTTGTAAACAAAGAAAGGGCTCCAGTTTTCAAAATGGCTAAAAGAATATTCGTGGCTTAGCTACAGAAATGGGAAAATGTTTTGCAAAATTTGCGAAGCTCAACCTGATCTGCATCTTCAGCTAATATGTCTGAAAAAACCATGTGTTGAAAGATGGTTCTCTTAGAAACTTGCCATTAAATATGCAGGATGGCCTAATGACAAGAGTGATTAGAAATTGGGCTACCCCCATATTCTCTAACAAATGATTTAATAATAAATAAGTAAATACATAAACTCACAAGTCTTTATTTTTTGTATCATAATATACCTTTGTTAACATTGTATTAATTATGTTTACTCTACCATGGCGAGTGAACTATTTCTTGGTGGAGACCTAAAATTCTGACATGGCGACCCAAAAAAGTTGTTGGTCGCCATATAGCCACCTGATAATAAGTATGACTTGGAGCACTGTACCTAGTGTAGCCAAAACGCTTACATGACATCTGTCAGGGTCATTTGGTACATTTATATATATACATGTTGAATTCAAGTAATGCAGCCCCATATTAAACCAAACTTCCCTGTATGATAGTATATAACCATATTGAGTAGCTAGTTAGTTAATTATTTATCCACTATTCATCTGTCCACTTAATTATGGATAGCCTACATACTGTATAAGATATCTGGCCAATAAAAAACAGCTGTATATATCCATGCCATGGGCAAACTGCTCCCACTCTGAAATTGCCCTCTACCTATAATTAGAGTATAAGTGTCGATCCCCTACACTTTACTGGTATATATCTCCCAACTGCATCTGTAAGATCCATGGAAAAATTGCCCTACTCAGATGTTGCCTTTTGTATACCGGTACATGTACCTAGAATTACTTGTTACATATTCTCTACATAATATAAATTCCTCTGCAGATTATAACTTCCTCATCTGTAGCTGTGAATATAGTTCCAGGACAGTGGCCTAGGCACAATGAGGCTAGCCCCATCCACATCAGCCCATTTAACTCAGCATCTTGCTATTTATTTATGCAACTTGGGTGCTGCTCACCCAAAAACAAAATAATTATTATTTTAGTACAAACTTCTTGTACTTATTTTACTTTTGGCCCTTATCTTTTAATTTTATTTGTCATTTTTATGTGATTTCTGGCCCTTAGTGTTTAGCCCTTATTACTATGTTCTTACTATTGTGCATATGTTCTTAAAATCCAAAATACATCCTTATTTTACCCATTTGGGGTGCTCCTTAACCAGAGGAGGAAATTCCAAGCTGAAACTGAAACTGATACCATATGTACAGATTTTGCTATTTCCAAAGTCATGTATTCACCTTTTCAAGTAACATATTTATCACCTAGAAAATGAGGAATATACGGAAGCCCATTTAGGACCTATCAAAAAATATTTTTGAATTTGATATAACATATTCTTGAATCTGTTAAAACGGATTAAATTCATTTTAACGAATTTTTGAATTTGTTAAAACGGATTAAATTCGTTTTAACAAATTTGAGGAATTCGCTATAATGTATTAAATCTGTTATAACAAATTTGAGGAATTCGTCATAACGAATAGGGACCTATCAAAAAATATTTTTGAATTTGATATAACGAATTCTTGAATTTGTTAAAACGGATTAAATTCGTGTTAACAAATTTGAGGAATTCGTCATAATGTATTAAATCTGCTATAACAAGTTCGAGGAATATATGAATTAAAGAATTCGTTATTTCGAATTTAATTTGTTAAAACGAATTTCAAAATCTGTTAAAATGAATTCAACAAATTTTTTATAACAGATTTAATATGTTAGAACGAATTCCTCTAATTTGTTATCATAGTTTAATTTGTTATAACGAATTCCTCAAATTTGTTAAAACGAAATTTAATCTGTTTTAACAAATTCAAGAATTCATTAAAACGAATTTAATCCGTTTTAACAAATTCAAGAATCCGTTTTATCAAATTCAGAAATATTTTTTGATAGGTCCTAAATGGGCTTCCGTAGGAATATATTGGGTTTCCGAATAAAAAGTATTTTAAATACAATATTAATTTGAAGGTACGCGGACTTAGTGGATGAAAGGAGGGAAAAGAGGTGAGGGTGGGAGGATTGGGTGCGTTAAGAGCTCTGAACTCTCTTCCCATCCATCTCCGAACCCTCTCTCCTATTTGCAAGTCTGTAAATCGGGATACCCCTTGAATTTTTAATCTTTATTTCCTAGGGTATTCCATAAAGCTGTCTCATTTTACTATCTGTTTTAATGCATGGATCCAAAGATTTTGTTGAAAGGGGGTCCATCCCCAATGAATTTTCCAAGATGAGATCCGTCCTTGTTTTTGTGTGTAAAATTATTTTACATTGAAAAATAACAAGAAAAGTACTGTTCATCGAATCTCAGGATGGGTCCAGACCCCTGGTCTACCCCACTGGACACGCACAGGTATAAGGGAAGGGTGTAGATTCAAATAGGAAATACATCGCATGATAGACTTTCCATGCGACATTAAATATGGTAGATGACTTAACTTGATCAACTTTCCATACCACAATATATATGGGAGGCGACTTCACTTTTAAATAGAATTTTTATATGACAATATAAAGTCTATTAGAGGTGACTTTATCTGAAAGACTTTCTTTACAGCATGAAGTGTAATAGGTGATTCACCTCACAGACTTTCTGTATGGCAGTATATATAGGAAGTGACTTCACTTGATAGACTTTTCACAAAACGTGTCTGGGAGGTGATTTCACCTGAAAAAGTCATACGACGATATATACTGGAGGTTACTTGACATGATAGACTTATTATATGACCAAACCTGATGGTGATGGTGAATTCAACTGCTAGGCTTTCCATACAACAATATACAATGGAGGTGACTTCACATGATAAAAATTATTATACAACAGTATATATAGGTTGTGACCTCACCTGATATAGTTTCTATACGACAATATACAATTGAAGTGACTTCACTTGATAGGCTTTCTATACAACAGTATATATAGGAAGTGACCTCACTTGATAGACTTTCTATATGACAGTACATATGGGAGGTGACTTCACCTTATAGACTTTCCATACAACAGTATATATAGAAAGTGACTTCACCTGATAGACTTTCTGTAGAAATGCACATAGGAGGTGACCTCACCTGATACCACAGTATATATATGGAGTGACTTCACCTGATAGACTTTTAATTTATAAGACAGTGTACAATAGAGGTTGCTTTTAATTTATAAGACAGTGTACAATAGAGGTTGCTTCACCTGATAGACATTCTTTGCAAAATTATATATGGGAGGTGACTTCACCTGATAGATTTATTATAGGTCAATATACAATAGAGGTGACTTCACCTGATAGACTTATATGACAGTATATACAGGAGGTGACCAGCTAATAGTCTTTCTATGCGACAATATTCAGGACTTGAATTTGGCAAAAATGTTGGATCGTCAAATTGGCAAATTTAAAGAAAATTTGAATGACTCCATTATACTGACTGAAATTTTAGGTTGCCCAAAAGGCTTTAAAGTTGGTTTTGATGACCAGATGACTGCTACCCGGTAATTTCGATCCCTGCAATATATGTGGAAAGTGATCTCAACTGATTCATTTTCCCTACAGCAATATATATGGGAGTTGACTTTACCTGACAGACCTATTATCTTAAAGTATATGAAGGAGGTGACTTCACCTGATAGACTTATTATATGAGAGTGTATAAAGGAGGTGACCTCAACTGATACACTTTCCATACGACAATATGCATCGAATAATAACAAGAAAAGTTACATACAACGAATCTCAGGGTGGGTCCAGACCCTTGGTCCACCCCTCTGGATATATGCAGGTATAAGGGAAAGGGGTTGATACAGTTAGGAATGACATCGTTTAATAGATTTTTATACAACAATATATATAGGAGGTGACTTCAACTGACAGACATACCATTTGAGAGTATATAAAAGAGGTGACCTCACCTGTTAGACGTTCCATACAACAATATGCATGGGATAGACTTTCCATTCGATAATATACATGGGAGGTGACTTCACTTGATAGTATTATTATAAGACAGTATTTACGGTAGGTGACTTAACCTGATAAACCTTTTATACAACAATATACACGTAAGGTAACTTCACCTTATAGACTTATTACATGTATACAACAGTTTGTGTAGGGAGATGACTTCTGCAGATAGACTTTTTATACGGAAATATAAAACAGCACTGACTTCGCCTGATATACCTTCTGTTTGAAAATATAACTTGCATTGCCTGTTCAGTGGTATGCTTGCCTCTTGGACAATAAATACTGTGATTTTGTGTCATGGTAGATGTCAACATTTAAAAGATACTTTACCCTTCTCCATTTGTTCCTTTGAGAAGTCCCCTTCTCCATTTGTTCCTTTGAGAAGTCCCCTTGGACTTTATTTGTAGTATACTCTGGATCAGCCTTTGCACAAGGGTTATAATGAACTTCTTAACAGCATAAACATGCGGGTTTGGCGAGGTGTAATTTTTTTTGCAGTGTAGAAGATCCTGGTTTTCAATTTTGAGTCTCGCAGATATAATTGCAAAGATTAGTTATCTTCTGTTATGTAACGACATGACTCGGATATTAAACGTTGAAAGCGATAAAAAACCAACCAGTCCTGGACACATTTCCACAAAGGCATATAGGATGTTGCCAGCTATGGAAAGAAACCTACCGATAATCAACCAAAATCCATTTCAACAAGAAATTATGACTGTTATGTGAAAATTCACACAAATTTCCATTTTTGAAAACATCAGACATACTGTAATTTCTTGGTTGTTTAATTTTCATTCTATGTTTCTAATTATTTCAGTAGTGTAGATTCTTGAGTACTTATGGAATGATGTGGAAACCACCAAGTCTGTCATACTGTCAGTTTGTACAGTTAATAAAACGCTTTGGTCAAGTCAAGTTCAATCAAAGATTTTCCACTGCAGTACCTCTTCATCCACATAAACCAAAGGGACATGTTGAAAGGGTATGTTATAATTTGAAAAGTTAAAAAAATCATCTTATTTCCTCTCTATTCTGTTCAGTTTACCTAATGAAGAAAGCAAAACAGAAAACATCTGTGATATCATTTTTGAGGTTTACAGTCAAAACCAGTCAAGCTTAGATTGTATCAAAAATAATACGTTATGATTGATATTTCTCTGAAAGTCCTGAAATTTATTTGTTTTGATTAATTTGAATTTTTGAATTGCTAATTAGCTAGTACTCAAAATCAGTAACCAATAGGTAATTGTCTCTCTGATTCCCAATTACCTAACATCAGTTTTAAATGGAATCCTAAACACTGTGCAATCCTCTGGTTGTGTGAGCTATCTGTCATTTTTACGTTTTTCATACATGAATTTCATGTAATACAAACTGATCAAAATTCAGGGACATATATATCTTTATTCGTCATTGGATTAATTATACTGATTCTCATAGTAATAAAGTTACAGTAGGTTGGTAAGAAATAATTAATATCTCAGTTATAGTTACAGATATACGCTATATATCTTCATGATCATTATAATCGATGTTCTTGTTGTTTGCTGAAGTGACACTTTTTGTCTGATTGACAATTGTGTACAACGCTTAACCGTCAGTTCACCAGGTATTGTTGGGGTTATTGGAATATTCGCACCAAAATGTTTTCATCTTGGATTTTTTGCACAGGGAATTTTTGCACTAGTGGGAATTTTTACCTTAACTCATTGAAATTGGAATAATTTTTTATGGTTTTTTGACATCTTTTTGGATATTTTCATGCAATACAGCATGGTTTTCATCAATGTTTTCCCTATAGTTGACTTTTGATGCACTGAAATACTTATTTTAGCCATAAAATAGTAAAAGAATGTTTTTTCATTTTTCATATTTTTCTTTTTTAAAAGAATTTTGACAAAATATTTGGATTTTTCATGAAATTTTTAAGATTATTAGTAAATAACAAAAAAGTACTGAAGGGTTATTAGTAAATAAGAAAAAAGTACTGAAGGGTTATCACATCTGGAAGTCCATTGAATGAAAGGACAATATCCTGTACTATGTCATATTCAGATAAATGTGAAACTCAATAAATTGAGTTGACACCAGGTGCCTTGGAAGAGTAAGTGTCTCCTGCTTGCATGTAGCACCTGTCACAAAAATCTTGCAAGCACTCTTTTAAGTTCAGAAAGTAAATACATGTACATATATATATGTACACTCACATAAGCACATGAAGAAGACAAGAACACTTAATCAATTTATCCCATTCATGGTATGAAATGCTGTTGAATTGAAATTCCGATTTCAGAAAAACACATGAACAAATGTCTGTACATATACATATAATATCAAATCAAGTGTAGTCAAAAAGTTCAAGATGGTTAGTTTGTATGATCAGGGTCCGGCGCCATAAGCTGAGAATATACTTAAGTTAAAATTTTATATTCTTCTGTTCATCAATGAATTAATAACTGAGATTTGGAATTTATTTAGTTTCATTCTATTGATAAATAGAATTAAATCATTCTGCATGACATTTTATTTGAACGTTTGATAATGGAATAAATTAAAATGAAATTCTTGACTTAAGTTTATCCTCAATTTATGGCGCCGGACCCAGATCCCAAAATGTCGCTGAACATTCTTGAAAGGGGTATCTCAAATTTCAGCAGATCCCTATTCCATAACAGTGACTATTTCAAACATTCCACTACATTTTGTTGTGAGAGTAGTTTCGTGGCAAGAAACCTCGCTCTCAGGACAAAATCTTCATATTTAGAGCATGCAATGACATGGCACATAAGTTGTGATTTGAGAAGGTGCCATGTGCTTGAAAGGAAGTATATTG